>OY740789.1:55096533-56487408 GCA_963514005.1 Raja brachyura
AGACAGACAGAGCGAGAGACAGACAGAGCGAGAGACAGACAGAGCGAGAGACAGAGAGAGGCAGAGAGAGAGAGAGAGAGAGGCAGAGAGAGAGAGAGAGGCAGAGCGAGAGAGACAGAGAGCGAGAGAGACAGAGCGAGAGAGAGAGAGAGAGACAGAGCGAGAGAGAGACAGAGCGAGAGAGAGAGAGACAGAGCGAGAGAGAGACAGAGCGAGAGACAGACAGAGCGAGAGACAGACAGAGCGAGAGACAGACAGAGCGAGAGACAGACAGAGCGAGAGACAGACAGAGCGAGAGAGAGAGACAGAGGGAGAGAGAGAGACAGAGGGAGAGACAGACAGAGCGAGAGACAGAGCCAGAGACAGAGCCAGAGAGAGAGAGAGAGAGAGAGAGCGCTATCTATGTCTCTCATATTCACATACAGGTCTCCAATAGACAATAGATGCAGGAGTAGCCATTCGGCTCCTCGAGCCAGCACCACCATTCAATGTGATCATGGCTGATCATCCCCCAATCAGTACAATGTTCCTGCCTTCTCCCCATATCCCCTGACTCTGCTTTCTCCACTCGTCCTCTGTCGTTCCGGAGAAAAGAATCCAAATTAGTTCAAACTCTCCTTGCAGCTAATGCTCTCTAATCCAGGCAATATCCTGGTGAACCTCTTCTGCACCCTCTCCAAAGCCTCTACATCCTTCCTGCAATGCTGCGACCAGAACTGAACGCAATACTTGTTGCCTGATCAAAAAAAATATTTAAAGCTGCTACATGACTATATGATGCAGTGTTTTTTTCCCATGAACGCATAGCAAACATCTATATATAATACAAAATACAGCTAATCAAAAGGCACAATGGATAAAGCATTGAGAAAGTGCATGCTAACAGAATGCTGAACCACCTTCAGATTCCAAATGGAACTAAAGTGCTTTCAGAAGGCAATTCCTTTAATAATTCCTACTGCTTTGTTCAATCCATTCATTTAAGGAGTTTCACAAACACTTACAGCACCCAGGACATAAATATTTAACCTTACCAGATTTTAATGGAGCAGATTCCATTAGTCAAGCCAAGTCAAGCAACAAATAGGGCCTTGATGAATTATGGTACCAAAGGTTCATCGCCTTAACCATGGGAACGAAGGTGGTGAGAAAAACCAACAGAGAAGATGAATTACATTGAAATGAGATACAGAATTAAATAAAGAACAAGAAAGAAAAACGCAGAAAAAAATAAAGAAAATCATTTCCAATGTTTTATTTCCTACTGCTGGCACAAGACCAACCATTGTGCCTTCTCCACTCCCTTTACCCACTCCAATCTTACCCCCACCGAACACACAGCCCTCTGCTCACTCAACAACAGTCAAACTTGTTATCAAACTTGCCGACAAAGGAGGTGCCGTTGTAGTCTGGTGGGCTGACCTCTACTGTGCCTCTACCAGGCGCCAGCTCTCAGACACCTCCTCATACCTATCCCGTGACCAATGCCCCACAGCCAAATATCAGGCCACCATCTCCCAGATTGTTATCGATCTCATCACCTTTGGCAATCTTCCCTCCACAGTCCGCAACCTTATTTGTTTTCAAGTCCGACACTACCTGTTTCTCTCTCCTACCCAAAATCCACAAACAGGACAGCCCTGGCAGACCCAATGTTTTTGCCTGCTCCTGCCCCACAGAATTAATCTCCAAATAGTTGATTCCATCTTATCCCTCCATGCCCACTCTCTTCCAACCTGCATCCAAGACATCTCACCTTCAAGTCTTCAATAACTTTCAATTCCTAGGCTCCCATTGCCTCATCTGTACCATGGATGTCCAGTCCCTTTACGCCTCCAACCCCACCAAGAAGATCTCAAGGCCCTCCAGTTCTTCCTTGAAGAGAGCCCCAGTCAATTCCCCTCTACTAACACTCCCCTCCCGCTGGGGGAACTTGTCCTTACCCTCAACAACTTCTCCTTTGACTCCTCACTTTCTTCAAGTTTAAGTTGCAGCCTTGGGCAGTCGCAAGGTCCCCAGTTATGCTTGCCATACTGTTGGTCATGTCAAGCAATCCTTATTCCAAAGGTGCACTGGCACCATCTATCTGCTGCATTGACCACTGCATTGGGGCTGCCTCCAGCACCCGTGCAGAATGCGTTGATTTCATTAATTTTACCATTAACTTCCACCCTGCCCTTAAATTCACTTGGACTATCTCTGACACCTCTCCTCCCTTTCTTGATCTCTCCGTTTCCATCAAGGGGGACAGACTATCGACTGACATCATCTATAAACCTATTGACTCCCACTGACATCATCTCCACCAACAGCCTCATGCAAAGGCACTAGCCCCTACTCTGACATATCCATCTAGCTCCCAAGTTGAGGTTTTCCATTCCAGGTCATCTGAGATGTCTGCTTTCTTTAATAAACGTGTTGCCCCCTCCCCCCACCCACCCACTGTCATAGATGAATCTCTCACCCACGTCTCCAGTGTTATCAAACTTGCTGGTCAAATCGTTCTGCTCTTGCTCCCTCTCACGCCAAACAGGGAGTGAGTGATGAGTGGCTGGAACATGCTGTTGAGGGACTGGTGGATGCTGATACAACAGTGGCATTTAACAGGCTTCTGGACAGACATGTGAACATGGAGTGTGTTTCCACTTTGAAGGAAATTACCCGAAATTCGAGAAATTCTGGTTATCTTCGGATAATTTTAGGGAAATTAAGTAATTTTGGGAAATTTCCTCATCCGGCTCGCGAAGGGGTCCATTCCGGTCCGTGGGATGATTTGGGGGAAAAAAGTATATTTACGACCACCAGCGCCTGCGCAGTTGAGGGACGCCCGTCAACCAGATCACAATTGAACGCCGTCTCCCCGCACGGTGTGGAAGCGCTGACATGGAGGGAGTAGTGGGATATGGATCATTTTCAGGCATCTGGAGATGGTTTAATTTGGCATTGTGGCTGGCACAGATATCATGGGTTGGAGGGCCTCATCCTGTTTACTACTGTTCTATGTAATTAGTCGCTCTGAGTGAGATACAGCACAGAAACAAGACCCCCTGTCCACTGATTCTCAGCATCGAAATACACTATTCCTGTACTAATCACATTTTATTCTCCTTAACTCATCCAGATTCTATTACTCACCGACACACTAAAGATAATTTATTGGGCAATTAACCTGCACACCTTCAGGATGAGAGAGAAAACCAGAGCAGCTGCAGGAAACCCATGCAGCCACAGGGAGAATGTGCAAACTCCATACAGACAGCACCTGAGGTCAGAATTGAAGCTGGCTCTCCGTGGTGATATACGGAAGTGGCTCTACTAGCGGTATAACTGCGGCAGTCCTGACTTTTTGTGGCGAATATAGTCGGTAATTAATACGAAAATGTTTCAACTTCATGTAAACCATAAAAATGCTAATTATTCAGCAAGCAGCAAATCACAATATCGAGTAATCTATTTGTTGCCTCAAGCTAATTGACAAATTAAAAATTAATAACGCAAGCACCATTAAACTCGGTTTAATTTTGACAGCAAATTGCAAGAAAATGTTTTGGAAAGGAAAAAAGCATTGTTAACACACAAAGACACATCTCCTACTTTGTTTACTCAAACTTTTTAAGAAACGCTCCTAATGTACATCTACAAAGCAGCTTAAGTTCTCTTTAGATATTAACAAGGACATGAAGCAATTAGTCATAGTAGACACAAAATGCTGGAGTGACTCAACGGGACAGGCAGCATCTCTGGAGAGAAGGAATGGGTGGCGTTTCGGGTGGAGAACCTACTAAGGATTAATCCAGCATTTTGTGTCTACCTTCAAATTTAAACCAGCATCTGCAGTTCTTTCTTGAGCAATTTGTCATGGTGTCAAACAGCACAGGAACAGGCCCATCAGCCCAACTTTCCCATGCCGACCAGGATGCCCCATCTACATCATTCTCATCTACCTGCAATTAGCCAATATCCTTCTACACATTAGATACTGGAGAGCAGCATTTGCTTAGATAACCTATAGAATGACCGTCAAAGTTTCAAGATTAGTTTACTGTCACATGTACCAATTAAGGTACGGTGAAATTTGAGTTACCATACAGCCATACTAAGTGAAAAGCATAAAAGTTAACATAAATATCCATCACAGTGGATTGCACATTCCTCACTGTGATGGAAGGTAATAAAGTTCAATCTTCTTCCTCTTGTGCTCCCGCGTCGGGGCAGTCAAATCATCCGCAGTCGGGGCCCGCAGCCGACGATCGAAGCCCCCGTCGGGGCGATCCAAGCACCCGCGTCGGGGTAGTTGAAACTCTCTCCGCGGCATGGAGCTCCCCAGTCGGCCTCTTCTTACCAGCAACTGTGGGCTTCACGATATTTAAGTCCACAGGCCCCGCGGTTGGAGCTTCGATCCTCGGCAAAGGGATCGCAAGCTCCGCAAAGTTAAAGTCCCGCAGATGGGTTGGTGTCCAGGAAAGGCCGCCAACTCCACGATGTTAGGCCGCAGTAGGGACGGAGATTCGATACGGAAAGAAATCGCATCTCCGTCGAGTTAAGAGATTGAAAAAAGTTCCCCCCCCCCCCCCCCCCCAACCACCAAGGAACACGAAAACATAGTTTTTAACACATACTAAAAATAACAAAAAGGACAAACAGACTGTTGGCGAGGCAGCCACTGCTGGTGGCACCACCCGGCGTTCACCCCATCAATAACCAAGCAAGTGAGGGCCCATGTACTCCAGTGTGGTTCAACTCGTCATTCCAAAACAGCAAAGGGCAAACCATAAACGTGACAGTCAGAACACTGCCCACTTGCACAGATGAATATAACGTGTACGGAGAAACATGCAGACAGCTCAAAACATGCAGACAGCCCAGGCACTATTCTAAACATTCACTTATCTAGGGTGGCACGGTGGCACAGCAGGAGAGTTGCTGCCTTACAGCGTCAGAGACCCAGGTTTGATCCTGACTATGTGTGCTGTCTGTATGGAGTTTGTACGTTCTCCCTGTGACCGCATAGGTTTTCTCTGGGTGCTCAGTTTCCTCGAACATTCCAAAGACGTACTAGTTTGTAGGTTAATTGGCTTTGGTAAAAATTGGGAATTGGCCCTAGTGTATGCTAGTGTAACAAAGACTGCTGGTTGGCGTGGAATCGGTGGGCCAAAGGGCTTGTTTCCACGCTATATCTCTAAACTGAACTATAAACTTTACAACACAGAAAGAGGCCATTCAATGGGGAGCAAACCCAGGTCCTGGTGCGGTGAAGCAGGAGCACTAACTGCTGTGGCACCCAATTTCTAATCACCGTAGATCTGTCCATCTTACATGACACTATTCTCCATTATAATTTATTATTTACATTTCATCTAGTTAATTCCCCCTCCCTCCGCACCTTCATATTATATTTAGGTTTATTTTTGCTCTTTTTGTATTTTGTGCTTTTCCGCTGTTCTGAAAATGGATAATTTAATTTAATAAATCTGTCATTTTCTTATACGTCATTGTATCACCTTTATCTGTTTGTATCTGCCCGCATTTATCCTCAAGAGTCCATTAACTGAATCCACTGAAATTCGGAAGCTGCTAATAGTTTCAGAATCCAGGGAGTATTAACAGCTGAGTTTATAACCTGTTCTCTGTCATGACTGCTACATCATAGCCCATCAGTTGAATTGGTGCCTCTGACTCCCATGGTTTATTTTTTTATCCTCTGCGAACTGAGAATCTTTTATCCTCTGACTATTTCCACCTGCATATAGCCCTAATGATACATTTCACAGTTTTTAACCTCTCAAACTTCTAAAAGGATACAAAATGCTGAAGTAACTCAGCAGTTCAGGCAGTACCTCTGGTGAATGTAGATAAGTGACGTTTCAGGGACCCTTTTTTAAGTTTCGACTTAGAAGTTGGCACGTCATGTTGCAGCTGTAGAAGACGTTGGTGAGACAGCATTTAGAATATTGTGTTCAGTTCTGGGCACCATGTTATAGGAAAGATATTGTCTAGCATGAAAGGGTTCAGAAAAGAATCTTGAGGATGTTGCCAGGACTAAAGGATGTGAGCTATAGGGAGAGGTTGAGTTGACTGGGTGTCTATTCCATGGAGCGCAGGAGGATGAGGGGTGATCTGATAGAGATGTACAAAATCATGAGAGGAATAGATCAGGTAGATGCACAGAGTCTCTTGCCCAAAGTAGGGGAATCAAGGACCAGAGGACATAGGTTAAAGGTGAAGAGGAAGACATTTAATAGGAATCCGATTTGATACTATTTCTGTAGTCTTAGGTATTGATTTACAACCTCATCCTATTACTGCAATTTTTGGGCTACCAATGTTAGATTCTATTCATTTGCCCCGCTCCGCCCATCAGTTGATTGCTTTTACCACATTAACCGCCACAAGATCTATTTTATTTAAATGGAAAGACTCCAACCCACCGACCACATTCCAGTGGTATTATGAAACTATATCATGTTTAAATTTAGAAAAAAAATCAGGAGTGACATTGTTGAACCTTTGGTTAAATTTGATAAGACTTGGGGAACATTTATTGAACGCTTTCATACAATATAAATTGGTCCCTCTTTAACCGTTATAAAAACTATTTTACCTCTATATGGTGGAAAGGACTTGACGACGTACAGACTTAAATTGTTGAAACGTTTAGTTCAGATTCTGTTTTGCTTTTAGTTTTTATTTATTTTATTTTTAGTCTTATTTTATTATTATTTTTTTATTTTATTTTTTTTTAGTTTAGGGGGATTTTGCTTTTTCCTTTCCTTGTCTTTTTATTTTTGTGTTTTTTTTCTACATTTATAGGTTTTCTTTTAAAGATTTAACTATATTTACATGGAGACTGGGAGGTCTATATTCAATGTGTATTTTGACATTGGTCTCATATCAGGTTATATCTGGTATTAATGTAATCCTGATGCCTATGTATCAATATCATTGTTATGTTTATCATTATTCTTTTTGCTCCTTTTTTTTTAAAATGTTTTATTTTTGTTTTCTTTGGAAAAAAAAACAATAAAAAAGATTTTAAAAGAAAGAAAGGAATCCGAGGGGTAGATTTTTCACACAATGTGTGGTGGGTGTACGGAACAAGCTGCCAGAAGAGGTAGTTGAGGTTGGGACTATCCCATTGTTTAAGAAACAGTTAGACAGGTACATAGATAGGACAGGTTTGGAGGGATAGGGCCCAAGCGCAGGGAAGTTGGGACGAAGGGTCTGTTTCCACACTGTATCACGCTCTGACCCGAAACATCACATGTCCATGTTCTCCAGGGATGCTGCCTGACCCACTGAGTTACTCCACCATCCAGGGTAAATGCATTTTTCCCAGAATTTCTCTACACTGCTACTCACAATTTCAACAGTATTTACATAATGGATCAATCTTAACGCCTTTTTATTCATGAACAGAGAGAAAAGAGGAAAACGAGGCCAAGAATTGAGAAAGAACAAGAAATATTAGCTGTATTTAAATCTGGATGGAATACAATCTAGACGGCTGAGAGAAACAGAAGTTGAAAGTATAGAATTCCCGCTCATAAACCTTCTGCCTTGACGTGATCCATACCCCTCCATTTCAAGCATCTCCATGTGCCTTTCTAAAAATCTCTTAAACAACACGATCACATCTGCTTCCACGACCACCCCTGGCAGCGCATCTCAGGCACCCACCAATCTGTCTAAAAAAGTTTTTAATTTTTAATACTCGATCAATTAAACATAAAGCAAAATTCGGTTTCAAATTTTCCTTCTGACGATGCTTAAACTGAAGCCGCAATGGAGGCCAGTTAGCTGTGAAATGACACAACTACAATTATCAGAGCATTTGGCTCAAAACTATTCACAGCATATCCAGTTTTGCATATGCGAAAGGCAATAAACGAGTTGACCTTTTCAGCTGACCACTATCTACCGTTTACAATATTCCAACAAGAAATCTAGAACAAAGGGTTCTAGATTTGCTCTAGCTATCCTAGCTCTGGAAATATAATTCAATAGTGCTTTATTTGTCACATATGCAACTGCACAGTGAAATTGTTTTTGCATATATTATACATGCAGGTATTATACATGAACGTTATTCAAAGTTAAAAGTCCGGTCAGCCTGCACGCTCGATGTACTGGTGGAGTGCTCAAGCATGCGAGTATGCAATGAAAGCAAAAAGAAGAAAGGCATTCTAACACAAGCCTATTAAAATAATGAATATTAGCATCAACTCTCTAACAAATTATCAACCAATTTATATTCCAACCATCATAATTTAAATGCATCGTGCATTTAACTGCATTTTAAATATGACATACAAGACAACTAATCAACTTATTGCTGAAGGCTTGGTGACTGATATGAACTCAACTATATGAAAAATCTCTCATAAGAGCCATTAGTTTTCATGGGTGCTCATTAAACATGGCATTCAGTGGCAAAGGATGAAAAAAAAACCAAAGGACGTCAATCGGTCTTTATTTAAAGGGTGAGAGGCCACATTATCATGCTGACATTTTTGAGAAAGGCACAGGTTTAAGGTGAAGAACAAGAAGTTAAGAGGGGATTTAGGAAATATGGTTTTCACCGAATGGGTGTTTGGATCTGGAATAACCTGCCTGAGAAAATGGTGGTGGCAGGTCCTCCCACAAGTTATAAGTAGCGTTTGGATGATATTTGAAGGATCTAAAGGATTGTAAGCTAAATGCTGGTAATTGGGATTAGTGTGGATAGGTACATGGTCAGCATGGGCTGGGTGGGCCCAAGGCCATGTTCCTGAGGCCCCATGACAGATTATTTCCATGTTTCCTACATTGTAACTGTGACCACATGTCAAAATAATTAGTGTAAAGCCACCCTGTGATGTCCTGAGGTCTTGAAAGACACTAAATAAATGGAAATCTTTATTTTCTTTCCAATGCCCCAACACAGACGGGGAATCATGGACACTGACAGATCTCAGTTTCATGGTTAGATAAAGTAGCATTCAAATTAAATGCATTTCCCTCAGCACCCATACCACAGATAGATGTGGAGCGACATTATGCCTCTTCCACCATTACATATTTGAACTGACACTCAACTTCTTTAGAACAGGACCAGGGGTTATGTCTCTGTACAATTAAATAATCTTTGATTTAAGTGCTGCCAACACATGCCCATATGAAACTCCAATTAATATCTTTTGACTTTATTAAACACTCCCCCCCACTGAAGCTGAATTCACTGAGCTCCGTAATAATGTTACAATAATCTAATTTCATCAGTACCATCCATCAGCACCTGTACAGAGCTATTTTCTGTAACATAAAAATCTTCACTTTCAATTCACACTTTTTAATTGGCAGGCGGCAAGTAGATACAGGTGGATCAGCAGAACAGAATGGGGAACAAGGTAGGTGTGTGATTGAACTTTACAAATTTTTTGGAAAACACGTGACCTGCTGTAAATTCCAACTAGCTTTCTTCAGTTACAATCTTGGAACTTCCAACCCATCAGACATGTGGCTGCACCACAAAGAGTAGGCGGAATAACTTCAAAATCAAGTGACAGACCACCAGGTGAATAGTCTTGATGTACAGTGTGTGGGAAGGAACTGCATATGCTTGTTTGTACCAAAGATAGACACAAAATGCTGGAGTAACTCAGTAGGCCAGGCAGCACCTCTGGAGAAGTGGAATATGTGACATTTTGGGTTAGAACACTTCTTCAGACTATGCTCCAGAGGCACCATTTTAAGGAGTTCTTGCTATGCAATCCTACCATTCACGCATCAAAAATACACTATAACCATGTTTTTTTCTAACTTCCGAAGTGGAAATTAATGATTTTGCAGTCCGAATTAGAGTTTCAACCTGAAATGTCACCTATTCATTTGCTCCAGAGATGCTGCCTGACCCATTGAGTTACTCCAGCATTGTGTCTGGTCCTGATGTACAAACGGCTTCTAAAATGACTACCGCATCCAGGCACGAAAATCGCTATCAAAACATAGGGATGAGACAATTTATTGGCGGTCGCGCACGTGCATGCACACACACGCGCGAGGCTTCGGCCATGAACCCTGCGCTGAAAGGCCCCCCCGAACAGGTCGATTCAACCCTTAGAAAGCATCTGATAAAGTCCGGATTACAAAACATGGGGGGGGGGGGGGGGGGGGAATTGTTTTTATTCATATCTGATTTTTTTTTTCAATTAATTACTTTATATAGATCTCACAGTTGTTCTTACTTTCATTACTTCTATAGCATACAGATTGCAGAATTTTTTGTTTTGTTATAAGTGATCAGATAAATGTAATGCCATTTCCAGCCGCATTGAACATTCTATTTAAATGAAAACTAATATTTATATTCACTGTTGAGTTCACGAAACCTTGCTCATTACACAGGTATCACCAAAATCGATTTATATTGAAAATATAATAATATAGTTTTTACTGCATTGTCATTAACAGATAATCCATGTGTTGAATAGATTTTAAACCAATTGGTTTCAGCAAACATTATTCACCTCTGCACCAAATGCTCATTCCATTAACTGATAACAAAAGCATTACAGGCAAAGTTACATTTCATCTTGTAGTATCTTAAATGTGCAAAAAACTAATTTGGTAGGTCATCAAAATTAGCTTACCTAAATGTCATACAGGCACTTTAGAAGAGTGCAAATTGTAAATTAGAGTTATTTACGTGATGTGTACCTCGCTTGTTGGTGCAAACATTTCATCATGTCATTTTATTTATAGAGAATCTATATTAACAATCTCATGATGATTAATACAATTATGCTCACAGTGTTTTTTTTTCATGCTGGGAAAAAGATTCCGACCATCTATGCAATCAACACCTTTCATAATTTTATATAGTTCTATCAGGTCTCCCCTCAACCTCCAACACTCCAGAGAAAATAATCCAAGTTTTTCAGGGCAAAGACAGCAAGATGATCAATTTCTAGTTAGCTAAATATTGCTTATAATTTTCACACCACAACTCTCAGCCACAGACTTCGGGCACTTTCTTTTCTCCTCAAGTTAAGATTTTGCACCTGTTCCCAAAGTAGCACTGAAGTAGATCCCTCAACATCTGCAGCATGCAAACTACAGGCACTCACATTGCTACACTGTCCAATCCAAAAGCAGAAAGTAAAAATATCTTCAGTTGTAGTCACCAAATAGAGCAGATGTGAAAGTTCAGTAAGCCAGGGCATGAGATCGCAGAGTGCCCTGCAGGTTCACATCTCATGAGGAAGTACCACTTGCACATATACATGGTTGCTGTGCCAAAGTGGAATATTTCATATTCTCAATGCTACATGATGCCTGAAGTCCACTGACTTATCAAACAGATTTTGCACTCATCACCTCAAAAGAAATACAGCAGTGTTCCTATCCTGAATATTTTCCTGTTAAATCAAAACAAATCTTGTATATTGCTGTATAGTTCGACTGCTTTAAACTACAGACTTGCATGTGACTTCCAAATGCAATGGCTTCAGAATTCTCAATCTCAACTAATCTCAACAACTTTTTACGTTGATGGGCAAAAAATGATCCTCTTGTTCTTACAGGACTTTCTGCAACACCTATTCATGACCAAATACTTTCCAATAAAGCAATTAAAACCCAAATGCGAAAGATGCTGGATATGTTTCAGAAATATTACTCTGAACTTTTAAAAGTGATTTAACATTAAATATGATGAACAATTCACCAAGTTCACTTTCAACTTTCTTTCAGGTTTTCAGTCTTGGTATGGACTGCCATTGAAAGATCTTAAGCCTGTGTTGCAAGTGCCGTCTTGCAGAAAAAAAGATAACTATATTGAATAGCAGCTTTGTTTCACGAATCAGGCTACAAATACTACTTCACTGTTTGACTTTGCAGAATAGAAATTATAGATCTATTATGAGGGGCAAAAGACAGGGAAGGTTAAATTCTACAATTGACTGATAACTTGAGTCAAGTCGAAACTGCAATTAGTTAAGAGATACAGCATGCAAGTTTAAGATTGAGAAATGGTGTCATCTTTGAGTTGAGATTAATACTGAGGCCCCAACTCTTATTACTTTACACCAGCTTAGTCTCAGAAATTGAATGCAAATTGACCAAGTCGACAGATGTTTTGCAGGTGGAGGGAAGTAAACTCCAGCTCATTGAAGCTCATGTGGACTTTCAGCATTAGCAGAAACACTACAGAATCTGAGGAAAGTATTCACATTTAGAGATTTGTAGAAAAATACAAGATGATTAAAGCACAGCAAAGGCAAATATACAACATGAATTTGAGGTCGACCTTGAAAACAAGGCAAAGATAGTGACGGCTGAAATGAAAGGTACACTTTTATCCAACACTTAAAATGGATGAAAAGCAAATCATTAATGAGCACCTGTAGATTTTGTTTTTCTGGCCAGATAAACCGAGCTTGATTAAATTGCCTTTCCTGGCTGTTTTTATCTTAGAAATCTTTGAAGTTTCAGAAGCCATTTCACTTAGTCAATTAGGCTGTGCCCAAAGCACAATCAATGTTTTCATCCTTACATTGCCCCATCAAAGTCCCCTGCATTTGGAGATTGCTCATCTTGTAAGTGCAATGACCTGTACAGTTCAGTACAACAGCATTTGTTATGGTGCTACAGATCCCAGGGAAAGTTTCAATTCATACATGGTAATACAAATCATGGAGGAATATCAAATCAAACTTGCATGATCAGCAATGAGTCGAAACTGCAATTAGTTAAGAGATACAGCATGCAAACAGACCCTTTGGCCCACCAAATCTATGTCGACCATCAACCTCCCGTTCACACTCGTTCTATGTTATCCCACTTTCTCGGCTACTCCCTACACACTAGGGGCAATTTACGTAAGCCAATTAACCTACAAACCAATTCGTCTTTGGGATGTGGGAGGAAACCAGACCACCTGGAGAAAACCCACGCAGTCACAGGGAAAATGTGCAAACACCGCATAGACAGCACCCAAGGTCAGGATAAAACCCGGGTGAAAACTACATTGATATTGGTGTATGTGGAAATGAAAGGAAGATCCAAGATGACCACACAAGGAAGGGGCTTGAATGTGAAGTATGTTAAGTTTATTTAAGGGTTAAAAAAAAAGTATATTCTGTCCTCCATCCCATTTCTATTTGACGCTACCTTATTTTGCCATCAATCTCAGCTACTTGACTTAATTCCTACCCTAGCCAACAATAAAACACATATTTCAATAAAGCAATTAGAAACATTGTAAAATCCTCTGTATTCACCATAATTGGGAACACAGAAATGATACACAGTGAACAAATAAATGGCAGTGATCACACATGCATCTGGCAGGTTGAGTGTCCATACAAAAGCACACCTGACAAACTTCAAGACCAGACCCCACTGCTCTTCCCTACTTGTCTTGCTTCTGCCATGACATCTGCTTAATTATGCAGGCAGATGACAAGTAACTTGCAGAGAACCTTATTTTAATTTGATTTCTTTCAATAAACCTTAATTGCAGTATTCATACATCACATTTTACAGATCATAACACTTTATGATCTATAATCGCGAAGTTTTAATTAAAAAAATATGACATTTAGCATTGTTCTAGTGAGTACACTGTAACCTTCAATTTAAATTAGAAAACTTATCACCATTTAAAAATAAAATTGAAACCATCACAGTATTTGGAATTTACAATTTCCCTATTTGAGATGACTTTTCAATAGGCATTGGCCATATATAAGGTGATTTTCCCATTTAAGAACAGATGCCTGTTTAAAATCAGATTCAAACATAATTCGCTTTGACATACAGACCTTGAACTCTGGTTCTAATCTAGAACTAATGAGGAAGACTACCTTTATTTCTCATTATTTATTAGTTATTCACCATTTGTTTTCCGATACAATCATAAAATAAATAAATCTGGTGAACTTGCACCTTGTAAGAAATTAAATATATACCAAGTATATTGAAATTAAATGTTTATCTTTCCAATAACTGAATAAATCAGTTGCTTGCTGTGAAACACTATGAGTCACGTGAGGCAACATGTCACCTCTTCCACATCAGACCACGAACCATTGCGGGCTCCACCTTTCCTGGGTTATCAGTGCCAGTCTGATTTGCTCTGAACCTTTTCATATCTCCACTTTCCCTTTCCCCTGATTTTCAGCCTGAAGAAAGATCTCGACCTGAATCATCATCGATTCCTTTTCTCCAGAGATGCTGCCCGACCCGCTGAGTTACTCCAACTTTTTGTGTCTATCTTCGGAGCCAACATATGTGTTTTTGGAGTTGTATGGCATATAGCACGTGGATAATGAGTCCATTAAATATTAAGCCAAGCTTATACATGAAAAAAGTGAATTATAGATGCCATTTCTACATGTAGTATCAAACTGCTGATGACTACTGGATATGAATGAACACAAAAGTGCAGTTTGATGGGTTTTTTTAATGCCTGTGCAAACTGCATGTACCTGAGCAAGAAAGCTTTAATGAATTGCCACTACCATTCAATATTGTTACACTCGGAAGTTTTGCAAGGATCAGGGTTATAGAAATTACATGTAACAGTAAAGATGAGAAGGTGGATTATTTGCCAAGACCTTAAGAGAAAATGGCAATAGGCCAAAACTACACGTAGGAAAAATAAAAAGCACAACGCAGTGGTTCAGTAAAAACTTTGCTCACTGATTATGACAACTAACTGGAAAATTAATTGGTGCGATACTTCAAATCGAAATATATCATAATTTTTTTTCAAATGCGGGGCCTTTTGCATTTACCAAAAACGTATCTCCCATCCGGGGATGCTTTTTTCAAAAGAACTAACACTCTTCATCATACCATATTGTACTGATATAAATTTGCTGGTAGACAAAAATGCTGGAGAAACTTAGCGGGTGAGGCAGCATCTATGGAGCGAAGGAATAGGTGACTTTTCAGGTCAAGACCCTTCTTCAGACTGATGTGGGGGGGGGGGAGAAGAAAGGAAGAGGCGGAGACAGTAGGCTGTGGGAGAGCTGGGAAGGGGCAGGGAAGGAGGGAGAAAGCAAGGACTACCTAAAATTGGAGAAGTCAATGTTCATACCGCTGGGGTGTAAGCTACCCAAGCGAAATATGAGGTGCTACTCCTCCAATTTGCGGTGGGACTCACTCTGGCCATGGAGGAGGCCCAAGCCAGAAAGGTTGGATTCGGAATGGGAGGGGCAGTTAAAGTGCTGAGCCACCGGGAGATCAGGTTGGTTAATGCGAACTGTGCAGAGGTGTTGGGCAAAGCGATTTGCTCATATGTTCTTGTGAAGAAAGAGGTAAATATTATTACTATAATATAAAGTGTTCAAAAGAACTAAGTAGAAACAAGGAACTGCAGATGCTGAAAAAGGGTCCTGACTCAAACCGTCACCTATCCATGTTCTCCAGAGATGCTTTTTTTCAAAAGAACTAACACTAGCTCTTACTATTTTACTTCCATCTTTAATAAACAAGCAGTACTTTACAAGTGATAGAAATGAAACTATTCAACGAATACAATAAAATCTGCACCTGAAAATTAGTCGTACTATATAGATTTCCTCAAAAATATACTCCGTTTGCCTTAGGTGATGACTATCCCAATTCTTTTGAGATTAAATGAAACTGGGCAAGACAAACTCACCATGCCATATCATAAGTGTGAATTTAACAAAATCTCTAGGTACGTCTAAATGTTCCACCTGGAAAATGAGGCCAAACAAACAATTAAGATAGCAATATTGTTGAGTCTTCCAATGGATTTATCTATTGCAATCCTCTTTTCTTGACAATTTTCCACATCCTTGTGTTATTTTCTTTTCTCTTTTGATAATAATCAATAAACGTTCAGCTTTCGTCAAAGTAGATAATCTTACTTGTAGTTAAAACACTCAAAATGTACACTTCTAAACTTCCTCTTCAGTATTTTAGGGACATTTCTCAGTCTATATTTCACATTGCCAATCACTTTACCAAACACTCTCAAAATAAGTACCATTCTTTTAATCTTTTTATCAATGTTATATCTCTTGAACTTCCTTATTCCAAATTAAACTTATCATTTGTATGTACTGCTCCATTTCCCAAACGATAGTATAATTTGTCTGGCTTTAATTTATTTGTAACGTACTATTCTTTGCCATTAAACTATCTATGTTAACCTGCACATTTTCTATTCTTAGAGAATTCTTTGCATTGCCCCAAATATAATATAAACATCAACTTGAATATTACAAATACAGTACTAATACCTATCCCTTTATGGATTTGGAAAACAGATGGTAGACACAAAATGCTGGAGTAACAGATGCCTGAGTCACATCTCCAGACATATCCTACCAATACAAAATGCACACCTTTTTCTCAAGTACAGGTAAGAATCAGGGAGCTTCTAGAAATCTAAATATATGATATTTAAGATTGTGCTGGAGAGAATGCATTAGATATTTGCAGGGATGTAGCAGTTATTGTTGGCTTGGCTAAGGATGTGTGGAGACAAGTCTTCAAACATACAGTGCATTCAGAAAGTATTCAGACTCCTTCACTTTTTCCACATTTTGTTACGTTACAGGCTTATTTTAAAATGAATGAATTATTTTTTTAGTTATTTTTTTTACATACATATTCAGACCATTTGCTATGACACTCAAAATTGAGCTTAGCTTCATCCTGTTTCCATTGATTATCTTTGTTATGTCTCTACAACTTGATCCACCAGTGGTAAATTAAATGGATTGGACATGATTTGGAAAGACACACACCTGTCTATATAAGACAGTGCTTGTCAGAGCAAAAACGAAGCCATGAAGACGAAGGAATTGTCCGTAGACCTCCGAGACAGGATTGTGTCGAGACACAGATATGGGGAAAGTTATAAAACAATTTCTGCAGCATTGCAAGTCCCGAAGAGCACAGTGGCTTCCGACATTCTTAAATCGAAGAACTTTGGAACCACCAGGACTCTTCATAGAGCTGGCTGCCCGGCCAAACTGAGCAATCGGGGGAGAAGGGCCTTGGTCAGGGAGGTGACCAAGAACCCGATGGTCACTCTGAAAGAGCTCTAGAGTTCCTCTGTGAAGATGGGGGAACCTTCCAGAAGGATAACTATATCTACAGCACTCCACCAATCAGGCCTTTATGGTAGAGTGGCCAGACAGAAGCCACTCCTCAGTAAAAGGTACTGGTGATGTACTAGTGGCCAGAGGATCTGGGATGACGGAGGAACTGAAGGAAATCCACATTAAACAGGAAATGGTGTTGGGTAGACTGATGGGATTGAAGTCTGATAAATTCCCAGGGCCTGATGGTCTGCATCCAACGGTAATTAAAGAAGTGGCTCTAGAAATCGTGGACGCATTGGTGATAATTTTCCAATGTTCTATAGGTTCAGGATCCGTTCCTGTGGATTAGAGGGTAGCTAATGTATTCCCACTGTTTAAGAAAGGTGGGAGAGAGAAATCAGGGAATTATAGACATCAGTGGTGGTGAAGATGTAGGAGTCCATTATAAAAGATGAAATCGCAGCACATTTGGATAGCAGTAACAGGATCAGTCCGAATCAGCACGGATTTACGAAGGGGAAATCATGCTTGACTAATCTTCTGGAATTGTAGTGGATCTAGTGTACCTGGACTTTCAGAAAGCATTTGATAATGTCCCACATAGGAGATTAGTGGGCATAATTAGGGCACATGGTATTGAGGGTAGAGTGCTGACATGGATATAAAATTGGTTGGCAGACAGGAAACAAAGAGTAGGGATTAACGGGTTCCTTTCAGAATGGCAGGCAGTGATTAGGCTCGGTGCTGGGACTGCAGCTATTTACAAAATACATCAATGATTCAGATGAAGGGATTCAAAGTGATGTGAGCAAATTTGCAGATGACACAAAGCTGGGTAGCAGTGTGAACTGTGAGGAGGATGCTATAAGAATGCAGGGTAACAGGTTGAGTGAGTGGGCAGATGCATAGCAGATGGAGTTTAATGTGGATAAATGTGAGGTTATCCACTTTGGTTGCAAAAACAGGAAGGCAGATTACTATCTAAATGGTGTCAAGTCGGGAAAGGGGGGGAAGTACAACGGGACCTGGGGGTCCTTGTTCATCAGTCAATGAAAGTAAGCATGCAGGTACAGCAAGCAGTGAAGATGGTGAATGGCATATTGGCCTTCATAACAAGAGGAGTTCAGTATAGGTGTAAAAAGGTCCTTCTGCAGTTGTATAGGTCCCTAGTGAGACCACACCTGGAGTATTGTGTGCAATTTTGGTCCCCTAATTAGAGGAAGGACATTCTTGCTATTGAGGGAGTGCAGCATAGGTTTATAAAGTTAATTCCCGGGCTGGCGGGACTGTCAAATGCTGAGAGAATGAGACAGCTGGGTTTGTATAATCAAGAGTTGAGAAAGATGAGAAAGGGATCTTATTGAAACATATAAGATTATTAAAGGTTTGGACATGCTAGAGGCAGGAAACATGTTCCCGATGTTGGGGGAGTCCAGAACCAGGGGCCACAGTTTAAGAATAAGGGGTAGGCCATTTCGAATGGAGACGAGGAAATACTTCTTTACACCGAGAGTTGTGAGTCTGTGGAATTCTCTGCCTCAGAGGGCGGTGGAGGCCGGTTCTCTGGATACTTTCAAGAGAGAGCTAGATAGGGCTCTTAAAGATAGCGGAGTCAGGGGATATGGTGACAAGGCAGGAACAGGGCACTGATTATGGATGATCAGCCTTAACACATTGAATGATGGTGCTGGCTCGAAGGGCCGAATAGCCTACTCCTGCACCTATTGTCTAAAAGGCACATGACAGCCCGCTTGGAGTTTGCCAAAAGGCACCTAAAGGACTCTCAGACCATGAGAAACAGGATTCTCTGGTCTGATGAAACCAAGATTGAACTCTTTGGCCTGAATGCCAAGAGCCATGTCTGGAGGAAACCAGGCACTGCTCATCACCTGGCCAATACCATACCTACAGTGAAGCATGATGGTGGCAACATCATACTGTAGAGATGTTTTTCAGTGGCAGGACCTGGGAGACTAGTCGGGATCGAGGGAAAGATGAACAAAGTACAGAGAGATCCTAGATGAAAACCTGCTCCAGAGCGTTCTGGATCGCAGACTGGGGCGGAGGTTTACCTTCCAATAGGACAACGACCCTAAGCACACAGCCAAAACAACGCAGGAGAGGCTTTGTGACAAGTCTGTGAATGTCCTTTAGTGGCCCAGCCAGAACCTGGACTTGAACCTAACCGAACATCTCTGGAGAGACCTAAAAATAGCTGTGCATCAACGATCCCCATCCAACCTGACAGAGCTTGAGAGGCTCTGCAGAGAAGAATGGGAGAAATTACCCAAATACAGGTGTGCCAAGCTTGTAGCGTCATACCCAAGAAGACTTGAGGCTGTAATCGCTGCCAAAGGTGCCTCAACAAAGTACTGAGTAAAGGGTTTGAATACTTATGTAAATGTGATATTTCTGTTATTTCTTTTTAATGACTTTGCAAAAATTTCTAAACAAGTTTGCGCTTTTTTCGCTTTTTTATTATGGGGTATTGTGTGTAGATTGATGATAAAAAAAAGATTTTATCCATTTTAGAATAAGGCTGTAACGTAACAAAATGTGGAAAAAGTGAAGGGATCTGAATACTTTCTGAATGCACTGTACTTAACCAAGCCAGCATTAGGTTATAGTGTTAAACTGAGTTCTTTTGTCAGTCTAATTCAAGAAAACTTGATTCAAACTCTTGTTGTTGAAATCGATTCTTTATTCTAACAGCGCTGGATAATTCTTTAAACCTTCCAACACAGAGTTTAAAAAACTCTGGAGCAGGTTGAAAGAACTACTACTTTTGGTATTAACGTAACACATTATATAGGTAATAGACAATTATAATACAAAAGGAGTGGCAAACTATTAACCAATCATTATGGTTTACCATACATTTAACTTATTTGCATTAACCAATCAACTAAACCCATTTTCCATTGATTGACAACATGTCTAGTCACATGGTTCTCCCTTTCCAGCCCCTCTACAACTTTTCCCGCCTGTGGTTTTCTTTACAACCTCTCTGCTCAAAATCATTTTATTTCAATTAAGTAAAACCACAGATATAAAACTTATTCTCAGAATATCTCTCAGAATAAACATCATAAAGCAATCACACAATACATACACACAATACATATATTTTCACTTTTGGAAAAGAAAGGTATTTGTAAAACGTCATATGTAACCATACTTACAACCCTAATTAAACACACATAATTTCCTTTCAATGACATAATTAAAATAGTTACTTATGGATTACAAAGATTCAATATGAGTGTTGCCCCATTCTTACAAATTTCATTCTGAATTAGCCTCCCCCTTGGTCATCTCTAAAGAAAAGGAATGTAGGCCCCTTTGCAACTTCTTACTGATAGCATTCCACACAGCAATTTGAAGATTACTATATGCACACCCCAATTAGATCAAAACACAATTACTTTCTCCAGTGTTCTATAAACATAAGAACTCTCCCTTATACAAAGGTCACACAACCATCACCTATGCCTTATCTCTTATCCCAAAAAATACTTTGAAACTGCACAAACCAAATCACAGACTCTATTATCTAGCCTTGGTGCCTACACCCCAACATCGACAGCCATAAATCCCCTTCATGACACAGCCGAGCTCAGAGATGTGTCATGAATAATGAATAAATGGTGCCCATGTCCTTGGAGGAGATACCATTACTCTGAACAATATCTTAAACCAAATACAACTTCTGACAATTATAGCCGCTCAAAAGCAATCAAAGCTATTCCCATTTACATCAACATCTCCTTGTTATAACAAGCTATCTATCCTCTTATGTGTGTGTGCTCTTTATTCCGTTATGGCCTATGTATTTTGAAAACCTCTGCTACCAGTCCTTCTCCTGCAAGTCAACATAAGTTTCTAACACAGAAATGATAATTTGAGCAATTTTATTTTATAATATTTCCTCAATAGCGCAGCATGGTGGTGCAGTGGTAGAGTTGTTACCTTACAGCGCTTGCAGCGCTGGAGACCCAGGTTTGATCCCAACTACGAGTGCTATACGGAGTTTGCACGTTCTCCCCATGACCGCGTTGGTTTTCTCAGAGATCTTCAGTTTCCTCCCACACTCCAAAGACGTACAGATATGTAGGTAAATTGGCATGGTACAAGTGTAAATTGTAGCAGTGTGTGTGGACTAGTGTTAATGTGCGGGGATCGCTGGTTGGTGCAGGCTCGGTGGGCCGAAGGACTTGTTTCCGTGCTGTATCTCTAAATTAAACTAAACTAATCCTTGGAAATCTCCAACGCACCATCTCCAGCACAATCATATCATACCTTTAGTGTGTCAACCAGAACCGCACACGGTACTCCAGCTGTGGCCTAACTAATATTTTATATAGTTGTACCATAACTTCCATACTTGCATATCCAATGCCTCAGTAAATGAGGCAAGCATCCCTTTAATTTATTCACCTTATCTATCTGTGCTGTGGCCTTCAAATATTCATGATTTATAATCCCAGATCAGGAGCGCTTTAAGAACACATACACCAAGATCCCTCTGTTCCCCACTACCTCCAGGAATCTTACCATTCAGTGTGTTTATAATGTATATCCCAGCCTTGTTAGTTCTCCCAAAATACACCACCTCACATTTTTCAGGATTACATTCCACCTGCCACACCTCTTCTGATCTCACCAACCGATCGATGTTGTCTACAGCTGAAGGCTATCCTATTAACCTCACCGATCTGTGTCTCGTCTGAAAACTTTCTAATCTTCCCTCCTACATTTAGATCCAGATTGTTGATGTATATAACAAACATAAAGGATCTCAGCGCCAATCACTGCAGTACAACAATGGTTCCAGGCTTCCAATTGCAAAAACAATCCTCGCATTCTAATCATCAAGTCAATATTGGATTCAATTTGCACAACTGTCCTGGATCCCATTGATCTTACCTATTGAGGCAAATGAGAACATGTCAAAGGACTTACTACAGTCGATGTAGACTACATCAATGACACTATCCCCATTGACATACTTGGTCATCTCCTCAAAAACTTCAGTCAAATTAATTATGTGGGACCTCTCCGTAACAAGCTAGCTGACCATCCATAGTCAATCTCCCTGTTTCCAACTGCAGATTAATCTTATCCCCAAGAATCTTTCTTTCAATAATTTTCCTCTCCCCGGTATTAAACTCATCAGTCTTTAATTACCCGTCTTATGCATGCTGCCTTTTATGAATAAAAGTACCACCTTTGCTGTCATCTGGCACCTCTTCCATGGCTAGAGAAGATTTCAAAATTTCTGTCAGAGCCCCAGCAACCTCCTCCCATGCCTCCAATAGCATCATTTTTATTCTCATTCGCAGGCCAAGCCCATTCCTAATAAGATATAGGAGCAGAATTACACCTTTCAACCCATCGAGTCCACTCCACCTTTCAATCATGACTGAGTTATTTTTCCCTCTATTATTACTCTACAATTCCCCATCTAAAATGTTGTTCTCCACAATGAATGCCGATGCAAAGTAATCATTTGAGATCTCACCTGTATCCTTCGGCTCCACTCAAGATTACCATTTTGGTTCCTAATGGGCTGAACTTTTTACGTTTGCCATGTTACTTTTTACGGTGCCATGATACAGCTTCTCACACTTTTCACATTTGCATTCTCCTGATTTAAGAACAGCCACCTGACCATCTAATATTTCAAACTAGGTTATGATGTCATTTAATGCATATCATAAAATCATAAGACAATGCAGCAGAATTAAGCCATTTGACCCATCGAGTTGGCTCCACCATTCAATCATGGCTGATCTACTTTGCCCTCTCGTAGAAAAAACGTAGAACATAGAAAAATAGGTGCAGGAGTAGGTGCAGCGCCATTCTATGATCATGGCTGATCATCTAAAATCAGTTCTCCGTCCCTGCCTTTTCCACATATCCCTTGATTCCTTTAGCCCTAAGAGCTAAATCTAACTCTCTCTTGTAAACAACCAGTAAATTGGCATCCACTGCCTTCTGTGGCAGAGAATTCCACAGATTCACAACTCTCTGGGCGAAAAGGTTTTTCCTAATCTCAGTCCTAAATGGCCTACCCCTTATTTTCAAACTGTGACCCCTGGTTCTGGACTTCCCCAACACGGGGAACATTTTTCCTGCATCTAGTCTTTCCAATCCTTTAAGAATTTTATATGTTTCTATAAGATCCCCTCTAATCCTTCTAAATTCCATTGAATACAAGCCCAGTCGACCCATTCTTTCATCAAATGTCAGTCCCGCCATCCCAGGAATTAACCTGGTGGAACCTCCGTTGCACTTCCTCAATAGCAATAATGTCCTTCCTCAAATTAGGAGACTAAAACTGCACACCTTACTCCAGGTGTGTCTTCACCAGGGCCCTGTACAACTGCAGTAGGACCTCCTTGCTCCTAAACTCAAATCCTCTCGCAATGAAGGGCAACATGCCATTAGCTTTCTTCACTGCCTGCTGTACCTGCATTCTTACTTTCAGTGATTGATGTACAAGCATACCCAGGTCTTGTTGCACCTCCCCTTTTCCTAATCTGACATTATTCATATAATAATCTGGCTTCCTGTTCTTGCCACATAAAGTGGATAACCTCACATTTATCCACATTATACTGCATCTGCCATGCAACTGCCCACTCACCCAACCTATCCATGTCACCCTGCAACCTCATAGCATCCTCATCGCAGCTCTCACTGCCACCCAGCTTTGTGTTATCCGCAAACTTGGAGATGTCACATCCCGTCATCTAAATCGTTAATATATATTGTAAATAACTGGGGTCCCAGCACCGAGCCTTGCGGCACCCCACTAGTCCCTGCCTGCCATTCTGAAAATGCTAATTCCTGCTCTTTGCATCCTGTCTGCCAACCAGTTCATTGTCCATGTCAATACCCTACCCCCAATACCATGTGCTCTAATGTTGCACACTAATCTCTTGTGTAGGACCTTGCCAAAGGCTTTTTGAAAGTCCAGATACACCACATCCACTGGATCTCCCTTATCCTTTCCCCTTGTTACATTACATCCTCAAAAAATTCCAGATTAGACAAGCATGATTTCCCCTTCATAAATCCATGCTGACTTTGACCGATCCTGTCACTGCTTTCCAAACGCGCTACTATAACATCTTTATCAATCGACTCAAGCATCTTCCCCACTACCGATGTACGGCTAACTGGTCTATAAATCACCGTTTTCTCTCTCCTTTCTTAAAAAAAGTGGCTACCCTACAGTCCACAGAAACTGATCCAGAGTCGAGAGACCATTGGAAAATGATCACCAATGCATCCACGGTTTCTAGGGCCGCCACCTTGAGTACTCTGGGATAAAGACCATCAGGCCCTGGGGATTTATCTGCCTTCAGTCCCAACAGTTTACCTAACACCATTTCCTGACTAATGGGGATTCCCTTCAGTTCCTCCCTCCCACTAGATCCACGGTCCCTAGTATTTCTGGGAGATTGGTTCTGTCTTCATTAAGGAAGACACAAAAAAAGTACTTGTTTAACTGTTTTGCCATTTCCTTATTTCCCATTATGAATTCACCTCTCTCTGATTGTAGGGGACCTACATTTGTCTTCACTCGCATTCTCCCAGAAACCTTTGACGGCCTTACAAAAACCTATCAATCTCCACCTTAGATCCACCGGATTGGCGCCAACAATGGCTGCCTCGTCAACAGTCTATCTCGTCCCTTCCTTCTTTGTTGTTTTTTAGTATGTGTTAAATGTATATTTTAGTGTTCTTTAACTTGTTCTATGTGGCGGTTTGAGGGAAACTTTTTTAAATCTCTTACCTCGATGGAGATGCGATTTTTTTCCGTACAGTATCTCCATCTGCAATTTGGGAGCTCCAGGCCGCAGGAGCTTCGACCGCCCTGACGCGAGAGCTTCAACCGCCCCAACGCGGGAGCTTCGATCGCCAGCTGCGGGAGTTTCGATCACCCCAACTGCAGATGGTTCGACTGCCCCGATCACGGGAGAATAAAGAGGAAGAAATTTGGACTTTATGCCTTCCATCACAGTGAGGAATGTGGGGAATCTGCTGTGGTGGATGTTTATGTTAACTTTTATATAGCCTGTGTGTCTTGTTGCTTTTCTTTAGTATGGCTGTATGGTAATTTGAGTTTTGCTGTACCTTATTTGGTACACGTGACAATAAACTGACCTTTGAACCATTAAGAGGACCCATTGACTTGGTCTCCACAGCCATTTGAGGCAATGAGATCCACAGTTTCACCACGCTCTGATTAAAGAAATTCTTCCTCATCTCCATTCTAAAGGCAAGACTGGGCCCTCTCGTCCTAGACTCTCCCACTTCTCGAAACATCCTTTCCACATCCACTCTATCTGGGCCTTTCATTATTCAGAAGGTTTCAGAGATCCCCCCTCATCCATCAAAACTCCAGCGAGTACAGGCCCAGAGACATAATACATGGGTTTTACATCGGAAAGAGAACCCACTTGAGTTCCTAAAGTGTGGCCCCAATGCAACAGTTTTTTGGTTTCAAATCATGTTGCTGAGAGACTGCGCCAAGGAGAATATAATTCCTGCTTCCCATCTGTTGAGACTGCGAACTGACTCACTTGAAAACACTAAAGCTGCTTGATATACTGGTCTTAATTCATCACGACATGCCTGCATGCTCTTAGAGCCCCTCGTAAGATTCTCTCCATATACAAAGAACATGAATGTTTTTATACTTTGAATAACAAAGATAACAGCAAGTGAGTCAATACAATTTCAATAGCTACAGTGATATAATTTACTTCAATGATGGGGGGTGGGGGGTTGACAGAAGGGTGGAATATGTGACAAAGGATAGAGGAAAAAGAGGGACACATGAGTGCCAAGGGATATGGGGAGAAGGCAGGAACGGGGTACTGATTGGGGATGATCAGCCATGATCACATTGAATGGCGGTGCTGGCTCGAAGGGCCGAATGGTCTATTCCTATTGTCTTTTGTCAGGCAAGGAATGAGGAATAAAATGTAAAGCCGGAGCACCCACCGTGTATTTGGCGCATTCAATGTGGCCTTCTTTATATCGGCGAGACCAAATGTAGAGGGAGAAATGTGTCGAAGAGGACGAGGGGTGGGGAATAAAATTTGATTTCCTTGCTGCTGTTGAGCCCACATCGTGTCTTCTCCCTGCCCAATAGTCTTGCTCTTGCTCTCCCTCCCCGGAGACAGAACAAGGATAGAATTCCACAGGTCCTCATCATTTGCCCCACAAGCCTCTAATGCATCAATCTCTGACATTTTCACCACCTTCAACAGGATCCCACCACGTCATATCTGCCTGTCTTCACCCCTTTCCGCATTCCGTGGAGACCACTCCCTCTGCAAGTTCCTGCTTCACTCATCCCTTCCCACCTACCCCACCCCATCCCAGACAATTTACAGAAGTCAATTAACCAACAAACCTGCACGTCTTTGGAATGTGGGAGGAAACCGGAGCTTTCAGGGAAAACCCATGTGGTCACAGGGAAAACATGCAAACTCCGTACAGACAGTACCCGTAGATGGGATCAAACCGGGGTCTCTGGGGCTGTAAGGCAGCAACTCTTCCGCTCGCCCCACCTCCAGCTTTTGTCACTTACTCTTCCCAATTGCCAATTACCCTCCCTCACCGCACCTATCACTTGCCAGGCTCTGTCGCATCCCCACCTCTTTTCCAATGTTCTCTCGCCTACTTCAATCAGTCTTAAGAAGAGTCCCAACCTGACTTGCCCTCCATCCATTCCCTCCACAGCCTGACCCACTGAGTTACGCCAACACTTTTTTTTGCTCAAGAATCCAGTCTCTTGTGTTTCCTTTTAATTTCAAACTGAGTACTGCTTTCAATTTACATTAGAGCAGGTATTTCCTAAAGACCTTCTTCATTTTAATTAATGTTAACTATATCCATGCTTCCTTTCTCACTAACACAGATAGTAAAGGTGAATAAAACCCTTTCATCTGCCATCACAACCAAGGGTTTTGTGAGTTCAGCAATGTTGTTTACCTTTTATACTGATGATTGTCGTACAGATACACCGAATCAATATATTTTACTTCGGAGTCACGTGAGTGACTACGTGAAGAAGCCCCGCCTGGCGCTGGATCGGCATTACGTCGACGCTATCGGCAGAGGAAGAGCTGCAGAGCGCAGCTCCAACACAGCGGTAAGGAAACGGCCCGCAGGTAAGTAAAATTATTTTACTTCCAGGGCATTTTCTAAAAACTCCGTAGGCTGGTAGGTAAACCAGGAGGAGTTAAAATAAAAATAAAAATGTTTTTAAAAATCGCGGGTAAAACGTGCGTCCCGGGGTGTAGAAAAGTCGGGACAGCAGATTATTGGTGGAGCTGGTTCCGATACCGGTGGCCGTTGAAATACCCGTTAGTGAGCCTTTGGTTGCTCCACAAACAAAAACTTTGAAAACCCAGTGCCTAAAATGTAAAAGAAAGAAGCTTGAAAGGCCTGAGGTTTCTGAAAGATCCTGAAAGGAAAGCCTTTTGGCTAAGTATGGATCTAATGGAGAAAATACTTCAAACAATATCAACCAAGGGTCTAAGTACCCAGAATATTCCCAGGCAGCCCCTGAGGGGGTTCCATATACATGAATATGGTGCCAGTTTGAATTGGGAATTGAAACTCCAGTGCCTGGGATTGGGCTGGAGGAAGTCTCCTTGAACAAGTTTCAGGAGTACCAGGGCTGTATGAGACTGACCCTGAAAGTTGTGGTGTGGTCAGAAGTACCCACCACAATACAAATCCAGGTGTGTCTGATGGGGCACAAAGTTACTATACCTGGAGGAGGCGGTGAGGCCATGGAAGGAAACCTGGCGGCCAATGTTAATTATATGGCCTCTCACCTGCCTCAAAAAAGCTGTTATGGTTGAGACAGCAAAATTGGATTTAAACACCTATTTATTGTGGTCAGAAGTACCCACCACAATACAAATCCAGGTGTGTCTGATTGGGCACAAAGTTACTATACCTGGAGGAGGCGGTGAGGCCATGGAATGAAACCTGGCGGCCAATGTTAATTATATGGTCTCTCACCTGCCTCAAAAAAGCTGTTATGATTGAGACAGCATATCGGATTAAAACACCTATTATTGTACCTCAAAGAAGGTACCTATGATGTATCCAGCTTTTTTGGGCGCCAATGTCAGCAATAATGCGGGCGCAGGAATTACGATTCAAAGAATCCTCAAGCTAATTTTGGCATCACTGTCTTTTGGAAGACAAGCTGGAAGGTTGTGGAATGACCAAAGTTCAGAATAAAAAACATATGTTGGGCTTATTCTGCAACTCATTTTGAGATAAAATATATAAAATGGAAGATTGCCATTCGGCCTCTTTTACATCCAAGATTTTCAGGGTTGTGCAGGGCAAGCAATGTTCAAGCTCTTGGTTATTTGTTCAGAGGAAGTCTAAACAAATTAAAGAAATGGATGAAGAGACAAAAACTGTTGGCCTTGTGAAACCCTTCAGTTTGGCCAGAAAGGCTGGTCATATGAGAAGGGGATTTGATTTTGGAGCTGGAACGAGCCGAGGAGAGTAAGATAAGGAAGAATACCAGCCAGCACAGCCGAATGTACACCCATTATTGGGAAAGGAGATAATTTTGTCCAGTTGGAGAGGTACAAAAACTTTATCCTATTAAAGAAGGATGTTTGGATGAACCTCAGATTGGTGGTAGACTCCGAATGTTATAATGAAAGGGAGGTATGGATCCATTGGGACACAATAAGCCTAATCATTCTTTGATGTTCAGTCTTGAAAGTATTCAAATTGACAAAAGAGGTTAAGTATTTGTGTGAGGAGTTATTGAGAAAACAAAAAGGAGAGGATCCACAACAATTGTATCAAATATTTTCCCCAGACCGAAGAAAGATGGGGGTTGTAGAATCAATTTAGATCTCACACAATTGAATACATTTGTCCAGTATAAACATTTAAAAATGGACACATTCAACACTGCAATGCAGCTGGTATCAACAGGTTGTTATATGGCTACAATAGATTGAAGGATGCATATTTTCCAATTCACCATAGTTTCGCAGGTAATTAAAGTCTATGGATGGGACAGCTGTGGCAATACAAAGCTTTGCCTAATGGATTAAGCCAGCACTTGCACTGCTAATGGCACAAAAAAAATAAACACATCGTTATGGCTTATCTAGATGACATTTAATTGTCAATGCTAATCAGGAGTCAGCTGGAAAATCAGTCTCAGCAACTACAAGTTTGTTTGAGAAGTTGGGTTCCTGATCCATCCAACAAATCTAAGTTACAGCCATCCCAAACCATTGAATATCTGTGGGTTTGTGATTAACTCAGTTACCATGTTGGTAACTTTACCAATGGATAAGGTGTTGGATTTGACAAATGTGTGTCAGGACCTGATTAACAAACCTTATCCCTCCATCCGAGAGGTTGCCAAGGTTATTGGTAAATTGGTAGCAGCATTTCCAGCAGTAGAGTTGGTCGTCTACATTACCAAAATCTTCAAAGGGCAAAAATTCAAGCGCTTATTCAGCGAGCAGGCCATTTTGATAGGCCAATGCAATTGCCTAAGGAAGCTTATCAGAATTACATTGGTGGATTGAGTATGTTCCACAAGCTGCTAAAGAACATTAGTTCATCAGCCAGCAGTGTTTTTGCAAACTAAAAAAGACGCAAGTTCTCCCGGATGGGGGGCTATGGATAATGAGACCAGCTGTGGAGGCAGATGGGCTGTCCAAGAGGATTTTTGCTCCATACATATGGTACTAAATATGTGGAGCTACTGGGAGCATTTATGGATTAAAAGCTTATTGCTCTTCAATAAAAGATTTGCATGTCTAAGTACAAATAGATAATACCACAGCTGTGGTATATATCAATCACATGGGTGGTGTCAGATCAATATCATGTGATCATCTGGTAAACCAGATGTGGCAATGGTGTATGGAAAAAAAATATTGGCTTTCAGCTATTTATCTCTCGGGGAGAGACAATGTTGTGGCAGACAAAAGATCACGAATATTTAAAGACAATACAGAATGGATGTTAAATCCACAAATTTCAAAAATATTGTCAGTCGGTATGGAGTGCCGGACATTGATCTGTTTGCATCTAGATTGAATCACCAATTGCCCAAATACGTGTCTTGGGAACACGATCCAGGGGCAGTAGCGGTGGATGCTTTCTCGCTACACTGGGGGAATACGTTCTTTTATGCTTTTCCCCATTCTGTCTCATTGGGCAATGTCTCAAGAAAATAGCGCAAGACGCTGCCAAAGGCATTTTGGTGGTGCCAAATTGGCCCTCGCAGTCATGGTTCCCATTGATGCTAAAATGATTATTGAACCATGTATGACAATTCCCAGTTGCGACAATCTGGTGACACAACCAGTAACAAAAGAAATTCATCCATTGCATGATCATATGAATTGTAAATCTGCAGGTTCTGACCAGACCGTTGCAAGAGTTTGAACTGTCGGACAGGACCATGGATGTTCTAGATGCAGCTTGGAGGAATAGCACTAAAAAACAATATGTCGCATATAAGGAAATGGGAAGTTTTTGTACAGTCAAAGATATCTTATCATACTGCAAACATTTCAAATGTATTGGAGTGCCTTGCTGGGTTACACTTTGATGAGCATTTGAGTTATAGTGCCATTAATTGTGCTCGTAGTGCATTGTCATCCTATTTAGGATTTCGGATCGGGATTCAGTTGGGTCTCACCCATTAGTATCCCGATTCATGAAAGGAATTTTCAATTAAAATCCTCCCAAGCCCAGATATACAGAATTTGGGATGTTAGCATTGTTCTCACTTTGCTTAAACAATGGACTCCAATTAATTCAATGTCTTGCAGAAATTAACATTCAAGGTGGTAATGTTAATGGCATTGGTATCAGCTCAAAGAGTACAAACTTTGCAATTGTTATGGTTGAATTGCATGCATGTGACTACAGATAACATTGTGTTTTATGTTTATGACTTGATCAAACAAAGCAGACCAGGTAGAACTGGAATGAAGGTAATGTTTAAAGCATATCCTATTGATGAAACATTGTGTGTAGTTAAGCATTTAACTCAATACTTTGAGGTAACCAAAAATCTCAGAGGTTCTGAGAAAGCGTTATTGATAACACACAAAAAGCCACATACAAAAGTTTCAGTTCAAACCATTTCTAGATGGTTAAAACAGGTTTTGGGTCTAGCAGGAATAGACACTGATGTGTTTAAATCTCACTCCACTAGGGCGGCAGCTACGTCCGTGGCAAAGGTACAGGACGTACCACTCGATCAAATTTTAAAGGCCTCAGGGTGGTCTAGAGAAGAGATTTTTTCAAAGTTCTACAATAAACCTGTTGTCACGGTGCCAGGATTTGGACACGCAGTACTGGGTTATCTTTAAATGCTTGCTTTGTTTTATATTATCGATTTATATTATCGATTTATGTTACCATTGACATCATTAGCAATTTATTTTGTAATTTTCACCTGCGATAGAGGGGTTATTATTAAAAAGTTGTTCTTTTTATGATTAAAGGACTTATTACATAAATTGTAACAATGTCTTAAAATACTATTTACTCACTACTGTTTTGACTAAACAGAGAGTCGTATGAAATGAATTTACGACATAAAAAACACAGAGCTTTAAAATCTTCACGTAGTCACTCACGTGACTCCGAAGTAAAATAGTGAGATTAAACGAGAACTTACCTGTTCGAAGTTTGATCTTTATTTTATGAGGAGTTATGATGAGGGATTACGTGCCCTCCACTCCCAACCCTCATAATGTAAATGATCATCTGGTAGTTCTAGTCTATTTTGAGCCTTACTATTTTACTCCGGCTATTGGTTCTGTGTTTTTCATGCCGCTGCTTTGAAGTATGCCGATCCAGCGCCAGGCGGGGCTTCTTCACGTAATCCCTCATCGTAACTCCTCATAAAATAAAGATCAAACTTCGAACAGGTAAGTTCTCGTTTAATCTCACTATTCTAAAGTACTCAGATGATTCAGTTGTACTCACTAGAATTTAGAAGATTGAAGGGGGATCTTATAGAAACTTACAAAATTCTTAAGGGGTTGCAAACCCTATCCAGTATAGCCAGCAAGTGATTCCAATAAGCAAGTTCGATATTCCGACTGCGCATGCCCAGGTCAAAGGTCACTACGCATAAACATAGCTGGAAAACAGTGGAGTTGTGTACATTTACACCTTAATTTCTTCTGTTTTTTTTCCAGGTTTGATTCTTCTTGGGAAGAAAATACTGCTTTCAAACTATGAATTAGTTGTATTTATTGTTCCTTTGTTAAAAGCTACGATTATTTAGTCGTTTTTAGTCCTTTAATGCTTTGGTGAGTGAGGAAGATCGTGCTCGTCCGTGGTCAGGGTCGGGTCCGGGTCTCCGGCGCTTTGGGCGCTGTTGAGTTGCTGCTGGGTCATCCCCTCCCGGGTGTCTCACTCCTGTCCAGGGACGGCCGGACGTGTTGGGCCGTACTTGCAGCCAGCGCTGGGAGGAGGCAGCTGAGTTGCTGCAGTGCTTTGTGTGTATCCCCATTGTTGGCTGGTGCTTGGCTTTCACCGACAGCCACTGGCGGTCCCCGGCCCGTTGGGGAGGGGGTTCCTCAGGAGGTGAAGCGGAGTTGGGCTGGAGTTGGCGTTTCTTCTCCGCGCTGGCTGTGGGCCTGGGGCCGCTGGTGTCATCGGTCTGGGGCTCTCGGTTGGCCCAGCGGATTTGAGCTGGGGTTAGTGCTTCTTCTCCACGCTGGCTGTGGGCCTGGGGCCGCTGGGATGTCTCCGGCCGCTCCCCAGGTGGTCACGGGACATACGTGTTACATCCGTGTTATAGCTGTTACACCCCGTTCTATAGCTCATGGGGCTAGTGGAGTCAAGGGATATGGGGAGAAGGCAGGCACGGGTTATTGATAGGGGACGATCAGCCATGATAACAATGAATGGCGGTGCTGGCTTGAAGGGCCGAATGGCCTCCTCCTGCACCTATTTTCTATGTTTCTCTGTTTCTACCCGGGGTTGGGGGGGGGGGGGGGGGCGGCCCATCGGCGGCTCGATCCCGGCCGCGGATGAGGCGCGGGTCTGTGTGCGCGCTCTCCCCTGTCTCCCACTCGCATCTGCCCCCTCTCTCTCGCTGTTACACCCCGCTTTCCCGCTACCTGTTCCTTTGGGGGGGGGGATAAGGAGTTGACGATTTATGGAAGTCTCTCTGCAATCGAGAATTTCATTGCTCATTCGTATTCATAGATGAGGCTGAAAAATTCCATTGCCTTGAAATTAGGCGAATAGTCCGACTCAGAAACTATCATCGTTGTGTTCCAGTCTGGAATACATTAATTTTCCTACAATGTGACCACACAGCACCCCCGTTCCTCAGATTAAATATATTTTTACACATATATTATGAATAAAGATAAGAATTTATACAGTTTCTTCAGACAGCGCTTCGTTCGCTTTTTCTTTATGGTGAATGACCTTTGACAAATCCCATGATTCTTTCCGTTTTTCGGAATACCGAACTCGCTTATTGTAACACCAAATATGATCTGGTTAGGCAGAACATCCCCACTGTTTCAACAGGAGATAGAACCCGTAACTGTTATAATCCTTTACACTCTTTTTATCGTTATTTTTGTTTAGGCTGGTTTATTGTCGTTGGAACTGAAAAGAATAAAAGGAGACTTAATTCTGTGAAAATTCATCTGGGGAGGATAAAATGCAGAGGAAGGATCCATTTTCTTTAGCAGAGAAGCAAAGAACCAGAAAGCATTGATTCATTGTTATATGTAGAAGGATTAATAAAGGATTGAGAATTTTATTTAATACAGAGGACTATGGGGTATTATTAGAATATGGTGGTAAGAGGCAGAAACCCTAAATGCATGTAAAAATGACCTGGATGGGGGTCTTTGAAATGTCATAACTACAAGGCTATGGATTAAAAGATAAAAAGTAGGATTAGTGCATAGCTTTATGAAACCCACCAAGACAAGGAGGTTTGAATGGTCTCCTAGGAATATTAATTTCTCTAATTAGTATGGTATCATGAGATACCACACTAACTAGGCAGAAAATCATGAGAGGAATAGAACAGATGGACGCACAGAGTCTCTTGCCCAGTGAAGGGGAATCAAGAACCAGAGGACATAGGTTTAAGGTAAGGATGAAAAGTTTAGTTTGGTTCAGAGATACAGCGTGGAAATAGGCCCATTAGCCTACCGAGTCCGCACTGACCAGCGATTCCTGCATACTAACATATTCCTAGGGACAATTTCACAATTTTACAGAGCCATTTAACCTACAAGCCTGTACGTCTTTGGGGTGTGGGATGAAATCCGAGATCTCTGAGAAAACCCACGCAGGTCACGGGCAGAACGTACAAACTCCGTATAGACACTCACCCGTAATCAGGATCGAACCCGGGGCTCTGGCACTGTAAGGCAGCAACCCTACCGCTGCGCTACAGTGCCACCCCGAATGTTTTAATAGGAACTTGAGGAATAACTTTTTCACACTAAGGATGGTGGGTGTATGAAACGTGCTGCCAGAGGAGGAAGTTGAGGTAGGTACGATCACAACATTTAAGAACCATTTAGACAGGTACATGGATAGGACAGGTTTAGAGGGATGTGGGCAAAACACACAGGTGGACTTGTGTGGATGGGACATGTTGGCTGGTGTGTGCAAGATGGCCAAAGGGCCTGTTTCCACACTGCAAGACTCTATGACTCTGTCAATTTATATTTCTGAATCCCATAAGAACTAATTTTTAGCAGCTTTCCAAGTATAACAGATGTACTGAAATCCGCTGTGAACACTTCAAATGTTTATTTATAATGTGCTGGAGCCAGACATGCTATAAAGAGATATCAACTCCAAAAACCGCAACTCATACCCATTAAGTATGAGGACAGGCATGCAAGTAATGCATCATCCGGACTGGGACATCTATCACCAGTCCTTCATCATTACTGTTTGTTGACCGATCCAGATCAGATGATGGCTGGAAATGAGTGGATCAGCCACGTGATTCCGGTGGTCAACGGTACAGGTCAGAAGTTGGCAAATGACCTACCTTCTAACACCGCAAATGTTTCTACCATCTAATACATGAGAAAGAAGCGTGAGGGAATATTCTTCATTTACGTTTAGTTTAGTTTAGTTGAGAGATACAGTGTGGAAACAGGTCCTTTGGCCAACCGAGTCCACGCCGACCAGCGATCACCCATGCACTAGTTCTATCCTACATACTAGGGACAAGTTAAAGATACCAATTAACCGACAAAACTGCACATCCTTTGGAGTGTGGGAGGAAACCGGAGCACCTTGAGAAAGCCCATGTAGTCACAGGGAGAACGTGCAAACCCCGTTGAGACAGCACCCATAATCAGAATCAAACCCGTGTCCCTGGCACTATAAGGCAGCAACTCTAGAGCTGCGCCATTGTACCACCCAATAAATGTTAGAAATGAAACGCGAAGGAGGTTAAAAACAGGCGCAGAGCATTGTACCGAAATAACACAAATGAATGGATTTTACACTGTGATTCATTATTTTTATCCAGAATATACACCCTGTTATTCCAGCTACTTTTGAAATGCATATAAAAAGCATGGATCAGATTGATTACCATTGAAGTAGTGAGAAAACACAGCAGCCAGCAGATAGAAATAAGAGAGAATGACAAACAAATGTGAGCAATATTATCACAAAGGCAAGACCAATGCTTAATCACAGGAGAATAAATTTGTTTTGTCAGTTCTATTTCAGCCTTGTGCCAAGCAAATGTCAAGTCACTATCCACCCAATGCAGAAAAGCAAGTTAGTCAAACTGCATTCTCCGATACAGAATGCAATAAACGGACCGTCAGCAAGAGTACAATCAGGCTCATTAGGGCGAGGAATAGTTATTCTGTTATGTAAAAAGTATCCTGAATGGTCGTATGGTCATTCCAACACAAGAGGGTGCACACAATGTTGTCCACCCAGCCCATCACAGGCACTGCCCTCTTCACCATCTATCATCAAGGATTCCCACCTCCCAGGCCATGTCCTCTTCTCACTGCTACCACCGGACAGGAGGCACAAAAGCCTGAGGTCGCACACCACTAGGTTCAAGAACAAGCATAATGTATGTTTGTGTGTGCTGTCGAACTCTATGTGCCTTTGTTGCTGCTGCAAGCAGGACTTTCATTGTATTTGTACCTCACCACACTTGTACAAATGTAAATAAACTCATTTCACAGACTGTCCATTTCACAGCTGGAAAAGGCAGATTCCACAAGTGTCAGAAAACAGTCATAAAAAGGTACTCAAAAACTGTTGCCCACGCCTAATTATCCCTAATATCCTCCTTTATAACTATCCCTAACATATAGCATTGTCCTTTAAAGTAAAGTTGAAGAGTTGGCTTGCTATACATTCTGCACAAACTGCATGGGTTTTCTGTTTATTCAACATTTAGAAGATTTGCAATGTCATGCCATTTAACCAAAATAATCAACGTGTAAAAATGTGTGTTGGTGCTTGATGGTCTGCAGTGATGCCTGTGTTGATGCTTGATGGCCTGCAGATGGCCAAAGGGCCTGTTTCCGTGCTGCATGACTCAATGGCTCTGTAAACATGTTACCGAGGGCATCAAATGGTTTCACGGTGGGACACCTTCAAATCTAGAATCTTTTTCAAAAACTCATTTTTATTTTAAATCATAATAATTCATTTAAATCACTCAAATTCTGGACGTTAAGAATATCATTCTGGACGTCATACACATTCAAAAAGGCAGATTTCTTAATCCACAGAATATTCACAGAAATACACATTGGATGTGGAGTGGATGTTTCCAGTAGTGGGAGAGTCTAAGAGCAGGGGGCACAGCCTCATATTAAAAAGGATGTGCCTTGAGAATGGAGATGAGGAGGAATATCTTTAGTCAGAAATTGATGAATCTGTTGAATTCATTGCCACAGACGACTGTGGAGGCCAAATCATTGGGTATTATTAAAGCGGACAGTGATAGGTTCCTGATTAGCAAGAGTGTCAGGGATTATGGGGAGAAGGCAGGAGAATAGGGTTAAGAGGGAAAGACAGATCAGCAGCGGATACTCAATGGGCCAAATGGCCCAATTCTGCTCCTATTACTTATCAACATAATTATCTCTAAAAAGCACAACTGAAACATCAAAATACCAGCATCAATTTATATTGGAGGGAATAGTTTTTTGTGTGTGCACAACTCATAACATATTGGTGCTGAAGTTCAAGTTCAGAATCTTCTACACGATTATACTTGGCAACCTGATCTTGCAAACACAATCTCCCAATGTGGTGGTGGCCTCTCAAAACAGAAGTTCTCATCAAAACATGCCACAGGGTTTATTTGGATTACCTTTCAGTGGGGCTGGCAATTCCTGCTGCCACCATGCATGATGCTAGGCGTGAACATGCAGAGAATCAATAGAATGATCAAGGCCCCACGCAAAAAGGAAGCCTGCATTACATGAGAGCATTAGTCTGAAAACAGTAGCATCCAGGTTCAAGAACAGCTTCCCCACCCACCACACAAGAGGTAATTGGATTTCACAGACAACTCTAAAAGTACTCTTATGCACAAGCAGAATATCGCAGATGATGGAAATCACAAATAAACCACAATATGGGATTTTATGTGATAGACCAACACAAAGTGGTGCATAATTGTGAAGTGGGAGGAAAATGATACATGGTTTCCAAATTTTATTACAAATAAAAAACTGAAAAGTGCAGCATGCAAAAGTATTCTGCCCCCCTGAGTCAATACTTTGTAGAACCACCTTTTGCTGCAATTACAGCTGCAAGTCTTTTGGGGTATGTCTCTACCAGCTTTGCACATCTAGAGACTGTTATTTTTGCCCATTTTTCTTTGCAAAATAGCTCAAGCCGAGTCAGATTGGATGGAGAGCGTCTGTGAACAGCAATTTCCAAGTCTTGCCAGAGATTCTCAATTGGATTTAGTTTCTGGAATTTGACTGGGCCATTCTAACACATGAATATGCTTCGATCTAAACCATTCCATTGTAGCTCTGGCTGTATGTTTAGGGTCGTTGTCCTGCTGGAAGGTGAACCTTTGTCCCAGTCTCAAGTCTTTTGCAGACTCTAACAGGTTTTCTTCCAAGATTGCCCTGTATTTGGTTCCATCCATCTTCCCATCAACTCTGACCAGCTTCCCTGTCCCTGCTGAAGAAAAGCATCCCCACAGCATGATGCTGCCACCACCATGTTTCACAGTGGGGATGGTGTGTTCAGGGTGATGTGCAGTGTTAGTTTTCCGCCACATAGCGTTTTGCATTTAGGCTAAAAACTTCAATTTTTGTCTCATCAGACCAGAGCACCTTCCTCCACATGTTTGCTGTATCCCCCACATGGCTTGTGGCAAACTGCAAACGGGACTTCTTATGGCTTTGTTTCAACAATGGCTTTCTTCTTGCCACTCTTCCATAAAGGCCTGATTTGTGGAGTGCACAACTAATAGTTTCCTGTGGCAGATTCTCCCACCTGTGCTGTGGATCTCTGCAGCTCCTCCAGAGTTACCATGGGCCTCTTGGCTGTTTCTCTGATCAATGCTCTCCTTGCCCGGCCTGTCAGTTTAGGTGGACGGCCATGTCTTGGTAGATTTGCAGTTGTGCCATACTCTTTCCATTTTCGGATGATGGATTCAACAGTGCTCCGTGAGATGTTCAAAGCTTGGGATCTTTTTTTATAACCTAACCCTGCTTTAAACTTCTCCACAACTCCCTGACCTGTCTGGTGTGTTACTTGGGCTTCATGATGCTGTTTGTTCACTAATGTTCTCTAACAAACCTCTGAGGCCTTCACAGAACAGCTGTATTTATACTGAGATTAGATTACACACAAGTGGACTCTATTTACTAATTAGGTGACTTCTGAAGACAATTGGTTGCACTGGATTTTATTTAGGAGTATCAGAGTAAAGGGGCTGAATACTTTTGCACGCCACACTTTTCAGTTTTTTATTTCTAAAAAAATTTGAAAACCATGTATCATTTTCCTTCCACATCACAATTATGCGCCACTTTGTGTTGGTCTATCACATAAAATCCCAATAAAATACATTTACGTTTGTGGTTGTAACGTGACAAAATGTGGAAAAGTTCAAGGGGTATGAAAACGTTTGCAAGCCACTGTATATGTTTGTGAACTTTATCCTGAACATGAGTCATAAATTAATAGACTGTTAAGAGTAATAAACTCATACAGCATGGAAACGGGCCCTTTGGCTCAACTTGTCCACACCAGCCAAAATTACCCACGTGTCCGCATTTGGCCCATGTCCATCTCAACTTTTCCTATCTATGTACCTGTTCAAATGTCTTTTAAATGTTATAGTACCTGTTGCTGTAGGAAAAAGTTTACAATGTTGCAGTACAGTTATGGCAATTGCATCAGCAGGCTACCTGACCCTTCGAGTTTACTTTAGCATTCACCAAATTCAAGGTCAATCCTCTATCTCAGTTTTATTTCCCACCCCCGCATCCTTTTTCGCTCAATCCTGAGAAATGTATCAATCTCTGTTTTGAATGACTGTACTTCCATAGTTCTTGGGGGGGGGGGGGGGGGGGGGGGAACTACAACTTTTCATCACCCTCTGTGTGAGGAAATGTCTCCTCACCTCAGTCCTAAAGGGCCTTCTCAAACTATGTTCCCTAGTCCTGAACTCCTAACCCAGAGAAAACATGAAATTAATCAATGGTGCTGTATTATCACCCGTGCACTGCACAGATTCTTTTTGCATAGATCACACTTGCACAAGTTGCCATATTTTGCTGTCATTTACTAAAAAATCCAAAGTCTCATACACGTGTTTGGTGTACTGGAGTGGCTCCCGATTCTGGTGGGCCCCAGGCTGCTGCAGGGCCTCCTACGTTGCCCTTGGCCCGTGAACGGACGTCTCTCTCCTCGCCCGACTACCTTTGTGTCCCGGGGTCGTAACAAAATTTTGATGAGCTCCCTTCTCATTCTTCTTAACTCTAGAGAATATAGTCTGCATCCACTCAATTTCTCCTCAATGGCAAATCCACCTCCCTGGCACGACTCTGGTGAATCTCAGCTGAGAGGGATATGGGCCAAACGCGGGCAGGTGGGATTGTTGTAGATTTGGCATCTTTGTCGACATTCGCAGGTTAGGCTGAGAGTCCTGTTTCTACATCTCTATTCAAATCCTCTCATGACAAAGGCTAGCATACCATTTGCCTTTCCATCTGTCTGCTTCACCTGCATGCTGGGCTTACAGTGACACATGCCAAACATACTTAGATCTCTCTGAACAATCACATTAACCCAATCTCTCGACTTTTAACAAATACTCCACTTTACTGATACGAGCACTCAAATGTTTTCACATAATATTCCATCCATCACATTCCTGCCCACTTACTCTGCTTGTACATAACCTCTTGAGGCCTCTTTACATCCTCCTCCACATTCACATTTCTGCCTATTTTAGCAGTGAAAGCTTACTTGAAAATATAACTTAAACCCCTCAGCTATATAATTGTCATAAATTGTGAAAAGCTGGGACTCAATCACCAATCCCTGTGATGACCCAGTAGTTACCGCCTGCCAATTTGAGAACTCTGTTTATTCCCACTCTGTTTTATGTCAGATAACCAATTCTAAATCTACATCAGTATATTACTTCCAATTCAATGTGTTCCAACCTTGTCGACCAAGGTCCTGTGTGGGACCTTATTGAAAACCTTCCACATACGCCATATCCACTAGTCCTCCCTTATCCATTTTATTGGTCATATACTCAAGGACCTCCCGAAGATTAGTCTTTCGATTCATAAGTTTATGCTGCTTCTGCTCATTCATAATATTCTTTTTTTTTTAAATTTATATTTTTATTAGAAGCAGTGTACAAAAGTATAAACCGCGGCATATGACATAATACATTTATTGTACAGCCTCCATTTTAATTTTAACAAAGATGAAATAGAAAAAGAGAGAAAGAGCAAGAAAGAAAAAAAGTGAAAAAGAAAGTGAATGTGTAACAATAGAACCCCTAAACTACCAAATGAGTGCAATCAAAGAGTAAGTAAAAACTTAAAAAAAAATAAAAAGACAAAAACGAAAAAAAAGGGGGAAAAAAACCAATATACCTGCTTCATTTAGCACCACACCCATCATCCAGTCCGTAAATCAGTTTAATTCCAAAGTTTTGTTGCACCATACTATCCTTGTAATGAATCAATGAAGGACCATATCTTTGAAAATTGCTCTGATTTTCCTGCTAAAACAAGTCTCATATCTTCAAGAATGTAGCGTCTCAGACATGTTTGTAATCCACATTTTAAGAGTTGGGGGAGATGTATTTTCCCAAAATTTAAGTATACGTTTTTTCGCCATTATCAGGCCATAGTTAAGGCAACGTCTTTGAAATATTAATAACTCAGAGCAGGCTCCTGCTGTTCCGAAAATAATCAGTTCTATATGGGGTCCAGTTTTGTTTTTAATAATTTTGAGAAACTTTCAAAGATTTATTTCCAAAGGTTATGTACTTTTATGCAAGAAGCAAAGGAGTGTGTTATAGTTGCTTCTTGAGAGAGACATTTGTCACAAATAGGAGATACATTTGAAAAAATCTTATTCAATTTTGAGTAGTAGTCTGTGCAGACTTTTGAATTGGATTAAAATGTGTGTAACATTAATCGAACAATTATGTATATATAAGAGATATTTTTCCCATCTGTCTTTGGAGTTTTTTAGGCCTAATTCCTCTTCCCATTCTCTTCTAATTACGTCTGACGATGGGATTTCTATGTTTAGAAGGATATTGTACATGTATGATATTAGATTGTTTGTGTCAGAGTTTCTATTCATACCTTCGTCTAATATATCTGGCAGCAGAGTTTGATAATCGTGGGTATATGTTTTCAAATAATCTCGAATTTGAAGATATCTAAAATATTGATTACCTTTCAGATTGTAACTCGACTGCAATTTCTGAAATGATAGGTGGTTTCCCCATCTCGTACAAATCTCCGACCTTTTAAAATTCTAGTTTTTCCAAATAAATAAACGTTTTATCTATAATAGACGGCTTAAACGACGGGTTATTAGCTATTGGTGAAACAAGAGACAGATTTCTTGGTTTAAAAGTAGATTTTACTTGTCTCCAAATTCGTAAAGTGCTGTGATTAATCGGATTTTTCTCATATATTGTGTTCTTCAACTTTATTGGGGAGAGAAGGATCGTGCCTATATTAAAAGGCGAGCAATCGTCTCTCTCCATTACTAACCAGTCTACCTGGCATGCATTATCCAACCAGTAAATTACATTTTTAATATTCGCTGCCCAAGAGTAGTATAAGAAATTGGGGAGTGCCAATCCGCCCATTTATTTGGGTTTACATAGATGTCGTTAATGAATTCTATATGATTTATAATCCCAAATAAAGTTTGTAATCCGGGAATCCAGATTTTAAAAAAAAAATTTAGGTAGATATATCTGTATTGATTGAAATAAATAGAGAATTTGTGGGAGGAAAATCATTTTTATGGCATTTATCTGCCTAGTAGAGACATCGGAAATGATTTCCAGAATTGAATAAGAGCGTTTAATTTAGTAACAAAAGGCGAAATGTTTGCATTGAATAAAGAGTTATATGTTCTGGTTACTTGGATACCCAGATATTTGAATTTTTCTGTAGCAATTCTAAAAGGGAATTTTAAAAGGTGTGTCAGCTCTTGCGGTTTTATTGCCATAATTTCACTTTTGTTCCAGTTTATTCTATATCCTGAGAAGGAACCGAATTCCTCTATAATATTTAATATATTTGGAATACTAACTTGAGAATTGGTGATGTATAATAGTACATCATCTGCATATGATGATATTTTATTATTGGAATGTTTAGTATTATAGCCGTGAATGTTCAGATGTATTCTTATAATTTCCGCTAAGGGTTCAATCGCGAGGGCTAATAACAGGGGTGATAATGCACAACCCTGTCTATTGACCCTGGATAGTTGAAATTTTGGCGAAAGTATGCGGTTGGTCAGTATTCTGGCATCGGCCTACATTATAGTAATTTTATCCATTAAATAAAATTCTCTCCCATCTGAAATTTTATAGTACTGTGAAATGGTATTTCCATCCTACTTGGTCAAATGCTTTTTCTGCATCTAATGAAATAATTGATAAGTCTTCTTCCGGTGACACCATGGAGCAGTAAGAGGCGCTCCATTTAGCTCCGCTCCCAAAAATGCGCTAAAAGCGCTAAAAAGCCTGCAAAAGAAAACGGACCGATTCAAAAACTTTCAACAGGGATACCTGTAAGTGACGTCATCAGAAATCACCGCAAACTAACGGGGGATACCGGCACTTTTAAATGCACAAACAGAATTTACAAAAAAAGCCCTCGACAAAACCTCTAACCAGACTGCGGGTCACTCAAGAGTTGGATAAAACACCTCAAACAACACCTGAAGGATCTGAAGAGGAAACTGAAGGACGAAGATTTATTGCTGCTATGGAAGCAAAAGTAAAAGAACAAGAACAATCTTTAAGAGAAGCTGTGACAAAGGACTTTGGTGAGATGTTGCGTAAGGAGCTTTCCCTGCTATCTACTCAGCTGGGAAAGTTGGAAACAAGAATGGATGTTCGGAATAAGGAGATTGTCGATGGAATGGGTATTCTACGGGACCGTATTGAAGAAGTAGATACCGATTTAAGATAAGAAATTCAGCGGGTTGAAGAAGATTGCAATAAAAAGCTGGACCCTGTTCTCATTACTTCTGCAGAACAAAACAAAGCTATTAAAGAACTGGAAACTATGACTTTGGATATGTCTGAAACGATGAAAAGAATGAAAGAAGATCTAGACCGAGTTTCTGGGCAACTGGCCAGAATTACAGATAAATATACCGATCTCGAGGCTCGGTCCAGACGGCAAAATTTAAGGATTGTTGGAGTGAAAGAAGGGAAGGAAACTGGAACAGACCCTCGCTTTTTGCTGCCAACCTACTTCAACAAGTATTCAAGCTGTCTGAAAAACCGAAAGTAAATGTTGCACACCGAGTTCAGAGAGCACACTCAAAGGTCGGAGCTCCACCAAGACAGATTATCCTGAAACTTCATGACATAGCATTTCTTGAAGAAATTATGAAGAAAATACCATTCGGAAAAAATTTGATGTTCGAAGGAGAAAGTGTAAGATTCTTCAGAGACTATCCTGCAGAAGTGGTGAAGAAACGTGCCCTTTTTACAAAGACCCGGCTGATTCTTAAAGGAATTCCACATCTGAGATATGGAATAATATATCCTGGCAAACTGAGGGTCACATATAATGACTCGGAGCATTTCTTTATTGATCCAGAAGAAGCATTCAAATACGTGCAAGACTTAAAAAAGGACATTAAAGGATATGGCTTTGCTGATGTATACCTTTAATATATATTTATAAGGGGTAAACTGAGAGAATATGCCTCTTTACATATAAAGAAGTATAAATGTTGCAGGTAAGATGGCCGACTAATTCGCATGTGCTAATGTCTAGACACCTTCTCAGGTTTGGAATGTACGTAAACAACTTCAAGGCCGCGATGTTTTTGAACGAAAGATTTAATAAAATGGAATTATGTAGTATAGAAAACAAATCAAACGGAGCGGAATGTAATAATTTACTAATAATCTACTAATAAACGATATAATCAATAATATACTAACTCATAAATAATTGGACTAACTCATTTATTTTAACCTAATATGTATTATCATAACTGAATAATGATTCATTCTTCTGTAAAGCTGAAACCTGGCAGGCAGCCATGACCTGTATCCAAGACTGAATTCTTAGTTAACCCCTTCCAGCCAGATGATTCTTTTCTAAATATGATGTTTATTAACAAAAAAACCCCAAAAAACATTGGGGTTTGTCTTTTAAGTTAAATACAGCAATTAAATAGTAAATACGTATTTACTATTAGATGAACTACCTGTACATGCTTGATTGTTTTCTCTTTGAATACATTATCCGGTTCAGGCCTGTTCTTTTTCTTCCATAATACTTGTTCATCGGGAACAGAGCTAAAGGTAATTTACACCTTCGAAAGGTTACCTAAATTCTTCCACCATTTGGTGTTTTTTTTCACACAGTAAATACTGTCTTTTCATATCATTTATGTTATTTAGCACTTTTTTTGTATTTTCTTTTTAGGGCTCATTTTCAAGGGATATACCTACAGAGTTCAGCAACTGGGAGCACCCACCCAACACCCAGAAGGTTGAGGTATTGTGTTGCACCATCTGAAATAAAGGAACCAATGTAACTTACAATGCAAGACGACCCTCAAAAGAAAATTGGAGGAATGACGTTTTGTAGCTGGAATATAAGGGGCGCTAATGAGTCAATTAAAAGGGGTAAGATTCTTGCCCAATTAAAATCACTCAATGCCGATATAATATTTCTCCAGGAAACACATCTGAAAATTCAAGCTCAGACCAGGCTGAAGGCAAATGGATCGGTCAAAGATATCACTCCTCCTATATCTCTAAATCCAGGGGTACCACAATTATAATTCGTAAAGGCATACCATTTTTTTTTTTTTTTTTTTTTTTTTGGATTTTCAATCATAGCTGCTCTTTATTTATTTATTTATTTTTAAATATTTTTTTATTTGAAGTAACCAGTTTACAATGTATAACACACATTTAAAACATCATCTTAATTCAAAATTTCTACAAATAGCACATCGATAATTAATATCGTCTGTTTTTTTGGAAATAAAGATAAAAAAGATATATAATAAAGAGGAAAAGAAAAAAAGAGATAGAAATAGAAAACAATCTACAAATACAAATTTTTAAAAAATATATGTATTATATATATAAATCAAAAACAACTAAGTACATTATACATTAAATTATTTCAAACAATAATATCAATGGGACATGCGCATTAATCCCATATGTAAATAAGTTATTCTCATCGGATTCAGTAGGGTGCCCGTCGAGCCGTGATGCCAAGAACAGCTACTTCTCTAGATACTGTATATATGGAGACCATATCAGTTCAAAAGAATTATACCTGTCCAATAGGACAAATCTAATTCTTTCCAAAGACCAATGCATACCATTTAAAAATAAAAATACCATCGTAGACAAAGAGGGGAGGTATGTTATAGTCTCTGGAGAGATACACTCTACCCCACTCACCATGGTAAATATTTATGCTCCTAATTTTGATAACCCGCAATTCTTTAATAAAATCCTGAATATAATTTCTGAGTCCAATTACCAAAACATGATAATCGGGGGAGATTTCAATTGCGTTCTGGATCAATACCTTGATAAATCTGCCCAACAAAAGAGACTTAATATAAAATCAAATACCAGTGAACTTTTAAATACATACATTAAAAAATACAAATATAACAGATGTATGGAGGATTGCAAACCCTGCCGGAAGAGAATACTCCTTTTATTCATCAGTACATAAAACCTATACACGTATTGACTATTTCCTAGTGGACACAAAATTAATCCCCTTTACAACTAACCATAAATACCATAATAGTTTCATCTCTGATCATTCTCCGCGAACCTTCTCCTTAAAACTAGAAGGAATGTTCAATAAAAAATCGTTTTGGAGGTTTAATCCTCAAATACTAAACAATCCGGATGGTTGTGAATATTTAAAACAACAGATGGAACTTTTCTTTGAGACCAATGATACCCCAGATTATATACCCCAGATACCCTCCCTATTATGGGAATCTGTTAAGGCGTTTATTAGAGATTCTATTATTTCATACCAAGCTTTTCAAAATAAAAAGAATAGGACAGAACAATTGCAACTAGAAGAACAGATTACACAACTTGATTTAGAAAATGCGAAAGATCCAACTATAGATAAACACAACAAGATAGCAATATTGACATTTAAACTAAACCAAATATTATCTGCAAGAGTTATTAGATTATTTCAAATTACAAAACAATAAAATTTCGAATTTGGCGACAAGCCACACAAACTTTTGGCACGTCAGCTGAAAAAAGTTGAAAAGGATCAGACTATTCTAAAAATCAAATCAGACAAAGGCGAATTGTTAATGCTGCCCAAAGACATTAACGAAAGATTTGCCCAATTTTATCAAAATGTATATACATCTAAAACATCAACAGAAAGCAGTAAAATTACAACTTTCTGGACAACTGTAATCTCCCAACACTTAACCCGCTGGAACAAGAGGAATTAGGAGCATAGGTTTCAATCAAAGAAATAGAAGAGACAATAAATTCACTGAAGAACGGTAAAACACCGGGACCAGACGGGTTCAGTAATGAATTTTATCAAAGATTTCACAAGGTAATTTCACCACGTTTACACAAGCTTTATACACATGCATTTAAGGAACAGACATTACCACAAACACTACCTAAATCAACTATCACACTTATACCCAAAAAAGATAAAGATCTAGAAGACCCCGGTTCATATAGAGCAATTGCCCTGCTAAATACAGATCAGAAAATATTAACGAAAACTTTGGCAAGAAGATTAAGCAAATATGTTAATAAATTAATACATTCGGATCAAACGGGGTTCATACCCAAGAGACATTCATTTAATAATTTGAGACGTCTTTTTAATATAATGTACTCACACAAATTATAAGAAGACTTATCATTCATAATATTCATTCCAAGCTGTTCCGATATTTAATCTTCCATTGTAGATTCCAGCATTTTCGTTACCACTGATATTAGCCTAGCAAGACGGTGTTTCTCATGCGTTCTCTTCTGACACTTTCAAATAGTGGGATCTGCATCCATTCTCTAGGTACTGGAATTGTTCATGTGAATTGCTATGCACCAATACACAGGAACAATTCCAGTATCTACTGAAGTTTGCATGCCCCCCCCCCCCCCCCCCATCTGCATTATTTTGACCAGCTACACAATTCGCAACTCAAGTTTCACAAATCGCACCTCTTTATCCTTTTTGGCCCACATACTTGTCTTTTCATCTCTGGCCAGTAATCTGCCTATCAAAAAAAAACCCTCACCCCTGTTCACCTATTAGCGGCCATGCTCTGGCCAGCCATTCCTCTCTTCCAGTTTTCTTTCATGCACCACCGGCAATCAGTCTGAAGAAAGGTCCCAACCCGAAACATCACATATCCATGTTCTCCAGATATGCTGCCTGATCTGCTGAGTTACTCCAGCATCGTGTGTCTTTCTTTGGTATAAACCTGCACCTACAGTTCCTTATTATTACTATGTTTTGGCAGACTCATTTCCTCATGAAGATGTACACAAAACAATGATTTGATTCCTCTAACATTTACTTATCCCCGATGACAAATGCTCTAGATTTTGTTTGTACCCCTATGACCTCCTACAGACTAATTTTATATATTTAGAGTCATACAGCATGAAAACAATGCCTACATCCCACCTACCCATGCCGACCAATATGCTCACCTACACTAGACCCACTTGCCTGCATATGGCAAATATCCTTCAAAACCTTTCCTAACCATGTACCTATCCTAATATATTTTTAATGTTTTTAAAGTACTTGCCTCAACTACCTCTTTTGGCAGCTGGTTCCATATCCTACCACTCTGTGTGTGAAAAATTTACCCCTCGGGCTCCTATTAAATCTTTTGCCTCTCACCTAAACCCTATATTCACTGGTTCTTGATTCCCAACTCTGGGTAAAATACTGTGCATTTACCCTATCTATTTACTTCATGATTTTATACATCTCTATAACATCACCCCTCATCTCCTGCGCTCCAAGTAAAGTCCTAGCCTGCTCAACCGCTTCCTTACAGCTTGTAAATCTTCTCTGCACCCTTTCCAGCTTAACAACATCTTTCTTGTATCAGGGTGACCAAAATTGAACACAATTCTATTTTGGCTTTATCAATAGCTTGGGGTAGGGGTAAAGAGGTAGATGGTATGTGATACGTGTAAGGCAGTACTGATTAAATGACAAAGGGGATGATGGCATAAGGCAATAGCAATTGAAAATGGTGTTGATGAATAAAAGAAGAGCAATAAATGACAACAGAACCATGAATGGCACTTACATTCCGCCAAAGTACGAATAGTGGTAGTGACATGACGTTATTGAAATAAATGTAGTGTCCAAAAGATTGCAATCTATCTCATCATATGAAGACGTGCTGATTTTAAAGCATCAAAGAGTTTCATCGGTGCAGAGTAGGAGACAGAAGACAGATGTGCTGTGGCAGCAAACTAAAGCCCACCTTCGACTTCATCTGCCCTTTTCAAATTGTCCGTCAGCTTTGGTATAGAACAATTTGACAGTGAGATGTTGGCAGCCAGCTGCACAAGTTTAATTCCTTGAAACCAGTTCTTGCGCACGCTTGTAGTCCCAGGTTTTCATGGTACAAAGATGGGTGTTGATTTCTCAAGCATAAGGAAAGGCACATTTTTGGAAGCAGCCATCAGAAGATGATTTGTGCATTAGCCAATCAAGTGCACACTTGCACTGCAAAATCAACATAAAACCACAAATTCAACGAGGCATGAAAGTGGCTCCATGAATTCACAGTTGTGCAGTTATCCAATGCAGTATCAGGCGAACTGAACCTATTAATTCGAAGCTGTAAGTAACATCGAAATGGCATCGCACTTACCATGCAAAATAAAATAACTTTTTATAATTTGTGCTCGATTTTGTCTTAAAATTGTTTCTCATAAAAATGTTTGTGACCCTTGCATAATTCACATCAGCCAACTAGACATTGACCGATGATCAAATGTGGCATAATTTTATCCAGCTCCCGAAATCGTATTGCGTGCTTTGCTTACCCGAATAGTAGCATGATAGTTTGCTGGGTCAATGTTAAATGGTACTCAGTGCTTCACTTTACTACTTAACTAATACAATTTACAACAGAAATGAACATCTTTTGTATCAATTTGACAATAAAACACAGTAACAGGAATTGTAGTATTGTAACAAAAATGTAAAAAATGACAGCATCAGATCTATTAATTATTATTTAAATTTATCCTTTATGAACAGGCTTTTCAAATGCAAACAAGGTGAAACAATCAGTAGTTACAGTATCACTTGCTCCCCCGATTTGCAATTACTGCAATCCTTCAAATATAGTAATTAATTGGTTTACTATGTATGAAAGCATGTAATTGCATAAACTGAATAGCTCATATCAGCAGAGTTTCAATGCCATACATTCTCATTCTCCCAAGAGAATATGACACATCCTGCCCTTTAAGTTAAAAAAAAATCTCTTCACATGTACAATGTAGTTGCTAGAAGCCGAAACAGAGGACATGATGTACATATGTCTCTTCAAATTGAAAATGTAAACCTGTTAACCTCCAGCAAAGGCCCCCTGGTTTCAGCTCTTATGCTGATGAGCAGCAGACTTTAATTGCTAAGGATAATAGTGACCAGCAGAACAGAGCACGTTACAAGCGCTTCAGCTATTGTTGAATTTTTAAAAGATCTTTGTGAACCTCGGAATTATTTCAGATCAGTTGATTTGGCCTCACCGTGTAAACAGAAGTGACAGCTTTTAATTTTTTATAGCTGTCAATGTTGTTTCCTCATGCAGAATGTGAGGAGAAGTCCGAAACATCATCGTATAGTGAAGATGACAAAAAGGGACTGAGCTTCTGAAGGACATCGGCTTTAAGGAGGAAAAATGTGCTAATAACTGGATTTCACATATTCAAAGGAAAAAACAGATGGGATAGAGCTATAGCGGAGTACATAGCAAGCTATCTTCAGACTCGTGTTACATTTCGATTCAGAGCTTCGGAGAATACTGGTTAGTAAAAATGAAACGGCATGCATGTGTACTGTTATTTTGTTAGAAGATTGTTCGTTGTGCATTTTTTAAAAATGTGTGGATTGTGTTCTCTTATATGACTGATTTAGCAAAATGCTGCATATTGATACTTTAGCCATTTTAAGATTTATGCACAATCTTTTTGTTTGGTTGGATATTACACAGTCCTGCTTTACTGGTAGACAGATTATTTGCAGACTATGCCTTTTAACATATTGTACTGTTTCTATTCCTATATGTATTTTCTATGTATTCCTATGTGTATTCCTATGTGAGCTTGTGTATTTTGAATACGGAGTGAAGAGCCTGCAAAAGATTCTTGGTTAAATTAGGATTCGGTCAAAAGGTACACAATATTCCCATTCAGCCACACATCTAAATGTTTCTGTAAAGTAAATCATAATATAGAATAATTTAGACAATAACATTTATTGTTAGTTCTTCAAATAGCTACGTTCCAAATCAAACAAAAACTGACATCACTTACTTTCATACAACCAAAATTGGCATTTAAGAACCTGCACATTCAAATTCGTTTGCCATCTCAATTCTGCATTACATATTTGTTCAATTTCATGGAAGGAAATGCAAAAGCATCAAATAACTAAGGAATGATATGTTCTCATAAAAAAAACTGCATGCAAAAAAAACCACAGAGCTTGGATGCAGAAATATTCAACTTAGGAACCTACGACATGACAATTTTATACTCCAAAATTACCTTAAAGCATCATAATACTTTGTTGAGCTACATTATTTAATATTTGGTGCTGCGGGAGAGAGGTGATTTGGAATGGTGGGGAAAAGGAGCTGAGAAGCTTATGGTCCAAGAATGGAAATCATACCATGAGATTGCATGCCTCTCAGTAAATAAAGCACTCCAAATCTTCAAGGTGCTTTCCTCATACTTACTACTAGTTTAAAAACTCCCAATTCCATTCATGATTTTCTTTTTGTCCCCCAATAGTTAGCAAGATTCTATTTTACTCATTCAGGATTATATAGTTCCACTGGCATTGTGAAATTAACGGCAAAATAGAACTGACTGATGCTGTTGCAAAAGAATACTCGGGCTATGAGAGGTTCCTCTCAGACATGTTGAATTTCTTAGGCTCCCTTTTAAGAATATGTTTCTCTAATTTACACATGGAATTTACTGAATCAAAAGAAAAAAATAAGCATTTATTACTTTTACTCAAGAAAAAGCTTACACTGAGACTCGGTAATGAAATGTACCAAAAAAAATGTCACGCATATTCTGCCAATAGTTTCAGCGAACCAGGGACATCTCAAGTTCACATTTAAGTGATTTTAGCTAATGCAATAGAAGCATAGAAACATAGAAAATAGGTGCAGGAGTAGGCCATTCGGCCCTTCGAGCCTGCACCGCCATTCAATATGATCATGGCTGATCATCCAACTCAGTATCCCGTATCTGCCTGGTCTCCATACCCCTTGATCCCTTTAGCCACAAGGGCCACATCTAACTCCCTCTTAAATATAGCCAATGAACTGGCCTCAACTACCTTCTCTGGCAGATTCACTCTCTGTGTGAAAATGTTGAAAGTGTTACAAGGCATAATTGGCTAGGGGTCCTCCATTTATTGTGACCCATTCCTTTAATGATACAGTGCCCTCCATAATGTTTGGGACAAAGACTCATCATTCTTTTGCCTCTGTACTCCACAATTTGAGATGTGTAATAGAAAAAATCACATGTGGTTAAAGTGCACATTGTCAGATTTTATTAAAGGGTATTTTTACACATTTTGCTTTCACCATGTAGAAATTACAGCTGTGTTTATACATAGTCCCCCCATTTCAGGCACTATAATGTTTGGAACACATAGCTTCACAGGTGTTTGCAATAGCTCAGGTGTGTTTAATTGCCTCCTCAATGCAGGTAGAAGAGAGCTCTCAGCACCTAGTCTTTCCTCCAGTTTTTCCATCACCTTTGGAAACTTTTATTGCTGTTTATTAACATGAGGACCTAAGTTGTGCCAATGAAAGTCAAAGAAGCCATTATAAGACTGAGAAACAAGAATAAAACTGTTAGAGACATCAGCCAAACCTTAGGCTTACCAAAATCAACTTTTTGGAACATCATTAAGAAGAAAGAGAGCGCTGGTGAGCTTACTAATCGCAAAGAGACTGGTAGGCCAAGGAAGACCTCCCCAGCTGATGACACAAGAATTCTGTCTATAATAATGAAATATCCCCAAACACCTGTCTGACAGATCAGAAACACTATTCAGGAATCAGGTGTGGATTTGTCAATGACCACTGTCCACAGAAGACTTCATGAACAGAAATACAGAGGCTATACTGCAAGATGCAAACCACTGGTTACCCGCAAAAATGGGATGGCCAGGTTACAGTTTGCCAAGAAGTACTTAAAAGAGCAACCACAGTTCTGGTAAAAGGTCTTGTGGACAGATGAGACGAAGTTTAACATATCAGTGTGATGGCAAGAGCAAAGTATGGAGGAGAGAAGGAACTGCCCAAGAATCAAAGCATACCACCTCATCTGTGAAACACGGTGGTGGGGGTGATATGGCCTGGGCATGTATGGCTGCTGAGGGTACTGGCTCACTTTTCTTCATTGATGATACAACTGCTGATGGTAGTAGCATAATGAATTCTGAAGTGTATAGGCACATCCTATCTGCTCAAGTTCAAACAAATGCCTCAAAACTCATTGGCCAGCGGTTCATTCTACAGCAAGACAATGACCCCGAACATACTGCTAAAGCAACAAAGGAGTTTTTAAAAGCTATAAATTTGTCAATTCTTGAGTGGCCAAGTCAATCACCCGATCTGAACCCAATTGAGCATGCCTTTTATATGCTGAAGAGAAAACTGAAGGGGACTAGCCCCCAAAACAAGCATAAGCTAAAGATAGCTGCAATACAGGTCTGGCAGAGCATCACAAGGGAAGACACCCAGCAACTGGTGATGTCCATGAATCGCAGACTTCAAGCAGTCATTGCATTCAAAGGATATGCAACAAAATACTAAACATGACTATTTTCATTTACATGACATTGCTGTGTCCCAAACAATATGGTGCCCTGAAATGGGGGGACCATGTATAAACATTGCTGTAATTTCTACATGGTGAAACCAAAATGTATAAAAATGGCCTTTATTTAAATCTGACAATGTGCACTTTAACCACATGTGATTTTTTTTTTCTATTACAAGTCTCAAATTGTGGAGTACAGAGGCAAACAAATAAATGATGGGTCTTTCGGAAAGGCTTTCAAAATCAAAGGTGTAATGATTAAATACAAAAGACTTTTCATGTTTGTCGTGTTTTTTTAAAGCAGCCATTTTACTATTTCTGCCCTAGCTTCTTCTTCCACCAACAATGCTGGACTAATCTTTGTCTATCCCTTCAAGGTTTGACTTGTCATAGTGTCATGCAGCACAGAAATAGGCCCTCCAGTCCAGCTTATTCATGCTGACCAAGATGCCTCACCTGTCCACATTTGGCCCATATCCCTCTAAATCTTTTCTATCCATGTACTTGCCTCAACTACCTCCTCTGGCAGCTTGTTGCATATACCCACCACCCTTTGTGTCTCATAACACTCAACTCCCAACGTCCATTTACAAATTGAGTTAATCCACAATTACAAATTAATCCACAAACCCGACTGCCCCGGTAGACCCATTGTCTCTGCCTGTTCATGCCCCACCAAACTCATCTACACATACCTTGACTCCATCCTATCGCCCTTGGTTAAATCCCTCCACACCTATATTCAAGACACCTCAGACACTCTCCGTCGTCTCCGCGCATTCCATTCTCTAGGCCCCCATCCTCTGGACGTCCAGTCACTCTACTCCTCCATCCCCCACCAGGATGGTCTCAAAGCCCTCCGGTTCTTCCTCGACCGGAGGATCAACCTATACCCGTCCACTGACACTCTCCTTCACCTAGCGGAGTTGGTCCTTACCCTCAATAACTTCTCTTTCACTCCTCCCATTCCCTCCAAATATAACGTGTAGCTATGGGCATGCACATGGGCCCCAGCTACGCCTGCCTCTTTGTCGGGTACGTCGAACAATCCTTGTTCAAGGCGTACCGGGGCCCCATCCCCGACCTCTACCTCCGCTATAATGACGACTGCTTTGGTGTCACCTCCTGCACCCACACACAACTGACTGACTTCATCCGTTTCACCACCAACTTCCATCCGGCACTCAAATACACCTGGACCATTTCCGACACTTCCCTACCATTCCTTGACCTCACTACCTCCATCGTAGGTGATAAACTCCTGACCAACATCCACTATAAACCCACTGACTCCCACGGCTATCTGGACTACTCTTTCTCCCACCCTGCTTCCTGTAAGGACTCCATCCCTTATTCCCAATTCCTCCGCCTACACCGCATCTGCTCCCAGGATGAGGTGTTCCACACCAGGGCATCCCCTCCCCCACTATAGATGAGGCTCGCACCAGGGTAACCTCCATACCCCGTAACACAGCCCCCTCTCCCCATCCCCCCCACTCGCAACAAGGGCAGGCTCCCCCTGGTCCTCACCTTTCACCCCACCAGCCGGGACATACAACACATTGTCCTCCGCCAGTTTTGCCACCTCCAATGTGACCCCACCACTCGCCACATCTTCCCATCATCCCCCGTCTGCCGCAAAGACCGCTCCCTCCGCAACTCCCTTGTCAATTCTTCCCTTCCCTCCCGCTCCACCTCTTCCCGGGGCACTTTCCCTTGCAACCGCAAGAGATGCTACACTTGTCGCTTTACCTCCCCTCTCCACTCCATTCAAGGACCCAAGCAGTTGTTCCAGGTCGGACAGAGGTTCACCTGCACTTCCTCCAACCTCACCTATTGCATCCGCTGCTCTAGATGTCAGCTGATCTATATCGGTGAGACCAAGCGGAGGCTTGGCGATCGTTTCGCCGAACAACTCCGCTCGGTCCGCATTAACCAACCCGACCTCCCGGTGGCTCAGCACTTCAACTCCCCCTCCTATTCCATATCCTGGGCCTCCTCCATGGCCAGAGTCAGTAACACTGCAAATTGGAGGAACAGCACCTCATATTCCGCTTGGGGAGTCTGCATCCTCTTGACATGAACATCGAATTCTCTCAATTCTGTTACTCCCCTTCCTACCTCTCCCTCAGCCTCGGGCTCTTCCTCCTCCTTTTTCCTTTCTTCCCCCCGCCGCCCCCCACCACCCATCAGTCTGAAGAAGGGTTTCGGCCCGAAACGTTGCCTATCTCCTTCGCTCCATAGATGCTGCTGCACCCGCTGAGTTTCTCCAGCATTTTGTGTACCTACAAATTGAGTACTGTCCGTCACATCACACAAAATTGCCATAATTATATCTACAATCTACGAATCCATTATAAATCTTCCATCCTGATGTTCAAATCAGATGCTTTGCTGTCCCTTATCTCCTTCAGTCAAACATGCTTCTTCACATCTTTCATCCCTCTGGCTCAAAATTATTCCTCATTCCTTCAGCTACTGTGCTCCTGAATTCTGAAATCTCATCTCAAAATCCATCATCTTTGTTATCCTAATGCATTAAAAAGCAACCTTAAAATCCTTTTTTTCTAAACTTTACATGCACAACCCTCCTGTCTCTGTGGCCGTGCCATAAACCCTGGAGAGCCTCCTTGTATTTTTTTGGCTTTTTCTGGTCTGTTTAGTGAAACGTTTTTCGTAGAGTGGGAATTAAATAATGTGAAAACACACGGCTATGAAATGTAAATTGTTGTCCACAAACCTCATTATGCTAGCAAACACTTAGTGAAGCATGAGAGATGCAATACTACAAATAGCCACATTCCACAAATTACCGACTATTTTAAACAGCCATAACGGCTAATTCAAGTGTGTACAATTGTTCCATGCTGTGCCCAAGGTGCCACTCTATAGATAGTGCTTGAACTTAAATAGAGTTATAACTTGTCAAGCAGAAGGCAAATTTTCCAGAGGAAATAGATTAACTGCATGGAGTATCCACTATTGAGAGCAAATAGTTACTATGGTGTGTGACATCTTCAACAAATTTATTAATTTAATGCACAAAATCTGCTTACGCATAAAAAATTTGAAAAGCATGCAAGTCATAATGTTATCTTTTCAGTTCTATGTGTCAAGATAAAGAATCAGTATCGGGAATTAAGGAGAGTGAATGAGCAGCAAAAATATTAAGTTGGAAATTTGTGAAATGCAAGCAGAACAGCAGAAGGAAATCACTGACATAGCAGGGTTAACCTTACTAACATGGCAGGACATCCCTGTAATTTTCAACATTCATTCCACAATAAACTAATTTCCCTTAATCAGCATGGGGGTGCAGAGGAAGAGTTGCTGTAGCACAACGCCAGAGACCTAGTTTCAATTCTGACTACAGGTACTGCCTGTACAGAGTTTGTACGTTCTCCCTGTGACCACGTGAGTTTTCCCCAGGTGCTCCGGTATCCTCCCACATTCCAAAGACGTACAGGTTTGCAGATTCATTGGCTTTGGTAAGAATTGTAAATTGTCCCTAGTGGGTAGGATAGTGCTAGTGTAAGGAGATCACTGGTCAGCACGGACTCAGTGGGCTGAAGGGCCTGTTTGCACGCTGTATCTCTAAACTAAACTAAACTAAAACAGTGAAAGCAATGGGAGAACAATGGGGGGGACCCGGCAGAGGGCTGCTGAAAACGAAGGAGGATCCGAAGGTGGAGAGGGAGGTGTTGCTGAGTACGGCGGCAGGCAGTAGATGGGACTGTTCGTTGAACTTTTGTAACTTTGTCGGTGCCAAAACGTGGCAACACTTCTTTACTGCCTAGGTGAGGTCTGCTGTGCGATTTTACACAACACAAAGCATTTCACTGTTCCTAGGTACACGCAACAATAAAGTAAAATTGAATCATTGGGAAAAAACCTGCCTGGCAGATCAGGCTGGGCATGTGCTCCACTCCCAGAGAGAAACAAGAAAATAAAAGCAAATGAGCTAATAAGCCAATATCACAGGTGGGCAACTGATACAAACAGATCAGGTAATCTGAAGGTGGTGGGATACAATGTTAAATCCAAATGACTGCAACAAAAATTAAGTGCTGACACAGGAATTGCAAATGCCTGTTTACGATAAAAAGACCTAAAGTTCTGGACTAACATCTCAGGCAGCATCTCTGGAAAACATGGATAGGCAACATTTTGGGACACTTCTTCAGACTGATTGTAGGAGGGAGAAAGCTGGGGAAAGGGCAAAGCCTAGTAAGTAACAGGTAGATACAGGTGCGGAGGGTTTTGAAGGCCAGGCATGCAAAAGACAAAATGTACTTGGATGAGAAAATAAGGAATGAAGAGGCGTGAAATGTGAAGCCAAAGAAGGAATGTAGGTGGAAGGGAACGGGGGAAAGGACAAAGGGGGTGGGATTTCCGGAAAAAAACATGCATCCAGATGGAGCACAGAGAGGGGGGTGGGTGGGGGGATGTCAGGGGTTAAGGGGGTATATGTAGGTTAGTTATCTACAATTGGAGAGTTCAATGCTCATACCATTGGCTTGTAAGCTACCCAAGCTGGAATATGAGATGGTGTTCCTCCAGTTTGTATGTGGCCTCACTCTGGCAATGGAGAAGCCCCACGACCAAATGGTCAGTATGCGAATGGGAAGAGAAGCTAAAATGGTGAGCAACTGAAAGATCCAGCAGGCCTTTGCGGACCAGGCGCAAGTGTTCAGCGAAACATAGATGAGGTGCTATTGCTGAGGGTTGAATGCGCCTCACTGTAACTGTGCACAAGGCCACAGGCTGGTACATCGGGAATTAAGTGGTCAGCAATGGCAAGTTGAGGATCACATCTACGGAGTGAAGAGGGGTCACTGTGAAAAAGGTAAACTGAAAGCAGTCAACCATTCTGTGTTTGGTTTTCTCCAATTTAGAGGACACCACAGTGTGAACACAGAAGGCGGTGCAATAGGTTGAAATAAGTGCATTGACTAGATACCCTTGTTTACAGTGTTTCCCCATGGTCACCTCATCAAAGGCACCATAGCTCATAGAACAGAACAGCAAAGGAACACAATCTTTGTCCCACAATATCTAAGCTGACCATGTTGCCAATTGTAACTAATCCAATCTGCCTGCACGTGGTCTATATCCCTCCATACCGTGCATATTTGTTTGTGTAAATGCCTCTTAAATGTTGCTATCATATCTGCTTCCACCACTTTCCTTGGTAACATAGTCCGCCTACCACTCTTTGTGTAAAACAGCTTGCCTCATAAATCTCCTTTAAACTTTCCCCATTCTCACCTCGAACCTCTCATATTTAACATCCTCCTCTCCTCTCCCCAACCTCCCTGCAGCTTAACAAGCTTTGTATTGTATCCTTCCTAGTTATGAAAAATGGTCTTTAACCTGAATCGTTAGCACTGTTTCCCTACCCACAGATGCAGCCTGACCTGCTGAGTATTTCCAGAATATTCTTGATTTTCAGTTAAGAAATTCTAACTGAACCGGTGTATTAGAAATGAAAGTGGAAGTTTCATTCACTCTGTGTTGCCCCTCATCTTGTGAGTGAGGTAGTGTAGTGGGTCGCAGAAGACTGAAAGTTTGGTGATTGCTGAACAAGCCCCAAACATCTGTCTGAAGAAGCTCTTGAACCGAAACGTCACCTATTCCTTCACTCCATAGATGCTGCCTCACCTGCTGAGTTTCTCCAGCACTTTTGTCTACCCAAACATCTGGTGATTGCTGAACAAGCCCCAAGCATCATGTGATTGCTGAACATGCCCCAAACACCACCCAAATAGAATGGCCATCTTGGAAGAGAAACAATGCTTGTATGGCAAGAGATTTTGAGTGCAAGAATAGAGATGTCTTGCTCCAATTACATAGAGCCCTGGTAAGGCCACATCTGGCGTACTCTGTACTGGTCTGTAAAGCTGCAACAAGAAATAATTTAATTGTTCCAATTCATATAAAGTGCATGACAAATAAACTCTCTTGATCCAGTCTCCATACTCAATGAAAGATGCTTGCAGTGGACTCTGTGCCACAAATTGATTACTCAGATGGCAGATTTATCACATGAGATTGAACAGATAGGGTATACTCTCCAGAATTTAGAAGAATGAGAAGCTATCTCATTAAAGCATGCCGAATTCTTACAGAGCTTGATAAGATAGATAAAGAGATGTTAAAGGGTGTCCCCTGGCAAAAATGTCTGGAACCAAGGGTCCATGTTCCACTTCTTATGTTCTAACAACTATTCTTTTAAGTAGTTCATCATCACATTCTGAATTATTTTGATGCCTCATTTTTCTTGCACCGTATTATTTTTCAAGTCATTATTTTTCAGTTCTAAAGTTTTTGTTTTTTGGCCTTGCTTTTTGTAAAAAGTTTTACTTGAGATTGTGTAAATCACAAAAATAGTTCAATATCAACTATCAACCTAGACTAGGCGGAAGAGTAGTTGGAAAAAACAGTAGAACTGAAATAACATGGACCTGTTTCAATTTGCCGATCACCACAGCAGTTCCAGAGCAGATGCTATTTCACTTCCTCTCCACTGCTCTAGATCACAGAATATAGAACAGTGCAGCACAAGCACAGGCCCTTAGGCCCACGAGGTCTGTGCCAAACATGAAACCAGCATCAAATCAGCAATACTGTTTGATCTACAAACACCATATCTTATTTACCTGCACGCAATTCATATCCCTCTATTACTTGCACTTCCACATGCGTATCCAAATGTCTCTTAAATGCCACTATCGTATCTGCCTCAACCATCAACCCCGGCAGTGCTTTCCAGGCATTCACAAACTCACACTTGCACAGAATAAACTCCATCTGTCTCTCTCCAGCCATTTCTGTAGCTGATTGAAATCCAGCTGTATACCTTCACAGCCTGTCTCACAGACTGCAACCCCCTGGGGGGTGGGTGTGTTGGGGGGGCGCGTGGGGGAGTGTGTTGGGGGGGCGGGTGTGGGGGCTTGTGGGGGGGGGCGTGTGGGGGGGGGGCGTGTGGGGGGGGTCGTATGGGGGGGGGCGTGTGGGGGGGGCGCGTGGGGGGGGGCGCGTGGGGGGGGGGCGCGTGGGGGGCTGCGCGTGGGGGGCTGCGCGTGGGGGGCGGCGCATGGGGGCGTCGCGTGGGGGCGTCACGTGGGGGCGGCGTGTGGGGGCGTGTGGGGGGGGCGTGGGGGGGGCGTGGGGGGGGGCGTGGGGGGGGGGGTGCGTGGGGGGGGGGGGGGCGTGGGGGGGGCATGTGTGGGGGCGTGTGTGGGGGCGTGTGTGGGGGCGTGTGTGGGGGCGTGTGTGGGGGCGTGTTTGTGTGTCTGGGTCTGTATGTGTGTGTGTGTAGTGGGGGGGGAAGGTGTGTACAGGAAAAAGATCGAACACATCATTGAGTGATGGCACAATAACCACTTTTTGCTCAATGTCAATAAAACCAAGGAACTTATCATGGACTTTAGAAAGAGTGCCAGTTTTCATTGGTGGGCCGGCAGTAGAGAGATTAGCAGCTTCTGATTCCAGGGCTTTAACATCTCAGATGACCCGTCATAATGTAATCATGAAGAAGGCACGGCAGTGCCACTACTTTCTTGTGTAGAAAGGAACTGCAGATGCTGGTTTAAACCAAAGAATGACATAAAAAGCTGGAGAGCCTCAACAGGTCAGACAACATCTTTGGAGAAAAGGAATAGTTGACTTTTCAGGTCATCTATTCCTTTTCTCCAGAGATGATGTCTGACCCACTGAGTTAGTCCAGTTTTTTGTGTTTATCTTCCACTACTTTCTTAGAAGTTTAAAGGGATTCAGCATGTCAACAAATGGTGCAACAAACTTCTACTGCTGCACTGTAGGAAACATCCAGAAGAGTTGCATCATGCAATTCCAATGCACAGCAATGCAAGCAGCTGGTGAGCATGGTGGACAAAGCCCAATTCATTACAGATACAGCATTCCCTATCATTAAAAACTTCTACAATTGGCTCTGCCTCAAGAAGGCAGCATCTATTACCAAGGAACCCCACCATCCGATCCATGCCCTCTTCTCGTTGCCACCATCGGACAGGAGATACAGAAGCTTGAACTTCCACACCACCAGGTTCAGGAACAGCTACTTCCCACAACAATCAGATTCTTGAACCAACCTGCACAATCCTCAAACGACCTCTGCAATAGAGCATTTCAGAAATCACTGCTTGTTTTCTAATTGTGTTTGCACTAATCTCTTATTCTTGTTTATGAACAGTCTTTTTCCTTTCATTGGTTTGTACAATTTTTGTTGTGTGTGTTGTCTGAGTCTATGTACCTGTAACACTGCTGCAAGCAAGGTTTTGCAGTGTCCCCTCCATCACTGTACGTGCATTTGACAATAAACTCAGTTTGACTTGGCTTTGTCCTTTAGGATTTGAAATACAACAACAGTTCTCAAACTCCTATCCTCTTTTTCTACAGCTATCACATAATACTTTCAAACCTTTGACTTATTCTGAAAAATATTGCTAATACACCTGCCTCAACTACCTCTGGCAACGTTCCCACTGGTTCCATATACCTGCCACCCTGTGTGTGAAACACTTGCCCCACAGGTTACAATTAAATCTTTCCCCTCTCACCTCTAACCTATGTACAAGTTAACAAAATCAATTTTTGATTTAAATATGTTTAGAACCAAGATGTTGATCTGGCAATCTGACATTGTCTGCCCAGAAACCTGGTGAAAGAGGGGATTAGGCAGGTTGTGGCTATTCCAAAGGAGGCAATGATGGCAAAAAGAAAAAAATGGACAAACATCAACACAGACTGATTTTTTTGCACAAATTATCTGCCCATTGTGTTGTACCATTCTAATATTTTGCATTAATATATAGAACATAGAACTACAGCACAGGTGCAGGCCCTTCAGCCTACAATGTCCAGGCCGAACATGATGCCAAATTAAACTAATCTCTTCTGCCTGTAAATTATCCATATCCCTCCATTCCTTGGTAATCCGAGTGCCTATCCAAAAGCCTCTTAAAAACCACAATTGTATCTGACACCGACACTAAAGGCTGTAATTCAAAAATATTTAAAAGAATTGCCATTTATGGAAATTTATTAAGCATTAATCATGTTTTATACACGAGGATCAATGTTTACCTACCTGCAGAACTGAGCAGCACATTGAAATCCGCACCTCGCAAGGATTCTCCAATATCACTGAGTTCTTTCTCTTCAGTTTTATATCTGTCCCAGTTCGAAACTATTTTCCTTCTTGAAAATTCATTTGGTTGATCATACGGATCCTTTGTGTCCACATCCTCTTTAACCTTACAAAATTAAAAAAAACAACTGCTTAAGCAAAACGTGAAATCTGCACTGAGGAAGCAGTCAATTTAGACTTTAGATTTTAGAGATACTGGCCCTTCAGATCACCAAGTCAGCACCAACCAGCAATCACTCTGTACACTATTACTCTAGGGACAATTTACAGAAGCCAATTAATCTACAAACCTATACATTTTTGGTGTGGGAGGAAACCAGACAACCTGGAAGAAACTCACACGGTCACAGGGAGAATGTACAAACTCTGTACAGACAGCACCTGAAGTCAGGATTGAACACAGGTCTCTGGTAAGGCAGCAACTCTACCGCTACCACGGTACTGCTCTGATTTGATTCTGCTTAAATCATGTAACACTTATGGTGTTAATATGCACCATATCCAACATGAAATGTACTTTTGTATTTCTCAAAAAGTTGCCTAAACACATAAACAGTCAAATCAAGAGACAATCTTGTCAAGTTCATGATCCATGCTCTATGCAAGGTGAAATGTGCATTGGCCTGTTCAATTCCTCGGGCAGTGGCATGTCGCTATTATAGACCATTCTGAAAATGTTTTTTTTTAAATTATACAATACTTTTATTCAGAAAATAAAAATAAACAAGAATATTAACACCATCAAAGGCTGCCTATATTGATCGGTTTATGGCAAACAGTCATCAGATTAATATATCGCCAACTTTATGCCGACTATATATTCAGTGTGAACTGTGAGGAGGATGCTATGAGAATGCAGGGTGACTTGGACAGGATGGATGAGTGGGCAGATGCATGGCAGATGCAGTTTAATGTGGATAAATGTGAGGTTATCCACTTTGGTAGCAAAAACAGAAAGGAAGATTATTATCTAAATGGTATCAAGTTGGGAAAAGGGGAAGTACACAGAGATCTGGGGGTCCTTGTTCATCACCGACTGAAAGTAAGCATACTGGTACCGCAGTGAAGAAAGCAAATGGCATGTTGGCCTTCATAACAAGAGGGGTTGAGTATAGGAGCAAAGAGGTCCTTCTGCAGTTGTACAGGGCTCTCGTGAGACAACACCTGGAGTATTATGTGCAGTTTTGGTCTCCAAATCTGAGGAAGGACATTCTTGCTATTGAGGGAGTGCAGCGTAGGTTCACAAGGTTAATTCCCGGGATGGCCGGACTGTCGTATGCTGAGAGAATGGAGCGGCTGGGCTTGTATACTCTGGAATTTATAAGGATGAGAGGATATCTTATTGAAACAGTCTGAAGAAGGGTCTCGACCCGAAACGTCGCCTATCTCCTTCGCTCCTTAGATGCTGCTGCACCCGCTGAGTTTCTCCAGCTTTTTGTGTAACCCAAGATTATTAAGGGTTTGGACATGCTAGAGGCAGGAAACATGTTCCCGATGTTGGGGTGTCCAGAACCAAGAGCCACAGTTTAAGAATAAGGGGTAAGCCATTTAGAATGGAGATGAGGAAACACCTTTTCACACAGAGAGTTGTAGGTCTGTGGAATTCTTTGGTCGGTTCTTTGGATACTTTCAAGAGAGAGCTCGATAGGGCTCTTGAAAATAGCGGAGTCAGGGGATATGGGGAGAAGGGGGTACTGATTGTGGATGATCAGCCATGATCACATTGAATGGTGGTGCTGGCTTGAAGGGCCGAATGGCCTACTCCTGCACCTATTGTCTATTTATCAACAATACACTCGACCTCCTGCAGCGACCATCGTTCACAGAAGGCCTGTGGGAGGGTTAATTTGTAGACAGCAAACTTGAACGTTTATGTAACAACCACACACAGCTGAAGCGCAAGATCAATTAAAAACAGAAACAAATTGCACAAACCATGAAAAGCAGATCATGCTTGTCTCTATGCCATGACTCGATTTTCATACATTATTCCTTTGAGATTATATTCACTATTATGGAATGAACTTTCAGGCACTTACAGTGCTATCCATAATGCTTGGGACAAAGACCGATAATTGATTTATTTGCCTCTGTACTCCACAATTTGAGATTTGTAATAGAAAAAAATCACATGTGTAAAGTGTACATTGTCAGATTTTGTTAAAGGGTATTTTTATACATTTTGGTTTCACTGTGTAGGAATTACAGCTGTGTTTATACAGTCCCCCCATTTCAGGGCACCATAATGTTTGGAACACATAGTTTCGCAAGTGTTTGCAATTCTCAGGTGTATTTAAATGCCTCCTTAATGCAGGTATAAGTGAACTCTCAGCACCTAGTCTTTCCTCCAGTCTTTCCATCACATTTGGAAACTTTTACTGCTGTTTAACCACTTGAGGACCAAAGTTGTGCCAATGAAAGTCAAAGAAGCCATTTTGAGACCAAGAAACAAGAATAAAACTGTTAGAGACATCAGCCAAACCTTAGGCTTACCAAAATCAACTATTCATTAAAAAGAAAGAGAGCACTGGTGAGCTTACCAATCACAAAGGGAAGGCAGGCCAAGGAAGACCTCCACAGCTGATGACAAAATAATTATCTCTATCACCAAACACCAGTCCGACAGATCAGAAACACTCTTCAGGAGTGAATTTGTCAACAGAAGACTTCATGAACAGAAATACAGAGGCTATACTGCAAGATACAAACCACTGGTTAGTTGCAAAAATAGGATGGCCAAGTTACAGTTTGCCAAGAAGTACTTAAAAGAGCACCACGTGTTCTGGAAAAGTGTTTGTGGACACATGAGATGAAGATGAACTTATATCAGAGTGATGGCAAGAGCAAAGTATGGAGCAGAGAAGGAGCTGCCCAATATCCAAAGCATCTCACCTTATCTGTGAAACACGGTGGTGGGGATGTTGTGGCTTAGGCTCGTAACTGATGGGGGCTTTTGTGACTGGAAGGTTGTTACCAGTAGGGATGTACAGCCTTAGTATGTAGTGCCTTGTCTTTTGTAATGTAGATCAATGATTTAAATGTGGTGGACATGATGAAGGAATATGCACATTTGATGAAAATAAGCTACGTGATTGACCATGAGGAATAAAGCTTTAAATAAGAAGATGCAGATGATCTATTCAATTGGGCAGAAAAGTGGCAAATAGAACTTAATCCATAGATTGGAGATGGTACTATTTGGGAAAGGTGCAACAAGATGAGGGGATATATAATAATTGATTCGTGATCAGAAACCAGAGCATCCGGAGGAAACCCACACAGTCACAGAGAGAATGTGCAAACTCCACACAGGCAGCACCCGAGGTCAGGATTGAACCTGGGTCTCTGGCGCTGTGAGCAGCATTTCTACCCTCTGGCGATGGTGGCCATGCACCACAGAAAGTGTTCCTGATGCAGCCCGACACTACTGAGACAGTTAATACTCTCAGGGATGGGCACAAAGTGCTGCAGCAACTTAATGGGCCAGGCAGCACCTCTGGATAACATGGATAGGTGACATTTCGGGTTGAGACCCTTCCTCAGCTCAGTGAGTTATTTCGGACAGGTAATGGGGATAATGACGGCGATTCCTTTTGCGAAAATCTGACATATAAGGGTTCACAAAACATAAACCTTGTGTAAGTCGGGCAGTACCTGCATTGGATTTCTATCTAACATGGCCATTTCCATTGCACACTCAATGTGAAATGCTTGCTGTTTACTCGCTGGTCAACAATCAGCTATTTCTGTTTTGGTTAGCTGGAACCACTGTCTTCTCTACAGCCCTGCCTTATCTCTAAAGCTCCAACATTATGAGGTGAACTGAATTGTGACGAAGACGATAAATTATTAAAACCGTGAATTTACAAAAAAAATATTTAAAAATCACACATTTAGAATGTTGCTGGATAGCAATTGTGCTAACAATTGAATATTTGTGAGCTAGAGTGACAAAAGAAAATTTGCGAAATTGATCGAAATTAGTAAAATTCTGCGAAATCTCAATGACAAAAGAATTGCTCCTTTCATAAGCAATAATTACAAGAGATTTGGATCAATTTTCTTTAAAGCACTATTTGTAAGTGACGATTGGACTCAGTCTACCCGACAAAAGAAGGGAGGGTTCTACAGTTTGATAGCCAGAGTGAAGAAGGATCTCCTGTGGCGTTCTGTACATCTTGCTGGAACCAGTCTGTTGCTGAAGGTACTCCTCAGGTTGACCCGTATGTAACGGAGGGGGTGAGCTGTATTGTCCAAGATGCTCCGCAGTTTGAAGAGCATCCTCCCCTCCAAGACCACCTCCCATGAAACCAACTCCAGCCTTCCTGATCAGTTTGTTAATCCTATTGGCATTCACAACCTTCACGCTGCTGCCCCAGCACACGACAGCGAAGAAGATGGCACTGGCTACCACCGATTGGTAGAACATCTGCAGCATCTTAAAGCAGACGTTGAAGGAACGGAGCCATCTCAAAAAATACAGCTGGCTCTGTCCCTTCTTGTACAGGGTCTCTGCGTTCCTGAATCAGTCCAGTTTACTGTCCAGGTACACTCCAAGGTATTTGTACTCCCTGGTAAACTGCACCATTGATGGTGACAGGGGTGTTCCTCTCCTCCTAAAGTCCACCACTGACTCCTTAGTCTTGCCGGTGTTGAGCTGCAGGTGATTCAGCCTGCACCATTCAACAAATAGCTTCCCTCCCCTCACTGATGCAACCCACAATTACAGTCATCTGAAAACTTCTGCAGGTGGCAGTAGTCTGAGTTATATCTGAAGTCCGAGGTGTAGATGGTGAACAGGAAGGGAGAGAGGACCATCCCCTGTGGAGCCCTTTGGTGCCTACTACCATGTCCGGACACAGTTCTATAGCCTGACATATCGATCATTGCTGATCTATTTTACCCCTCAATCCCATTCTCCTGTCTTCACCCGTGACCTTTGACACCCTTACAAATCAGTCTAGAACCAGAGAGCACCGACAGCAGTGAGTCTGTGGAATTCATTGGCACAGACGGCTGTGGAGCCTGTCATTGACCCCCTTATTAATCAAGAACCTGTCAATCTCCACTGTTTGTATAGTAGAGGAAACTCGATGGGCCGAATGCCCTATTCTGATCCTATGAGTTATGAACTTTTATTACATACAGTTCAGTACAAAATTTACTCTCAATAAGCACATCTTAGATACAATACAAGTGCACAGAAATAGTACACTGAGACAGTGTACTATTTCTGTGCCAGATTTGGGGTGATTTTCAAGTCTGACAGACAGTCTACTGTTTCTGCACATCTCCCCAGCCTGGAGTACTCTGTACGGTACCAAGCTCATGGTAATTGATGACCACTGAGCTTGTTACCAAGGAAACTGAGGAGAGCTGGACAGACAGGGGCATCCATTACATTCAACACGAGACAATGCTCCTGGCAGCGCCTAAAGACATGGAGCAGTGGCTACTTGTCGCCAGCAGCGGCCAGCACTCTGTGCCAAACAGAGTGCACCTGAGCCCCACATCCCAGCCACATCACCAGGCAATCTCCCCACGCCCAGTCGGACGGCGATGCAGACAATGCATCTCTACCAGACTCCTGGCGCAGCGGAGTACAGGCACAAAGAGGGTAGGTGTTCACACCATTTCTGACACATCAGTTCTGTCAGAAATGCACTTATGTAGAAACAAGGAACTGCAGATGCTGGTTAACACATTAAAGGACACGAGGTGCAGGAGTAACTCAGCGGGTCAGGCGGCATCGCTGGAGAACACGACTAAGTGACGCTTCAGGTCTTGACCAATCTCAAATCTGAAGAAGGGTCCCAACCTGATACATTACCTATCCATGTTCTCCAGAGATACTGCCTGACCCGCAAAGTTACTCCAGCTCTGTGTCCGGTAATGCACTAATCTGTGTAAAATGCTATAACGACATGTTTTACAGCTAATTCCATTGGAGAACATGGTAAGATGTCAATGTTTCGCATTCGTTCCACTTCTCCGTGTTAAATTTTATCCTGCCCCATCTGGAAATTGTACCCTGTCCATCAGCCTGCCTGTGCTCGATTCAGCCCACCATTCATACTGTTCCCATACACTCACGTTTTATGAACACAGGCTCCTGGCAGTGTCATGTCATGGAACGATGACTACTTGTCCCCAGCAGCAGTCAGCACTCTCTATGCTGAACGGGGTGCAACCAAGCCCCACATTCCAGCCACACCACCAGGCAGTCTCTCCCCACCCACTCATACGACAACACAGAGAATGGATCTGTACCAGGTTCCTGGCGCAGCAGAGCACAGCCACGGAGAGGGTAAGTGTTCAATTGTCTGCAATATCTGGCTGTAGCCGCGGCCTTGCACACCAACTGTAGGCAGACCTTGGACTTAAACTGACCACAACCTCAGTGCAGGTAGTTCTGTTATAACGCACATTTCCATGACATGAATTGGATACAACGTGATTGGTGAATCAGGAAGTACTACTTGCATTTCACGGGACAATTGGGTTCAATGCTATTTAAATTGGGAACCAGAGAACCACTTAAAAATTTACTTTGGAAATTGACAAGCAGAAAAAAGGCTGCCATAGAGGGGAAAAAAATTCAATGTTGGAGGGATAACTTCTTTACATGTAACTTCCCTGCAATGATCAGACACCACTGACTCACAAGGACACAGCAGCTTGCGGCCTTTGAAATTGATAATCATTTCTACTGACACCTTGCAACCATACTCTATTCAACAATGGAACAGACAGCCTTTAGTATTTGTAGTTTGCAGTACCAAAAATTAACATAGTTCTTAAAAAAACCCTCTAGTTTTGAAAATTCTGCGGGATAAATATCTTTTTTAGAGCAAGTCTGAAACTCTCTAGCCACTAAACCCCCCTTTTCTCATTGACAACTGTTTTTATAACACAATATTATTTAATCAATGGGTCTTTATTATCATGTACTGAGGTTCAGTGAAATTCTTTATTTTACATGCAGCTCAGTAAATTATCACTACTCATAAACAGTGTCAGATTAAGTACAAAGTGTATAGAAATAGTTCATTAGGACCAAGAGTCGCCATGTTTTTATGCCATTTTCAAAGTCATAGTCATACAGTACTCTAAATCGTTCCTATCCATGTACCTGCCCAAGCATCTTTTAAATGGTGTTATATATTACACCTCAACAACCTCCTCTGGCAGCTCATTCCATATACCTGCTACCTTCTGTGTGAAAACGGTTCCCCTCAGATTACTATTAAATCTTTCCCCTCTCACGTTAAACATATGTTCTCTAGTTATTGATTCCCCTACTCTGGGTAAAAAACTCTGTGCCTTGACCCTATCTATTACCCTCATGATCTTACACACCACGATAAGCTCACCGCTCATTCTCCTGCGGTCCAAGTAGTTAAGGATTTTAGGTTTCTTAGAAACACTATCAGGTTATAGCAGAAACTCCTGTGCCTTATTTCACCTATATTCCGGATGTAGTCGGACAGAAAAATGGCAAGAAGGAATATAATCCAAATGTGCAAGCTAATGTATTTGGGGAGGTGCGACAAGATAAAACAATGGATGGCAGCACTTTGAGTGGTGGAGTCAGAGGGATCATCGTGTGTCTGCAAATCCTGAAATGTTACGCATTGCTTGAACTCATGTCAGATCCATCAGCTTGTTGAAAAGGCAAATAATTGCCTTCACACTACAAGAGAGATACATGAGTCGTCCTTAAATACTGGAGAGGTGCCAGAGGATTGGAGGGTGGCAAATGTTATGCCTCTTTTCAAGAAGGGCTGCAGGGAAAATGCCAGGAACTATAGGCGGGTAAGCTTAACATCTGTAGTTGGTAAGTTACTGAAGAGTATTCTGAGGGATAGGATACACAGGCATTTGGATGGGCAAGGGCTGATTAGGGGCAGTCAGCATGGTTTTGTACGTGGTAGGTCGTGTCTCACACATCTGATTTATTTTTTTGACAACATGAGCATACAGGTTGATGAGGGCAGAACTGTAGATGTTGTGTACATGGACTTTAATAAGGCGTTCCACAAGGTGCTGCATGGTAGGCTGCTCTGGAAGGTTAGATCTCATGGGATCCAAGGAGAGATAGCTGAATGGATAGAAAATTGGTTCCATGCAAGGAAGCAGAGGGTGATGGTGGAAGGTTGCTTCTCAAATTGGAGGCTTGTGACTAGTGGTGTGCCACAGGGTTCGGTGCTGGGCCCCTTACTGTTTGTCATCTACATCAATGATTTGGATGAGAACATACAGGGTAAGATTAGCAAGTTTGCTGATTATACAAAAGTTAGTGGTTTTGCAGATAGTGAAGAAGGTTGTGACGATTGCAGCAGGATTTGGATCGATTGGCCAGGTGGGCGGAGGTTGATGGAATTTAATACAAAGAAGTGTGAGGTGTTGCATTTTAGAATGTTGAACAAGGACAGGACCTACACAGTAAATGGTAGCCCTTGGGTAGTGTTGTAGAGCAGAGGGATCTAGAAGTACTGGTGCATGGTTCCTTGAAGGTCAAGTCGCAAGTAGATAAGGTGGCCAAAAAGACTTTTGACACTTTGGCCTTCATCAGTCAGAGTATTGAGTATAGAAGTTGGGAGGTCATGTTGTAGTTGTATAAGACGTTGGTGATACTGTATTTAGAATATTGTCTTCCGTTCTGGGCACCATGTTATAGGAAAGATGTTGTCAAGTTTGAAAGGGTTCAGAGAAGATTTACGAGGATGTTGCCAGGACTAGAGGGTGTGAGCTATAGGGTGAGGTTAAGTAGGCTGGGTCTCTATTCCATGGAGCATAGGAGGATGATGGGAGATCTCGTAGAGGTATACAAAATCATGAGAGGAATAGATCGGGTAGATGCACAGTCTTTTACCCAGAGTAGGGGAATCGAGGACCAGAGGACATAGGTTCAAGGTGAAGGGGGAAAAGATTTAATAGGAATCCAAGGGGTAACTTTTTCACACAGAGGGTGGTGGGTGTATGGAACAAGCTGCCAGAGGAGGTAGTTGAGGTTGGGATTAGCCCATCGTTTAAGAAACAGTTGGACAGGTACAAGGATAGGACAGATTTGGAGGGTTATGGACCAGGCGCAGGCAAGTTGGACTAGTGTCGCTGGGACATTGTTGGCTGGTGTTGGCGAGTTGGGCCGAAGGGCCTGTTTCCACACTGTATCACTCTATGACTATCTATGACTATATGATGGTACTAGAGTGTGTTTAAAAAGCATCAACGAGGCTGGTGACAGGATTGAAAGACTGCAATTGTGAGAGAGGTTGTTAGGCAAGGGCTGTTTTTTGCAACAGCTAAGTTACATTAAATTATATAGTCATATCAATGATCAAATCATTGACAGAACATAATAATTCCTGAGGCTTGGAGCAATAATGCAATGGAGCCGAACTGCATAGTGTGTGAGTGAGAGCAGAGGGTGTGAGTGAGGAGGCAGAAGGGTGAGGGATGGAGGGGGTGAAGAGGTGACAGAGGGTGGAGGGGAAGTCATAGTGATACAGCATGGAAACAGTTGGGTGTGATCCAACTTGCCCACACCATCCCAGCTACACTCTTCTCATCTGCCCCCATTTGGCCCATATCCCCTCAAACCTACCTATAGATATACCTATCTAACTGTTTCTTCAATATTCTGGCAGCTTGTTCCATGTCCCCACCACCCTTTGTGTGGAAAGGTTATGCCTCAGATTCTTATTAAATATTTTCCCCTTCACCTTAAACCTATGTCCTCTGGTCCTCGATTCACCTACTCTGGGCAAGAGACCCTATATCTATCCGATCTCTTCCTTTCATGAGTTTATACATCTGGCTGATGGTGTTGGGAAGTGTGGAGGCTAGAAGAGCTAGGGCATTAGAGGGGGTATGGATTTGGGCGGGTAGGTTGTTAGAGGGCATTAAGGGGTTAGAGAGGAAGTGTGGGGCGTTATAGAGGGGGTGGGCTTTTGAAGGTACGACTGTGTAGGGGGGTTAGTGGCAGGCTATGGGGGTTAGTGGCGGGGTAGGGGGATGAGTGGCGGGGTAGGGGGGTGAGTGGCGGGGTAGGGGGGTGAGTGGCTGGGTAGGGGGGTGAGTGGCGGGGTAGGGGGGTGAGTGGCGGGGTAGGGGGGTGAGTGGCGGGGTAGGGGGGTGAGTGGCGGGGTAGGGGGGTGAGTCGCGGGGTAGGGGGGTGAGTGGCGGGGTAGGGGGGTGAGTGGCGGGGTAGGGGGGTGAGTGGCGGGGTAGGGGGGTGAGTGGCGGGGTAGGGGAGTTAGTGGCGGGGTAGGGGGGTCAGTTCGGGGTAGGGGGGTCAGTGGCGGGGTAGGGGGGTCAGTGGCGGGGTAGGGGGGTCAGTGGCGGGGTAGGGGGGTCAGTGGCGGGGTAGGGGGGTCAGTTCGGGGTAGGGGGGTCAGTTCGGGGTAGGGGGGTCAGTGGCGGGGTAGGGGGGTCAGTGGCGGGGTGGGGGGTCAGTTCGGGGTAGGGGGTCAGTGGCGGGGTAGGGGGGTCAGTGGCGGGGTAGGGGGGTCAGTGGCGGGGTAGGGGGGTCAGTTCGGGGTAGGGGGGTCAGTGGCGGGGTAGGGGGGTCAGTTCGGGGTAGGGGGGTCAGTTCGGGGTAGGGGGGTCAGTGGCGGGGTAGGGGAGGTCAGTGGCGGGGTAGGGGGGTCAGTTCGGGGTAGGGGGGTCAGTTCGGGGTAGGGGGGTCAGTGGCGGGGTAGGGGGTCAGTGGCGGGGTAGGGGGTCAGTGGCGGGGTAGGGGGGGTCAGTGGCGGGGTAGGGGGGGGGTTAGTGGCTGGGTATGGGGTGGGGGAGGTTAGGGAGGATTAATGGTGGTGTGGGCCATTTGACGGGAGGTGGGGGTTGAGGGGCACAGCCTGGGGAGCCGGGTGCGGGTGTGGGGATGGGGATGGGGAAGCAGTAGCTGCCGGCCTGATCCAACTGCCTGACACCCGCCTCCCCCGCCTGGTGGCGGCCTTTGAACTGAGACCTACCTGCAGCTCCGGCGGCCTCGGGGGGAAGCCGCGACCTCGGGGCGGGCGGCCGCCGCGGCCCTGCCACCCTCGCTCGGCCTCCACGGGCCGCTGCTGCCGCTCGCCGGGCCCGCGCGCTCCTCGTCCCCCGCGGACTCGGCCGCCGCCTCCTCCTCCTCCTCCCCGGCGGCCGCGGCCTCGGCCCCGCGTCCGATCCGCCGCTTCCTCCATGGCCGACCGACCGGCCGGCGCTGAGCGGAGCGGAGCCGCGAGCAGAATCACGGAGAGAGGAGAGAATGAAGGCTTGAGAGGGGGCGAGAAGAGAGTCACAGACAGCAAGGGGAGCAGAGAGCATCACAGGCGGCGAGAGGAGAGATTAGTATAGCAATGTTACAAAATTTGGGGATTTTAAAAATCAAGTCTGCAATTTATCCCATCAAATAAAGCATAAAAAGAAGTTTAATTTGACACCTAATTCACTTTCATATCTTCGGTATTAAGAAAGTTATGACCATTTTCATACTCGGAAATTAGCATCTTGTTCCCCATTGCCTTTCAATTGACTGAACTCAAAAGCTGTGATCTAGGACAGTCAAAAGCCCATAACTTTCTTAAAAATTAAGAGAACTCAATGAAATTTTCAGTTATTATAGATTGAAGCATTCTGAAATAAATATGAAACAATCTTACTTGGATGACCTGAAATTAAAGCATATAATTAGTTAGTTATCTAATTGTAGCTAATTACAAAATTCAATGAGTAGATCTAAACATCTATCCATTTCTTAAGAAAAGATAAACTTTTTTTAAATTGCCTAAGTGTCCAAATAACATTCACACAATAATCCACAATATAACATAATTTTTAAATCTCATTTTCATGAATTTCTGGGCCAAATGGAAGGAATTTAGTGTTTGATTCCTGTAAATTAATGGCCATTTAAATCAACTAGCGAGTGGGTTTTAGTGGAATGCGGTGGATTGGAACGTTGAGGTTAGCGGTGAAGTCGGGAGGAAAAATACTGTTTGTTCATACATTTTTTTGGACCCCATTTCGCAACATGAAAATGTTATTAAAGCCTCCCGAAAAACCAACTTTTAATATAAAAATAAACTATTTACCTTTTTTCTCCCCTACGCAAAATCCTTCCGTTTGTCGGCGCTCACGGCTTTTGAAGGTGATTTTTAAATTACTCTAGTTAATAAATAATTTAGAGTAATTTAAAAATACCTTCATTAATGAAATGTCGGAGCGATTTTTCTTCCGCAACGAAATCGCCCGACATTGATCGATTTTTCCTGCCTGTGGAAAATCGGCACTATAAGCCCGCCCCCCTCTGAAAGGCGCCAAAGTCGCGCACACGGGGTGCGGCAGAACTGCAGCACTGCTCAAGGTAAGTTTTGTAACATACCTAAATATAGACCAGCCGTGATGGTAATACTTGTACTGAACTGTATGCAAAATGAATTTCACTGTACCTTGGTACACGTGACAAATAAAGTGCCATACAATGCCACACATGTGAAGCTAGAGCTAACGTGAATCATAAACGGTAGAGAGGGATCACTGTAGTGATAAAAATATGAAGGGCCCATCAAGACGTAGAATGCATGGAGAGATAACTGAATGGATAGAAAATTGGTCTCATGGAAAGAAGCAGAGGGTGATGGTGGAAGGTTGCTTCTCCGACCGTTAGCACTTGACTAGTGGTGTGCCCCAGGGTTTGGTGCTGGGGGGTTGCAAGTAAGGTCATCAGGTCAAAGGGCGTGACGCACGGAGCAGCTTTATCCTTTACGTTGTGGAAATAGGGCTAACCATGACAGAAAACGGACAAAATCATTGCTGCTCACTGACTTGCGAAAGAGCAGCGTGCCGATGGATTGAGGGCAAGTCCCGGCCAACGACCGCCCGGGGCTGGAGGGTGACTGGGCGTTCTGAACCTGAGGTGTAAGCGACCGAAGGGGCGCATCCCTTAGGACAGCCCCCACTTTCCTCCCGGGGTCAGCGCTGTCCGGCCAGGGCCGCCCACCGCCTCGTCTCCCGATGTGCGGCCGCACTGTCATGGACTGCGTTGGCAGCGCACACACACGGGGCGGGATGGAGCGGGGCCGCGGCTCCGGGCAGCGGACACACGGGGACGAAAACCCGACAACGTTCCCATCAGCTGCAGCAGAATTGGGGACAGTCTGGTTCCTCCGCCCACCCAGTCATTGACCGCGCTGCACTGGCATCTGCACCCGACCCCCACACACGGGGTGATTAACCCCCCCAGACCCCGACCCACACACCGGGTGATTCATCCCCCAGGACCGCGACCCACACACAGGGTGATTCACCTCCTCCCTCCCCACCAACACCCACACCTGGGTGATTCACCCCCCCCCCCCCCCCAACACCCACACCGGGGTGATTCACCCCACAACCCCGATCAAACACAGGGCGATGCAACCCCGGCCGCGGGAACAGACAGCCCGTGGTCCGCTACTGTGGAACCAGTCAACGTGGAGTACGGATGCTGGGACAGAAGACAGGCCTGCTGCACTGGCAGCCAGTGCTTACCTGACATTCACCGCTTATCCTCCAGAAGGCGTTGCGTGGCAACAGTATGGGTCACGGCTCGTGACTTCGACTGCCGTGCAACATCCCTGATGATTTAGATAAGAACATAGATGGCAAGATTTTGCAAATTTGCAGATGATACAAAAGTGGTTGTTATTGCAGATAGTAAAGATGGTTGTCAAAAGTTGCAGATGGATTTTGATCGGTTGGCCAGGTGAACTGAGGAACCGTTGATGGAATTTAGTACCGAGAAAGATGTTAAGTTGGAAAGGGTGCAGAGAAGATTTACAAAGATATTTCTTCAGGACTTGAGGGTCTGAGCTATATGGAGAGGTTCAGTAGGCTGGGTACTCTACTCCCTGGAGCGCAGGAGGATGAGAGATGATCTTATAGAGGTGTACAAGGAGGGAAATAGATCCTTTCTTGAGAGAGACGCACAGAGTCTCTTGCCCAGAGTGGGGGAATAGAGAACCATAGGGCATGGGTTTAAGGTGAAGGGGGAAATATATTATAGGAATGTGAGGGATAATTGTTTCACGCAAAGGGTGGTGGGTGTATGGAACGAGCTGCTGGAGGAGGTAGTTGTGGCTGGGATTATTGCAACGTCAATGGAGCAATTAGACAGGTACATGGACAGGTCAGGTTTAGAGGGATGTGGGCCAAATGAAGGCAAGTGGGACTAATGTAGATGGGACGTGTTGGTTGGTGTGGGAAAGTTGGGCCAAAGGGCCTGTTTCCATACTGTATGATTCCATGACTGTATGACAAAACTCCACGGGGATGCATCAACATAAGCGTAGGTAGGACCAGTTGAAATGCAGACATTACTTGGGGCAAACAACTACCTCTGCCACAGGTCAGTGTTAGAAAATTTAAAAACTATTTATTTTGTCACATTTTTGATGTTTGGCAATCTCATGCTTTTCACAACCAATCAAGTTTTTGAAATGCTGTCATTATTTTAAGGTAGGAAACGCAACGGTCAATATAGGTACCAATCAATGTGTCATATAAAACATTTTTTATACTGGTATTAATAACAAATAATTATTGGGTAGGTCACCCCAAGAATTCCTTTCAAGAACACCAATGAGGACTTTCACATTCTTCTAATTGAATATGCAATTGGAAAGTTTAGTTTATTGTCACATGTACAGTGGTATAGCAAAAAGCTTTTTATGTTGCATGCTATCTAAGCCACGAATAGGCTATATGTGATTACAATCAGACTGTCCACAGTGAAAAAATATCATTTCGTGCAAGATAAAGTTCAATTAAAGATAGTTCAAAGGTCTCCAATGAGGTAGATGGGAGGCCAACACCACACTCTAAGCGGGACGTCGGTTCAGCTGCTTGATTACAGCTAGCTCTCCAATATGGCTTTTGAACCAATGCCTTTCTGATTTTCATGCTGACAGTTAAATGAGGGACCAGTGTTGAGATAGATGCCATCAACTGCACATGGGCCCTTGGGAAAGACTGCACTTTTATAAAAAAAAATGTATGCTCTTATCTTGCTGCTAGTGCGCTGTTATGTGAGCTGGATTAATTCTCCAGCTTGACAGACTAGTGTTTTGGAACAGCTGACAAATATGTGCCTGGGTGGCAGCTTGAGTGATTTCATACAAATCCCTACTTCGGAATGAAATGTGATGTGGTGCCATAAAAATCGATAGTGACTTTGGCTTTCACAGTCACTACCAATGTTGATAGAGCAGAGAGTTGCTTCTGCAGATCTGCATTGCCTCATTGATGCAACGAAGATTTTAAAAAACAAGCTCTACTGTAAGTTCCTACTGGACTGCGTTTGTATGCTCTTTGGGGGCTTCCCTTTAATGTGAACTCTGCTTCTATGTTACTTCCTTGGTAATAACATAGAAAAACATTCCTCCTGAGATTCTCAATGTGGAGCAAAATATCCTGCTGACTTACACACTGCAGCAACTTCTCTCTCTGGGGTTAAAGCAAAATTGAAGCAAAAAGTTCACTCAGAGGGTGTTGGGTATATGGAATGAACTGACAGAGAAGGTTGTTGAGGCAAATGCTAGAACAACATTTAAAAGACATTTGATGGATAGGTTACATGGATAGGAAAGGTTTAGAAGGTATGGGTTTATTGCAGGTAAATGAGACTAATTTAGATGGGGCATCTTGGCCATCATGGACGAGTTGGGCCAAAGGGCCTGTTCCCATGCTGTACGACTCAAAATTGTTCCTGGCTGCAGAATGAATTTTGTCAATATATAATCTTAAACAAACATTTCACTTCCATCAATCTCAGCTGATATTAGCAAAATTCTCCTTCCCTCTACTTCTAAATTGCAGCTCAAGGATTCATATAATAGCGAAGATAGACACAAAAAGCTGAAGTAACTCAGCGGGGCAGGCAGCATCTCTGGAGAGAAGGAATGGATTCTGATAATGGTTTGGGGAATAATGTAAATCTGATAGAGGGGGATTATTCACGCCCATGCAAGTTGTGATTGTGAAATCTTAGCTATCAAATCTGGAGCTATCAATTCTTCTGCCCCAACTTGCTGAGCGGTAAAATAAATAGGGCGGCAAAGTGGCGCAGCAGTACAGTTGCTGCGTTACAGCACCAGAGACCCCGGTTCGATCCTGACTACGGGTGCTGTCTGCATGTTCTCCCTGTGACCATGTAGGATTTCTCCAGGTGCATCGGTTTCTTCCCACATTCCTAAGACATACAGGTTTGTAGGCTAATTGGCTTCTGTAAATTGTCCCTAGAGTGTAAGATAAAACTAGCGTACAGGGTGATTGGTGGGCAGAATGGTCTGTTTCCCCACTGTATCCGTAAACTAAACTAAGCTACCGTATTTCCCGGCAATAAATTATTTTACCCGTAACCCAAACTCATCTGGCCCGCAGGCGTATTTTTTTCAATTCGTTTTCGCGATCTGGGAACTGCAGCCATTGCCGGGGCACGCAGACGACTTGGGAACTGCAGACAGACCGGGGCAAGCGAGCCGACCTGGGCGCAGCCATTCACGGGGCACGCAGCCGACCTGGGTGGCTGCGAGCGGCTGACGGGACCAGACAGCGGAACTGGCCGCCACTTCAGCGCCTTCTGCCAGCCGGCCCGTCAGCCAGCTACTATGTCCTTCAGCACAGGCGCAACCGGTGGAGGTGGTGGTTGGCGGGTGGCTACTGGGCGGAAGGCTGGCTGCTCCATCCTGGGCTCTCTCTCTCTCTCCCCCCGTTATGTGATCTCCCTGAGCCAGGAGGTCCCCGTCCCTCAGACCTGAACCGCACAACGCATTGTGGGACAGGCAAAGCTGGAGGCTTCCCGGTCATGATTGTCTCCGTGAAGGAGTTTCACATTTTCCTTTTTACTGACTAAACCAAACCCTTGATCCTGTCCTTTTTACAAAATGTAGCATCTCAAAATTGGGGTGCTTCTTCGACGAAGGTGCGTCTTCATTGCCGGGAAATACGGGTAAATAATGATTTTCAGGCTCAACAATGCTGGACATTCAGAACAGGGTCAGCAGTGATCTGCAAATCCAAAACTGAAATGTCCATCAACTTTTCTGCTGACTGAATAACTTTAGGAAAGAACATTTGCGAAGTCAGAAATCGACCACTGAAGATTGTGCATGACTGCCTCTGAGAACCAATATATGTTGTGACATAATCTATATGTGCACGACAATGCAAATAACTAGGACACAGAATTAAATGGCCACAAAAATCATTTGCTGAAACAAAACGCAATTGACTTTGAATTTACCTTAAATTACATAAGGCAAAAGTAAAATTAAAAATAACCTTTATTCAACATTATGTCCTATATTCAAACATCTGAAAGACATCGTATGTAATCAGCATTACAGTGAGAACTGTAATGTAAACAGAAATATCAACATAGTACGTCAAGCCTGATTAGGATATTTAAAGAAGCAAGGGAGGAATTGTAAGGAAGGAACTGAACACCCATCAAGTTGCAGAGATCAGGCCACCAGCAATCCTAAAATACAGGTGAAACGTTTGTAACTCCAATAGTGAGATGCAGCTAAAGGCAGCCCATAAACAGATAGGTTACTACATTAAAAAAAACTGGATTAGTGCAATTTTTATGCAAATTCTTAGCAAAAAAGGCTAGATTCCATCAACCCTTAAGTAATTCAATGGGGAAAACAGTGCCTATAACGAGTATCAGAGATATCAACACAGTCCATCAGAATCACTTTAAATCCATAAACAGTTATATATGGTACTGGTTTTATTATTGCCACATGTACCGAGATATAGTGAAAAACTTTTATTTTGCAGGTTATCCCAGTAGATCATGGCATACATGTGTATAAAAGGTAGTGCAAAAGAGAAAATAGAGTGTGTAATATAGTGCTGCAGCTTCAGAGAAAGTGCAAATTTTAAAAAGTGTAAATGCTGCAATGAGGTAGATTGGAAGATCGAGGATCCTTACAACATATAGTCCTACAACATTTTCGCCACCTCCAACGGGATCCCACCACTGGCCACATCTTCCCATCTACTCCCCTTTCTGCAGAGACCGTTCCCTCCGTAACTCCCTGGTCAATTCGTCCCTTCCCACCCAAACCACCCCCTCCCCGGGTACTTTCCCTTGCAACCACAGGAAACGTTACACTTGTTGCTTTACCTCCCCCCTCAACTCCATCCAAGGAACCCAATCAGTCTTTCCTGGTGAGGCAGAGGTACACCTGCACCTCCTCCAACCTCATCTACTGCATCCATTGTTCCAGGTGTTAACTTCTCTACATCGGCGAGACCAAGCGCAGGCTCGGCGATCGCTTCTCCCAACACCTCCGCTCAGTTCGATCTCACGGTTGCTCAGCACATTAACTCCCCCTCCCATTCTCAATCTGACCTTTCTATCCTCGGCCTCCTCCATTGCCTGAGTGAGGCCCAGCGCAAATTGGAGGAACTACACCTCATATTTCACTTGGGTAGTTTGCACCCCAGTGGTATGAACATTGACCTCTAATTTTCGATAGTCCTTGCTTTCTCCCTCCTTCCCAGCTCGCCCACAGAGCCTACTATCTCCGCCTCTTCCTTTCTTTTTCCCGCCCCCCCCCCCCCACCCCCGACATTAGTCTGAAGAAGGGTCTCATCCCGAAACGTCGCCTATTCCTTCTCTCCATAGATGCTGCCTCACCCGGAGATTCTCCAGCATTTTTTGGCTACCTTAGCGTATGAGAGGTCAGTTCAAGAGTCTGATGAAGGCAGAAAAGAAGTTGTTCTTGATTCAAGCTTTTGCCATTGATTTAATCTCCTGGCAATTGAGTGAGTAGAGAAGAATGTATGAATGGTCTTTGATTATGCTGGCTGCCATACTTCCCAAAGCAGTATGAAACATAGATGCCTTGGTGCCTCGGCAAGGCCACCTGCATAATCAAGGATGAGTTTCTCCCCAGTCACTCCCTCTTCTCCCCTCTCCCATCGAGCAAGAGGTACCGAATAGTGAAAACGCATACCTCCAGATTCAGGGACAGTTTCTTCCCAACTGTTATTAGGTATGTTACAATACTTACCTTCAGTGGTGCTGCAGTTCTGCCACTGGCCGCGTGCGAGACTTTGGTGACTTTTTTTTGGGGGGGGGGGGGGGGGCGGCAGGATTAAATGCCGTTTCCTCTTGCCTGTCGGAGTCGATCTTTCTCAGGCTGTTAAGCTGCTGAAGAATCCGACTTGTGAACTCGGAAGTTCTTTTTAAAAATCGCGGGACATAGAAACATAGAAAAATAGGTGCAGGAGTAGGCCATTCGGCCCTTCGAACGGCACCCGCAATTCAATATGATCATGGCTGATCATCCAACTCAGTATCCCGTACCTGCCTTCTCTCCATACCCCCTGATCCCTTTAGCCACAAGGGCCACATCCAACTCCCTCTTGAATATAGCCAATGAACTTGCCTCAACGACCTTCTGTGGCAAAGAATTCCAGAGACTCTCACTCTCTGTGTAAAGAATGTTTTCCTTATCTCGGTCCTAAAGGAACTCCTTATCCTTAGACTGTGACTCCTTGTTCTGGACTCCCCCAACATCGGGAACAATCTTCCTGCATCTAGCTTGTCCAACCCCTTAAGAATTTTGTAAGTTTCAATAAGATCCCTCCTCAATCTTCTAAATTCCAGTGAGTACAAGCCAAGTCTATCCAGTCTTTCTTCATATAAAAGTCCTGACATCCCAGGAATCAGTCTGGTGAACCTTCTCTGAACCCCCTCCATGGCAAGAATGTCTTTCCTCAGATTTGGAGACTGTACGCAATACTCCAGGTGTGGTCTCAACAAAACCCTGTACTACTGCAGTAGAACCTCCCTGCTCCTATACTCAAATCCTTTCGCTATGAATGCTAACATACCATTTGCTTTCTTCACTGCCTGCTGCACCTGCATGCCTACTTTCAATGACTGGTGTACCATGACACACAGGTCTCGTTGCATCTCCCCTTTTCCTAATCTGCCACCATACAGATAATAGTCTACCCTCATGTTTTTATCACCAAAGTGGAGAACCTCACATTTATCCACATTATACTGCATCTGCCATGCATCTGCCCATTCACTCAGCCGATCCAAATCACCCTGCAGCCTCCTAGCATCTTCCTCACACCTAACTATACCCCCCAGCTTGGTGTCATCTGCAAATTTGGAGATGTTGCATTCAATTCCATCATCCAAATCATTAATGTATATTGTTAATAGCTGGGGTCCCAGCACTGAGCCTTGCGGTACCCCACTACTCACTGCCTGCCATTTTGAAAAGGATCCGTTTACTCCTACCCTTTGCTTCCTGTCTGCCAGCCAGTTCTCTATCCACATCAATATTGAATCACCAATACCGTGTGCTTTAAGTTTATATACTAATCTCTTATGTGGGACCTTGTCGAAAGCCTTCTGAAAGTCCAGATATAACACATCCACTGGTTCTCCCTTATCCACTCTACTAGTTACATCCTCGAAAAATTCTATAAGATTCGTCAGACATGATTTACCTTTTGTAAATCCATGCTGACTTTGTCCAATGATTTCATCACTTTCCAAATGCACTGCTATCCCATCTTTAATGACTGACTCTAGCAGTATCCCCACTGCCGATGTTAGACTAACTGGGCTGTAATTCCCTGCTTTCTCTCTCCCTCCTTTTTTAAAAAGTGGGGTTACATTAGCTATCCCTCCAATCCTCAGGAACTACTCCAGAATCTAAGGAGTAGGAACAATAAATCACAGAAACAATTTAATCCCTGGAGTAAAATAAAAATCAACGCCGACAACGGGACAAAGCCCATGTAGGAGACAAAACATAAGGTAAGTTGTTTATTTTAAATATAAACTTGTTTCTTAGGATTACTTTAATCTAAATTTCATTGGCGAAAATGTTAATATGAATAATATTTATAGGCCAAATTCCTTCCATTTGGCCTATAAATTCATGACAATGTGATTTAAAAACCATGTTATGTTGTGGATTTGTGTGTGAATGTTATTTGGACACTTAGGCTATTTAAAAATGTTAACCTTTTCTTAAGAAATGGATAGATGTTTAGATCTAGTAATTGAATTTTGTAATTAACTATAATTAGGTAACTCACTAATTATATGCCTTAAATTCAGGTAATCCAAGTAAAATTGTTTCATATTTGTTTCAGAATGCTTCAATCTATAATAACTGAAAATTTAATTCAGTTTAAGGCTTTTGACTGTCCTCGATGACAGCTTTTGAGTTGTCATTGGAAAAGCAATAGGGAACAAGATGCTAATTTCCGAATTTGAAAATGGCCATAGCTTTTCTAATACTGAAGATATGAAAGTGAATTAGGTGTCAAATTAAACTTCTTTTTATGCTTTATCTGATGGGATAAATTGCAGACTTGATTTTTAAAATCTCAAAATGTTGTAACATTGCTACTGTTCTCAGGCAACTGAACCATTCTATCAACAACTAAAGAGTGGTCCTGAGCTACTATCTATCTCATTGGTGACCCTCGGACTATTATTACTTGGACTTTACTGGACTTTATCTTGCACTAAACGTCATTTCCTTTAACACGTATCTGTACACTGTGGACAGTTCAATTGTTATCATGTATTGGCTTTCCATCAACTGGTCAGCATGCAACAAAAGCTTTTCACTGTACAAAGGTACATATGACAATAAACTAAACTAGATGGGGTCAATTGAGGCAGGGTGAATTTGGTGGAGGCGTGGGTGCTTTCTTCACTATATTGTCAATGTGGTTGGACCAGGTCAAATTGTTGGTGATGTTTACATCCAGGAACTTGAAGCTACTAACCATCTCCAGCTCATCTCCATTGATACAGCCTCCCCACTTCATGAGGTCCTCGCCCAGCTCCTTGATTTTGCTAGACCAACTTGCTGCAAAGCTCTCCATCTCCTTTCTGTACTCCATGTCGTCATAGTTTGAGACCAATGAAGTGGTGTCAGCTACAAACTGGTCAATGCAGTTGGAGCAACATTTGGCCAGAGTTGTGACTGTATAGGGAGTATAGTAGGGGGCTGAGGATGCAGTCTTGTGGAATACTGGTATTGAGAATTATTGTGAAAGTTATTTTGTCACCTCTCTTTGCTGATTACAGTCTATGGGTCAGCAAGTCAACAATAGAGTTGGAGAAGTAAGGTGCTGAGTAATAGATCCAGGAGTTTGGGACTCAATTGTATGATTATCGAAAAGATGATAGGTGTGATAGTTCAGATCAAATAAACAGTAATGGCTTATGATTACCATGTGGAGCTTTGAGCATCAACAGTTCACATTGCTAGGGTGCAATATTCAAATAAAAGTTGAGCAACATTTAACAAACTCTTTATCCGCCATGTTTTCTTTTGCAGAACAGTTCTCCCTGTGACCGCGTGGGTTTTCTCCAGGTGCTCTGATTTCCTTCGACATTCCAAAGGCATGCAGGTTTGAAGGTTAATTGGCTTCAGTAAATTGCCCCTAATGTGTACAATTCAAAAGTGGGATAACATAGAACTAGTGTAGGGTGATTGAAGATCGCTGTGGACTTGGTGGGCTGAAGGGCCTGTTTCCACACTGTATCTTTGTTTTTTTTCTCAAATATTTCAGAAATGGAGTTGTACTCCAAATATTTATATAGGCCTGTACTACATTTTATTTTATGACTATTATATTAATTTTGTGGTAAAATCCTAATCCTGTGGATTACTGCTGGTCATCCTAGGATTAGTTAACAAAATGGAACTAGAGTTGTAATCTTATGTGCGATCAGAAGATTGCAGTTCAAGTGTACAGGAAATTGTGCAAGTTACTCTGGTTCCTTTTCTTCAATCTGTCAAGTCATTCTGAATGATTAAATCATGTGAATTCAGTATTAATTACAGGAGGCCAACAGGCAAGATACTTAATGAGATGAAATTGGTAACTGCGTGTTTTCTTCTGCAGAAGAACAAGAGGAGCTAAGGGGAAGAATACCTACAGAAGCCACTACTCCAGCATCACCACTGGTTCATATCGTCCAACACCCATTGTCAAACACCCATTGCCCGTTGCTAACTCTGAGTATTTCTCCAGTTCCAGAAATCATGGGATCAGATCCTTTCCGGAATGAATCTCTGACTGGTAACAGCTCCAACCAAGAGGAAGGGCACAGCCTTTTGAAAGTAGTATCAATTGCCACTATTACTGCTATAGTAAGCTTCATAACAATAATAGGCAATATTTTGGTAATTGTGTCATTTAAAGTGAACAGCCAGCTAAAAACTGTGAACAATTATTACCTGTTAAGTTTGGCCTGTGCCGATCTCATCATTGGAGTGTTTACAATGAACCTCTACGCATCTTATATATTGATGGGTCACTGGTCACTGGGAAATTTGACGTGTGATTTGTGGCTTGCACTGGATTATGTGGCCAGTAATGCCTCCGTCATGAATTTGCTCCTTATTAGCTTTGATCGGTATTTCTCAGTCACACGGCCATTAACTTACAGGGCTAAACGTACCCCAAAAAGGGCTGGTATCATGATTGGTCTGGCATGGTTAATATCCTTTATATTGTGGGCACCTGCTATTTTATGCTGGCAATACGTAGTTGGAAAAAGAACTGTCCCTTCAAATGAATGTCAGATACAATTTTTGTCTGAACCTATTATTACCTTTGGTACAGCGATAGCCGCTTTCTACATCCCAGTGTCGGTGATGACCATATTGTACTATCGCATCTATAAAGAGACTGAAAGACGTACTAAGGACCTGGCGGAACTGCAAGCATCAAATCTCGCCTCGGAAGATGAAGTTGGTGTTTCCAAAAAGATTCTATCTACATCTTGCTTCGGATGTGTAAGCCACAAACTTTCACGCAGGGAAAGGTCCCAGGTATCGTGGTCTTCAAACAGAAGCACAACAGTAACCCTAAGATCCACACAGGCCAAAAATGTCACAGATGAATGGTTAGAAAGCGACAACAAAGACTCATTTGCAAATTACCCCATGTCTGAAGAAGATGGAAGGCTCACTCCAAAATCTACCTCTTCAGTGACTCATGGGGAAGATCAGATTGACGAGTATACTGGGGAGGATGACGCCAATGTTTCCTTGGAAGAAGAGGCTTCGGGAATAAATAATTATGAAAATCAAAATCATTTGGTGATCCCTGTAAAAAAACAGAAGGATAAAAATTACATTTCTTACAAGGGTCATAAATTAGCTGTCAAAAATGGCAGTTCCTCGTCAACCTCAGATACGAGTAATGGGTGCACCGGACATAAAGGAACACCCCCCGAACCAGAAGTTCCATGTATGAGAAATATGGATCAAAACCTGAGGCTGCAGATCACCAAGAGAAAACGGCTGGTTTTGATAAAGGAAAAAAAGGCAGCGCAGACACTTAGTGCCATTCTACTGGCGTTCATCATTACCTGGACACCGTACAATATCATGGTGTTAGTCTCGACGTTTTGCTCAGACTGCATCCCCCAATCACTGTGGCATTTGGGATACTGGTTGTGTTACGTTAATAGCACAGTCAACCCCATGTGCTATGCTCTGTGCAACAAAACCTTCCGCACCACCTTCAAAATGTTGTTACTATTTCAATGGAAGCGGAAATGAACTACCTAGCCGACAACAAGACACATCTTTTAACAAGTGGGTAGACAAAAATGCTGGAGAAATTCGGCGGGTGAGGCAGCATCCACGGAGATGCTCCTTCGCTCCATAGATGCTGCCTCACCCGCTGAGTTTCTCCAGCATTTTTGTCCACCTTCGATTTTCCAACATCTGCAGTTCCTTCTTAAACATTTTAACAAGTGTGAGTAAAGTGGTTATTACATCGTTCTTTCTATACTTCATAATGTGATTATTGACTATCATTCAGCAATTGTTCCGTTGCATATATGGGGATTGGAATGACATTCAAGAAATGGATCACCAACCACATCAAATAAAGGCCAAGAAGCTGAGCTAAATTCTCTCTGGGCCGCCCCTTCAGTCAATCATGTGGTACAGCTGATCAGGTCTCGTTAATTCTCAACCCATGTTAAGTTTTCCTTTCGCAATGATAAACACGTTACTGTTGGAAAGTGAAAAAAAATTACACAAACGCCAAATCATTGCGCTAACAACCAGTGTTATACAAATCAATTAATACTAGAGTGCACATCCCGTGTCAATAAAACGCTCCAGAGAAAGTTTTATTGAACTTATGCTGGGATACCTGACTTTTTTCAGCAATGTGTTTCCCCCTCGTTGCCTTCCTTAAAAGTAGCCGCTAGCTATTGACGGGTACAACTTCACAGGCATCCGACTTGCTTCAACGGCAATGGTGACAGCAGACTGTGGAGAAATGTGAACCCATCTCAACCTCATTTTACCAAGTGTGTAAAGCCGGTCTCTCTCCAACAAGAGGCAGCCGTGAAAACAAAACTGTGGGTGAGTTTCCTTTCGCTGCACCGTTGTGTTTTCAATCGTCCGTGACGGATGCCATGGCCCAGAACTTGAGTGTAAGTTAATTTAACCGCCCACAATTGGAAAACGCTGTGTGCCATCGGCCGGGGCGGGGACTGAAGGAGTCAGATTGGATTCGGAAATACCTTTAACATTTACTAAAAGTTATTGTTTTAAAATAAACCGCTTAAAACATTTTTGAATTGAAAGACAAATAATTAACACAAGCTTGACTTAAGTTCCTTTCTGCATTTTCTTCCCTTGCAACTTCCCATTGAAACGGATGAGCGGACAGTGATCTTTGGTCTGACAACAGGCGCAACATCGACGCAGCCGCGCCCGGGCACTCCAGCTCCAGCTCCTCTGCCGGACGCCGGGGCGGCATGAGGCTGTAGCTGTGGCTGGGGAATTCGGGTGGAAGTCCGACAACTAGCGCTGGCGGCAGTTTGGTGCGCTTACCTGCAGAATGCGGGCTTTTACGTTTAAGGAATCCGCCCATAATGAAACATAGTCATCCTTGGCGTTGTATAATCCAACGCAACATAATATAGGTCTGAAGAAGGGTCTCGACTCGAACGTCACCTATCCATTCTCTCCAGAGATGCTGCCTGGCCTGCCGAGTTACTCCAGCACTTTGTGTCTATCTTTGGTATAAACCAGTGGTGCTTTATTGTCATATGTGCAAACACACAATGGCATTCTTTCTTGCATACAGTCCAGTAAAATATTGCCATGCATAAATATCATCTGCAGTTCCTTTTTATTTTATTGTAATATCGATGGTTGTATTTGTTGAGCTCCATCGTGTTCGCTCGTTGTGAAATAAAGCACTTTATTTGGTATATGTACACATCTTACTTCAGATTTCTTGAGCGGTAAGATTTGGAGAGGCATGGAAAAGGTGGTGGGATTGAAGGTTGTGCAAGACGCATAAATCTATGCTGCTGATTGCAACGCTCCAACGTTGCTGTGCCTGGGTTACGTTGGTTCATATTTGGGAAAGTGAGAGCAGAGAACCTCACAGCGTGGAAACTGGTCCTTCGACCCATTGTATCCGCACGGACCGTCAAGCGCCCATTTACGTCTCCCCAGAGTCTACCAGTCACTCATGCACCAGGGGGCATTTACAATGTCCAATTTACCAACCAACCGGAATACCCGGAGAACACCAAGGACCTCACTGTGGATTGAAATTGAACCCACACCGCTGGAGCTGCGGAACAGCAGCTCTATCAGTCCTATGAGGAACAACATCACCTTCAAATGTTGTTCCCCATACATTAGCTAAATGCAATGTAACCTTGATAATTAAAATAATATTTCCGCTCAATTATGGGTTTAGATGTCACAATTGTTTGCAATTGGCATGTCCCCCAGGAAATTGTCAAGGGCGGATGGTGTGGAAAGTGCAGAGGATTGCTTTGAAACTAAATGCAATGGTTTCCGCTACCAGGGTGGTTGAGACATATGAGCGTTTTCTTTTAAACCTGCTCTCCACATGTGGTCTTGTTCACGTCATGTAGATATTAAAGTACAATATGATCAAATTTCCACTTCTGTAAATACAAATCAATTAAGTCAATAATTATTGAAATGGGAATGTGCAATATGTTCAGACACTGGCTGACCTTCCTGCTAAAAAGCCCCCCCACTCCCCCACTCGGTCATGACTGACCATGGGTGATGCATCCTAGTCTGCAGGTGATGTGTGGGCAGATGCAAGCCTGGGCGATGTCATATGGAGGACAGGCTGTTGTCCATGCAGCACGCGCCCCCCCCCCCCCCCCCCCCCTCCCTCCCTCCATGTCGCTGATCGATCCAAAGGAACAGCTGGGCCGTTATAGTTTGGCACCAGCGCCTTCGCAGGAACTGCCAGAGCGAGGTTGTAGACAACGACGAACTACCTTAGGGGCCCTGACTCCAGATTTTCTTGAGGTTTACTCCAGGAGCTTTTTCTATGACTGGATATGGCCACAAGGCAGTGGAGGTTTTAAATCAGAGTTTTCCCTCTCCTAGATGGCCTGCCTTCCCAGGCTGACAAGCCCCATCTGCCCAAGACTCGTGGGGGCGGGAGCGTCTACCTTCCCATGCAGGTTTATAGCACCTGCCCACTGCCCATCCTGCTTACAACTTTGTTAAAAAATGCCCTACAACATGCTGTTCCCTTAAAGATCTTAGTTAAGGTGTTAGTTAAATTTTGTTGCTCACAGTCCTGAAAGTAGAATGTTTTTAGTTATCTTTGTTAAAATACATTTGCATTTATAGATGTTATTAAACATATTTTAAAGGGCAGCATGGTATGTTGTACTGTCATGTCTGTTGAAGTACTGGCTTCTTTCAGTTTGAGCATCAGTCAGTCGTTGTCATACTTACCCTGGTCTCGTGGTAGGTGTATTTTGCTTGGCATGGTTATTTTGTACTTAAAATACATCCTCCACAAGACCAGGAGGAAGTACAATGACAAGTACAACTGAAGGAAGCCAGTACAGGCAAAAGGAATAGAAGTGTGAAAACACACATCACCAGATTCGGGCACAGTTGGTAGAGCTGCTGCATCACAGCACCAGAGACACAGGTTTGATCCTGACCTTGGATGCTGTCTGTGTGGAGTTTGCAGATTCTCTCTGTGACCGCTGGGGTTTCCTCCGGGTGCTGCGGTTTCCTCTCACACTCCAAAGACATGGATTTGCAGCTTAAATGTGTAGGAAGGAACTACAGATGCTGGTTTATACTGAAGATATACTCAAAGTGTTGGTGTAACTCAGCTGGTCAGGCAGTATCTCTAGAGCAATAGGTGACGTTTTAGGTTGGAACCCTTCTTCAAACACAAAGAAGGGTCTTCCCAAACATCACCTATTCCTTCGCTCCAGAGATGCTGCCTGACCCACTAGTTACTCCAGCACTTTGTGTCTGTCTTTGATTTTTAGCTTAATTGGGCCTCTGTAAATTGTCACTGGTCTATAAGGAGTGGAATAAAAAGTGGAATAACATAGAACTAGTGTGAACAGGTGAATGACGGTCGGCGTGGATTTGACGGGTCAAAGGACTTGTTTTCACTGTATTGCTAAACGTATAACTAAAACATTTACAATAAATTGTATAAAGTTTTGACATTCATTCACATTTCTTGTAAAACAAAAGCTTTATTTAGCCATACTCGCTTTGATAACTGTTTTCTAAAAAAACAGAAAAGTTGTCCAATGGAACATCTAATGATTTTGATAATTAAGAGAATCATACGATTCATAAGACATAGGAGCAGAATTAGGCCATTTGACCTATCGAGTCTACTCCGCCATTAAATCATGGCTGAGCTAGCTTTCCCTCTCAACCCCATTCTCCTGCCTTCTCTCCGTAACCTTTGACACGGTTACTTATCCTATTAATCTCTGCTTTAAAAATGCCCAGACTTGGCCTCCATAGCCGTCTGTGGTAATGAATTCCGCAGATTCTCCACCATGTGTTATGCACATACATAAAAAGTAGTAAGACCTGGGTTTCTCGTGACTGATCTGATCAGTAGCGGTGGTGTCAGTGATAAATCAGTATTGTTGTCATTTAAATAATCCTTTCTCTGCCGTGACTTAAAAAGCTCAGTGACAATGTGCGTTGATTGTGGTTTGCTTACATGCTAACTATTGCCTTGGCCTTTAGGCCTTGTATGAAGATTGCTGAACATTAAAAAAATAAATCATAATTTTACAAATTGAATGAAAAGGCTTTGTTACTAAAATGTTGGCATTGCAGATGTGTAGCAGGTTTGTAAATGTTCGTACAACTATTGTATTGGTTCAGCTTATTATTTTACCACAAATGTTTCATATTTCTTGACAATAAAGTTTGACAGTTTGCAGCCGTATGTGCATAATCTTCAAATAGATGTGTTTTCAAGATTCATGGATTTTTTCATTTACATTTGGAAAAAAAGAGTAATTCAATTTTTTATGGTAACAACTTACCAGGATATATGGTCCAAGAATGTTTTTGGTCCAAAAGGTCAGTCACCCAAAAAAGACAATTCTACTGTTGAATAGCCACTGGAACTCTCACAATGGGATCTCACATCCCACTATAAAGATATTCATTTAAAAATAGGAGCTGAATCCCACCGATTTTACCACTTTGAAAAGCTTGGGAACAGAATAAAATTGAATTTATTGCAAAACTGAATTGAATGGAGACCTCCTCAATATCCATGATAAACATTTTAAAATAATTGAAATAAAAAAATGCTTGACTAAAATTAAACAAGATTATTTGAATCAAAATCACCAAAAACACTTACGTTTTTAATCTTTAAAAGTATTGAACAAACCACAAATAATAAAATAATCCTACCACTTTATTATTTTTTCCATGCTTTCATCCAATTCACATAAGTGGGTGATGGGATAAACCTGGACTCCAGTGGTAGATCTTAGTGAAAGACATGGTAATGTATGTGTAGGAAAGAACTGCAGATGCTGGTTTAAATCCAAGGTAGACACAAAATGCTGAAGTAACTCAGCAGGGACAGGCAGCATCTCTGGAGAGAAGGAATGGGTGACGTTTTTGGTTCAGACCTTCATCAGACTGACCTGACCACATGTGCTGCACTTATATTCGCATTTGTGAATTCCATGTTTGACAACTGTGGAAGTCCTGGTGGCTCCATTAAGAACTTGATATGCAAGGGTGTCAAAGGTTATGGGGAGAAGGCAGGAGAATGGGGTTGAGAGGGATAGATAAATCAGTCATGAGTGAATGGCGGAATAGACTCGATGGGCCAAATAGCCTAATTCGGCTCCAATGACTTCTGAATTTATGAGAACTGTGGTATTTGACAACAAAATGGGAACAACTGAAGCAGATACTCTTTAGCCAAATCACAAATTTAATAACCAAAGTATTAATTTTATTGGTAAAGAAAAGTAAATAATTAGATTTTATCTAAATTTTAAATCAAATCTATGTTGCATAAAAAATACTTCCTCTGAGAATAATCAAACATAGTACAGGCTATAAATTGAGAACAATTAATTTATCAATCTAAAGAGGACAAAGGATCAATATGATATTATATAGGCCATCTTGAATGTATTGTTTTAATTTGCTTTATCTACACCTCACATTGTCAGTGGGATTCTTGATCAGATTTTTTTTTAGTTGGCAGATCATTTGTCCTGACAAGAGATATTCTCCTTGAACCCAGCATCAATATTGTATACATGATTCATCCACAGATAAGATTTATTTATTCAGCTTCAGACACCAGCCCAAAGTCAGTCTGAATACATTTTCTCAGATATTTAATTCACTGAACAAATGACAGCGCAAAGGCAAATTTTGAATATTTCTAAATTATAATTAAATTTCAAGCATTAACACCCATCATACCAAAAATATCTTACTTCCATCTGGAAGAGATTTGGGCACAAATCTCAAAGGGAAATATTGGCGTTCCAAACAACTGAGACACCCAACATTAATCATGACTTCAGTATTTAACAATTTTTCCACATAACATTTTGCTCATGCAGACTGTACCAAGTAGTACAACAAAAACCTAATTTGTTCATTTGCATCAGATATGTTCCTGTAACTGCACTTTCTGGTAAATAAGTCCAGAACGTATATAAGCATAAAAATTTAAAGAAATAATTGAACATACAAATAAACTATTAGATTTATTTCCAGTTCTTTTTGCGCCATTATTATAACTCATCACGCAAGATTTTGTGGCATTTGGTTACCTTACTATTAGGTTTTATCATCATCCATGCATACTTGCACATATTTTCTTTATTACAATCATTTTGCCAATAAACAACATTTCTTCTGTTCAGATTAGCTCCAGCACAGGCATTATACCACCATCCACCACCTGGGATCCCATTAAGTTCCAATTTGGCACAGTTCTGAGAATAGTTGTCATTATCACTATCCTTTGTGGTGAATTTTTGGTTGTCATGAACATAAGCCTCTGTATCTTTTGTCAAAGCATCAGTTGCAGTTCCATGATAAAGACCAAGTCTGATTTTATATCTAGATTCTTCATTTTCAATGAGAAAGGGGTCATATTCTCCCCACTTCATATCACCATTCATGTTGATTAGTTTAATTCCCAACTTATATTCATTTGGTTTACTTGTGATTCTATGCATGAACTCATTGCCCAACCAGTGATCACCATTAACAAAGCCAAATCCTTGCTTGTAGTCATGCCATGTTCTATCAAAGTCCAAGGTGCTGTTAACAGTGATGTGCTGGATTATTGTCCATCCACCTTCTGCACTTTGCATGTCACAGTAAACAACTATAAGAACCTTCATCAATTGGATGACATACAGACCATCTTTAGCCTTGCCCTCTGACTGCTGAAGAATTTCATAACAGTTACTCAGAAAACCTGCACAACGTAAAGGAAGAATTAATACAACATTACAACCAGTTTAGACATTTTACATTTTTGCATCTAGCTAAAACTCATGGAAGAAAAATTATCAAGTTCACTGTGAATCAAAAGGTCAAGTATGCAATCCAATGTCAATTTGCTTTTAATTTTTATCTAATGGCCAATGTTTGTGGTTTAATAAATGTTAAATTAATATTACTAATTTTGCAACAGCAGTATTTTGTTATGTCATATATTACCACTGTAAAAGCGAGAACCAGAGAATGTAGGTTTAAAAATAGGGGGAAAAGATTTCATAGGAACCTGAGGGGTAATCTTTTCACACAGAGGATGGTGGGTGGATGGAACGAGCAACCAGAGGAGTTAGTTGAGGCAGGTAGTATCGCAACATTTAAAAAGCATTTTGACAGGTACATGGATACGACAGGTTTAGAGGGATATGGACCAAATGCAGGCAGGTGGGATTAGTGGGGAGGGGACATTGGTCAGTGTGGGCAAGTTGGGCTGAAGGGCCTGTTTCCACACTGTATGACTATGACTATGGAAGACTGCATAGTGATATAGAGATCAATATATGTATTGACATATCTATAATTACTGATTCACAAGGAAGTACACAATATCCAAACTAAGGTTAATTGAAACTCACCATCTTCCCATCTCAAATTGATTATATGAACATAATCTCCTGGGGATAGAAGATGCGCATTCTCCAGTTCCACTGATGATTCAGTGCTTATCAAAATGGTACATTCCAGCAACATTAGAAGGGAAACGCTGAAAAGGTTCCTCAAATTCATCACTGCTGTTGTGTTGAAATTCATCAAGAAAATTAAAACTCCAATAAAAGTTACATAAATCTTGTGTCAAAAATATAGATTCAACTTTTTCCTGTTTATGCAACTTTCTTGGCCCACATAACATTCTCATTGTAAATTTGAGCAGACTGGCTGGCAACGCAAAGGTAACAGCTTCAGCCTTATCACCAGATGGTGACAAATGGAGTCTAGAAGCTAACCGTCGGTCCAAATTAACTGCTACAGGTATGATGAGTTTCTTTTGTTCTGGCAAGCGTTCTATGCAAAATATTTTATAGAGCGGCACACCGAGATTGGGAAGAAACAAACCAATTGATATCTCACTATGAGACAGTGACCAAGCTATTGGCTGATAATAATCAATTTCTGGTTGATTGTGAATTTAGCAATGAATACTGAGAAATCAGAGTGAACCAACCTAGCCATTTAATGGGATTTAAAAAAAGTAAAGACAATTAAACTATGCATAAATCTTAACTCACTTATTCTAAGATATCAACTGGTAAACCAATCAAGTGGTTGATTAGTTCCAGTTAAAATTATAAAGCAGTGTTAATTTAACCACCCAGATCCAATCACCTTTATAAATCATACGTCTGTGGGCTTTCTGCATCTAATATCTAAAGCATCAAGCAGGGAGCAAACTAATTTAAACTGGCTCTTCAATCTCAACTCTATAATAATGATAACAATGGGAACCATACAAATGTATCAGAACTTACCTTTCAATATGAAATAATTCAATTATACATAGCAAATCTCAGCGCAGCCTAAAGAAAGCACATGAAGCAGCTTGTCAGTACCCTTTCATATCTAACTGTACTTTGGCAAATTATGACATTAAGGTTCAATGTACAATTAGCTCTCGATAGTGAAGGTGCTACCATTAACCAAAGTCTAATATGACAGGTTTGTAGGATTTCAAATGTTATCTGTGCTCTTTGAACTATTTTTGAGGAAGACAAAAGCCATGTATAATATAACAGCTTTCACACCCTTTGAACACCATAATGCCAATCAGGTTCTTTCAAAATATGGTCACTGCTGTGACAAGGGAGGTATAATTTGTGGAAAGCAAAGATCCTACAAACCACAAAGTGATAATGAATAGATCATCTGCATTGTGATAACAGAGAACATATTATATATACTCAGAAAGTTGTGCAGAACCTCTGGAGACTGAGAGTTAACATTTAATGTTGGAGGAACTCAGTGGGCTGAGCAGCATCCCCCGAGGAAAAAAGTGCATGACGACATTTCGGCTTGAGACCCAGCATCAGTTCTGACATACAGCTTTCGCCTCCATAGATGCTGAATGACTGAATGTTTTTCTAGTAATTTGCAATTCATTCCTGTATACAGCATCTGCAATCCTTTGTTCAATTATTCTTTGTTGTCACGTATATGCACAACACAGCGACATTCTTTTACATCACAAATGCAGTTGCAACAATTTTGCACTATTTAGAAAAAGATAGAAAACAGAAAGATACCAACAGTCCAAAGTGCAAAGTCCAGTCCCGTCTTGGAAGTCCTAGCGCGCCCCTGATCTAGGTAAGCCCAACATCTCACTCCTCTGCTGACCCGGGAATCACCTCTGCAGCCGACCTTGAAGGCACGCTGGAGGCAATACCCTGGCCCCTCTCCAACTGGCCCACTATGAAATAGGTATAATGGCCAGCGAATAATAAAACTGCCGGTGAAAGTGTAAATTGTCTAGTGATTGGAATGTGAAGTTACAGGAGAGGAAAGATATTAGGAAATTAGAAACAAGTCTGAAACAGTTGATTATCTCAAAATGTTGAAGTCAGTGTTAGGTTTATAACACTATGGATCAAATGCAATTTAATGGGACTAGCTTAAATGGGCATCTTGGTAGACATAGACAAGTTGGGCTGAAGGGCCTGTTTCCATGTTCTGTACGACAATGACTGTACGAGCCGGGAATACTATAATGTGCCTGGTTTCGGACAAGGTGCCATCATTGAACTTGCATTCAGATTTCATGGAAAAGTGCAACGGCCACAAACAGAGAAGTCACAGTGGGAGTGGGATAGGCAACTGGAAACTTAAAATTGCATCTGTGCACTGAAGAGATGTGCTGTAAAATGATTACCCCATCTGCCCTCTTACCTCCTCCTGTCACAGTTTTTCCACTTTGAAGGAAATTACCTGAGATTCGGGAAATTCTGGCTATCTTCAGGTAATTTTAGGCGAGTTAAATAATTTCGGGAAATTTCCTGGCCCGGTAAGCCTTCCCCAACTGCGCATGTGCCCGCGCAGTTGGGGGGAGGCCCTTCAGCCACGTCACAATTGGAAATAGCGCCGGTGACGTGGTAGGGATGCCGACTCTCCACGCATATGCAGTGGGCCCGGTTGCACATTGGAAATAGCATCAAATTCCAGGTAATTTGGTATTCTATTTCCGGAAAAAGAAAAATTGAGGTGTGGAAGCACTGTCCTGTTATGCTGTTTAGTACCCAAGCACATTTTCTAAGTAAAGCAGCATTCTTTTGTGCTTTTTTAATTTAGTGTTCCGCACTTCCCGCTTGCAATGTGGTCATCTCCACACTGTGGAAACCAAATATATTTTTCGGTTCTTACAATCTGCTTTTTTGATTTCTTGTGTATTTCTTGTTCCTCTCCCCCTTTCCTATCCAAGGAACTTAAAACTTGCTTTCTCCCAATTTTCCTTGTGCTAACGTAAAGCCACTAAACAAATATTAAATGTTTTCCGGCCTGCTGAATAGCTGCAGCATTTTCAACTTGAATTTCAGGATTCAAACAGCCATTTTATTTAGTTTTTATTCATGATCTTGGTTACCAAGTTAAAAAAATTGGCCATATTACCACCGCAAATCTTCCACCGGAGAACATAGATACACCCTGAATTGCTGAATATTCACAGCATTTTCTTTTTTAATATTTATTTGTATGGTGGAGCCCTTTGGCCCACCAAATCTACGTTATCAAAACTGATCACATTTTTGTTAATCTCCCCACAGTCCCATGATCTCCACACACCATCTCTACCCCTTTGCAAGATTATACCCAACGTAGAACGTAGAGAGCCAATTAACCTACCAACTTGGTATCTTTTACCTCCAAGGGAAATAGGGTTTTGATTTAATGCACCTTTCAAAAAAACAGCATCTCTGATGGCCAGCACAACCACAACACTGCACTGGTCTATAATTCAGGCTTAGACAAATTTGAAACAAATTTCATGATAATAAGTTTCAAGGGTGGCATTAAATCACTTCAGAGAGGGAAGCAAGTCTTCCTCAGAAAAGGACACAAAGTTCTGGATTAACAGAGGGTCAGACAGCATCTTTGGAGAACATGAATAGGTGATGCTTTTGGTCAGGATCCTTTGTTACACCCGACCTGAAACATCACCTAAAACATCCTCCAGGGATGCTGTCTGACCCACAGAGTTACTCCAGCACTTTGTATCCTTCTTTGTCAACCAGCATCTGCAGTTCCTCATTTCTACCAAGAGTTATCCTCATCTGTATTTAGGTTTTCTCGACTCTTTAAAGGACAGACCAAATGTCAAGAGGGTCACTTTGAGGTTGTATGGTATGCGCATCTGGATACATTCCAATTAGTGGGGTGACTTTACTTGCTTGCAAATGGAAATATTACTCTCAAGGTCCGTATACAGTAAGGGTGTGTTTGAAAACAATGTAGCACTATCAGATTTATATGCATCATAAAGATACCTCCGACTGGATCTCAAGGTAATGATATGGCCTGCAACATGTTTTTCCTGTTAGTGGGAGATGGCAGTTGTTGGACTTTTACACTAGAATATCATGCCAGCTATTAAAGGCATCACACTGCCACTGGGATAGAGGGCACATGTACAAGGGTTCAGTACAAGGAACTTAAGCGATCAGATTGGAAAATCTGTACACCTGGATAGAATCTCAACCAGGAAGTGTCACCCAAAATATTTAACATCAAATCAAGTACAGAATGCAAAATAAACAAAGATTGCAGTGAGAGGGATAAGTGGGATGCAGGGTGGAACAGTTGGTGCTGCTGCGTGATAGCTCTAGGGATTGCAGTTTGATCCTAACCTTGGGTGTTGTCTCTGTGGCTTTTTCAATCTCTTCCAACAATCACCTGTGATTCCATCACATGCTCTACAGTAAATTACTCTTTAACCAACGTCTGAGGCAAGCTAATTGAAGGAATGCAAATGGGACTGAGAGAATACCCTGTAGGGGTAAAGAAAATTAAACTCAATGGAACTACTTTACCAAGAGTCACCATGGACCGGAGTGCTTAAATGGCTTCCTTCTTTATCGTAATCACAAAGTTTATATTCACTGTACGTAAGAATTTCACTGTTCTGTTTCAGAACATATGTCAATAAAACACTCCCGGTTCTTGACTCAAAAAAAATTCCAGGAGCAATTAAAATCTGACGGGATGAGTCAACAGATGAAAGTTAATTTCAGTGCCACAGATGTTATTTAGCAATAAATAAAACTTACCAAGTCCAAAGGTTATTGCAATACTGATCCCTGACCTGATGTTTCACAATTACTATATTTATTTCAGGCAAGGACAAAATCTGGGCCTTTCAGTGAGATACCAATGGGGACAAGAAACTGCAGTTTCAAAGTGCTGGAGGGAATTGACAGATGTCTTTTCAGGTCAGGATACTCCTTTAAAGTGATTATGGGCAGCATGAAAGGTGAAAAACAGACGTCGGGATAAAGAAAGGCATAGATCAGGCAACCATTTCACCAGACACTTGCCAAGGCCTGCTGGAGTACCTGGTTGCTAACCATTTTACCTCCCCTACCACACTGCCAGAGTGAAGCCGCAGACAAACTGGAAGAACACATCATATTCCACTGGGTAGATTACAACCCAACAGTTTGAAGAGTTAATTTTCCAATTTCAATAGTCAATAGTATTCGTCACATACACCCGAAGGTGCAGTGAAATGAATTTGCCAGCAGCAGTCCAATTAAAAAAGAACACACAATACACAATAAGATTCAACACAAACATCCACCACAGCATTCTTCAATGTGGTGGAGGACACAAAGTTCAGTCAGTCCTCATCCTTGTTCACCCGTGGTCGGGGTCATAAAACCCTCCGCAGTCGCCGCTACGGATGGCCGGCCGAATGTAGAGGCCATCTCGTTGGGATGGTCGAACACACTCCGCAGCTTGGCGGTCCCGAATCGGCACTTTCTTACTAGAGACCGTGGCTTCAGGGTGTTGTAGACCGCAGGCCGGCGGTCAGAGCTCTTCTCTGGCTATCCCCGGCGAGGGATCCCAGGCTACGGAAAGGTAAGTCCACGCCGCGCACTTTCTTACTAGAGGCCGCGGCTTCAAGATGTTATAGGCCGTGGGCTGGTGGTTGAAGCTCTTCTCTGGGTATCCCCAGCGAGGGATCCCAGGCTACGGACGCCACACCCACGGCTAGAAGCTCAGATTTCTTACCCCCATACTCCATCAGTTGAAGAAGGGTTCCGATCAGATGCTGCCTTCCTCAGGAACTGTGTGTGTGTTTTTTTACCACTGTTGTACAGCTTCTTGAACATCAACTTCTCCATTTCTGTGATGCACTGAGCACATGTTGTCGTCACTTATATTTAATATACACTTTTATTATAACAAACTCATCACACAATTTGGTAAACTGCATCCTTGTCCTAGAAAAAAAGGTCACCGTGCCACATAGAGGTGTAAGTGGTACTATGACAGATATAAATATCACAGTGCTGGAACTCCACCTACTGATATTAATTACATGGGGTCAATGACAGATAAAAAGGTATAGAAAAATTTAAAGCATATTAAAGGCCGAGCAGACAAAATTAATGCACAATCTTTTCATATTGATTCACTAATCCAAATGCATAATCACACTGGATGATGTTGACAATTCACAATCAAAATAAAATATTTTAGTAACTCAATGAAATAATTTAGCAAATAAGACAATCTCACCCCCAAAAAGCATAGCTTGCTTTTCACATTTTGGCAAAATATCTCCTGCTAAATGCACTGCAGTTAATTTCCTGAAACCTGCACTTCCTGGATTTATGACATCCTCTCAGGTAACAGCTTTAAATATCTTCCTGGAAAATAATCAACAGGTCCAATAATTTAGAGTTGATTTCTCAAGCAACCTTAATGAGGCTTGGAACTATAAAGGGCATTTTAAAATAAATGTCCTCCAATATCTCAGCTATTGACAATCAGTGCATCATTCCACACGGTACAAAAAGTATGGATCACGAATATAGAAACAAGGAACTGCAGATGCCGGCTTACAAAGTACTAGAGTAACTCAGCGTGTCAGGGAGCATCACTGGAGAATATGAATAGGTGATGCTTCGGGTTGGGACTTCCACCTGGTGGCGGGGTTAGCAATGGCAGCCTCGCCTAGTCTGTCTTTTTTAATTATTTTTAATGTGTTTTAAAAAAGTGTGTGTTAATGTTCTCTGGTTTGTTTTATGGGGGGGAATCGAGCAAAACTTTTTTTTCCAATCTCTTACCTTGCCGGTGAAGCGATTTTTTTTCCGGATCATATCTCCAGTCGCTATGAGGCATAACATCATGGAGCTAGAGGCCTTGCTCGAGATTGACTTTGAGCTCCAACCTCAGCTTGTGGATTTCAACATCGAGAAACTCACAGTCTCGGGTAGAGGCTGATGTCGGGAAGCTCCAAGCCACAGGAGGTTTGACTAGCCCCAACTCAGGAGTCCAATTGCCTGGCGTGAGAGCTTGATCGCCCCGATGCGGAGGGCTCGACCGTCGGTTGCAGGAGCCAAAATCGCCCTGACAATGGAAAGTTCGAGTGTCTCGACCGTGGGAGAAGAAAGAAGGGAAAAAGATTGAACTTTTTTTGCCTTCCATCAGTGAGGAATGTTGGGGAGTTGCTGAGGTGGATGTTCATGTTAGAAATGTATTTGGGTGTCTTGTTGCTCTTTATTGGTGTGACTATGGCAATCTGAATTTCACTGTACCTAAATTGGTATATGTGACAATAAACTGTCCTTGACATCCTGACCTTTCTCCAGACTGTTTGCCGTTATTGAAGTGTCTGAAGAAAGGTCCAGGCCCGAAACGCCACCTCTCCATGTTCTCCAGGAATGCTGCCTGACCCGCTGAGTTACTCCAGCACTTTGCGTCCTTCACGAATCAGTAAAGTCCTGGCCCAAACCCTGACTTAGCCAATAATAATAATAGATGGAATAAAGAGGCATCATTTGATGTCCACTAGCCCATTTCAAATTCTACAAGCTCATATCTAGCAAAGTTTATATGTAAAATTGCCAGCACTCATTGAGACAAGTCTGCACAGTCACTATTTATACAAGTCTTGATGGCTGCCAGTATCCATACTCCATACCTCTTTCTTTAGACATGGTAAGTAACAAACCACGTGTAGATAAGTGAAAAAAAAGTTATTAAGTTGGAACCACAAAATCCATTTGCAAAATTACAAAATTACTCAAAAAGTAAACAAGCAAAACGTTTTTAAAAAGATTGAAGTATCACAGAAAACAAGACCTACATTTATAAAATTGGTTTCAGAAAGTTTGCTTTATTCTCCATAGGTTGAAAATCATCAATTAGCAATGATACTTTGATAGCTACAAAGCAGCCATAAAAATGACGTATATTCCATGATACATTGACATTTGAGAGCATGAGATACAAATGTTACAAGCAAATATATATATAATGAACTGATACCACCCAAATTACACTATCACAGTCAACATTTGTCCAAACAACCAACATTATATTGTTTATATCATTGTTGAAATTTTATTTTACATATTGCATAGCATTTCTTTGCATTGTTTTTCCTAATTTGCCTTTGCCAATCCAGCATCTTCTATAGATTATACTCTTAAATTGAGGTTTTCGGTAAGCAACCAAATGTGAGTGGAACCAGAGCCACACACATTAAGTACTATGAGCAAAATTGCGAGTAAACTTATTTTAGACTGGTTAGAAGAAGTGGCAAATAGAAATCATTCCATTGTTGTGCAAACTAATTTGTTTAGGATGGGCATACGAGGTGAGGGGAAAAGTGTAGACAATCAGACAGACTTTCGGTTTGCCTCCCAACAGATCTCAGGAGGTACTGGAACAGGGAAGGCATAACATAGCAGAGAGGTTAGAAAATGCTAGTTGGGTCAAGGTATTTATACATTTATGGTGACATTACGGGGCAGGTTGCAAGTGCGCTAGAGTTCAGGATAGTTGGTGCCAGGAAAGATATCTTGGCTTGTTTTTTATCTTTAAGCGATAGTGAAGACTACGGAAGATTTAATTGAAATGTGCATTATAAGAGAAAGTGGGTAGGAATACCGAAGCATGGAGGTCAATAAATAACTTGGGCATACAGATTTAAAATTAATTAAGGGGAATTACTAATACCCAAGTGGTGACAGAATGTCTCAAATTTAATTTGACAGGGAAGCAGGGGCTAAAGCTAGAAACATAGTAATTGCAAGTGCACTTGATTTGAGATCTACATGTCTATATGGACCAAGAAATGGGAAGTTTGTAGCTAACACAATGGCCCAAATTATACATTTTCATTTGAAGAGAATACTGATTTCTGTTAGTTAGGATCAGAGCGACAAGGTATGTGTCAATATTTGTTTTACTCTATGAACTGAAAACATCTTTCATTATTTTTATTTAGATCTGCTGCTTGCCAGAAAGTTATGCCATGCAGGTTGACTGTGGATTGTAAGGCAATTCAAGAACATCTACATTACATTTTTAAAATCTTGTATTAAGCATGATCATTTTGATGTGTTGCATTTGAAGTCTGTCATATTTGTATTTGATTTGCTCCCGTTTCATGAGTAGCCATTACAACACAAAAATTCAGAACGAGTAAAAAAAACCTAATAGTTTATAGAGCCATAGAGCTATACAGCATGGAGACAGGCCCTTTAGCCCACCTTGTACATGCCGACGAATTTGGCATCTGGGCTAGTCTGTATTTGGCCCATATCCATTTAAACCCTTCCCATCCATAGATCAGATATTAAAATTAGGTTCAAATAACTATAAATACAGCACAAAACGATAAAACTACATTATGAAAATAGTTTTGCTATCACAGGGTGATATTGGCAGGTTTACAATCTGAAAAAGTTTGCAAAATTGTGCAAGATAATTCATCTGCAAATGCTGGAATTTTAAGCAAAATGCAAGCTGTTGGGAGGAACTCTATGGGTCAGGCAGCGACCGTGGAGGGAAAAGGACGGACGACATTTCAGTTTGGGGGAAAAAGGACACAAAGTGCTGGAGTAACTCAATGGGTCGGGCAGCATCTCTGGAGAACATGGATAGGTAACATTTCAGGTCAGGACACTTCTTCAAACAGGGTCTTTCGTCAGACTGACCTATACATAATTGCTTTTAGTTGGGATTTAAAACCACTGTCAATCATACACAGCTGCAAGTTCTATAGAGGAAGAGGGGCTCCTCATTAACTTCACATTAAACACTCTTTTCTGCAATTAAATATGTGAAATATAGTACTTCTATTAAACTGAAGTAAAGCAGCACCTTGGAATCAGGAGAATGCACACCTAATTATTATTGAAAGTGCTTATTAATGCTCCTATATGGTCACATCAAAAGTCCGAGCCAAGGTCTATTTGTATTATTTTATTTTGTGCACTTGAAATATACATATCTCTGAAACAAAGTTATCTTGAATATACTTTCATTCATTTTGGACCTTCTTGTACAACAGAAAATGAACAGGGATTTGAAATATTTCACTTTTATATTACTTTCATTTCTCGCACAAAGTTTGAATGTATTAAAAATACTTACCAAAAGTTGCAGTAAATAAACTAGGATATTATTTTGCATTACACCTTAATTAAATTATAATAAATCTTCAGAATGTACCAGTCACTGCAAGCACACAGAATTTTTCATGTGTCAAAATATACATAAACACCAAAGCCTTGTCTTCAAGAAGTCATATGCAGTTTTCAAATTGTATTTTGCCTTGCAAGCAGCTCAGTATTCTACTTGTGATTTTTCTTTAGAGCACACATAGGCAGTGTATTAACGAGGGACTACCAAAATTCCGAGGGACTACCTCCTTTTTACCGCACCACTCTTGCCAGCCTTATTGCCACTTCCAGATTTAGATGATTTAGAAGTGAAAAGACGAGTCATAAATTCAGAAACATCCGGTAACTCGTGATTTGGGTTCAACATGTTCATGGACTGCTCCATCTCCTGAAATAGAAAATTACATCACATGCTGTAATAATGCTTCATTAAGTACAAGTAAACAAATTCAATAAGTGTTTAAGAACGCTGAATACACAAGTTGAGTTTGGGACAGCAACAAGCACACCTCTGTCTCAAGATAACACAAATATTATGAAATATTATTAATGTGCTTTCAGAGACAAATGCAAACTAATAACAGAGATAGCAGGTAACCTTCTATTACTCCCAAGAACCAGCATACAATTTACAGAAATAATGTACACTTTCATGTTTATTGGTTCTTTTAACAATGCTTCATTTTTGTCCTTATACAGGACATTAACCATTAACCACAAGAATGTATGTTCTGATTCATCAAGGACAGACAGGTACCATGAGACCAAACAAAATAGGTTAATTTTCATTTTGGAAATAGAGTATTTTTATTTAATCATGCTTCAATAACTGACTGGCAGCACAAAACACATTAAATAGTTAAATTGGAATATAAACTAAAGCTAGGTGTGCAAGGAGCAAATGTTCAAATTAATCTTAAACACTCAACCTTCAACAATCAATCTCAATAAAGTCTATATACCAACATTTTAACGTCTATTTGTATACATCAACAATTATTCAGGTTTAACATTCAAACTTTAAGATTCTCGAAGCCAATAACTTTGGTTATCATTAAGCATATTAGTCAAGCCTTTCAACAACACATTACAAAATAAACAAATTGGGAAAAATAATATATTTATTTTTTCAAATGTACCCTTTTGCTGAATAACACGAATTGTACAATTAAACCCGATTATACATGGATCTATAAAATAGTTCGTGGAAAATCACGTGAATTTATCAACTAAATTAGCTAACAAAAGATTTTCGGATGAACATCGCCGTGAATCCACTATTTCATATACACTTTAATACTTCACTCACATTGCATACCAATTATTCACCATCATTCGTCAAGTGTCCAGTTCTTTGCAATTTATCATTGACACATACTTTGTGGAATCCTGTACTAACCAGTTTTAACTCTGCTTACTCACCCGTCGCATTTCAGGATCATTAGTGTTGACCACTTTGGGCAACAAGAGGATGATCAACAATGGAAGAACCATCATCATTACCTGTGGAGGTGCAACAAATACAAATTTTAAAAGGTTACCGTAAACAATGCTGCCATGAGCTTTCAGCACAATGTGAAGGAAATCATCAGATACAACACTAACATTTAGTTTGAAATGACATTTATATAACGTTAAGTCAAACACACTGCAGCAGAAAGATAGAAAAATAAATTATCAAGGACTGCCACGTACATTATTTCTTGTAAGTTGGATCTTTTGTGCTCTGATCAAAGAAAATATAGGCATTTTCCACATCTAATCTGAGGAACTTGAAACTATGTGTTTATTCTCATACGTTTAAGAAAAAAAAGAACCCACGCACAAGCCACTCATCAAATAAAACCAACTTGAATCTTACCGTAGTTAAGTATGTAAAAAAAAAAAATCAAAAGCACTTTGCCCTCACATAATTTATAAATCATTCCCCCAAAAAATGCAGATTAAAAATAGAATTCGCTCACATATAATTTGTGTAAAAAATAGTAATTGAATCAACAGATTTTTTCAACTTTCCTTTCTTGACAAGTGTAGATGACCTGGCTCAGCCCATCTTCTAGGAACACACCCACCCTCACCCACTAATTACACATGGGCCATCTGACTAAGTATATTAAAAAATCTACATATCATGGCAATCGTAAATAAAAACAGAAAATGCTGGAAATCCTCTTTCCAATTCGGTTTAAAGGTCTCACACTCAAAACATTAAGTGTTTCTCTTTCTGCTTTGCCTGCTTCACAAACACTCCTTAGCTCAATACCTGATCTGTAAATGAAGGAAGAATTGGGAAGGCAGTCGTGGTACACATAATTGGCTTGTTTTATACAAAGAGTAGCCTGCAATTGCTTTTGTAGAAAGAGATCTGCTTTATAAATGGACAATTAAATTGTGTATGCACAGATGAACCCCCCCCCCCCCCACCCCCATGTTATTCTTCCTCAATTACTACAAAAAAGTAATTTATTCCAAGACATTTAACACCACATTCTAAAAGTAGTCTCTGTCTAGTATATAAAAAAAAAAACATTTAAAAATAGTTGGTAGCATCTGTGGAGGAAATGAACAGGTGACTCTTCGGGTCGCGATCCCACTTTAGTCTGAAGGACTTCCTCCAGCAATTTGTTTTTGCTGCTCAAGATTTCAGAATCTGCAGACTTATATCTCTATCTTAAACTGTTCCATTTAAATTATTTTTGACACATAGTTACTGTGTCATTGAAGACAAACTCAATTAATTGGTAAAGTAGCAACTTCCCATAAATAGCCCGGAACTAAATGACAGGTTACTTTGTCCCAACAATGTAGAGTGAAGCCCAATTATTTGTTGGGAAGCTTTCCCATCTTTTTCTTGAAAAGTATCCCTGGGTCTTTGTTATCTAACTGGCAAAGTGAGGGATGCCTTGTTAAAGGTCACATGAACAAAATACTCTACCTATTTGGGTTTAAAGCCATTTAATAACAGGTAATGCAATTCCAAGTAAAATATGTTGAGTATTTTTTCCTACTGCTAATGTAAAGAGATTTGCATGATATTATTCACTTACCATAGGATTCATGAGGAAGTCTGTCCAACCCCATGTTTCTCGTTTCATAAAGTACGGAGGAGGACCAGAAGATTTGATCTGAATTGGATAAGGCAGTCTAATGACTTCGGATGCCTTTAAATAATTCACCTGCCTTGCTCTGTTAAGAAAAACAAATAATAAAGAACTACTTTTTGTAGCAGTAACTATTTTCTTCACCTTCATTTTAGGAATTGTTAGAATCTTTTAAAATGCTGATTTTACTTATTTCATGTATATTATTGACCACTGAATGGCAATACACCCGGCAAAGGGTTTGAGCGATTTAAAAATAGACAGACTGTCTCAACTAAATGGTTTGTTTTGGATCTTTATACACTGCCCAGTGTCAACAATATAAAATATTAAAAACCTAACAAAACACATGTCATATTGCGATACCAAGGCAATCAAACTTTTATAAGTTGGAGTATTCTTACCTGATTTTACCTTTGGAGGTAATGTCAACTCTCACAGGTTCAAAACGGTATGCTGGTGAAACAACTTCCACGACATATGATCCAGAAGGGACATCATTCACAGTGAATGTTCCATCTGTTCTATAAAGCAAATTATATTGTATGATATACCTAAACGTATACAATTAAACAGTATAATTTTGTCATGTTCCCAAATGCTATGACACTATAACAAAGAGCAAAATATCTGTTTAATATTGAAGCCATGCTTAATATATCCAACCACTGCACAACACAAGGGAAACATTGTTCTGAAGGGGAAGCTAACAATGAAGATATCATTGTTATGAGGAAATTTAAAGTTGTGTTCAAAGACTAAACAAAGGTAATAAAATAAATTCCAACTAAAAAAAAGACAAGTCCTCATGCAGAGCATGGGCATTTCACAGGTGGGAGGCAAATATCCTAGAATTCACGATTGTACATATCACTTCACCCTCAGCCCCTTTGCTCATTAACAAGGTTTTTTGTTGTAGTAATCTAAATAAAAATACACCAAAACAAAATATTAATGTAAAAAAAATTAAGCTCGCTCCCAAGAGTTATTCTCTACATTATAGCCCAGAAATAAACATCATGAAAAGTACACAAGGGAATTCAAACAAGCAAACAACCTACAAATCAACAAGCCACCTGGAGCCAAATTGACACAACAACTGAAGATAGAGGGCCTATATATCCCAAATAATTTCAACATGCCTCCGGCAACATTTGACACCATGGCTTAAATAATTGTTAGGGCATTGATCAGAAAGATATGTTAATGGGAAAAGAGTTAAAGTGGAAATTACAGTCTCCAAGTCAGATGAAGTTATAGACATCAATAGTGTCATAACTGGAGGATTCGCAAAATGCCAGGAAAAATAGAGCTGATATCTTAGAGGTCTGTAAGAGCAGAAGAGGCGATTGACGCTACTGGAGGGATTTGAAAACAAATAAACATATAATCAAGGCATTGCTAAACCAGGAATCAACAGGTAAGTGCGGAAAGAGAGCATGGGATCTGGAGCCATGGTTCCAGTGCTCCCTTTCCACTCATCCAGGCGTCGATTCCCGCATTCCTTTTGCTAGGCCCTGGTTCCCACGCTCCCTTTCAGGTTACTGTGATCATTTAAATACTGCCATTACTACATAATTTACTGAAAAAGCATAGTAAAAGTGTGCTGAGGTATGGTCAGAAATAACATGCAGTCGCCCTGAAAATTTATCATGCTGGATTGTTGGGAGTTTTATTGTAAACGATAAGCCAGTCAGCAGTGCATGGGAAAAATCTGGAAGAATTAGAAACAATACAGCCTCAAACGGGAGAAAACTGCCACAATTTAACACAATAGGTTGAGACACATAATGTCATATCAAATTATGTATCGAATACACCTTTCCCAACTTTGGTCTCTCAATCACTTAAGCAAATTTACTGTCGTTATATCGGCAAGCAATGTTCTGTCAAAATGGACAGTTTGGTTGCAATGAGGAAATCCTTCCGGTGGCTTGGTGGCATCTCATGCTGACCATTCAAGTCCAGGATCTAATTTCTGGTTGTATTGAGTTTCACAAGGGTTAAGTTGGGAAGCAATAATTAAACTCTGGATTCCACACCCTCTCCAGAGTGATGATCTAGGGGCTCACACCAGTGCAGTGTCAATTGGTATACCGTTACAAATCAGATCTTTTGGATTGGTATGGAACCAAGACATTATTCTCACAGGTGAATGCAAGGCGTCTGACGGTAGACCCAGATCCTAATCTCGTGCCTATAGTGTATAAACAGTATAAATCAGATTATAAGGACACTATTACATTGCTCTTTGTGGGAGCCTACCATGAGGCAAGAGAAACTATAGAAACTCCAAGCAGTACCTCCACCACCATGTTCCGCCCACTGCAGAAACCGGCTGTTTCCCATTTATGTCAAGCCTTTTAGCCACGGGCAGGTGGAGAGAGGGCCTAGGGCCCTAACTCTCAGGAATCCTGCTTTGCAGGTTAACCTGCGGCTGAACTGTGGCTTCGACAGCCCCCAAACTCCTCTCTCTCCATACTTCCATCCCCTCAGTCCCGAGGCAGGCTGTAACCACAGACTCCGTCCCAAACATTCTGGACAAGCCCCCTCCTCCCCATGGAGGCTACTGATTTATAAATTCTAGGAGCAGAATTAGACCATTGGGCCCATCAATTCTGCTCCGCCATTTAATCATGGCTGATCTATCTTTCCCTCAACCTTATTCTCCTGTCTTCATCCCATAGCCCCTAACACCTTTACTAATCAAGAATCTGTCAATCTCCGCCGTTAAAATATCCATTGGCCTCCACAGCTGTCTGTGCAATGAATTCCACAGGAGTTGAGGAAGCCATTGGGCGCCGCTCCCTTCCACAAACCCAAAGAAGATAGGCCTTGGCGCCCACCACTTCTCATCCCACCCCCAGTATCTCTCCCTGGCCTCCCCAGCGGTTACTTGAAAAAGCCGACGTGCTCCTCTCCCTCCACCAACACCCTGGCCGTGTGGATCCAGTCCTGCGGCTTGATTCCCGGCACCACCGCCCGGCCCTCGATCTTAAATCTCTCAGCGCCGGCGACCTCGACCTCGGAACCAGCGCACAGCCAGCAGCGAGCCGCCAGCAGCAGACACGGCAGGAGCGGAGAGCAGCGGCGAAAACCTCCCCGTCCTGCTCCTGCTGCTCCTGCTGCTACCGCCGCCGCCGCCATCACTACGCCTCTGCTGAGCAAACGCGCGCAGCCGCACGGTCTCCTCAACTCTGACCCCGACCGGTCGTGCGCTCCCCGGACCAGCTGTCAATCAGCCCGGGGGCGGGGGAGGGAGAGATAGTTGTGGAGAGTCTGGAGTTTTATGCAAAGATCCTAGGATCTTTGGTACACAAAAGGCTGGAGAAACTCAGCGGGTGCAGCAGCATCTAAGGAGCGAAGGGGATAGGCAACGTTTCGGGCCGAAACCCTTCTTCAGACTGATGGGAGGGGGAGGTGGAGGTGGGGGTGGGGAGAAGAAAGGAAAAAGGAGGAGAAGCCCGAGGGCTGGGGGAGAAGTGGGAAGGGGAGGAGACAGCAAGGATTAACAAAATTGAGAACATTCAATGTTCAAGCCCAGAGGATGCAGACTCCCCAAGCGGAATATGAGGTGCTGTTCCTCCAATTTGCTGTGTTGCTCACTCTGGCCGTGGAGGAGGCCCAGGACAGAGAGGTCGGATACGGAATGGGAGGGGGAGTTGAAGTGCTGAGCCACCGAGAGGTTGGGTTAGTTATTGCGGACCGAGCGGAGGTGTTCGGCGAAACGATCGCCAAGCCTCCGCTTGGTCTCACCGATATAGATCAGCTGGCATCTAGAGCAGCGGATGCAGTAGATGAGGTTGGAGGAGGTGCAGATGAACCAAGCGGAGGCTTGACGATCGTTTCGCCGAACACCTCGCTCGGTCCGCAATAACCAACCCGACCTCCCGGTGGCTCAGCACTTCAACTCCCCCTCTCATTCCATATCCGACCTCTCTGTCCTGGGTCTCCTCCACGGCCAGAGTGAGCAATACCGCAAATTGGAGGAACAGCACCTCATATTCCGCTTGGGGAGTCTGCATGCTCTGGGCTTGAACATTGAATTTTCTCAATTCTGTTAATCTTTGCTGTCTCCTCCCCTTCCCACTTCTCCCCCAGCCCTCGGGCTCCTCCTCCTTTTTCCTTTCTTCTCCCAGCCCCCCCCCCCCCCCCCCCCACCTCCTATCAGTCTGAAGAAGGGATTTGGCCCGAAATGTTGCCTATCTCCTTCGCTCCTTAGATGCTGCTGCACCCGCTGAGTTTCTCCAGCCTTTTGTGTACCCACGATTTTCCAGCATCTGGAATTCCAGCATTCAGTGGATTTTCCAGCATCTACCTTCTTTAACACTAGGATCTTTGGTTTTGTGGGAGGTTGCACGGCAGTTGAGGTCACGGCCCGTGACCCGTACTGTTGCCACGCAACGCTTTCTGGAGTACAAGCGTCAGCACTTACTATCAAAGATCTGCTATAGGTAGCAATGTTACAAAATTTTGAGATTTAAAAAATCAAGTGCAATTTATCCCATCAGAAAAATCATAAAAAGTTTAATTTGACACCTAATTCACTTTCATATCTTCAGTATTAAAAAGGTTATGGCCATTTTCATACTCAGAAATTAGCATCTTGTTCCCTTTTGCTTTTCCATTGACTTAACACAAAAGCTGTGATCAAGGACAGTCAAAAGCCCATAACTTTCTTAAAAATTAAGAGAACTGAATGAAAATATCAGTTATTATAGATTGAAGCATTCTGAAACAAATATAAAACAATCTTACTTGGATGACCTGAAATGTAAGCATATAATTAGTTAGTTAACTAATGGTAGCAAATTGCTCACCAGTCTGAAGAAGGGTCTTGACCCGAAACGTCGCCCATCTCCTTCGCTCCTTAGATGCTGCTGCGCCCGCTGAGTTTCTCCGGCTTTTTTGTGTAACCTACAAAATTCAATTACTAGATCTAAACATATCCATTTCTTAAGAAAAGGTTAACATTTTAAAAAAAAAGCCTAAGTGTCCAAATAGCATTCACACAATAATTCACAATATAACATGATTTTTTAATCTCATTGTCATGAATTTATAGGCCAAATTGAAGGAATTTAGTGTTTAATTCCCGTAAATTAATGGCCATTTAAATCAACTTGCGAGTGGGTTTGTGTGGAACGCGATGGATTGGAACGTTACGGTTTGCGGCGAATTTAACCCCCAGTCGGCAGGGAAAATACTGCTGGTTCGTATATTTTTTTAAGTCACCTTTTCTGAACATGAAATTTTAATTAAAGGCTTCCTAAGAAGCACGTTTTTATGTAAAAATAAACGGTGTACCTTCTTTTGTCCCTTACGTAAGATCCGTCCCGTTGTCAGCGTTCACGGCTTTAGAAGATGATTTTTCAATTACTCATGCTAATACATTATTCAGCATAGTTTAAAAATAAGTCCATAAAAAGTCGGAGCGATTTCTTTTCAGCAACTAAATCTCCTGAGATTAATCGATTTGAATGGTCTGGAAAAAAACAGCATTTTAAACCCACCCCCCTCTCAAAGGCGCCAAAGTCACGCACACGGGCAGTGGCAGAACTGCAGCGCCGCTAAAGGTAAGTTTTGTAACGTACCTACTATAGGATCTTTGCTTACTATGGGTGCCAGTGCAGCGGGCCGTCTTTTCTCCCAGCATCCGGACTCCACGCTGACTGGTTCCACACTCGCGGGACCCAGGGCCATCTGTTCCCATGGCCGGTGTTTTGCGGCTGAAACGTGGCGGCGGGGCTCCCGGGGGTATCACCCCATGTGAATCAAAGATGTGAATCACCCGGTGTGTGGGTCGGGGTCTGTGGGGGTGAATCACCCCTTGTGGTAGTGGGGGTCAGGGGCAATCACGGTGGCACAGCGGTAGAGTTGCTGCCTTACAGCAAAAATTTAGCGCCAGACTACGGGTACTGTGTGTATGGAGTTTGTATGTTCTCCCCATGATCTGCGTGGGTTTTTTTGCAAGATCTTCAGTTTCCTCCCACACTGGAAGACGTACAGGTTTGTAGCTTGATAAAATGTGGCAAGTCAGTGAGCAGTAGTGATTTTGTCGGTTTTCTCTCACGGTTAACCCCATTTCCACATTTTTTTTACAGCGCAAAAATTAACAACTTTAACAGTCTTTAACAGGTAAAAACGTACGTGTTTCGTGTGTCACTAAGTGTATGCTGGAAGCTACCTTATACTCCAGAAGGATTGAGGTACTCCGTGTGTCACGCCCTTTGACCTTACATGCAACCTCCCTGTTGTCATATACGTCTCAGATAGAGCAATGAAATTCTTACTTGCAGCAGCACAACAGAATATGTAAACAGTACACTGTAAACAATATAATAAATGGAAAAAAAAAAAGTTCTGTGTGTGGCATACACTGTTGCTGAAGCCCACTTAACCGCTGCAAACTGCTTACAAAAGTCAACTTTATTAAAATCTGGAAAGCAAACGGTGAAGTAGCAGTATTCTGATGATCCCAGAGACAAAGTTAATCCACCTCTTGCATTAAATGTCACTTGATTTCAAGTGTTTTATTGCGATATGTCCCAAAAGAGAACAATAAAATCAGTCCGAAGGGTCTCAACGCAAAACGTCACCCATTCCATCTCTCCAGATGCTGCCTGTCCCAGAGTTACTCCAGCATTTTGTATCTACCTTTGATTTAAACCAGCATCTGCAGTTCTTTCCTATACAATGGAATTCTTACATGCAGCGGCACAACATAAATGTTAACATATCACTTTGTAAGTGCCAAAATAATTTAGAAGTTCAGTATACATATATATATTTTATATAAAATAGTTGTGCAAGGTGGAAGAAAATTCCGCCAGTTTATCATCCTCACCCATGTGAAGAAAATTAACCCTCTTTTCAATATAATTGTTTTTTTTGGACAGGAACTCGAGACTGTGATCCCCTCAATCAGACGGGAGAAATGTTCACTTCCATTCTGTGTAGCTCTCATGATTTCACATCATATTGCAGTCCACTATACAGGGAATATAGTTTAGTTCCACTAAACATGTAAACTTTTGCTACAAAATTAATATCAGGTATAACCCTTTTTAAATAAGGAGAGCAAAACTGTATTCTAGGTGTGGTCTGACCAAAGCCCTGTGTAAATGCAGCATGGTCTTTCCTCTTGTACTCAAAAATCTTGCTAGGGACCCAAATATATTTGTTTGCCTTCATATTTGCTTGCTGTGCCTGCATATTTACTTTCAGTAACTGGTATGTCTAGTCTTTCTTTTATTTGTAGCATAGAAACTAGCCCTTCGACACACAAAATCCACACCGACCATCTATCACCCATTCACACTAGTTTCGTTATCCCACTTTCTCGTCCATTCCCTACATACTAGGGGGAATTTAGAGGACAACTATCTTACAAATGTGTACGTTTGGGATGTGGGAGGAAACCGGAGCACCCAGAGGAAACCCACGAGCCATAGGGAGAACGTGCCAACTCCACACAGACAGCACCCGAGGCTAGAATTGAACCCCAGTCTCTGGCACTGAGGCAGCAGGTCTACCGGCTGCAACACTGTGCCACCCCAAGTCTTTACAACTTAACATCATTTAAATAACGGGGCACCTCTTGTTTTTCCTAGAATAGTGGATAACTTTACATTTCAGGACTTTGGGAAGAGGAGTGGAGTGCACGCCCCTGTATCAATGGTGCTGAAATGCAGATGGTCAAGAACTTCAAGTTGCTAGGATTAATATCACCAATAGTTTGTCTTGGTCCAACCAGTGGCATTGCGATGAAGGAAGCACACCAATGCCTATGCTTCCTCAAAAGGCTAAGGAAATGTAGCATGTTTTGGATTACTCCTCCTAATTTCAACAAATGCAACACAAAAAGCTTCCTCTCTGTGCATCAGAGTTTAGCATGGCAACCAAAGTGATGGCAACTGTTCTCCCCAAGTTCACAATAAATTGGAGACAGTTGTGAAACTGCATCTATACTTCACACTGCCTCAGGAAAACATTCAACCTGATTAAAAGCCCATCGCACACTGGCTACTCACTTTTCTCTCATCGGGCAGAAGATACAAATGCTTATAACCATAAACACCAGATTCCAGGACCATTTCTTTCCTGCTGTAATCAAATGCTTGAATGGACCTTTCATATGCCAAAGATGAATTTCTGCTCAACTTCTTCATAAAATTGCACAGAGAATTATGAATGTGGAATCAAGAACCAATCAGCAGTTTGAATAAAAGGTCATCAAACAATGTTAACTGTTTTGCTCTTCACGTACAGCATTAAGCAAAGCAGGTACCTGGTGCAGGCAAGTACAATATTAACCAGTTCACTTTGGAGCAAACAGCTGGTTATCTGTGATATTCACGATTGGCTTCCATCTGTGGTCTGCATTCAGTTGTTTCCATTATTCAGCAGCCAATTTTAGCGGGAAATATTTAACTCCCCTCAATCCATTACCATCTTTTAATCCAATTCTTATTTTTTAAATTGTGGAAGTGCAGACAGCTAATTAGAATTTTAATGTTAATGCTCAGCCAAATAACAGGTTGTTATAATTTTACCAAGCATAGAGCACTTGTTGGCTTTTCATTTTCACAGTACTACAGCTGGCAGAGCTGCTGCCCCAGTGGCAGATGCCCAGGTTTGATTCTGACCTTGATAGGTTTTCATTGACTCCAGCACAGCTAATGTTTCAAATTTTAAATCCTCATTTACTGTCCCTCTGCCACACCCTACCCTATCTACAAGGGGTCTTCCAACTCTGGTTAGATTCCAGATGTTTTTATCTCTACCACCAGCCTCCTGCACATTTCTGATTTTAGTTGTTTCATCATTTGTTATACATTCAACTTGCCTGCTCCCTAGATCCAGAATTCAGCCCTCAACCCTTTTCTTTTAGTCAGAATCGTGCAGCATTGAAGCAGGCCATCTGCAGTGATCAGTCGGCACCCATTATATTAAACCCATCTTCCAGCACTTGGCCTGTAGCCTTCTATGCCTAAATGATTAAAGCACGTGTCTGGACATTTAAATGCTTTCAGCAACAGTTTCTACCACTCTCACAGCAGTTCATTCGTGCTTAATCACCATTCTCTGCCTGAAAAAGTACTTTTACAGAAATATAATTGAGGATATCCATTTAAATTATACACTTCACTGAGGTTAAACCTCAATGAAACTAACAGAATCAATGGATATGGCGAAAAAGCAGGAACAGGGTACTAATTCTGGATGATCAACCATGATCAAATTTAATTGCGGTGCTTGCTCAAAGGGCCGAATGACCTACTTCTGCACCTACTTACTATGTTTCTATGTAACATTAATTGGGGCATGTCAGTAATAGGGAAAGTAAATTGTTGGAAAGTAGCAGGACACGACACACTATAATCGGAGGAAGAGCAAGATCTTATTGGGTTGTGAACCTGGAGATGAGAGAGATAGTGAGGAACAGAGAAAGATTTGGATCAAGCATGGTAATTTTAGAGTTGAGGCAATACTGGTTATTGTGGGCAGGCGGATGGGCAAAAGGGGCATTTGACACAGTGGCAATAGAGTTTCAATTCAGCACAAGGCTATGGTAGAAACTTAAAGCTGCCCAGGATTTAAGCAATTATTCAAACTGGATCAACTTGTCAATGTAACAAAATCCAGAAATAGTGTACCATTAAAGGGCCTGTCCCACTTCGGTGTCATTTGGGCGTCACGACGCACGTTTCATGAGGCGCGCTTTGTAACATGCACATGATGCGCGCAAGGCGTGCATTACGCGCCCATGATGCGTGGCGACGTAGGCAGTGACGCGCAAATGATGCCCAAGTGGGACAGGCCCTTAACTTTCCTGTTTTACTTGGTTGCACGGATATATATTTATCTAAATTGAATGTTCTCTGTAGTAGAAAGCAAATGGAAAAGGATCACTGAATAATCTTTTAAAATATATCTATGCATGTTTTGAATGAATACTAAGCAGAGACGGAGCATTTTTTATTTAAGTGCAAATTCACATGAAATGTCTACTTTAATGGTTCAATTAAAATAATACAGTACTATGCACATTTTGTTAAGGTCACCTTTATGACATGATTCGTAATCGTAAACAACTGCATGCTCATCTATGGAACTTTACTGAAATTATAACTTACTGCTGTGCTGCTATTTGCAAACTTTACAACGCTGATTCAAATATACAGAAAATACATTCATAGTGTCCAAGCGCACTGAAGCAGCATTTCAGCGGCAGCTGATTGGCACTGGTGTGACAATATTGATGAACACAGACCTCCTGTCCAAGTTAGACCATACAAATTAGGAACGCAAAACAGTGTCACTTTGTCAGCTCATGGAGTCGAGTTACGTGCCTCTTGGCTAATAAACCCCTTCAATGTGAAGTAGCTTCATCTGGTTCAATAGTGGTTCTAGAACATTCTTAGCAACGAATGTAGTGCTGAGCCTACTGTATACCACTCGCAGTCCTGGTCTCCCAAACATTTTAATAAACAAGGAGGTTTGTGTGGTGCTGTAAAGCAGACGCTACTGCCGATAGTCCTGGAATATGAAGTCCCCGGATGCTGCATATACTTAGTATAACTGCTCCAGGTATGTTCCCACACTCTGTAAAAACCAAAAAAAAAAAACATTCATTAAACTATTCCTTGCATGACCCTTGGGAAACATTTTATAAACAAATATGACAGCAAAAATTAAATGGCCGTAAGATGGCTTTGCAGAACGGTATTAACAAGGTCACATGTAATTTGATTTTGTGCATTTATTCCAGTCTTTGTGCCTGTACGGTTCAAGATTTTCTTTGTACTTGTACCTCACTGTATTTGGCATATGAAAGTAAACACTCAACTTGACATTGTTAATGCATTCACAGTAGCGGCGATTTACAAGTGTAATCTATATTCTAAAAAGGTGGTATCGTATTTTCTTTATTTTGAGCAAAAGCTTCCCATATTTGACAACTACTTGTACTAATGCTGAATAATGTATCTAACTGATATTAATCATAACGAGATAAATGAAAATTAATATTCATGGTGTCATAAATATGGATTACGGAGGGAAATGGAATGATTGATAGATTATCTGGCTTTATTTGCTAATTGATAACACAAAAAGCAAGTTGTCAAAAGTAATGAACAGGTAAAACCAAAACATACCAAGGACAGTTAAATGATCAACTTTCCAAAGAAAGTGTCATACTTTCTAACAACTGTTTTAAGAACAAAACTGATGAACAACATTTAATTTTTATTGAAGTGGTCGAGTTGCAAGTGGATGTACAATTAGAAAGCTTATTTTTAAGGCATCTACATTCAGAGGAAAGAGGGGATTAGTGACCTCAAATTTGGAATAGCTTTAATGTGAAAATCCAGGTAAAAGCCATAAAATAGCATTTTAAAATCTAATTGGTTAGATATAAAAGGCGCGTTTGTAAATGAAAATACTGGAGAAAGGAGAAAGTACGATTCACTTTGTATTGTACTCCCAATAAGTAAACAACCAACTGTTTTCGTTCTATATACTCCCAAATAAGCAATCGGAGATATTTACTGCCATTTTGATTGTCAAAAGGGAGGGAACATAATTTATTCTGTACTTTACGTTTCAAAAAGATTATATATTGTGGAAACAAAATGTGATGACTGCAGAGATGTAGAAAGCACAATCTTATAGATTCAGAAGTCGCTATTGGGTCCATGTGAGCTCCAAGGATAACAATCCCATTAATCTCTTTCCCCTTTTTATTTCCCTACTATGCAGCAACATACCCTCACTCAAATATTCCCATCAACTCCCTACAGAGAGTTAGTTACTATTTGTCTTTCAGGTGTTTCAGACGTGGGAGAAAACTAATGCAGTTAGGGTTGATGCTGGGCCGTTTGACTGGCATAAGAATCTTTATCTTATAGAGGTTTATAAAATCACGAGGGGATTAGATAGGGTGAATGCAGGGAGTATTTTACCTAGAATAATCTGGGAATCAGAGTACCCAGGAATCAAGCACCAGAGGACATGGGTTTAAGATGAGAAGAACAAGATGTAATACAAACCAGAGGGACAAATTTTTCACTCGGAGGGTGGTGGCTCAGAGGGAGCAGCTTGTGGAGGTAGTTGAGGCAAGTACTATAACAGCATTTAAAAGACACTTGGACAGGTATATGGATAGGAAAGGTTTAGAGGGCCCAACATTGGTAAATATGACTAACATATGGGGCATTCAGGTTGGCAGTGTCTTCCTAACAGAAGACTGCAACCCAGGAGCCAGCCAGGTAAGTGCTGGTTTCAAGAGCAAACGAGTAACAAGCTTAAATAGTTTGACGATCAGTGGAAAATCTGCACCATTTCCCCTTTACTCAGGAATATTGAATTTTGTGTGTATATTTATAAAACATAGAAAAATAGGTGCAGGAGTAGGCCATTCGACCCTTCGAGCCAGCACCGCCATTCAATATGATCATCTAAAATCAGTACCCCCTTCCAGCCTATTCCCCATATCCCTTGATTCCTTTAGCCCCAAGAGCCAAATCAAACATCCTGTGAATTGGCCTCCACTGTCTTGTGGCAAAGAATTCCAGATTCACAACTCTCTGGGTGAAAAGGTTTTTCCTCATTTCAGTCCTAAATGGCCTACCCCTTATTCTTAAACTGTGACCCCTGGTTCTGGACTCCCCCTATATTGGGAATATTCTTTATTGCATCTAGCCTGTCCAATCCTTTAAGAATTTGATATGTTTCTATAAGATCCCCTCTTATCCTTCTAAATTCCAGTGAATGTGAGCCCAGTCAAACCATTCTTTCATATTTCAGTCCCGCCATCCTGGGAATTAACCTGGTGAACGTACGCAGCACACTCTCAATAGCAATTGTGAGAAGAACCCGTTAATTCCTATTCTTTGCTTCCCGTCTGCCAACAAGTTCTCTATTCACATCAATATCCTACCCCCAATACCATGTGCTCTAATTTTGCACACTAATCTCGTGTGGGACCTTGTCAAAGGCTTATTGAAACTCCAGATACACATCCACTGGCTCATCAGGCATAAGACATGAAAAAACTGGAAAAAGACGAAGAGATAGGGTGCAGGGGATTTTTTTGTTGATAATTGTACCTTGAAATGACAGTTTTCTTGCCTGTTTACCCATAATTTCTCGCAGGGTCTTCCCCACTCTCACGGAACCCTTCACTACTCACACTCACAGGGAACCCCCCTTACCTTTGCTCACACTCACAGGAAACCCTTCACCTTTGCTCATTCACAGGGACCCCTCACCATTGCTCACACTGACGTCCCCCCCCCCCCCCCCCCCCCACTCACTCCCTCTACATGCATTAAAACGCTTATTAACACCGACAAGACCCCGGCCTTGCAGTTATGTCCCGGGGCTTTGGCAGCCCAGTGCTCACTCTGCCGCTCCACCAGGCCTCGCCTAGTCCCGCTCCTGGACATCTCCCTCCTCCAATCACTGCACTGAATCATCATGTCCCGCCCCCCACTGCCTGCTGACTGATATCTCTCTCATCCAATCGGCGCCCTCGATCATCAGTCCCACTGTTCCGCAGAAAGTCATTTATAGATTTAGACACATTTTCTTTTTTTAACGAATTTCAAAATCCGCAGGTCCGCGGAGAAATCTCATGCCTGCACATCCATTCTACTTGTTACATCCTCAAAAACTTTAAATGCCATCAGAATTTAATTAGGATTAAATATATATTTTTTAAAGTATTGTCATACATTTCTAAAGTTTGTATGATCCCACAATCTTATCTTTCCCTACCTTTAGTTTCCTTTTTATACACGGGTTAAACTCCCCAATTTACTGTACGTGCTTCACATTTTTTAGATAAACCCATCTCAGTGGAGCCTTCAATTTAATTAGCGACAGTATGATTTTGAACTGGTCACATATCTCAGGCCCCAAGAGGGCAATGCATTGGATTGAAATCTTTAACTAATGGCAAGCTGCCCGTCAAAATCTCAGACTAGGTTTGAATTGAATGGGTGGCTCCACAGTGACCAGTGGTTAGAATGGAATAAAGCAAAATATACAATTAGCAAACAGTTCTTACCTGAGCTACTTTTCCAGTGTACCCTGGAGCTGAAGATAGGTGATAGCCCTGTTCCCGCAATTGTCTTAATCGATCTTTCATTATCACAATGTTTCTAGAAAAAAAATCACAATTCTTTGTTTCAAACTGCTTTGATTAGCATGTCAATAGATTTCATTTGAGTAACTTTGCACTTTTTGTAATGTATCAAATATACCAATTCGTGGAGAAGGATTTAACTAAATATTTTAATAGGCACCATACAACGGGACAGAAATTGGCTGAAAGGCCACAATATACTTCCATCATTCACTGTCCATTGACAAATTCTTCAGAGGGTAGTAGTAAAGTATTAACAATTAGTACAATAACAAAGTCTGTGGAAGGAATTTAGTACAATATAGACTCAATGCCAACAATAGCTAACTGAAGGTTTGTAAGTGTTTTATGTACTGCTAATTGCAGTCTGAAATTCTACAGAAATTTGGTTAAAAATATCAAAATGTCTTCCTTGGTTGTAGGTAAACTATCATCATTTAGAAACTAAAGTTTGATTTTCTGGAGTGTTGGTTAGGCGAGAATCTTTAAGAGAAATATTTATACATTTATTTAAAAGACAAAATTAGTTTTTGCTTACCGGTCTTCTGCATGAGTTGCATCACAATTTTTTGCATCTGTCGATAGCTCTGGCCACCATCGCTTAAGGACAGCCCGGAGCCAGTTCAAACCAACAATCAGGTACCTGCAAAATGGTTGAAAGGTTTTTTAACAGATCACAAATAAAGATCTCTTCACAAAATTAGAGAGAAAAGAGATTAACTTTGCTTCATTGAACATTTGGTACATATGCAATGGTTAAAAGTAAGGAAAGCTTCCTTAAAATTTCTGTGGAATTCTAATTTCCTGGGACAAAATAGACCAGGACCTGATTTAATCAGATACAACCATATCGTTATAAACCTTGTGGCAATATATAGATAAGGAGATCAAGACATTTATGAATAAAATGCAGCACAAAATCATGATAATAAATTACCACTTACTAACAAGCCCCACTAGATTAAAGATAGACATAAAGTGCTGGAGTAACACAGGTCAGACAGCATCTACTTAACTTTCAACCCAAAACATTACCCATCCTTTTTCTCCAGAGATGCTGCCTGGCCCAGAATTACTCCAGCACTTTGTGTCTTTCTTCAGTATAAATCAGCATATGCAGTTTCTTTCTACCCACTAAACTAAATCTCGCCTCATAATTGAATTCAACATGGAATTTTTGTAGTGATTTTTAAACTCACTACCCCTGATCCCCCGACTCAACCTCACTTGATGGATTCTTGATGCACCATATAGGCACATCAAAAATGGCCGACGTTGCCACACTGTGCTCAAGACCAGGGCTCGAAATTAACGGTTGCCAGGTTGCCAATGGCGACCTAATGTCCCGCCGGGGAACCTAACAGCAGTGTCATTTTGCCCGGCTTGGCCCCACTTGTACATTATCCAACATAGTCAATGTTCGCTCTGAAGACATTTCCAGCACAATAGGGTCAGTGGGGGGGGGGGGGGGGGGGGGGGGGGGGGGAGAAAGAGTGTGTGAATCAGTGCAGGATGGATAGATGGCGGGGGGGGGGGGGAGAAGGCAATCAGTGCAGGATGGATAGATGGCGGGGGGGGGGGGGGGGGGGGGAGGCAATCGGTGCCGAATGGATAGATTGAGGGGAGGGCGGGGGGAGAGATCTGTACGAGATGTACGGGGGGGGGGGGGGGGGGTCCGTGCAGGATGCAGGGGGGGAGGGAGCGGGATCAGTACAGGATGGATGCAGGCGATCAGTACAGGATGAATGGGTATATCAGTAAAGGATGGAGGTAGACGAAAATGCTGGAGAAACTCAGCGGGTGAGGCAGCATCTATGGAGCGAAAGAAATAGGCAACGTTTCGGGTCGAGACTTCTTCAGACTGATACCCCAATTTTTCTTGAATGTGGGGATCTGTATAGGATAGATGGGGGGGGGAGGGGGTCAGCACAGGATGAAAGTTGGGGGCGGGGAATCACTACTGGATGGATGGGGGGGGGGGGGGAGGGGAAATCAGTGCAGGATGAATGGGTGGTTCACTCCAGGATGTCAGTACAGGATGATTGAGGGGATCAGTACAGGATGAATTTGGGGGGGGTGGGTGGATGGGAAATCAGTAAAAGATGAATGGAGTGATCACTACAGGAAAATTGTCCCTGATGTGTAGGGCATGGGTGAGGAAAGTGGGATAACAGAACTTGTGTGAATGTGTAGACAAAAAAAGCTGGAGAAACTCAGCAGGTGAGGCAACATCTATGGAGCGAAGGAATAGGTGACGTTTCGGGTCGAGACCCTTCTTCAGACTGATGTCGGGGGGGGGGGGGGGGGAGAAAGAAAGAAAGGAAGAGGCGGAGACAGGCTGTGGGAGAGCTGGGAATGGGAGGGGAAGGAAGCAAGATCTACCTGAAATTGGAGAAGCCATACTGCTGGGGTGGAAACTACCCAAGCAAAATATGAGATGCTGTTCCTCCAATTTGCGGTGGGCCTCACTCTGGCCATGGATGAGGCCCAGGACAGAAAGGTGGGATTCGGAACGGGAGTGGAAGTTGAAGTGCTGAGTGGAGGTGTTGTACGAAGCGATCGTCAAGCCTGCGCTTGGTCTCACTGAGGTTGATTATACACTGAGGTTGATTCAACCACATTTTTGTTTGGAAGTGGAAATAATATAAATTGCATTCATTGCAACATGTAAAAATAGTTGAGATACTGCATTGTAATTTTGCTGCATGTCATTGTGGTATATATCATGTCTTGATTGGTGAATATGTTTAATTTGTGATTTTATTTGAAGCAGAAATAATATGTGAATGCTTCATTGAGTATAATTCCGACTGCTAACTACGCACTTTGGCCAAGCACATTATCGCACGAGTCATGCAAGCCGTCTAAACTGTCATTTGGCAGCCTAAAAATTTGCCTAGGTTGCCCGGCTAGCAACAGAGAAAAAAGTTAAGTGGGAACCCTGAAGAGAGTCAACACAAACCCAGTTCCTGGTATTAACATACTCCCAACAGATATCATGCAATCATGCACATTGCATCAGGTGCATACACATTTTATGTATGAAATGGCAAGAGATCCATCCTAAATCTTAAAATAAACATTATAATGTATTAGTAAGAATTAGTTACAAATAAACTGGTCATAATTTATTGAGGTGTCAGCAAAGAGTGAATAAAATTGTCAGATCTTATTTCTTTCCAAAAACCCTTCCAGCTAGGTATTGAAAAACATGTCGAAGTAAAACAGTAAGCTTTACAAACTGGCATTATTACCATTGTGATCTCTCCTTTAGTTTACCAATTCCCAACCCAAAGATGTAACAAATGCAGGGTAAAGCCGTTTTCTGCAATTTCAGTTGTACTTACTCTTCAAACCTGCTTCTTAATAATTCTTGCACTAATGGTAATAGATCAACACAACAACCTATGGAGATACTTTCTTTCTCTTCTTCCAGACTACAATTAAAAAAAAAATTAAAAATTAGTTAACAAATCCACGAGCATCTTAATGGAAAAAACTAAATAAGGAATGTCAAAATGTACCTCTTGGTAAGTACAGGTAGACAATCTGCAACAACAGCAGTATCCTGTATTCTGCAGGCAACAGAAAGATACCACGTCAAATACTAATACAAAAGGACTGGAGCATTTGGATGACAAAGTACACTATTCCCAATAATTCTAATATACTGAATTCATGCATAATAATGATTTTCTGTGTAATTAAAAAATTGTATTATGTAGAGGAAATCAACCACAATGCTAAAGATAAAACATAATGAATTACAATTACCTGACCAAATAAGCCACCAGCTCACTTGCACTTTTTTGCCAGAAAGTCAGGGCCACACTAAGTCTTAGGTTTCTGCCAAATAGCACTTGTGTCATAGTAGCATGGTCCTTGGAAATCTGGAGTATTAACAGAATCAAACATCAATATTGAGAATTAAGCAGAAAAATGTCAAATTTTACATTTTTGTCCCAGAATTTGTATCCAGTGATAAAGTTACAACACTTTAAGATGACCTTGAAGAAAGCTCCCCACAAAGATATAACAATCACTGTGGTGAAAATGTATTCTTGTTTAAACATTTTTGTTATAAGATGCTAAAACAAGATAATTTTGGACTGTCACCAGGCAGCAAAATAAAGAATTCTCACAGATAGCAAATCAGAAGATAGCATAATTTAAATTAACATTTCAGGAAGCTTGAAGATTAAAACAGTCAGATATTCTTAAGCAAAACCCCAAATATCACAAAGCATTACTTTGTTAAAGATTTAATTAAAAACCTATTACAGTTTTAAGTATTTATGTTTATAAATTGCAATTCACATTACTAAAATCCCCAATTCAGGGCTAGTTTACCAAGCAGTGATTATAGCTCAATATACCTCTTGTTTTAATCCATCCAACAAACTTTTCATGGCATATCACAACAAACTGCTTTGTAAATACTTCATCTTCATAACAATTCAAGAGCTGCCCCTTTGTTCCACTGAACACAGTAGCCCAAAGCGGTGGGCTGGTTTAGTGACCTTGACATCAACCAATGTTCAAACATATACCTGTTTTGTTTGCTGCACACCATGCATTGAATTTACTGAGCAAATCATCGGAGGTGGGTAATTCAGGTTTAAATAATTATTTTTGTATACATTTAATTATTTGCTGTTCTCTATTCGTAGTTTAGTTTATTATTTTCACAAGTACCGAAGTACAATGAAAAGCATTTGTGTGCTATCCAATCAAAGTAAATACTATTCATGATTGCAATCAAGCCACTAGTAAATTTAATCTTTTGCAAATCATGCAAGGGAAATTAAATTTGATAAGGGCGGCATGGTAGCAGTAGAGTAACAGCCTCACAGCGCCAGAGACCCGGGTTCGATCCTGACTATGGAGGCTTGTCTGTACAGAGATTGTAAATTCTTCCAGTGACCTACGTGGGTTTTCTCCAAGATCTTCAGTTTCCTTCCGCACTCCAAAGACATACAGGTTTGTAGGTTAATTAGTTTGGTGTAAATTTAAAATTGTCCCTAGTGTGTATAGGGTAGTGTTAATGTGTGGGGATTGCTAGGTCTGTGTAGACTCAGTGGACCAAAGGGCTTGTTTCCGCACTGTATCTCTAAACTAAACTAAGATTTGTGTGTCAATAACAGCTTAATGTAATTTACTTACTAGTCAAGGTAGAAATTAAGTTAAAACGCCAAATTATTAGTTTCACAAATTAATAATAAAAGGTTAACATTTGCCATTTTGACTATTACAGCTATTGGCTTATAGCTTGCACAGTGTACTTTCACTGCTCCATCTAATAAGCATATGAGTACAAGTTGAAACCATTAAAAATTATCAGAGAAATGCAGAACATTTCTAAGAGCAATTTTAAATTGCATTCAAATACATGAATATGTTTGCTAATTTAGGAACAGTACATGTTTTTAAAATGTCACAAATGCTACTAATGCAATCTTTTATATATATTTGAAGCTTTGCAACTTTCTCCATTTATTGGCTCGTTTAAAATAATGACCTCTGTCATGCAATTAGTGATTAACAAAGATAATTTTCTGAGCTGGTACATGGAATAAAGTTGGAATAATCCCCAGTACTATTACATTCAGACACTACAGATGGAGAAACAGCCATTGATAAAAGATTATTCCAGTAGCTGTCATGCCCAATGGCAATAACAAAAAAAATGTTTACTTTATAATTAGGTGAAGCTACTACACAAATATTGAAAGCTACTTCCAGAGTTCCCTAGATTGTATTCCATCCACTTTATAGTGTTCCTATTGCTTTTATTATTAGCAGTTATTGACATTTAGACAAATATTACATCCTACAAATGAAATTTGATAATTAGCAAAACTGAAGAGAATGATTTGCTATTTATTTCCTTGAATACAAGTAAGGAATAGCACACAACAATGTATAAAAATATAATTAGCTTTAAACCATAATACGTGCTTTTAATGATTTTCCTGAATGGAATGTACGATGTGACAAAGAAGGCTTTGTCTGAACGTTGGTTGGCGTACTTCACATTTGCAGAATTGTGCAGATTGGTGCAGTGTTGCATGTGTGTTGGTGGTGGTGGTGGTGATGTTGGATAACAATGAAGATTGGTCATTGTCAGTGCTCAGAGTTCGGAAGTAACTGTGGATTGGCAGTCCAAATTTGGATGCAAATATTTACCCAAATTTTTGCACACACCAATAACATAGAATTTTATCTCAATAGCTTTTTTTCTTTTTCAATTCCTACAATGCCCTGTATTTACTACATGGCTCTATCTGTTTTGGATGATATCAGAAAGATCGAGGCCATCATCTTCAGAGTACAGGACAAACTGTTCGCAAGCTATCACCTCATCTCTTCTTGTATTTAAACTAAAGTAGATACATTGCTGCCTTAACACTTTATCTGAATGCAAGCCGAGCCTTTACTTCTCCATCACCAAGACCATTTAACTAAAAGTCCCATCCACACATTTACTCTTCTCACTGACTTTCAATGGCAAGGCCATAAATTTTAAAATCGACCTTGATTGTGCCCATTTCTCCATCTTCCACTAATCCTCTAAGAACGCCTAATTTCTCAAAAACTGGCCTTGCATGCTCACTACACTCTAGCAATCCAACAAGGACCCACATTTTGGCATTCTTCATTTTAAACCAGAGGAATGGTTTAAGGATTCATCAAAAGCATGATTTTTAAAACGTTTTTGGTCAAATCCCAAAATCTCCCCGTTTACTGATTTCCATTTGATGGCATTTTCCATTTAACGTTACATTATTACAAAAGTGATGCAGCACATAATGTAAATCCCGTGCTTCTGAACTAGGAGCATATGTGTGCCACTCAGTCGTTCAATAAGGTCACAGATGATTAAATGTAACCCATGGAAACCTTTCAGTTGCTTTTGTTTCTTTCAGTTAATTTCTTAGAGAACTCTTCTTAAAAATATTCAAAGACTCAATTTCTGTCATTTGAGGAGGAGAGTTCTAAAACTCCCAAAACAAAATCCTGCTTTACTTCTATCTCAAATGTGTGGGCCTTGATTGATTTTTAAAATTAGTTTTTGTTTTTTTAAACAGCAATAAGGGTAAACATTCCAGATGTAGTCCCAACATCCTATGTTTCAGCTATATAACCTCAATAATTCTGCAGTGAAATCAAGCAGCAAATTACAATAGTTTATTTTTTTAATTAGTTGTTGTGCCTAAATAATAGCCTCGTGCAAATCGGACATCAGCACATCCAGATCCATCTGCATCTCAGAACTCTGCCATCTCAAATCATTTAGATAGCAGGTTCCTTTTGTGCTTTTTCCTGCCATAACAGGCAATTTAGAATTTTCTCATGACTGTCCACTCAACCTCTCAATATCCTTTGGTTTCTTCATTCATTTACATAAATTGTGAAAAGCTGATACCTCAGCATAAAGCAGTGGTGCACCCACCCCTTACGATTCCATCTAGTATTCACCATTTCCAATTTGCTAGCCAATCTTTGCTGGATTGTAACAATTTTGTGGGCCTTCAATATTAAATGGCTTTGGATTAAATACCAGAAATGCCCATGGTGGAATCAAGAATACTTCATGATAACTGACGAGAAACCTAAAGTCCTAATATAAAAGAAAGCCATACTACTACAGTGTGGATGAGCCTCAGCTATATGTACCCAAACTTTGAAGAGGGAGGACAATGTCAAAAAGAAAAGAAACACATCGTATTATTAAGTAATACAAAAAGATATATCATACGGTAAACACTTCATTGGTACAACTTGCAGTAACTACTCAAAAACTGGATACACTTCAGGAATGATATCAACTTAGAGGGGATGTAGCAAGATGTACAAGAATGGACCTGGAATAGGAAATTTAGGTTGGGTGGAACGCGAGAGGAAAACCTGCCTGTTCTCCACAGAAGTGATTCAAAATCATAAATTATTAAACCAAATCCATTTCTAGTGGGAGTATTGTCAGTAAGCAGAGAACCCAGATTTAATGGAACTGATAAGAGCCAGAGGTGGGATAGAAACATAGAAAATAGGTGCAGGAGTAGGCCATTCGGCCCTTCGAGCTTGCACCGCCATTCAATATGATCATGGCTGATCATCCAACTCAGTATCCTGTACCTGCCTTCTCTCCATACCCCCTGATCCCTTTAGCCACAAGGGCCACATCCAACTCCTCTTAAATATAGACAATGAACTGGCCTCAACGACCTTCTGTGGCAGAGAATTCCAGAGACTCACCACTCTCTGTGTAAAATGATTTTCTCATCTCGGTCCGAAAAGACTTCCCTCTTATCCTAAAATATAAGGGGGATGTGGGGATATTTTATTTCCCTTTATACACAGTGGAATGCTTCACATAAAAAGATAATAGTAGATTCAATAACAACTTCATAAACAAAAGTTGGTTTATTATTTGAAACCATCTCTGTGGGTTTCCAGAAAAGTGGGTAATGGGACTGAGCAGGCACTCTTATAAAGAGTTGGTACATGCTGATGTGACAGATAGTCTTCAAGGCTGCATTGTTCAAAGATTCTATGATTGCAACTCACTTCATGACTGATACATGTTTGATGCCCATACAATGCGGATATCATTTTAACTACTAATTAAGTTTCCACCCTCAAACACTTGTTCAATGAAAAAAGGTATAAATAAAAACTCAGAAATACGTTCAGTTTTGGTCACCCTGCCAAAGGAAAAATGCTGTTAAGCTGGAAAATGCAGAGAATATTTAAGGGGATGTTGCCAGGATTTGAAGGCCTGAGCTATTGGGAGAAGATTAGGCAGGCTAGGACTCTATTATTTGGAGTGCAGAAGGATGACATGTGATCCTATAGAGGTGTATACGTTCATGAGTGGAATAGATAGGGTGAATGCGCAGAGCCTTTTACCCAGAGTAAGGGAACCAGAATGAAGGTTTAAGGTGATAGGGGAAACAGTTAATAGAACCCTGAGGAACAACTATTTCACCAAGGGTGGTGGGAATATGGAAAGAGCCGACATATGGAAAGAGCTAGTTGAGGCAGGTACAAGAACATAATTTGAAAGACATTTGGTAGGTATATAGGAAAGGATTACAGGGATATGGGCCAAACGTGAGCAGGTGCATTCAGCGTAGATGGGTCATCTTGGTCGGCACGGGCAAGTTATGCCGAAGGGCATGTTTCCGTGCTGTACGACTCTAAATATATAACATAAGTGTGAGAAACGTTCACATCCCTACCTGTGCAAAATAATCAGCATTTGTGACAGAAGCACTGTCAGTATGTGAAACTGAAAATTCACTGGAGTTCAGCTGGGAGTTGCGATTGTCATTACACACTTTAGGTACAGTTCCTGAACAGACGACTTCATTTTCTTTATTTGCCATGTCACAGCTCCAAACACGTGGACGCTGCTTTTTGTTGCCCACGTTTCTTTGGACTCGACGTCTGGTTTTCTTTTTAGCGCACACTGCTTTGGCTATTTTAGGAAAGGTATTCTCTGCTTGTTCAGTGGATGATCTGTGGAGACAAACCCAGCAGCTCTTAAGATTACATCAGTCTCCAAATTCCAGGAAAGGATATTCACTAAAACACACAAAGAAATGCATGATAGACGTTTCCATTGTAGTCTTTTTCTTTTTTGAACTAAAAAAGGAACAGAATCTCATTGCCCAATTCTAATGAACAGGAACAGAACTGGAGACCATCGAGATGTTATTATTTGGTCACAGTGGATGCTCTTCAGGTGCTTCTGTTTATATTTGGACACCTATCAGTACATGCGTCAATACAAAGCATTAAACTTCACATTAAGTTCTAAATTTGTTGATCAAACATATAAAGTGTGGAGCGGCATAAATGGTTTGAGTTCATTTGGTTTATTTCTGTTACTGAGCCTCGAGGTGAACCTTGTAACAAATGTATTATGTTGACTTTGTACTCTATGCACCTTTCTGTCACTCAATTATCAGTACAACGGAGATTGTCCAAAAGCAGGCCATAATGTTTACCAAGTGGAAGAAGAATGCAATGGGACACACTTTCAAGTAAGAACAGAAAATTCTGGAAAACGCAGGTCATGCAGCACCTGTGGAAAGAGCAAAAGCCAAAAGTTTGGCTCTGCTACTCTGATAGAACAAGCACTTGTGCGATTGTCTCACCATCAGAGCAAATATGACAGAGAAGGAGGAACTGGGAGTCCTTACAGGAGGTATGCTAGAAGGAAGCATAACCAGTATAGTTGTGAGAGTCTGTGGACCTGTAGTGAATTGTAGTCAATCCCTTGAAATGGAAGGGTTCAGAAATGGAAGGGGTGCGTCAGAGATGGACTTTGTAAAGATAACAGCAGAATGAATATTGCTGCAAAAGTAATGAAATTTGAGTTCTTATAACTCACAAGATCATGAGACAAGAGCAGAATTAGGTCATTCGGCTCAAGTCTACTCCGCCATTCAATCATGGGTGATCTCTCCCTCCCTCCTAACTCCGTTCTCCTGCCTTCTCCCTAACCTCTGACACCCATACTAATCAAGAATCTATCTATCTCTCTCTGCCTTAAATATATCCAGACTTCGCCTCCACAGCCTTCTGTGGCAAATAATTCCAAATTCACCAACTTCTGACTAAAGAAATTCCTTCTCATCTCTTTCCTAAAAGAACGTCCTTTAATTCGGAGGCTATGACCTCTAGTCCTAGACTCTTCCACTGGTGGAAATGTCCTCAATGAGCCCCCCCCCCCCCCCCACCCCCATTCTTCTAAACTCCAGCAAGTATAGGACCAGTGCTGGCAAACACTCATTATATGTTAACCTACTCATTACTGAGATCATTCTTGTAAACCTCAGATATGGTGCCCAGAATTGCTCACATATTCCAAATGTGGCCTGACCAGCACCTTATAGAGCCTCAACACTACATCCAGGCATGTGCCGTCAGGGTAGGCAAGGTAGGCACTGCCTACCCCGACTAAAATTATAATATAGTAATAACTAAATATAAATAATAAAGGCATGGGAGAATTATGCCTAAGTAAGAGATCGATCTCTTAGGTAGGCATAATTCTCCGTGCCTTCCATCCGCAGCACTTGCAACACGGGAAGCTCTCTTCAGCCCACGTGCCGTCAGCGCTGCCTGAAGCCGTCAATTTCAAGTGGGGCTGAAGGCAGCAGAAATTCTAAGAGAGGGAAGAGAAGTAGCTCGGGTGGCCAAGCGGCCGCTGGGCCGGACACCGGAATCGGCCGCCACCTTAGCTCCTTCTGCCGGTCCCCGCTCACCTCTGGCAGCTCTCAGTCTAAAAATCTCTCTCCTGCCGCTCGCTGGCCTCACTCGTCTCCTTAAATTCCGACAGCGCGATTGAGGTTACTCGGCTGTGGGAATTTAAGGATTTGCAGGAAACCGCTGACATGAGCGAAGTCGGCGAACGGCAGGTGAGAGGTGTTCAGACGGAGAGCACTGCCACAGGTGAGCGGGCTGTCAGAAGGCACTGAAGTGGCGGCCAGTTCTGCTGTTGGGTCCCGGTGGCCGCTCCCCGAGCTGCTTCTATCCCGAGCTACAGTGCGTGGCTTCGCGCCCGGAGAGCTGCGGTAGCGGTGAGTGAGTAACTGGCATTATCCCCGACACCCTCCTTATCAACACTTGTGCCCTCCCCACAACTTTACCCCTGGCACAGACTCTCCACACGCTGTGAAAGGAACTGTTCCCCCAATTGGTCTAGGACTAGGAAGCATTGGGAAAATTGAAATGTTACTGTCTATTTATTTATTTAACGGGGCGAATAATCTGTACATGCGCGATTTAATTTTTTAAAAAACGGACTGGTTGCCTACCCTGAGTAATTAATCATGGCACGTGCCTGACTACATCCCTGTTTTTGTATACAAGTTCTCTCGAAATAAATGCTAACATGACATTTGCTTTCTGCAGGAAAAAGCACCCATTCAATCATCAACGACTGAAAAGAGTTTGGGAATGGGCTTCAAGTAGTGGATCTGAACAAAAACTGGTTCGAATCGAGTGGTTTGAATGGAGTGATTGGAGAAATATAGGCCGAAGCGGATTTTTAGGTTAGCTGGTCGGTGATTGGACGCGGTTATAGACAGCGGTTGATTGGCTACTAAGTAACCGGTACAGAGCGCATTATGTGATTGGACGCGGCGCCCTTAGCGACAGCAGCTGATTGGACGGCAAAACAAAAAAAAATCGAAATTCCGATTTAAATCGGAAGAATATCATGCCTGGTGCTCGTGAAAGGGAACTAGTCTGGGATGAAGCAAAAGGGCCTAAGATCATCTGAATGTGGAATAAATGTGTAGAGTGATAGCCCACAATTGTTCAGAGACATGAACATCTACCTGCATTGGCTACTGCTAATTTACTGCAGCAAGTAAAAAGTTGGAACTAATTTGAATGGAACCTATGGTGGGGGTTGTTGACTGGAATTGACATAATTAACAGGATTTTAAAGAATTTTGAACGACAGTTGAGGTGATGAGGAAAAGGATACCAACCCCCGGCCCTGCACCACCCTCCACCTCCATCCCACAAAATAGCTACTCTCAGCTGTCGCTTCCTTCACTGCAGCTTTCTCTCAGAACTGCAAGTCCATCTTCTTCTCTAGATTGACAAATTACTTTCATATTACTTTAGTTCGGAACGCTCGCAGATTAATTAAAATGGGACAACAGCAAAATATGGATCGTGTCTTTTGCACCAGAAAAATGTACTGACATTTGTCCTATTTATAATAAATTTATAATATAATTGAAAATGATATAAAATTATGATTTTGAGCAAATATTTTGCCCGGTACATGACAAATAAAACTACGATTTGGAGAAAATATTTTGTCCGTTACAAATTACAGACAGCATTTTTTTAGTGGTTTAGTAATCAAGACTAAGATCATCACATTAGATATTCTTTTTACCTATTAATCTCAGGATTCGCCTCTTTACATTCCGACAGCTTAACCTGGAATAAAAAACAAAGACATTATGAAAATAGATTGAGAAAATTGTATTTTTGTATCTGTATTAGAAAAAGTTATATTGCTAAAAAGTGAAGCACATAACAGTCATGGAAAACTGAGAAGTCCTACGTGTTATGAAAACAATATTTTACAAACACTGCAATTTTCATTCGTGTTGCACATTTAGCTGGATGTATTGTTTAAAGATTATTCTCATTATTATGATCACAAAGGATTGGCACCAAGAAATTAATTAAGAACAACTTTGGAAATAATATTTGCAAAATTAAAGTCCTCCAAAGTGAATATTAATAACTAATGAAAGCACATATTTTGAGATTGAGATTTAGTCTCAGAGTGATATTGTGTGGAAACAGACCCTTTGGCCCAACTCGCTAACACCAGCTAATAATGTCCCAGCTACACTAGTCTCACTTGCCTGCGCTTGGACCACATCCCTCCAAACCGGTCCTATCCATGTACCAGTCTGTTTCTTAAACGATGGGATTGTCCCAGCCTCAACTACCTCCTCTGGCAGCTTGTTCCGTACATCCACCACCTTTTGTGTGAAAAAGTTACCCCTCAGATTCCCATTAAATCTTTTCCCTTGTACCCATGTCGTCTGGTCCTCGACACCCCTACTCTGGGCAAAAGACCCAACTATTCCTCTCTTGATTTTGTATACCTCGGTAAGACCTTCCCTCTGAACTGAACACAATATTCTAAATACTGTCTCACCAACGTCTTATACAACGGCAACACGACTTCTATACTCAATACTCTGATTGATGAAAGCCAAAGTGCCAAAAGCGTTTAACCCGTCTCACGGTGCAAGTTGACCCATGAGTGACCCAGAGTTTTCACTCGCGGTAATCACGTACAATCAATGTACAATCATTTAAAATAAATAGATTAGTCAGTACAGTAATTATTAAGTCAAAGTTAGAGTTATGTAAGTGCAACTGCGGTAAAAGTGAGGAGAGGGGTGGGGTAATCGGGAACAAATGTATAATTAGCCGATCTGGAAAACGAGCAGAACGACTGGACGAGGGTTTGCTTGATGCCCAACACAAAATGCTGGAGTAACTTGGCGGGTCAGGCAGCAACTCTGGAGAAAAGGAATAGGTGACTTTTCGGGTCGAGATCCTTCTTCTGAAGTCGAGCCCTGATCCGAAACGTCACCTATCCACGTTCTCCAGAGATGCTACCTGGCCCGCGTTGTTACTCCAGCTTGTTGCATCTGCCTTCCGTCGAAAGCCTTGGGATTGTCGCCGATGTGAAAACGGTGCGAAGCCCCCGTGCCCGGTGCAATGGGCGGGGAGCTGGAGAGGGGAGGGAAGGGGGTCACACACATAGCCGGGAAGCATAGGGGCGGGGGTGGCGACAGACAGGGCCAACAATAAGATGGAGAAAGACAGAAACACCGACGTGCAAAGGAGACCTACAATATCGCATGATCTCTCTTGCGTTATGGCGGGTGAATGTCGCTTGCCCGCTGTTTCTGACCCTAAAGCCTTGGGGTCGTTGCCCTTCGTGTTGGCGTGGAGGGGGAGGGGGGTATTGTGTTGTTTGATCGCCCCCTGCTATCCCAGGGACAGGGAGACACAGCGGCTTTTGAGACTGGTGGGCAATCACTACCAAAGTGTCTGCCCAACCCCCCCCCCATAACTTACGCCTGGGCACCAAAGCAGCTCAGGAGGCGAAGCCCGAGCTCAGTCTCCCAACAATCTGATGTGCAACTGAAAGAACAGCGGCTGCGCCCGGCCGGCTGGCACCCAGCATGGACTTCTCACACACTTACCTTCATTCACAGTTGGTGCAAGAGTAACGGGAGAGGAACTTGGTAACTCGGGAGAGGAACTTGGAACATCGCAGAAATGACATACCCGTGGGAACTCGGTTAAACACTTGAACATAAACTTGGAATCTCGTACATAACCACGAGTCTGTTTTTTTTTCTTTCACTTGGGGGTCACTTGTGGGTGGACTCGCACCGTGAGACAGGACCATTTAGTGCTAATTTTTCTCTACAACCGCAAATAAAGCTGTAGAAATAGATTTTTTATTTTTTGTGGGGGATTTTTTAAATTATGCAAAGAAGAAGCCGAGTTATTCAACACTTCTCCAAACAGCAGCCTGGCAATTGCCAGCAACAGGAATCTGCTATTTCTTTACTGACTTATGAATGGCATCATAGGATGGCTATGGTTCTCGACTGCACATATTCGATAATCTGATTGTTGCGCTGAAGTGGGACATGCATTACCTTTAAGGGTAATATCTACTTATAAAACCAATATGAATCCAAAAATTAAAAAACGTTTGTTTAACAAATGCAAACCAATCATTTGTTACAATGTTAAATAAATTAAATTATCTATAAAGTTGAAGCAAAGAGCAACTGCAGTCAAGTGTTTGCCAAATATTCTCTCAATATAATTTCATGGCAAGAGAAATAGCTTGGGAAACTCATTCAATATCACTGTTCTCTGCCACATTAACAATGCCCAATTATACGGTCTCCAAAACATAGCAAAATTACTCTGTGGCAGGTAAATTTACACTAAGTCACGAGTAGAAAATATCAATGCAGATGATTGAAGATTTCGCCAGTGAGCATCTTAAATGAAGAAAAAGAGGTAGACCGATTTTGAAACTAAATTCCAACTTGTCCACTGCCGGCACAACTGCCAAATTGCTGCAGTAAATGTACAAAATCTGGAAGTCAGAAATTGGAGATTGCAGATACCAGGTGACAATGTAGATTAACCTACAGTAACTGATTAGTGAAATGTAGTTGTTGCTAGTTAGGATGCTGGTAGCTGTTATGCAATGTCTGACACGAGAAACCATATATAAACAGTTGAAAACAGCTGGTCCAACTGGCAAGTTGGAACTCAGTGGAACAGTCATCACTTAATGGCACCACAGCATTACTAAAGCAACTCAGACATCAATCTGAAGTAAAAATAGAAAATGCTGGGAAAGACTCAGCAACTCAGTCCGCATCTAAACAGTGAACGTTTTGCACACCCGAAACATTGATAGTTTCTCTTTCCAGAGTCATTGCCTGCCGCAATGACTCGGGAAAGTCATTTTTTCAGGGTTTTCAGATAATTTTTTTAAGGAGGTGGATAACTGTTTTAAGAGTAGAGAATACGAGACTTATGATGATGATATTATTTGAAAACTGACCACATTCATGTTCTCCCTCTGCTTTTAATACCCATCATTATCCATTCATCTTTTGGTTTTACCAACAGCTGATCACAAAGACAGTGGCACAGTTAGTAGAGCTGCTGCCCCTCTAGCCCAAAAGCTTAGGATATCGTTCCTGATCTTTGGTGCTATCTGAATGGGATTTGCATCTTCCACCACCATTTCCATACTTTTTTTTAATGTCAGATTTCTATGGTGGGATTTGTAGTCAGGCCTCTTGATTGGTAGACCAGGCCTCCAGCTAATCATGAAAATCAAAATACTGCAGATAATAAAATAGCAAATAAAAACAGTAGGTGCATGCATAGCAGCTGTGGCAGCAAACTGCAGAGAGAGAAACTGATTTACATTTTATATCATTAATCCTTCAGAACTGGAGAAGTGAGAAAACTAGTGGGATTGGTGGAGATGACAAAGGGACCGACTGTGATACAAATTGGAGACCTTATTACAACAATAACAACTGTTACACCATTACTGCACATTGTGTATTTGTACACTTTCTCTGCATATCATAGAAACATAGAAAAATAGGTGCAGGAGTAGGCCATTCCGTCCTTCGAGCCTGCACCGCCATTCAATATAATCATGGCTGATCATCCAACTCAGTATCCCATACCTGCCTTCTCTCCATACCCCCTGATCCCTTTAGCCACAAGAGTCACATCCAACTCCCTCTTGAATATAGCCAATGAACTGGCCTCAGTCACCGGAACAGCGACACCCCTTCCTGCACCATTACCACACTGATTGGCTGGGTCCGCTGTCAGTCACGGGCATCACCCGCCTTGTCCGGCGAGGAGAACATAAAGCTGAAGGAGCAGAGTGAGCATCACTAACGCTCCGACGGCTGGAGCTGTGTCTGCCTCCGTGGTGCCAAGCCGCGGGCGCCACCGGCTGCTTTGTCTGACCCGGGCTTCTACCCCCGGGACCCCGGCTCTACATGGCGATCCAGGAGAAATCAGTGGAAATTTCAAAATCCGTGGAGAAATCTATCTCTTCCTCTTTTTTTCTGTTTCATGTCTGGTGGGGGGAAATAGAGGGAGAGGAGGGGGTGAGGTATGGAGTGGGGAATAGAGGGAGAGGAGGGCAGTGGGGGGAGATAGGGGAGGTGAGGAGTGGGGAAGGTGGGGGATAGAGGTATAGGAGGGGGGTAGGGAGGGGAGTTATGGAGAGAGGTAGGGAGTGACTGAGGGTAGTGGAAAGGAGATGCGAGGGAGGGATTGGGTGAGGGGAGGAGGAGAGGGGAAAGAAGTGGAAGGGTGAAGAGGAGGGGGAGGGAGTGCTGGTGATGAGGGGAAATGAGCTGTGCCTGCGCAGTTGGGGGCTATGTGTAAGTGGTGGAATATTGCGTTGGGGGAACGGGCGAGTGGTGGAATATTGTGTTGGGAGAGCAGACCCAACGGATCTCCACTTAGTCTAGTCATTCTTAAATAGCACCAACATTTAGCAACTTTTCAACCTCGAGAGAAATTCCTGAATCAAGATTCTTTCTAAAATCACAAACAAAACCATTTACAATTTTCCCCTTTTCGACTACACAGACAAAATATGATTTACTTGATCTCACTTCTAATTTGCTTATTCGGTACCTCATTTGAATTTGGAGCTACTTTATCAAAGTTATTTTTCTTTTCTAGTGCATATAAATCAATTCTCATCAACAACATAATGCCGGAGAGAAAAAAAATAATCAAGATCATCTTGCAAATACAGAAGTCATTGATACTTTGGTGCAGTTACAAGTGAAATGATATAAGGAGATAAAAGTCAAGGACAAATGTGAAAGCACAAAACATTACTATACATACATAATGTAGACTGGGAAAGTAAGCGTGTAGGTAAAGCGGGCAGCGAAGAAAGCTAATGTTGGCCTTCATAACAAGAGGAGTTGAGTATAGGAGCAAAGCGGTCCGTCTACAGTAATACAGGGCCCTAGTGAGACCACACCTGGAGTATTGTGTGCAGTTTTGGTCTGCAAATTTGAGGAAGGACATTCTTGCTATTGAGGGAGTGCAGCGTAGGTTCACGAGGTTAATTCCCGGGATGATGGGACTGTCATATGTTGAAAGAATGGAACGACTGGGCTTGTATACACTGGAATTTAGAAGGATGGGATGTCCTCCCAAGATATTCAGCTTTGAAACATATAAGATTACTAAGGGATTGGACACAGTCGACACAGGAAACATGTTCAGTCCAGAACCAGGGGCCACAGTTTAGGAATAACGGGTGGGCCATTTAGATCGAAGATGAGGAATTTTTTTTCACCCAGAGAGTTGTGAATCTGTGGAATTATCTGCCTCAGAAGGCAGTGGAGGCCAATTCTCCGGATGCTTTCAAGAGTTAGATAGAGCTCTTAAAGATAGCAGAGTCAGGAATGTGGTGCTGATTGTGGATGATCAGCCACGATCACAGTGAATGGTGGTGCTGGCTCGAAGGGCTGAATGGCCTACTCCAGCACCTATTGTCATTCCCACTTGCGATTTCTATAGACTAGAAGTTCATGATAGGTCACTATTGTCAGCAAAATGGTAGTTAGAACATTTGAAGCTGGAGAAGAGTTGAGCTTTATGCCGCCTGAAAAACAAACTAACGTATAAATCCGGAAATAGAAATAAAGAGGAATCCACAGGATATATCGCAACATTGGTTATGGAAACAATGATGAAAAGGCCAGCTTGATGTACTAGACAAAATGGAGCAAGGCCAATGGTAACAATAATCAAATGGAGATTTTTCACAATACATTATGCAATATTGTGCAGTTTTATTATTTTTTTTGGCTCACCTTTTTCATGATCTCACTGTAATCAGAATGCATTCTTTTACCAAGTTGCTTCTTTTCAATAAGCTCATCTTCCACAGCAAATAATACACCTTGCCTGCCATTTTGAAGTCTAGATGCCATAATCACTTTCAATCCTAGGTTGAAAACAGATGAGAAAATATAATATGCTCATTCTTTTAACTAATTCTCAGAAAATTTAAACACAATTAGCAAACGACTCAGCTTGTCCATTGTGCACAAATCAACTTTACTCGATTTCTTTCTCTTCTGTGATCATTGTTCCCAAGATATTCAGCTTTTTTCTACTGATTCAGATGGTTGCTTTGGCTATGGGACTCCAAATCACACAAAGCCCCCTGGTTGGACTTGTTTGTGTCATTCATCACTATTAATGCATGCAGTTTGTAAACTCAACTGGCTTTATATATTCACACAGTGTTTATAGAAAGAAAAGAGAAAGTAGCCATCTTCAACTTCAGCCCTGTGAGCAAGACTAGATCAACAAGCACAGTAAAATAGGCTGCATTAAGTTCCTCAGTAGATGCAGCTGGTCCAGGGATTTGCATGAAAGATGAAAAGACAAGGCTTGCGTAAGAAAGAACTGCAGAAGCTGGTAAAATCGAACATAGACACAAAATGCTGTGGTGAGGCAGCATCCATGGAGAGAAGGAATGGGCGTCGTTTCGGGTCGAGACCCTTCTTCAGGCTGATGTAAGGGGAGGGGGGGGGCGGGACAAAGATAGAATGTAGGCGGAGACAGTAAGATTAGTAGAAGAACTGGGAGGGGAATGAGAGAGAAAGCAAGGGCATTCATACCGCTGGGGTGTAAACCACCCAAGCGAAATATGAGGTGCAGTTTCTCCAATTTGCGCTGGGTCTCACTCTGACAATGGAGGCGGCCCAGGACAGAAAGGTCAGATTAGGAATGGGAGAGGGAGTTGGGTCACCAGGAGATCAGATAGGCTCAGACGGACTAAGCTGAGGTGTTCAGCGAAACGATCGCCGAGCCTGCACTTGGTCTCGCCGATGTAGAGAAGTTGACAACTGAAACAGCGGATACAGTAGATGAGGTTGGAGGACGTGCAAGTGAACCTCTGCCTCACCTGGAAAGACTGTTTAGGTCCTTGGATGGAGTCGGGGGGGGGGGGGGGGGGGGACGGGACGTAAAGGGACAGGTGTTGCATCTCCTGCGGTTTCAGAGGAAAGTACCTGGGGAAGGGGTGGTTTGGGTGGTTTGGGATGAGTTGACCAGGGCATTTCCGAGGGAAATGCAGAAAGTAGAAAGGGGTGGAGATAGGAAGATGTGGCCAGCAGTGGGATCCCGTTGGAGGTGGTGAAAATGTTGGGAGGACTATATGCTGAATAATAACTGGATATAACAGGATTACATTCAGTTCTCCCACTGGCCTTACTGTCTCCGCCTACATTCTATCTTTGTCCCACCCCCTCCCCTGACATCAGTCTGAAGAAGGGTTTTGACCCGAAACGTTACCCCTTCCTTCTCTCCATAGATGCTGCCTCACCCGCTGAGTTACTCCAGCATTTTGTGTCTACAAAAAACAAGGCTTAATGTTTTTCAAGAAATGGATGACTATAGATTCAAGGATGAATTGGACGCCATTGATATCTAACAAATATATTCAATAAAACTAATTCTTTGCACATTGCTGCCAGAGTCAGTATCTCAAATTTCTCTTCAGTATATATGGTTTCCAGATGACATATTCTGCTGGTCACAGATTCATGCATGTTTGTCCTGGTCCATAAACTTAGCAATACTAGTTATTAAATACCAGGAAATCAACAATGCCAATCAGTTTTCACTCCATTCTTACATCAAGCTCATGTTTACTTTCTCTATGCTCTATTTGTTTTGGTGCTAACTGCCCATAAGCTTCAGCATGAAAATGTAAACATTTTAAAGTAGGAACAAAGATGTGAATTGCTAAATAATACAACTCATATAGACATACATAATTCAACATGAATTTTATCAAATAAATAACTGCTCCTCACACATAAAATCTTGTATTGAAAAATATCCTCTGGGGGCTTCTCACTAATTAACCTATTTTTTTCCTCAGGAATAATTTACTTTACAAATCACTGGCAATTAATCTCTTGCCATTTTCCATTCCCTGGACTTTTTGCCACAATTTTTCATAACGTTTCCCCAGTTATAACGTTGTACTTCACTTTGTTTCTGACCATTTCCAGGCATCCACAGAACAGATAACGAACTGCTATATAAATAAATAAATATACTGCTGCTCCACATATAAGAATAAAGAAAACAGTACATTTTCCTTTAATAAAAATGGTGATTTAATAAAATAATGCCAAAATCAATTTACCACTATACTTTTTATCTTTCTAAATGCATATTAAATATTTCAAACGACTGCATCAATCGTTGAAAAAAGACAACTGTATGTACAGACCAAGATTTAAGCACTGGTTTCACGCACTAATGGTGAAAAAAATGCATTGCTGAAATTCAGAATCAAAAACAGAAAAGGTTGGATATAAAAATGCCACGTGTAAAATAGTCACCAGTGCATGTGTGCGAAATGGGAAAGGACGATTGTGAGGTAAGTAATAGTAATTCTCAAAACACAAATAATTTGAAGATCCCACATCTAAAAATAATTGAAATATTTTGTCATCATAAGGTCATAAGGAATAGTAGTAGAATTAGGCCATTCGGCCCATCAAGTGAACTCCGCCATTCAATCACGCCTGATCTATCTCTCCCTCCTAACCCCATTCGCCTGCCTTCTCCCCATAACCTTTGACATCCGTCATCTTAAATCAGTATCAATTATTTAGACATATTAATACTTCAAAAATGGTTTGAATCTTTAAGGAATATTTAAAATAAATATTCTAGAAAATTCTCAGATCGAAAGGCGAGAAATATTACAATTATAAATGTTTAGACCAATACATATTGTGAGAGAATGGGAAATTAAACAATGTGGAAGTTATCCAGCCCATTGAGCCTTTGTTGGTTCACAATTGTTGTATTACCCAACTGATCTGCAGTTCACGTATTCTCTTTCACATGTCTATCAACCTTCCCTCCATCAGTGGTGTTGATGATTCAACCATGGTTTTTATAGCCTGTTCACATGTAAATAAAATTTATATGCCAACTGCAGAAGTGTAGTGAAATAAATACATCACACCTATTAGAGTTCAGTAACAGCGAGGGAAAGAAAAAGATCCTTTCAGAGAAAGAAATTTTGGTAAATGTTAGCTCTGCTAAATTAATACAATTTCTGTCCCCAAGGTAGAAAGTTGAGGATTACAAACCACTCAATTTCACAGGGGTACAGCATGATAAGATGTCATATTCCAATATGATGTTAATCTAACACATTGCCTGCTCTGATAGACTTTTGAGGCAGTTACTTATTTTATTAGAAACACTACTACTGGTGTCATGGCTGAAACTTTTATTGGCTTTTAAACAGCTGCCAATTTTACTTTTTGCAGATTGAACAACATCTTATCGCCTTCTGAATTTGTAATGTAAATTTTAATATGTATAGTTACACTTCCTTTTTGGCTTATAATATATTTAATTGAAACATTTCAGTATACAAAGTACATAATTAATCATATATTTTGGAAAAGCAGAACCTCAAGACAAAGTAGGCTTAGCCCATTTGCCATTAGAAATTCATATTCAGCGCAAACAGGCAATGTAAAATTAAAGAGAGGATTCAACATCAGCTGAATGTTTGCCTGTCATACTGTGGATTGGCCCAGTGAAATTGGAAGCTGCTGATTTGAAAAATGCAGCTGCATACCCGAATGCTGCCACAGGCTGCACTTTCTGTGAATTAATGAAGCTTTGCAGATCGTCACCAAAATTTGACTACAGATCAGTACCCTCTGTGACTACTTTTTACACAGTGTATCTATTTTTTGCATTATCAAAAAGTGGAAAATCTGAGACATATAGAAGAAGACTGAGGACTCTTGCATCCTGCTGACATCTATAAGCTTTAATAAAAAAAGACAGTAAATCAGCAGGTCAGGCAGCATTTCTGAAAAACATTTCGGGTCAGGACCTTTCTTCAGACTGACTGCAGGGGAGAGGGGAGGGAGGAAAGAAAGATGGAAAAGAGGAGGAGCAGGACAGAGGCTGGAAAGTGATAGGTGGATACATGCACGTTTGTTTTTGGTAGGCAGATGGTTGGATAAAGACCAAAGGTGTGAGATAAGGAGAGAAGGGTTACAAATTGTGAAGCCAGAGGAAGGAATGTATGTGGAAAGAGGAAGGTAGTGGAGACATGGATGCAGGCTCAGGTGTGCCAGAGAAGAGGGTGGGAGAAAAGAGGTGCTTTTCCTCCAGTTTGCATGTGGCCTCACTCTGGCAACAGGGGCAACCCTGGACGGAAATATTAGTATGGGAATGGGATGTGGAATTAACCACCAGAATATCGAGAAGGCCTTGGTGGGCAAACGCAGGTGTTCAGCGAAACCTGGATCTTGCCAACTTGAAAGAGGCTACATCAGGAACACTGGCAGCAGATAAGGCTAGAGGAAGTGCACATGAGTCTTTGTCTCACCTGGAAAGACTCCTGGTGTCCCTGGATAGATGCGAGGGAGGAGGTTATAATGACAGAGGTTACACCGCCTGCGGTTGTAGGAAAAAGTACCTGGCGGGGGGGCAGATTGTTTCGGTGGGAGAAGATGAATGAACTAATGGAGTTGTTTAGGGATCAGTGTAGGAACCTTTCCTTTCAATATACCCATCTAAATGTATTTTTAACATTATAACCGTATATGCCTCTGCAGCTCGTTCCATACATCTGCCTAGTCAGGCCTTTTCCCTTTCATCTTAATTATGTGTCCTCTAGTTTTAGGCTCCCCTACCGTGGGAAAAAGACATGATTGTCTACACCCCTCATGATTTTGTATACAAGGTCACCCTTAACTTCCTTTCCCACAAGATTAAAACGTTCCAGCCGATCCAATATCTGCTTATAGTGAAGCACTCCAGTTCCAGTGTCATCCCCGTGAATCTTTGCAGCACACTTTCTAGTTTAAGGACATCCTTCCAATAGGTGGGCAACCAGAACAATTTTATTTTTTGTCCAATCCTACTTCTAAGCCCATAAGAAATGAGTATGCAATAAATAATTTACATATATGAAGCAAGTTTCAAATACTCAGTTTGGCTTTCGTTCTTTTGAAAGAAAACAAAGTATAGATGCTATTCAGCTTTGTAAACAATACATTTGTATACCTCAGTAGTTCCGTATAGATGAATAGTGGTCAAATAACAGAAAAGCTTCCTGCTTTGACAACTTCATCCTTTGTACAAGTTCCCTCACGGTCATCCGCATGCAAACAAAATGGATTCAAACGACCGCATATTTGCCGTTGATAGGGCGGGTCTTTCTGGATCATTTGGATTTATCCCTGGCTAAAAATAAACAACTTTTCAGGGTTTCGCAGCCGCCACATCCCAGCTTTGGTTGTAACGATGATTTATTTTTAACGACAGCAAGGATTTACACCGATGCACTGTGTGTATAATGATCAAATACATTGAATTTGAGGGCAGCGTCGCCAATCCCCAAAGGGTCAAGACGGAGGCCTCGGGCTTTGCACCAGCAGAAACATTCACTCACCCTAACATTTTACAGCGTTTCACCGGAGCTTCTAGTGGATAGAAACCGTGCCAGCCCTCCTCGAGCCCGGCACTCGGCCCCCTCAGCCGTTGCTCGCTAATGAGCGTCAGTCAATGAACCGCCGCCAACCCGTCTCTGCGCCATTGAAAAGAGCCCGGAGCATCATGGGATCGCTGTGGTCCTCCAGCTCGGAGGACCGAGTCACCACCCGGCGTGACCGGCTGACAGCCAGCACCGCGCATGTCCGCAGGTTGCAGCAGCAAGTCGATTCAACCTCAGCGCTGAGTGCAATCCATTCGCCAAGCTGTGTCATGTTGCACACACAATCAAAGCTCATAGAGCAGAGCTCTATGATCTTTCCACACAATGCAGCACAATGTAGGCTTATGTTTGCAGATGCAAATCAACTCTATGTTCCTCTGAGGCCCCTCTGTAAAACCAGCTCATGCTTATCACTTCCAGAGGCAGATTTAAGCCATTCAGCCCATCAAGTCTACTCAGCCATAAATTCACTGCTGATCTATCTTTCCCTCAACCCCATTCTCTTGCCAACTCCTCATAACCGCTGACACCCTTACTAATCAAGAATCTGTCAATCTCCCCCGTAAAAATGTCAACCGTGGCAATGCATTCCATGGTTTCACCACCCTCTGACTAAAGACAATATTTTCCATTTCCTTTCTAAATTCATGTCCTTTTATTCTGAGGCCTTGGTCCTAGATTCTCCTTATCCTTATCCTTGGTCCTTATCCTTGGTCCTAGATTCTCCCACTAGAAGCATCATCTCCACATTTCACTCCAGCCAAGCCTTTCTCTATTCAGTAATTTTCAATAAGGTCCCCCTCATCCTTCTAAATTCCAGCGAGTTCAGGCCCAAAGCCAACAAATGCTCATCACATGTTAACCCAATCATTGAGTTATGGAGGGCTGCCAACTCGCGTGCATTGAGCATGAGACTCACGCATTTTATGAAATTCTCACGCTCTCACGCTGATGACAGAAGTTCTCTAGGACGTCCGGTGGCACTATGGAGGGCTAGGGAGCCATGCCAGCCTGCTCCTTGTGAAAAACGCTGAAAAAAAACGGGGAGAAAACGCCTACCTGCTGCTTGCTGCTTCGGTACCGGCTGCCGTGAGTGACGTCATCAGGCGCGACTTGCAATGTCTATGCAGCGCAGCCCCCCCCCCCCCCCCGCTGAAAAAATGAAAACTCGTTTTACAAGACAGAAACGGGCAGAACCAGAACAAGGCCCGATTGAAGCCTCGGGCGCTGGTAGGACGCTATCCCAAGAAGATGTATCGAAGAAAGCAAAGAAAAAATCGGAAAGTGAAGACCTCAGAGCTTTTATTTCCCAAGAAATTGCAGAGTTGAAGGATGAACTTGCAAAAGAACTTGTAAAAACAAATGAAGAATTAAAGAAAATGAATTTTAAGGAAGAAATTAAAAAAATCAAGGAGGAGATGAAGGAGTTAAAAATTGAAATTAATTCCACGGCTACAAATTTATTGGAAAAACTGAAGAAGGAAATTGCAGACATACTGATTGAACAAGCTGCAACTATAACAAATGAGACGGATTTTAAAATCAGAAAGCTGGTGACTGATTTTGAAGAAAAGATGGACCCCATGGAAGATACACTGAATCAACAGACGACAGCCATAAAGAGCCTTGAGGAGATAGCCGAAACAAGTGCTCAAACTATGAAAACACTCATCGGAGAAAATCAACGTCTATCTGAACTACTGGGCAAAATAACTGATAAATGCACTGAACTGGAAGGACGCCAGAGAAGACAGAACCTAAGAATTGTGGGTATTCAAGAGGGAGAGAGGCGAATCAAGGTCCCAGAGAATTTACTGCAAATTTATTGCAAAAAGTTTTATCTCTGGATCAAAAGCCTTTACTTGCTCGAGCACACAGAGTGATGAGACGTCAGACAAGACCTGACACCCCCCCCAAGACAAATGATAATAAAAGTCCAGTATGACCATGTCCTGGAGGAGATGATGGAAAAAATTGTAAGAAGCAGAAATCTTACATATGAAGGTGATAAGATCAGTATTTATCGAGACTATCCAGCAGAGGTTTCCAGGAAAAGAAATGCATTTAAGGAGACTAAAAGAATCTTGAAGGAAGTGAAGAATTTGAAGTATGGTCTGAGGTACCCAGCTACCCTAAGAGTTACTCACAATCGGAAAGAATATTTTTTCACCAACCCTGTGCTGGAGGCACTGGACTTTGCCCAGAAGACTAAGGATCGTGAGGAAGATTGAATAATATCTTTAAAATGAACCAGCTAAGAGAGGTAAAGTATTAGCACATTTAAAAGCACTTAAAGTAGATGTAGCTTTCATCCAAGAAACTCACTTAAAAAAAGATGTGGAGCATAGATTGAAAGCTAAATGGATAGATAAAGCGTATCATTCTTCTTTTACACATAAATCTAGAGGCGTAGCAATATTATTTCGTAAAGGCACTTTATTTAAACACACATCAACTATAAATGACAGTGAAGGTAGATATATTATTGTAATAGGAGAATTAAATGGACAAAAAATGATTTTTGTCAATGTTTATGGACCAAACTTTGATAGCCCATTGTTCTTTAAGAAAATATTTAATACTATCCCGGAATTAGCACATCACAACCTAATAATTGGAGGAGATTTAAATTGTACCTTAGATTCTTATCTAGACAGATCATCAAAACAACGGAAAATCAAATCGGTTTCCAGTGACTTACTAAATGCATTCATAGAGTAATATTAAAGACGTTTGGAGAATAGAAAACCCAACTGGACGAGAATACTCATTTTATTCACCTGTACATAAAACGTATTCAAGAATAGATTATTTTTTGGTAGACTCTAAACTTATCTCACTTACAATTCAAAATACCATAATATTACAATCTCAGATCATGCACCTTTAACATTTATGATCAAAATAAATGGTAAAATGGAAAAACAGAGACAGTGGAGACTTAACCCACAAATTTTAAAGGACAAAGTAACTCATAAATACATTACAGAACAGATTAAGATTTTCTTTGAAATAAATGATAAGCCGGAAATATCGTCTTCTCTATTATGGGAAACTTTTAAAGCATATACCCGTGGAATTATGATTTCCTCTCAAGCATTTTACAATAAAGAGAATCGGAGGGAACAACAGGCATTGGAAAAGGAGATTAAACAATTAGACACAGAGAACGCTGCTAATCCAACCATGATAAAACATAATAAAATCGCTGCATTGAAATACAAATTAAATAAAATATATTCAGATCAAGTTGTAAAACTCTATCAATATACCAAACAATTACAATTTGAATTTGGAGATAAACCCCAAAAATTATTTGACCGTCAATTACGGAAATTGGAGGGAGAAAGACTAATCCATAGGATTAAATCATGCAATGGCGAACCACTAATACATCCTAGAGATATTAATGAGAGATTTTTGCAATATTATAAAAACTTATATTCAGTTAAAACAACAGAAAACCGGATAGGAATAGAAGCATATTTAAAAAAATGTAATTTAAAAGGGTTGGATTTAGAAAATAGAGAATCATTAAATGCTGAAATAACAGTAAAAGAAATCGAAGAATCTATTAAATCATTAAAAAATGGTAAAACTCCGGGACCAGATGGTATTGGTTTGGAATTTTATAAAACATTCTATGATCTGATTGCACCACGTTTGAAGACACTTTATGAATATATTTATACCCAACAGAAACTACCAGAAACATTAAACAAATCTATTATAACACTTATACCTAAAATAGATAAGGATCTGGATGATCCAGGATCATATAGAGCTATAGCTCTTTTAAACACCGATCAGAAAATATTAACTAAAATACTAGCACAAAGATTAAGCACAGTGATCAACAAATTAATTCACCCGGATCAAACAGGATTTATACCAAAATGATATTCCTCATATAACTTGAGACGATTATTCAATATTATATATTCGAAAAGAGGTATTAATAAAGATTTAGTAATTATTTTGTTAGATGCGGAGAAAGCCTTTGACCAGGTGGAATGGTCTTATCTGTTTTCGGTCATGGAAACTTTTAAGTTGGGAGAGAAGTATATATCATGGGTTAAATTACTATATGCTAATCCAACAGCTAGAATATTAACAAACCAAATGTTATCAACTAAATTTAATTTATTCCGAGGCTGTAGACAAGGTTGTCCCTTATCCCCACTATTGTTCGCACTCGCAATTGAGCCATCAGCTCAAAGCGTGAGATTACATCCTGAAATATATGGGTACGAAACCAGAGAAACTGAAAATAAAATCTCCTTATATGTTGATGATGTATTACTTTATATTACAAAACCGGAAATTAGTATTTCAAATTTATTAAATTTAATAATTGAATTTGGCTCGTTTTCAGGATATAGCATTAATTGGAACAAAAGTGAACTTATGCCAATAATGGTAAATAACCTACATATATTACAACAATATCCTTTTAAGATAGCAAAAGAAAAAATCAAATATCTTGGAATTCACGTAACAAAAAGATATGATTCTTTATTTAAATCTAATTTCCCACCCTTATTGAATAAATTACATAAGAATATTTTATATTGGAAAACATTACCTATTTCAATGTTAGGTAGAATGAATGCAATAAAAATGATTTTTCTTCCGCAAATATTATATCTTTTCCAATTGATACCAATATATCTTCCTAAAAACTTTAAAAAAAAAGTTGACTCCACAGTCACCAATTTTATCTGGGATTATAAGAGCCATAGAATAAATAAAAAACATTTATGTAAATCAAAAATAAATGGAGGTCTAGCACTGCCAAATTTTATGTTTTATTACTGGGCAGTTAGTATTAAAAATATGAATTTTTGGTTGGATGAATTAGATAAACAACCAAATTGGTTAAAAATGGAAAAAGAAGATTGTTCACCTTTTGACATAAGCTCGATTTTATTTGCCAATGCTAAACTAGGTAAGAAAACCTATAAAGAAAACCCTATAATAGAAAGTGAGATACGTATCTGGAAACAACTAAAGAAAACATTAAAATTGGAATGTATACCACTAGCTCTCCCCATTGTAAACAATGTTACATTTAAACCCTCAATGATGGACAAAGGTTTTTTACAATGGAAAAATTATGGAATTAATAAGATGGGTGATCTCTACAGGGAAAACTCCTTTCATTTCAAGAATTACAACAAATTTATGGATTACATCCAAAAGATTATTTTAGATATTTACAAATTAGAGACTATGTAAAATCAAACACACAGGAATTTAGAAATAGAAAGGCAGAAATTTTAGATGAATGTCTAAATAAACATCCAAATACAGAAAAACTGATATCATATATTTATAATATTTTATTTGAAAATGACGTACTAATGACAGAAACATATAGGCAATCATGGGAAAATGAATTAGGTTAAATAATTAGACCAGAAATATGGAATGAAAGTTTACAACATATACACCACTGTTCGTTAAATGCTAGACACTCTTTGATACAATTTAAAGTATTACATGGATTACATTATTCAAAATCAAAATTATATAGAATTTTTTCAAATATATCTGCCATATGCGATAAATGTCAACACTCAGAAGCTAATTTAACGCACTCATTTACAAACTGTATAAAAATTACTAACTTTTGGACAGAAATTTTTAAGATAATTTTGAATGTTGTTAATACGAATTTGGTTCCTGACTCAAAATTAATAATATTAGGAATATTAGAAACAGATCAATTAATAACAATGAATCAAATATTTTTTATCGATTACAGTTTAATAATTGGGAAAAAACTAATATTGAAATTTTGGAAAGGTCCTACATCCCCCACAATCAAAATGTGGATCACTGGAATGTCGGAGACACTTCATCTGGAAAGATTAAGACTTGTCCTTCTGGGCAAGTTGGATCAATTCAGAGGGATATGGTCTCCATTTATTAAATATTTAAAGGGTCAAAGTGGTTCTGTGCGAGATCTTGACTGAAGCCTGAACGAAGGAATAGATGAAGATTTACACATAATAACCCATGGATATATCTCCAATGATGTATAAACCGCTTAATACTTCATTCATCTTTTTGAATTTCTATTTTTACATTATTTTTCTCTTTTTTCCTTCCTAAAAATGAAAAATGCATAGAAGTACAAATTAGAAATAATTGTTAATATTAATAATATTAAGAATGTATGTGATATGTATATTCTTCTTTTGATATGTACTTACTTCTAATAAAAATATTTAACAAAAAAAAAGTTCTCACGCTTAAATTTTTAAAAACAAACAAACAAATAAATAAATAAATAAAGTCACACTCCTCCACACTCACCAATGAGAATACTTTTCTGTCGGCGGATTTCCCGTAAAGAACGAGCAATTTGATTAGCTTAAGCCCATCACACACTATTTAAGTTTAAGTTCAAGTGAGTTTATTGTCATGTGTCCCTGATAGGACAATGAAATTCTTGCTATGCTTCAGCACACAGAACATAGAGGGCATTTACTACAAAACAGATAGTGAGTCGCAGCTTCTGCAATGTCTGCACCCGTTGCGCCGAAACCAGTGCCATGAGCATGACTACCTCCATGGTGAGATTGGTCAAAGACAGGGCTGTGACAGGAGTCCATTGACGAAGGATGTTAAGTACTTCGCTAACATCCCAGATTGTCAAATACGTGGGCCTGGGAGGATTGGAATCAAAAATTCCCTTCATAAATCTAGAGATGAGAGGGTGTGACCCCACAGAATATTGTCCTGATCCCATCCATAAGTATGAAGACAGGGCACTTCTGGCCGTATTGATCGCACTATAGCTTTCGATCTTTGATCGAAAAAGAGGGTTGATAGGAACTCTAGTATGTCGGAGATGCCTGCCGTGTAATATGAAATATTGTGCCGGAAGCAGAACACCTCCCATTTCCTTATATAAGAGATGTACTGCTTCTGGGTACTATCCCTCCAGGCCGCAGTAAGAACAGTGCGATCCACAGTGCGATCTGATAGTCCTCTCCCCAGGTATGGCCTTCTTAGAATCTGCAAATTAATAGATCAATCCGATCATATAAAGGGTGTTGATCACCAGTTACAGGGTGCACCAGTAGGTTTCAATGGTTGAGAACCGTCATAAGTGGCTGTATGTTTATCTGCATAACGAGAGGGAACCATGGCTGAGTAGGCCAGTCCGGTACCACCAATACTCCTGCGGCGGAGTCCTGCTTAATTTTTTGCAGACAAATTGATTTGCTCGGCATCCCATACCGAGCAACAACATCATTAAATATCTCATGATTCACCATCCATTCTGTGTTGTCCTTGAATTTGTGAGACCTTGTGTCTGCCACGATGTTGAATCTACCTGGTAGGTAGATAGCTGAAAGCCAAATGTCTCTGGAAATACACCAGTCCCAAATCAGATTTGCCAATCTATCACAAGATTCCGACTTGATTCCACCCATATGATTAACATACACCACTGCCGAAGTGTTGTCAATCTGAACTTGAACATGCAAGTGACATTTAGTAGAACAATAAGATTTAAGCCTATAAAATGTTCCCAAAAGCTCTAAATAATTAATCCCTTGTGATTGCAGAAGAGGTGCCTCATGCATATTCCATCTGCCTCCACAGCTGGAAATAGTATCAGTAGCACCCCAACCTAGCGCACTGACATCAGTCTGTAAGACAATAGAAGGGGTTCAACCAGAATTTGGCTGGAAGAACTTGAGACATTCATTATCCACCATTGTACCTCAGCATGGCCTCAGCTGGTAATTGCATGGGTCTGTCATAATTACCTGAATGCATCGTCAGTGCCTGTTCCTTCGCTCGTTGTAATTGCTGGTAATGCAGAGGTCCAAACTGCACAGCTGGAAACGAGGAGTCATGTGACTCCGAAGTAAAATTAATGGTTCCCTTTCAGATGGCAGGTAGTGACTTGTGGGTTGCCTCAAGGCTCGATGCTGGGACCACAGCTATTCACAATATATATTAATGATTTAGATGAAGGAATTAAAAGTAACATTAGCAAATTTGCAGATGACACAAAGCTGGATGGCAGTGTGAACTGTGAAGAGGATGCTATGAAGATGCAGGGTGACTTGGATAGGTTGGGTGAGTGGGAAGATGCATGGCAGATGCAGTATAATATGGATAAATGTGAAGTTATCCACTTTAAGGGCCTGTCCCACTTGCATGCGATTGCATGCATTTGGCGCGACCAAACGGAAGCTAAGTTCGCGGTAAGTACACGGTACGTATGCGCTAAGTACGCGCTAAGTTCGCGTGTGACATTATTCGTGTCATACTAACCAATCAGCTGGGCAGGAGGCGGGCCGACTGAATTTGGGCTTCGCACGGCGTCGGGCGGTGACGTCATTGCGCAACGCCACGTTGGGCGGTGACGTCATCGAGCAACGCCACGCCGGGCGGTGATGTCATCAAGACGCCACGTACGACGTCAAGACACTGCGTACGCCCTCAATGCACCTGCGGGCTGACAGGCCGTTGGCGCACAGAATTTTCGGACAGTGTCAGTTTTTCAGAGCCCCGCGTGATGTCGGGACCAGCCCCGCACAACTCCATATGGCTCTGCGCTTCGAAGTGGGACCGGCCCCGCGCGGCCCGTATGCCAAAAGCGACCACGTTTGGTCGCGCCAGACGCATGCAATTGCATGCAAGTGGGACAGGCCCTTAAGTGGCAAGAACAAGAGGCAGATTATCATCTGAATGGCAGGTAGACACAAAATGCTGGAGTAACTCAGCGGGTCAGGCAGCATCTCTGGAGCAAAGGAATGGTCGAGACCCTTCTTCTATATGGTGTCAGATTAGGAAAAGGGGAAGGGCAATGAGACCTGGGTGTACTTGTACATCAGTCACTGAAAGTAAGCATGCAAGAAACAGCAGGCAGTAAAGAAAGCTAATGGCATGTTGGCCTTCATAATGATAGGATTTGAGTATAGGAGCAAAGAGGTCCTTCTGCAGTTGTACAGGGCCCTGGTGAGACCACACCTGGAGTATTGTGTGCAGTTTTAGTCTCCTAATTTGAGGAAGGACATTCTTGCTATTGAGGGAGTGCAATGTAGGTTCACGAGGTTAATTCCCGGGATGGCAGAAATGCCATATGATGAAAGAATGGAATGACTGGGCTTGTGTCCACTGGAATTTAGGATGAGAGGATATCTTATAGAAACATAAAATTATTAAGGGATTAGACACGCTAGATGCAGGAAACATGTTCCCGATGTTGGAGGAGTCCAGAACCAGGGGCCACAGTTTAAGAATACGGGGTAGGCCATTTAGAACTGAGATGAGGAAAAAACTCTTCACCCAGAGTGTTGTGAATTTGTGGAATTATCTGCCTCAGAAGGCAGTAGAGGCTGACTCACTGGAGGCATTCAAAAGAGAGTTAGATAGAGCTCTTATGGCTAGTGGAATCAAGCGATATGGGGAGAAGGCAGGAATGGGGTACTGATTGTGGATGATCAGCCATGAACACATTGAATGGCTCGAAGGGCCGAATGCTGTACTTGGAGTGCATGCAACCCATACCATGCATAGACCACACTTCCTTAGAAGACTTAGGAAGTTTGGCATGTCCCCAACAATTCTCACCAATTTCTACGGATGCGCCATGGAAATATTTTGTCGGGATGCATCACCGCATGGTTAGGGAACTGCTCCATCCGTGACCCTGAGAAATTGCAGAATTGGACACAACCCAGACCATCATACAATCACCCTTCCATTGACTCCATCTACACTACATGCTGCCTCGTAAGGCCACCAACATAATTAAGTAAGAGTCTCACCCCGGTCATTCCCTGTTATCCTCTCTCTCAGCAGGCAAGAGGTACAGAAATATGAAAACGCATACCTCCAAATTCTGGGACAGTTTCTTCCCAGTTGTTGCCAGGCAACAGAACCACCCATCACCAACTAGAGAGCAGTCCTGACCTACCATCTACCTTATTGGAGACACTCGGACAATTTTTAATTGGATTTTACTGGACTTTATCTTGCATTAAACCTCATTCCCTTTATCCTGTCTCTGTACAGTGTGGACAGCTTTATTGCAGTCATGTATAGTCTTTTTGCTGGCTGGTTAGCACGTAACTAAAAGGCTTTTCACTGTACCTCAGACTGGACGTTTTGGGTTGGAAGATGTCTGCCAGTCTGAAGAAGGGTTCCGATCCGAAACATCACCTATTACTTTTCTCTAGAGATGCTGTCTGACCCACTGAGATATTCCAGCATTTTGTGTCTATCTTCAATTCTCAATTGTTGTTGGCTTCAGTGAATTAATTGGGGTGGAGATCTGATATTGCATGGGGAAACCAGAAATAAATCCAGTTCATCTGCATACAAATTTGCCAGAAAAAGCAGCCTACCGGAGGACTGGGAGAAATTCAGAATCCAGCAGAGGAGGACAAAGGGCTTAATTAGGAAAGGGAAAATAGATTATGAAAGGAAACTGGCAGGGAACATAAAAACTGACTGCAAAAGTTTTTATAGATATGTGAAGAGAAAGAGACTAGTTAAAACAAATGTTGGTCCCTTGCAATCAGAAACAGGTGAATTGATCATGGGGAACAAGGACATGGCAGACCAATTGAATAACTACTTTGGTTCTGTCTTCACTAAGGAAGACATAAATAATCTGCCGGAAATAGCAGTGGAACGGGGGTCAAATAAGATGGAGGAACTGAGTGAAATCCAGGTTAGCCGGGAGGTGGTGTTGGGTAAATTGAACAGATTGAAGGCCGATAAATCCCCAGGGCCAGATAGTCTGCATCCCAGAGTACTCAAGGAGGTAGCCACAGAAATAGTGGATGCATTAGTGATAATTTTTCAAAATTCCTTAGATTCTGGAGTAGTTCCTGAGGATTGGAGGGTAGCTAATGTAACCCCACTTTTTAAAAAAGGAGGGAGAGAGAAAGCGGGGAATTACAGACCAGTTAGTCTAACATCGGTAGTGGGGAAACTGCTAGAGTCAGTTATTAAAGATGGGATAGCAGCGCATTTGGAAAGTGGTGAAATCATTGGACAAAGTCAGCATGGATTTACGAAAGGTAAATCATGTCTGACAAATCTGATAGAATTTTTTGAGGATGTAACTAGTATAGTGGATAAGGGAGAACCAGTGGATGTGTTATATCTAGACTTTCAGAAGGCTTTCGACAAGGTCCCGCATAAGAGATTAGCATACAAACTTAAAGCACACGGTATTGGGGGTTCAGTATTGATGTGGATAGAGAACTGGCTAGCAGACAGGAGGCAAAGGGTAGGAGTAAACGGGTCCTTTTCAGAATGGCAGGCAGTGACTAGTGGGGTGCCGCAAGGCTCAGTGCTGGGACTCCAGCTATTTACAATATATATTAATGATTTGGACGAGGGAATTCAATGCAACATCTCCAAATTTGCAGATGATACCAAGCTGGGGGGTATAGTTAGGTGTGAGGAGGATGCTTGGAGGCTGCAGGGTGATTTGGATAGGCTGAGTGAATGGGCAGATGCATGGCAGATGCAGTATAATGTGGATAAATGTGAGGTTATCCACTTTGGTGGCAAAAACATGAGGGTAGACTATTATCTGAATGGTGGCAGATTAGGAAAGGGGGAGATGCAACGAGACCTGGGTGTCGTGGTACACCAGTCATTGAAAGTAGGCATGCAGGTGCAGCAGGCAGTGAAGAAAGCAAATGGTATGTTAGCATTCATAGCGAAAGGATTTGAGTATAGGAGCAGGGAGGTTCTACTGCAGTTGTACAGGGTTTTGGTGAGGCCACACCTGGAGTATTGCGTACAGTTTTGGTCTCCAAATCTGAGGAAAGACATCCTTGCCATAGAGGGGGTACAGAGAAGATTCACCAGACTGATTCCTGGCATGTCAGGACTTTCATATGAGGAAAGATTGGATAGACTCGGCTTGTACTCGCTGGAATTTAGAAGATTGAGGGGGGATCTTATAGAAACTTGCAAAATTCTTAAGGGGTTGGACAAGCTAGATGCTGGAAGATTGTTCCCAATGTTGGGGGAGTCCAGAACAAGGGGTCACAGTCTAAGGATAAGGGGGAATTCCTTTAGGACCGAAATGAGGAAAACATTCTTTACACAGAGAGTGGTGAGTCTCTGGAATTTCATTTCGGAGTCACGTGAGTGACTTCGTGAAGAGCCCGCCGGCGCGCATGCTCGACATATCGTCGTATCGCGTTGCTGCGACGGCTGGCGGTGGAGCGCGCTCCTCGCCAGCCCTTCATAAGGGAACCACTGAGGTAAGTATCCTACCTTAAGTTGGTGGTTCTTGTTGTGTTTTGTTTTCACAGCAAGGACATGGATGGGAGCGTTAAAGGCCGGAGAACGTCTGGACGAGGTCGCCGGTCAACAGTCCCGGAGCCAGTGATATCGGCGGTACCTGCAGCGCAGGCGGGACAGGGGCGGAAATGTCGGTGAGCCCTGTGTTTACAGGTCTGGATCCGCCAGCACACCACAGCTCGGAGGAGTTCGACGAGGAGGAGTGTGGTGTGCCGCCAGAGCAGGAGGATCCTGCCATGGCAGTCAGGTCATCAGCAGGCTTGCTGGCGGCCTCGAGCAGAAGGGTGCGTGCGGCTGCACGGCCCTTTTCACCCAGCCCTCCGAGGAGGGGAAGGGCAGGAGCCCGGAAGCCTAACCCTGTTGGGGCTAAGGCTTTACCTGCCGCCGAGGAGCGGTCAGGTTCCAGGGCGGGACCCGGGGCGGCTGTGAGGTCCAGTCGACGCCCCCCAACTCTCGACGCCGGGACGGGTCGGTTGGGTCGGGTCTCGTCGCGGTCGCCGAGCCCCCCATGGATGGGTGGGCGAGACCATGCGTCGGCGAGGTCCACGACGTGGGCTGCCGGCAAGCCTGCGCGGGCATCGGGTATCCAGGCTGCGGCTGGTGCCGACATCACGCCGCAAGTGTCCTTAGTGGCAGCGGCGTCCGCTCCCGCTAAACGGAGGCGGTTGAACACGCCCGCGTAGGAATCGCGCAGTTTCGCTTCGGCGGCTGCTAGCGACGACTACCGGCACCGGGTGGGCCTCGATGAGGTGCGGGCCGATGATAGGGGCCCCGGCCATTTTTCAGAGCCGGAGGACTCCGACCACCTGAGTGTTCAGGGTGAAGGGCGTATTGACCGGATGGAGCGGCTGCTGGAGCTCCTGCTTCACGGTCAACAGCAGCAAGCGTCCAGCAGCGACAGGCACAGGGCTGTTTCACCAACTTCCACCATCAGCCTGGAGCAGCAGGAAGAGGAGGTTTTGGTCGATCCCATCCCACCTCCGTCCGATTTACCAGTGGAGGGCCTTCTCGATGTGGCCACTAAGTTCGCGGCCCCACACTCGTCTGGGCTTCCCCTCAACTCGAAATTGGCAGCCACAGTGGACTTCCTCAACAACCATCAGCTCCAGGAGGAGGTTCTCATTCAGGCCATGAGCCGTCACAAGGCTCCATCCAACTGCAACTCCCTCAATGTGCCTGTGGTCAATACGCCGATATGGGGCAACATCAGTGCGGCTATCCGTCAACAGGAGCTGAAAATTCAGCGGATCCTGAAGCTCCTCACGGCCGGTATTACCGCCTTTGTGCGGTCGGTTGATGGGGATGACTTAAATTTGGACCAGGAGGATGCTCTGGCTCTATTGTGCGCAACTCAACATGAAATCAATGGGTTCCGCAAAAGCAGCATCCGCCCGGCACTCAACCCTAAGTTTGCAGGGTTGTGCAAACCACCGCCGCCGCCGCCGCCCCGTCAGCTCTTTGGCGAGGATCTCTCTAAGAGGGTCAAAGAGCTTGACGAACAAGCCAAAACGGTGGGACTCATGCGCCCTCACGGTGCCCCCACGCCGTCGAGCTCGAAAGCTCCGCTTGTTCGACCACGAGGGTCTGCCAGCACCTCTACGAGGACCTACCCTCCAGCACCACCCCGTTACCAACCGCCCCAGCACCAGGGGGCTTTTTTAGGACAAGGTCGACAGAAACCCTGGTGAAAGATGAGGACGCCGCGCCCTCAAGCCAACCCAGCACCTCCACGTCCACCCACACGTGTCAAGGACCGCCGGTAACCACGGAGGTGAGGCGGTCTGGTTCTCTCTTTTCTCTTTGTCTAACCTCACATGCTGGTGGGCGCCTTCGGTTCTTTTTGGGTGCATGGGGTGATATTACTGGTGATGATTATGTGTTACGAAATGTTCAGGGTCATAACATTGAGTTTCTTAATGGGGACATTCCTCCATCCCAGCACAGGCCTGGTCGAACATTTAAATTGTCTGCTGCAGAACAGGCAGCAGGCTATAAGGAAATTTTGAGGCTAGAACAGAAGGGAGTGATAGAGAAAACGGTTCATGAGCCCGTGGAATTTGTTTCCAATATATTCACTCGACCAAAGAAGGATGGAGGCTGTCGAGTCATCATTGACCTGACTAGTTTAAATACTTTTGTAACATATACTCATTTCAAAATGGACACTTTTGAAACAGCCAAATCATTGATTTCACATGGTTGCTTTATGGCATGCATTGATTTACAAGATGCGTACTATACTGTATCCATTCAAAAATATTATAGGAGGTTTCTGAAATTTATCTGGATGGGTCAACTCTGGCAATATAGGGCTTTGCCCAATGGGCTTACCACAGCCCCTCGATTATTCACTAAATTGGTGAAGCCAATTATGGCCTATTTACGACAACGACATCATATAGTAATGGCCTATTTAGATGATATCTTAATTGTGGGCCACACCCTGGAATTGGCTCAACAGGGTGTTGCAGCTGCAGTCAATTTATTTCAGCAGCTGGGGTTCATTGTCCATCCAGCCAAATCAAAGTTCTGCCCCTCCCAGGTAATTCATTATCTGGGGTTTACGGTGGACTCTATTCGCATGAGGGTCACCATACCACCTAATAAGGTTGAGGAGGTCACCCAGGTGTGTCAAGGTTTAATCACCGCTGGTATACCATCGATTCGTCATACAGCTACAGTAATTGGCAAACTTGTAGCTTTGTTTCCGGCAGCCCGATATGGGCCTTTGCATTATCAGAATTTGCAAAGGGCCAAGATCGCTGCGTTAAGACAGCACGCTGGTCATTATGATCAACCAATGCAGCTGCCGCCTGAAGCGACGGATGAGTTACGATGGTGGGTGCGCCACATTAGTAACTTGTTTAAGCCTATTATTGAGGCTAATCCGGTGGTATACTTGCAAACTGATGCGAGCTCTTATGGCTGGGGAGCTACGGATCATTCCTCTAGTTGCGGAGGCAGATGGGATACCCTTGAGGCTACTATGTTGTTGTCACACGGGATCAACTATTTGGAGCTACTTGCAGCATTCCACGGACTTCGTGCTTATTGTTCCAAGTATTTTGGGGCACATGTCCGTCTCCAAATAGACAACACCACAGCGGTGGCATATTTAAACCATATGGGCGGTACCAGGTCAGTTTCGTGTGATAAATTGGCTAACTCAATTTGGCTCTGGTGTGTTCAGAGAGACATTTGGATTTCAGCTACCTATTTGCCAGGTGAGCTTAATACTGTGGCGGACACCAGGTCACGCAAGTTCAATGACAATATTGAATGGATGTTGCATCCTGAAATTTTTGCCAAAATCACAGCCAAATTTGGGAAACCGGATATTGACCTTTTTGCGTCCCGGTTGAACCATCAGGTACCAACCTACGTTTCGTGGGAACCAGATCCTGGGGCTATGGCGCTAGATGCATTCTCGCTGGACTGGGGGAATTGGTTTTCCTATGCATTCCCCCCGTTTTGCCTCATCAGTCGGGTATTACGAAAGATTCAGATGGATGCAGCTAAGGGCATCCTTATTATACCCGACTGGCCTACACAGCCGTGGTATCCGGTGGTCTTTGACATGCTCAGTGAGCCTTGGGTCCTTTTGAAGGGTTGCCCAGAATTAGTTACTCACCCTGTCTCAGGGGAGCCACATCCCTGCCATGGCTATTTGCATTTGTTGGCTTGCAGGTTTTGAACAGGCCGTTGGCCCAATACGGCCTCTCAACTCGGACCATGGATACCATTGCGGCGTCGTGTCGAGAGTCAACAAGGCGAAGATACCGCTCACATATCAAGAAGTGGGAAGCCTTCTGCAGCCGCTCTCGCATCACATACGATGCCGTGACTATAACCGACGTCCTGGAATTCCTCGCGGGGTTGCACCATGATGAACACTTAAGTTACAGTGCCATCAACAGCTCCAGGAGCGCGCTGTCATTCTACCTCAAGATTGAGGTGGGATCCAACAGGCTAGTGTCCAGGCTCATGCGGGGTATATTCAATAAGAATCCGCCTACACCACGCTACAATATCACCTGGGATGTCAGGGACGTTTTAACCCTGCTCAGGACGTGGTCCCCCATGGAAGGGCTCCAGCTGGACAAACTCACCATGAAGCTGGTGATGTTGCTAGCGCTGACTTCAGCACAGAGGGTACAGACACTCCATAAACTACGTGTCGACAGAATGATGTCTACCCCTACAGAAGTCGTATTCTTCGTTGATGAGCTACTAAAGCAGCATAGACCTGGGTGCACAGGGCTGCAGCTGAAGTTCCCGGCATACCCCGCAGATGCTAGGCTGTGTTTAGCCTCCCATATCCGTCACTACGTCAAGGTGACGGCAGGCATCAGAGGAATGGAGAGATACCTGCTTGTCACTCATAAAAGACCTCATCATCGAGTGACAGTCCAGACGATATCCAGGTGGCTCCGGGTCGTCTTGGGTAAGTCAGGTATCGACACTAATGTGTTCACGTCTCATTCCACCAGGGCTGCATCGACGTCGGCGGCGAGGGTCATGGAGGTGCCCATGGACCATATTCTCGCCACAGCAGGATGGGCTAATGAAGCTGTGTTTCAGCGATTTTATAACAAGCCTGTTGCTGCTCCTCTACAGTTCGCGGAAGCCGTGCTGAATGCAGGTCGAGAACGTGGAGGTGTCCCCGCATGAGGGGTTTTTTGATTTGTTGTTAATAAATATGCTCTTGTTTTGCAGTATGAACTATTTGAGCAAGTTTGTTCCTCCCATCCATCCCTGTTAGTGGTGTGTCAGCATGGACGTGGTCCAGGGCGTGTAATCACAGAAGTTTTGAAGTCTTCACGAAGTCACTCACGTGACTCCGAAATGAAATAGTAAGATTGAACGAGAACTTACCAGTTCGAAGGTTGATCGTTATTTCATGAGGAGTCGCGGTGAGGGATTTCGTGCCCTCCACGCCCAACCCTCAATCGCCTTCACCTGGTAATTTGAGTCTCTTTCATCTTACTATGCTAAGTCATTTCTGTTATTGGTTTCTGTGATTCCACACCGCTACTTTGAAGAATGTCGAGCATGCGCGCCGGCGGGCTCTTCACGAAATCCCTCACCGCGACTCCTCATGAAATAACGATCAACCTTCGAACTGGTAAGTTTTCGTTCAATCTTACTATTCTCTGCCACAGAAGGTAGTTGAGGCCAGTTCATTGGCTATATTTAAGAGGGCGTTAGATGTGGCACTTGTGGCTAAAGGGATCAGGGGGTATGGAGAGAAGGCAGGTACGGGATACTGAGTTGGATGATCAGCCATGATCACATTGAATGGCGGTGCAGGCTCGAAGGGCCGAATGGCCTACTCCTGCACCTATTTTCTATGTTTCTATGTTTCTATCTGCCTGCAGCTTTTGATGGGGTATCTCACTGGCCTAGATTTTGCTGGCACAGGCTCAAGATTTGCAATTGTTGTCCATAGTTATCCCACACCTCAACTTAGAAACAGAAGGAACTGCAGATGCTGGAATCTTGAGCAACAAAGTTCTGAACAAACTCAGCAAGTCAGGCAGCATCAGTGGAAGGAAATGGACAGATAACCTTTGGCCTGACCCGCTGAATTTCTCCATCTCTTATTACCTCAACAGGTCTCTCTCAGTGTGTAAAAATGACCTGTTGTGTGTAAAATTGTAAAATTGTGTAAAAATGATAGTAAATACCAAAGATACAAAGTGGTGGAATAACTCAACGGGTCCGGCAGCATCTCTGGAGAAAAAGGATGGGTGATGTTTTGGGTCAGGACCCTTCTTCAGACTAAAAGTAAAAGGGAGGGAACTGGAGGTAAGAATGGGCTAGAACAACCGGCAACAGATGACGAATGGAATGTGGAGTACTGGACTGGACTGTCAACGTGCATTTTGTGCTCAAGTCAGTGAAGTAGGAATTAAATCCACAATTTTACTTCAGAGTCACGTGAGTGACTACGTGAAGAAGCCCCGCCTGGCGCTTGATCGGCATTACGTCGACGCTGTCGGTAGGGAAAGAGCTGCAGAGCGCAGCTCCACACAGCGGTAAGGGAACGGCCCGCAGGTAAGTAAATTATTTTTACTTCCAGGGCGTTTTCAAAACTCCGTAGGCTGGTGGGTAAACCAGGAGGAGTTTAAAAATAAAATGGAGAAAGTTTAAAAAATCGCGGGTAAAAACGTGCGTCCTGGGGTGGAGAAGAGTCGTGACAGCAGATTATTACGGAGTTGGTTCCGATACCGGTGGCCATTGAAATACCCGTTAGTGAGCCTTTGGTTGCTCCACAAACAGAAACCACGGAGGAAAACCCAGTGCCTAAAAAATGTAAAAGAAAATCTGAAAGGCCTGTGGGTTCTGATGAATCTAATTCTGAAAGTCCTCCAGAGAGAAAAGCCTTATGGCTTAGATTGGATACAAATGGGGAAAATACCCCAAACAATAATCAACCAAGGGTCTAAAAACCCAGAATATTCCCAGGCAGCCCCTGAGGGGGTTCCATATCATGAATATGGTGCCAGTTTAAATTGGGAATTTGAAACTCCAGAGCCTGGGATTGGGCTGGAGAAAATCCTTGAGCAAAGTCTCAGGAGTACCAGGGCTGCATGAGACTGATCCTGAAGGTGGTGATTTCGGTCATGAGTACCCACCACAATACAAAAATATTGTTCCAGGTGTGTCTGATGTGGCACAAAGTTTTCTATACCTGGAGGAGGCGGTGAGGCCATGGAAGAAAACCTGGCAGCCAACATAAATTATTTGGTCTCTCACCAGCTTCAAGAAGCTGTTATGGTTGATACAGCAGAATTATTATACCTCACTGAAGGTACCTACGGTAAATTCTGCTTTTTGGCGCCAATGTCATCAATGATGCGGGCGCAGGAAATATGATTTCGGCTGGGATCACTGCTTTTGGAAAGCAAGTGGAAGATTGTGGAATGACCAAAGTTCAGAAGGATATGTTGGCATTATTCTGCAACTCAATATTTAAGATTAATTGTATGAGGAAAATTGCCATTTGGCCTATTTTACATCCAAGATTTGCAGGTTTGTGCAGATCAAGCAATGTTCAAGCTCCTGGTTATTTGTTCAGAGAAAATCTGTTTAAATAAATAAAGAGGTTGATAAAGAGGCAAAGACTATTGACCTCATGAAACCCTTCATTTTGGCCAAAAGAAAGGGCCTGTCAAACAAGAAGGGGATTTTGATTTGGAGCTGGAACAAGCCGAGGCAGGAGTATGGTAAGGAAATAATACCAACCAGCACAGCCGAATGTTACCCATATGTTGGGAGAAGGAGACCACCACGTCCGGTTGGAGAGGTACAAAAACTTTATCCTATTACAGAAGAATCTTTTGATGAACCTCAGATTGGTGGTAGTCTATAAATGTTTTGTGATAAATGGGACTGTATAACATCTCACCGTGTTATATTAGGTACTGTCTTAGGATCAACCATTGATTTTGTAGAAGGTATTGATCCACCAGGACAGAATAAGCCTAATTGTATTTGGTGTTTTTTGTATTTGAAAAAATTCAAATTGATAAAGAAATTAAGAATTGGTGTAAAAGGAGGTATCGAGAAATCAAGTGAGGATCCACAACAATTTGTATCAAATATTTTCCCAGACACAAAGAAAGATGGGGGTTGTAGAATCATTTTAGATCTCACACTTTTAATACGTTTGTCCAGAAGGATGCATATTATTCAGTACCAATTCATCATCACATTCGCAGGTATTGAAACTTAATTGGATGGGACAGCTGTGGTAATACAAAGCATTACCTAATGGATTAAGCTCAGCTCCTAGGTTGTTCACTAATTGTTGAAACTGCTCAGGGCACAAAAACACATCGTTATGGCTTATCTAGATTACATTTTAATTGTCAATGCTAATCAGGAGTCAGCTGAAAAATCAGTCTCGGTGACTCCAAGCCTGTTTGTAAGGCTAGGTTTCCTGATTCATCCAACAAAATCTAAAGTTACAGCCATTCCTAACTATTGAATATTTGGGGTTTATGATTAATTCAGTTACCATGTTAGTAACTTTACCAATACACAAGATTGTTGATATTACAAATTTTTGTTGGTGTCTTATTGACAAACCTTATCCCTCCATCTGAGAAGTTGCTAATGTTATTGGGAAGTTAGTAACAGCATTCCCTGCAGTGGAATTTGGTCCACTGCATTACCAAAATCCCCAAAAGGGCAAAAACACAAGCTAATACAGCAAGCAGGCCATTTTGATAGGCCCATGCAATTGCCAAAGGAAGCTTTATTAGAATTGTATTGATGGATTGAGAATGTTCCACAAGCTGTTAAAAACATTTTGGTTCAGCACCAGCAGTGATTTTGCAAGCTGATGCAAGTTCTCTTGGATGGGGTGCCACGGATAATGATACCAGCTTTGGGGGCAGGTGGACTGTCCAAGAGGATGTATTTCTCCAAACATACGGTATAAATTATTTGGAGTTACTGGGAGCATTTTATGGATTAAAAGCTTATTGTTCTACTATGAAGGATTTGCATGTCCAATTACAAGTAGACAATACCACAGCTGTGGCATATATCAATCACATGGGTCGAGTAAGATCATTATCATGTGATCATCTGGTTAACCAGGTGTGGCATTGGTGTATTGGTAAGAATAATCTGGTTTCAGTTATTTATCTCCCAGGGAGAGACAATATTATTATGGCAGACAAAAGATCACGAAAATTTAAAGACAATACAGAATGGATGCTAATTCCAAAAAAATTCAAAAATATTGTCAGTCAGTTGGAGCACTGGACATTGATCTGTTTGCATCTAGATTGAATCACCAATTGCCCAAATACGTGTCTTGGGAACATGATCCAGGGGCATTAGCGGTGGATGTTTTCTCGCTACACTGGGGGAATACGTTCTCTTATGCCTTTCCCCCATTCTGTCTGATTGGGCAATGTCTCAAGAAAATAGCGCAAGACGCTACCAAGGGCATTTTGGTGGGGCCAAATTGGCCTACACAGTCATGGTTCCCGTTGATGCGTAAAATGATTATTGAACCATGTATGATGATTCCTAGTTGCAACAATTGTTGATACAACCAGTGACAAAAGACATTCATCCATTGCATGATCATATGAATTTGTTAATCTGCAGCTTCTGACCAGACCATTGCAAGAGCTTGGACTGTCGGATAGGACCATGGATGTTATAGCTGCTGCTTGGAGAAATAGCACTAATAAAACAATATATGTCGCATATAAAGAAATGGGAAGTCTTCTGAGACAGTCAAAGATATCTTATTATACTGCGAACATATCAAATGTATTGGAGTTCCTTGCTGGGTTGCATTTTGATCGGCAATTAAGTTATAGTGCCATTAATAGTGCTTGTAGTGCTTTGTCTTCCTATTTAGGACAACTTTCTGATCGAGATTCAATTGGGTCTCACCCATTAATATCCTGGTTCATGAAAGGAATTTTAATAAAAATCCTCCCAAGCCCAGTGATACAGAAATTTGGGATGTTAGCATTGTTCTCACTTTGCTTAGGCAATGGACTCCAATTACTTCAATGTCTTTGCAAAGGTTAACATTCAAGGTAGTAATGTAATGGCATTAGTGTCAGCTCAAAGAGTACAAACTTTGCAATTGTTACGGTTAGATTGCATGCATGTGGCTTCAGATAACATTGTGTTTTATGTTTATGATCTGACCAAACAAAGCATACCAGGAAAAACTGGAGCCAAGGTAATGTTTAAAGCATATCCTGTCAATGAAACATTGTGGGTAGTTAAGCATTTAACTAAATATATTGAAGTTGAGTTATCATTGTACCACTTTATCATTGTACCACTGCTGACAAATTCATTCACTTGCACTTTGTGTGTAATGTGACGAATAAAACTGATTGATTGATTGAAGTAATCAAAATCTCCGAGGTGCTGAGACAGCGTTACTGATAATGCACAAAAAACCACATACAAAAGTTGCAGTTCAAACCATTTCTAGATGGTTAGAACAGGTTTTGGATTTAACAGGTGGACACTGATGTGTTTAAGTTCACTCCACTAGGGCTTCCGCTGCGAAGGTACAGGATGTACCACTCGATAAAATTTTAGAGGCCGCAGGGTGGTGCAAAGAAGAAACATTTTCAAAGTTCTACGATAAACCTGTTATAAACAGTGCCAGGATTTGGATACGCAGTGTTGGGTTCGCTTTAAATGCTTGCTTTGTTTTATATTATTGATTTATATTATCGATTTATGTTATCATTTGATATCATTATCACTTTTGTTGAAGTATTTTCCCCTGGGATAGAGGGGTTATTATTTTTTTTAAAATTGTTCTTTTTATGATTAGAAGACTTATTACATAAATTGAAACAATGTTTTAAAAATATTATTTACTCACTACTGTATTGACTAAACAGAGTGTCGTATGGAATGAATCTACGACATAAAAAACACAGAGCTTTAAAATCTTCACGTGGTCACTCACGTGACTCCGAAGTAAAATAGTAAGATTAAACGAGAACTTACCTGTTCAAAGTTTGATCTTTATTTTATGAGGAGTTACGATGAGGGATTACGTGCCCTCCGCTCCCAGCCCTCATAATATAAATGATCATCTGGTAGTTCTAGTCTATGTTGAGCCTTACTATCTTACTCCGGCTATTGGTTCTGTGTTTTTCATGCCGCTGCTTTGAAGTATGCCGATCAAGCGCCAGGCGGGGCTTCTTCACATAATCCCTCATCTTAACTCCTCATAAAATAAAGATCAAACTTCGAACAGGTAAGTTCTCGTTTAATCTTACTATTATGACTCTTTGTCTGAAGTGCTGCCCACTGAACCACAGCATCGATTTTTGATCACTCAGATGGTAAAAACGAACTGAAGGAAATTCTGTGCTATTTGTGATGATCCGTCATCAGGGAGGAGTAACTGAGATTATTTGCTGAAGTTTCAAGTCACCAGAGTGAGACTTGAGTCCATAACCTTCCGATTCAGAATCGTATACCATAGAGACCATATTATTGATGGCAGCTGCAGAACAATAGGTTAAATGGTAATGTAACTTTATTTACCCCGAAAACTCTAGCATAAATCAAACAGCCACCAGGCTATTAAACACTACAACCTCCAAGTATATAGACTTGGGGGCATTGGTTTTGTCTTTTTGCACTATTATTGGTTTCTATATTCTGTTGTGTTGCTGCAAATTAGAATTGTCTGGGACATATGACAATAAAACACAAAAGCTGGACTAACTCAGCGGGCCAGACAGATGCTGCCTGTCTCGCTGAGTTACTCTAGCTTTTTGTTTTTTAAAAAAAATATTTTTAGTAGAAGCAATACATATTGCCAATGATATAACAGTTTTTCAAATACACATTTAACTTTTTTCAAAAGTTATACAAATATTATGGAATGATTTATATAAGCTTCTTTTTTTTTAGAAAGTAAAGAGGTGAAAGAGTAAGTGTATAATCAATGAAGAGTGTGATTAAATAATATTGATTATGATTATATAGAAAAAAAAATACAATAAAAATAAAAGAATAATACAAGCAAACAGTTATTATACTAAAAAAAAGAAGTATACATCTTAACAATAAATGGAACAATTTCACATAACAATATCTATAGAGACGTGTATACAAATCTCAGAATAGATCTTTTCATCTAATCCTACCACCAGGTATTTATTGAGTTAGAATGCTGAGCTCAGCTACCCCTTCATATAGTCAGTGAATGGAGACCATATTTGTTCAAAAAGTTCATATTTGTCCATTGGGACAAACCTGATTCTGTCTAAATGCAGCGTCTCCAACATTTCCACTGTCAACATTTTAATTGTGGGGGATAATGTTCCCTTCCAGAATTTTAATATTAATTTTTTTCCAATTATTAAACAGTAATCAAGAAAATGTCTTTGATTTACTGTAAATATTAGATTTGAGTATGAAACTCCTAATATTATTAACTTTGGGTCAGGATCCAATTTAATCTTAAGAACTATAGAAATGATTTTAAAACTTTCAGTCCAATAAATATTAAGTTTTGTACATGTTACAAAACTAGGCGTTAAATTAGCTTCTGAGTACTGACATTTATCACAAATAGGGGAGATGTTAGGAAAAATTCTATTTAATTTTGTTTTTGAATAATGTAATCTATGTAATACTTTGAATTGTATCAAGGTATGTCTGGCATTTAATGAACAATGGTGTATACATTGTAGACTTTCTTCCCAAGTGTCTTTTAATATAGATAAGCCTGTTTCATTTTCCCATGTTTGACGGTATAATTCTGTTGTTGGAATTTCCCTATCCAAAAGGGTATTAAATATATATATGCTATTAGTTTTTCTGTATTTGGGTGCTTGTTGAGCACTTCATCCAATAATCCTAGTTCTCTATTTTTATAATCTTGCATGTTTGATTTGATATAATCTCTAATTTGTAAATACCTAAACAAGTTATTTGGGTGCAATGCGTAGATATCTTTTAACTCTTGAAATGAGAGAAATTTCCCTTTCCTGTAAAGGTGTTCTATCCTTATAATTCCTAAATTTTTCCATTGTCTAAACCCCTTATCCAATATGGAGGGTTTAAATAAAGGATTGTTCATAATTGGTAAGCAAAGCGACATATTATCCAAATGTAGAGTCTTAACTATTTGTTTCCAAATAAGTCTATTGCTATAAATGATAGGATTTTCCCTATACATTTTTTTTTGTACCTCCCATTTTGCTGTTAGTCTATATTGTGCATCCTTTTTAAGATGCGTCTCTTGAAGAAAAATTATATCTGATTTAATTCTATTTAACTGAGCCAAAACCTTATCTCTTTTAATTGGTTCGTTAATTCCCTTTACGTTCCAACTGCAGAAGGTGATTCCATCACCCCCAGTATTCGTATTAATGTCTTGCATTTTATTATTAAGGTGGATTATAATGGAGTAGATGTCTTAGCATATCTATCCCAATCTCATACCCATGTTTCTGATTGATTAATTTTAATACTAATAGCTTTTTCTTACATACATATCTCTTCGAACCAATTATATAATACCAATCATAACTAAAATAATATAGTACATTATATAAAATATAAAAAACAAAATAAAAAAAAAATATATATATTAGTGATGTTAGAGAAGTGCAGAAAAGAAAGAGTGACTACAACTAAATTTAGTGTAGTTAGTGTAAGCCACACTAGCGTGGCTATTAATCTACTGACCTGTTATTGAAAAAAAAACGATGTTTATAGTTCCAGCTCCATATATGCCTTAAGGGCTATATATATAGGGGTGGGGCATTAAATTTAAATGCTTATTAATACTTAATAATTTTGACTGCTTGATGAAGTGATGCTCTTTGTTATCATAGCTTACTCTTAGTGTAGCAGGATACATCAGGCCATATCTCAGACCCTTTATATTCTTGAGGATGCTTCTTGTTTCAGTAAATAAAGTTCTTCTCTTGGCCACTTCCACAGGGTAATCTCTGAATATGCTGATCTTATCTCCATCGAAGTTAAGATTTTTCTTACGAATTATTATCTTCATCATATCTTCCAAGACGTGATCATAAACCACTTTCACAATCAGTTGTCTTGGGGGTGAGCCCGTCTTTGGGCGTCGTCTCAGTGCCCTGTGCGCTCAGCCAAGCAGGGGTTCTTGATCCAAATTCAAAACATTTTTTAGAAGTTTTGCAGCAAATTCTCGAGGATCTTGATCTCCCTCTTTGCCTTCACGCACTCCAACAATACGCAAGTTCTGCCGCCTTTGATGTCCCTCCAAGTCAATACATTTCTCAGTTATTTTGTTTAATAATTCTGTTAAACGTTTGTTCTCGGAGAGAAGTTTCTCATTCGCCTTAGCACTTGAATCGGCAATACTAGTCAGTTCCTTTATTGCCTCGTGTTTTTGATCAAGTGACCTTAAAATAGGTTCCAGTTTGAAATCAACCACCGATTCCATCCCACCGACTTTAAGATTTACGTCATCCATCTGTTTTTGCAGAGCAGCATCCACCCTTGTTTTCTAGTCATCAATCATAGTCTTTACTGTGACTATAACTTATTTTTTCAATTCATCTTTTACTTGTTCTTTAAACAGTTGGATATCTGCTCTAAGTATCTTTAAATCTTCTTTATACTCCTTTTTCATTTTTTTCAGCTCACCCATAATAGTAGTTTTAAGGTCTTCCATCTCTGATTTCCTCCTTGAGATGTCTTCCTGTGAGGCAGACAAACTCGAGTCCGAGGCTCCAGTCGGGCCTACTTCTTTTTTCGGTACAGATTTTTTCTCTCGGGGGGGGGGGGGGGGGGGGGGGGTACTTTGAATCGACATGCCGTCGGTAAAGTTGCGCGCCTGATGACGTCACGCACCTTTGTAAAGCTGCCGGTGCCGTTCTCACCCGTTCTCCTCTGGTGAGTGACTTTAAATCGTCCCGTTTTCCCCCGTTTTTTAATCAATTTTTGTGGAGCTGGTTGACGCGAGTTCCACTTACTCTCATTTCGAGATGGGCAACATCACCCCAGGTCTGCCGACTAACGACAACACCACCAGCGTGCTGGCTATCGAAGCTGAAGGGAGGTCCATCGCTGGGGATGTGCTTTTCCTGGTCCCTACCTGGTTGGAGAGGCAGCTTTTCTCCGGGTTGCATCTTCGACCCATCCTTGCGGCCTACCAGCAGGCCTGGAGCGGCGTTTCTTGATGGGACCGGCTTCGGCGGTGGCTTGGGACACCTGGAATGGCCGCTGGAGAGCCATCGTGGAGAGGAGCGGGCGATGCCTTGCCTGGGTAGAAGTGCTGGGGCTCCGGTGAGCTGAAGACCGCCGACAAAAAACATCGCAGAGCTGCGGGACTGTGGAGCGGCCAGCTGCGGGCGGCGGCACTGAACTTTTCATCGGGAGCCTCCATCCCAGTGGTGGAGCTCCATCCGGCGCGGCCTTGTTGGCTTGGCAGACTCCAGTAAGAGGCGGCCATTCCAGGTGTCCCAACCTGCTGAAAGGGTGCTCCTGACGCCGGAGCACCATTACCCGGCGAGAACGGCCTGGAACATCGGGCCCCGTAGCAGCAACTGTGGAGGCCTCAATAGGCCCGACTATGGGTGAACTGGGGATGGGACTGGACTTTGCTGCCTTCCCCCACAGTGGGAAGCATTGTGAGGGGATGTTTTTATGTCTACTGTTAAATCTATGATGTTGTGTTTTATCTTTATTTGCGTGCTGCATGGCAAATCAAATTTCACTACACCAATTGGTGTACGTGACAATAAATGTCCTTTGTCCTTTGTCCTTTGACTTCATGTCAGCCTTCAATATAATAGTCCCCACCAGACTTGCCAAAAAACTGCTGGAATTGGGGCTCAATTGTGTGCCTGGGTCCTGGACTTCCTCATTGCCAGGCCTCAGGTAGTCGTGATGGGAGGAAATACATCGAAGTCCCTCACACTGAGCACAGGATCCCCCCAGGGTTGCGTCCTCAGCCCCCTACTGTATTCCCTGTACACACATGACTGTGTGGCTAGGTTCAGCTCCAACTCTATAATCAAGTTTGCTGCTGACACTGGTGGTGGGCCTGATCTCCGATAACGATGAGAAGGCCTACCAGGAGGAGGTGGCTGATCTGGCACTCTGGTGTCGGGACAACAGCCTCCTCTTGAATATCAAAAAAACCAAGGAGCTGATCGTGGACTTTAGTAGGGCACATAATCCGAGGACGTACACACCATTGAAGATAAATGGGGATACTGTGGATAGGGTGAGCTGCTTTAATTACCTGGGAGTCCACATCTCAGTGGATCTGACATGGACATCACAAGCTGCAGCACTGGTGAGTGAGGCAAGGCAGCGCCTTTACCGCCTGAGGAAATTCAGAGTGTCTCTGAGGATCCTCCAGTGCTTCTACTCAGCGGCTGTGGAAAGCATCTTGTCTGGAAACATCACGATTTGGTTTGGGAACTGCTCTGCCCAGGACAAGAAGGCTCTGCAGAGAGTAGTGGCCGAACGCACTATGGGAACTACACTCGCCCCCCTGCAGGAACTATACATCAGAAGGTGCAACTCCAGAGCCAACAAGATCTTGGGAGACACCTTCCATCCCAGCAACGGACTGTTCTAGCTGCTACGGTCAGGCAAACACCTCCGTTGCCATGCTGTGAAAACGGAGAGGATGAGAAGTAGTTTCTTCCCAGAGGCCATTAGGACTGTGAACTCCTATCTCACCAGGGACTAACTTTACTGTACCATTTTACTGTTGTGTGGTGTCTTTTTTTCCTCCCATAAATATGTAATATGTGATTCTGTTCCATGCTGTTTTGTAGTTTTTTTTTGCACAATCTGCAGGCATTGCCACTTTTCATTTTACTGCACATCTCGTATGTGTATGTGATAAATAAACTTGACTTGACTTGACTCTTAACCAGCAACTCTTAAATTCCACAAGATGGCAATACAGGACCATGAATAAACTGGAGATGTTCTCCATGCTGCTCAGCAGTCTGGTTCTGAACCATTCTCCACAAAGCTGCTTTTATTTCTGAGGGATAAACCAGAAGCATAGTCTCAATGGATAAAACTTCCTGCCCCCAGATCCGTAGCTCCGAGTGGAAGTACCACACTTAATAAATCAGTGCATTAGTCAAGACCACACTATTTCAATGCAGTAACTTTATGAGGGGTCTCAGGTTAAAGCATTACTACCCTGGGGCAGTGAGCTGATCAGGTGGTGGGTGCGTTGATGTTTAATGTGGCTGGGCTCAAAATGTCTAAAATGCACGCTTGTGGTTCCGATTCTCCAGACGGTGCCACTCCAGTGAAGTGTTCAGCAGGGCTCGGGTCTTCTCAGAATAAGTGAGAGAGAAAATAAGTTACAGAGCAAAAGAAATAAGGAGCAAGCGTATGGCACTGATTGGATTGATCTGCTGGGAACCAGCGTAGATTTAGTGGCCAAATCTCCTCCTGCCATACAGTCATGAAACCATCTCTACTTTCACAAGTTAGGCAACAAGAAGAAAGGTTTCCTTTCTCACAGAAGGTTCTGCTCGGAGACATTATTGGATGTTTCTGGTTGGGGCCCTTCTCTACCTGAAACATCACCTATCCATGTTCTCCAGGGATGCTGCCTGACCCACTGATTACTCCAGCACTTTGTGACCTTTTGGAACAGGATGCTTAAAAGTATTATGATGAATTATATAAATAGAAAGTATTTGTTTTTAATCGTAAATGATCTGTATATTGCTACAGTGACTTACATGTACCTCTGATCTTTTCCCATTTAGTGACAGGTGCAAAGGGCACCTTCAAGAATACCTTTGTTCATTCTCCTTTGTGAAGATTAAGCAGTTCCTGTGCTTTATTTATTTCACTCCTTTTCACACCCAATTCCATATTTCAGTTGCTTGCTCTCCCAATTTGGACCAGGCCTTGGAGATCAAACAGTTGCAAAAACACTTACAACTTGGAGTAACCAGGACCCATGAAGAGAATCAGATGTCAGAAAAACCCATACTACCATCAAATATAATAATACCTGACAAATGTGTTGGTCTTTAAAGCCAGAAAAAAACAAAAAATAACAAAGGTGTCTAGTATTATGATGGAGCCAGAAAAACTTTGCATATATTTTGAAAGCGTGTGAGCAAGTTTGGGCCACAGTTCAGTACCTGGAAAAAATTGATTGGAATTCTGTTGTTCCAAACATACAAGTTCCCACCAACCAAACAGAGCATTCTTTATTGCTACATCTGGCGACAGGGGTCATTTTGAAGGTCAAACACATATGGCGAAGGCCAAGCTGAAGATGATCTAACTATATGGAAATAAACAACAGCTCTGAAAGGTGTATTTCATTGCTACATACATTTCCATTTACAATTATTTGAATTGGTGTCTTGGGGTCATACAGTACAGAAACCGCCTTTCGGCCCAACTGGAAGAAAAAACAGAAGCAGGAAAGTTTACAATGGTAAAGATTACAGGGCCTTAGACCATTGAACATATAAATAGAATATAGAACAAAGAACATAGAACATATGTCACCAGAAACTTACTGCCTTAGCTGTGTTCTCTGTTTAGGTGCACAAGTCCCACTTACTAACAAAGCAGGTACAGGAATGGGCCTGTTGACTCTTAGACAATAAATAGGAGTTAGACATCGATGTCCTCATTGTCTAGGTGTTCCAGAGATGTGAACTCTGTGAGATGTGAGCCTGGGAAATGGTGTCAGCTCTGGACCTGTTGTAATGGTAAGCAAAGTGCAATGGACCGAGGCTGGCTCGCATTTAAAATATTTACTGGCATTTATAATGTTTCCTTTGAATTCACTTATGTTAAACTTTTTTTTTCAGAAAGTTATTTAAATGTATTTTAATTATTTCTGACTATTGGAGACATAATAAAGCTGATCCCGATTGAGTTTAGCTTATCTCTCCCTTTCTATTCAGATAAGGTATGTCAGTCCCAGCCGGCAACACAGACTGCCTGACTGATCTTAAAACAATCTTCAGGCTTGATTTTCATTTAGTTTAATGATATGGTGCGGAAACAGTCGCTTCTGCCCACCGAGGCAGCGCCGACCAGCGATCCCACATTAACCTACATACTATGGACAATTTATCGGTTTTACCAATGCCGATCAACCTACAAACATGTATGTCTTTGGAATGTGGGAGGAAATCGGAGCACCCTGGGAAAACCCGAACTGTCATGAGAATGTACAAACTCCATGCAGACAACACCCATAGTCAAGATCTAACACCCATAGTCAAGATCTAACCCAGGTCTCTGTAAGGTAGAGACACACTCTGTCAGGGTGTAAGGCAGCAACTCTACTACTGCATCACCGTGCCACCCCATTAAATGTAATTACAGATTTTTTTTTCTACAAATACAGTAGCAGTGCAAAAATAACACTTAGCCCAGCAGCTAATCATATAGAATGATTTAGATTGATTTGAAGTGGAGATCTGATTTAACTGCTCGTCACTGGCAGAGATGTGGCAGAATATGAAGCCATGAAGCCATGCTAGGAATAAGTGGTCATGCAGTTAAAATTATCCCCAGAAACATACCGCCTGAGCTACGCCCTCTGTTTACACACAAAGCAGGAACAGGAATAGGCCTGTTGACCTCTTGAGCTTACCCTGCAATTCTCATACAGTGTGGAAGCAGGCCCTTCAGCCCAACTAACCCTATTGCAACCAAGATGCCCCATCTACACCAGTCCCACCTGCCCACGATTGGCAAATATCCCTCGAAACCTGTCCAAATGTTTTTTACATGTTGTATAGTATCTGCCTCAACTACCTCCACTGGCAACTTGTTCCCACCCTTTGTGTGAAAAAGTTGCTCCTCAGGTTCCTATTAAATCTTTCTCTTCTCACCTTAAACGTATGTCCTCTGACTCTCCTACTCAGGGTAAAATACTTTGTGTATTTACCCTGTCTATTTCCCTCATGAACTTATACACCTCGATAAGATCATACCTGCTCTCCTGTGCTCCAAGGAATAAAGCCCGAGCTTTCTCAACCTCTCCCTACAGCTCAGGCCCTCAGGTCCTGGCAACATCCTCGTAAGTGTTCGCTGCACTCTTTACAGCTTAACAACGTCTTTCCTATGGCAGGGTGACCGAAACTGAATGCAACACTCAGTATGTGGCCTCACTAAATTCTTGTACAATTGTAAAATAATATCCCAACTTCTCTACTTTATTCTGCCTGATCTGATCTTGGTCTTAGCTCCATGTTGCTTCCTGTTGCCAACAATGGACAATACACTGAATGGGTTCATAAGCCATGAGCCCAGGTGAAGCACCTCTTTAGGCCTCTCCTACACTCCCTCTCATTCACAAGGCTCTGCCCAATCTTACCACCTCCTGCTGGCAACCATCCAATTCAAACACACAGCTGGCTGCAGGGATGTAAATGAGACCCATCTGTTTGAACAAAGTTAAACTGAGTATATTGATTTTATTTTCTGTACAATAGATTATTTGCCCTGCTCCTCCTCCAATTCAATTGCTGACTGTTTTGTTGATAAATACTCCTTTTAACAAAATGATTTAATGTTGAGACTGTTCCTGTCAGCTCGTGGTCCAAAAGAGTCACACTCCCACATTGCCTCCAACTTATCTGCAAAATTTTGATCCAATTTTAAAGAAAGTTAAATTATTTTCCTTTCAAAGCAAAACAATCGAAGTAGACGGTGAAAATGCCAAATGATTTGCCGGATGGATTTGAAAACCAATCTCACCAATTAAAGTCTGTTTTTATTGGCAATGCAAAATTATGGAATTTCAGGTTTTATTTTTCAAGTAAGAGTTGGAGAAAATCAGTGGGGATAAAACTGGATCCTGAGTAAATCTAGACCAAACAGAATAGAATTTCTGTACAAGAACTCCTAATCTTACACAATAACCATTGGCAGAAGACTTACTTAAAATTTTAAACTGTGTTTAAACTCAACAAAACAAACAAAGGCTTAACAAAGGGTAGAGTGCAGCTGAAAGCAAGTTAAAGTTATTACAACTGTTCACTGACAGTAATTTTATGGGGGGAAAACTCTTCATACCAGTGTTATTTTCTGGTTTCTAATTTGTGCTTTCCCTTGTCTTTCACCTGTCTTGCATTGTGCCTTCCTTTAAATATCCTTCTGCTCTTACACCATCCTGGCCTTTTTACCTCTGATCTTGTCCATTTGTAAGTTTTCAATGCACCATGTTTGACATGTACATTGTGGGTCAAAAGACCTGTCCCTGGGCACCATCTTTGTGTGCATTAGTTAGTCTTTGAATGTAAACACAATGGCTAAATGAAATCGTATCCCACCACAAAAATATTATGGTATGTAACAGTATATTGATTAAAAAGAGGGAATTAGAGATAGTTTTTGGTTCTAAGTTAACTTGGGGAAGTCATCGCACAAGGCTTTACATTAGATTTTTAGAGCTATTATACTTCTATGTATTCAAATGCAAGCCAGTGCAGGAACTGGTAAATTCACAATCATCTTGGAAAGTCAAGAATCAAATGTTTAAGTGCCATATGTTGCAGATACATAACAATGTTCTTATTTGCTGCATCTTTAAAAAGTAATTAATGTAATAACACAAAAAATATATACATTAACCAATGATATAATAAATTAATATTTAGCCATACTAATTACCAGTTCATAGAGAGGGAACATGCGGTGTCCACGGGGCCTTCTGTGAACACCGGTTGACTTGGGGGTGTCGAGTGTGTCATGGATATGGATGATAATGTTGTAATTTGAAAATAAAAAAAGAGCAACAGATCATAATAGTGCAAGATCAACATACGTAGTGCAACCATTACAAAACCTATTGTAGATCATTGCTGACGTATGATTGTGGTTAATGTTTATCGTACACACTAGGGACAATTTACAATTCTTAACAAAACCAATTAACCTTCATACTTGCTTGTTTCTGGATTGTGGGATGAAACCGGAGCTCCCGGAGAAAACTATGCAGTCATGGGGAAACATACATATTCTGTACAGAAAGCACCCGTAGTCAGGATCAAACCCGGGTCTCTGGCACTGTAAGGCAGCAACTCTGCCACTGCGTCATCGTGCCACCCTGTTGTACAGTGTAATTCAAGACCTGGACGGTTGCTGAGAGAAAGTTTTTTTGAACCTGAAAGTCACAGTTCTCAAACCTTTTTCCTTGATGGTAATTGCTTTCATCGTGATCACACCAACATTATATGATGCAGTTGCTCTGATGAATACAATTTAAATAAATGTTGACAGAATCTAGATAGTAAACTAACGTTGCTATGAATTTATTTTAGTAACAAAGGAAAATTGCTTGGTATATGTGGTTGCAGTAATTTAGTTGCAAGTCTTTGGTAATCTTGGCAAGGCACTACCTGTGTGGTTTATGGTGCCACCTCAATTTATCATTGGAATGTTTACTCCTTAACCAGTAATGATCGGCTGTCCCTAGGCAAATGAAAAAAGTGTTATTTCCAAATTTCTGCAAGAGTTTGGTGTTGAACTTCTCCTGGGTATGTTCACTTCTGACCCTGTTGGCAAATAAATGGTAGACAATTTCTATTTGGAAAGAGCATATAAATATATTCAGTGCAAACATGTTTAGACTATGGTCAGAGTCCTGTTGGAATGAAACCTTAGGCTGCATCTTCTTGGAACTGAACAAGGTTTACCAAGAAACAATAAAAAGCTGCCTTGATCAAGTGGGTTTGCCAGAATATTTGGGTGCAAATACACTCTTATAGAAGAATGGAACCAATGTGGAAAAATTGGGGTAAAGATCTCCTTCCTGAAACAAATTTCATCTAAGAATGCAGATTTTTTTAAGGAGGGCACAGAATTCCTGGAAATGGCATTCCCTTAATTCACCATTGTGCTTTGTGAAACAATTTAATCTGAACTTCAATTGGACAAACTGCAATGTTTGATATATTTTCAGACGTGCTGCAATGTTCCACCAGATATAAAAAATTTTTTGTTAAGTTTCCTTCCATATATTTTAACTTTAACTTTCACTAACAACGTTAGTGTGACTTGCTGCAGGTCCTCAGGAGGATTAGCCAAAAATAATTGCCGTTTCAATGATTCCAAACAGCCACCATTTACATCAGTGGTCACCCACAATGGAGAATCCAACTGCAGCTCAAGGGCAGAGATTTAGAAATGGAGAATCTGGGGTAAAATGATTTATGATTTCTCTCCCATCAGGAAAAATATACATACCTCCAGTTTCAGGGACAGTTTCTTCTCAGTTGTTATCAGGCAACTGAACCATCCTATCACCAACTGGAGACCTACCATCTATCTCATTGGGAGACCTTTGGACTATCTTTAATCTGACTCCTGGACATTATCTTGCACTCTATACTCTTCCCTTCCTCCTGTAACTATACACTGTGGACGGCTTGATTGTAACCATGCATAGTCTTTTCGCAGACTGGATACCGCGCACCAAAAAGCATTTCACTGTACCTCGGTACACCTGACAATAATAAGCTAAATTAAACTAAACTATGTTCCTTCAATTTATCTTTTTTAACCCTTGCATGAAGCCTATCATAAGAGGTGCACCTCACCATTTCCTCATTTCTGATGTTGTCTCTTCTTCCTTCCTCCCTCCTCTTTGGCGGTGACAGAGAAGGTGACCATCAGACTGCAGGTCACTGATTTCAACTTTAAACCCGTCAATCCAAGAGAACTAGTATGAGGAATTTCCACCAGTTCAGTCCATGAGATAGCAGCAACCGGCAATGATGGAAATAACATCTGAAGACAGGAATACAGAGACCTAAGAAGTGAAGACCTGAATCTCAACCACCCTACCACTCCCACACTCCCTAGCCTTCAAGGGAAGGGTCTTGAAAGGGTCTATTCATGTTATTCCCTTTACCATGTAAATGTACACTGTGGATGGCTCAACTATAATCATGTATTCTCTTTCTGCTGACAGGTTAACGTGCGACAAAAGCTTTTCACTGTACCTGGGTACATGTGACAATAAACGTAACTAAACTAAACTAACTAAACTCAACTGAATAAAACTCAGGTTGTGGTTGAATTGAAGACCATCCTGAAGAGTTACTGCATCATGTTTGAGTAGGAAGAAGCTGAGTTGTAGCTAGTGTGACTCTTCTGGTACAATGCTGAGTTCCCATCTGCCTTGCTGGCATTTTGAGGTCTACAATGCAAGAGTCATACCTTGTGCTTTGCTATGTTGATCTCTCTGATAGCATTTTACTTAATTTCTCTGACTCTAAAATAAGCGTTGGCTGGTTTCTGTTCACTGCCTAGTCCAAGAAAAACAAATCCAGGACATCCACTGGTGTCTAATTTTGTCTTTTTTCATTTGATTGGAAGCCAGGAACACAATGTTAAGCCAATGTATTCCCTCGCAAGGCTCTTCGTGATCTGAAATTGAGCTACTGTTATTTCAAATTCCATGAGGTTTATTTTTCCAAAAAACAATAAAAGAGATTGCCATCATTCCTTGACAGAAGTTTGCAACTTTTCCCAATGAACTTTCACACTGTAGGTAAAGTCTATCCCAAAGCAGCAAACTTTCTGTTTTTCCATTGCAATCTGTTGATTATAACCATCTAACCATATAACCATATAACAATTACAGGCCTTCTTGGCCCTTCCAGTCCGTGCCGACCATTCATTTTCCCCTAGTCACATCTACCTGCACTCAGACCATACCCCTCCATTCCCTTCCCGTCCATATACCTATCCACTTTACTTTTAAAGTGGATAGGTTATGGCCATCAAATTTAAAAGATTTAAAAGTTACCTTTCCCTTTGCCCTTGTCTCTAGTTTGCCTCCCTCAGTTAGAACGGGAGAGATCGGTTAATGACACTTTCCATGTCTATAAGACCATACATCGGAGCAGAAATAGGTAATTCAACACATTGTAGCGGCACCAAGCATGGTGAATAAAGGTGAGACGTCGGGCCGGTTCAAACTGTTGTTTATTCAGTGGTGACACGTTAAGTTGGTGCACTAGCCATATTACAATGTTGCTGCAGCTGAGCAAGGTTATTCTCTCGGCCACTTTGCTGGCCGGCTGAGGCGGCGTTCACCAGCGATTCATGACCGGTGAGGAGCAGAAGGACGTCTTAGGCAGGCGCCCCACGTAAGCCTGCCCTATAGGGTGGCTAGGCCCTGGGCAGCGGCCGGCAGGGGCCAGGGGCGGTGCAGGGCAGGGCGCAGAGCCATGGCGAGGCCTGTTGCGGTGCCGGGTCTGGAATGGTGAGGCCCAGTGTGGTGCGGGTGAGGCCGGTGCCGGGCCTGGAGCGGTGGGACCTGGTGCAGTGCAGGGCCTGGAGCCGTGTTCGTGGTGCGAGGCCAGGCTCGGGTCCATTGTCGGGAGTGGGAGAGTGGCAGGTACTCTCTCTCTGCTCCCAGGGCTGTCGGGTGTGTGTCGGCGTTGCTGTAGGCAGGAGGCTGCTACGCTCGCAGTTTCTGCAGCAGCTGGTGGGGCAGCGATGGCAGGGCAAACTCTCCGCTCCAATGGTCGGCTCCGGGCAGGTCATTCAGAGGAGCTCGGCGGCAATCACACAAGGTGGCCTGCCCCGTTGCCAGGAGCGGGAGAGCGGCGGCAGCCACAGCTTCTCAGCTCCGGTGAGCAGCAGCTGGTGGGGAAGAGGCGGCATACCTCACTGCAGGGCCGGGTTGGCGGCAGCGTAGTTCTGCAGGGCTGGGCTGCCGGCTGCAGACATCAGGTCTCCCGAGGCTGCGTGCTTCAGGTGAGTCCAAATTTCCTAGACTCCACCACTACTGGAAACACCCTTGGCTTGAAGGGCTGAAAGGCCTACACCTGCACCTATTGTCTATATCCACTCCATAGCCACTAAAGCCTAAAGGAACCTCTCTGTTGTTGGATTCAAGCCTCAGATTTCATTTTTTTTGGATCCTCAGATTTAGCAAGTGGTTGCCTTCAATTTTATTAGAAGTGGCTGAAAGTGTGTTGTGAAGCCCAGCATATGCACGAGGGTTCTGCATTTCATGGCTCTGTGTATGAGACCAGCATACACAGAGAGAAACCAGAAGCCATTTGGCTGCCTTTGTGTCCCACAAGGGGAGGACAAATCTGTTTTTGGTAAAATGCTGTTGGCAGGTGCACAAAAACATTTACATTTGTATTAGAGTTTCCCTTCCTTTTGCAAAGCATTTCACATTCCATTTCATCTGCCATTTCTATCCACTTCTCAATCGTACCTTCAAGTTCTTCTGTAGCAATGCTATTTTTTGACTAAGATTTCTTATCCTCACTAAGGATCATTTTACCCATAGGTTCTGGGTGTCAGGCTGAAGGTCAGAAGAGAAAGAGTGAGAAAAGCCGAGAGGCATGTAACGTTGTAGGGAGAAGGGGGCTCGGAGGAGGTCAGGGAGCGGGTTTGGGGGTTGGGTCTTGAGACATGAGATCACAGATGGGTGGGGGGTGCTGTACGGTTGGCCTCAAGGGTGGTGTGGTGAGGCCCTTGAATCCTTGCAACATGCTTGTAAACCTTCTCTGCACTCTTTACTGGAGCAGGGTGGCCAAGGCTGAAAACAAGCAGTGTCTTCTTCTACGCCACATTAGGGGAACTATGTACTTGTACTCCAAATCACTCTGTTCTACAACGCTCACCACAGTGCCATTAGCAAAATGCGAGCACTCCCATTTATCTGAATTAAATTCCATTTGCCATTCCTGGGCCCACTTGCCCAGCTGATCAAGATTACGACATGTGGCCTCACCAACATCTGTCTCAACTACTGTACTCAATTCCGTTAGTGATGAATGCCAGTGTGCTTAAAGCCTTCTTCATAAGAGTCGAGAATCGAGAATCAAAAGTATTTTATTTTCATATGTCCTGAAACAGAACAATTAAATTCTTATTTGCCCTACTTTCATGATTTCAGGGGTATGTTATTTACCCCCATAATCTCACCCCATTTATCTCTCGCTCATTTAGGATTTTCATGGGTTAATTTTCAGAATTCAACTTGCAAAGCATTGGGTATGCCTGGGGCACCTGGCGCAGAATCAGCTGCCAGCAAGTGACAATATTTTAAATCGTTGTCTGAGTGATATTTGACGCAAAAATTAATTGTAAATGCAAATAGTGAAGGATCAGGTCAAAGTTGCCAATAATTAGCAGTGCACTCAAAAGCAAATGTTTATTGACAAACAGACAGTTGAAAACGAGAGAGTGGACTACCTATGTCATTTGTGCCAAAGTGCACAATGACTTTTTGCAGCTCACCTTCTCCCATGTGAATATTCTGCAGACACTCCTAGACATCCTGTGCTCTGGCACCAGGGAGGCAACTGAGGATCTGGCTGTCTGGACAGGATGAAGGCAGACAGAAAGATTGTGCTAGAAGACACGTTTGTTAGCGCTGCAGAGAGGAGATTTTGTGGCCGCAAATGAGACTCCAGGATTTTGTGTTGCCTCCCTGGTGCGAGGATGCAGGATGTCTCGGGGCAGATGCAGAACATCTCAAGAGAGAGGGTGAGCATTCAGACGTTGTCGTGCATGTTGGCACAAATGACATAGGCAAGAAAAGGGATGAGATCTTGCAGGGAGAATATTGGGAGTTAGGCAAAAGATTGGAAAGCAGGATCTCGAGCGTAATAATCTCCAGATTACTCCCAGTGCAATGTGATTGTGAAGGAAGAAATAGGAGGGTAGAACGGATGAATGCATGATGAGGAGTTGTTGCAGCGGGCAGGGTTTCAGGTTTTTGGACTATTGGGTTCTCTTCTGGGGCAGAAGTGACATGTGCAAGGAGGATGAGTTGCACGTGAATTGGCGAGAAACCAAATCCTTGTAGGGTTGTTCACTGGTGCTTCTTGGGAGGGTTTAAATGAAAGTGGCAGGGGGGTGAGAACCAAAGTAGAAGGTCAGTAAATGCAAAAACATAATGGAAAGGTAGAAGTTATGACCAGTAAATCACAAAGGAAGGACAGGCTGGGGGACGTTAAGTAATATGGTGATGCACATGTGCTGGTGTTTTTACTTCAATGCAAGGAATATTGTGGTAAAGCAGATGAACAGAGCCTGGATGAGGAACCATGATGTTGTGGCCATTGCAGAGACTTGGTTGTAACAGAGACAGGGCTGGCAGCTCAACGTTAGAGGGGGTAAATTGGGATCAGTTGTTATCAAAGATCTTAAAGCGGAGCAAGATTGTTCACTCCGTGAAAAAGCTGTAGTAGCTGATGGGTAATCTTCAGAGACATTCCTGTAACCGGCTGCTATCATGGTGGCGTCATCTACAAGCGGAGCGTACTGCTCCGTTATGATTTGCTCAAATCGCCAATGTAGGCCACCCGACCTGTCTGCAGGTTCCCCATGAGAAACAAAAGATGAGAAAAAATGTATTACTTTCTGTCGTGTAATGAAAATATTATTTAGCCTGCCCGATCTTTCCCTAAAGCTCAGATAGTCGAGTCGTTGCCTGGACTCGATCATCTGAGCTATCAAGTGGGAGAGATTGGGCAGGTTAAATAATATAATTGCTTTCAGCCTCTCATACAAATTCAGCTGAACATCAAGACCAAAGATCGTAGAAGGGACTATGATCTTTGATCTAGACTCTATTGCACTTATGCAGCTCCCACATCTAAGGGAACTACGACGTGCCACGAGGAGCACATATTAACGCCTTATTTTCCTTCCCAATATGATGACTGGAACCATATACATATAACATATAACCATATACAGTTCTATTCTTATGACCCCAACAATGTATTATATTAAATTACATCACTTTTTTACTTTTATATAAATGTCTCTGTTAATGTCCAGCATCCTATTTGCTTCATTAACTGCTCTGTCAACCTGCCCCACCTCCTACAAGGGTTTATGCACATGCTGTACATTTTTGGTTTTGTTCTTGTTGCATGCATGCTAGTGTATGAATATACATTTAAGATAAATTGACATATTAGAGGAAAAACGTGTCTTCAATATTGAGTCTGAAGAAGGGTCTTGACCCGAAACGTCGCCTATCTCCTTCGCTCCTTAGATGCTGCTGCACCTGCTGAGTTTCTCCAGCCGTTTGTGTACCCTCTTCAATATATATGTCTCTCCCCACCTCTGAAAACAATTTTTGCATTTAAGTGATATGTCAACCATTCTGCAGGTATGTAGTTATAATCAAATTTGTTCTTATAAGTTAATCCTATATGCTATTCTTAAAAGTTAATCTTATAATAAGATTGTTCTTATGTTAATCCTATATGATATTTTCTGTAATTTCAGATGTCGACAGTGGGTCCAGAATACTCACCAAGATCTCCTACGCTGAATTACAGAGTGCCTGTCAATACTTGTCACCAGAATACTCGTCGAAAAGATCTCCTACACCGAACTATGGAGTACTTGTCAAAGAACTGCCGTCATTAGTTAGCTGATATTCGAAACACTGCAACCCTGTATATCATACACACAAAACAGACAACTATGTAAATCTTACCATGAATGACAGAAATAAAAAGTGTTAACTTATGAATTTCAATGTTGAATTATTTAAAATTTAGTGGGCTGGGGCATAATCCATGCCTATATTCCTTCCACTGCGTGTGGGGAATCTGGCCCGGGTTAGCACGGCTGGGCCACCAGGGGTAAAGCTACGGGGAGGGCCCGAGTGTTGAGAAGGAGGAGGTCGGGGGATCATGCCAGCAACTCACTCAGTAGCTAGGGTGGTTGCGAGCAGTCCCTGGGACCGGATAGCGGAACTGCAGCTAGACCAGGGGCTCGCAGGTAACCTGGAAACTGCAGCTAGTCCTGGAGGGTCCTGGCCCCTATGCAAAAAAGGTTGCCGACCCTTGGACTAAACCTGGCGGGAGTTTGTTGATCCTGTCCCGCCAGCCTTTGTGTTCATTGATATTTTATTCACAATATTAGGTTTTTGTAGAGGGAGAGAGAGAGAGAGAGATAGGTTGAACGAATGAATGAAAGAAAGAAAGAAAGAAAAAGGTTGCTTAACAAATAATTCAAGGTCACAAGAAATAAATATAGATATGTGTGTTATATATTTATGTACGTATATGTCACACACATATATATATATGCATCATATATATATAGAATATATATGTGTTTATATATATAAGAAACTAGAAAAATATGTGTGTTTTATAATTATATGTATCTATATCACATTTATAAATGTGTGTATCACACATATATATAAAACAAATATATATGTGTTTATGTATTATCTCATATTTACTAAAAGTAAGATCTTGACCGCTTTTGACTCACCGCGATTTGATTTCCTCAGAGCCCCTTTCCACCGGACTGGACCAAAGGATTTTTCCCATCGATGGAAAATCAGAGAGATATTAATGTTTTAAAAATAATTGCCATTCTCTCTGCTGCCCCTGCTGGTGGGAGGGGGAAGGGACTATAAAACCTGGAAGTGGTGTGCCTCACTCAGTCTCTGCAAGATGGAGGTAGTGAGAGGGTCACGTCTCTCTGAGCTCTGAATCACACTGAACACATGTCTACTCAACTGTGAGTGCCCTTAATGCGGTTTGAAAATGAAGATATGGTTGGGTTGAAGTAAAAAGGCACTGCATGCAAATGGTTGTTTGGGGGATTTGGGTTGAAGTAAAAAGGCACTGCATGCAAATGGTTGTTTGGGGGTTTTGGGTTGAAGTAAAAAGGCACTGCATGCAAATGGTTGTTTTGGGGGTTTGGGTTGAAGTAAAAAGGCACTGCATGCAAATGGTTGTTTGGGGGTTTTGGGTTGAAGTAAAAAGGCACTGCATGCAAATGGTTGTTTTGGGGGTTTTGGGTTGAAGAAAAAAGGCACTGCATGCAAATGGTTGTTTTATATATATATATATATAAATATAATTGCCTTTATGGGTGCATACAACCACTTGCATACAAGCAGTTGTGAACAATGGGATTAAATGAATTACAGAGTGCGTTTAATAGAAAAATCAATTCAAACAGGATATGAGCCATTTAAAAATAAAAAATAAAAAACATTTAAAAACATTTAAAAACACATAAACTGTCCCCCTGCAATGCTGATTACAGCATGTTTAATACAAACATCAATTCAAACACAGGACATGAGCCATTTAAAAAGAAAAATTAAAAAAACATTTAAAACATTTTAAAACATGCAAACTGCTCCCCTGCAACGCTGATTACACTGCGAGAGGCATAACTGGTCGGGTCGGGATTACTGAAATGGCGGAAGTTACGCTCCATTGCGTACTGCACGTCAGTCCATTGGATTTTGCAGGAGTGGACCATCTTGCTCTGCTCTAAGATCTTTGGTTGTTATTGGCTAAGTCCATATCTGACATGTGGGAGTCATTTAAGGGCCAGCTAATCAGAGTTCGGAACTGGCATGTTGCAGTAAGGAGGAGTATAAGGATGGGGAGGGAAAGGAACCTTGAATTATGAAAGAGCTTAATTTTGATCGAAAAGAAAAGGTTTAGAAAGATGAAATCTGGCAGGGTCTATGAGGAATATAAAGCAAGCAGGAAAGAACTGAATGGGCATGAGGTAAGAGGCCATGAAATGTCATTGTTGAGTCAGATTTAAGAAATTCCCAAGGCATATTACATGTATAGTCAAGACAAGATAGTAACCAGGGAGAAAGTAGGGCTGTTCAAAGATAATGGAGTGAATTTTGCTTGGAATCAGAGGATGTAGGTGAGGAACTAAATGAATAATTTCACCAAGGAGAAGTACATGGAGGACAGTGAGTTCACTATAACACTAAAACACCACTGTTGTAATGTTTTAGCATTACGGTTACAGAGTGTAGATAAAATAAAGCGGAAGGTCTGCAATGAGGTAGGTTGGAAGATCGAGATTATACTCTTAGTTTATGAGTCTGATCACACTGGGGAAGAACCTGTTAATGAATCCGGTGGTATGTGCTTACAAGCTTTATTATCTCCTCTCCGACAGGAGAAATTGATACAAAACCCCATCAGGTTCTCTAAGATAATGAATAGAAGAAAATTTGCCTTCCTTAACCAGTGTGGCTGAGATGTGTCTGTAGACCCACTGACATAGTGATGCAAGCAACTACAGATGCTGAAGCCTGAGCAAAATGCACAGTGGCACAGTGGTAGAGTTGCTGTCTACAGCGCCAGAGACCTGGGTTTGATCCTGACTATGAGTGCTGTCTGTACGGAGTTTGTGCGTTCTCCCTGTGACTGCATGGGTGTTCTCTGTGTGTTCTGGTTTCCTCCAACACTTCAAAGACGTGCCGGTTTGTAGGTTAATGGTAAGTTGTCCCTAGCGTGTAGGGTAATGCGACTATATGGGGTGATCACTGGTCGGCGTAGATTCAGTGGGCCGAAGGTCGCATTTCCATGTTGGATTTCTAAAGTCTAAACCATAAAATTTCAAAAAGAAATAAAACATTAACAAATGCACTTCAGAACAATTAAATAGATTTAAACTAAAATAATTAAATCAAACTACTTAAGGGCCTGTCACACTAGCGCGCGATTAGACGCGACAAGCGCGACCTACCGTGGTCGCTTTAGTCGTCCGGCCTCGCGTGACCCTGTCCCACTGCGATCGCCGGAGTCTCGTGGAGTTGCGCGGACTCGTGTGGAGCTGGTGTCGACATCGCGCGTAGTGTCCAAAAACCGACACTGCTTAAAAATTACGCGCGGCAAAATCCTGTCGCGCAGAACGTGATTAACGTGATGACGTTTTGACGTTGTGCGTCTTCAGCGTGGCGTTGCGTGATGACGTCACTGCCCGACGTCGTGCAACGCGCATGCTCATGCGCATCGTCACGTGATGAAAAATAACGTCCTTCCTTCGGACGTCGCGCGTGTAATCGCGCGCTAGTGGGACAGGCCCTTCACTCGCACCGGGATCGCCTGACCCCCACGCGACCCCCGCGTCCGAATTTGTCGCGCTTGTCGCGTCTAATCGCGCGCTAGTGGGACAGGCCCTTTAGTCTCTCTTGAATGACTATTTGTTCCCATTGATAGCGTAGTTGTGCCTACTATAATGTTTAACCTGGCTCTGGCTCAGTGGGGAATTTCCCAGTTTGGAAGTTAGGATGTAGGATTGCTAGGGAGTCTCCCAGTTCAGTAGAGAGGCAGCCATCAGCACAGATGGAATATTGGGACACACTGAAGTGGTTTAAACTGGCACCAGTGCTGAACTTTGAGACTATCTGAGAAGATGTAGATAAACCCAACAGAACTGCTGATACTTAGGCAGAAGATCTGCCTCATGATTTAATACAAAACAGTCAACACCGTTATGGCGATAGCACCACTGACAGACGTAATGTTTTCTTGAGGTCATAACACATGGACTGGTAAAATAGTGAAAAATACTTTTGAAAGAAGTAAAATGAAGGGTAAGAATTGTAAATTCTAGGTTGCATTGTGCTTCTTTTCCATTAAACTGAGATATGATAATCTCAGTTTAATGGAAAAGAAGCACAATGCAACTTAGTAGTTCAAAGAGCTGGAAAAGTTAATGACAATTAAACAATTCTTGGATTTCGGAGGACAAAGCAATTCAGAAAATGTTTGGAAACTGTCACGAAACTATTTGAATGCAGGAGTGGCTGTGTCTCCAGAAATCAATTCCATTTGGATGAATGGAGATGTATTTCAGGAATGAGGCACCCATGCTGCTAGTGTTAGATACAAGATATTTAACGTGGTACTGTGCATTAAATTTATCTCTTGGATTTGTGTTCAAAACAAATTAGAAGGTGAATACAAATCTTGAAAAAAGATATTCAAAAGCTGTGTGTAATAAATGGGAAAAAACTATTTTGTCTGTTGCTTAAATAAGGAGGTTTGTGAAGAAGAATGTAGACAACACTTCGAAAGAGGTAAAGTGGGCTGATTCACAGGTTGATTCTCACTGTGATATTCTACAGCATGCTGTAACCGCTAGTTACATTCTGTTCACTCTGCATTGTCCTGAATTAGCAGCTTGGTTTCCAGACAGAATTGTTTATGAGGCATATCCAGAGGCTGCCTATTCAAGAGCAAAAATGCCTCCAATAAGTTGAAGTCATCAGTGCAGCAAATAATCCCCAATAGCAATGTTACAAAATTTTGAGATTTAAAAAATCAAGTCTGCAATTTATCCCATCAGATAAAGCATAAAAAGAAGTTTAATTTGACACCTAATTTACTTTCATATCTTCAGTATTAAGAAAGTTATGGCCATTTTCATACTCTGAAATTAGCATCTTGCTCCCCATTGCCTTTCAATTGACTTAACTCAAAAGCTGTGATCTGGAAAAGTTAAAAGCCCATAACTTTCTTAAAAATTAAGAGAACTCAATGAAATTTTCAGTTATTATAGATTGAAGCATTCTGAAACAAATATTAAACAATCTTACTTGGATGACCTGAAATTAAAGCATATAATTAGTTAGTTATCTAATTGTAGCTAATTACAAAATTCAATGAGTAGATCTAAACATCTATCCATTTCTTAAGAAAAGATAAACTTTTTTTAAATTGCCTAAGTGTCCAAATAACATTCACACAATAATCCACAATATAACATAATTTTGAAATCTCATTTTCATGAATTTCTGGGTCAAATGGAAGGAATTTAGTGTTTAATGCCTGTAAATTAATGGCCATTTAAATCAACTAGCGAGTGGGTTTTAGTGGAATGCGGTGGATTGGAACGTTGCGGTTAGCGGTGAAGTCGGGAGGAAAAATATTGTTTGTTCATAGATTTTTTGGGACCCCATTTCGCAACATGAAAATATTATTAAAGCCTCCCGAAAAACCAACTTTTAATATAGAAATAAACTATTTACCTTTTCTTCTCCCCTACGCAAACGCCTTCCGGTTGTCGGTGCTCACGGCTTTTGAAGGTGATTTTTAAATTACTCTAGTTAATAAATAATTTAGAGTAATTTAAAAATACCTTCATTCATGAAATGTCGGAGCGATTTTTCTTCCGCAACCAAATCGCCCGACATTCATCGATTTGTCCTGCCTGTTGAAAAACGGCACTTTAAGCCCGCCCCCCTCTGAAAGGCGCCAAAGTTGCGCACACGGGGAGCGGCAGAACTGCAGCACTGCTCAAGGTAAGTTTTGCAACATACCTAATCCCCAAAATACCAGAAAGCAGATAAAATAAAATGTTAAGGGCGTCAAAGGTTACGGGGAGAAGGCAGAAGAATTGGGTTGAGAGGTAAAATATAGATCCGCCATAATCAAATCGTGGAGCAGACACGATGGGGTGAATGGCCTAATTCTGCTCCTATGTCTTATGGTCTTATGATCGTATAATCAAATTTATGTGCAATCAATTTATGGTTGACAGGAGATAGACACAAAAAGTTGGAGTAACTCAACAGGACAGGCAGCATCTCTGGAGAGAAGAAATGCGTGACATTTCGGGTCGAGACCCTTCATCAGATGCCAAACGAATATATATTAATGAATTTTTAAAAATCCAGATATAATTTATTGCAGAGCATTAGCCTGCAACCTGAACGTTAGTCTGTAGCCTGCACAGTGCTCTGTCAGCTTTTTCCTCATTATTATTATTAGAGATATCATTCTGTGATTCTATCGGACACAGGGTATGAGGTGGGATTGTAATGGATTAGACTAGAGCTGGCACTGGTAAGTGTGATGGGATGAACGGCCTTCATCTGCTCTCTCATTTAAGAGATTTTTACAACTTGTTGAAATGTTTAAATGGATCTTATATGCTCTGTAATACAAGACGCACACACAGTACCTCTTCTCCGGTGAGTCTGCTGGTATCAGTGATGCCTCTGACAGACGACAGGAACGCAGGCTATGAACATATACAGAAGTGTCTTTGTACAACTAAATGTTCAGTCGGCCGATAAAATAAAAATGCCACTGGTTTTCTGGTGGAGTTCTTAGAATTAAAATCTTTTCAAATGAGAGCAAATCAAGTAAAAATATTAACAGCTACAGTAGCTTCAACATTTTCGAACCAAACCTTGAATTGTTGTCCAGTACACACGCTCCCTGACTTACCAAAGGGTTACGCCCTGCGGACCCGTATAAATCAGCTGTTACGCAAATCGGAAACTTACAGTAAGTGCTGCTGCGCACGTGGAAATTTTCTATTCCATGTGGAGACCACGTGGGAGCTCTGACGTGGAGACCACATGGTAGCTCTAATGCGGAGACTACGTGGGAGCTCCGACGTGGTGACTACTGGGTGGCTGCAATGTGGAGACCATGTGGGAGCTCTGATGCGGAAACCACGGGATAGTTCCGACGTGGAGACCACGTGGGAGCTCCAAGTCATTTACCATGTGGGAGCTCCGATGTGGGAACAACATCTGCCTTGCGGAAACAGCCACATGCGACAGCAGTAGTGCACTGCTACTAGGTATGTTACAAAACTTACCTTCAGCGGCGCTGCAGTTCTGTCACTTTGGCGCCTTTGAGGGGGGGCGAGGTTAAAATTCACTTACCTCCACCACAGATCAACGGTGGATGCAATCTCGCTGGTTCTCCACTCTGCTCTGGACCACTTGGACAACAAAAACTCATATGTCAGGCTGTTATTCATTGATTACAGCTTGGCAATTAATACAATCATCCCCTCCAAGCTGGTTACCAAACTCGCAGAATTGGGTCTCTGCGCATCCCTCTGCAATTGGATCCTCGACTTCCTCATACACAGACCACAGTCAGTTCGTATTGGTGGAAATGTATCAACCTCAATAACAATCAGCACGGTAGCGCCTCAAGGCTGTGTGCTTAGCCCCCCACAGTACTCTGGTGTGCTAAAGCAAAGGAAGAATTTCATTGTTCTATCAGGGACACATGACAATAAAACTCTCTTGAACTCTCTTGAAGTCTTGAGCACTATAGGTCAATGTGGTGTCAAACTGGATATTACTCGACGGCTAAGCACACCTATAAACCTTGCATCAAGAATCTGTTATTGAACAACAAACGATCATCAAGCGATCATCAAGGTCGGCATGGTGGCGCAGCGGTAGAGTTGCTGCCTTACAGCGCTTGCAGTGCCAGAGACCCGGGTGCGATCCTGACTGCAGGTGCTGTCTGTACAGAGTTGGTACATTCTCCCAGTGACCGCGTGGGTTTTCTCCACGATCTTTGGTTTTTTACCACTTTCCAAAGATGTACAGGTTTGTAGGTTAATTAGCTTGGTTTGCATAATTGGAAAAAGTGTAAATTATCCCTAGTGTGTGTAGGCTTGTGTTAATGTGTGGGATTACTGGTCGGCGACTCAGTGGGCCGAAGGGCCTGTTTCCACGCTGTATCTCTAAACTAAACTAAACTAAAATAAACTAAATCAATGTTTGCAGGAAGGCTTGTTGTACCTGTTAGCTTGCATTTGATTGTCGGGTAGTTTGCTGAGAGATGTGGTTCGAGGTAGAGTTTAACATGAGGCTGCATCAGTTTCTGGCAGATATGGTGGTTTTGGCAGGTACGTCTCTAGTCTGTCAGCTCCTGTGGAGCAGGGGAATTGGGCCCACAGAACCGGGACGTGTGCCATAAGAGTAAGGGGGAGGAGTGGGAGAAAGTCTATGAATGGAAAGTCCATAATCGGTTTCAATCAATCAGATGGGTTAAATAATGCAAGGGGCAGGCCCACCTTGAGGTATATTCAAGGCTGAGATGGTTAGATTATTTGGACAGAAAGAAAAAATATCGAGAAATATGCGGGTCAGGTAAGAAAATAGAGCTGAGACCAAAGATCTCTCTCTCTCTCTCTCTCTCTCTCTCTCTCTCTCTCTCTCTCTCTCTCTCTCTCTCTCTCTCTGATTTTAGAAAAACACTGCTACTTACGGCTGTGGTTTTTGGTCATCTTACTCAGAGTCCACCTCCGCCGCGCAGGAAAAGAGGATGTTTCCCATCGATGAAAAATAAAAGACTTATTAATGTTTAAAAAATGTTGAGATTCTCTCTCCTGAAGGCCACGCCCCTTCCGGAGGGAATATAAACCCCGGAAGTGTGGAGGTGCCTCAGTTCTCTGCAAGATGGGGGTGAGAGAGGTCGCAATTCTCAGTCTGAGCTGTGAATAACACTGAACACATATCTACTAAACTGTGAGTGGTTTTACTACCTGTCAGTGCCCTTAATCGGGTTTGAAAATGTAGTTTGAAAATGCAAACATGTGTTTTGGTTTGAATGTGCTAAAGCTGTGTTGCCTTTGGTTTGAAAGTGCTCAAGCTGTGTTGCCATTGGTTTGAAAGTGCTAAAGCTGTGTTGCCTTTGGTTTGAAAGTGCTAAAGCTGTGTTGCCTTGCCTTTGAAAGTGCCAAAGCTGTGTTGCCTAATTAAAGCTGCCTTGCCTAATTAAAGCTGCCTTGCCTAATTAAATTGCCTTGCCCAATTAAAGTTGCCTTGCCTTCTATATAATTAAAAGTCTAATCTTGACCACTTCCTGTTTGTGTTTTATATTGATTTTAGAGAATACGTTGCCATATACGACTGTGATTTTTGGCCATCTTACTCAGAGTCGCCCTCTGCTCATCAGGTGCTGAGGATTTTTCCCATGGATGAAAAATAATAGAGTTATTAGTGTTTAAAAAATCTTGTGATTCTCTCTCCTGTCAATCATGGCATGATGGCTACTCCACTTTTGGTGGGAGGGAGGGATGGACTATAAAATCCAGAAGTGTGTGCGTGGCTCAGTTTCTGCAAGATGGAGGAGGAAGAGGTCACAACTCGCTGTCTTTAGTGGCCTTGCACCCTGATTGAAATGGTATGAAACTGCACTTGAATTTGGCGGCCTTGCACCCTGCTTGAAATGGAATTTCAAGGAAAAGCTGTGAGTCAACTGCCAGCCCACCAGCCGTGAGTGAGTGAGCTGCCAGCACAACAGGCTTGAGTGACTGAGCCGCCAGCCCAAGATTCCATTCAGGCCACAATGTCCATACTAGCCCTCTGGAAACCAGTCCCTTCAGCCCACAACACCCATACTAGCGCTCCAGAAAGCCCTTCCTCTTAACATCAGATGACAGAGGTTTAAGATGACGGGGGAAAGATTTAACTTTTTTTACACAAGTGGTGGTGGGTGAATGGAACAAGCTGCCGGAGGAGGTAGTTGAGGCAGATACTATTGCATTTTTTAAGTAACATTTAGACAGGTACATGGTTAGGATAGGTTTAGAGGGATATGGGCCAAACGCAGGCAGGTGGGACATGTGTACATGAGGCATGTTGGTTGGTGTATGCAAGTTGGGCCGAAGGGCCTGTTTCTGACTATTTCATATGACTATTTCTTGAATGGATTTTCTGGTTGACATCTTCAATGCACCAACCATTTTATTAGAAAACACCTGTTTTTGATCTTCGTCTTTCTTGAGCAGTGGTGTTATTTCACTTGAGGTAGCTAGTGTCTGGGCCACTGTGTCTCACCATCTGTTTACAAGTCCCTCATGGCCATAACATAATCAGAAGCCAATCTCACCTCTGAGTCTCTCTCTATCTTATGCAGAATGCAAGTACCTGGCTTGTGGTGGCCAAAAGCTTCAGACTGCGAGACACGGTGCCATCTTTGTGTCTAAAACCACCCCTATCTTCCCAGATAACTGATTGAAAGGAGAGAAGCACTAAGGTGGGATTCTGGTGAAAGGTAGGTAGGGGAAGCACTCAGGATCTGGAGCTTGTGTGTCTAATGAGATGGTGGCCTGTGGGTTAGTCAGATGTGAGAACAGGATTAAGTTTGGGAATGCCGTCACTCTTTAGACTTTAGACATACAGCGTGGAACAGGCCCTTCGGCCCACCGAGACCAGCGATCACCCAGTACACTAACAATATATGCTACACACTAGGGACAATTTACAATTTTTACAGAAGCCAATTAACCTACAAGCCTGTACGTCTTTGGAATATGGAAGAAACTGGAACACACAGGGAAACCCAGCACCCATGTGGTCACAGGGAGAATGTACAAATTCCGTACATACAGCACCCATGGTCAGGATTGAACCCGGGTCTCTGGCACTGCAAGGCAGCACCTCTACCACTGCGCCACTGTGCGGCCAACACTAAGCCATTGCTGGCTATAGACATAATAGTGGCCAGGACTCCACCCTTGATGTCACAACCAAAACACAAAGTTCTGGAGGAACTCAGTGGGTCAGGCAGTGGAGGGAATGGACAGGCGACGTTTTAGGTTGTGATACCACCACAGACTCCTGAAGTTAGAACATGAGTTTGGAGTGAGAACTGTACTGGGTCCAAATAAAAGCATTAATTACACATCACAATCTCCTGGCTTGCTTTCCAGCAGCCTCACAGCCAGTGGTTCATTGAAAACATGACACCAGTTTTCAGTCATCTGTTTAAGCAATTACTCAAGCAACTGGAGTGGAAAAGAATCTGCTGTAAAGATCATGTTTTCACCATTCTCTATAAAAAGGTTTTCCGCAATATGTAAACTTTGTAAAAATATGATTTAATCTTCCTGTCCACAAAACCTTGCTTCTTCTTGTTGTGTTTTTGTAACAATTCTGTGTCAAGGATTTATCTTTTTTATTTATTTATTTTATAAACCTATTTATAATTAAAACTGCCTTCATTAACTTGTCATGTTGTGGTTATAATCTTCTACTTGTGGTATCAGTGAAGCCCATGCATTTTATGATCCTTGGCTTTTTAGCCAGAACTGCAGAAAGCAATTGTATTTCTGCCTTTGATGGTTTCCAAATTGTTGCAAGTTTTGTTACTTGATCATAAAGACATACTCACCAATACACTCCTTTGGAATGGAATTGGAATATATTTTCACTCTGTCCAGTTATTCCTTTTATTCTATTGACTGAGTGCATGGGCAAAAATCTTAGTAAACAGTTTTTACTGAGAGGAAATTTTAGGTCATGTACTTTGGTGAGAGAAATCAAAAGAGAGGCTGCAAATGAGTGAATTACAGAGGGATCTAGGTGTTCTAGTGCATGAATCACAAAATGTTTGCAGGTAGGTCCAATCTGTAATTAAAGCAAACACCATTTTAGCCTTCATTGCAAAGGGGTTGGTGTTCGAAAATAGTGAGGTTTTATTACAATGGTACAAGGTGTTGGTGAGGCCTCATCATAAGATCATAAGAGATAGGAGCATAATTAGGCCATTCGGCCCATCAAGTCTATTCCGCTATTCAATCATGGCTGATCTATCTCTCCCTCCTCACCCCATTCCCCTGCCTTCTCCCCATAACCACTGACACTCATACTAATCAAGAATCTATCTATCTCTGCCGTAAATATATATGCATTGACTTTGCCACCACAGCGTTCTGTGGCAAAGAATTCCACAGATTCATTACGCTCTGACTAAAGAAATTCTCCCTCATCTCCTTCCTAAAAGAATGTCCTTTAATTCTGAGGCTATGACCTCTAACCCTAGACTCTCCCAATAGTGGAAACATCCTCTCCACACCCACTCTATCCAAGCCTTTCACTATTCTGAATGTTTCAATGAGGTTTCAATGAGGTCCCCCCTCATTCTTCTCAGCTCCAGCGAGCATAGGCACAGTGCCATCAAATGCTCATCATATGTTAAGCTACTCATTCCTGGAATAATTCTTGTAAACCTCCTCTGGACCCGCTCCAGAGCCAGCACATTCTTTTGCAGATATGGTGCCCAAAACTGCTCACAATATTGGAATCTGGATTACTGTCTGGAGTTTTGGTCCCCTTAACCATATAACATATAACCATATAACAATTACAGCATGGAAACAGGCCCTCTTGGCCCTTCCAGTCCGTGCCGAACATTTATTTTCCCCTAGTCCCATCTACCTGCACTCAGACCATACCCCTCCATTCCCTTCCCGTCCATATACCTGTCCACTTTACTTTTAAATGTTAAAATCAATCCTGCCTCCACCACTTCAGCTGGAAGCTCATTCCACACAGCCACCACTCTCTGAGTAAAGAAGTTCCCCCTCATGTTACTCCTAAACTTCTGTCCCTTAATTCTCATGCCATGCCCTCTTGTTTGAATCTTCCCTACCCTCAATGGGAAAAGCTTATCCACGTCAACTCTGTCTATCTCTTTCATCATTTTAAAGACCTCAATCAAGTCCCCCCTTAACCTTCTGCGCTCCTTACCTAAGAATATATTTAATTATGTTGGAGACGGTACAAAGGAATTTCAACTAACTAATCCCTGGGATGAGAGGGTTGCCCTGTCAAGCGAGACAAAATAGTTTGAGTCTATGAGCCTCTGGGATTCTCTGCATCTGCAGGTGGTGGCTAGTATTTAAAGTGGAGATGATCAAAAACAATCATATTAACTGGTGGGCAGGCTAGCAGGGTCCAATGGCATATTCCTATTTACTTGTGTTATTGTGTGCTATGTCACCAGAAGACTATGCTTGGTCGTAGGAAAGTATAGGGCAGCACAGTGGCTTGAAGATAGACTTGCTGCCGCCAGTGTTGTTGGAGCCGGAGCTGTCAAACAGGGGCGTCATTTCAGGTTTTGCTTGGGGCAGGCGGGGGGGTGGGGCAAGCTAGTCTCCTCAAGAGTCGGACAAGATATAGCCTATCACTGCATCTCAGTGTATAAGTAGTACAATAAAACATATAATAAAACATAAAACGTACAATAAAACATATAAATGGGCTGTCCCACTGCGGCAACCTAAATGGCAACTTTAGAAGAGTTTAGGAGAGTTTGAAAAAAAGTTATGTTGAAGACCTCCTTCGACTATGTAGAAGACCTCCTTCGACCTCCTTCGACTATGTTGAAGACTATCTACAACTACCTTTGACTACCTTCGATTACCATCGATTACCTGCGAATAACATACTGACCTACTACGACATACTTCGACTAAACCTACGAGTAAAAAAGCATCTATTTTTTCAATGGCGACATTTTTTTTCCTCGGGGGCATTTTTCTGAATGTTGAAAAATACACCGTGATCTATTTGAGGCCTCAAGTACGCGGGGACTACTCTTGAGCATGAAGGAGAGTTGCAAAGACCTCCTAGGACCTTGTGTCGACCATGCTGCGAGTATGAGTGAAGGGCAAACTCATCTGAACTTGCGGATTAGGTCGCCACAGTGGGACAGCCTCTTATCTCTCTCACTAATTGTCATTAGTGAGTTGGGGTGGAAGATTGCAACCTTCACGTGGTCCGCCCTGTTTCGACTAATGCAATCAACTCAACGTGCACAAACAGAAGATCAAATAGAACAAGTTGTCCAACAACTTTAGGCTGTGCACGCCACACGAAAGAAGAAGAAGAAGATTAGTGAGTTGCACTCACTAATTATCATGAAATATAATTATCAAGTAAGTAAAGAAAAATACAGTGATCATGTATTTTACCAGTTTACAAGTAATTACCTACTTAGGAAATGCCACCAATGAGAAGTTTCACAATAATTTCCACAAAGGATCAGGCGTAATACGTGTTTGGGAGTCTGAAGCAACTCTTGTGGTCCTGGTGTGGGAGTGGTTGTGAGGTTAGGGGGAGGTCTGTGTGGGGGAGGCTGATCGTGGGGGGAGAGGTGGTGAGGTGTGTGTGTTGGGCTGCAGGGATCTATGTGCTGCGGTTGGGAGTCTTTGGCTCTCCACCCCCCCCCCCCCCCCCCGTACCGGGCAGCGCAGCTCCAGGGGCCACCGCTACCGCACCATCACCATTGTTCCCCTCACAGTGTGGCGGCGGGGAATTGAACCCTCCCTACTCTTCTTATCGCAGGGAAGATGCACTTGGTTGGGAAACAAAGCGGGCATTGAATCCGCGCCCATACACAGTGCCTCCAAAACCTGGTGCGTGACGCTATTCACTAAATTCTGTTCAGTAGTGAACGCGAGCAGCCCGCGTATCCGGGAGTTACAAGTGTAGCAATGTTACAACATTTTGAGAATTTAAAAATCAAGTCTGCAATTTATCCCATCAGATAAAGCATAAAAAGAAGTTTAATTTGACACCTAATTCACTTTCATATCTTCAGTATTAAAAACGTTATGGCCATTTTCATACTCAGAAATTAGCATCTTCTTTCCCCATTGCTTTTCCATTGACTTAACGCAAAAGCTGTGATCGAGGACAGTCAAAAGCCCATAACTTTCTTAAAAATTAAGAGAACTGAAATAAATTCACAGTGATTATAGATTGAAGCATTCTGAAACAAATATGAAACAATCTTACTTGGATGACATGAAATTAAAGCATATAATTAGTTAGTTATCTAACTGTAGCTAATTACAAAATTCTGAGTGCTCCGGTTTCCTCCCATGCCCCAAAGATGTGCAGGTTTGTAGGTTAATTGGCCTCTGTAAATTGCCCCTAGTGTGCAGGGAGTGGAAGAGTAGGTACGAATACATAGAACTAGTGTGAATGGGTGATCAATGATTGGCGTGGGACTCGGTGGGCTGAAAGACCTGTTTTCATGCTGTACCTCTAAACCAGCTCAATTATGTTAATTTTACTAAATTAACGTGATTTAACAGTTCCTCAGCTTTCAATTTCCTTATATTGATTACTTGGATCTTGTCTGAAAGACTGCTTCTTTGATCTTCCCCTGTACATTTTTGGTGACCCCACAGTGGATACTTGACCTCAAAGAATCCAACTTTGCTTCTATGGAAAGTTTCTTTTTTCATGACGAAAAGTGACGTCATGGAAGTCTTTAAAATGAAGAAAGACGTGGGGGGAGAACATACCACTTGTGGGCAAGAGCATAAACAGAGGTTGTCAATTCAACACCGTAACAAGGAATTCCATGAGGGGATTCAGATACCCAAAGAGGAAGTGAATGTGGAACTTGCCAGGACAGGAAATAGTTGAAGCGAATAGCATAAACATATTGACAGAGACTGAACAAACATTTCATGGAGACAGATACAGAGGGTGACACAGAGGGTGAAATTTAGGTAAGGAAAGACAGACTCAAGCAAATATAAATATTGCGTGCACTGGTCGGGCAAATGCCCTACTTCTGTCCTTAAATCCTATGCATTATTTTTATTCAAATAAAACCTCACTATTTTCGAACTTCAACCCCTTTGCAATGAAGGCTAAAATGTTGTTTGCTTCTTAAATACAGATTGGACCTGCCTGCAAGCCTTTTGTGATTCATGCACTAGATCATCCTCTGTATCACTCAATTCAAATAATTTATTTATTTATATAAAATTCCAGATTCAAGAATGTTTACTTATCATATGCAGCAAATATGAATGGGAACAATGAAAGTCTAACTTGTTGTAGCTTTACAAGTTCTTTAGATGCAACAACAATAAATATCCAATAACTTAATAAGTTTCCTGATTGGACTAGAGCAAGTAGTACAGAAACCAAAATACATAGTTATGCAAAGTCTGCAGTAGTTCGATGGTAATTTAGTGTTAGTTTGGATTTGTGCAGGGTGCTTCAGTAACCTGACAGTTGAAATAAACTTACACAAGATATATTCTAACTCTATTCGAGGAGTTTAAGCAATGGACATATCACGTCACGTCATGAACAAAAGAACAGTTTCTGCCACACACAAACAAGCTAGAATAGTGGAAAATAGCTAATGTTCAAACACTCATATTACTCTTTCTACTGAAACTTTACTCTTCTGTCACACTACTTATTTCCCAATACTCCAGTGTCATTCAGATGGACATGCAGTTCAAAGCCAATGTCAAATTCACCTCATAGTATTGAACGTTAGTCAAAGTTTAATTTCACTTTTGGTATTTAGAGTAGAATTAAAAATACAACTTATGTGATAACACCAAGCCCGCAAAATGAAAACATGTTTGAATCACGCAGATATCAGATTTGAACTTGTGAAATTCACAGACATATTATTTTTGTGTCATTTTCATGGCCGCTTTCAATTATCCCTGTATTGAAGAGAAAAACAGATGAAGAGATTTTCGTCATGCGTATCTGAAAGTGGGAGCAATTTGAATAACATCTGGATACAGAAACACATACGTATATCAGGCTGCTGTTCAGCTATAGCTTGATGTTCAACACAATCATTTCCTCCAAACCTATCACCAAGGTCCAAGACCCAGGCTTCTGTACCTCCTTTTGCAACAAGACTCTTGACGGACCTCATCGGCAGACCTCAATCATTGTAGATCAAAAACAACATCTCTTCCGCACTGCCACAGGTGCGTAACTATGACTCTACTCTCTTCACACCCACAACCATGTGGCTAAGCATAGCTCCAATGTCATCTCCAAATTCATTGGTGGCACCATTGTTGTCAGCCGGATGATGGGTGCTGATGAGTTGGCATACAGGAGAGATGTTAAGAGGTGTTGCAACAACAAACACTCTCTCAACATTAAAAGAGAACAGAAAAGGGAATTTTGGAGTCCACACACCTATTTTCATTAGTGGCTTGGCAGTGGAGAAAGTGAGCAGCTTCAAATTCCTGGGCATTCCTTCAGCCCAATGAGTCTGTGCCAATCAGCGATCACCCCATACACGAACACTATCCTACACACTAGAGACAATTTACAATTTTATCAAAGCCAATTAATCCACAAACCTGCACATGTTTGGGTTGTGGGAGGAAACTGGAGTACCTGAAGAAAACCTACATTGTAACAGAGAGAACATACAGACTCCATACAGACAGCACCTGTGGTCAGGATTGAACACGGATCTCTGGTGCTGTGAGTCAGCATTTATACTAACTGTGTCTCTGTACCCATTCTTATCAAAGAAAATGCATCTCTTGATGAAATAAGTTGGGGAAAATCTGTGAAACAGATCTACAGATGGTCAATACAACAAAAAATGTTTTGCTATTGTCAATTAATTGTGCTGTCTCCCATATCCGGCGAATTTTAGAGTAGAAACAAGGAATTTGCTGTTTTACCAAAGAAAGACACAAAATGGTGGAGTAATACAATGGGTCAGGCAGCATACCTGGAGAATGTAGATCGGTGAGTTACTCCAGCATTTTGGGTCTTTCCCTGGAATTGGGTGGCACAGTGGCGCAGTGCGCCCGTCACAGTGGCGCAGCGGTAGAGTTGCTGTCTTATGTGCCAGAGACCCTGGTTCAATCCTGACTATAGTCACTGTCTCTACGGACTTTGTACGTTTTCCGTTTGACCGCATGGGCTTTCTCCGAGTACTCTGGTCTCCTCCCACACTACAAAGACATACAGGTTTGTAGGTTAAATGGCATCTGTAAAATGTAAGTGTCTGTAGTGTGCAGGATAGTGCTAGTGTACGGGGTGATCGCTGGTCAGCGTGGGCTCAGTGGGCTGAAGGGCCTGTTTCCACGGCGTATCTCTAAAGTCTAAAGTTTAGTTTGGAGTTGATGTGCATAAAACCTTACATTTTCTTTAACTGTTAAAGTGCTAGCCGTCTAAAACTTCTTTCTTGTGCAGTGAAGCACCGCATGTTGAAAATTGCCATCCACTTTTAAGTTGTATCAGGAGGTTTTGGCATGTATCCGGTTCACATAACCACAGAAATGTATCAAGGTCTCACTTATACAACAGGCCTTTTTTCACCAAATGTTTAGTCTACAGCTTTTCAATGGTCATTGAAAAGGGGAGCTTCATAGAGAAAAAAATAATTAAAATGCAGATTATTCAGAGGTGCTGTTTGGGTAATGATTATTATCCTCTGGAACAACTTGATGGGAAAGCAATCATGCACAATAAGTAGACAGCCAAATGAAACACAGCGGGTAGGATGTTGCTGAAAAGTATCTTTTTAAAGTATGCTGAACATATGGATTTCATCAACACAATCTTTTTAACACCCCATTTGGGAAATCTTTGGAATAACTTAGAGCTCTGCAATACTTTACTCCTCGACTGAAAATAATGTTATGTGTTCTACTGTTCAGTCCTTATCACGATTTGTCATTCCACTGTGGAAATCAAGTCTGGTAGGTGCCAAGATTCTTTGACTCAGTTTTGAAACAAAACTGCCCCAGTCTGAAGGATATATTTGAGCAAAGACCTTTGGCTCTGATTACAGAAACAGAATATCTTTGGCTATGCAGCCAGTTTGGCATCATTCGTTTTGAGACAGTAGCTCTCCAATACTCAATCATGTGCAAAGGATGGCAAATGTTATAACAATTGTTATCTTAAATCAAAAAATAATTTTCACCAATATAATTCAAAACAAGTGTGTTTATGTATCAATTAAAACACTTGAAGGCAATGCCATGATCAGTCTTACTCTGGAGTATTTTGGAATCCATGTAGCCTAGATTTTATCTCAGTTTGGGAGACTGTTCAGGCAACAGGCAATTTTTAATCTTTAGCATCATTTAAAATGTAGAGAAGTACAGCACAGGAATAGGCCCTTCGGGCCACAATGCCTGTGCTGATCATGAGTTCAAAAATAAACTTATCTCATGTGCTGCCTGCACATGATCCATATTCCCCCATCCCTGAATATCCATTTATTGGTTGACTCCTGCCCTAATCCTATGCAAAGTCATGAATGAATGAATGATACTTTATTGTCCAATGTACCTAGGGTAGAGCGAAATGCTTTGTTTTACATACAACCTAGTTAGTACACAAGTATCGCCACGCTTTAATGCCCACAAGTTGCAAAAGTAAAAGGGATGTGGTGGGAGATGAACCTTGGAATTATCCTCTGGAATTCAGATGAATAGTTTTGGGAAGTGGGGGAATGGGGGTTTAGAAGCAATTGGAGTCTGAAGATGGGACACTGCCTGAACAATGACAGGTTTTTTCATTGGGCACAGAGTTCTACCCTTGTTGCAGCTGATCCACACAAGAAACCTATAGATTACAATAACCTTAACTTTGTGGTTCTCTTCCTAAGATTCCCAACTCTTGGTCAAAAGCAATGAAAGCTTTAGGGTCTCAAAAACATAAAAAATCTCCAGGAGACCAGGCTGGCACAGAGTTGTTGCCTTATGGTGCCAGAGACCCTGGTTCGATCTCGAGTATGGGTGTTGTCTGTACAGAGTTTATACGTTCTCTCCGTGACCATATGGATTTTCCCCGGGTGCACTGGTTTCATCCCACACTCCAAAGATGTACAGGTTTGTAGTTAATTTGATTTCTTCAAATTATAAATTGTCCTAAGTGTGTAGGATAGTGTTAGTCACTGGTCGGTGTGGACTCGGTAAGCCGAAGGGCCTGTTTCCACACACTGTGTCTCTAAACTAAAACTGAACTAAATATTTGCTTGTCTCGACTGAGGCTAATGAGAAGCTGCTGAATTGTCCCGTTATTCTTTAAACCAGGGGTGTCAAACTCATTTTAGGTTACGAGCAGGATTGGGCAAAATGCGACTTCATGCGGGCCGAATCAGTTGTGCATGCAGGAACGCACGCTCGCGTGCTCCCACAGCTTTCGTTGCCTTTGTTTTATCAACCTGCTCTCATGTGTCTCAGTCTCTGCTATATCTACAAAGTGTTTCACTTTACGAATTTTGTTTCTTACGAAGAAGTTTGCCTAGCAAGCATTACTTTTATGATTGGTATTAACCTACAGTTGTAGGCTACAAGAAAGTTGTGATGAGAGAGAGAAAAAACTATGCTATTTTGGCTAAGATTGTTTTGGGAGCCACATCCTTTCCATTAATAAACCTTTTGAAATTGAACATTAGCAGACACAAATGTAGACTTTACGAAATAAATTGTAAATGAAGGCTATACAACTGCACCTAATTTTTATTAGCCTGCTTCCAGCAATCAAACTCATACAATGAACACAGTTATCCTTTAATTTTTACTGAAGTGATCACATTTACAATAGTAGAATAGTCAGAAAATGAATTAATCACAATATTATGACACTCAATATTTTATAATGCATTTTGCTTACATGTTGCAATGCATCAAACAGTGTCACTCATTTTTCACTTGCTGCTTCTCCTGATAACTCTTGGCTTTAATCAGCCTGTCAACATCAGGGACCAGTTTCTGGGCAGTTGTGATTTTCATAATGTCATTTAGATGTCTGTGTGTCAGCTGCGAACGCAGTTTGCATTTGTTAATGTACAATATGGAGAATGTCTGCTCACAGAGGTATGTTGTCCCGAACATGCAAAGGATCTTTGAGGCAAAGTCTATCATCTTGGGGTACATCGGTCACAGGTATTGATAAAATGAGTGCCGACCCATAATCTCAAATTTATATTTCAAAGCCGAGTTACACTGAACTCCAACTAGTTCCATTTGGAGTTCCTCCGGCACATCTGATGCTGCATTGACGGCAAACGGTGAGCAAAATAGTGAGAATTCCTTCTTGAGCTGAGTGAAGACTTGGAAACGATTCTGAAACTCACTTTACAACCGTGATATTTTGTCCTTGTACCTGTCCATGTTGTCATTATTCCCATGAGCGACACGCACAGACTGCAAAGAGGGGAAATGAGCTGGGTTGCTCTGGGATAGTTGCATCTCCCACAGTCCTAATTTAATTTGAAAGGCATGAATGCTGTTGTAGTATTCCATAACAAGTTTGTTGCAGCCTTGCATGTTAACATTAAGCACATTTAAGTGCTCTGTTATATCCAGCAAAAATGTAAGATCCTGAAGCCAGTCTGGGTCATCCAACTCTGCCACTGGCTTCCCTTTCTCATTCGTGAATAGTCCAATTTTCGCACAACACCTCTGCTCAAACAGCCAACTTCAGTGTGGTAGGGTAGGCCGTGTCCGATATTTCTTTCGGGCAAAAGAGTGTCAAATTGCCGATGGTTGAGTCCCTTGGATCTAATAAAATTAACCGTTTTGATTACTACATCCATGACATTGTCCATTTTCAGGCTCCTGCTACACAATGCCTCTTGGTATATAATACAATGAAAATTCCAGGATTCCTGCTCTGGATTCTCTGTCTGAACTTTCTCTCTGAATTTCGCAACAACACCTGTCTTTTTCCCGAGCATGGACGGTGCGCCATCTGTTGCCACCCTGACAGCGTGACTCCAGTCAACCCCCAGTCTGTCCAAGGCCTCGACGAGGCTGGAGAAAATGTAATTCGCCATTGTGGTGTTTGTCATGGGCACCATCTCCATAAACTCCTCAGTGAAAGTCAAAGGTGCATCAACACCACGAATAAATATTCCCAATTGAGCTACATCAGTCACGTTGGTGCTCTCATCAATTGCAATAGAGAAGGCAATAAATGACTTCACTTTGTCTTTTAGTTGACTGTTCAAATCTCCTGCAAGGTCCCCGATTATCTCTGCCGCATTATTTCTTGACAAGTTGATATTTCTAAAAGCCTGTCTCTTCTCAGGGCATGCCAGCTCAGCCGCCGTCAGCACGCATGCTTCGATGAATTCCCTCTCTGAGTATGGCTTCGACGCAGCAGCTATTTTGTTGGCAATAATATAGCTGACCTTGACAGCTCCATCATGAGTCTCTTGACTTTTGGTGTACACTGATTGCTGTTTTTTCAGAGCTGCTTCAAGGTCATTTACCTTTTGCGTCATATTTTTCTCCATGTGACGTCTCATAGTGTCATTTGATATTGTACTCTTTTGTCCTCTTGATATTGTACTCTTTTGCCACAGCCACATTGCGAGCATATCAGACACACAGGTTTGCCGTTGACCTCACAGAAGAAAAAACTATCTTTCCAATTATCGTTGAATATCCGACCTCAACTTTTCTTTTCTTGGAAAGCATTTTGAACCACAGCAGCAAACAGTCTCAGCCTTGCTACAGGTGTGGGCAGTGGAGTGGGCCCGGTATCCGCGCATGCTCAGTTGGGGAAGGCTTGCTGGGCCTGCCGCCATTTTGAGATCGCCATTTAGACTCGCATCACAACAGGGATCTCTGGCGTCACAATGGGAATGGGTGAGTGGTGGAATATTGCATTTGGGGACGGGGACCCAACGGATCCTCACATGGTCTAGTACATAATAAATGGTCATGAATATACTTTTCTTTCCCCCAAATCATCCCGCGGGTGGTTAGTTTGACACCCCTGCTTTAAAGCTTCCTCACCATATTCCCTGTTCTTCTTATTCCTGCAGGATTAAGATCAGCAGTTATATTTCCCACTAACAAACGCAATGATCTCCATTACACTGATGTTCCTTCTTAGTTATGCAAAATGTTTCTGGGGAAAAGGAGATAAAAGTCAACAACGATCTTGCAGGAAATGCAATAAATGTATTGGCTGAGGAACAGTTTGTGCCTAGTTGTGGTGGCTGTAAGGTTCCTGCTGGAAGCTGCACACAGTAAAGGCCATAGTCTCTGAGAATATATTTATTAAGTGGAGCACAAACAAAATTGCTATTGATTGTCTGTGTTTGGCACTGTGTTTAGATTTTCAAAATGCTTTTCCATTGCATGGATTATGTTGCAGTGAGAACACAGGACATTTGGAAGCTGAGCAAACAGGAGAATCTATTTGTGAATTGTACTGAAAGATTATGAAATAAGTAATGAAAGGTTTAAGATGAAAAGTGAAGTGAAAAAGTACAAGGTTAATGCCAAATCGGGTGCAGAACATAAGGAGAGAAGAAAAATAAGATAAGATTGAGATAAAGGAATTAAAACATGGCTTTGTTGATAATTATTTTATGATTTTAAGCCACCAGCAACAATAATGTCACTGTCACTTGGGTGACCTGAATGTATGCCTTTTCCCCCAGTAATCAGGTTTCCATCCAACATGAAAACAGAGCAAATCTGGGTTAAAGTTATAATTGTTTCTGATTCATCAGTACGTAGACAATAATGTCAGGAGTTAACTTGACATCCTGTACTGAGATCTGCCACTCTGTGAAAGAAGATGGATAGAATGGAGAAATAGAGATTTAACTAAAAAAAGAAGAGAAAATGAATAGGGTGTTTGTTTACATTTGTCAAGTCACAACCTTAGACCTCCAAAATGCTCCACAATCAATTATAGATTTTTAATGTAGGCACTGCTGTATATCGGCAACTGGTGCATGAAAAAAAGGTCTCATAAAGCACAGTAAGTTGTTGTCTTATTAAATATTTAACTATGTGTTTTTGAGCCAAGTGCTAAATGATGTTACATGGCATAATTTGAGAAAACATCCCACAAACGCTCTCACATCAGTCAATATACAAGAGAAGACATATGCATTTCATTTAACACAATATATACTTCTCAATTCTACCTGACATTTGTTTTGATTTCATCTATCATAGGCATCCATCTTTATATTTATGTTGGAGTGGCTGAGCAATGTCTGAGCAGGCGTAGGTACACAAGATGCTGGAGAAACTCAGCGGGTGCAGCAGCGTCTATGGAGCGAAGGAGATATTAAAGCGAAGGAGGTGTTAAAATAATCTAGAGAGGAGATCTATGAAGCATTTTCATGCTGTCTAGCCTTTTTTCATCTTATAGGAGGTAAAATTGTGCAATGTGATCCTACCATAAAAGCATTATTAATGGCAACAAGGAACTGCAGATACTGGTTTATACCGAAGGATGACACAAAAAACTGGAGTAACTCAGCGGATCAGGCAACTTCTCTGGAGAAAATGGATGGTTCTAATCAATCTAATTAATTATTAATTATGATGGCTTTATTAATGTGGTTTACATGTGGCATAAATAGTGGCCAGAGCACATGAAAAGCTATGTCACACATCTTTGAACTATGGGATATTTTATTTCCATCTAAACAGACAAGCCTTGGTATTATTGTTTATTTAAAATGCAAGGGGATTAAGGTGCATGCTGGAAAATCACCCCGGCAATGGTGATATGTGATGAATCGAGACCAGTTTCTTCTGCTGCAGGATGCACCAGCAATTAATGCACTGACCTCATGATCTCAGCATCTGCACCACTACTGAGTCTGGACCTTATCCCTCTTTAGTGAACAGCTAGCAGCAACAGGCACTCAGTGAACCAGTGCTGGTGCCATTCTGAGGTGGCCAAAAGAGCGGATATCAGAAAAAAAACTGTAAGGGCATGGATGAAATTATGTTTAATATCTCATCAGTGTTGTCAAGATTATCAAGGTTCAACTCCCACTATTTGTACTACTATTCAGTTGAATACACTCAGTCATTTCACCAGCATCAATCAATCAGTCAGGACATTGAGCAAACAATCCCAACACTCTCATATGCTGTAGGAAGGAACTGCAGATGCTGGTTTACACTGAAGATAGACACAAAATGCTGGAGTAACTCAGCAGGACAGTGAGCGTATCTGGAGAGAAGGAATCTAATCACACTCTCTTATGCTTATCACTGCCATAAGTCTCACACCTTAATCTCACAGTTTCCACACACTGCCAGATATCACCCCCTCACTAACATGTCTCTGTGGCAGGAATCAAGGGCACATAACTAGTGCCAGCATTTGCAGATGCCTTCTCCATTTGCAAATGTCTTCTCCCTTACTTTACTTTACTTTAGACTTCAGAGATACAGCGTGGAAAGAGGCCTTTCGGCCCACTGGGTCAGCACCGACCAGCGATTACCCCATACACGAGCACTATCCTATACACTGGGGGCAATTTATAAATGTACATAATTGATTTGCAATTCTTTCTTGTAGTTAACCCTCTTGATTCTCTGCTATGATTCTCTATTCTGTTGCTTTCAGCTAGTGCAGAATATCTTACAATTGAATATAATGAGATCACACATCTCCATAGTCATTTTCCATCACTAGCAAGGAATGTCCCAATAACAAAGATACCTTTCCTTTGCTACACATTGCACACTTTGGCCCATACTTCCACAAATCGCATGTAGCATACCGTACTGAAGTTGATATATGTCAAAATGGATTTGGATTTGGCTGGAAACTGTGGCATGGAATTCATTTTGCCTGTTGCCAGTTTAACCACATTTCTTCACTGCCAGGCTCATGCTTTTAATTCTTCCGAGGAACTTCACAGACTTGTTTTTAAAAAACCTGGTACAAAAGGAGCCACAAAGCTCTTTAGTGCCAATTGAGATGACAAAGGTTCTGGCCTGCAGAGACAAATATTGGATTACTGGAAACATTACCAAGTAGCATAATGCGTGATACACTTGCAGCGATGAAATCAGACTGTGGTGTATCATATGCAATGTCAAAAGTACCTTACTATATGTTACTTTAAAATACAGGAGCCATGAATAAGCTGATAACTAAAATCCTCTTTTCAAATTCACTTTTTTACAGGATTGATCCCCAGTGATGTGATGAAGTTTTTGTTCAAAACGTTTGAGATTTCCAAGTCTCTCTTACTGAATTAAAACTAAAGTAGAGGTCAAAGGTCCTCTGTGATTAATCTCAGCACCTCCCACTTCTCAGCTGTGTGCAAGTATCACAGTGTGGGGGAACTGCTCCAATGGGACAAAGTGTTGTTCCATGATTGATGGCTTTGATGTAACGGCACATAGTTAGCGTGCAACAGCCTAGAACATTACTGACCTCAACCTCTAAAGAGCAGAGCAAAAGCCTTTGATCATAGGGTATTGGGCAGACTGATTGAGGTCATTGCTTGCAATAATTATGTGCACCAAGTGAAAATATTCCAGAAATGATAATATTCATCATTTACTGAAACCGTTTTGAAAAGTAAGCCAAGTTTTACACATTATAAGGAATGTCCCAATGTGAGACTGTGTTCTGAACTACTTGAAGTTTCTGAGGTTGCGTTTTGCATCTGGAATCATCTGCGTAATGTCATGTAATACTTATTGCAGACAACTTTGTTATTAAGCTATATGCTCCACTACAGGTAAATGTTTCCACATAAATCAAAATAGAAAATATATAACTAGATATAACTAGGAACCCTTCGTCAGACAGGGTTCTCCTTCCTTCTTCATCTTCGGAATGCTTCTATAGTCTGGAGAAGGGTTTCGACCCAAACGTCACCTAATCCTTTTCTCCATAGATACTGGCCTGACCCGCTGAGTTATTTCAGCATTTTGTGTCTATCTTTGATATAAACTAGCATCTGCAGTTCCTTCCTATCCCTTTTATAATACTAGAGTATACTAGAGTGTATCAGGTATACCCGAGTGTAACTTTTGCTCCTACACTGTTTTGAAATAAGGACAACTATTTCCAAGAGTTTTAAGGATTGGAACATATTGGATTGTGAATGACGATACACAGAGGGAGAAAAGACCTGATGTGTGCGCCGTGCCTTTTGTGATTAGTTTTGAGTTTTGAGGTACAGCATGGAAACGGGCTCTTCAGCCCACTGAGTCCATGCTGACCATCAATCACCCATTCACACTGGTGCTATGTTATCCCATCATGCACTCCCGACACACAAGGGACAATTTACCGAGGCCAATTAACCTACAAACCTACACAAGTCTGAGGGATGTGGGAGGAAACCGGATTTCCCAGAAGAAACCCATGTGGGAGAGAGAATATGCAAACTCCACACAGACGGTAGCTGGGGTAGAATCGAAACCTGGTCTGTGGTGCAATGAGGCGGCGACGCTATCAAGTACACCACGAAGGAAGATAGAAAATCAGTTGATAAATCAAGGGGCAGAAGGAAAACAAAAGAGGGGTAAGCAGTTTTCAAACCTGTCCTTGTGCCAATCAACCTGAAGAGTTAAATGTTTAACGGAATGATTCTCCATGTTAATAGCAACCTATTTCGGTATCAGAGAGGTTATTGGAAGCCATTAACACTAATTACGTCATTATGGAAGTATTTGTTTTTGTAATTATGAGAATTAACTATTCTTATGCTGAGTTTAATGGGCAATTAATGGGCAAATACATCATATTCCTGAAGAAAATATGCCTGTTAAAGGTGAGATGTTCTTTTTACACAACTCACATTGGAAGCACAATTCAGACAGCAATTGCAGTCTCCAATTCTATTCATGAAGCCAAACATCTTATTTACTCTTTAGTAATATTACCAACTTGTCCTGCCAGTCTCAATGATTTGCATATGTGCGTATCTCAGGAACTTTCTGTTCCCGCATCACCTTTATATTCAAACAGACTTTCATAGCAGAGGCTTTCTGACTCAGTACAGTGTTCCACCGAGTGAGTTGACGTAACCGTCTCTCCACAATCCCCCAAGAGGAAAGGGAAAATTGGAAGTTCACAACTATAGAAACAAAGAACTGCAGATGCTGGTTAATGCACAACAAGACACAAAGTGCTGGAATAACTCTGTGGGTTCTGGAGAATATGGATGTGACTTTTCGTGTCGGGACCCTCCTTCAGTTCCTGATTATCTGTTGCTTTAAATTGAAGTGGACATTATATACTGTGCTCCTTAGAATCAGCAGTTTGCGTGGAGTTTGAATTCTCTCCCTGCAACTGCATGGGTTTTAGACTTTGGACTTTAGAGATACAGTGTGGAAACAGGCTCCTCGGCCCACCGAGTCCATGCCTACCAGTGATCACCCCGCACACGAGCACTATCCTACACACTATGGGACAATTTACAATTTTAACAAAGCCTATTAACCTACAAACTGTACATCTTTGGAGTATGAGAAGGAACTAGAGCACCTGGAGAAAACCCACACGGTCACAGGGAGACAAACTCCATACAGACAGCACCCGTAGTCAGGATCAAAGCTAAGTCCCTGGTGTTGTAAGGCAGTAACTCTACCGCTGTGCCACTGTGCTATCCTTCAGGTGCTCTGGTTTCTTCCCACATATCAAAGAAGTGCGGATTTGTAGGATACTTGGCCTCTGTAAAATTGTCCCTAGTGTGCAGGAAGTGGATGTGGAAGTGGGATATAACTGGTATGAATAGACAATCGAAAGTCAGTGTGGACTTGGTGGGCTGATAGGCCTGCTTCCACGCTGTATTTTACAATCAATCAACCGGCCACCTGTTGGTGCTGACTAAGTGTGATGCTGATAGAGGTACAGGGGAGCAAAGTAACAAACCAGTTGATGAACTGGTCTTCCTTCACACTCAGTTAGCACGTTATCCAATTCATCATTATCCAACACCTTTGCATTTTCTCCACAGGAGACTTTAAGCCAATGGCTAATGATATTCATGCTCTCTCCCTGTTGATTAGTCCACCCAGAGAGGACCATGTATTTCTCCAGAAATGCCAATCCATCCGGCAAAAGAATAAATCGGGGAAGGTGGTGCATCCATGGATAACAAGGGAAATCAGGGATAGTATAAAAACAAAAGATGAGGCATACAAATTTGCCAGAAAAAGCAGCCTACCGGAGGACTGGGAGAAATTCAGAATCCAGCAGAGGAGGACAAAGGGCTTAATTAGGAAAGGGAAAATAGATTATGAAAGGAAACTGGCAGGGAACATAAAAACTGACTGCAAAAGTTTTTATAGATATGTAAAGAGAAAGAGACTAGTTAAAACAAATGTTGGTCCCTTGCAGTCAGAAACAGGTGAATTGATCATGGGGAACAAGGACATGGCAGACCAATTGAATAACTACTTTGGTTCTGTCTTCACTAAGGAAGACATAAATAATCTGCCGGAAATAGCAGTGGAACGGGGGTCAAATAAGATGGAGGAACTGAGTGAAATCCAGGTTAGCCGGGAGGTGGTGTTGGGTAAATTGAACGGATTGAAGGCCGATAAATCCCCAGGGCCAGATAGTCTGCATCCCAGAGTACTCAAGGAGGTAGCCACAGAAATAGTGGATGCATTAGTGATAATTTTTCAAAATTCCTTAGATTCTGGAGTAGTTCCTGAGGATTGGAGGGTAGCTAATGTAACCCCACTTTTTAAAAAAGGAGGGAGAGAGAAAGCGGGGAATTACAGACCAGTTAGTCTAACATCGGTAGTGGGGAAACTGCTAGAGTCAGTTATTAAAGATGGGATAGCAGCGCATTTGGAAAGTGGTGAAATCATTGGACAAAGTCAGCATGGATTTACGAAAGGTAAATCATGTCTGACAAATCTGATAGAATTTTTCGAGGATGTAACTAGTAGAGTGGATAAGGGAGAACCAGTGGATGTGTTATATCTAGACTTTCAGAAGGCTTTCGACAAGGTCCCGCATAAGAGATTAGCATACAAACTTAAAGCACACGGTATTGGGGGTTCAGTATTGATGTGGATAGAGAACTGGCTAGCAGACAGGAGGCAAAGGGTAGGAGTAAACGGGTCCTTTTCAGAATGGCAGGCAGTGACTAGTGGGGTGCTGCAAGGCTCAGTGCTGGGACCCCAGCTATTTACAATATATATTAATGATTTGGACGAGGGAATTCAATGCAACATCTCCAAATTTGCAGATGATACCAAGCTGGGGGGTATAGTTAGGTGTGAGGAGGATGCTTGGAGGCTGCAGGGTGATTTGGATAGGCTGAGTGAATGGGCAGATGCATGGCAGATGCAGTACAATGTGGATAAATGTGAGGTTATCCACTTTGGTGGCAAAAACATGAGGGTAGACTATTATCTGAATGGTGGCAGATTAGGTAAGGGGAAGATGCAACGAGACCTGGGTGTCATGGTACACCAGTCATTGAAAGTAGGCATGCAGGTGCAGCAGGCAGTGAAGAAAGCAAATGGTATGTTAGCATTCATAGCGAAAGGATTTGAGTATAGGAGCAGGGAGGTTCTACTGCAGTTGTACAGGGTTTTGGTGAGGCCACACCTGGAGTACTGCGTACAGTTTTGGTCTCCAAATCTGAGGAAAGACATCCTTGCCATAGAGGGGGTACAGAGAAGATTCACCAGACTGATTCCTGGGATGTCAGGACTTTCATATGAGGAAAGATTGGATAGACTCGGTTTGTACTCGATGGAATTTAGAAGATTGAGGGGGGATCTTATAGAAACCTACAAAATTCTTAAGGGGTTGGACAAGCTAGATGCTGGAAGATTGTTCCCGATGTTGGGGGAGTCCAGAACAAGGGGTCACAGTCTAAGGATAAGGGGGAATTCCTTTAGGACCGAAATGAGGAAAACATTCTTTACACAGAGAGTGGTGAGTCTCTGGAATTCTCTGCCACAGAAGGTAGTTGAGGCCAGTTCATTGGCTATATTTAAGAGGGCGTTAGATGTGGCACTTGTGGCTAAAGGGATCAGGGGGTATGGAGAGAAGGCAGGTACGGGATACTGAGTTGGATGATCAGCCATGATCACATTGAATGGCGGTGCAGGCTCGAAGGGCCGAATGGCCTACTCCTGCACCTATTTTCTATGTTTCTATGTTTCTATCATTGGTCTAGTTTTTAAAGCAACTTTTCCCCTATTTCATTCTTTGTACCAAATCATTAAAGGAATAAAACAAAAATATAAGCTTGTGCATACATTTTATTTCATTTCAAAGGAAACAGATGGATGTATAATGTATAAATGTGAACTTGAACTTGAAAACAAAGTGCTAGGGTAACTCAGCGGGTCAGGCAGCATCTCTGGATATGAATATGGATAGCTGGTGTTTCAAAGGTCCTGACCTAAAATGTCACCTATCCGTGTTCTCCAGAGATGCTGCCTGACTTGCTGAGTTACTCCAGCAATTTGTGTCCTTTTGTAAACCAGCATCTGCAGTTCTTTGTTCCTACAGATGTACAGTGTAGAGTATTATGTTTTCTGAATGTTTTGCCACCTACCAGCGAGAGGAGGCTGATCTCTAGTCTCTGTCTAAGTGATTAGTTTCAATGCCAGCTATCTGCATCATGCAGCATGCCTGAAATCCTGCTTCCATTGCAGAAAAGGTAGGATTGGACCTGCGTCATCTAGACAAGTCATCAGAAAGGTACCCTTTATACCCCAGTCAGTGTGAGGTCCCCACAACATCAGTGGTTCAGGCATCATCTCTGGAGGACATGGATAAGTGACGTTTTGGGTCGGGACCCTTCTTCAGACCTTTTCTGGAATGGAGAATTTTGAAATGTGGCCAATGGAAAAGAAAATTAATTTAAAATCCTTCCACAGACTGGAAGCCGATAGTGGCATGCTCCCTCCAGCCTTGGAGAGCCAATGCAGTATCGCTGTGTGGACTCACCAACCGCACAGGCTCCCCTCCCCCTTTAAAATCCTAGGATGCACGTTAGCTTGCTCCTTGGATCTATTACCTTTATTTATTCTTCATTCCAATTTCTTCTCTCGCAGTCTATAAGGGATTGAAAATAATTTGGCTGGTCTTTACATTTTTACATATTCATGGAAGCTATTACGGTCCGCTTTCAAGTTTCTCACTCGATCACTCGTGTAGTCTGCCTCTGCTTTTCTTATCAATGCCTTGCAGCTCTTTTGCTGAATTCAGGAATCTTCAGACTTGCTGCTTTTCTTGGCAATATTATAAGCCTTTTCATATGATCTAACACTTTCTTTAACTTCTCTTGAAAGTCAGAACTTGAACACATTTCCAATCTGTTTTTTGTGCCTTTTGGGTACTTTTGCACGATGTACATTATGTATTAATACTTTCAATGTTAGCCATTGCTTTTTACTGCATATCTTATAGTTTCCCACTGGACAATGGCCAACTCACACATCATGGGATTTCCTAAAGTAGCCTATTCAGATTTAACAAAATTAATTTAAATTGAATATTATCATACTATGATCATTATTCGCTAAAGTTCCCTTACCCATCAATTCTTCAGTTAACCTTTTCTTATTTCACGATACTGGATCTAAAATATCCTGTTCCCTTGTTGGTTCCAAATACTGATCTAGAAAACCATCCTTCTTGGACTCCATGAATTAATTCATCCCAAAAACCTCGTTATTACAGACCATGGAGGGATTTGGGGGGGTGCGGGGGAGGTGGAGGAGGAGAGTGGCGTCCGTTATTGCCGATTGTCTGCTACAACTGAGTAAGGTATTATCATTGTGTGCAGTTGAAACAAAGAACTGCAGATGATGGTTAATACACAAAAGGACGCAAAGTGCTGGAGTAACTCAATGGGTCAGGCAGCATTGCTGGAGAACATGGGTAGGTGACATCGGGACCCTTCTTCAAACTGATTCAGTCTGCCAAGATACTCCAGCACTTTGTGTTGTTTCATCTTAAAACTAGGCGCCGAGGCATTGGTCTACATCAGCCAACACTTCTTCACCGGTTGATACAGTTGTTGTTATAGCTCATGTTGTAACAGGATGTGCTTTCTGCAGGCTGCCGTACCGACAGGATGGGCTTGGTCACCGTGGGGCTCCTTCCTCTCTCGTCCATTGATTTATCTGCTCCCCCACCGCCTCCTCCTTCTCCTTCTTTTATCTGTTGTCAAAATATGTGTTTATAAATTGGATAATTCTGTTAGGTAGGTTTTTTTAATGGTGACAAATGGACAATAATAGGAAGATTAAATGAGAGCTTACCAGTTTGAAGTTTGATCTTTATTTTATGAGACGTTACGATGAGGGATTACGTGAAGAAGCCCGCCAGCCTGCATGCACGTCAACCTTCAAAGCAGCGGTGTGAAATCACAGAAACCAGTTGCTGAACTAGAACTACCACATGACCTTTATGAGACGAGGGTTGGGAGCGGACGGCACATAATCCCTCATCGTAACTTCTAAAATAAAGATCAAACTTCAAACTGGTAAGTTCTCATTCAATCTTCCTATTTTACTTCGAAGTCACGTAAGTGACTACGTGAAGACTTTAAAGCTCCATGATTTCATGCCGCGAACACGATTCCATGCAACACACTGCATTAGTTGACCAGAAATGATTGAAAAGATAATGCATTCAGACATGACATAGATTTAAAACATGCTGATGCTTTTAATAAACAAATGATAATAAAAATAATAGTGCCCCTCACATCCGGGAGCAAATTATAGAACGGAACTTAAAACTGAGTTGGCAAACAACCCCGGCCTTGCAATCGGTTTATTATAAAAAGTTTGGAGTGTTCGCTCATTCGACCATCCTGCAGTTGCTAGGATGTGGTCCAGCGGAACCTCCATAAACCTCGCTGCTGATGTTGTTGCAGCTCTGGTGGAGTGAGATTTAAAAACATCAGTGTCCACTCCTGCACTAGCCAATACTTGTCTTAACCACCTGGAGATGGTCTACACTGATACCCTCTTGTGTGGCTTTTTAGAACTAATAATCATTGCCAGTTGAGTGCTTCTAAGGCTCTTTGTAACCTTAAAATACTGTTGCATATGTGTGACCACACGCAATCTGTAGTCCATAGGGTATGCCATTAATTCCAGTTTTAGACCTGACACCCCTGGTCTGCTCTGTTTAATTAACTCATGTACATCAAACGTTATTTTGTTGGTAGATGTAACCATTCTGTCCAGCCGCAGCTTATGCAACGACTGGACCTGTTGCGCCGAAACCAACGCCATGAGCATAACCACTTTATATGTGAGCCTGACCAAAGACAAGGATGTAGCTGGAGCCCACCAGCGAAGCAGCATTAGCACAATGTTAACATCCCATACCTCTGTGTACCTGGGCCTGGGGGGGATTTGTGTTAAAGATATCCTTCATAAATCTGGATATCAGTGGATGAGACCGGGCAGAGTGATGTTCCGATCCCAGCAACAAGTATGATGACAAGGCACATTTGGCACAATTATTGGCACTATAACTCAATCTTTCGTCAAAGGACAGTTTTGAGCGAAACTCCAAGACGTCAGTTATACGTGCCGTAACATACGTTTTGTCAGACTGCAAACAAAACACTTCCCATCTCCTAATGTAAGAGATGTACTGCTTCTTGGTGCTATCCCTCCAAGCTGCAATGATCTCATCCACAGTTCTGTCTGACAATCCGAGCCCCAGGAAAGGTCTTCTTAAAGTCTGCAAATCAATAAATTGATTCGATCATGCTGTGAGTGGCCTTCCCGGGTTACGGGATGAACCAGCAAATTATTGCGTTTGGAAACAACCATATAAGTTCTGTTACCATCCCAATATGAGTGGGAACCATGGCTGCGTAGGCCAGTCAGGCACTACCAAATTCCTGAAGCAGAATCTTGCTGGATTTTTTGCAAGCACCGACTGACGAGGCAAAATGGAGGGAATGCATAAAAGAACATTCCTCCCCAGTGTAGCGAGAATGCATCTATTGCCACTGCCCCAGGGTCTGGCTCCCATGCAACATACTTTGGTAACTGGTGATTTAGCCTAGATGCAAACAAATTGATATCTGGTGTTCCATCCCGAGCAGCAATGTGGTTAAATACTTTATGATCCAAATTCATTCTGTGTTGTTATTGAATTTTCGTGACCTGGTGTCCGCCACCATATTAAACCTACCAGGCAAATAGGTAGCTGAAATCCAAATGCTTCTTTCGATACAGCAGTGCCAAATGAGGTTAACTAAATGATCACAGGATACTGACTTGATTCCACCCATGTGATTAATATATGCCATTGCTGCAGTGTTGTCAATTTGTAGTTGAACATGCAAATGATGCATATTCCCACAATAAGTTTTTAACCCATAGAATGCCCCTAGCATCTCTAGGTAGTTAATACCATGTAACTGAAGAATTGATGACTCATGCATATCCCATCTGCCCATGCAACTAGAGATGGTATTAGTAGCTCCCCATCCTTGAGCACTAGCATCAGTTTGTAATATAACTGAAGGTTTGCTGACAAAAATATTACTGGTGCAATGCCAAATATTGGTCTCCACCATTGTAATTCTGATATAGCTTCAGCTGGTAACCTCATGGGTCTGTTAACATGACATAAATTGTATTTAAGTGCGTGCTCCTTTTTGATAATGCAAAGGCCCAAATTGTGCAGCTGGAAAAACAGCCACTAATTTCCCAATTACACTGGCCACTTGTCGAATAGATGGCTGCTCCATAACAACAAGGTTGTTACAGGCTTCTATTAACTCCAATCTCTTGCCCCAGGGCAGAGTCACAGACATATTGATAGAGTTAATGGTAAATCCCAAATAGATAATCACTCTAGTTGGTATCAACTTGGATTTAACTGGATGGATGAGAAACCCCAATTTCTCAAATGTGAGTTTCGTGGCTGAAACAGTTTATTTAACTAATTTCAGCATTTTCCCTATGATTAGAATATCATCCAGATAAGCCATAACAATGTGCTTTTGAGCTCTTAGTAGCCCAAGCACCGGTTTCAATAATTTGGTGAACAACCTGGGGGCTGAAGTTAACCCATTAGGCAATGCTTTAAACTGCCACAGTTGCCCCATCCAGCTAAATTTCAAATATCTCCGGTGATCCCTGTGAATGGGCACTGAATAATATGCATCTTTGAGATTGATGCATGCCATAAAGTATCCTTTGGAAATCAGCTGTTTCGCAGTAACGAAGTTTCCATTTTGAAATGTTAAGTTTTGTTAAATCAAGGATGATTCGACACCCTCAATCTTTCTTTTTTCTGGGGAAGATATTAGAGACGAATTGGTGATGTTCATGACTCGACTTCTCGGTTACCCCTTTTGTGTATAATGTGTGAATTTCAGCTTGTATATCCAAACCTTCCTGTTGGGAATGAACAAACGTCCGGCTTGGTGTATGCTGTGTGGGTGGCAATGAATTGGGAAGAAATTCAATTTGGAACCCTTGTATACTGTGCGTATAAACGGATCTTTTGTTATCTAGTGCAATTCATGCAAAAACAAGTGTAATCTACCACCAACTTGTAACTGGTCCACACACCCCATGTTCTGGAAAGAACCAGACCCACCTACCTCCATGGTTACCGGTGGCCTTATGGTAGGCCGAGAGGGTAAGACTGCTGGGGTGCGCAGATTGCGCATTTTCCACAAGGGCCGGCTTGGGCCTTGGCCTAAAAAAGACCTCTGCCCAGAGAATTCAGCTTTCGAGCTGCAACCAGCTTCAGTGAACCGCTTCCTGCTGATGGAAGTGCAGGGGTGCTGTCGCCGAAACGGTGAAGCTTTGCTCATCATTGGTGCCTTGATCAGCCCGACAGATTTTGCTTCTTCATCCAGGTCTTTTACCTGCTTCGGTAGATCTTCCCCGAACAGAAGATTCGGCGGCTGGACATTGCTGGCCTTACATAAGCCTGCAAATTTGGGGTTCAAGGCAGGTCTGATGGCGTTCTTCCAAAAACAGTTTATTTTGAAATGTGCATTATACATCAACGCCAGGGCATCCGGCTGGACGTCTGATAACGGACCCCCATCCACAGATCTGGCAAGTGCCATAATGCCTGACGCCAGCAATTTTACGATTCTTTGGAGTTTCATCTCCTGGGCTTTGATGTCCCCTGCAATGTATCCCCAGATAGAGCTGTTCACAGCCGGCATTTTCAGGGATGCACAATTTATAGGTGTATGGTACTTTGTAGTTGTTACCACCATCACCTGTTCCTGCAATTGGTGCGATGTGAGGTAGTTTATGCTGGCAGCTAGCTCTTCCTGCAGCGGCTCCCCTGTTTGTGAGGGTATCACGAACCTTGATGCTATGGCAGGCAATTCCTGAACCTCACATATGTCGTGCATCCCGGTATGTTCCCCAGACATACCTCCGAATTTATAGTCCGTCCAATACTGACCCCGTACGCTCCCCCCCTCAGAGTGGGAGACATTATGCAGCCCTGGACCAGGCGCTGTCGCAGGCCCCTGAGGAGACCTGCGCTGATATGTTTCCATTTCATGGAGCATATCATGATGGAGCATCCTTTCCATAAGGTGCTGCATCCGGGATAAACGCCCGAAGACGTTATCCATGACTGTAGGAGGCGACTCCTCCTGGCCTAACTCGTCTGAGTAAACCGGCCTGTCAGACTTCGTTTTGGCTTTCCCCCCTTTCGGGGTTGCCAAGGTGCTTTGGGCCAGCACCAAGTCTGAAGTTGCTGTCAGCGACTCGGACGGCGAAACCGCCGGCCGCCGGCTACCTGCACTTCCGCGGTCCTCCGTAGCCGGTTTTCCCGTCTGGATTTCGCCCTGGATTCCATATCCACAGTAAACTCTGCAAAAGAGATTTCCCAACCAAAAAATACAACCTCGGAATAAGTTTGAAACTTACCTGCGGGGTTTTAAACTTACCGCTGGAGGAGCGACGCTCCTCCCAGCCAGTCGTGCGCCATGCATTAGACGCATTGACGCGCATGCGGGCTGGCGGGCTTCTTCACGTAGTCACTCACATGACTTCGAAGTAAAATTGACTTGTAGATTTGGTATTTAGATAATGATCTAGACATGCATTTCAATGATACATTCACAGTTATTTACTTATCACATTTTACTTGCCACTGTAGAAATTTCCTAGATCTGAAAAAATAATTTGAAACTGTGAGAAAATGGAAGCCAATCAGCACCTATAAATTGCAATGTGATAATGATCAACCTTTGGTGATGTTGGCAGAGGTGAATATTTGCAAGGAAGCAAAGACCCGTCTTGGTCTTATTCAAAAATGTTGAGTTTATCTTAAGTGCCAGGCGGGACCTTGTTTGCAAATGGCATCTCCAACATCGAGGGGCTCCCACAAAAGGGTACTGAAATGTCGAGCTTTATAATATGTTCAAACACAAATTAAAGTACAATATTTGCTTTCCGCTCTGGAATCAGAAAGGAGCTTCCCTTGGACTTAACCTCCTCTTGCAAGACAGCCATGTAACTTCAGAACATGTGCACTTTGCACATCTATGGTGTAAATCAACTGTAAGGATATGGGAGGTAGACAAAAATGCTGGAGAAACTCAGTGGGTGAGGCAGCATCTATGGAGTGAAGGAATAGATGACGTTTCGGGTCGAGACTCTTCTTCAGACTGATGTGGGGGGGGGGCGGGAAGAAGAAAGGAAGAGGGGGAGACAGTGGGCTGTGGGAGAGCTGGGAAGGGGAGGTGAAAGAGGGAGAAAGCAAGGACTACCTGAAATTGGAGAATTCAATGTTCATACCGCATTGTAAACTACCCAAGCAAAATATGAGGTGCTGCTCCTCCAATTTGCAGTGGGATTCACTCTGGCCATGGAGGAGGCCCAGGACGGAAAGGTTGGATTCGGAATGGGAGGGGCAGTTGAAGTGCTGAGCCACTGGGAGATCAGGTTGGTTATTGCGAACTGAGCAGAGGTGTTGGGCGAAGCGATCACCAAGCCTACGCTTGGTCTCACCGATGTAGAGCAGCTGACACCCAGAGCAGCGGATGCAAAAGATGAGGTTGGAGGAGGTGCAGGTGAACCATGAGGTAGCACCAATGCAGAAGTCGATGTAGCGGAGGTAGAGTTCGGGGATAGGGCCACGGTACGCCTCGAACAAGGATTGTTCAACTTACCCTACAAAGTGGCAGGCATAGCTGGGGCCCATGCGCGTGCCCATAGCTACGCCTCGGATTTGGAGGAAATGGAAGGAGTTAAACGAAAAGTTGTTGAGGGTAAGGACCAGCTCGACTAGGCGGAGGAGAGCATCGGTAGACGGGAATTGGTTGGTTCGGCGGTCGAATATGGGAAATTGCCATTTGCCTGTTTCTATTAAAATGAAACCTATATGAAGGTGAACACTGTCACAGAGGTGGCAGAAGCGAATCATTCCTCTGCAATAGTTTTTTGCAAATGTGGTGAGATTTAATGTGCGCCTTGAGAATCTGGATCTCACAGAACATTTTTAAACCATCTGACAGGTCCAAACAGCGTAAACTAGCACAGATCAGCAATTATGCAGCCAGGAAATTCTTGCAATAAATTTACAGCGTTGACGTCAAGTAACTTTCAAACAATATTGATGGGAAGAGCTCTGCAAGTGCATTCAAAGTGACATTTGTGGGATTCCAGAAAAAAAATAATTTCCTTTAAACCTCAGTTCACCTCTCTGTTTACAATCCCAGATTAATTGCTCTTAATTAGTATAATGTAGAAAAAGCCAATTTTACTTTGCTAAATTAATTAACACTGGAGACCTTTCCCTTTAAATCATCTGTGGTTTCCAGTTTGCATAGGTTCTAAAGTTGGGGAATAATGGTACAAAGTGTGGAATTGTAATTAATAGATTGAATGAGTTCCCAGAGATAATGATAATGTTCACTGCAGCTTGATGAGACCAATGTTTTCACACACTGTACAACTGGAGGATATTTTGCAGCTGTTGTCCTCAATATCATAGAGTTAAACGTAGGCGGCAGGGAGGGGGGGGGGGGGGGGGGAGGAGTGTAGATGGAGCATGTTGGTCGGCTTGGGCAAGTTGGCACTCTTTTCATGCGGTTATGACTATGCTGAGTGTTCTTGTCGTGTTTGATGTGGCTCCATCCATCACTCGGGCAACGACAGCATTTGCGTGGAAATCTGAGATGTGCTGAAGCCTCGACAGCTGAGGACCACCAGTTCCAATCTGAACTGCTGGCTCCAACCGGCAACACTCTATCCATTGGTCAGTTCATCATTGTGGAAGCTATCCCATCATGTTATGTCACACAAAAGGCTGGACCCAGCTATTTACAGATCTCATTCCACCCACTGGGTCTGAACAGGGCCACGTTTGTATTCGATCACAAAGCTGATGCCATTGCTTTCATCTGAGTTCTCACAAAAACAAAGCAAACTTCTCATTGTTTAGATCATTCAATTTGAGGAAGTATATGCAGCAGAACTAACTTCCTTTGCAGGTAATTGGAAAGATAGATGGCTGATAAACAGATTTTACAATGAGGCCATTATTACACTTGGTATTTTTGGCATGTGGTTCAATAGCTATTTAAACGTTTTTCTCTTGCCTTTTCCCTTTTGGCAATACGTTTGCCAATTAGAAAGATGGCTTTGACAACCAAACGTCTTTGGTCCAGTTGGAAAATATCCTGCAGCTTGTATTTTATATGTGTTGCAGAGGGCTGACTTTCGTCAGCACTGAATACATGAGATGTAGATTGAAATGTAACCAAACACATTCTGCATCAGCGGGTGATAGAAGTACACAGCTGGGATACTTGCACTTTTGAATTATTGCAGCCTTATTTTTTCTGCATCAACAGCAGTACCGGAAACATATACACACTAATCAAAGTCTTCCAACCCATGGAGCTGGACTGTGAAACTGCTGGCGAGATAAAACAGGCAAAAAGGCACGATTTATTTCCCCTCCTTGTTTGATATGAACATTCCACAATATGAAATATGTAAATGGAAAATAAAAAGGTACCACACTGATTCTAAACATTTCATAATCTAAAGGGTTCTGATGTAATCAATGCCTGGCAGAAGATTCCAACATGAACCAAATATGACATGCTTCAAACGTGCATCAAGGACACCTGGAGCAGCACCAGAAATACTCATACTTATAGGGCGGCACAGTGGCTCAGCGGTACCATTGCTGCCTTACAGCTCCAGAGACCTGGGTTCAATCCTGAATATGGGTGCTGTCTGCGTGGAGTTTGTATGTTCTCCCTGTGACCGCGTTGGTTTTCTCCGGGTGCTCCGGTTTTTACCCACATTCCAAAGACGTACAAGTTTTGTAGGCTAATTGGCTTCTAATTGGTTAATTGTCCTTGTGCATAGGATAATGCTAGTGTACGGGGTGATCATTGGCTGGTGTTCATTCGGTGGGTCGAAGGGCCTATTTCCCCGCAGTATTTTTAAAGTCTAAATTAATATCAGTGAAACTTAGTGTACTCAGTAATAACATACTGAAGTTTTACGTATATCAACAGCATACAATGAGGTTTTTTAATGCTTGTCACTGTATGTATGTAATTAATCTGTTTTCTTTTATTAAAGCTACATACCACAAATTTGTATCAGGTTGTTAAAATCTTAGTTAAATGTAAAGGGTAATTTTAATCTCTAAGAGCTTTCTTCTGACTCTAGACAAAGGGCAGCACAGTTGCTTCACGGCGCAAGAGACCCAGGTGTAATCCTGACCTCAGGTGCTGTCTAAGCTGAGTTTGCCCATTCTCCCTTTTCCTCAAGATTCTTTCCACATCCTAAAGATGTACAGGTTTATAGGTCCATTGGCTTATGTAAAATTGCCCCTCGTGTGTAGTGAGTGGATAACATAGAACTAGTGTAAATGGATGATTGATGGTCAGCGTGGACTCAGTGGGTCGAAGGGCCTGTTTCCATGCTGTATCTCTAAACTAAACTAAGCTAAAGTAAACAAAGTGCCACCTGGTGCACAATAAGCAAATTCATATTCAGAGAGCACCTCATCACACCTCCTGTGAACACCTCCTGTGAACATTCCAATGCCTTTCCGTGGGGGTCTGCTCTGATGTTGCAGTCATGGTAGGTTATGCAGCAGCTATTTTATGCTCAGTAACATCCCAAAAACAGCAGTCAGAGACTGCTGTTGATTGAGGAATGAATATTGGGCAGGACGCCAAAAATAACTCCTTGGCTTTTTTCAAAGACTGCAGCATCCACCCAAACTCTCAGAACAGGCAGCTGGTGCCTTCTTTTGATGCTTGAAGGATGGTAAGTGCAGCCACAGAGAGTCTTCTATATTTTGAAGGGTGTGCTTTGAGGTCTCTGTGGTTAGCATTTCTAAAATGCAACCTGCAAAACATTCCTGACATACTCTCAGTCTCAACACAAATATCTTTGAAAGTTGGAGTTATGTAGATCTTCCACAAAAAATATTGATTACATTTATGGATTTGCATTAGATTTACTTGGTAAGGTTTCTTCTCCATAGTAACCTTTTCCAAACCGATATAAGGAAGAACATCCTGGGATTATTCAGTCATCAAAGCGCTATGATTAACTGGTGAAGAAAGGCATAAAGTGCTGGAGCAACTCAAAATGTAGAAACAAGGAACTGCAGATGCTTGTTTACACACGTTTCGGGTCGGGACCTTATTTCAGTCTGACTGAACTGTGCTTAAATGGAACTCTGATAAAACAAGTCCCAAATATTTTTTTATCCATTGGGTCCACTTCCATCAACATCTTCCATCCCAACTTTTGTGTCTCGACTAACCTATGGCCTCTGAATATGATGCACTTCAATGCTGAGAACTATATGCTGCACTTTGTATCTTCCCCTTTGCTTCTATCTATTGTGTTTGAGTTTCACCTGATTGTATTCATACATAATATTATCAGATAGGATAGCATGCAAAACAAGGCCTTTCACAATATCTCAGTAGAGTTTAGACTTTAGAGATACAGTGTGGAAATGGGCCCTTTAGCCCACCAAGTCTATGCCGACCCAACGATGATTTTGTACACTAACCTAGACACACTAGGACCAATTTTAAAACTTACCAAATCCAATTAACCTGCAAACTGGTACGTCTTTGGACCTCTGGATGAAACCAGAGCATTCGGAGAAAACCCACGCGGTCACAGGAAGAACGTACAAGCTCCACATTGACAGCAACCATAGTCTGGATCAAACCCGGTTTCTGGCGCAGTAAGGCAGCAAGTCTATTGGGCCAGATATGTCACTGTGCCGCACCTAATTGACAATAATAAACCTAAACTTAAGCCAATGATTGCCCCTACTGTGACCTCTACATATAACCCAGCTTCTACTCTCTGGTCTTCTGAAACCATGACTTTACAGGTCAGATGAATATCGTGATTCTCACCCAAACTCCCAAGGTGTGCTCAGTGGAGGTTCTACCACTGCGACATTACAACCCTCACTAACCTGGTCTCACCACCATGGCCATTTATCTTCTATTCCACCCCCCACCCCTCTAGCCACTTACCTGTTCAACCAAGACAGTGGCCACTAGCACCTCCCCCATTGTGCCACACCTTCCTTTTTTAGTTTAGTTTAGCTTAGATTATTGTCACACGTACCAAGGTTCAGTGAAAAGCTTTTGCTGCATGTTAACCAGTCAGTGGAAAGATAATATATGATTGCAATCAAGCCATCTATAGTGTACAGATAAATAATAAAGGGAACAATGTGAATAACACTTAGTGCAAGATAAAGCCAGTAAAATCCGATCAAAAGTAGTCCGAGGGTCTCCAAGGGGCTGTTCTGACTATTATGCTCTCACTTGCCCAATATCAGGTCTCAATCTGATTCACCACCACCAGCCTGCTCTTCCTCACAACTAACCAACTGATGTGATCCCCGGCACCACATTTAACGAGAAAGTGCAACCATCAATTATGAGCAGCATCTGGCACACCCATTAGGATTTCTGGGCCATTTAATTTACGAGCGCTGGTGATGACCAAAGGGATTAAAGTTGTCAAGATTTAAGTCAAATGGATTTTTGCAGTTACAACCTAAGTCACAGATCACTCACATCCACAGGAATGCCTCAAGTGTAATAGTAAGTGGCTACATTATCTCAATCCAGAAGGACAGGTAGTCTGAACTTGACAATAAGTTGAACTGGAGTTACATTTCACGTTTGATTATTAGGAGAGTGTAGAGGGAAGTTTACATTTGATATGCCTTGGTTTTATGATGCATGCTGCTACTAGATGCAAAGGAGAAAAATGCCACTCCAATTTGATTAATACAACGAGGACAGGCACAAAATGTTGGAATAACTCAGCGGTCAGTCAGCAACTCTGGAGAAAATGGAAAGGTGACGAGAATGGTCTCAACCCAAAGCTAGACCTATTCCTTTTCTCCAGAGATGCTGTCTGACCCGTTGAGTTACTCCAGATTTTTGTGTCTATCTGCAGTTCCTTCCTGCACATTTTGTCTGCTCCACTGCAAACTCTCCTCGAGGTATGCCTACGTTGAAGTACTACCGGAGCTCTGCAACACACTCTCTTCCCACTCCCCCTCTGTGAGTCTGAATAAGGGTCTCGACCCGAAAGGTCACCTCTTCCTTTTCGCAAGAGATGCTGCCTGATCCGCTGAGTTACTCCAGCTTTTTGTGTCTATCTTGCTGGGCCACTGAGATGCCCCAAATTCTTACAGCACATTTCAAGCAATCTATGCTGATTTAGTCAAAAATAACATTTTAAAAGCTGTTTTTATTTTTTAATCTATGTCTATTCAAGATGGCAGTTATGGCAGACAAGTGAAGAAAGTTAGCACAAATGCTGAGCAGCAAGATCAAAATGAAGTTAAATGTTTCACTAACATGGAAATGTACAAAAAGTTCAAGTTCAAATGAATTTATTGTCATGTGTCCCTGATGGGACAATGACATTCTTGCTTTGCTTCAGCACACAGAACATAGTAGGCATTTACTACAAAACAGATCAGTGTGTCCATATACCATTATATAAATATATACACACATGAATAAATAAACTGATAAAGTGCAAGGAACAAATAATGGGTTATTAAAGATCAGAGTTTTGTCCGAGCCAAGTTTAATAGCCTGTTGGCTGTGGGGAAGTAGCTATTCCTGAACCTGGTTGTTGCAGTCTTCAGGCTCCTGTACCTTCTACCTGAAGGTAGCAGGGAGATGAGTGTGTGGCCAGGATGGCGTGGGTCTTTGATGATACTGCCAGCCTTTTTGAGGCAGCATCTGCGATAAATCCCCTCGATGGAAGAAAGGTCAGAGCCGATGATGGACTGGGCAGTATTTACTACTTTTTGTAGTCTTTTCCTCTCCAGGGCGCTCAAGTTGCCAAACCAAGCCACGAGGTAACCGGTCAGCAAGCTCTCTACTGTGCACCTGTAGAAGTTCGAGAGAGTCCTCCTTGACAAACCGACTCTCCGTAGTCTTCTCAGGAAGTAGAGGCGCTGATGTGCTTTCCTGATAATTACATTAGTGTTCTCGGACCAGGAAAGATCTTCAGAGATGTGCACGCCCAGGAATTTGAAGCTCTTGACCCTTTCATAAATGGGACTGTGGGTTCCCATCCTACTCTTTCCAAAGTCCACAATCAGTTCCTTGGTTTTGCTGGTGTTGAGATCCAGGTTATAGTGCTGGCACCATATGGACAGTTGCTCGATCTCTCTTCTATACTCTGACTCATCCCCATCAGTGATACGTCCCACAACAGTGGTGTCGTCAGTGAACTTGATGATGGAGTTCGCACTGTGACCGGCTATGCAGTCATACTACTCCAATTGCAGAGGGATGCGCAGAGACCCAGTTCTGCAAGTTTGGTAACCAGCTTGGAGGGGATGATTGTGTTAAATGCTGAGCTGTAATCGATGAATAACAGCTTGACATATGAGTTTCTATTGTCCAAGTGGTTCGGAGCAGAGTGGAGGGCCAGCGAGATCGCACCCACTGTTGATCTGTTGTGGCAGTAAGTGAACTGCAGTGGGTCCAGGTTTTTGTCGAGGTAGGAGTTGATTTGCTCCATGATCAACCTCTCAAAGCACTTCATCACCACAGGCATTAGGGCCACTGGTCGAAAGTCATTGAGGCACGTCACCATACTCTTCTTGGGCACCGGTATAATTGATGCCCTTTTAAAGCAGGTGGGGACCTCAGACCTCAGAAGTGAGAGGTTTAAAATGTCCGTAAAAACTCCAGCCAGTTGGTCCGCACAGATTTTTAGAACACGACCGGGTATACCATCAGGTCCAGGCGCTTTTCGAGGGTTCACCCCTCTGAAGGATTTCCTGACGTCGGCCTCTGTGACTGAGACTGAAATACCATCATAGCGAATTGGGGTTCGGGAAGGCACATCAGTATTCTCCCTATCAAAGCATGCGTAAAATGCATTGAGCTCGTCAGGGAGTGTTGTTTCGCCGACATTCGAGCTGCCTCCTGGTTTCGCCTTGTAGGAGGTGATTGCATTCAGTCCCCGCCACAGCTGCCGAACATCTGTCTCATCCTCCAGTTTGGAGCAGAACTCCCTTTTGGCCTTTTTGATGGCCTTACCAAGGTCGTATCTGGACTTCTTGTAGACCACTGTGTCATCAGACATGAATGCCCGGTGTCTGGTCTTCAGAAGAGTGCGGATCTCACAGTTCATCCAAGGTTTCTGATTGGGAAATACTCAGAAGGATTTTGTAGGGGTGCAGTCCTCCACACATTTCTTTAAGAAGTCTGTAACGACTGTGGCGTATTCGTTCAAGTCCGTTGCCGAGTCCTTGAACATTGCCCAGTCTACAGATTCCAAACAGTCCTGGAGTTGCTCCTCTGCCCCCCTCCCCCAACCAGCTCTGTACTGTCCTCACCTCAATGGGTGTGCTCTTCAATCTTCAGGATGAAGCAGCACTGCAGTATGGTTGGATTTACTGAAGTGAGGGCGAGGGATAAAGCGATAGGCATTCTTGATGGTGGTGCAGCAGTGGTCGAGGGTGTTTGTTCCTCTAGTGCAGCAGGAGACATGTTGGTGGAAGTTAGGGAGTGATTTCTTTAGGTTTGCCTTATTGAAGTCCACAGCAATGGTGGGAAATGCCTCGGAGTAAGACGTCTGGTGTTTGTTGACCATGGGGGTGCAGCTCCTCCAGTGCCAGACGGACGTGTGCCTGGGGTGGGATGTAGACCGCGGTCAGGATGATGGAGGTGAATTCCCACGGAAGGTAGAAGGGACGGCACTTCACCACCAGATGTTCCAGGTGCGGAGAGCAGGAGTTGGACAGGACTGTCAAGTCTGAGCACAACGCAGAGTTGTCCATGAGCCAGACGCCCCCTCCTCTCCCTTTCCCAGACGCCAGTGTACGGTCTTAAATGCATTAAAACTGATTAAACAAATAAAATTAGTAACATTTAAAATTAATTCCTTTACAAAATTCATATGATAAAGTTGAAGCCAATTTTGGAAAAGCACTTGAAATATTATTTAAAGTGGTTTTAGGTTCTAATGAGAGAAAGCGAGTGATTTGCAAAGAATAGTTGTTAGCAAACAACTAGCATATTGCTATAATTTTGGTTGGAGAATATGTAACGTAGGAAATTTATGAACCTTTTTGTCTCGTTTAAAAAATATATTTAGATTATTTTATTTATCTGTAATTACTGATTTATTAATTTAGTAGATTAAAAATAACATTGATTTTTACATAATTTTTATGCTTCTGTAGCTTGGACTGACAAAAATGACCCACACTTAGCCTCTTTGCAAAACAATTGAGAATAGCTTTCTCCTCCAACCCCCACCCCAACCATCAATCATTCTGAGGAAAGGTCCTGAACCAAAACGTCACCTATCCATGTTCTCCAGAGATGCTGCCTGACGTGCTGAGTTACTCCAGCGCTTTGTGCCTATTTTTAATTAAGAATAGTGTTCTACGCAGATGCTAAACAAAATGTATGCCGTGATTTTTTAGCTCTTTTAACTTTGAACGAAATATCCATTGCTAAGTCTGTAATATCATTACAGAATACTTAGATATGCTAAAAATTATTTTTACATTATTTCTCCACTGATAGTTGAGAAGAGAGCATTAATGCAATTGGGGATATCACTCCCAATTTCTTTATGCTGATTCTTTTCATGCACAAGATTTATTACGCCAATTTTTATTAGTTATACACTAGTTCAAAGTGCACATCTCAGTATGAAGCCTGAATTCTGATCATTCTATGAAAATAGTGGCGATAATGGAGTTAATGAGTGCCCTGCCAAATCAATGTCGAACCTGGTGTAAAATACAGCTTACACAGAACATAGAACATAGAGCTGTACAGCACAGGGATGGCCCTTCAGTCCACAATATTTGGGTCAAACATGATGCCAAGCTAAACTGATCTCATCTGCCCGTACATAATCCATATGTCTCTATTCCCTGCACTTCCATGTGCCTATCTAAAAGCCTCTTTAACGTCACTATTGTATCTGCTTCCACCATCACTACCCTCGGCAATGCGTTCCAGCCCCCCTCTAATTGCTGTGTAATCTTGCTCTCTAGTGTTGGACATTTCCACCCTGGGAAAATGTTTCTGACTGTCTACCCTATCTATGCCTCTAATAATTGTATATGCTTCTATCAAGTCTCCCCTCAACATTTCAGATAAAATAATCCAAGTCTATCCAACCTCTCCCTGTAGCTGAAACCCTCTATTCGAGGCAGCATTCTGGCAAACCTCCTCTGCAGCCTCTCCAAAGCCTCCATATATTTCCTGTAATGGTGCGACTAGAACTACACACAATACTCAAATGCGGCCTAAACAAAGTCCTACAAAGCTGCATCATGACATCCTGACACTTATATTCAATGCTCCTAGCAATGAAGGCAAGAATACCATATGGATTCTTTACTACCTTCTCTACTTGTGTTGCCATCTTCAGTGAGCAATACATTTGAACTCCAAGATCTCTCTGCACATCAATGCTGTTAAGGGTCTGGCCATTAACTGTATTATTTCTCCTTACATTCAACCTCCCAGTGCAATACCTCACGCTTGCTTGGGCTAAGATTCATCTGCCATTTCCCCACCCATTTCTGCAGCTGATCTATATCCTGCTGTATATTCTGAAAGCCTTCCTCACTGTCTGCAACTCCTCCAATTTAGTTTCCTCACAAAAGATTGTGTTAGCACTAAAAATGTCCATATTTTAGCCCACTAAAATGCAATTAAATGCAATCTAATTTCTCAGCAATAGAGCATCTTAAAAATATATGAATTTGAGTCACAATATTTCACCAATTCCCATAGTGTTGCCTTTCCTGAGGTAAGGTGATAAATGCCAATATAAATTGGTTTCTGTTGTGTCAACAAAGCAGGACATATACTTGGTTAACCGATCTTTGCATCATTTTGATTTGTTTATAGTAGCCATTTCCACCTGCTGCTTTGCCAAAGTATTCTTCAATGAAACAGAACTGACTGCCTTAGTAGAGCATAATTTAACCTAAGAGGTGGAGACTGTACAAAACTAGAATGAAGATAATGAACAGGTGGAGCAGGACATGACAGATCAGAATCTTGTATCAACGCAGTATCACTGGCATAGGTCAGACCAAAGCATCAGAGGAGACCACCCAAGAGTTACGAGGATTATGAGATGTGTTGACAGGTGCAAATGATGCATTATCTATTGAACAAACACCATATCCTGAATGGTGTTGGACTGTTGAGATTACAATATGATGATGGGGAAATCCTTTTTGCTTGATAAGGGAGCAATGTTATGGTAACATACGTTGGTTGTATTGAAATGTGTCACATGTTACATTAAGGGGGAAAGTTCAGGTGACACATGTTAGTGAATATAACTGATGGGGGAATAAAACAGCTTGTTTGTATTCAGTGGTGCTGATTGTGTATCTGTTATAATCAGATGAAGGCGAGGACCTGCAATATATTGATACTCTTCTTAAACTTTCACTCACAAGCCTCAGTAATGACATTGCACAATAATGAGTACCGCCCCTATCCTCCGCCACTCCTTGTGGACCGTGTTGTGGATTGTCAATATGGGGTTCCAGTCTACCGCTCCCCTCCGCTAACCACTACTATTGCCTGCAACACCAGGAAAAGCTTTTAGAAGATGTTGATGCTGGTGACATTTAGGTATAGGGGACATAGAAACATAGAAATTAGGTGCAGGAGTAGGCCATTCGGCCCTTCGAGCCTGCACCGCCATTCAATATGATCATGGCTGATCATCCAACTCAGTATCCCGTACCTGCCTTCTCTCCATACCCTCTGATCCCCTTAGCCACAAGGGCCACATCTAACTCCCTCTTAAATATAGCCAATGAACTGGCCTCAACTACCCTCTGTGGCAGAGAGTTCCAGAGACCCACCACTCTCTGTGTGAAAAAAGTCCTTCTCATCTCGGTCCTAAAGGATTTCCCCCTTATCCTTAAGCTGTGACCCCTTGTCCTGGACCTCCCCAACATCGAGAACAATCTTCCTGCATCTAGCCTGTCCAACCCCTTAAGAATTTTGAAAGTTTCTATAAGATCCCCTCTCAATCTCCTACGTAGGGCAAGTGCTGAAATTTGGGATTAAAATAGGTGTGTTCCCTCTGGTTTGCATTGAATTGGTGAGCTGAATGTGACACAATGGTGCAGTGCAAGGGGCGGTACAGTGGCGCAGTGGTAGAGTTGCAGTCTTACAGCACCAGAGGCACGGATTCGATTCCAACTATGGGTGCTGTCTGCATGGAGTTTGTACGTTCTCCCTGTGACAGCGTAGGTTTTCTCGGGGTGCTCTGGTTTCCTCCTACATCCTGAGGATGTGCAGGTTTGTAGGTTGATTGGCTTCTGTTAATTATCCCTAGTGTGCCTCCAGGTACACTGTAGAGCGGGTGATTGCTGGTCAGCGCAGACTCAGTGGGCCGTAGGGGGCTGTTTCCATGTTGTATCTCTAAAAATATCTCTAAAAATATAAAGCCAAATGAGCATGATAATTATTTTCAACTACCTTCAACTATCAACTAGCGATTGACTCAAGAGTGACATTGTGACTGTTCTTTCAAGTAAGAAAGCCAATGTGATTTTAAATGTTGAAAAAGGGCAGAAAAAATAAATATTGGGAACGATAATAATTTGGTGCAATCTGTGGACAGCATTTTATTGGTTATTTTGTCAAAAAATCATAGTGATACAGTATGGAAAAAAGCCATTCGGCCCACCATGTCCATGCCGATCAGAGGGCACACATCCCCATTATTCCAAAATTTCTGCACTTGCCCTGTAGCCTTTTATGCCTAAATGATTTAAGTGTTTGCCTGGACACTTCTTAAATGCTGTCAGCATCTCTGCTTCCACCACTCGCTCTGGCCGTGCATTCCAGGTACTTGCCACTCTCTGAGTGAAAAAGATTCCCTTCAGATCCCCTCTACATCTCTTATGAAGAATCAGGTCTGCGATCTTACTGATATCCCACTAGTGCACTGGTCATTGATAGGTGGATGTGGCTACTAGGGAACCCACCAAATACTGTTTGCTCCCTCTGAGGATGTACAGTACCTTGTGATGCAGTAGATACAGGGAACTGCAGATGGTGGTTTACAAAATAAAACCTACAAAGTGCTGAAGTAATTCAGTGGGTCAGGCAGCATCTCTGGACAACATGGATAGGTGATGTTTTGGGTCAGATTCCTTTTTCAGACTCAGATTGGGATTGTTGTTGAACGAACGCGGTGGCTATATATTCAGAGGGGGTGATTGGAGTAGGTAAGGGGGGGAGTAGGTAAGAGGGCACTATAGGAGGGGGGGGGGTTGGGAGAAGTGGCATGCTTAGCATAGGGGGAAGGGCAGTGGGAACCAGTGGTGTCAGTATTAAGGTATCAAGGAGGGGGAGCAGTGAGAGAGGGTCTCACAGAACTCTCATCGGAGAGACAATGGGAACTTCTTCAAAGTAGGCATACCTTGAGGAGATTTCACAGTGGAGCCGTAAAATGGTGACACAGAACTGAACTGCAATACGACAAATGTGGCCTAACCAAAGTCCTATAGAGCTGTGTCATGACATCCTGACTCTCATATTCAATGTCCCTAGCAATGAAGGCAAGCATAACATACACCTTCTCTATCACTTATCTACTTATGCTGCAACCTTCATTGAGCTATGAACTTGGACTCCAAAACCACTCTGCACATTAATGCTGTTACGGGTCTTGCCATTAACCAAATACTCCCCCCTTACATTCAATCTTCCAAATTGCAAAACCTCAGTCATGCTTGGATTAAATTCCACCTGCCATTTACTGTATCTGCCCATATCTGCAGCTGATCTATATCCTCACCCTCTAACGCCCTACAACGCCCTCTAACACCTTCCAACGCCCTTCAACGCCCTCCAACGTATATCCGTTGGAGGCCGTGGAGTGGACTGGAGTGGGTTGGTGGGCGTTGGAGGGCTTTGGAGGGCATTGGAGGGCATTAGAGTGCGTTGGAGGACATTGGAGGGGGTTGGAGGGTGTTAGAGGGTGTTGGAGGTTGCTAGATGGCGTTAGAGGGCGATAGAGGGCGGTAGAGGGCGGTAGAGGGCGGTAGACGGTGGTAGATGTGTTGGAGTGCGTTGGAGATCGTTCCAGGGCATTAGAGGGCGTTGGAGGGCATAGGAGGGGTTTGGAGGGCATTGGAGGGAATTGGAATGCGTTGGAGGGCGTTGGAGGAGGTTGCAGGTCATTAACCACCTTCCTCACTGTCTGCAACTCCTCCAATTTTAGTTTCCTCACAAAAGATTGCAAGTCAGCACTCCAAGTGTCAATGTTTTAACCCGCTAAAATGCAATTAGGTGCAATCCAATTTCTCAGCAATAGAGCATCATAAAATATCTGGATTGGAGTTACAATCGTTCATCAATTCACATAATGACGCCTTTCATGAGGTTAAGTAATAAACACCAATATAAATTGGTTTCTGTTGTATTAAAAAAGCATTACATATTTTTGGTGAGAGAGGGTCTCACAGAACTCCTGTCGGAGAGACGAGGAGAACTTCATCAAAGTAGGCATACCTTGAGGACGTTTCACAGTGGAGACACAAAGAACTGCAATTTGGAATCTTATGTAGAACACAAGTGCTGGAGTAACTAAGCAGGCCAGGTAGCATCTATGGACAAGGATAGGTGAGATGCCGCCTGACCTGCCATTCCAGCACTTAGTTTTATTTAGGTGTTGCAGAATCTCAGAATGACTCTGCTAGAAAATAGAATCACAATGCTCTTGCCAGCAGTTGACAGGGAGGAATATTGCTGCATCACTTTAACAAACCATTATATCTGGTTAAGGAAACAGCAGAATATTAATTTTTACAAGCATGCAGCAGAAAGGTGAGTTTTTGCAAAATAGTAAATTCTATAATTAGATTTACAGACATAACTCAGCACAGGGAATAAAGCATGATCCCATGGACAGTTTATAACACATACCAGGCAATGCAATAAATACAAACTCACAACTAGGTGTTTGACAAGGACTTCCATTGCATATTTTGGAAATACGATTAACATTTGCAGAGCAAACCTTAAGCCAAGATTCCACCGGAGTCAGCACTTTGCTGACAAAAAATGTTTCCCTGGGACTGTGTGGACTGATGCTTTTCTCAAAGACTTCCCCATCTCTTCCAGAACTTGCAAGGCACAGCCAAGCTCTTTTTGTTCTGGCTGTCCAAAGCAAGAAACATGATATCACCCAAGAGAAATGATTGCATTTAGATTAGAACCAAGTTATACGTCTGTGTTGTGAAGTCTGAGAACTGCCAATCCTGACCAGTAAAGCAGATGCATTTACGGGGAGAGATCGATGGTGTGTGTCCTCACTGATGGCCATGAATCTGCAATCAGTCTTGTCAACCAACATCAAAACATTTAGTCATCGCTTCCTTTGACTAATGGAATGAAACCAGGGATAACTGGGAGAAATCACACAAATAAACGGCCTTTAACTATAAACAGAATATGTAGGGAATTATTCAGCCCATGAGAGAGCATCTACATGGAAATAATCAATGACAATTTTTTAAATTCATGCCTCAAACTCACCATTTTATCCCACAGTGGGCTGACTGAGAGTGTGACCTCTTCAGTTTCAATGGAAAATGAAACCTGGTATTGGTATAAAATTGATCAACAACCCTTCACCAATTCAAAAATACTGGCGATGCTAGAAATTTGAAATAAAACAGAAAATGCTAAAAAAACCACCAAGTTAGGCAGTATCTAAAGTACATATACTATAGAACAGTAAAGCACAGCAACAGGCACTTTGGCTCACAGTGTCAGTGCCGAATGTGATGCCAAGTTAAACTAATCTCTTCTGCCTGCAAGTGATCCATATCCTTCCGTTCCCTACACATCCACGTGCCGTGTAAAAGCCCCTTAAATGGCACTATGTTATGTGCCTCCACCACCATCCCCGGCAGCTTGTTCCAGGCATTCATGACTAATTGTGTAAAAAAACATGCCAATTACATCTCTTAGAAATTTTGCCCTTCTCATTTGAAAGCTCTACCCTTCGGTCTTTGACATTTTCATATTGGAAGAGAGTTTTTAGTTTTAGTTTTAGAGGTACAATATTGAAACAGGCCCTTTGGCCCATCGAGTCTGAGCTGAATACCATCGCCCGTACACTTGTTCTATCTTACACACTAGGGAAAATCTATAGAAGCCAATTATTCTACAAACCTGCACGCCTTTGGAATGAAGGAAGAAACCGAAGCACCTGGGATAAATCCATGTGGTCACATGGAGAACGTACAAACAGTATACAGACAGCACCAATAGTCAGGATCAAACCCGGGTCTCTGGCGTGGTAAGGCAGCAACTCTACCACTGTGCCGCTGGGTTTTGACTGTCTACTCTATCTATGCAGCTCATCATTTTTATTTACTTTTGCCAGGTCTCCCCTCAGCCTCTGACACTCCAGAGAAAACAATACAAGTTTGTCCAACTTCTCTTTGTAGCTTATACCCTCTAATCCAGGCTGAATCTGTGGAAAAAGATACCTGAGATATTAATTATTTCTCTTTCCAGCAGAAGTTTTCCAGTTCTTTGTATATTCTGTTCTTATTTCTATATTTATTAATTTGAAACTATCAAATGCATTATTTTTGAGACGACGAACGAGAAAGCAGTTAAGTACTTGTTAAACTGAATGACTGCTTCTATGCTGTACATTCTATGAAATAAATGCTGACCATTGATGTCCTTGTGCCAAGAATAAAGAAAGAACATCTCATTCACGCAAACTGGGGAATCGAGACGAGTCTGCAAACAGTAAATTCTAACACCATTAGTTTTCTCCTATCTAGGCAAAACGGCGTGGGTGTAAAAGAAAACATTGGTGCAAAATGAAGTTGGTTAGTTCAAAGCTCTCATCAGTATAGGTGCCCACAAAAAAAGCAACAAAATAATCTGCTTGATGTTAATATTCAGCCCGATAGATGGTGCTGGGTACTCTTTACTGTATCTCATTGGAAAAGGGTTGGTTACTTTATCAAACAGGTATTCCAGAGTTTATGTCTTTTAATGTCCAAGTCAACAAGAATGCTCTCAATTGAGGTAAAATGGTACTTCTGGCACTGACTAACCAAGGCAACAAAAATAATGAACCGTGCTCCAAAGGGTAACGGATACAACACTTAGTGTAAAGATATAACATTGAAGTCTGATAAAGTACAATTTAAAAAAGTTCAAAGATCTCCAATGATAATGTATATTCTCTCATATTTCTCATGTGATAATGTATATTCTCGCATATAATGAGAAATGGGAAAATACATGCTCTTAGAAAACGTATATTCAATGATAAAACAAAATGTGGGTTGATAATTTTTAAATTCTATTTTATAATGTCAATACATCCGTTTTTTTTCTGCAGAGGTATCTAGGACCTGATTCATAAAGGGCTGGAATACAGGTACAGCAAGTAATTTGGAAAGCTAACAGAATGTTAATGTTTTTGCTTGGAGAATTGATGACAAAAGGTAGGGTGGTTCTGCTGCAGTTATACAAAGAACTGAGTTAGTCTGAGGTACAGGTCTCCTTACTTGAGGAAGATGTTACTGTCTGAAAAGTAATTTCAGAGAAGGCTGACTAGACTGATAGCTGGAAATGGCTGGTTGTCATAGGAGGGCATGCCAGGCAAGCTGGCTTGTATCTGCGGGTGCATAAAAGGGTGAGGGAAGTTAATTGAAACATAAAAGATTCTGAAGGACCTGATCTTGTTAGAACCCTCATTCCTGTCGACCCGTATAGATTCGTAGAATCATACAACGTGGAACGACTGTATTTCAGTCATTCCGTACTGGCTGAAAGGTCTGACCCTTGTACGTTCTCAGACCAAGATGCCCCATTCACTGAGCGGATGTTCACTGAGTGATGGACCTTCATGGAGTGAATGTTTCCAGAGAAGGTTTCCCCTTGTAGGATAATCTCAAGTGGGGGGTGGTGGGGAGAAGGGGGGAGGGAGGGGGGAGGGAGGGGGGAGGGAGGGGGCAGTGTCAGATAAAATATCAAATAAAGGGTCTCCTATTTAAGACATTAAGGAGATGTATTTTTTACTGAAGAATGTTTGAGTTTTTGGAATGCTCTTCCTCAAAGAATGATGGGAGCAGTCTAAATGTTTTTAAGGCTTGATGGAGATGAGAGTTACAGATGACAATGGACAGGTATATGGATAGGATAGGTTTAGAGGTTTGGATAGGTGCATGGATAGGATAGGGTTAGTGGGCCAAGCATGGGCAGGTGGGACTACAGTAGATGGGGCATCTTTATCGGCATGGGCAAGCTGGGCTGAAGATCCTGTTTCCACGCTGTGTGACTCTATGACTATGACTATAATGGATAGACAGGAACGAGGGTTCTAACCAGACATCAAAAAGGGCGGCACAGTGGCGTAGCGGTAGAGCTACTGCCATACAGCGCCGGAGACCTGGGGTCATTCTGTATGTAGTTTTCCCTATATCCGTGTGGGTTTTCTCCATGTCCTCTGGTTTCCTCCAAAAGACATATAAGTTTATAGGTTCATTGGCTTTGGTGAAAATTGTAGCTTGTCCCTAGTGTATAGGATAGCGTTAGTGTATGGGGCGATGGATGGTTGGTGAGGACTCAGTGGGCCGAAGGGCCTGTTTCCGCGCTGTATCTTTAAATCTGGCTGAATGTTCTGGCCCTGCTTCTAATTGGCATCTATATATGAAATAGTGGGTGTGGTGGGAATGGGGTGTTGTTTGACATAATTGAATTAAAACAGGAAAAATAACTAGGAGACACAAGGAATGGGAGTTGCTGGAATCTTGTGTAGAACAAAGTACTGCAGTGACTTCAGTACATAGGTGCATGTCCTGCATGAATTAGCAATGCACTAAAGATTACATGATGCCTGGAAAGAGGTGGCAAGGTAGCAACTGTGACTATCCTTGCCACCAACAACATAAGGAAGAGAAGCTGGAATAACCAAAATAGTTCCTTGCGCCTGTCCAAACATTGGCTGTTGTGAAACAGAAACTACAGATGGTGGATAACAAAAAAAGGGTACAAAATGTTGGCATAGCTCAGTGAGTCAGGCAGCATTTCTGGAGGGCATGGATAGGTGACGTTTCAGGTCAGGAACTCTTCTTCAGACTATCCACGTCCTCCAGATATGCTGTCTGACCCTATGTGTTACTCTAGCACTTTGTGTTCTGTGGGAAAAATAACTATCTGGATAAGAAGGAAAACTGAAAGAAATAAACAGAGTTAATGACGAAAAGGAATGTTGAGGCTTAATATTGGCAAGCAACACAAGAAATATCACTGCAAACATGGAATCACACTTGAAAGGAGCAAGATGTTAAAGTACCCATCGATATAGCCTTGCAAAGCATTCCTTGCTTAGAGAAGGAACAATTTAACATTTGATGGAATGCTGCAAAAATTTCTTTAAACATTTTGCTTCTTGTCTATATGGAGAAATGATCACAGACTGCATCTGATTAAAGATCAGCATGATGTGTCAGCATGTCTTTAAGTTTTTGTCTCATTGTGCTGCAATTTCTGGGTTAGAATGATTGAACCAACATCTGCATTTAATGTAAGCAAACACTTTTAACCTGGATAGAGAACTGCTATTGGAAACTAAAATAATGAAAAATTTCTGTATTAGCCAAAAGTCTAAAGTGCACAGTGGGATGGATTTTGACTTTTGACGAGTGTAAACCGGGTGAATGCAAATTCCCAGCTCTGCTATACGTCTCACTGTGGGCAATGGAAGCAAAAATTCAAAGATATGTGTTATGGGATGCCAAATCACTCACCTGTTTTGCATTATTTAACAGAGTCAAAATCTACTCCAGCAGTTATTGCTCTGGATTCACGTTACAGCATGTAAACCATTTGCCTCCTTATTAAATTAGGTAAATGTTGTCAAACAATGCAGGTGCTTTTCATCCAATAGTCATCCCAGACATGAACAATGGAATCAGTGTCACCATTTAACATAAGAACATCAGCCTTGAACATTCTTCCTTAATACTCTCCAGGAGAAAATTGTGCTCTTGGTTACTGGTGAAATCAATGGCATTAACATTTGTAAGAGGATTCTATCACTTACATATACCGTGTTTTACTTTAGAGATACAGTGTGGAAATTAGCTCTACTGCCCATTGAGTCCACACCGACCAGTAATCACCCCGAACACCAGCACTATCCTATACGCTAGGGCCAATTTACAATTCTACCAAAGCCAATTAATCGACAAACCTGTATGTTTTTGGAGTGTGGGAGAAATCCAGAGCACCTAGAGAAAACTCATGTAGTCACAGGGAGAATGTACAAACTCCGTACAGATAGCACCCGTAGTTAGGATCGAACCCGGGTCTATGGTGCTATAAGGCAGCAACTCTAATGCTGCTCACTGTGCCCTCTTTGTAGGCGACAGAGATGGGGGCAAAGACTCAGATTCTGGTCTACGCAACTTTGTTTCATGCGAAGAGATGCACACAGTCTGTGCGATACCAGCCTGCGAAGCAAAGATCATAGAGCTCTACGATCTTTGCTGTGAAGTGTTCAGTTGTTGCTATGGTTCGTGGGCGGCTCGGACTGTGAGGTGTCAGTGTGAGGAGGTGTCTGTCCGTGGGGAAGTGGGTGGGTGGGCGGGGTCACAGTTTGTGCTGGCCACATTTTGGGCATTAGCTCAATCGTGCTTTATTTGCCACATGTGCAAATGCAAAGTTAAATTCATTTTGCATATATACACATGCAGGTGCAGCCATGTTTTGGTGACGTTTCCAAAGTCCAAATGTCAGCCCACATGCTTGATCCACTGGAGCAGTTTCTGCGAACCGGCGTCCCTCACCTCTCCCGGCCATCTTTGTGTCCATGGAGCGGCTCCTGTAGCTGACCTTGAAGGCGCTGGAGGCAATACCCCAATTCACCTTACTACCAGCCCATGCTCCTCATGTCCCAACTTCTCCAATTCCCTTCTGGTTCCGCCTTCCGCCAACTCTTTGGGCACGCACACGATCTGACAAGCCTTCGTGCGGGCGCCTTGTTCCGACAAGCTTCAGACAGGTCCTCGGTCTGGCGAGCTTTGGGCAGGTCTGTGTTCTAACTTGCCCAGGTCTGCGTTCTAACGAGCCTAGGTCTGCTATCTAAAGGCCCTGTCTCACGGTGCGAGTTGACACACGAGTGACCCAGAGTGACAGACTCGTGGTTGTGTACGATATTCCAAGTTGATGTGCAAGTGTTTGAGGCGAGTTCCCACGAGTATGGTAATCTGCGATGTTCCGAGATCGTCTCCAGAGTTACCAAGTTCCCCTCCCGTTTGCTCTTGAGTTACCAAGTTCCTCTCCCGCTCAGGGCGTGTGTTGTTGCTGCAGTCCGGGATTCGCATTTAAAGCACTCGGTTATCTTCAGCAGTTCAGGCGAGGACAGGTTGGGGGGGGGGGGGGGGGGGGGCGAGGGATGGTGGAATTGGGAGAAGGCAAAGACTATGGGTGGGGAGGAGTGAGAGGGGGGCTAGGAACGGCATCTGCGAAACGGGTAGTCAACCTTTAGGGTCCCGGCCCGAAACATCCCTATACATTTTATGATTTCCCTCCAAAGATGCAGTCTCCCGTGGTTTGTTTGCACAACTCACTTCCCTCTCTCTCCCAACATTGGGGGGGGGGGGACGACGACAAGATAGTTTAAACGGACCTTACCCACACTTCATGCTTCTGTTGCGCATAATTCAGCAGTAAAACCTCTCTTCCCCGTACCCAGCGACGCCCGATTCCTCGCACCCCCACAAGTTCACATCGACAAGGGAAGAATGAGCGGGGAGTCTGAAGAAGGGTCCCGACCCGAAACATCACCCATTCCTTCTCTCCAGATGCGATGCCTGTCCCGCTGAGTTACTCCAGCATGTTTGTGTCTATCGTCGGTGTAAACCAGCATCTGCAGTTCCTTCCTACACACGGACAGTGAAGTGCCTCGGCCAAATTAGGAACATTAGGATTCTCTGATGTGAAGGTAGTCTGGTTTGGGTTTCTTACACTTGATCATATCCGAAACTAAAGTATAGATAAACACAAAATGCTTGAGTAACTCGGCGGAACAGGCCGCATATCTGGAGAGAAGGAATGGGTGGCGTTTTCGGTAAGTCTGAAGAAGGGTCTCGACTCCATTCCTTCTCTCCAGAGATGCTGCCTGGTCCGCTGAGTTACTCCAGCATTTTGTGTCTATTAAAGAGTTCCCACGGTAGACGCACGGATCACTAAACTTAACGCACGGGCCACTACGATATAACTCTGAGTTTAAATGTTTCAATTTTAAACTTGACCACGAAATTTGACTCGTGGAAAAAGTCAAACATGTTTGACTTTTTTCACGAGTTCACAAGTTTCACAGGTACCTGCCGTTAGAGCCACGAGTGGACAAGTTGATCGCGCGAGTTCCGACGTTCCCACTACGTTGGCTGTACGTGATCACCACGAGTGAAAACTCGGGGTCACTCGTGGGCCAACTCGCACCGTGAGACAGGGGTTTAACGAGCATAAGTCTTCATTCTAACAAGCCTAGGTCTTACGAGATCTGCGTTCCAACGAGTTTTCCGGCAGGTCTGCGTTGATCCGAGTCTTTGGGCGGGGTCAGTTTATGAGGTGTCTGGTTATAGAAGAGAGGGGTTGGGTCAATTACTATAGTGGCTCAATTTATGGGGTGCCCAGTTTGTGGGGAAGGAGGGTGTGTCAGAGTTTCATGTCAACAGTAGGGATGTATATTTGTTGAGGCTCTGATTCAATTAGTAGGGCTCACCTTCTAAGGTTTCAGACTAAGGTTTCATAACCACACCAAGTAAACAATGAAAGGAATTGGTCATCACTTCCAAAAAGCACTTTTAACACGCGATCGCATCTCAGAATTACATAATTCTTCCTGGCAGCTCTCTGAACACAAGGATTACACTGCTTTGTGGTGCGGAGTCAATGGAGACATCAAGGTACTGATGGGTACTGATGTCTATGTAAAGTTTCTTTTTCAACTTCTCAGCCACTAAAAGTCAGCTCCAACTTTGTGGCAGACCCCTTGTAAAAACTTTCAGAGAACAGATAGTGGTCTTTAGTTGTAGGGCTGCTTTTGGTGTTATGGGATCAGTGAAGTCCATAGTAGGATACCCAAGTGCTGGGGGCTCAGAATTGTAATTCACTCTGCTACCCTGCTTCTGTTATTATAGAAGTTTAAGGGGAAATACATGAGTGAAATTATACCACAATCTTTAACTAAGGGCGCTACACTGGTGCAGTGGTAGAGTTGCTCCCTTAAAGCACCAGAGACCCAGGTTAAATCCTGAGTATGGGTTCCATTCTCCACAGAGTTTGGACGTTCTCCCCATGACCTGCGTAGGTTTTCTCCAGGTACTCCGATTTTCTCCCACACTCCAAAGACATACAGGTTTGTAGATCAATTGGCTTCAGTATAATTGTAAATAGTCCTTAGTGTGTGTAGGTTAGCGTTATCGCTGTGATCGCTGGTCGGCACAGACTCGGTGAGCTGAAGGGCTGAAAGTAAACCTTGTGAGAAGACTTTGATCCTTGTTTTTGAACACTACGACCAAGAGAAACATCGGTTCCTTGTTTACCCTATAAGTAGCTTTGAAATACCTCAAAAGCCGAATGCCCCACAACTCTCCATCCATCCCCAAATCAAACCAGCCACCTGAAGTGAGGCTCACACTATGTGTGGATTCTCTATTGCCCCACTGCTTGCCTTGTACTGGCCGAACAAACAAGACAGGCAATCATTGACAACTTGCCTTCATGATGTTTTCATTCTTTGTTGGCAAACACCGTGGAATGAGCTCTGCCAGTTGTTGACCTGGTTGCCAACTGACTCCCTGTGAAGTGGGAGAGAGTTCCACATTGGGCCAAACGAGGGAGGAAGCAAAGGCACATCCATTTCTGAAGCACCAATCATGGCTGCCAACCAATTTATGGCCTGGACTTTTAATTATTGGAGATGAAGGATCTTCATACCAACGAGGTGCAGAATTGTACAAAGAGAATCGACTATTAGTTTTAAAACAAATGCCCTGCAAATCAATGCTGGAGGCTCCAAATGCATCACACAGCTGCAACAGCTGTGGAGACAGAGAGCAAGAGAGAGAGAGATGGAGAGAGAGAAAGAGTTTTAGATTTAGTCTTTAGTTTTAGTGAGTGTGGAAATAGGCCCTTCGGCCCACCACGTCCACGCTGACCATCAATCCCTCATGCACTGGTTCTATCCTACACACTAGGGACAATTTACAGAAGCCAATTATCCTACAAACATGCACGTCTTTGGAGTGTGTGAGGAAACCGGAGCACCGGAGAAAACCCATATGGTCACGGGGAATGTACAAATTCCATATGCCTGTTGTCAGGATTGAACCCGGCTATATCTGGCACTGTAAGGCAGCAACCCTACTGCTGTGCTAGTGCTTAGAGGGAGAGAAAAAGAGAGAGAGCGAGAGAGAGAGAGAGAGAGAGAGAGAGAGAGGGAGAGAGAAAGATAGGGCGATAGAGAGGGAGAGTGTTTAATTGTCACATGTTCCGAAATGGAACAATAAAATTCTTGCAACAGCACAACAGGTTTCAGGTTTCTCAACACAGTACACAAGAGTACAAGCCATTGACCCACTGATATAATGTGTTTGGTAGAATCAACCGGGGAATGACATTTGAAACGAAAGACTGTCATTAAGTGAACAACTTACATTAAAATTCCAAGGTGCTTTATAGAAGCACATTCAGACAAACACACCACATCTGTTAATGTTGGACATATTTGATCTGCTGCATCAATTATATGAAAACCTGGCTGAATAATATATTCTCCAATTACTTTGTTAACTGCCATTAGAAATGTACAACACCGGGGAATACTAAGGAAGCAAAAATTTTGCAGAGGAAGACATTTTTCAGTGGCTAACCTCACAGTACTGGCTTAACATGCTGATTTATAAATTAGCGTAATGTTTACTCTGTCTTCAATGTATTTTTTTGATGGAGGTCTGCAGAGACCTTTGGTAATATGAAGGTCAGAGAGTCTTAGGATGAAGACCAAAGACGGGTGGAGGCCAACTAAAAAATGTTGTGGGGGAAAGTTGGCTGCCAGCCGCTGCCCCCTGCACTGCTGTGACAGGCTATATATTTATTTAATATTTGAGGTTACAAAGAAGACAGTTACTACAATCCACACTGAACCTCAGGCCTAAAATGAGCATTTAAATGTGCTATTCCAAGAACTACTACATTGATTTAGACTTTAGACTTTAGGGATAGTGTGAAAACAAGTCCATCGGCCCACCGAGTCCACGCAAGCCAGTGACCACCCCGTATAGTAGCACAATTCTACACACTAGGGACAACTAGGGGTGTGGGGGGGGGGGGGGTGGGGGGGAAGAGAGAGGGAAGGGGGAATGTTGTGTTTGTAGAAGTTATCAATTCAATTCAGGTGGACAATTCATTGTTCATATCGCTGGATTGTAACCTACTCAAGTGAAATTCACTTTTGAAATGAGGCTAGCTCAGATAGACATCTTGGCCTGCTCTGATGAGTTGGGCCAGTGTGCCCGTTTCGATTGCTGTTTAGCTCTCTAACAGTGCACTGTCCATTAAGCCAATTCTATGTATTCATGGAAAATATTATGTCTTCTGCAGATTATTATCTTCAGATAGAGTGCCTGTTCTTACAGACATGGCCTTTAATGTCATATGTTTCAATTGTGATCATAATCTTTCAGTCAACTCACACTTAACACTGAGGTGATTTCTGGCTGATGGTGGAAGGTGTATCTATATGGATTAATACATGCACGAGCAGTTCTTCTGCTGTATGCGATGCCTCAGGTAATACTCTATTTTGAGACCAACTGATGGTCTGAAATCAATGGAATTACATATTGCACATATCCACCACTGCTTTTCCGGTAGCCTTGATACAGAGCCTTTCTGGATTATTTGTTTTGCCGGACCAACAGAAGCCATGGCCTCAGAGAAGAGTCCTACGGTACCAGAAAAATCTGCCTAGGCCACCGAGGGACCCATATACCAGCCTGCAAAATGGCCTCGGAAGTCGTCAATGGGAATGGATCTGCAGGCTCTGGCCAGGCCGGAGTTCCAGAACCCTGGCTGCAGAGGGTAAACTTGACCTGATGATCAGCGCGGAATGTCCGATGAGGTTGAGATCGGCTGCTTACTCGGCCTATGCACGACATCTTCTGGGGTCTCTGGGTGGGGGGATTTCAAGTGTGCTCTCATGATTGTGTCTGGATTAAAGGAGGCACTGGACAACCAGTTGCCAGAAAACCAGTGGTGGACCTGTATTAGTAATACATGTGCAAGTAAAGGACTGACCTGCTTCCTTATTCCATAGGACAGTGCCTGCCTTGTAGTGCCCTTTACACATTATTCAACTTGAGGGTCCAGATCAGGAATTAAGCTTTGAAACACCCTTCCTATCTCTTAGACCATAAATCCTTGCTTATTTTTCATGTGGCTTCCTGCTGCCTTTTTTGCAGCTGACTAGGCAAATTGCAAAGTACTTTTTATCGGCTGCATCTGTTAATAATATAACTCTCAGAGAATAAGGATTACATGACAGGCGGAAATGATGAGACGGAAGCACAATATTCAGAATCATTTTCCCTCTGCATTCTGAATGATCGCAATGTAAAATTATGCATATTTGATAAATTGAAATTGTAATTTCATATTCAGATTTTTCTGTCTGACCTGACAATTTCTTGCATTATTTACTGCCCTGAAATATATGATGCAGGATTTTTAAAAAAATCATCAGTAAAATTATACAAATTTTAAAATCATTAAGTAAATATTTCCATTAACAGGTGTTCAGTTAATATTTAAAATTAGTTCTATTTAGGCAAATTTGAAAACTAAGAGTTCTAAATTAACAATGATCGAACTAGTTTTTAAATGCTCTAAAATTTTACATGCCCATTCAAACTGAATAGAGTTCTTTTAGTCTGATTTGCCACAGCTCTTTGTACAATGCCTCACTGTGTGCAAGTCTGTTAACAGCTACATGATACTCCCAGATATACTTTTCCTGGCCACACGATCCATTTAGATGCCAAATATTGAAAGATTGTATATTTCTTCTGCATGTTTTTGCAAATTCCTCACAGCCAAATATGCATTCAGGTAATTATACACACATTTCACATTTGGGCATTTAAAAAATATTTCTACTTGCAAACTATTTTATAGCTGGAGACTTGAATTAATTATCATATGGAAGATTTATACAAAATAATATTTGTTGGCCTCAGAAATAATGCATAATTGAATTTACAATTAGACATTTCAGCCCAGATTTGAGAAAGGATTTGCAATTCTAAAGGCACACATTACGTCTAACACATAAAATGTTGATTACTTATCACCAGATCTGTCATGTTCTCAGTTTGTAAGTTTGAGTCAGTAAAGTGACATGTCAGGTTTAAACATTTTCTCTTTCTCGTGAAGTTGAAGAATCTAATTCAACTTGCCAATGCTATGCTATATCATCTGCTTGCTTTTGCTTATGGCAACTTTCCCATTTTACATATATTTCTGCTTCTTTGACTTGCAGCTTTCGATGATACTAATGGGGTTATTTTATTTTGTCCAATCTCTGTTTTGTTACAGTGAGGATCTCTGCCATTCTAACAATCTCAGACACTTACAGAAGCAACAAGTTACACATTTTCACAGCGACAATAATATATTACTTGTAGTGTGTGTTCAGACTGACCCATTCAGAAAGCAGGAATATGCTTCTGTTGATCACTTGCATCTCCCTGTCCCTGGGAATATGCCGGAAACTGGTGGTCAGGCGCCTCCTTTAATCTGGACAAATTCATGCGAGCGCACTTGAAATCTCCCCCGGAAGTCCCCTTGAAAATGTGGTGCCTAGGCCGCGTGCGCAGCCGATCATCGGGACTTTCGCACTGAAGAGCGGATCAAATTTCCCCCCTCTGGCCGAGGCTCTGAAACTACAGCTCGATCGCTTCAGCAGATCCATTCTCATAGCCGACTTCTGAGGCCAATTTTGTGGGCCAGTACCTTGGTCTCTTGGTCCCTTGGCGGCCTTGGCAGAATGTTCTGGTACCGTTGGGCTCATCCCGGTGGCCATGACCTCTGTTGGTCTGGCAAAGTCTCCTTTGGTTTCGCACTCATCTTCTTTACCCCTGCATGGAAGAAAAATAAAGGCCCTAGCAATGAGTATAACAGCATGTGTTACAGACCAGGGCGGCACGGCGGTAGAGTTGCTGCCTTACTCAGTGCAGGATTTAGATGAAGAGAGGCCCAAGGCTATTCCCCTCCCAATCCCCCACCCCCACGTTGAAGTTAACGTTTTCCCTCGCTTTCTTGTTAAATTGGTCAACATGGCATTCCTGTGCTTCTCTGCGTTTTCATGAGTTTGGATTAGACAGGGGTTTTGCCAATCATCAAACCCTTCAGAAGCTAAAGATGTAGCAGAAAATGCAATGTTTGGAAAGAGTTTACAAACAAAGCAATATATCTGGCCTTTTGAGGGAGAATACACAAGCCGGCTATGTGTTTCTCCATGACTTTTGTTGAATAAAAAAGAGCTTTTGTGCAGAACCTAGACTGCTTTTTATACACTTGCTTGGAGTTTGAAAATGGTCCACAATGATGCTGAACTCGAGAGGGACCCCTTTCTACCCAATATGATACGTCCTCATGTGATAATTCTGTTCACAAACCAATGTCTGTTACAGTAGATCTATGTTTGGCATCATCTATATCTGAGTTTGGAATACCTTGGCCTGCCTTACCATGTGTGAGCTGAAAATTCTGACTATCCACATTATTTTCGCTCTTTAGCCTCTCCCTGTCCATTAAGTGACTCATGAATGAGTTCTATATTTTCATTTTGAGCCGGCATCATGGCTGCTTTCTCATATTCAGCTTGCTGTTCCACATCCTGCTTCGCTGTTTCTGTTTCAAGGAGGTTTTCTTCTGGTTGAATGCTAGTAATTGGCTGGATAGCTCCACCACACTGATTTCCTTGCGTTAGTATCAATGTATCTGCTTCACTACTGGCACTTGTTGCCTCTGTCAGTGGCTGATCCATGAAAGCAGTGATTGGTCTTAACCTATTTTCCATATCATTTTCAAGTCTCTTTCTCTTGCGCTTGCTAGCACCACTTTCAAATCTTTTACTCATGCTCAGATTAGAATCTGAAAATAAAAAGTAAAATTAATCTGTTATTAGAAATCCAACACTCAAAATATGGATTGGTAATATGTTGGAAATGGCCCATTTGGAAGAAATGAGACTCCTCCTAATAGAAATAAAAGACCAATTCTTAATAAGTTGGTCTCCATTTATTGATCTTGTGGATTCATGGGGTGTAATAACATCGTAAAATTAAAAATTCTGGGTTTGAGTGAAAAATGATTAAGAACAAAAATATATATATATTGACTTGTGGCGTGTGAGAATCTCCTTTCTGTTTCACGTTCTCACTTATTTATTTCTTTACACTACACTCACTAGACTATTCTTTACTCTTCGATACTTCTTTCTTTCTAAAAAAAAAAAAAAAGTTGTACAAAGAATGTTTTAATAATTCTGGGAACCTGTAAAAAGGTACCATTAAAATGTAATGTACTTACTTCTAATAAATAAATTAAATTTACAAAAAAACAAATAGTTATTAGAAAGGAAAACATGAAGGGGCATTCTCACAAAATGGGGTCCACTTGAGTGAAGAAAAAAAAAATTCTGTATAATAGTTGGGAAATATTTCTTAAAGAATTGTTCCTCATTGACAATTATATTGAAAATCTGAATCAAATCTGAATCAAATCTGCTTCCAAAAACCATTTACAAAATGAGTATACTTTTTAAACGTTAAAACAAATAATAAATACCCAACAAAAAATTAATATTCATCAGTTTCATCAAATCAATTAAATTCATCTAATCAATTAAATTCATCTAAATTCAATTACTAGATCTAAACATCTATCCATTTCTTAAGAAAGGCTAACATTTTTAAATAGCCAAAGTATCCAAATAATAAATAACAAACTGATCCCATTCACACAAGAATTCACAATATAACATGATTTTTAATCTCAGTTTGTCATGAATTTATATGCCAAATGGAAGGAATTTAATGTTTAATTCCCATAAATTAATCCAGAAACATCCATGCTCAAGATAATTAAATCATTATTTTTTGCACAATACATCTGACTCAAACTGTAGTGGATATTTAGTATGAAAATATTGATGGATAGACAATAGCACATGGATAGACAATAACACAAAATATAGATGATTTAGATGTTCTTATGACATGATTGTGCAAACAAATAATGAATTTCTATTATCTTGAGAGTGGATGTTTCAATTGGAATGTGGCCACTGCCATGATTTAATCCCTGATATCGGCAGGCAAGACAAGGCCGATTCGTATTGGGGCCTAAATAACAAAGGACAAAGGACCAGGGACATTTATTGTCACATGCGCCAATTGGTGTAGTGAAATTTGAGTTGCCATTGCTGTACACAAATAAAATAAACACGACATTATAGAATTTAACATTAAACATAAAAAACATCCCCCTACAGCGGGATCAACGTTCCCACTGTGAGGGAAGGCAGCAAAGTTCAGTCCACTTCCTCCATGTTCACCCATGGTCGGGGCCTATTGAGGCCTCCACAGTTGCTGCCACGGTGGCCCGATGTTTCAGGCCCTCTCGTCGGATGATGGAACTCCAGCGCCGGAAGAATGCTCTCAGGCGCTTGGAGTTTCCAAAACGGCCGCTTGCTACCAGAGACCACGGCTCCCGAAATCCACAGGCCATGCTAGATGGAGCTCCAACAGTAGCGATCTCGGCGAGAGCTCCCAGGCTCCACGGTGTTTAAAATCAGCGACACCCGCGGCTGGAAGCTTGCAACCACAGCTCCACAATGTTAAAGTCGGTACTCCGGAGTTCCACACAGCGACCCGGGTAAGGCATCGCCCCGCTCCGCGATGCTACCTCAGTGCAGAAGCTGCAGCTCGAAGCTCTGGCCGGACCCAGCAGGAAAGGCCGCGCCAATCCGAATGATAGGCCGCAAGGAGGGGGCAAAGATGCGGCTCGGAGGAAGGACGCCTCCTTGCCCAGGTAGGGACTGGGATAAACGGTTTCCCCCTTCCCTCTCCCACTGCCCACATAAAAAGACTAAAAAGACTACAAGGCCTCCAGAACAAAACTTTTTAACAATCTAAAATTTAAAGAAAAGGGTGAAGAACGAACAGCTGCAGGCAAGGCTGCCACCACCACTCGATATTTTCCACATCAGCAGATTAAAATGAAGCCACAACAAAAAGTAAGAAAATATCTTAAATAAACGACATACCTTTTGTTTTGTCCTGCACTTGCAATCCGTGTTGTTGAAGGCGTTATTAGTCGTGTTTTATGTCAATCCAGCAGAAACGGGAGCGCAATCGTAGAACGGATTTTCTTCATCAGGTAGTATCTTTGGGTAGCAGTCCGAGCAAATTCCTCTCCGACAACGAGTACAAAGCACACCTGCATTTTAATCCCGCCCCCCCCTCCCCCCAAACCACCAAAGCCTCCGGAGTCGCAATCACAGCGCCACTGATGGTAGGATTTGTAACAACGCCACCGCGTCAAAAATATTAAACACCTTGGCGGAGCGAGGCCGAGGTCCCCTAGATCCCGAGGCCCTATACGTAAATCCGGCTCTGGCCTTACTGCACCAGAGACCCGGGTTCAATCCTGACTACAGGTGCTGTCTGTATGGAGTTTGAATGTTCTCCATGTGAACACATAGTTTTTGTTGCTCCAGTTTCCGGGTGCTCCAGTTTTCTCCCACACTCCAAAGACGTACAGATTCGTGGTTAATTGGCTTGGTAAAATTGTAAATTGTCCCACCTAGTGGGAAAGTGTTAATGTGGGGGGATCGCTGGTTGGCGCAGACTTGATGGGCTGAAGAGCCTGTTTCTACGCTAAAGGAGATTGAGAAAAGCAGTGGACACCTAAAAAACTCATAAACAGAGATAAACAGAGATAGAAATGTACCAGAGATGAGTGGAACTTCAGAATGCCTGCCCTTGCGTATGGGAAGGTAGGAAGCTTGGACCACGTGATGTCACAATTAAATGGAGCCAAAACAAAAGTGGGGCGGCACAGTTGAAGCAGTGGGCCTGCGTTTAGCCTATATAACTCTAAACTTATCGTAGGCTGGTATAGTACCTGCCTCAACTACCTCCTCTGGCAGGTCGTTCCATTCAGCCTTTGTGTAAAAATGTCATCCCTCAGGTTCATGGCATGGTTTTCTCCTAGTCCACGTGGTCTCAGGCTGTGGCCTCGCATTCCCATTGCCCTTTCCCGTGGCAACAGGTGGGAATCCATCAGCTGCTAAGCTATCCGTTGTGTTTGTTTAAAGCCCTGACCTCCACATGTTCCCAAACACATGCTCATGTCTGATGCAGATGTATGCCAATTCTCATGTTCTCCTGAGAAGTTGACTGATCCAGTTGACTGAGCTACTCCAGCACTCTGCGTCTTCCATTGTAAACCAGCATTTGCAGTTCTTGTTAAGCAGAGATATAATATTGTCCTTAGACAAATTAAGGAACTAACATGCAGTGTTCTCTGCCAAGGTGAAGCAATGAGTGTAGTTTCTCCCACTCTTTCCTATCAATGCGGAGACATTTCCAGCCCTTGTGCGATCAAACTGTGTTGTGGAGCAACAGGCCACCTGTGACAATTGCACACAGGTACATCTGTGGGAGATCTGAAGCATTGGGATTACATGTGGTAGTGATGCTTTATCATGATTACCTAGGCCACACACAGAAATACGAAATGAACCTATCGCTTCATCAAAATCGCATTCAATTTCATTTAGTAGAGGCAATGAGCCTTGAGGAACTGTTACTGGAGTATAAAAAACATTAGAAAAACATAATTGAGTCATATAGAGACTATTCAGGGAAAGTGCTGCCACCTTCAGTGAGCTATGAAACTTGGACTCCAAGATCCCTCTGCACATCAATGCTGTTAAAGGTCTTGCCATTAACTGTATACTTTCCCCTGACATTGAACCTCCCCGGTTGATGAATGTGCAGTGTTCAGTTCTGTTTACAATACCTCAGGTGATTAAGCAGCCCATGCCCACACACAGCAAGAGTTGTCATGCATCAGGCTTACATTGAGAAATAATATTTGCGATATATATACATCAGGCCATAATCTCCTCCACCGCACAAGAGTCTGACACCTCCTCTTAGGATTTTGATAAGGCTTACCACAGTACACTTGTTGTGAGTATTTAGTTTTGCCCTGACTAATAGTTATTTCACCGAGTGGAAGCACACTACATCAGTGAGAGCAACCACTTGGTTGCGCTATGGACGTGCAATGTGAAGTTTAGTATCAATACCGGGAGAGTGAGCACAGTGAAAGCTATGTGGTAGGATCAATTCAACCAGCTTAGCACAAGTATTACTAGCTAACTGAGTAAAAATGAAAATATTTTCTTCAATATTTTTCTTACTGAAACTAGTTGCCATAGCGATTCCAGCTGCTCAACACTCTCACTTTGAGGGAAATGAAAAACCATATAAAGACATTGATCCACACTTCAGTTAACAGACACATAAAGATAATTAAAAGAGAACTACAAAACCCAACTTTTTCTAATTTAGTAGCTGCTAATATTCAGAAAAATTCTGTTTTGCTAATTCTGGGTTTTCCTTCTTCTGTTCTTTAACATATCCTTGGGAATGGAAGTAGAAACCTACTGGAAACAAAAAGCTGGAGTAACTCAGCGGGTCAGGCAGCATCTCTGGAGAAAAGAAATAGGTGACGTTTCAGATCGAGACCCTTCTTCAGAAATTTGCCATTGGCCCTTCATTCCATTTGGGCGTACAGGAACACCAGTGCCAGCATATTATCTGTTCATTGTAGGCATTGAACTTTGTCTATGGAACAGCTGCAATGCTGAGAATTGTATGCTGCACTCTGTATCTTTCCCTTTGCTCTATCTATTGTACTTGAGTTTGAACTGATTGCATCTATGTATGGTATAATTGATCTGTTTGGATAGCATGCAAAACAAAGGTTTTTATTGTACCTCATAAAGAATAAACCCAAACCTAACCCTACACTTCAGAACAGAGATGGCACCTGGTAAATTAAATAGAGAAGATTATTCTCTAGTCAGTGGTCAACAAACACCAGACGTCTTACCCCGAGGCATTTACCACCATTGCTGGGGACTTCAATAAGGCAAACCTAAAGAAGTCACTCCCCAACTTCCACCAACATGTCTCCTGCTGCACTAGAGGACCAAACACCCTCGACCGCTGCTACACCACCATCAAGGATGCTTACCGCTCTATCCCTCGCCCTCACTTCGGTAAATCCGACCATACCGCGGTGCTGCTTCTTCCTGCCTACAGGCAGCAATTAAAGAGTGCACCCCCAGAGGTGAGGACAGTACAGAGCTGGTCGGCGGGGGCAGAAGAACAACTACAAGACTGTTTGGAGTCTGTAGACTGGGCTATGTTCAAGGACTCGGCAACAGACTTGAATGAATACGCCACAGTCGTTACAGACTTCATAAAGAAATGTGTGGAGGACTGCATCCCTATAAAAACCTTCCGAGTGTTTCCCAATCAGAAACCTTGGATGAACTGTGAGATCCGTACTCTTCCGAAGGCCAGACACCGGGCATTCATGTCTGATGACACAGTGGTCTATAAGAAGTCCAGATACGACCTCGGTAAGGCCATCAAAAAGGCCAAAAGGGAGTTCTGCTCCAAGCTGGAGGATGAGACAGATGTTCGGCAGCTGTGGCGGGGACTGAATGCAATCACCTCTTACAAGGCGAAACCAGGAGGCAGCTCGGATGTCGGCGATACATCACTCCCTGATGAGCTCAATGCATTTTACGCACGCTTTGATAGGGAGAACACCGATGTGCCTTCCCGAGCCCCTATTCGCTGTGATGGTATTTCAGTCTCAGTCACAGAGGCCGACGTCAGGAAATCCTCCAGGGGGGTGAACCCTCGAAAAGCGTCTGGACCTGATGGCATACCTGGTCGTGTCCTAAAAACCTGTGTGGACCAACTGGCTGGAGTTTTTACGGACATTTTCAACCTGTCACTTCTGCGGTCTGAGGTTCCCACCTGCTTCAAAAGGGCATCAATAATACCGGTGCCCAAGAAGAGCAAGGTGACGTGCCTCAATGACTATAGACCTGTGGCACTAATGCCTGTGGTGATGAAGTGCTTCGAGAGGTTGATCATGGCGCAAATCAACTCCTTCCTCAACAAAAACTTGGACCCACTTCAGTTCGATTACCGCCACAACAGATCAATGGTGGACGCGATCTCACTGGCCCTCCACTCCGCTCTGGACCACTTGGACAACAAAAACACATATGTCAGGCTGCTATTTATTGACTACAGCTCGGCATTTAACACAATCATCCCCTCCAAGCTGGTTACCAAACTCGCAGAACTGGGTCTTTGCGCATCCCTCTGCAATTGGATCCTCGACTTCCTCACCCACAGACCACAGTCTGTTCGTATTGGTGGAAATGTGTCAGACTCGATAACAATCAGCACGGGAGCACCTCAGGGCTGCGTGCTCAGCCCCCTGCTGTACTCACTCTATACTCATGACTGCGTAGCCGGTCATAGCGCGAACTCCATCATCAAGTTCGCTGACGACACCACTATTGTGGGACGTATCACTGATGGGGATGAGTCCGAGTATAGAAGAGAGATCGAGCGACTGTCCATATGGTGCCAACATAACAACCTGGCCCTCAACACCAGCAAAACCAAGGAACTGATTGTGGACTTTGGAAGGAGTAGGATGGGGACCCACAGTCCTGTTTATATCAACGGGTCGATGGTTGAAAGGGTCAAGAGCTTCAAATTCCTGGGCGTGCACATCTGTGAAGATCTTTCCTGGTCCGAGAACACAGATGCAATTATTAAGAAAGCTCATCAGCGCCTCTACTTCCTGAGAAGATTACGGAGAGTTGGTCTGTCAAAGAGGACTCTCTCTAACTTCTACAGGTGTACAGTAGAGAGCTTGCTGACTGGTTGCATCGTGGCTTGGTTCGGCAACTTGAGCGCCCTGGAGAAGAAAAGACTCCAAAAAGTGGTAAACACTGCCCAGTCCATCATCGGCTCTGAACTTCCTTCCATCGAGGGGATTTATCAAAGTCGCTGCCTCAAAAAGGCTGGCAGCATCATCAAGGACCCACACTACCCTAGCCACACACTCATCTCCCTGCTACCTTCGGGTAGAAGGTACAGGAGCCTGAAGACTGCAACAACCCGGTTTAAGAATAGCTACTTCCCCACAGCCATCAGGCTGTTAAACCTGGCTCAGAACTCTAATCATTAATATCCCTCCATCTGTTATTTGCACTTTATTAATTTATTAAGTCATGGGTGTATTTATGTATAGAATTGTAGTCAATGCCTTCTATGTTCTGTTGTGCTATGCAAAGAAAGATTTTCATTGTCCTGTCAGGGACACATGACAATAAACTCTTTTGACTTTTGACTTTGACTTTAATTTTCTGGGGGTAAATCAGCATGGCACAACGGTGCAGCTGGTAGAGCAGTTGCCTAACAGCACCAGAGATGCAAGTTCGATCTTGACCTCAGGTGCTGTCTGTGTAGAGTCTGCATATTCTTCCTGTGACCGTGTGGGTTTTCTCTGGGTGCACCGGTTTCCTCCCACATCGCAAAGATGCGTGGGTTTGTAGTGTAATTGACCTCTGTAAATTGAGGGCAAGTGGGAAAACATAGAATTAATGTGAACGGGTGATTGATGGTCGGTGTGCACTCGGAGGCCAAAGGAGCTCTTTCCATGCTGTATCTCAAATTTAAGCAAAGATCCTCCTGAAATTATTTTCTTAATACAGCGGCACAGTGGTGCAATGGTCGAGTTGCTGCCTTACAGTGCCAGAGACTCGTGTTTGATCCAAACTACGGGCACTGACTGTACAAAGTTCTCCCTGTGACCCTGTGGGTTTTCCACGGGTGCTTTGGTTTCCTGCCACATTCCAAAGACGTGTGGTTTTGTAGGCTAATTGGTCATGGTAAATTGCCCCTAAACGCGTAGGGAAAGTGAGATAACATAAAACTAGTGTGAACAGGTGACTGATGGTCTCGATGGACTCGGTGGGCCAAAGGGCCTGTTTGCATAGTCATAGTCATACAGCATGGAAACAGGCCCTTCGGACCAACTTACCCACGACAATCAACATACCCATCCACCTGCTGTATCTCTAAACTAAACTAAACTAAACTAAACTAAAATCCTCCTTAAATAGTTTGCTTAATACAAATTACATCAAACATGTGGTGAGTGGCTACAGTGATGAAGTCAGATACCAAATTGCGGAACCACGTCAAAATTACGTTCTCAACTGCCACAAATGGTGCTTCGGGGCAAGTCTCACCGGATTGGGAGGGAGGAGAAACAGTCTGGGTGAAGGAGAGTTACCACATCATCTGAACACGTGCCCTCCCAGCCCACCACTGATGTGCCCTGTCGAGGTATCTGCCAAGTGGGCAGCTTACCACCCAGTGGCATGAATGTTGATATCTCTAATATCAAGTAACTCCTGAAATCCCTCCCACCCCCTTTATCTCTCCCATCCCCCACGCTAGTTGCCCAACCAGTTCCAATGTTCACATCCTTATATCCCTCTTGTTAATACATCTTCCCCAACCAACGATGTGCCATTATGGATTGCACCCTTCCTGAGGTCATCTGTTGCTGGCCCAGATTTATTCTGGCCTTTTCTTGTCTCTGGTTTCCCCCCCTTCCCCCCCTCCCCCCTGCCCCCTCCCCCCAAACCTCTCCCCCCGAATCCCCTCACCCCACCTCTATCTTTCAGTTTGAAGAAGAGTTTGTCCCAAAACATCACCTTTTCCTTGTCTCCAGAGATGCTTCCTGACCCGTTGAGTTACTCTAGCATATTGTGTCTATCTTTGGTATTAAGCAGCACCTGCAGTTCCTTCCAACACATCTGCCAATCGGACTGTCTGAAGAGCCCACAAATGGGGGCTAGCAAATTGCTCCTACAAAATAGTGATTTTCTTGATTTAAAGGAGATATTTCTGTGCAATGTGATGAAGCACATTGATGATCGGGTTGCAAGGGCTGGCATGCATCAGATTCACTTTTCACTCCACTGAACTGGTTACACAATGTACTGCTTGTTGAAAAGCATAAGTTTTAATTTCCCAAACAGTAGATGTGATCCAAGTCTGCAGACTGAAACCATATAATGAGGTAACTGTGGTAAAAATAGTAATTTCTGGTCTTGATTTAATGTAATTTGAAATAACATGGGCAATTAAACTCAAACTTGAGGTGGTTCCTTCACCGAATTCATATGGGTGTCCTAAGATGACCGAACTACAAGCAGTACTATAAGCCTCCATTCTCATTCTCTATATGTGTGCATCAAATTTGAAAATCAAATTGATCCTGAACTTGAAGCACACTGCCTATAACCATTTGAAAGGCAACAATTCTGCTCAAAGCACTGACATTTTAAACAAAGCAACTGATGGCTTTTCATGGAGTTGACACAGTACAACTGCATACAACTGTGTATAAGATCATGAGAGGGATAGATCAGGTAAATGCGCAGATGTTTTCAAGCTGGAAGAATGCAACAACAATTTACAAGAGTGTTGACAGGACTCGAGGGCCTGAGCTACAGGGAGAGATTGAGCAGGCTAGGACTTTATTCCTTGGAGCACATGAGGATGAGTGGTGATATTATAGAGATGAATGACCATGAAAGGAATATAGGGTAAATACACTGTCTTTTACCCAGAGTAGGGGAATCAAGAACCAGAGGACATAGGTTTAAGGTGAGGAGAGAAAGATTTAATAAGAATTTATGATTAAGTTTCTTAAGTCTGGTGAGTTTTCTAGGTAATAACAATGGCTTAGCACACCATTAAAAACTCACTTACATCTCACTTCCATCTGGCAGAAAAGGTGTTACATTTTCAGGGCTATTGAAACACTGTGCAGATGCATGCAGTTTTGTCAAGTCTCTGGATTTCTGGTAAAGAGCCTGTCCCACTCAGGCAACTTTTTAGGCGAGTGCAGGAGACTCTGTGCTCGCCACATGATCGCCACATCGTCGTCACATGTTCACTGGTTGTCTCTGGCCTCAGTTTGGTCGCCGCAAATTTTTCAACATGTTGAAACATTTTCTGCGACCAAAAATTGGTCACCATGGAAAAAATCGATAATCCTGTAGTCGTAGATGCAGTTGTAGTGGGGTCGCCATGTAGTTATACGTAGTTGAGGTAGTCGTAGGTAGTTCTAGTTAATCGCCTTTGCTGACTGGTCATTTTCATTGGCTCATTGGGGAAAAAAAACGTAAGCACGAGTTTTCAGACCCAAAGCGAACCGACCGGTAATGTTAAATGCCGGCCGAGCTTCACAGCTGTGTATCTCTGACTTATTAAAAGTTGTCTGGCTTCTTAAAGGTGTCTCCATTCCTTCTCCTCTACTTCTCCCCCTTCTCCCCCCTTCTTCCCTCCCCCCCTCTTTTAAAGGACTCACCGTACATTGTGCTAGCCGTCTTAACTTTCCTGTTCATCGCGGTGTGTGTCTGTATCACCTTGACAAAAGATGGCAAAAGTTTGGCAAAAGAATAAATCAGGGAAGGAAGTGCATCCGTGGATAACAATGGAAATCAGGTATAGTATCAAAACTAAAGATGAAGAATACAAATTAGCCAGAAAAAGCAGCCTACCAGAGGACTGGGAGAAATTCAGAGTCCAGCAGAGGAGGACAAAGGGCTTAATTATGAAAGGGAAAATAGATTATGAAAGAAAACTGGCAGGGAACATAAAAACTGACTGCAACAGTTTTTATAGATATGTGAAGAGAAAAAGGTTAGTTAAAACAAATGTAGGTCCCTTGCAGTCAGAAACTGGTGAATTGATCATGGGGAACAAGGACATGGCAGACCAATTGAATAACTACTTTGGTTCTGTCTTCACTCAGGAAGATATAAATAATCTGCCGGAAATAGCAGGGGACCAGGGGTCAAATGAGATGGAGGATCTGAGTGAAATCCAGGTTAGCCGGGAAATGGTGTTAGGTAAATTGAATGGATTAAAGGACGATAAATCCTTAGGGCCAGATAGGATGCATCCCAGAGTACTTAAGGAAGTAGCCCCAGAAATAGTGGATGAATTAGTGATAATTTTTCAAAACTCTTTAGATTCTGGAGTAGTTCCTGAGGATTGGAGGGTAGCTAATGTAACCCCACTTTTTAAAAAGGGAGGGAGAGAGAAAACGGGGAATTACAGACCAGTTAGTCTAACATCGGTAGTGGGGAAAATGCTAGAGTCAGTTATTAAAGATGGGATAGCAGAACATTTGGAAAGTGGTGAAATCATTGGACAAAGTCAGCATGTATTTATGAAAGGTAAATCATGTCTGACGAATCGTATAGAATTTTTCGAGGATGTAACGTTGAGCGGATAAGGGAGAACCTGTGGATGCGTTATATCTGGACTTTCAGAAGGCTTTCGACAAGGTCCCACATAAGCGATTAGCATACAAATCTAAAGCACACGGTATTGGTGGTTCAGTATTGATGTGGATAGAGAACTGGCTGGCAGACAGGAAGCAAAGAGTAGGAGTAAACGGGTCATATTCAGAATGGCAGGCAGTGACTAGTGGGGTACCGCAAGGCTCAGTGCTGGGACCCCAGCTATTTACAATATATATTAATGATCTGGATGAGGGAATTGAATGCAACATCTCCAAGTTTGCGGATGACACAAAGCTGGGGGGGCAGTGTTAGCTGTGAGGAGGATGCTAGGAGGCTGCAAGGTGACTTGGATAGGTTGGGCGAGTGGGCAAATGCATGGCAGATGCAGTATAATGTGGATAAATGTGAGGTTATCCACTTTGGTGGCAAAAACAGGAGGGTAGACTATTATCTGAACGGTGACTGATTAGGAAAAGGGGAGATGCAACGAGACCTGGGTGTCATGGTACACCAGTCATTGAAAGTAGGCATGCAGGTGCAGCAGGCTGTGAAGAAAGCGAATGGTATTTTGGCATTCATAGCAAAAGGATTTGAGTACAAGAGCAGGGAGGTTCTACTGCAGTTGTACAGAGTCTTGGTGAGGCCACACCTGGAATATTGCATGCAGTTTTGGTCTCCTAATCTGAGGAAAGACATTCTTGCCATAGAGGGAGTACAGAGAAGGTTCACCAGACTGATTCCTGGGATGGCACGACTTCCATATGAAGGATAGACTCGGCTTGTACTTGCTGGAATTTAGAAGATTGAGGGGGAATCTTATAGAGACTTACAAAATTCTTAAGGGATTGGACAGGCTAGATGCAGGAAGATTGTTCCTGACATTGGGAAACTCCAGTACAAGGGGTCACAGTTTAAGGATAATGGGGAAGTCTTTTAGGACTGAGATGAGAAAATAATTTTTCGCACAGAGAGTGGTGAATCTGTGGAATTCTCTGCCACATGAGGTAGTTGAGGCCAGTTTGTTGGCTATATTTAAGAGGGAGTTAGATGTGGCACTTGTGGCTAAAGGGATCAGGGGGTATGGAGAGAAGGCAGGAACAGGATACTGAGTTGGATGATCAGCCATGATCATATTGAATGGCAGTACAGGATCAAAGGGCAGAATGGCCTACTCCTGCGCCTATTTTCTATGTTTCTATGTTTCTATGACTTTGCACCGTGTGAATATCAGACAGCATACCCCCGCTTGCCTTGGCCCCCGCCTTTGCGATGTGTTTGTGTGTGTCCACTCTGACAGTCGCCGTTCCAGTTCTCAATTTTTCAGGTGAATTTGACAGTCGCCCGCAGTCCTCTGAAAAATCACCTAAGTGGGACAGGCCCTTAAGGATATCGGAGACAACTGCAAAACAATGGGAGCAGAGAATCACTGATACAAACTGTGGTGTTTTGCCAGCATCAATCTTTGAAGCATTTGTTTCACATCTTCTTCTTGTGTATGGCATGCAGAGCCTAAAGTTGTAGGACAACGTGTTCTATTTGATCTTACTTGATTGTGAACAGCAGGTTGATTGCATTCGTCGAAACAGGGCGGACCACGTGAAGGTTGCAACCTCCCACCCCTTGTTTCACATGAAAGCTGAACAGTCTAACCAAAACTCCTTCATAGCTGTGTTAAATCTAATGGTTGAAACACATAAGAGTATTTCCATATCTTCCTGCAATTGAAGGGATCAGTAGGCAGTGCTGACTCAAAAAGGCAGCTGATATCATTAAAGACCTGGCGGGGCAGGACGATGGTGCAGCTGTAGAGTTGCTGCCTTACAACGCCAGAGACCCAGGTTTGATCCTGACTATGGGTGCTATCTGTACGGAGTTTGCACAGTCTCCCAATGACCTGCTTGGGTTTTCTCCCGGGGCTCTGGTTTCCTCTCACACTCCAAAGACATACAGGATTGTAGGCTAATTGGCTTGGTAAAATTGTAAATTGTCCCTAATGTTTAGGATAGTGTCAGTGTGCGGGGATCGCTGGTCGTCGCCGACACATTAGGCCTGAAGGGCTTGTTTCCACACTGTATCTCTAAACGAACCTAAAACTAAAATCCCCACAACAGATCAACAGTGGATGTGATCTCACTGGTCCCCACTCTGCACTGGACCATTTAAACAAAAGAACACATACATTGGGGTGTTGTGCATGAACTAGAGCTTGGCATTCAACACCATCATTCCCTCTAAACCTAACATCAAACTCAGGGAACTGGGTCTCTCTCCATTTCTATGCAAATAGACCCTTGATTTCCTCACTTGCCAGACCATAATCAGTACATGTAGAAACAAGGAACTGCAGATACTAGTTGACCCAAAGGGCGCAAACTGCTGGAGTAACAAAACGGGTCAGGCAGCATCCCTGGAGAACAAGGATAGGTAACGTTTTAGATTTGGACCCTTCAGTACCATCAGTACAAATTGGCAACAACACTTCTTCCTCAATGACTATCAACATCTCAAGGCTGTGTGCTCAGTCCCCTGCTCTACTCTCTTTATACCCACGACTGTGTAGCCAGACACGGTTCCAATGCCTTCTATACATTTACTGATAATACCACTATTGTTGGATGAATAACGAGTAATGATGAGTTAGAGTACAGGAGGGACATCGAAAATCAGATAGTTTGGTGCCATACGACAACAATCATGCTCTCAATACCATAGCAAGACCAAGCAGCTGGTTGTTGACATCCGGAAGGGAAAGTTGAGGACCCATGAACCTGTCTTTTTCGAAAGGACGGCAGTGGTGAGAGTCAACTGCTTTCAGTTCCTGGGCGTACCCATCTCTGAAGTTCTGAAGAGATCTAACCGTAACCACAACACTCTCTCGGCAACGATCTACTATGGACATGTTTTGGTTGCACTATGTACATTGCACATTGATGCAATCAGAAAGAAAGTTCATCAATGCCTCATATTTCTTAGAAATTGAGAATATTTGTCACTTTGCTGAATTTTCTATCAATCTCCTGCATATGTACAGTACAGAGCCTACTGACTGGTTACATCACAGCTTGCTTTGCTAATGTGAAAGCGCAGGAATGAAGGTGGCTGCAGAAAGTGGTGGTTGTGCCCAGTCCATCAAGTTCAAGTTCAAGTGAGTTTATTGTCATGTATCCCTGATAGGACAATGAAATTCTTGCTTTGCTTCAGCACAACAGAACATAGTAGAAATTTACTTCAAAACAGATCAGTGTGTCCATATACCATAATATAAATATATACACACATGAATAAATAAAATGATAATGTGCAAATAACAGATAATGCGTTATTAATAATCAGAGTATTGTCTGAGCCAGGTTTAAAAGCCTGATGGCTGTGGGGAAGTAACTGTGTGGCCAGGATGGTGTGGGTCTTTGATGATGCTGCCAGCCTTTTTGAGGCAGCGACTGCGATAAATCCCCTCGATGGAAGGAAGGTCAGAGCCGATGATGGACTGGGCAGTGTTTACTACTTTTTGTAGTCTTTTCCTCTCCAGGACGCTCAAGTTGCCGAACCAAGCCACGATGCAACCGGTCAGCATGCTCTTTACTGTGCACCTATAGAAGTTAGAAAGAGTCCTCCTTGACAAACCATCTCTCCGTAATCTTCTCAGGAAGTAGAGGCGCTCATGTGCTTTCTTGATAATTGCATCAGTGTTCGCGGACCAGGAAAGAGCTTCAGAGATGTGGACGCCCAGGAATTTGAAGCTCTTGACCAATTCAACCATCGACCCGTTGATATAAACGGGACTGTGGGTCCCCATCCTACTCCTTCCAAAGCCCACAATCAGTTCCTTGGTTTTGCTGGTGTTGAGGGCCAGGTTATTGTGCTGGCACCATATGAACAGTTGCTCGATCTCTCTTCTATACTCTGACTCATCCTCATCAGTGATACGTCCCACAACATTGGTGTTGTCAGCGAACTTGATGATGGAGTTCGCACTGTGACCGGCTATGCAGTCATGAGTATAGAGTGAGTACAGTAGGGGGCTGAGCATGCAGCCTTGAGGTGCTCCTGTGCTGATTGTTCTCGAGGCTGACACATTTCACCAATACGAACAGACTGTGGTCTGTGAATGAGGAAGTCGAGGATCCAATTGCAGAGGGATGCGCAGAGACCCAGTTCTGCGAGTTTGGTAACCAGCTTGGAGGGGATGATTGTGTTAAATGCCGAGCTGTAATCGATGAATAACAGCCTGACATATGAGTTTTTGTTGTCCAAGTGGTCCAGAGCGGAGTGGAGGGCCAGCGAGATCGCATCCACCATTGATCTGTTGTGGCGGTAAGCGAATTGCAGTGGATCCAGGTTTTTGTCGAGGTAGGAGTTGATTTGCTCCATGATCGACTTCTAAAAGCACTTCATCACCACAGGCGTTAGTGCCACTGGTCGATAGTCATTGAGGCACGTCACCTTACTCTAATTGGGCACTGGTATAATTGATGCCCTTTTAAAGCAGGTGGGGACCTCAGACCTCAGAAGTGAGAGGTTGAAAATGTCCGTAAAAACTCCAGCCAGTTGGTCCGCACAGGTTTTTAGAACACGACCGGGTATGCCCTCAGGTCCAGGTGCTTTTCGAGGGTTCACCCCTCTGAAGAATTTCCTGATGTCGGCCTCTGTGACTGAGAATGAAATACCATCACAGCGAATGGGGGCTCGGGAAGGCACATCAGTATTCTCCCTATCAAAGCGTGCGTAAAACGCATTGAGGGAGTGATGTTTCACCGACATTCGAGCTGCCTCCTGGTTTCGCCTTGTAGGAGGTGATTGCATTCAGGCTCCGCCACAGCTGCTGAACATCTGTCTCATCCTCCTGTTTGGAGCAGAAGTCCCTTTTGGCCTTTTTGATGGCCTTACCAAGGTCGTATCTGGACTTCTTGTAGACCACTGTGTCATCAGACGTGAATGCCCAGTGTCTGGACTTCAGAAGAGTGCGGATCTCAAAGTTCATCCAAGGTTTCTGATTGGGAAACACTCGGAAGGTTTTTGTAGGGATGCAGTCCTCCACACATTTCTTTAAGAAGTCTGTAACGACTGCGGCATATCGTTCAAGTCCCGTGCCGAGTCCTTGAACATTGCCCAGTCTACAGATTCCAAACAGTCCTGGAGTTGCTCCGCTGCCCGCCCCCCCCCCCCCCCCCCCCCCCCTCGACCAGCTCTGTACTGTCCTCACTTCTGGGGGTGCGTTCAACATCATGGATATTGACCTCCTCATCATCAAATGGACCTACAGGAAGCACTGCCTCAGTAAGTCAGCTAGTGTCATCAACGCCCCATACCGTTCTGGCCACACTCTCGTCTTGCGGCTACCATCACTAAGAAGGTACATGAGCCTGAGAACCATGACCTATAGGTTCAAGAACAGCTTCTTCTCAACAACCAACAGGCTCATGAAAAAACACTACTCAACCCCGACCACAACCCCATCTCAGCAATGATCTTCTGTGGACTTTATTTTGTTTTTGCACTATTATTGTCTGGTTACCTAGTATTACTGATTATTAATGTATCATATTTTTGATCATTGTATATTTATTTGTTGTTGTATTGCATTACTGGCCCGCAAAACTGCAGCAAGTAAAAGTTTCATTGTTCTGTTCTTGATGCATATGACAATTCAACTTGAATAGAGTTCTGATATCAAAGTCACAAAAGGCAGTGCAACTGATATATTTTTCTTATCATGGATATCACCTTAGATGGTGCTAACTTCCGCCGAAACTGCTCACTATTCTAGAAATATGCTGGAATACAAGGATTTTCCTCAACTGATCCTAGCCACTATGATCCATCTTTCTAAACCTCGTCCACTTTTAAATACTATGCTACCTATTCTAACATGGGGTAGGGACATCACTGAGAAGAACATTGCTTATCCCTAGTTGCCTCTGGGTTGCCCAGTGGCACAGTTGGTAGAGCAGCTGGCTCACAGCGCCAGAGACCCGGGTTCGATCCTAACCTTGAGTGCTCCAGTTTCCTTCCACATTCTAAAGACGTGCGGGTTTTGTAGGTTAATTGGCTTCTACAAATTGCCCCTAGTGTGTAAGTAAGTAAGTAAAGTAAGTAAGTTTATTGGCCAAGTATTCACATACAAGGAATGGATACAAGGTAGGAGTGGATGGGAAATTGGGATAACATGGCACTAGTGTGAACAGGCGATAAATGGTCCGGAGGGCCTGTTTCCATGCTGTATTTTTCAATTCAATTCAAAGTGATGGGGAACTATCTTCTGGTCACTCACCATCATCTTCCCAGTTGGAAATAGTCAATAAATGTAAATTTCGCCACCACTACTAGCATTCCATTAATTTATAAAAATCACTTCCTGATCAAAAGTACACAGCACCAGAGACCGGGCACGATCCTGACTACGGGTGCTGTCTGTACGGAGTTTTTACTTTCTCCCTGTGACCATGAGAGTTTTCCTTGGGTGCTCCGGTTTCCTCCCACATTCCAAGGACGCATAAGTTTGTAGGCTAATTGGCTTTGGTTAAAGTTGTAAATTGTGCATAATGGGTCGGATAGTGTTAGTATACGGGACGGTCGAAGGGCCTGTTTCAACGCTGTATCTCTCAAGTCTAAAGTCTAAGGTTCAGCACTGGATCTGTATATATGATGGTCTATCATATGATTCTCAATATGATTGTGGGTTATCAGGAAGAGGCTGAAGCCGGTCATCGATTTCTTTGGCAACTTTGGCTGATGTTAATTCCAAATGCCTCAGCCTTGTCCTTTGCACAAATATGTATTATTTCTGTGGTTCAATTGTCCACCACCTATCACTGCTTTGCTACAAAGAACTTCATGTGTAATTTCATGGTGCAGCAGGAATACCTTTGGCCTTTGATGTCCATGCCCGGTGCAAATGGGTCATTTAATTTAATCCCACTTTCCTGTTCTTGATCTGTAATTCTACAAATTACAATTTTTGAAAACATGAGGAATGTATTTAACTTTGTAAAACATGAGGAATGTCTTTATAGGTAATGAATACAAAAACCTGACGAGTCTTTGGACTGAAAAAAAACTTCCATCTCTCCTCATTGATCCCTCTCCCTTAAATCAATTTTCACTAGTCATCTCAGAATTGCATTTTGCAGGACTCTGATACTCACATAACATGTCATCATATGATATTTATGGACTAGATCTATGGCCACTGAGACCAAAAATGTACGTGGGATTGGCAAACGAGGAGATCTTCAAAGTCGTGGGTTGATAAAAATTTCCAGCTTTGGCAAACATGCAACAGTCCAGATATTCCTAAACCACAGTTTCCTCTTTTAAACCAGCACTGTGGCCATCTGTCAAACAAACTGATCGCCACAAAAGGCTGCCTTTTGGATTATCCTCAGTGTGGCACTATGTTCTGATATTTCCTTTGGTATTTGAGACATTTTGTTGTTCCAGGGTTAACTTCCAAATCACCAAGATATTAATGAATAACTTATCCAATATTCCAGAAATAAAATGACGTTGCAATGTGGTTTCATAAAATCACCTGAATGTTTCAGGGTGGTTTCTACCAAAATGAAACCGAACTGATAATATAATTTGAAATTTCCATTTCCAGTAAGAGTGCTGCTATCTACTTTCAGGCCTGTCTCTTTAAGATAGGCCTGGAGCTCCCGAGTCGGCCTCTTCTTACCAGAGACAGCAGGCATCACGATGTTAAAGTCCACAGGTTGGAGCTTCTATCCCCGGCAAAGGGATCGTAAGCTCTGCGATGTTAAAGTCCTACAGGCTCCTGCGGCTTGGAGCGCCCGTCAGTCTCCAGGAAAGGCCACCAACTCCATGATGTTAGGCCGCAGTGGGGACGGAGATACGATATGGAAAAAAATTGCATCTCTGTCGAGGTAAGAGATTGAAAAATCATTTCTCCCAACCCCCCACATACAACAAACCAAGGAACACTAAAACATACTTTTTAACACATAAATAACAAAAAGAAGAAAGGACAGACAGACAGTTGGCGAGGCAGCCACTGCTGGTGGCGCCATCCAGTGTCAAGTTAAATGGTGAATACAAATACTCCTGGAGTCTAATCCCTGGCAATGCAATGGGGGGGAGGGGAGGGGGGGCGGGGGAGCGGTGGGGGAGAGATTTAATGAGACCTTTCTATCTGCATATTAATGTAACTGTTGTGTTGAACTTGAGAACGCATAAACAAAGTGACATTTTGTATATTGTTGTTGCATACTGGTTGGTAAGGGTGGCACAGTGGCGCAGCTATAGACTTGCTGCCTTACAGCGCCAGCGACTTGGGTTCGATCCTGACCACGGATGCTGTCTGTACAGAGTTTGTATGTTCTCCATGTGACAGAGTGGTTTTTGCTCCTGGTGCTCCAGTTTCCTTCCACATCCCAAAGATGTGCAGCTTTGTAGGTTAATTGGCTTCTGTAAATTGTCCCTGGTGTGTAGGATAAAACTAGTGAATGGGTGATCGCTGGTCGGAGCGGGCTTGGTAGACCAAGGGCCTGTTTCCATGCTGCATCTCCAAACTAAACTAAACTAAGTTACCAATAAATACTAGGCATGAAAGAACGTCTGCTTTATATTTCCAGCACACACATGATAACTCATTTAACATACCCTGCTATATTAATCTGTAATGCTAACGCTTTCTGTGGAAGCAAATTTGTGCAAAATTTGATTAAAATCCAGGAGAATCCTTTGAGGACCAACATTGTCTCAGCATAAAAATACCATCAGTCAGTCTCTCTCCTGCCTGGGCTTTCAACACTGATAATTTGCCCCGTACCACCCCACACCCCCCCCCCCCCCCCCCCCCCCCGCATTTCATCCACCACCCGCTGGATCTAATATGTTCAAACAGGTCTGGAGTTGCAGTGCCCAAGTCAAGGTCAGTACTGCCGGCCTCTAACTGAAGGAACAAATCATCTTCCTCTTGATACTTCAGTCTCTCGAGGTGGGACCTTGTGCATTTTTGCAATATGTCACAGATGCGTCAAAAAGAAATGTCACTCAACAAACTTTATGTTGTTTTTATGACTAATCCATAACATTTTTATGACTTTGCAAGATCATTATCTGGCTGTGTTTAAATAACTAATTGTAATCTTAGCAGGCACAATGTGTAAGAAGGAACTGCAGGTGATGGTTTAAACTGAAGATAGACTGAAAAAACTGGAGTAACTCTGCGGGACAGGCAGCATCTCTGGAGAGAAGGAATGTGTGACGTTTCGAGTCGAGACCCTTCTTCAGACTGGTTAGGAATAAGGGAAACGAGAGATATAGACAGTGATGTGGAGAGATAAAGAACAATGAATGAAAGATATGCAAAAAAGTAACGATGATAAAGGAAACAGGCCATTGTTAGCTGTTTGTAGGGTGAAAATGAGAAGCGAGTGCGATTGGGTGGGGAAGGGATAGAGAGCGGGGGAATGCCGGGGCTACCTGATGTGAGTGAAATCAATATTCATATCACTGGGCTGTAAGCTGCCCAAGCAAAATATATGATGCTGTTCCTCCAATTTGTGTTTAGCCTCACTCTGACAATGAAGGAAGCCTAGGACAGAAAGGTCTGTGTAGGAATGGGAAGGAGAATTAGTGTCCAGCAACCAGGAGATGAGGTAGGTTCAGGAGGGTTGAGCGAAGGTGTACATATATTTTATGTTTAAATGCCTGTGAAATCATCAGAATGTCTTTCCAAATTCTTCCACATGTCTTACCTTTTTTATATTCGTATGGAAAATGGAGAATTTCAAACTGCTGATTTTGATGGGATTAGTTTCCAAACCACCCACTATTCCTCATCAATTTGTTTTTACATGCGCCCTCTTTGTACCCAGTGATGTGTCATTAATGACGGTTGTGCCACATTACTGACGTGAACAACAGTGCCTCGGTGTTAACTTTTAGAGCAATAGACCAGTCCCTTTGCTTCCATGGCTTCCTGTATGAGCAAGGGATGTGGTGGCTCAGTGGTGCAGTGGAGAGTTGCTGCCTTACAGCACCAGAGAACCGGGTTCGATCCTGTCTAGATGGAGTTTGTACATTCTACCTGTGACCGCATGGGTGGTCTCCGGGTGCTCCGGTTTTCTCCCACACTCCAAAGACATACAGGTTTGTAGATAATTTGGTTTTGGTAAAATTATAAATTGTCCCCAGTGTGTGGGATTGTGTTAGTGTACGGAGTGATCACTGATTGGCGTGGACTTGGTGGGCCGAAGGGCCTGTTTCCATGCTGTATCTTTAATGCCTAAAGTCTAAAGTCTGTGTCTTTTTCACCATCTTCTGTCAATTCAGTTCAGTAGCGACTTAATAATTCAGTGCTGTCTCACCATATAGGCCACCTCTCGCATGATGCATTAGCAAATTCCTTGTTGAGGTTTAGGATAAACATAGAGTTCTTCAAATCTACAAGTTTCCATATCTCCTCAAGGACTATAATTCATATTTCAGTATCTTTGTCAGCACTAACACTCACAACAACCCACCCAGCATCTGAGTCTCTCCCCTTCTCCACAAGACATGCCCTACTGAGATAATACTTCATTAGCTATTTCATAGTTTCCTTCTGCAAAATGACCACCAATATTCTATTCATTGAATTAACACATGGTTGAAGAGAACAGAACATTCCTTTAAAGACATGTAACATGTTCTCATTTCAATCCTCCAGTCTAAATAAGGGTTTTCAATGGAAGTGTTAAATGTCTATTCCCTCCACAGATGATGCCTGACCCACTGAGTTCCACCAGCACTGTTCTTTGCTCAAGATTTCAGCATCTGCAGTTTTTGGGCCTCCAATTCCAGGTGTGGGATAACAACAACTTCGAGTCTTGAGTCTGTGCCAGTAATGTCTGAGCCATTAAGATGTTCCATCAAATGCTGTAGGCTGGTGGACTGGATTTATTTCTGGGATCCCCAAGTGATTCAATGCTCTAGATCAGAACCCTTCTTTGGACTAAAGAATTGAAATGGGAATGTGTTGCATCCACTCATCCACTCCCATTAAACCTCCAACTGAATGATAAAGCCATTAACAATTGAAAATTTGTTGAAGTTTTGGATCAGGACTTTTCTGCAGACTGATTGTAGGGCTGGGAGAAAGAAAGCTGAGAGTAGGATCCTGACCTGAAATGTCACCTATCCAAGTTCTCCAGAGATGCTGCCTGATCCGCTGAGTTACTCCAGCACTTTGTGTCCATTTGTGCAAACCAGCATCTGCAGTTCCTTGTTTCATTAACTGAGAATTATTTCTGCGTGTCGCCTGCATTATTGTTTGTTGCGATAATATTATGCTGAACAACCATTTGAAATAATATGAATGAATGTGTTAGTAATTATGCTGGTTTTAAAGTGCTGGAGTAACTGAATGGTTCAGGCAGCATCTTTGGAGAAGCTGCCTGACCTGCTGTGTTGCTCCCGCATTTTGTGTTTATCTTTGGTATAAACCTGCATCTGAAATTCTTAGTTTTTGCTGATCTTAAACCAGATTGTCCGTTAAATGTTCTGTTTACTTACTGATGCTGGAAAACTGGCTGTGCAAAGACTGAGCGTTCATCAAGGAATAGGCGGGCAAAGTGACCTAGTGGCATGCAGTATAATGAATTTCATTGACCACATAAGCAAAGCCTCAGGTTTCTGGCTCCTCCAGAAAATCAAATCCTGGAGGTGTCTAAAAGAAGTATAACTAATGCCAATGCCAAACTGAGTTTGGCATTGGCATTATTTTTTAACTTTCACACCAAAGAGATTTGAGTAACCCTCACATAAAATATGGAGCCACGTTTCAAGAACATGCCTGGGTTGCATCGCACATTGATGATAAACGGTCAGTTTGTAGCACGTTTCTCAGTGAACCTGTCCAGTTGCTTCAACAGTTTATTATCCAGGGTAACTCTTCAGAGAAAGTATGATAGATACTACTATGCAGAGGTTAAAGAGGAAAGAGTGCATGGAAATATTTATCAAACTAAATTTATGTTAATTTATGTTATTTAAGGCACCATAAACATTATTGAAGTTGTTATCTGACAAGGTATTTCAAGTAAATATGATTCTTATAAAAACCCTGCAACATTTTTATTATGAGTTTGAGTTTAGTTTATTGTCATGTGTACCAAGTGTACAGTGAAATGCTTTTGTTGCATGCTAACCAGTCAGTGGAAAGGCAATACATGATTACAATTGAGTACTCCACAGTGTACAGATGCAAGATAAAGGGAATAATGGGAATAAAGTTTAGTGCAAGATAAAGTCCAGTAAAGTCCGATCAAAGATAGTTCAAGGGTCTCCAGTGAGGTAGATAGTAGCTCAGGACTGCACTCTAGTTGTTGGTAGGATGGTTCAGTTGCCTGATAACAGCTGGGAAGAAACTGCTACTGAATCTGGAGGTGTGCATTTTCACACTTTATCCTCCCCTTTCTGAATAAAGTTTCAATTTCCGAGGGCTATATATGGCCAGTCATTGTGTATATGCAAAGCTGAGATGCAGTTTTAGTTACAAAGAGAATTTGAGGATGTAGAGACAAGGAACTGCAGATGCAGGTTTACCACTCAGTCATTCTGTGAAAGATTGCCTCATCATTTTACCTTCCTACCTGAGAGATTGACTAGTATTGGGAGATTAATATAAATTCCTGGAGTAACACAGTGGGATAGGCAGCATCTCTGGAGAACATGGACAGGTGACACTTCGGGTTGGGACCCTTCTTCAGACTTAAGAAAGGTCTCGACCCGAAACGTCACCTATCCATGTTCTCCAGAGACGCTGTCTAACCTGCTGAGTTACTCCAGCACTTTCTGTCATTTTGTGTATTAACAAATAATGGCTTGTTTCTGCATTGGATGTTTAATAATGTGTGATAATGTGTAAGGTCTTTACTCTCCAGTGCTAGAGGGCCACCTGTGAGAAGAGCTTGTATCCTTGCCAATGCAGCAATATTGCAAATGCATCTTGAAGACTTTGGAATTCATGGAGTCATAGAGACATACAGCATGGAAACAGGTCCTTCCGCCCATCTTACCTATGCCAAACAACATGCCCCATCTACACTATTTCCAGCTGCCCCAGCATGGCCCATAACCTTCTAAACCTACCCTATCCATGTACCTGTCCAAACGTCACAAATGTTATGATAGTATCTGCCTCTACGACCTCCTCCGACAGCTCGTTCCATATACCGACCACCCTTTGTGAAAATAAATTACCCCTCAGGTTCCTATTAAATCTTTCCCCCCACACCTTAAACCCATGTCCTCTGGTTCTCGATTCCCTTACACAGGGCAAGAGACTCTGTGCATTTACCTGATCCATTCCTTTCATGATCTTGTAAATCTCTATAAGTTCACCCCTCATCCTCCTGCATTCCAAGGAACAACGTCCAAGCCTGCTCAACCTCTCCCTATAAGCTCAGGCCCTTGAGTCCTGGCAACATTCTTGTAAATCTTCCCTGCACCGTTTCCAGCTTGACAACATCTTACCTATAACATTGTGACCAAAACTGAACACAATACTCAATACACAATATGGCCTTACAACTTAAATGTGTCTTACACAACTGTACCATAACTTCCCAAGTTCTATCTGCAGCACATGATGGGGGAAAAAAGAGGGGAAGGGCTATTGTAATAGGGGATTCAATTGTCAGGGGAATAGATAGGTGTTTCTGCGGCCGCAAAAGAGACTCCAGGATGGTATGTTGCCTCCCTGGTGCAAAGGTCAGGGATGTTACTGAACGGCTGCAGAACATTCTGGAGGGGGAGGGTGAACAGCCAGTTGTCGTGGTGCATATTGGCACCAACGATATAGGGAAAAAAAGGGATGAGGTCCTACAAGGTGAATTTAGGGAGCAAGGAGATAAACTCAAAAGTAGGACCTCAAAGGTAATAATCTCTGGATTATTACCAGTATCACGGGCCAGAGTAGAAATAGGAGGATATTGCAGATGAATACGTGGCTTGAAAAATGGTGCAAGGGGGAGGGATTCAAATTTTTAGGGCACTGGAACCATTTTTGGGGGAGGTAGGACCAGTACAAACAGGACGGTCTGCACCTGGGCTGGAATGGAACCAATGTCCTTGGGGGAGTGTTTGCTAGTGCTGTCGGGGAGGATTTAAACTAATGTGGCAGGGGGATGGGTACAAGAGCAGAGAGGCAGGCGGGTGTAAAACGAGGGTGGAAGCAATAGGGAGCAAGGTGAAAAGTAAAAGGGGTAAGAGCGTTGTAAAAACAAGCCTGAAGGCCTTGTGTCTCAATGCAAGGAGTATTCGTAATAAGGTGGATGAGTTGAACGTGCAGATAGCTATTAATGAGTATGATATAGTTGGGATCACGGAGACATGGCTCCAGGGTGACCAAGGCTGGGAGCTGAACATCCAGGGGTATTCAATATTCAGGAGGGATAGAGAGAAAGGAAAAGGAGGTGGGGTAGCGTTGCTGGTTAGAGAGGAGATTAACGCAATGGAAAGGAAGGACATTAGCTTGGAGCATGTGGAATCGGTATGGGTAGAGCTGCGAAACACTAAGGGGCAGAAAACGCTAGTGGGAGTTGTGTACAGGCCACCTAACAGTAGAAGTGAAGTTGGGGATGGTATAAAACAAGAAATTAGAAATGCGTGCGACAAAGGCAAAACAGTTATAATGGATGACTTCAATCTACATATAGATTGGGTGAATCAAATTGGCAGGGGCGCTGAGGAAGAGGATTTTTTGGAAAGTATGAGGGATAGTTATCTAAATCAACATGTAGAGGAACCAACGAGAGAGCAGGCTATTTTAGACTGGGTATTGAGTAATGAGGAAGGGTTAGTTAGCAGTCTTATTGTGCGTGCCCCCTTGGGCAAGAGTGACCATAATATGGTCGAGTTCTTCATTAGGATGGAGAGTGACATTGTTAATTCAGAAACAATGGTTCTGAACTTAAGGAAAGGTAACTTTGAGGGTATGAGACGTGAATTGGCCAAGATTGACTGGCAATCAATTCTAAAAGGGTTGACGGTGGATACGCAATGGAAGACATTTAAAGACTGCATGGATGAACTACAAAAATTGTTCATCCCAATTTGGCAAAAGAATAGATCAGGGAAGGTGGTGCATCCGTGGATAACAAGGGAAATCAGGGATAGTATCAAAGCAAAGGATGATGCGTACAAAGTAGCCAGAAAAAGCAGCATACCAGAGGACTGGGAGAAATTCAGAGACCAGCAGAGAAGGACAAAGGGCTTGATTAGGAAAGGAAAAATAGATTATGAAAGAAAACTGGCAGGGAACATAAAAACTGACTGCAAAAATTTTATAGATATGTGAAGAGAAAGAGATTAGTTAAAACAAATGTAGGTCCCTTGCAGTCAGAAACAGGTGAGTTGATCATGGGGAACAAGGATATGGCGGACCAATTGAATAACTACTTTGGTTCCGTCTTCACTAAGGAAGACATAAATAATCTGCCGGAAATAGCAGGGGACCGCAGGTCAAAGGAGTACTTGAGTGAAATCCAGGTTAGTCGGGAAGTGGTGTTGGGTAAATTGAATGGATTAAAGGCCGATAAATCCCCAGGGCCAGATAGGCTGCATCCCAGAGTACTTAAGGAAGTAGCTCCGGAAATAGTGGATGCATTAGTGATAATCTTTCAAAATTCTTTAGATTCTGGAGTAGTTCCTGAGGATTGGCGGGTAGCAAACATAACCCCTCTTTTTAAGAAGGGGGGAGAGAGAAAACGGGGAATTACAGACCAGTTAGTCTAACATCGGTAGTGGGGAAACTGCTAGAGTCAGTTATTACAGATGGGATAGCAGCGCATTTGGAAAGTGGTGAAATCATTGGACAAAGTCAGCATGGATTTACGAAAGGTAAATCATGTCTGACGAATCTTGTGGAATTTTTCGAGGATGTAACTAGTAGCGTGGATGGGGGAGAACCAGTGGATGTGTTGTATCTGGACTTCCAGAAGGCTTTCGACAAGGTCCCACATAAGCGATTAGTATATAAACTTAAAGCATATGGCATTGGGGGTTCAGTATTGATGTGGATAGAGAACTGGCTGGCAAACAGGAAGCAAAGAGTAGGAGTTAACGGGTCGTTTTCACAATGGCAGGCAGTGACTAGTGGGGTACCGCAAAGCTCAGTGCTGGGACCCCAGCTATTTACAATATACATAAATTATCTGGATGAGGGAATTGAAGGGAATATCTCCAAGTTTGCGGATGACACTAAACTGGGTGGCAGTGTTAGCTGTGAGGAGGATGCTAGGAGAATGCAAGGTGACTTGGATAGGCTGGGGGAATGGGCAAATGTTTGGCAGATGCAGTATAATGTGGATAAATGTGAGGTTATCCACTTTGGTGGCAAAAATAGGAAAACCGACTACTATCTAAATGGTGGCCGATTAGGAAAAGGGGAGATGCAGCGCGACCTGGGTGTCATGGTACACCAGTCATTGAAAGTAGGCATGCAGGTACAGCAGGCAGTGAAGAAAGCCAATGGTATGTTAGCTTTCATAGCAAAAGGATTTGAGTATAGGAGCAGGGAGGTTCTACTTCAGTTGTACAGGGTCTTGGTGAGGCCACACCTGGAGTATTGCGTACAGTTCTGGTCTCCAAATCTGAGGAAGGACATTATTGCCATAGAGGGAGTGCAGCGAAGGTTCACCAGACTGATTCCTGGGATGTTAGGACTGTCTTATGAACAAAGACTGCATAGACTCGGTTTATACTCTCTAGAATTTAGGAGATTGAGAGGGGATCTTATAGAAACTTACAAGATTCTTAAGGGGTTGGACAGGCTAGATGCAGGAAGATTGTTCCCGATGTTGGGGAGGTCCAGGACAAGGGGTCACAGCTTAAGGATAAGGGGGAAATCCTTTAGGACCGAGATGAGAAGGAATTTTTTCACACAGAGAGTGGTGGGTCTCTGGAACTCTCTGCCACAGAGGGTAGTTGAGGCCAGTTCATTGGCTATATTTAAGAGGGAGTTAGATGTGGCCCTTGTGGCTAAGGGAATCAGAGGGTATGGAGAGAAGGCAGGTACGGGATACTGAGTTGGATGATCAGCCATGATCATATTGAATGGCGGTGCAGGCTCGAAGGGCCGAATGGCCTACTCCTGCACCTAATTTCTATGTCTATGTTTCTATGTTTAAATTGTGTTAATTGTGTGTCTAGGTTCTTTTTTTGATGTTATGACTGCAGGAACAGAATTTCATACGAACCATGTTTGTTTGTATGACGATAAATGGTATTCTATTTACAATAGCCAATTAACCTATAATCCTGTACAACTTTGGAGTACGGGAGGAAACCAGAGCACCTGGAGAAAACCCACGTAGTCACAGAGAGAACGTACAAACTCTGTACAGACAGTACCCGTGGTCAGGATTTAAACCGGCTCTCTGCCGCCGTAAGGCAGCAGCTCTACTGCTGCGCCACTGTGCCATTCGGTTGAACTGCTGCAAGTAAGAATTTCATTGTTTTGTTTCAGGACATATGGTATGACAATAAAACACTCTTAACTCTGGGTTTAAGAAGGAACTGTAGATGCTGGGAAATCGAAGGTAGACAAAAATGCTGGAGAAACTCAGCGGGTGAGGCAGCATCTATGGGGTGAAGGAAATAGGCGACGTTTCGAGACCCTTCTTCAGACTGACATGGGGTTGGGAGAGTGGGAAGAAGAAAGGAAGAGGCGGAGGCAATGGGCTGTGGGAGAGCTGCGAAGGGGAGAGGAAAGAAGGAGAAAGCACGGACTACCTGAAATTGAAGGTCAATGTTCATACCGCTGGGGTGTAAACTACCCAAGCAAAATATGAGGTGCTGCTCCTCCAATTTACGGTGGGCCTCACTCTGGCCATGGAGGAGGCCTAGGACAGAAATTCGGGAGGAGGAGTTGAAGTGCTGAGCCACCGGGTGATCAGGCTGGTTATTGCGAACTGAGTGGAGGTGTTGGGCAAAGCGGTCGCCAAGCCTACGCTTGGTCCCACCGATGTAGAGCAGTCGACACCAAGAGCAGCAGATGCAATAGATGAGGTTGGAGGAGGTGCAGGTGAACCTCTGCCGCACCTGGAAAGACTGCTTGGGTCCTTGGATGGAGTCAAGGGGGAAGGTAAAATGACAAGTGTATTATTTCCTGCGGTTGCAAGGGAAAGTGCCAGGAGAGGGGGTAGTTTGGGTGAGAAGGGATGAATTGACCAGGGAGTTATGGAGGGAACGGTCTCTGCGGAAAATCGAAGGGGGAGGAGATGGGAAGATGTGGCCGGTGGTGGGATCCCGTTGGAGGTGGCGAAAAGGTCGGAGAATTATTTGTTGTATGTGACGGCTGGTAGGGTGGAAGGTGAGGACAAGGGGGACTCTTCCCTTGTTACGAGTGGGGGGATGGGGAGTGAGAGCAGAGTTACGGGATATAGAAGAGACCCTGGTGAGAGCCTCATCTATAGTAGAAGAGGGGAACCCCCGTTCCCTAAAGAATGAGGACATCTCCGATGCCCTCCGATGGACTCTTGACTCTTGACTCTTGATTCTTATGCAAAACAGTGATTGCAATCCACACTGCACAGTATTCAGTGAAACAAAGGTTGGTAGCTTCAACAATCGATGACATTGGCCGTTAAGCATCATATCTCTTGCAGACTGAAGGGATTATGTCTTTTTTCTACTTTTTTCAGCGGTTTTAGTCTTCTGCAAAGGGACATGACATTGGCATCCTAAAAATATCATAAGACCATAGAGTATGCGAAACAAGATAATTAGGCAGACGAATAAATAGCCAAGGCGTAGAAGTATATGGTCCTAATGAGGGCAGATGAGATAGCGTAGAACGGCAATAAGGCTGACATGGTTAAGGTTATGCTGGGCCACGGGGCCCATTCTGTGCTGTAGAAATGTACCACTCTATAATTTACAATGATTACTCAGAGGACTAGTGGGACCTGCAGATCAGTGATAACAACATAACTCTGAGACAACAAAAGAACAATATTTGCAGCAGTGCACTTTACTTTACATTCCAATTATTTTCCACTAGGCGGAGGGAATTAAAATTCTGGTGGGTGTCCTTTAAAATCTAGTTTAGTCTGAAGGGATGTTAAGAATTTGTTTTTGCACATAATTTACTGTTGTGAATTTTTTTAACTATAATTATTCATGCCTTCAGATATAATTAAGATAAATCTGAATAAGATAGGCACATGTTTTCCAGAGAAACCAAGATGGAGCAGATACAAAGGCAAAGGTTCAGGAAAGGAGTCAACATTTTTCAAAAGTAATTCTCAATGAACAGATATATTATGGTAAGCACGGCACTGTATATTTTTGTACATTTTCATAGGAGCAGTTCAGCAAAGTGCTCAGGTTAATTTCTTTGTAACCATTTTGACATTCAGCTGAAAAATCAGATCTAACCTTAAGTACAGAGTTTGTTAAAAGCATGATATTAGATATAGTTTAAAAAGCCTCCTTGACATTCAGTTGAAGTGCACTTGTAAGAAGGTGCCTGTGTAATTTAGTATACAGGGTATATATTTGGTAAGCTTAATCAGTCTTGCAAAGATTGAGTGTTGATGTTGGACACTGCTTCAGTGCTGACTGATGGTTTCATTCAAGGATAGAAAAGAAAAAGTTGGCTTTCGACTACTTTTAAGTAAATATAAGTGCGTCTGAAGTTATTTTGAATCCTAAGTTCTACATAGCCCCATTTATACTGGGGTCTGCAGCTGTTCCACCTCAAACTGTGCCAAGTCATATGCAGTGTCACTTCCAGCTGTCCAACGAACACTACAACACACAGCAGCGGATGGCACCAAACTCAATCAACTTCATGTCTTCATTCATTTGTAAAGGTGTATCAGCCATGGCTTGCTTCACATCACGCTTCTCTCCAACTATGAAGGCTGTGGAGTTGAGGCATACTGCACTAGATTGGGAACAAGGGGAGGCTCAGTGGCACAGCGGTAGAGTTGCTGCCTTGCAGCAACAGAGACCCGGGTTTGATCCTGACTACAGGTGGTGTCTGGCCGGAGTTTGTACGTTCTCCCCGTGACCTGTGTGGGTTTCTCCGGGCGCTCCAGTTTCCTCCCACACTGCAAAGTCATACAGGTTTGTAGGCTAATTGGCATGGTACAATTGTAAATTGTCCTTAGTGTGTGCAGGATAGTGTTAATGTGCGGGGATTGCTGGTCGTCGCAGTTCCGGTGGGCTGAAGCACCTGTTTCCACGCTATATCTCCAAACTAAATTCAATTAAACTAAGTACCGAGGTTGAAGTTCACTCAAAGAAAGGATGGGTTATTGTTCAGCTTATTATTATTATTATTATTATTATTATTGTCATGTGCAGTGAGGAACAGTTATAAGTTTATTTGATGCGTGCTATCCGATCAGCAAAAAGGGCTATACATAATTGCAATCAAGCCCCCACAGCCATCAGGCTATTAAACTCAACTGAAACAAAACTCTGAACATTAATAGACCATTATCTGTTTATTTGCACTTTATCTGTTTATTTATTCGTGTGTGTATATATTTATATAATGGTATATGGACACACTGATCTGTTCTGTATTCATGCCGACTGTATTTTGTTGTGCTGAAGCAAAGCAAGAATTTCATTGTCCTATCTGGGACACATGACAATAAACTCTCTTGAATCTTGAATCTTGAAGTCCAGTAAAGTCCGATTTAAGATAATTCGAAGATATCCAGTGAGGTAGATGAGAGGTCAGAATCTCTAGCTGGTGAGAGGACAGTTCAATTGCCTGATAACAGCTGGGAAAAAAACTGTCCCTGAATCTGAAGGTGTGCGTTTTCAAACTTCTGTACCTCCCGCTTAATGGGAGAGAAGAGGAGAGGGTGAGGCTGGCCCTTGATTATGTTGGTGGCCTTGCCGAGGTAGCGTGAAGTGTAGATGGAGTCAATCGAAGAGAGGTTGGTTTACGTGATGGTCTGGGCTACGTCCACTACTCTCTGCAATTTCTTGCGTTCTTGGGTGGAGCTGTTTCCAAACCATGCTGTAATGCATTCTGATAAAATGGTTTTTATGGCGCACCTGTAGAAAAATAGTGAATGTATTTTGGCTAAGACTTAAAACAAAGACTCTACCATCCTTTTCAAGAGGAAGGAGAAGCTGTTGTGAGGAAGAGAAAGAGGTTCAACCCCAACGTACCATCCAATCTTTACCCTCTCAACCAACATCAGTGGTTATTAAGCCCTTGTTGGTTGGATCTTGCATTGTGCAACTTGGCAAGAGGTAATTAAACTTTACAAGTACCTCATCAGCCACATGTATTTTGAGATGTCCTGCGGTTATGGAAGGCTTTGTGTAATAGCAAATCTGATGCTGAAATGATGTACAGCCTGCAAATAGCACAGAAATGTAGCCCTTCCCACATGGGTCTGCATGCTTTCATCTCACTATTTTGCAATTTGCCAGGTATCTTAAAAAGTAATTCTCAGGCTTGCTGGGACAGCCTCCTTGTAAATAAATGCACTCGGGATCAGTTCCATGGGCTGTGAGAGGGTTGCCTGCCCTCCAACAGCTGGAAGGCTTCAGGAATCACAGTAAGTGATTCCATTGTAGCATTGTATGGCTTCACTGAGCATCTAATATAAGTTAATGAACATTAGTCATGAGCCTCCCAGAGTCCCCTTCTTCGGTTCTCATTTCATTCAGAGCCCGTGTTGTCAGCAAGCATTGAAAGGGTTGAAATGGGTGATGTAAAATGTGTCCGAACAGCATCTTCCCAGATTGAATAGCTAAATCAAGACACTAAAATTAAGAAGTAAAAACACTGCCTGCTTTGTATAGCAATAACTGGCTAGAGATTAAAAAGGGCTTCTTAAGAGGAATTTAAGTTTAGTTTAGTTTGCAGATACAGCATGGAAACATATCCTCCGGTCCACTGAGTCCGCGCTGACCATCGATCACCTGGCACATTGGTGCAGCAGATAGAGTTGCTGCCTTACAGCACCAGAGACCCCAGGTTCAATCCTGACTACGGGCTCTGTCTGTACAGAGTTTCAACCTTCTCTGTGACCGCGTGGGTTTCTCTGGTTTCCTCCCACGTTACACATTGTGGGTTTGGAGGTTATTTGGCCTCTGTAAATTGCACCTGGTGTGTAGGATGCAAATCTGGGATAACATAGAACTATTGTGTGGGTGATCCTTGGTCTGCGTGGACTAGATGGGCTGAAGGGCCTGTTTCCACATTGTTTCTCCAAACTAAACCCATACACTAGTTCTATGTTATCTCAGTTTCCCATGATCTACAGTAAGGGGAATTTACAGAGGCCAATTAATTTACAAACCATCACGCCGTTGGGATGTGGGAAGAAACTGGAGCACCTGGTGCCTATCTTATTCACGCAGTCACAGGGAGAACATATAAACTCCATACAAACTTCACCCGTAGTCAAAATCAAACCCAGGTCTCTAGTGCTTTAAGACATCAGCTCTACCGCTGCGCCACTGTGCCACCATGTATTTTGACAGGAATGTTACTACAGTTATGTGTAGTTTGATACAATGATTTAGGGCAACTTTATAAAGGACTAGACTAAGTAGGACCGTTGGGTGCCAGTCACACGGGAGGCCTGGTCCCCCAGCGTAACCCATTCCCCAACGCAATATTCCACCACTCACCCATAGCCCCTAACTGTGCAGACACATCTCATTTCCCCTCATCCCCAAGCACTCTCTCCCCCTCCTCTTTAAGTGGGGGGAGTTGTGGGGGAGAGGGGTATGTCGGCGGGGGGAGTGAGCTTGGAGAAAAGACAGGGGAAGAGCCATGGGCGAGAGGGGGGTATCAAGGGGGAGGGGGGGAGCCAGCGAGGTGGACCAGAGGGATAGTGGCTGGAATTGGCATTGTGATGGGGACTCACAGCGGGCACTGGTCATTCTCCTCCGCTGGGATCAGAGTTTCCGCTTTCTGTTTGGCGATATCAGCGACATCTCCAACTCCGGGCTGGGCTGGGTCACCCACGCTGGACTGGGCTGGGTCACCCACTCTAGACTGGACTGGGAAGGGTCTCCACCGCTGGGCTGGGTCACTGATGCTTGGTCTCCGACGCTGGGCTGCTCAGGGCTGGGCTGCTCAGGGCTGGGCTGCTTCGGGTCCCTCCATAAATTGTGTCCGGTCGGAAACCTCTGCCGGCCATCCTCAGCTCCAGTAAAGACACAATGGCGCAGGAAGGGGCGGACCATCTCGATGAGTGACAGGGGAGTTTTAAATCTCGCTAACTTTTACGACATTCAACCAATCGGAACAAAACGTGGTACAATCACAGCACAGGAGAACTGTGTGAACTGCCAAAAAATCGTAGCACTATAGCGAACCATTTTTGCAGGATTGCAGGTTCCACATGCTATCTTTCTGGAACGTCGTAATTAACGCAATGTGCTGCTGTTGGCAGGCCAGCATTGAATGTCAATCTCTAATTACTTGAACCGAGAGCTCATGAGGTCACTTTCGAAAGCGAAACTAAATTCACCATATTGGTCTCGGTATGAATTAACAGAAAGGCCAGCAGATTGCGTCACACAAACAAATTGAGTTTTTTGAAGAAGTAACCGAAAGGGTTTATGTAGGCAAAACCATAGACACTGTCTATATGGACTATGGCAAGGCATTTGATAAGGTTCCGCATGATACTCTGCGCTGGATGATTAAATTGCTTGGGATCTAGTGAGAGCTAGCAGACTGGATAGAGAATTAGCTTCATGGAAGGAAGCGGAGGGTGCTGGTGGAAGGTGGGTTTTCAAACTGATGGCCTGTGACTAGTGGCGTACCTCAGGAATTGTAGTTGGGCCCATGGACGTTACTACCAAGCAGCTGCCAGAGACATGTTACAGGTCCAAGGTTTATATACACAGAAGCAAAAGTATTGAAGAATACTCCATGTCATCTCACTGTGTTCTTTCTCCTGTTTTCAGAGACAGGAAGATAAATCATGGGAATATTTAGGCACCGACCTTTTGGCTTTCTTCCCTTTCAACCAATGCGTCTCCAAAGTGTGAACTTTACCACAAATACCTTGCTTTTACAACTGAACAGGGATGTTTACAAAGATTATGGCAGATACTTCCAGAGAAAGCTTTGTGACAATCATTTCTAGACGAAGGATTGAACCATTCAGATAACCATTAAAAGTATTAAATCGTGTTCCCGGCACCCATTTGTTCATGAATGGAACATTCACTGAACTTCACACCTCCGCTAAAGCTTTGCTTCTTTGGACATTGGAAAGAGGTGAAGCCTTCAGTTTAAATTAATAACACAGCTGGTTTAGTGGGTTCTTTTTGAAAATGTGCATGCTGTTCTCCTTTGATAGTTTTGATTTTCTCCACCAGAAATAAAACAGACTGCTTCTGATGAATGCTATTGAATATGTAGGCTTAAGCTATAATGCCCTTTCATACAAGGCATGCCAGAATAAATATGCCTGGCACTAATTCATTTTAGACACAAAACTCATCTGTAATTTGGAAACATGTATCGATATAACACTAGGGCAAAGTTGCACTGCAATTTGTGAATAATTTAATATGAAGAAAAAGTATACATTTGGAAGAGTTTACGAATGAAGGAAAGATAGTAAAATCAACATGTGACTTTGAATAACAAGATTTTTAATTTCCCCACAAAGGATGTACAGCCTGTACTTGGATAATAACATATTTGTACTTGAGACTGAAGGTACATAGAACATAGAACATAACACAGAAGAGTGTGGGAAGGAACTCCAGATGCTGGTTTACACTGAAGATGGACACAAAATGCTGGAGTAACTCAGCGGGACAGGCAACATCTCCGACAGAAGGAATGGGTGACATTTCGGGACGAGCCCCTTCTTCAGTCTGAAACAATTCAGTCACCCATTTCTTCTATCCAGATAAAACAGAAGAGCACAGGAATAGGTCTTTCAGCAAACAATGCTCATGCCGAACATGATTCCAGGCTAAAGTAATCTGCTCTGCCTGCACGTGAACCCTATCCATCCATTCTATGCATTTCCAACTGCCTATCCAAATCCCGCTTAAATGCCACTATCGCATCTGCCTTCACCACTATCGCTGCAGCTCTTCAGGGCACCCAGCGCTCTCTGTGCAAAAAAATATTGTTCCCACGCATATCCTTTAAACTTTGCCCTTCTGACTTAGAAGCTATGCTCTCTAGTTTAGTTTAGTTTTGGGGTGCCGAGTGATATTCTAGTCTTTGACATTTACATCCTGGGGAAAAAGTTCTGACTGTGTACCCTTTCTATGTCTACATCATAATTTTATATACTTCTATCAGGTTTCTCCTCGGCCTTCGATGCTCCAGAGAAAACAATCCAAAGGCAGATACAAAGTGCTAGAGTAACTCAACGGGTCAGCCAGCATCTTTGGAGAAAAAGGATAGGTGACATTTCGGGTCGGGACCTTTTCTCAAACCAGCATGCCCTCACTCTGACTGTCTCTCAGCTCTGGGCTTCACTCACCCAGACCTGCGGTGGACTGCAACATAGAAACATAGAAACAGAAATATAGAAACATAGATAGAAACATAGAATATAGGTGCAGGAGGAGGCCATTCGGCCCTTCGAGCCAGCACCGCCATTCATTGTGATCATGGCTGTTTGTCCCCAATCAATAACCCGTACCTGCCTTCTCCCCATTTCCCTTGATTCCACTAGCCCCTAGAGCTCTATCTAACTCTCTCTTAAATCCATCCAGTGATTTGGCCTCCACTGGGTGAAAAAGTTTTGTTCTCACCTCAGTCTTAAATGGCCTCCCCTTTATTCTAAGACCGTGACCCCTGGTTCTGGAATCGCCCAACATTGGGAACATTGTTCCTACATCTAGCTTGTCCAGTTTTTTTATAATTTTATATGTTTCTATAAGACCCCCCGCCCCCCTCATCCTTCTAAACTCCAGTGAATACAAGCCTAGTCTTTTCCATCTTTCCTCATATGACAGTCAAATGACAGTCTCGCCATCCCAGGGATCAATCTCGTGAACCTATGCTGCACTGCCTCAATCACAAGGATGTCCTTCCTCAAATTAGGAGGCCAAAACTATACACAATACTCCAGATGTGGTCTTACCAAAGCCCTATACAACTGCAGAAGAACCTCTTTACTCCTATACTGAAATCCTCTTGTTATGAAGGCCAACATTCCATTAGCTTTCTTCATTGCCTGCTGTATCTGCACACCAACATTCAGTGACTGGTGTACAAGGACAGGTCTCGCTGCACCTCTCCCTTACCTAACCTAACCCCATTGAGATAATAATCTGCCCCCTTGTTTTTGCTGCCAAAGTGGATAACCTCACATTTATCTATATTATACTGCATCTGCCAACTCACTCAACCTGTCCAGGTCACCCTGCAACCTCCTATCATCCTCTTCACAGTTCACACTGCCACCCAGCTTTGTGTCATCTGCAAACTTGCTCGTGTTGCTCCTAATTCCCTCTTCCAAATCATTAATATATATGGTAAACAGTTGCGGCCCCAACACCGATCCTTGCAGCACTCCACTCGCCACTGTCTGCCATTCTGAAAAGGACCCGTTCACTCCTACTCTTTGCTTCCTGTCTGCCAACCAATTTTCTATCCATGTCAACACCCTACCCCCAATACCATGTGCTCTAATTTTAGTCACCAGTCTCCCATGCGGGACCTTATCAAAGGCTTTTTGAAAGTCTAGATACACTACATCCACTGGCTCCCCTTCATCCATTTTACTTGTCACATTCTCAAAAAATTCCAGAAGATTAGTCAACATGATTTCCCTTTCATAAATCCATGTTGACTTGGACTAATCCTTTTACTGCTATACAAAGGCCCCATTATTACCTCTTTAATAATTGACTCCAGCATCTTTCCCACCACCGAAGTCAGGCTAACTGGTCTGTAATTCCCCGTTTTCTCTCTCGCTCCTTTCTTGAAAAGTGGGATAATATTAGCTATCCTTCAATCCACAGGAACTGATCCTGAATCTATTGAACATTGGAAAATGATCACCAATGCATCCACCATTTCTAGAGCCACCTCTCTGAGGACCCTGGGATGCAGACCATCCGGCCCAGGGGATTTATCATCCTTCAGTCCCATTAGTCTACCCCATACCATTTCTCGCCTAATGAAAATTTCTTTCAGTTCCTCTACCCCCTTAGATCTTCTTTCCTCCAGTGCATCTGGGAGATTGTTTGTGTGTTCCTTAGTGAAGACAGTTCCGAAGTACCTGCTCATGAACATATCTTCATTCCCTTACATCACCCATCCATTTTCTCCAGTGATGCTGTCTGACCCATCGAGTTACTCCAGCGCTTTGTGTCTATCTTTGGTATAAACCAGCATCTACAGTTCCTTGTTAAACATTCATCCAAGTTTGTCCAAACTCTCATCATAATCCCCTTTAATCCAGGCAGCATTCTGGTAAATTTCCCCTGTATCTTCTCCAATGCCTTCACATCCTTCATGTAAGCGGTGGCCAGAACTGAACACAATACTCCAAATGCAACCTAAACAAGGTCCTATAAAGCTGCAACATGACTACCTGACTATTATACTCAATGCCCCGAACAATGAAGGCAAGCATACCATATGCCTTCTTTAATATTTGCTTTAGTTGTGTTGCCACTTTCAGCGAGTTGTGGACTTGGACTTGGACACCAAGACGCCTCTCTACATCAACGCTGGGGTTAAGGAACTTGTCATTAATTACACATTTTCCCCTTACATGTAACCTACTAAAGTGCAACACCTTGCACTTACTGAAATTAAACTCCATCTTCCCTTTTTCTGCTGGGAGAGGAGGGTTAGAGGGAGAGGAGTGTAGAGGTTGGGGGAGGAAAGAATACTCTGTAATATTTATTTCTATGCTGTGGTAATCAGATATATGTGAAAAATATTTGTCTCTATATACACCATATTATTCAGAAGGCAATCATCTTCAGTATTTTTAGTTCCCTGTGATTGTGTGTTTGAGAAGGTGTGCTTGTTCCATTCCTTAACCTTTAGACTTTAGAGTAACTTTAGAGACACAATGTGGAAACAGGCCCTTTGGCCCACTGAGTCCGTGCCGACCAGCGATCACCTCACGCACTAGCACCATCCTACACATTGGAGACAATTTACAATTTACTGAAGCTAATTAACCTACAAACCTGTACGTCTCTGGAGAATGGGAGGAAGCTGGAGCATGCAGAGAAAACCCATGCAGTCACAGGGAGAACGTAAAAACACCATGCAGAAAGCACCCGGAGTCATGATCTATAAGGTGCTGTAAGGCAGCAACTCTACCGGTGCGCCACTGTGCCACCTGATCCATTGCTGGCATACACAAACACGGCCTTGACCAAACCATTAGCGATGGCCTCAGTTATTCTTTATCCCAGTGACCAGGATGAGATTGCAAACACACAATGTAGGCAATGGTAAGTCTCAATTCCAAGTCTGATGTTAGTGACAGCTCTTTTTTTGCAAATGTTTCCTGTTTAATTTTAGTTCTTTTGTTGTGTATTAATGGAGTCCTACATTTACAAATATTGAACTATCATTGATGTGGCACAAATGAACCAGACATTACCCACCACATCCCCCAGAGTCTCATCAGAGAAGACATGGAAAAACCTCCCACTATGACAGAGGTTCAAGATGTCATCAAGAGCCTTAAGAACACCAAGGCCACCGGTCCAGGTCCCAGCTGAGATCTTAAAGGAAGGTGGACCAGAGCTCCTGTACAACATCCATGCCTTACTCCTCAAGGTCTGGGAAAAAGAAGAACTTACCTCAGAACTCAGGGATGCTCTAATAGTGACCATTTACAAAAAAGGGGACATGGCTGAATGTGGAAACTCCAGGGGCATCTCGCTCCTGTCAGCACCAGGCAAAGTCCTTGCTCGTGTCCTCGCAAACCGACTTCTACAACTGTCTGAGGAGGTACTCCCAGAATTACAGTGTGGCTTCCGCCCATCCAGAGATACAGCAGACATGATATTCACAGCACGCCAACTCCAGGAAAAATGCTGTGAATAAAGGCAGCCTTTGTACATGGCCTTCATAGACCTGACAAAGGCTTTTGACTCGGCATACTATCAAGGTACGGTTGCCACGACAAGTACATTAGAATATTGAAGCTTCTACATGATGGCATGTCGGTCACGGTGCTCAACAACTGTGGCTCTGAGTCCGAGCCCTTCACTGCGGAAACATGGGTCAAACAGGGATGCATCATTGCACCCACCCTGTTTGTCGTCTTCACTACTGCCATACTTCACCTCATTGGTGAAGAGCTTCCACAGGGGTTCCCAATCCTCTACAGAACTGACGGTGGGCTCTTCAACCTTAATAGGTTGAAGGCCACGAGCAATATCAGTAACACCGCCATCGTGGAGCTTCAGTACGCACATGTCTGCGCGACTGGAGTCCACAGAGGACCTTCAGGGCATCCTGAATGCCTTTGCCTAAGGCATACAGAGCCATGGGCCTAGCCTTAAACTTCAAGAATACCTAGGTCCTACATCAAACTCCACCCAGCCAGTCATCTACCCAGACCACTATAAAAGTGGACGACACCACTCTTGAAACGTTGACCGCTTCCCCAACCTTGGCAGCATTATTTTCTTAAAAGCTGATATCAACTCTGATGTCAACCATTGCCTGGGATGTGCCAGCGGAGGAGCCTATGCCAGACTCAGGAAAAGAGTCTTTGAAGATCGAGACCTAAAGGCTCAAACAAAACTGCTGGTCTACAGAGCCGTTGTCCTCCCCACCCTATTGTATGGAGTCGAGCCATGGAACAGCTACACAGGCACCTGAGAACCCTGGAACAATACAATTAAAGATCCTTATGAAAGATTCTGAGGATCAGCTGGGAGGACAAACGCACCAACATCAGCGATTTGGAGGAAGCCAACATGACCAGCATCACCACCACAATAATGCAGCACCAACTTCGATGGACTAGCCATGTCATCCGCATGTCCAACACACGTCTCCCTAAACAGATCCTGTACTCTCAACTGAAGGAAGGTCGGCAAGACCCCGGCGGGCCAAAGAACCACTTTGGTGAAAGTGGATTACAATCCTCAACATACATTCTTCATCAGCGGTCGCTCAAAATGCGAATGACTGTTCTCTCCTCTCCATAGGGTCGTCTACTTGTGGGTCTGCAGATGTCAGTAAAGGCAACATCAAGAACAGTCTGAAGAAATTCCACATCAAGAGCCTTAAGAACACCAAGGCCACCGGTCCAGGTCCCAGCTGAGATCTTAAAGGAAGGTGGACCAGAGCTCCTGTACAACATCCATGCCTTACTGGTAGCATATTGCACTGGACAGGCGCTCCTGGAGGAAATATGTGCAGGAAGGAGCTGCCATAGGTCTACGGCAGATGGCATCTCCCTGGCTGCACACCCACGACTGGAACATCGGGATAACAAGGACACCTATGTGAGATTTCTGTTTATTGACTGTAGCTCCGCCTTCAATGCCATAATTCCATCCAAATATCTCCAAACCCCTGGACATAGCAATCAACACCTCCTTCTGCAATTGGATCCTCAAGTTCCTGACACATAGACCACAATCAATGAGGATAGAGGACAGCACATCTTGCACGATAATTCAGCCTATTACTATGCACTCTTGAATGTGTGGCCAAAGTCTGCTCTAAATCTATTTACAAGTTTACGGATGCCGTCACCGTAATGGTGCCGGATCTCAAACAAATACGAGGTGGCGTACAAGAAGGAGATCGTGATCTTTGTTACATGGTGTCAAGACAACAACCCTTCTCTTAATGCCAGCGAGATGAAGGAGCTATTTATTGATTTCAGGAAGCAAGGTGGTGTACATGCCCCGGTCAGTTACAATGGTACCAAAGTGGAGATGGTCGAGTGTTTCAAGTTCCTAGGAATAAATATCACCAACGATCTGCCCTGGACTAACCACACTGAAGGTATGGCCAAGAAATCACACCAATGCCTGTACTTCCTCAGAAGACTAGGAGGTTTGGCATGTCTCCAACCATTCTGCTAACACTGTAAATACGCTGTAGAAAGCATCCTATCGGGATGCATCACTGCTTGGTTTGGCAATAGTCCTACCCAAGAATGCAAAGAATTGCAGAGAGTTGTGGATGCAGCTTCCCCCACACCAATTCCATCTCCACTTCATGCTGCCCCAGCAAAATAGCCAACATATTCAAAGATCATTTTCACCCAGGTCATCCCCTCACCTGTTGGTAAAGAAGATATAAACGTTTGACAGTACCTGCCACCAGATCCAGGAAAAACTTCTTCCCGGCTGTTGTCCGATTACTGAACAATCCTCTCGTAAGCAAGGGTGTAGACCTGATCTCTCAACCTTCCTCAGTGTGGTCTGGCACTTTATTTAACCCTCATATTCTTTACAACTGTAATTTCATAACCCTGTACTTCTATATTCTGCACTCTAGCATTTTTCTCTTTGCACCATCTTTTGTACTTGTGCATGGTTCAATGTATGATTTAACTGGGATAGCAAGCGAACAAAGTTTTCACTGTTTCTTGATACATGTGACAATAATAATAAAACAAATCAAACCGATCTCAGAATAAGATTGCTAGCTGTGGACAGGATTGAATGAATCCAGAAAAATATGGTCTGGTTCAACTTTAATGATACTTAAAGACTTGAATGTGGTTCAGAATGCTCATTTCCTTTGCCAAGAACAAAATGCATAGGAGTTAATTTTGGCTTCCTAACCATATACCTTCAATTATCTCATTACATCGAGCCATATAATGATACATAGAAACATAGAAACATAGAAAATAGGTGCAGGAGTAGGCCATTCGGCCCTTCGAGCCTGCACCGCCATTCAATGTGATCATGGCTGATCATCCAACTCAGTATCCCGCACCTGCCTTCTCTCCATACCCCCTGATCCCTTTAGCCACAAGTGCCACATCTAACGCCCTCTTAAATATAGCCAATGAACTGGCCTCAACTACCTTCTGTGGCAGAGAATTCCAGAGACTCACCACTCTCTGTGTAAAGAATGTTTTCCTCATTTCGGTCCTAAAGGAATTCCCCCTTATCCTTAGACTGTGACCCCTTGTTCTGGACTCCCCCAACATCGGGAACAATCTTCCAGCATCTAGCTTGTCCAAGAATTTTGTAGGTTTCTATAAGATCCCCCCTCAATCTTCTAAATTCCATCGAGTACAAACCGAGTCTATCCAATCTTTCCTCATATGAAAGTCCTGACATCCCAGGAATCAGTCTGGTGAATCTTCTCTGTACCCCCTCTATGGCAAGGATGTCTTTCCTCAGATTTGGAGACCAAAACTGTACGCAGTACTCCAGGTGTGGCCTCACCAAAACCCTGTACAACTGCAGTAGAACCTCCCTGCTCCTATACTCAAATCCTTTCGCTATGAATGCTAACATACCATTTGCTTTCTTCACTGCCTGCTGCACCTGCATGCCTACTTTCAATGACTGGTGTACCATGACACCCAGGTCTCGTTGCATCTCCCCCTTACCTAATCTGCCACCATTCAGATAATAGTCTACCCTCATGTTTTTGCCACCAAAGTGGATAACCTCACATTTATCCACATTGTACTGCATCTGCCATGCATCTGCCCATTCACTCAGCCTATCCAAATCACCCTGCAGCCTCCAAGCATCCTCCTCACACCTAACTATACCCCCCAGCTTGGTATCATCTGCAAATTTGGAGATGTTGCATTGAATTCCCTCGTCCAAATCATTAATATATATTGTAAATAGCTGGGGTCCCAGCACTGAGCCTTGCGGCACCCCACTAGTCACTGCCTGCCATTCTGAAAAGGACCCGTTTACTCCTACCCTTTGCCTCCTGTCTGCTAGCCAGTTCTCTATCCACATCAATACTGAACCCCCAATACCGTGTGCTTTAAGTTTGTATGCTAATCTCTTATGCGGGACCTTGTCGAAAGCCTTCTGAAAGTCTAGATATAACACATCCACTGGTTCTCCCTTATCCACTCTACTAGTTACATCCTCGAAAAATTCTATCAGATTTGTCAGACATGATTTACCTTTCGTAAATCCATGCTGACTTTGTCCAATGATTTCACCACTTTCCAAATGCGCTGCTATCCCATCTTTAATAACTGACTCTAGCAGTTTCCCCACTACCGATGTTAGACTAACTGGTCTGTAATTCCCCGCTTTCTCTCTCCCTCCTTTTTTAAAAAGTGGGGTTACATTAGCTACCCTCCAATCCTCAGGAACTACTCCAGAATCTAAGGAATTTTGAAAAATTATCACTAATGCATCCACTATTTCTGTGGCTACCTCCTTGAGTACTCTGGGATGCAGACTATCTGGCCCTGGGGATTTATCGGCCTTCAATCCGTTCAATTTACCCAACACCACCTCCCGGCTAACCTGGATTTCACTCAGTTCCTCCATCTTATTTGACCCCCGTTCCACTGCTATTTCCGGCAGATTATTTATGTCTTCCTTAGTGAAGACAGAACCAAAGTAGTTATTCAATTGGTCTGCCATGTCCTTGTTCCCCATGATCAATTCACCTGTTTCTGACTGCAAGGGACCAACATTTGTTTTAACTAGTCTCTTTCTCTTTACATATCTATAAAAACTTTTGCAGTCAGTTTTTATGTTCCCTGCCAGTTTCCTTTCATAATCTATTTTCCCTTTCCTAATTAAGCCCTTTGTCCTCCTCTGCTGGATTCTGAATTTCTCCCAGTCCTCCGGTAGGCTGCTTTTTCTGGCAAATTTGTATGCCTCATCTTTTGTTTTTATACTATCCCTGATTTCCCTTGTTATCCATGGATGCACCACCTTCCCCGATTTATTCTTTTGCCAAACTGGTATGAACAACTTTTGTACTTCATCCATGTTTTGTACTTCATCCATGAAGCATGGATACAGCATGGATACAGTTCCTTCGACCCTATGTCAATGCTAAGAAACTCATCTGGGCTAGTCCCAAATGCCTGCGTTTGACCCATATCCAAACCTTTTCTAGCCTTGTGCAAATATCTTTTATATATTTATTTTAATTTTTTTTTTAATTAGAAGCAAATGTACAGGAGTAGAACAAACAGCATATCAAATTATACAGTTATTGTACAGCTTTAATTTTGACTTTTTAGCTTTGAATTAGAAGAAAATAAAAGAAAAGAGAAAGAGCAAGAAAGAGAAAAAGTGACGTGCAAAGATAGGACCCAAAGACTGCCAAAGTAGCGTGGCCGAAGAGTGGGTAAAAGAAAGAAAGAAGAGAGGAATAGAAAAAAAAGGACAAAAAGAAAAAGAGGGAGAAAAGTGGTGATATTCCTGCCTCTCGTCCCTCCCCACCCATCTCACCCAAACCATAGTTAGATTTAAATCTAAAGTTGTGTTGTGCCATACTATCCTTGTAAGAAAGCGGTGAAGGGTGTCCATGTATTGAAAAAATGATCTTGTTTTTCTGCCAAGACAAGCCTAATATTTTCAAGATGTAGTGTCTCGGACATGTTTGTAATCCATATCTTAAGAGTAAGGACTGATGTATGTTTCCAATATTTAAGTATTTGTTTTTTTCGCCATAATCAGGCCACAATTATGTAAACGTCTTTGAAATAGTGATAACTCAGAATAGACTTCTGAAGTACCTAGAGTGATCAGTTCCGTGTCGGGATCCAATTTTATTTTTAGTGTTTTAGAAAAAAATTCAAAACTTCCGCTCCAGAAATTATGTAACTTTATACAAGAGGCAAAGGAATGGGTTATAGTTCCTTCCTGAAGGAGACATTGATCACAAATAGGAGAAACATTTGGGAAGATCTTATTCAGTTTAGACTTTGAATAATAGAGTCTGTGCAGTATTTTAAACTAAATTAACGAATGGCTAACGTAATTCTTAATAACGTCCAAATATCTTTTAAAAGCTGTTATTAAATCTTCTTCTAGTTCCATAAGCCCACCAACCTCTTTGTAAAAATGTTGTCTCTCAGGTTCTTATTAAATCTATCCCCTCTTACTTTAAACCTATGGCCTCAGTTTCTTGATTCTCCAAAGCTGGAAAAAAGACTGTGCATTCACACTATCTATGCACCACATGATTTTGTGACATATATCACTGGATATAGCGCTGGGTTAACACATCCCTCAGTCTCATAAACTCCAAGCAATAAAATCCCAGCCTGCCCAAACTAACTTTAAAATTAAAATCCTGGGGGTTGCTGAGATATCAGCCCACAAAGTCGGCATCTGAAATCGGCTATGAGAACAGATCTGCCGGCCCTGGCTGGGCTGGAGTTTTAGAGCATTTACGGCTGCAGGCAGTAAATTCGACCTTTCAATTAACGTGGAAGTCTCGATGAGGTTGAGATCGGCCGCCTCACCCAACCTAGGTGCCACATTTTTGGGGGGGGCCTCCGGAGGGAATTTCAAGTGCGTTTGTGTAATTTTGTCCGGATTAAAGGGGGTGCCAGCTCAGTTGCCGCAAATTAGTGGTAGGCTTGAACTCCAAGCACAGCCTCACCAATGTCTGATACAACTGAATCATGAGCTATCAACGAGCTATCAACCTGTATACTGAAAGCCCTGACTGATGACGACCAGCATGCTAAAGGCCTTCTGTTCACTTGTGACATCACTTTCAGGGAGCTCTGTACTTGTACTCCTTGGTCCCTGCTCAGAGAGAGAGTGAGAAAGAGGGGATTACGTGAAGACCCCGCCAGCACGCATGCGCGACATTCTTCAAAGCAGTGGTGTGAAATCACAGAACAAACAGTCACAATGACTGACATAGTAAGAGAAAAAAGAGAACTTTCATACCAGGTGATCTTTATAATAGAGGGTCGGGAGCGGAGGGCACGTAATCCCTCATCGTAACACCTCATAAAATAAAGATCAAACTTCAAACTGGTAAGTTCTCGTTTAATCTTACTATTTTACTTCGGAGTCACGTGAGTGACTACGTGAAGATTTCAAAGCTCTGTGATTTCATGCCCTGGAAGCTCCATGCTCACACACCGCTAAAGCTGGGATAAGAGGATGGACGTGATTCAGACAAGACACTGGCTGAAAAACAAAACAGGTATTTATTCATACCAAACACAATATTGTGTCCCATAAGGGTTATTTATCTGGCAGCACTTAAAATCCTCCCTGCATAATTGTCAGGGGAGGTCACGGGTTTGTTGTAAAAGCGGTGGAAGGTTTTCTCATTGTTCCAACCCGCTGTGGCCAGGATGTGATCCAGTGGTACCTCCATCCTTCTAGCCGCCGAGGTGGATGCTGCCCTGGTGGAGTGAGATTTATACACATTAGTATCCACCCCCGCCGCATCCAGTACCACCCTTAACCATCTGGAAATGGTTTGCACCGTGACCCTGTGATGAGGCTTCTTGTGACTGACAAGCAAAGCTGTTTCCGTGCCTCTTAGATCTTTAGTGACTGAAATGTATCGCAGGATCAATGTAACGATACAAAGACGGGTGTCCGTTGGGTAAGCCAGGAACTCCAAAGTATGTCCAGACACTCCGGGTCGATCTTGCTTCAATAGTCCCTGCACCTGGAATGTGATTTTCCCACTGGTAATTGCCATGGCATCCAGACTGAGTTTGTGCAGGGACTGGACCCGTTGCGCCGTGATCAGTGCCATTATCATGACCATTTTGTAGGTTAATTTGGCCAAAGGGAGTCCCGTGTTCGGTGTCCATCCTCTCAGCATCGTCAATACCGTGCTGATGTCCCAGGTATGGCTATATCTGGGCCTGGGGGGATTGGAATTAAATATTCCCCTCATAAATTTGGATACTAGGGGATGTGACCCAATTCCCAATTGGTCACTCCCCTTGCCCAAGTAAGACGATAGGGCACTCCTGGCACAGTTAATGGCGCTGTAGCTTAGACCCTCATCGTAATGAAGGGTAGCCAGAAACTCCTGCACTTCCGTGATGGTGGCGGTTTCGTATGTTGTTTTGGTAGTCACGCAGAATCCTTCCCATTTCCTGATGTAGGTCAGGTACTGCTTCCTTGTGGACTCTCTGCAGGCTGCCGTGATGGTATCAATGGTCCTGTTGGAGAGTCCGAATCCATGAAGTGGCCGTTTTAAAATCTGCAAATTAACAATCCCATGCGGTCATGACATGGATGACATTCTCCTGTAACAGGACGAACAAGCAGGCTAGGTCTTTTATTCACCCTGATACAGGGTTCTGTGGCCATCTTCTGTACCAGAGGGAACCATGGTTGAGTAGGCCAGTCGGGCACTACCAAGATACCCGATGCGGAGTCTTGCTTGATTTTTTGCAAGACCCGACTGATGAGGCAGAAAGGGGGGAAAGCGTAGCAAAATAAATCCCCCCAGTGTAGCGAGAAAGCATCCATCACTACTGCCCCCGGGTCTGGCTCCCAAGCAACATACGTTGGTAGTTGGTGATTTAGCCTGGACGCCAAAAGGTCGATATCTGGTGTCCCATAACGTTCTACAATATCTGCAAACACATTCCGATCCAACATCCATTCTATGTTGTCGTTGAATTTCCGTGACCTGGTGTCTGCCACTGTGTTTAGTTTACCTGGAAGGTAAGTTGCGGAGATCCAAATTTCTCTTTGCAGACACCAGTGCCAGATATTGTTGGCCAATTCATCACACGATATCGACTTTACACCGCCCATGTGGTTAATATAGGCTACCACCGTGGTGTTGTCAATCTGTATTCTAACATGAACTTTGTGCATGTTAGTGCAGTATGCCTTAAGGCCGTGAAATGCTGCCAGCATTTCTGAATAGTTAATCCCTAAGTTTTTAAATAGGGTTAACTCTGGTGCACTCCATCTACCTCCACAGCTAGAGGTAGTGTTAGTAGCTCCCCACCTTTTGGCACTGGCATCCGTTTGTAAGGTGATCGAGGGATTGGTGATAGTAATGGGTTTGGAACAATTTTGGGCATTACCCATCCACCAATATAATTCGGCTTTTGCCTTTTCTGGAATTTTCATGGGCCTATCAAAATGGCCAGCATGATTTTTGAGCGCTGTAATTTTGGCTCTTTGTAAGTTTTGGTAATGTAAGGGCCCATATTGTCTGCAGGAAATGCAGCTACTATCTTCCCAATCACCCTGGCCACCTGCCGAATGGATGGGACCTTAATGCCAATGAGGCTCCTGCAAGCCTCTATCAGGTCTTCCACCTTGCTTGGTGGAAACGTGACAGACATTTGCACTGAGTCAATAATGAACCCCAAATATTTCATGGTGGTAGAGGGTTCCAATATTGATTTATCTGGATGTATCGTAAACCCCAGTTTCTGAAAAAGATGTTTTGTGGCTGTGACTGCCAAGGTAGCCATTTCCAAATTCTCCCCCACTATGAGGATGTCATCAAGATAGGCCATAACAGTATGATTCTGTTTCCTTAAATAGGCCAAAGCTGGTTTCAATATCTTGGTAAACAATCTGGGTGCTGACGATAACCCATTAGGCAAAGCTTTATATTGCCATAATTGTCCCATCCAGATAAATTTTAAGTATTTCCTATGATCCTTGTGTATGGGTACTGAATAGTATGCATCTTTGAGGTCAACGCATGCCATGTAGTACCCATTGGCTATAAGCTGTATAGCAGTGTCGAAGGTGTCCATTTTAAAATGAATATACTGGACAGAAGTATTCAGGTCGGTCAAATCTATGATGATGCGGCAACCGCCATCTTTTTTGTTTTTAGTGAATATATTAGACACGAACTCCTGAGGTTCTTTAATGGCCTTCTCAATTACCCCTTTTTCTATCAACCTCTGTAGTTCAGCATGCCCTGCTGCCTTATCTCTATGAGAAAGGACGAATTTCCGACTAGGTGCATGCTGTACCGGGGTAGGGAGTTCGTGAATAAATTCAATTTTGTAGCCCTGAATACTCCTGAGTATATAAGGATCAGAGGTAAAAGTGAGCCAATTCTCGAGGAACATGTGCAACCTGCCCCCTATGCAAAGTGAATTTGGGCCAGTAGTGTTCCTGGGGATCCCAGACCCACCTACCTCCATGGTTACTGCCGGTGTGGTGGTTTCTGGCCTTGCTTCCTCGGCTGGTTGTAGGTGTTCTGGGAGTGGCGCATCTTCCAAGGAGGCCGGCCTGGGCCTTGGCCTAAAAAAGACCGCTGTGCAGGTATGCCGGCCTTCGAGCTTTCACCACCGGCAGACCTGTTAGGGTAACTCTGCCCGGTGGGTGCGTAGGGGTGCGTTCTGTGTGGGTGATGAGGCTTAGTGTACCCAGGTACTTTAATAAGGCCCAAAGCCTTAGCCTCCTCGTCAAGATCTTTAACCTGTTTGGGGAGATCTTCCCCGAATAGCAGGCTTGGAGGCTGCGTCTTCCCAGGCTTACACAACCCCGCGAACTTGGGGTTAAGCGCCGGCTTTATAATGCTTTTCCTGAAATTATTTATTTCATACTGTGTATTGCACAGTAAGGCCAAAGCATCTTGTAGTTCTTCCGGCATATCCACTCCCACTGCTGTTCTGGCTACTGCAGTAATCCCTGCGGTTAGGAGCTTCAGGATCTTCTGAAGTTTCATCTCCTGCCCTCTACTCGAGGGGCTCATGTTTCCCCATATCGGGTTGTTTACCGCGGGTACATTTAATGACTTGCAGTTTTCTGGCGCCATATATTTGTCTGCTGTGGCATTGATGGCCTGTTCCTGAAGTTGGTTAGTGGCCATATAATCAATGCTGGCAGCCAGCTTGGGGTGGATGGGTAGGCCCTTCTGGTTGGGCATGGCATGTTTGCTCACCACATCCATATAATCTTCACACACCCCTGACGCTGCAGGCGCTTCAGCCAACTCCCCTTCTTCTGGGTCAGCCCAGTTCTGACCCTCAATGCTCCCCTGTATAGAAGGGGATACATTTGGCAGTCCTCTAAGGGAACTTGCCGTGGGCCTACTAGGGGTCCCACTGTGATCCTGCCCCTGCTTTAGCAGGTCACGTTGGAGCAGCTGCTCCATCATCCGCTCAATGCGGTCAAGGCGACCTCCGTCGCTGCCAGCGAGCGGGGTGCCCTCGGGACCGGACTCCGCTGAGTCGGCCCCGGCCGACTTCCGGGTAGTTTTCCCCGACCGTGGCGTACCAACGGTCTCAAAGTCCGAAAAGTCGGGAGCTGCAGGTAGAACCTGTAGCTCTGGAGAGGCGGTTCTCCGTTGGCTGCTGTCCTTAGCCGCTGATTTGGCCGCCGCTCTCTTAGATTTTCTCCCTTCCATAATGGTCGACTCACTCCTTCGGTGAGACTTACCTGGCGTGAGCTTTTTAAACTCACGCTGGAGGAGCCCCGCTCCTCCCGACCGTCGCTTCTGCATGCGTACGACGATATGTCGCGCATGCGTGCTGGCGGGGTCTTCACGTAGTCACTCACGTGACTCCGAAGTAAAATAGAAGGTCCACCACCATCCCATTTGATGTATGTAAAGGAAAATGGTGGTGCGGCTATAGAATGTATGTATGCATCCATCCCTGTAAAGATTGGCACGCAGTGCTCACTTCATCAAAATATGATTGGCATCGGACCACCTATCAAACTGATAGGTGGAAAGTGTATCAAAACCCGAATGAGAAATTACCAGGACGCGTATATGCAAGCATACAGAGTGTTCCAATGCAGGAAATTGGTAGGTATTGGATATGTGCAGATAGAACAGGGAAGGATGCATCTGAAGTTTGAGATAGAAGTGAAGTGGGATGGAGTGATGGTAAGATACGAGGAGAAGGGAGAGGTGTTCAAGATAGATGACAGTCAGAATAGGGATCCTAGGGCAACACCAGCACCACCAGCAGTCAGCAATGTAAATAGGGAAAATGAGCCTAAGGATCTGAAGATAATGATAGTAGCAGGAGAAACAGGATTAAGGCAGTTATACCAACAGGGGGAAAAGGAGCCAACACCTGGCTAGCCTGGATGATGTACACAGCCAGAAGTATAAAACGAACCAAGTGGTACGCCTGTGCCGGAGCCAGGCCTCAGCTGGTCCCAGTACCATTTCCCCTGAATTGGGATAGAACACCTGGGGCTATGTCATGTATACTACAGCTATTCACGAATCCCCTCTTACCAAAGAATGCAATATGCCAGAGTTATCATTACCTATTTCCGACCAGCAACAACAATACGAAGGGCTGAAGGGAAGACCCTAGACCTCCTCCATTTACCATTCCTCTTGGGGAGGAGGGATTTGAGTGCTATACAAGAGATAACCCAGAGGGACAGGACATGGTGAAGGTGCTCAACTGCAATCAGACGTATAACATAACGGCTGAGGAACAGGGGCCACTGTTCAATAGCTCCTGGCTGAGAAAACATATAGTCAGTAGAGCTGATGTCTGGTGGTGGTGCGGGGAGAATACCCTGTGGCCCCGGTTACGAGGGTCATGGATGGGAACCTGTACCCTCATACAACTGATGATGCCCTTTACCATAGCAGTAGAACATGCTGTAGAACTCAAGGTAGTAAACCGACGACAAAAGAGAAAGGTGAAAGGATCATTCGACACACACATCTATATAGATGCGATAGGTGTGCCAAGAGGGATACCCGATGAATTCAAAGCCAGAAACCAGATAGCTGCGGTTTCATGCTCTTCTGGTGGTCCACAATTAATAAAAATGGTGACTGAATCAACTACTTATACTACAATCAACAATGCTTTATAAATTACACTCGAGATGCAGTTGAAGGATTAGCAGAACAACTGACAGCTACCAGCCAAATGACCTGGCAAAATCGCATGGCCTTGGACATGCTACTGACTGAGAAGGGAGGGGTGTGTGTAATGTTTGGCGAACAATGTTGCACATTCATCCCCAACAACACTGCTCCGGATGGGTCAGTGTCAAGAGCCCTAGCAGGTCTCACCCCTCTGTCTATCGAATTGGCTGAGAACTCTGGAGTAGGCACCTCCTGGACTGGGTTTCTAGAATCCTGGTTTGGGAAATGGAAGCACATCTTTACATCAACCCTACCATCAGTGGTAGTCATGGTGGGGTTACTGTGTTTGTTTAGATGCTGTATCATTCTCTGCGTACGGGAATTGGCCCAGCGATTGATAGAAACAGCCCTGACAAAGAACAGCGCTGCCACCATAATGGCCTTCAGAACACAGTATGACCAACGAGAGGGGGATATGGAGGCGAAGAATCTGTTGATAGCATTAGAAAAGGAGGATATAGTGTAAATCAAAAGTTGCGTAGCAAAAAGAAAAATGATGGATTATGAGAAAAGGGTTAACAGACATGGTTGATTTAAACTAGGGATAGAAAAATATAGCTTAGAAAGAAATAAGGTTTCAGCAGAAACTAGACTGCTAGTAGAATAGAAAGTAACGATATAAAACAGAGAGAAATTTGAGATAAAAAGTAACAAACATATAGAAACTTCAGTACAAGCCTTTGACGTCGGGAGATGTTCCGAGACGTTCCTGGACTTTCCCGTGGGAATGAGGCTTTATGTTACAATTAAAAAGAGGCAAAATGGTGAGAAAAGAGGGTGTGGCTATAAGGTAATGAAATGTATAAAGATAGAATACATCCAGACCCTCGGTGTGCTTCTAGGGGACAGCAAAGGAGAGGCACCTATTCTGCAGAATATTATCTTAATAAAAACTTCTTTGCCTGACTTTGTCTCTAAAGCGATTGTGATTTTTTTATATCTCACATTGTGATACCCTTGTCGAAACTTAGCATGGTAAAGCACGTGTTTTAGCACGTGTTTTATTTCTTATAGTCTTCAGATGTTTGGCCAATGATTTCTGTAATCTTTTTATCCTAAGGGAATTATTTTCCTGATTTCTTATGCAAAGTACATGGCACTTTGAACTGCTTCCTGTGCGTTTCCAGATAGCGTACTTTGGACATGGACATGATCCTCTACTACGGTGTTTATGGGAATATGAAAAAAAAAACTGCCTTTCAAGACAGTAAAAAACAAACTGTTGGAGGAATTCAACGGGGTCAACTCAACAGGCAAAGGATTGGCCACGATGTTAAAGGTGAAGTAGGGGAGAGTGAGGGTGGAGATAGTGACAAAGGTTAGTGAAAAAGGAGACAAAAGATTGTTAGATAGGAAACGAAGATGAAGTGTGATTTGCTAAGGCGGAAGGCTATGGGCGAATGGGAGGGGAAAGAGGGGAGATAAAAGGAAAATATGCCATTTCTATCCCTTTAATCCCTCCCACTTGTTCCCTTCCACCCTTACTCCAACCCCCCCCCCCCTCCCCGGCTTTACATTTTAAGTCCACTTCTTTACTTATCTGACATGCTTGTTGTAGATTGGTTACTCCACACTAACCAAATGTAGTGCTTTATTATTAGAAGCTCCGCCTACTACACGGTTTATATTATCGTAACCCAGCTTGTGCTATTAGATAATTTGTCGCTACACTGCTATAACAACGTGCACTGTAAGTGATCTTTAATAAAACTCTGTTTTACCATGTTTGTGAGAATGACTGGGTCAGTTACATGGTGTCAAGAAATGGTTGCCAACCCACTCAGTGTTTAGATATATCAGTTTTTATTTTGTCCACTTAGTTTTGTTCTTGTATATTCACTATCGCTGCCATGGCCAGCTTGCTTCGCCGTCCAGACTCGATCATCGCTGAACGTTGGCACATTTCATTTCGGAGTCACGTGAGTGACTTCGTGAAGAACCCGCCAGCACGCATGCGCGACATATCGTCGCAACGCATTGCAGTCGACGGCTGGAGGTGGAGCGCGGCTCACCACCAGCCCTTCATAAGGGCCGCTCAGGTAAGTGTAACTAACCTTGAGTTGGTTGGTTTTTGTTGTGCGAGTGTTTTTTCTCCCAACAGAAACATGGATAGGAAGAACAAGGGCCGTAGGACGTCCGCACGGAGTCGCCGGCCACCCATCCCGGAGCCCTCATCAACGGCTACACCTGCGAGTCAGGCCGGGAAAAAGGCGAGGAAGTCAGGGAGCCCTGTCGTCACAGGACCCGACCCGCCGATACACCGCAGCTCTAGCGAGGATCCCGCAGAGCAGGACTTCAGTGTGCCACCGGAGCAGGCTGACCCTGACTCCATATCGCTGTCGCCAGCGGGCTCGTTGGTTGACCAGGGCAAACAGGGTTCAAGTGCTGCCGCACGGCCCTTCTCCCTGAGCCCTCGTAGGAGAGGCAGGGATAGAGCCCGTCAACCTAGCCCTTTGCTAGATTGCCGCTAGATTGCGGACTGGTGAAATGGCGGGACTCAAGTCCACTGGTAGACCTGAAAGGGCCAGTATGGACTCACCAACCTTCAAGACCAGGAAGAGTCATTCAGGTGGAGTCCCGCCACGGTCACCGAGTCCCCCGTGGATGGGAGGACGGGACCGTATGCCGTCTAGGCCCAGTATCAGGGCAGTCGGCAAGCCCGCGCGGATGTCCGGTCACCACGCCGAGGCGTCGGGTGCCGACCTCTCACCGCGTTTGCCCTCCGAGGCAGCGGGATTGAGCTCCGCCAAAAGGAGGCGTTTGAGCAGATCCGCGCGGGAATCACTCAGTTTCGCCGAGGCGGCTGGTAGCGACAGTTCTTTCCGGCACCGAGATTACCTCGACGAGGTACGGGCCGATGACAGGAGCCTCAGCAGTTCCGTTGGACATGAGGACTCCGACCGCCCGGGTTCGAAGGGCGAAGGGCGTATTGACAGGATGGAGCGGATGTTGGAACTCCTCCTGCAACAGAGCCAGAGGCGGGAAACATCTAGGTCCAGAGGGCACATGGATTTATCCCCATCGTCAGCGGGAAGCCTGGGACAGCCGGGCGGATGAGGACATCTTGGTCCATGCACCATCTACATCTGAGACCCCTCAGGAGGAGCTCTTGGATGTGGCAGCTAAATTTGCACTGTCGGAGTCATCAGGACAACCCCTCAACTCAAAACTGGCTGCCACCGTGGACTTCCTGACCAACCATCAGCTTCAGGAGGAGGTCCTTTCGGAGGCCATGAATAGACACAAGGCCCCAGCAAATTGCAACTCCCTCAACGTGCCCATCGTCAATACGCCGATTTGGGGCAACATCAGCCCAGGGATCAGAACTCACGAGGTGAAGCTCCAACGGATCCTGAAGTTGCTTACTGCTGGGATTACCGCATTTGCACAGTCGGTGGATGGGGTGGATCTGAACACCGAGCAGGAGGATGCTCTAGCGCTACTGTGCAACACACAGTACGAAATAAACGCATTTAGAAAGAGCATTATTAAACCCACACTGAACCCGAAATTTGCGGGACTATGCAAAGCACATCCTACGCCGCCACCCAGACAGTTGTTCGGGGAGGACCTCCCGAAACGGGTCAAGGAACTGGATGACCACGCTAAGAGGGTGGGACTCATGCGGTCACATATCTCGACCAGGCAGCCGGCCAGGAAAGTGCCATTTTTCAGGCCACGAGGCCCTGCCGTTAGACCAGCAAGGACCTACGCTCCAGCACCGCCTCAATTTCAGCAACCTCAACAACCTAGGCCTTTTTTAGGGCTAGGCCCCCAGCGGCCACCATGGAAGATGCGGACGCCGCATCATCAGCTCAACCCAGCACCTCCACGTCCCGCCAAACATATCAGGGACCGCCGATAACCATGGAGGTAAGGCGGTCTGGATTTCATGCACCTGCATGCTTAACTTCACATGTTGGTGGGAGACTACGGTTCTTTACGGAGGCATGGGGAACCATCACTTCTGATGAGTTTATCTTACAAAGTATTCAAGGCCATGAGATTGAATTCATCAATGGTAAAATCCCTCCATCCCAGCATATGCCAGATCGAAAATTTACACTGTCCAGCAAAGAAACGGCAGCAGGCTATGCTGAAATCTTAAGGCTACAAGAAAAAGGCATGATAGAAAGAACTATTTACGAACCAATTGAATTTGTATCCAACGTATTTACAAAAACCAAGAAGGATGGAGGATGTCGGGTTATTATTGATCTGACCCATTTGAATACTTTTGTAAAATATACCCATTTCAAAATGGACACGTTCGAAACAGCCAAGTTACTGATTTCTGAGGGCTGCTTCATGGCATGCATTGATTTAAAAGATGCATACGATTCAGTATCCATTCAGAAACACCACAGGAAGTTCTTGAAATTTACCTGGATGGATCAGCTCTGGCAATACAGAGCTTTGCCAAATGGGCTTACCACAGCCCCTAGATTATTTACTAAATTACTCAAACCAATACTGGCTACACTAAGGAGACAAAATCATATGGTGATGGCCTATCTAGATGATATCCTAATTATTGGGAACACCCTGGAATCAGCGGAACTGGCAGTTTCAGCCACCGTGGAAATGTTTCAGAAAATGTGGTTCATTATCCATCCAGATAGATCAAAGTTCTGCCCTTCACAGGTCATGGATTATCTGGGGTTCACGGTGGATTCCAATCACATGAGGGCCACCATACCAACTAACAAAGTTGGGGATGTCATCCAAGTATGCAAGAATCTAGTCTGGGCCAGTATACCATCAATTAGACAAACTGCTAAGGTGATTGGCAAGATCGTAGCAGTTTTTCCAGCTGCCCAATACAGACCTTTGCATTATCAAAATCTGCAGAGAGCCAAGATCTCAGCGTTAAAACTGAATGCTGGACATTTCGATAGACCAATGCAGCTGCCTCTAAAGGCAAAAATTGAGTTACAATGGTGGATTGACAATATTTGTGACTCATTTAAACCCATCATTTTGCCCAATCCGATGGTATACTTACAAACAGACGCAAGCTCCCATGGCTGGGAAGCCATGGACAACTACTCTAGTTGTGGAGGCAGATGGGGCACCCTTGAATCTACCCTGTTGTTGTCACAAGGGATAAACTATTTGGAGATGCTAGGAGCATTTCACGGACTTCGAGCTTATTGTTCTAATCTTACTGACGCTCATGTCCGTCTCCAAATAGATAATACCACTGCGGTGGCATATCTAAATCATATGGGCGGTACCAGGTTAGATTCATGTGATGAGTTGGCAAATACAATTTGGCTCTGGTGTATTCGACGGAATATTTGGATTTCAGCTACCTATTTACCAGGTAAGCTCAATACAGTGGCGGACACCAGGTCACGCAAATTCAATGACAACATCGAGTGGATGTTAAATTCCCAAATATTCGCTAAAGTTACAGCCAAATTTGGTAAACCGGATATCGACCTTTTTGCGTCACGGTTGAACCATCAGGTACCAACATACGTTTCATGGGAACCAGATCCTGGGGAAATGGCGATGGACGCGTTCTCGCTAGATTGGGGGAAATGATTTTTCTATGCATTTCCTCCATTTTGCCTCATCAGTTGGGTATTGCGGAAAATCCAGTCAGATGCTGCTAAGGGGATTCTTATCATACCCAACTGGCCTACGCAGCCATGGTATCCGGTGGTCCTTGATATGATCAGTCAACCATGGGTCCTCTTAGAGGGTTGCCCACAATTGGCGACGAACCCTGTCTCAGGGGAACCACATCCCTGCCACAGTCACCTAAACTTATTGGCTTGCAGGTTCTGAACAGGCCATTACAACGGTATAGCCTATCATCCAGAACTATGGATACCATTGGAGCGACATGCCGGGAGTCCACCAGGTGGCAATATCTCACACATATCCGGAAATGGGAAACCTACTGTGGCCGCTCCCACATTGCATACGACTCCGTTACCATCACCGACGTATTGGAATTCCTGGCGGGGTTGCATCATGACGAACACCTCAGCTACAGTGCCATCAACAGCGCCAGGAGTGCGCTGTCATTCTACCTCAATATTGAGGTAGGATCCAACAGGCTGGTGTCCAAGCTCATGCGGGGAATATTTAATTCCAATCCGCCCAGACCTCGTTATAACATCACCTGGGATATTGGGAAGGTATTAACCCTGCTCAGGACGTGGTCGCCCATGGAGGGGCTTGAATTGGACAAACTCACCCTGAAGCTGGTGATGTTACTGGCACTGACTTCAGCGCAGAGGGTACAGACACTCTACAAGGTCAGGATCGACAGGATGATCTCTACCCCGGCGAAGTAATCTTCTTCATAGATGAATTACTCAAGCAGCATAGACCTGGGTTCACAGGGCTGCAGCTGAAGTTTCCGGCATACCCCGCTGATGTAAGGCTATGTTTAGCCGCCCATATCCGCCACTATATCAAAGTGACGAGAAAATTGAGGGGAATGGAGAAATACTTGCTCATCAGCCACAAGAAACCTCACCATAGAGTGACGGTACAGACGATCTCCAGGTGGCTCAGGATCATCTTGGGTGAGGCAGGTATTGACACTAATGTCTTTAAATCCCATTCTACCAGGGCTGCATTGACGTCGGCGGCAAGGGTCATGGAGGTGCCCATGGACCATATTCTTGCCACAGCAGGATGGGCGAACGAAGCCACCTTCCAGCGGTTTTACAATAAGCCTGTTGCCTGTTGCCGTTGTTCACAGAGGCCGTGTTGAATGCAGGTCAAGTGCATGCAGATATCCCCCAGTGAGGGGTTTTTCCTTTGTTTGTTGTTAATAAATATTGTTATTATTTTTCAGTACAAGCAGTCTGGAAAGTTGATTACTCCTATCCATCCTTATAAGTGGTGTGTGACAGCATGGACGTGGTCCAGGGCATGAAATCACAGAGCTTTGGAGTCTTCACGAAGTCACTCACGTGACTCCGAAATGAAATAGTAAGATTAAACGAGAACTTACCAGTTCGAAGGTTGATCTTTATTTTATGAGGAGTTGCGATGAGGGATTTCGTGCCCTCCGCTCCCAACCCTCGATCATAAATCAACTGGTAATTAGAGTCTCTTCAATCTTACTATAACAAGTCATTTCTCTGTTGTTGGTTCTGTGATTCCACACCGCTACTTTGAAGTATGTCGCGCATGCGTGCTGGCGGGTTCTTCACGAAATCCCTCATTGCAACTCCTCATAAAATAAAGATCAACCTTCGAACTGGTAAGTTCTCGTTTAATCTTACTATTTTTGAACACGACTACAACCATTACATTCATGCTGCTCATCACAACGCTGCACCAGAAGTGCATGCCTCTATATTACTCAATGTCGCTGGCCCTGAAGCAATGGAGTGCGCTAAGTGTTTTGACTGCGCCTGGAGTTCTGGATCACAACAACCAGGTTGTGGTGCCTGCTGAAACTATTGTTGACCCTGGAGTCCTACTCTCTAAGTTCAGACCTTTGTGCCAACTTCATAATTGAACGTACTAAGTTTTTTGCTCACTACCAACAGCAAGGACAACCTGTTGAAAACTTCATCAGTGATTTAAAACCCATGGCTGCATACTGCCATTTCAGAGATCTGTGTGAGGATCTCATCGATGACAAACTGGTAGGAGGTCTGCTTAGTGATAAGGTACGAGACGAACTGCTTTGCGAAACTGAATTGACCTTGGCTCGAGTTGAACATGCTTGCAGAATTGCTGAACTAACTGTTTCTTACGCAAAGTCATGGCTCTTGGCCATGTTCCTCGTACAAGGTCAATGCTACTGACACATCCTATCGTAACCGGTGTTCACAACCCCACACACCACCATGACAGCCTCAGAGATCTATCGAACGGTGCTCGAACTGTGATGGCTCCCACGCTCCAGGTCGCGTATTCTGCGCTGCTTATGGTAAAGTTTGCCACGACTGCAAGAAGATGAACCACTTTGTGAAATGTTGTTGTTCTCGCATGGCTCGTTCTTTCCCAAGACAAACTGTACATCTGTTAAAACATGAACCTACTGATAACGAATTCTAGGAGCTGGAAGCGCCATCTCCTGCTCGGCTCCCAAAGTATGAAGATAACAGTACAGACATCAACTCGCTGCTTGCTTCCACTAACAAGCAATTTGACCCTCAAGTCTCTCTGTTCGTTAACAGCAGCATCACTGTTGCAAAGATTAACACTGGTGCTAAATGTAAAGTCATGTCTTTATCTGAATTTAAACAAATCCATAATGCCGAACGTATTGCAAACACTATGGCCACTTTACGAGCCTATGGGAAAGGGGAACTGCTCCCACTTGGAGAAACTGAAGTCAATTGCCGCCTGGAGTCACAAACTCACAAACTGAAGTTTTTCATTGTCTGTGGGGATTCTGCAACTACATGGCATTTACGGATGCCAGGATCTAGGACTGGTTACCTTTGGGCTTGCTGTCCATCAAATCTCTCCCACTGAGGGCTCCACTCAGCAGGTACTTTCCCAATATAAAGAACTATTTGATGACAAGCTTGGAAAGCTACCCATCAAGTACAACATAGCCACTGATCCAAATGGCCCACCCGTGGTCCGAGCACCACACCATATTCCGCATGCTACGCGCGACAGAGTATACAATGAACTCCAGCGGATGGTGTCCCTGGGTCTGATTGGGTTTCCACCATGGTGGTTGCAACAAAGAAGAACAAGGAAGAAATCTGAATCTGCATCAACCCCGACCGAAACACAGCGATCAAACGCCCACACAGCCGATGCGCACAGTAGAGGAAGTTGCTGCTCAGATAGGCAGTGCACCCGTGTTCTCTGTTTTGGATTTCAAAAGTTCATTTTGGCAGATCCCTCTGGACCCTGACTCGTCCAATCTCACCACGTTCGGCAACCCCTTTGGCCACTATAAATTCCTGCGAATACCCTTTGGCATCAACTCTGCTAGCAAAGTTTTCCAACGCACAATGGCACAATTATTTGTGGGGCACCCGTGTGCCATCATTGTCGATGATATTCTCGTTGCCGGACGCAACACAGTGAAACATGATGCCAAGTTAAAGAAAGTACTAGACCAAGCTAAAGACATCCATCTCAAGCTTAACCCTCTAAAATGCAGATTTTGTGTCACAGAAATCAACTATGTCGGTGATGTTTTCACCAGTGATGGCCTCAGACCGGACCCCTCCAAGACCACTGCCATTAACAAGATGCCAGTTCCCACTGACATTGCGAGTTTACAGAGATTCCTGGGAATAGTCAACTACATGGGGGAATTCATTCCCAGCTTCAATATCTGCCCCCCTGCAGGAATTGACTCACAAGCACACTGCCTGGTCCTGGTACCCACAGCACCAGAGAGCTTTCAAAATCCTTAAGTTGCAACTGGCCAATGCTCTAACCCTCGCTTACATTGCTTGAAGTTGCTGGTGATGTTCACATGTGATACATCCCAATACGGACTTGGCGTTGCTTGCCTACAGACTTTCACCGAAGGCGACTGCAGACCTGTTGCTTACAGGTCCCGTACCCTGTCTGAGACTGAATAACGTTATGCCCAGATCGAAAAAGAATTGCTTGCTGTGGTTTTTGCCTGCACAAAATTCAAAGACTTTATTTTTGGCAAGTCTGTAATTGTGTTCACCATTCTGAACAAACCCATTTACGCCGCTCGTGAATGGGTTTGTTCAGAATGGCTCACCTGCAATGGATGATGATGCAGCTACAGTGTTTCAATTTCACTATAGTTTACAAAAAGGGCAAGGACATGCACATAGCTGACACGCTATCAAGAAACCCACGCAAAACCTGCGAACAACAGCCCTCAGATGCTGCTGCACCCGCTGAGTTTCTCCAGCTTTTTGTGTAGCCCTCAGAACAAGACCAGTTCATGGTTATGATGGTGTCGTATGTATCTACTGAATGCCTAAGCAGCCTGGCAGAGCACATGGCTGCAGATCAAACTCTACAATTACTGTCCTCAGTCATCTGGCCTGGCTGGCCGGTAAACAACATAGTACCCCACTTACGATTCGCCCATAGTACCTGGTTCACGACGAACTGGTGTTACAGGATGGGGTCATAGTCAAGCGTCACAAAGCAGTCATCCCAGCTGTTCTTCGGGACACGTACTTTGATGCCATCCACAGTGGCCACCCCGGTGTGGAAGCAACCCTACAACGAGCACAGAGCATGTTCTACTGGCCCGGTATGACCAAATATAAATGCAAAAAAGTCGAAGCCTGTGCTGTGTGCAACAGCCTGACGCCACACCAGCAGAAACAACCCTTGCTCTCACACCCTGTTCCTCCGCTGCGTTGGTCCATGGTCGCTACCGACATATTTGAGGGGCATGGAAAACACTATTTGGTTCTCGTTGACTCGTATTCGGGCTGGTTCGAAATATACCTACTTCAAACCATCACATCCGACGCAGTCATCTAAAAGCTGTCATGCCACTTCACCGTGCAGGGCGCCACTGCACATCTCTTATTGGATAACGGCAGTCAGTTCACCGGTCAGGGTTTCAGAAACTTTGCTTAATGATGGGATTTTCATCATGTCACAGAACCAGGGGCCACAGTTTAAGGATATTAAGCCATTTAGAATGGAGACGAGGAAACACTTTTTCTCACAGTGGTAAGTCTGTGGAATTCTTTGCCTCAGAGGGTGGTGGAGGCACGTTCTCTGGATTCTTTCAAGAAAGAGCTAGATAGGGCTCTTAAAAATAGCAGTCAGGGGATATGGGGAGAAGGCAGGAACGGGGTACTGATTGGGGATGATCACATTGAATGGCGGTGCTGGCTCGGAGGGCCGATTGGCCTACTCCTGCACCTATTGTCTATTGTCTATTGTCACCAGCAGTCCTGGATTTCCACAGTGCAACAGACTCACAGAACGGGCGGTCCGTAGCGCCAAACAATTAATGAAGCACTCACACCTTGCTAAATTTGATGTATTCTTGGACTTGCTTAAAATAAGGAACATCGCCCGTGACCCAATACTGGAGTCTCCAGCCCAACGCCTGATGTCTCGGCAGACCCGTGCCGCCCTGCCCATGCCCCAGCAGCTGCTGAAGCCACAGGTCCATTCACCTCCTGTTGTCCAGAAACAACTCCAACTGAAACGCGATGCACAGAAACAATCTTTTGACAAGTCCAGCAAACACAAGTTGTTCGCCTTCAGAACGACAAGGGCTATGGCCATTTGGGGCACATTCACAGCCCTGCCAAGGAGCCGCGCTCATACCTGGTGAGCGCCGATGGAGCCCTTTACAGACGCAACCATCAACATCTCCTTCCTGTGAAGGAACCACGTCCTGCTGTCTCGTATCCAGAGGCCACTCGTCTGATGTACCCTTCTATTGTCGGACTCTCTCTTCCCTCGCGCTCTGCTGCTGCAGATCAGCCACTGGCCGTGCCCCCTACGGCCTCACCACAACATTCAGAACCTTGTGTCTTTCTTTAACCTCTTGTTTTTGTCACTTAGTCCCCCTGTCTGCCAATCACCTTCCCCTACACACCTGAATCCATCTACCACCTTTAGACTTTAGGCTTTAGAGATGCAGCACAGAAACAGAGACTACGGCCCACCGAGTTCGCACTGACCAGCGATCTCCCCGTACACTAACACTATCCTACACATTAGGTGCAAGTTACAATTTATAGAAGCCAATTCACCAAACAACCTGCATGTCTTTGGAGTGTGGCAGGAAACCGGAGCACCCAGAGAAAACTCTTGCAGGCCACAGGGAGAACGTACAATCTCTGTACAGACAGCACCCGTGGTCAGGATTGAACCTGGGTCTCTGGCGCTGTAAGGCGGCAACTCTACTGCTGTGCCAGCGTGCCCTCCCATCACCTGCCAGACATTGTCCTATCCCCAGCTTTTCCCCTCTTATTCTAATCCATCTGCAGATGGCTCACTTTCCCTCCACATATGCTGCCTGTCCCACTGTGTTGTTCTGGTAATTTGTTTTTTTCCCCACATCTATTAAACCTGACTGAGACAGCCACTTGGCTGAATGAGATCATTCAAACATCCCAAATAAACAGAGCAGAACAAATACAGCAGACAGATTTCACCCTTAAAAAACCCCACCCAATATCCACCTCTTGTGCTGCTGTAATGCACAGTGATTTGTGCTAGCACGGGCAAGATGAAGATCTCGCATATTTTCTGGAGTGATGTAACCTGCAGAATATGGTCAGGAATTCCACTGCTGAATGTTGTCTCCTCTCATAGAAACATAGAAACATAGAAAATAGGTGCTGGAGCAGGCCATTCGGCCCTTTGAGCCAGCACCGCCATTCAATATGATCATGGCTGACCATCCAAAAGCAGCACCCCTTTCTTGTTTTCTACCCATATCCCTTGATTCTGTTAGCCCTAAGAGTTACATCTAACTCTCACTTGAATACATCCAGTGAATTGACCTCCACTACCTTCTGTGGCAGAGTATTCCACAGATTCACAATTCTCTGGGTGAAATTTTTTTTGCTCGTCTCAGTTCTAATTGGCCTACCCCTTATTCCTAAACTGTGACCCCTGGTTCTGGACTCCCTCAATACCAAGAACATTTTCCTGCATCTAGCCTGCTCAATCCTTTAAGAATTTTACATGTTTCTATTAGATCCCCTCTCATCCTTCTAAATTCCAAATTCCAAAATGAATTGAACTTATTTTATCTTGAGAGTCTGCACCAACCATCGATTGCCCCATACATTAGTTCTATCCTGCACATGAGGGACAATTTTCGGAAGCCAATGAACCTACAAACCTGCACGTCTTTGGAGTGTGGCAGGAAGCCAAAGCACCGGGGAGAGCGTGTAAACTCCGTTCAGACAGCACCTGTAGTCAGGATTGAACGCGGGTCTCTGGCGGGTCTCTGTTGCTGGAAGGCAGCAACTCTACCGCTGTACCATTGTGCCGCCCTCTTGTCCTGAAGGAAACAAAATAATAATAATTTCAAAATGTTGTCATGTCATTGCAGAAATTAGGCTTATGAATTTAGGGTTTGGTCCAGAGAAGCAGCATTGAAACAGGCAATTCGGCCCACAGAGCCTGCGCCAACCATCATAGGTTTAAGGTTAAGGGGGGAAGATTTAACTTTTTACACAGAAGTTGGTGGGTGTCTGGAACGAGCTGCTGGAGAAGGTGATTGAGGTACTTGACAGTATGATCGCAACGTTTAAGAAACATTTAGATAGGTACATGGACAGGATAGATTTAGAGGGATATGGGCCAAATGCAGGCCAGTGGGACTATTGTAGATGGGGCATGTTGGTCAGTGTGGGCAAGTTAGGCCGAAGGGCCTCTTTTCAAGCTGTATGAGTCTATGACACTATGACTCCAAAGTCAATTTAAATGAATGCCTAATAACATAGTATGTGGTCTCCCTTGCAAGTGGGAAACACAGAATAAGTATGTTAATAGAGCGGCCAAGTTAATTCCACCCTAACAAAGGTACAACAGAGATGTCTCAGATCTCCTGCCCACTGGCAGGGCCCTCAGCCTGAAGCCAGTACTTTGGGAAGTTGAAATAGTAACACCCTCCCCCAGTGGGATGCTGTGCTTTTGACTGGAGCCCACCCCATGGCAGTATAAAAAAGAGTTATGCGAACAGCTTAAACCTTTAGGTTCAAATCATGTTAACACCAACCTGGCACTGACATCATGCAATTTGTTTCACACCCTGCTAGTCATAACTGTTGTTCTTTCAGAAATATCCTGAGTCAAAGTCACATTTTTCAAATTTTTTTTTAAGGAATCCATGGGCCAAAATGGGAACTTGGTTTACAAATAGAAGAACATAAGATCATAGGACATTGGGCCATTTGGCCCATCTAGTCTGCTCTGCCATTCATAAGTTCATGTTATAGGAGAAGAATTAGGCCATTTGCCCCATTGAGTCTGCACTGCTATTCAATCATGGCTGAACTATTTTTCCCTCTCAACCCCATTCTTCTGCTTTCACTAGGAACCTTTGATGCTTTCACTAGGAACCTTTGATGCCCTTACTAAACAAGAATCCATTTAACAAGTATCCCTTGTTAACAGGTAAACAATTATCCACTTTAAAAAAAATACTCAATTACAGCCCCCACAGTCATCTGTGGAAACATCCACTCCACATATACAAGTAACCACAAATTAATATTCTGAAGTGATCCTGCAGCTAACTGGAATTTCTAACATGATATTTGTGTACTCCGTGTTCTTCAAAGAGTTATGCCATAATGATTTAAAATTAAAGATAAGTCACGATAAGCTGAGAGAAACAAATGGCAACTTATTTCCTATTTGGACAATCCATTCAGGTGGGACCGATGGAGTTTAGTTGTTTTAGTTTAGTTTAATTTAGTTCAGAGATACAGCGCAGAAACTATTTAAGTCCATCCAATCTCACCTTATAATCTAGGCAGCAGTCTGATAACTATCTCATGCATCCAAAACCTCCACATCCTTCCTGTAATGAGTGCCCAGAATTGTAGACAATACTCCAAATGTGACCAAACCTATGTCCTGTGGAGCTGCATTATGCTGCATTATGACTTGGATTGTTTTATTTTGAACATTTGAGGATGAGTGGAGACCTGACAGAAGTACTGTATATACATTTATGAGAGGCATAGATAGGAGAGACAGTCAGAACCTTTTTCTCCAGGATGGAAATGTCAAAGATTAGAGGGCATAGCTTTAAGGTGGGATAGGTAAACTTTCAAGGGGATGTGCGGGGCATGTTTTTTACACAGTGGATGATGGGTGGCTGGAACGCATTGCCAGGGATGGGGGTGGAGGCAGATACGACAGTGGTATTTAAGAAGCTTTTAGATAGGCACAAGGATGTGTGAAGAATGGAGGGATATGGATCATGTGCATGCAGATAAGATCACAGTAGTTTACCTTGACATCATGTTCGGTACAGACATTGTGGGTCAAACACATGGCTGTTCCTGTGCTGTACTGTGCTATGTTCTGTCACCGGAAATAGTAGAATCGAAAGTCTTGGAGTCCGGCATACAAGTTAGAAATATTCCACAGTCCCACATAAGAATGCATCTGGTCCAAAGCCAAACAAATAGCAGCAAGGATGTAGTCTTAACCCAGTTTGCTTTTTCATCTTCTGAAATGGTGGTGCTGGCGGGGAACCCATCAATCTTTCTGGTAATGAGCAGAATCCTGCAATGTTGAAATACATTTGCATTTAGCAATATTTACAATACCTCAAACCGGGAAATTTAAACTAGCTCGTTGACAGATTAACCAAAATGTTGAGCACTGGGAGGGCTGCATTTTTCCTCTCATTTATTACTTCCCGTGATGGGATTTCAAACACAGTCGTGAAGCATTTCCTAAAGTAGGTGCAAGCTGCTGTAATTAAATTGGCAATGTGCTTCAGAAACTTGAAAGGACCAGAGGTTCATTGGCACTTGGAAAGGTACAGTGGATTGTTGGGAACAGTAGGGTAACACAGGAGTTTTTCTATAAGGGAAGACTGCTGCAGAATGTTACTGCACACAAAGCACAAAGCAATAGGTGGAACAGATGAGGCCTTGTTTGCTTGGCCTGGATAAACTACCCCAGTCACTGGGGAACAGGGAGGTGGGATTGAGGTTGGTTGACGGTGGCATCATGGAGTGGGGGAATTGGCTGCTGGGAATGGGTCAAAATGATAATCACTTTGGAGACTGGGGACACCATCGAGTGATGGCAGATAGTTGAAGCGACAGCCCATATGTAAGGAGTGCCATTTTAACTTAAAGTTGGCCGACCTGAAGTTAGTTCCTCATGTGAATCTCCACTGGCTAAGTCCTTCTTCGGCAGATTCCTTTATCTTCTGCTACAGATGTTTGAAAACACATACATCCAGATTCAGGAACAATTTCAACCCGACTGTTATCAGGCAACTGAATTATCCTATCACCAACTAGAGAGCGGTTCTGACCTCCCATCTACCTCATTGGAGCTCTTTGGAGGCCTTCGAACTATCTTTAATTGGATATTAATCTTTAATTGGATATTAATCGGACTTAATCTTGCACTTTGGAGTGTGGGAGCAAATAGGACCTCCTGGAGCAAACCCATGAGGTCAAAGGGAGAATATACAAACTCCATACATACAATACCCATAGTCAGGATTGACCCTGGGTCTTTGGCGCTGTAAGGCAGCAACTGTACTGCTGCCACCGTGTACCGCTGTCACTGTGCAACCGTACCGCTGCAATTGTACTGCAGCAACTGTACCGCTGCCACTGTGCCACAGTGCTATCCTTGAATCCTTTGCTAAAAGAAATCAGCCATGCAGTACTATGAAACATTGCTGCACGCACTAGAATTTCTCAAACACCTTCTGTTAAAATTTGATATGCCATAAAATATTGGGCAGCAATGAGAACACTCAGCGTCACATTGAAACTCCCCGTGTGGTATTAAGTGGGTGAAATGGAGCAAATTGTGCCAGTACACATGGGTCTTTTTTCAGTTCAAAATTGAGACTTCAAAAAGGTTTATATACCTTGTACCTTGTTGTCACCACTCCCGAAGAGTCCATCAGGGAGTGGGTCTGGTCTAGCGGGGACTGTGCAGTTTGCAATTTCAAACTTGTTATACAACGAAACTTACCTTTCGGTCCCTCTTTACCGATGACAGTGATAGAGGCAACTAGGGCATGAGTATTTTAGGATGTGGATGCAAGCCTCAAGCCCCCATTCATTGACTAAGGAAGATAAATATTTGAAGGTGAGTTCATTGTTATTTTCCAGTTGAATCCTCTTTGTTGGCTCACATACAGTGGCTTGCAAAAGTTTTCATACCCCTTGAACTTTTCCACATTTTGTCACGTTACAACCACAAACGTAAATGTATTTTATTGGGATTTTATGTGATAGACCAACACAAAGTGGCACATAATTGTGACATGGAAGGAAAATGATACATGGTTTTCAAATTTTGTTACAAATAAAAAACTGAAAAGTGTGACGTGCAAAAGTATTCAGCCCCCTTTACTCTGATACCCTTAAATAAAATCCAGTCAACCAATTGCCTTCAGAAGTCACCTAATTAGTAAATAGAGTCCAATTGTGTGTAATCTAATCTCAGTATAAATACAGTTGTTCTGTGAAGGCCTCAAAGGTTTGTTAGAGAACATTAGTGAACAAACAGCATCATGAAGCCCAAGGAACACACCAGACAGGCCAGGGGATAAAGATGTGGCAAATTTAAAGCAGGGTTAGGTTATAAAAAAATATCCCAAGCTTTGAACATCTCACGGAGCACTGTTCAATCCATCATCCGAAAATGGAAAGAGTATGGCACAACTGCAAACCTATCAAGACATGGCCGTCCACCTAAACTGACAGGCCGGGCAAGGAGAGCATTGATCAGAGAAGCAGCCAAGAGGCCCATGGTAACTCTGGAGGAGCTGCAGAGATCCACAGCTCAGGTGGGAGAATCTGTCCACATGACAACAATTAGTCGTGCACTCCACAAATTGGGCCTTTATGGAAGAGTGGCAAGAAGAAAGCCATTGTTGAAACAAAGCCATAAGAAGTCCCGTTTGCAGTTTGCCACAAGCCATGTGGGGGACACAGCAAACATGTGGAGGAAGGTGCTCTGGTCTGATGAGACCAAAATTGAAGTTTTTGGCCTAAATGCAAAACGCTATGTGTGGTGGAAAACTAACACTGCACATCACCCTGAACACACCATCCCCATTGTGAAACATGGTGGTGGCAGCATCATGCTGTGGGGATGCTTTTCTTCAGCAGGGACAGGGAAGCTGGTCAGAGTTGATGGGAAGATGGATGGAGCCAAATACAGGGTAACCTTGGAACAAAACCTGTTAGTGTCTGCAAAAGACTTGAGACTGGGGCGGAGGTTCACCTTCCAGCAGGACAATGACCCTAAACATATAGCCAGAACTACAATGGAATGGTTTAGATCAAAGCATATTCATGTGTTAGAATGGCCCAGTCAAAGTCCAGACCTAAATCCAATTGAGAATCTCTGGCAAGACTTGAAAATTGCTGTTCACAGACGCTCTCCATCCAATCTGACTGAGCTTGAGCTATTTTGCAAAGAAGAATGGGCAAAAATGTCAGTCTCTAGATGTGCAAAGCTGGTAGAGACACACCCCAAAAGACTTGCAGCTGTAATTGCAGCGAAAGGTGGTTCTACAAAGTATTGACTCAGGGGGCAGAATACTTTTGCATGCCACACTTTTCAGTTTCTTATTTGTAATAAAATTTGGAAACCATGTATAATTTTCCTTCCACTTCACAATTATGCACCACTTTGTGTTGGTCTATCACATAAAATCCCAATAAAATACATTTACATTTGTGGTTGTAACGTGACAAAATGTGGAAAAGTTCAAGGGGTATGAAAACTTTTGTAAGCCACTGTACAGGGAGAAAGGATTTTCACTTCAGCAGTAGTAAGTCTGGGGGGGATAGTGAGCCTGTATTCACACAAGAGCCAATTAAGCTGGCAAAATGCAAAATCTGAACAAAACGTTTATATATCACATAAGGGAGAAAACGGTTTACTTTTTTGGCAAATACAAAGGAGCATATATTTGCAATGTTTATATAATTATCCATTAATCTATCTTGAAATTTTTCTTTTTAAACTTATTTGCTTAAGAAGCCATGTGGAAATTTATGTGGAACTTTGTGAAGCAAAACTTACGACTGCAGAAAGCATAATTGCTTTTGAATGAGCCCACTGACACGATGGTTAGGGTTATTCGTAGAGGATAAAGTAGGCATTATTGGAAACACTGCAAATGTCTGCAAATCTGCTTTAACATGTTTTTTGAACATAATTACTATAATATTAATATAACGAATCACATCAGCGTAAGACCAAGCACACTGCTCCAGGCTGCTTCCGCCCAGATCCTGCCCACTGGCATTCTTGCTTGAAGACAAAGAGCCCAATGGGGGCTCGGAGACCAATTAGGGGTGGCACGGTGGCACAGCAGTAGAGTTACTGCCTTACAGCTCTTACAGCACCAGAGACCTGGGTTCGATCCCGACTATGGATCCTGTCTTTACGGAGTTTGTACGTTCTTGCCGTGACCGCGTGGGTTTTCACCGCAATTTTTGGTTTCCTCCCACACTCCAAAGACATACAGGTTTGTAGGTTAATTGGCTTGGTGTTAATGTGCTGGGATCACTGGTTGGTGCGGGCTCGGTGGGCCGAAGTGCCTGTTTATGCGCTGTATCTCTAAACTAAACTAAACAATACTTGACTCCCCATGCTCTACAGCCAAGATGCAGTGAGCTTGGGTCTCAGTTGTTCCCCAGCTCAGCCCCCAGTCCCACCAACCCCTGTCGCTTTTGCAAGTGGTCTGATGATTTTGGACAGTTCGCTGGCTGTCAAAGGACTTATGAACTGTTTGAAACTATCTCCATTAGTCATGGGCATTCAAAAACTCTACCCACAGCAGCTAATTCTACACTTTAGACTTTACTTTAGAGATACAGTGTGGAAATAGGCCCTTCGACCCACCGAGCCCATGCCAACCAGCGATCACCCCTTACGCAATACTATCCTACATGCTGGGGGCAATTTACAATTAATACTGAAGCTAATTAACCTACAAATCTGTCCATCTTTTTAGTGTGGGAGGAAACTGAGGAGCCTGGAGATAGTGTCACAGGGAAAATGTACAAACCCCGTACAGATAGCACCTGCAGTTGGGATCGAACCCGGGTGTCTGGCGCTGTAAGGCAGCAACTCTACCGTTGCACCAGCATGCCACCCAATTCCACCTTGACTTCTCTGCAGAAAAAAAGGGACCCTTTCATAGGATTCCTGCAACAAACACTCCCATTCTTCTCGTCCCGCCCTGGAACACTCTGATAAATAGCGCGGCACTCACACTTCCTGAATGAAATGCGCAGATGACTTCCAGGATAATTGTTAGTGTTGCTTAAGCCCAAATTTCCCAGGAAGTCCTCTGATGTGGTTTGAAATCTCTCAACAAATCAAGAGCACCATAAACTGTGAGTGGTAAATGTGCCTTTAAATAGGCAAGAACCTCAGCCATGACGTTTGGTCCTAATCAGCTGCTAAGAACAGGTATTTGGATAAGCACCATGATTTATGAGTTGGCAGGCAAGCAGCAACTTAATGAATGGGTGCCATTCCGAATGCTAACTTCTGCTCTTTTTACATAAAACTTTACTTTAGACTTTCCAGATATAGAGTTTAAATAGGCCAGCTGGCCAATCGAGTTTGTGCTGACCGGCGATCACCCCATACTCTCAACCTATCCTACACACGAGGGACAATTTAGAATCTTTACCAAAGTACATCTTTGGAGTGTGGGTGGAAAACGGAGCTCCCAGAGAAAACCCACACTGTCACAAGGGCAATAGACAATAGGTGCAGGAGTTACTTACTTTCATATAATAATCTTATATGAAAGTAAGCATGCAGGTACAGCAGGCAGTGAAGAAAGCGAATGGCATGTTGGTCTTTATAACAAGAGGAATCGAATATAGGAGCAAAGATGTCCTTCTGCAGTTATACAGAGCCCTAGTGAGACCACACCTGCAGTATTGTGTGCAGTTTTGGTCCCCTAATTTGAGGAAGGACATTCTTGCTATTGAGGGAGTGCAGTGTAGGATTACAAGGTTAATTCCCGGGATGACGGGACTGTCATATGCTGAGCGTATTGTGTGCAGTTTTGGTCCCCTAATTTGAGGAAGGACATTCTTGCTATTGAGGGAGTGCAGTGTAGGATTACAAGGTTAATTCCCGGGATGGCGGGACTGTCATATACTGGTCTTCTAAACTCTGGAGTTTAGAAGAATGAGAGGATATCTTTGAAACATATAAGATTATTAAAGGCTTGGACACGCTAGAGGCAGGAAACATGTTCCTGATGTTGGGGGAGTCCAGAACCAGGGGCCACAGTTTAAGAATATGGAGTAAGCCATTTAGAATGGAGACGAGGAAACACTTTTTCTCACAGAGAGTGGTGAATCTGTGGAATTCTCTGCCTCAGAAGGTGGTGGAGGCAGGTTCTCTGGATGCTTTCAAGAGAGAGCTAGATAGGGCTCTTAAAAAGGGCACAGGGGATATGGGGAGAAGGCAGGAACAGGGTACTGATTGGGGATGATCAGCCATGATCACATTGAATGGTGGTGCTGGCTCGAAAGGCCAAATGGCCTACTGCACCTCTGGTCTATTGTCTATTGTCTATTGTCTATTGTCTACGTTTCAATAAGATCCCCTCTCATCCTTCTAAACTCCAGTGTATACAAGCCCAGTCGCTCCATTCTCTCAACATATGACAGTCCCGCCATCTCAGGAATTAACCTCGTGAACCTACTCTGCAGTCCCTCAAAAGCAAGAATGTCCTTCCTCAAATCTGGAGACCAAAATTACGCACAATACTCCAGGTGTGGGCTCACCAGGGCCCTGTACAACTGCAGAAGGACCTCTTTACTCCTATAGTCAACTCCTCTTGTTATGAAGGCCAACATGCCATGAGCTTTCTTCACTGCCTGCTGTACCTGCACGCTTACTTTCAGTGACTGATGAACAAGGACACCCAGATCACGTTGTACTTCTCCTTTTCCTAATATGACACCATTCAGATATTTCATTTCGGAGTCACGTGAGTGACTTCGTGAAGAACCCGCCAGCACGCATGCGCGACATATCGTCGCAACGCGTTGCTGTCTACGGCTGGCGGTGGGGTGCGCTCCCCGCCAGTCCTTCATAAGGGACCGCTAAGGTAAGTTGTACTAACCTTAAGTTGGTTGGTCCTTGCTGCGAGTACTTTTTTGTCTTTCAGCAAGGGCATGGAAGGGAGTTCGAGGGGCCGTAAGACGTCCGTCCGGAGTCGCCGGCCACCTGCCCCGGAGCCCTCATCATCGGCTGCACCTGCGAGACAGGCCGGGAAGAAGGCGGGGAAACCGGGGAGCCCTGTTGTTGCAGGACCCGACCCGCTGATACACTGCAGCTCCGGGGAGGAGTTCGAGGAGCAGGACTGCGGTGTGCCGCCGGAGCAGGCAGACCCTGCCTCCATATTGAGGTCGCCAACGGGCCCGTTGGCGGACCTGGGCAAGGGCTCGCGTGCGGCTGCACGGCCCTTCTCCCTCAGCCCTCGGAGAAGAGGGAGGGATGGAGCCCGGAAGCATAACCCTTCAGGGGCAAAGGCATCATCTGCCGCCAATCAGCGGACTGGTGTAAAGGCGGGACTCAAGTCCACTGCGAGGTCCAGTGTTGACTCCCCAACCACCGAGGCCGGGACTGGTCATTTGGGAGGAGTCGCCGAGTCCCCCATGGATGGGAGGACGAGACCATGCGTCGGCAAGGTCCACGATGTGGGCAGCCGGCAAGCCCACGCGGGCGTCGGGTCACCGTGCTGAGGCATTGGGTGCTAACTCTCCACCGCATTTGCCCTCCATGGCAGCGGCATTAGGCTCCACCAAAAGAAGGCGTTTGAACACACCTCCCGCGCGGGAATCGCTCAGCTTTGCTGCGGCGGCTGGCAGCGACAACTTCCGGCACCGGGTTCACCTCGACGAGGTGCGGGCCAATGAAAGGAGCCTCAGCAGTATATCAGAGCACGAGGACTCCGACCGCCCGAGTGTTCAGGGCGAAGGGCGTATTGACCGTATGGAACGGATGTTGGAGCTCCTTTTGCAGAACCAACGGCAGGAGGCATCCAGCATCGAAGGGCACAGGGAGGTTTCACCAGTCTCAACAGCCAGCCTGAGGCAGCCAGAGGAGGAGGAATTTTCAGACCCTACACCGGTTCCATCCGAGGTGCCGCAGGAGGAACTCCTTGATGTGGCGGCGAAATTTGCTTCTCCGGAGACAGCGGGACTTCCCCTCAACCCCAAACTGGCTGCCACCGTGGACTTCCTCACTAACCACCAGCTCCAGGAGGAAGTTCTATCACAGGCCATCAACAGGCACAAAGCCCCATCCAACTGTAACTCCCTCAACGTGCCTGTGGTCAATACGCCGATCTGGGGCAACATAGGCACAGCCATCAGGACTCAGCAGATAAAGCTCCAACGCATCCTGAGGCTGCTCACGGCTGGAATCACCGCGTTTGCGCGGTCGGTGGATGGAGAGGACCTCAACCTAGAGCAGGAGGATGCTCTCGCGCTGCTATGTGCTACTCAGCACGAAATAAATGCCTTCAGGAAAAGCAGCATCCGCCCCACGCTCAACCCAAAATTTGCTGGGTTGTGCAAGGCGCCTCCTCCACCACCGCCCAGACAGCTGTTCGGGGAAGACCTCCCGAAGAGGGTTAAGGAGCTGGATGAACATGCCAAAACGGTGGGACTCATGCGGTCTCAGATCGCCCCCAGGCCGCCGGCCAAGAAAGCACCATTTATTAGGCCACGAGGCCCTGTCTCCAGACCGACACGGACCTACGCTCCAGCTCCACCTCAATACCAGCAGCCCCAGCAGCCGCGGCCTTTTTTAGGGCAAGGCCCGCAACGGCCTCCGTGGAAGATGCGGACGCCGCAGCACCAGCCCAACCCAGCACCTCCACGACCCGCCAAACATGTCAGGGACCGCCGGTAACCAGGGAGGTAAGGCGGTCTGGTTTTCATGTACCTGTGTGTTTAACTTCACATGTTGGTGGGCGCCTTCGGTTTTTCTTGGAGGCATGGGAAACTATCACTTCCGATAAATTTATTTTACAAAGTATTCAAGGTCATGAGATTGAATTTATTAACGGCAACATTCCTCCATCCCAGCATATGCCCAATCGGACGTTTACACTGTCTGCCGTTGACCAGGCAGCAGGCTATGCTGAGATCTTAAGGTTAGAAGAAAAAGGCGTGATAGAAAAAAATATACACGAACCAATTGAATTTGTATCAAATATATTTACCAGGCCCAAGAAGGATGGAGGATGTCGGGTTATTATTGATCTGACCCATTTGAATACTTTTGTAACATACACCCATTTCAAAATGGACACTTTCGAAACAGCCAAGTCATTGCTTTCTCATGGCTGCTTTATGGCATGCATTGATTTAAAAGATGCATACTATTCTGTATCCATTCGGAAACACCACAGGAAGTTCTTAAAATTTGTCTGGATGGATCAACTCTGGCAATACAGGGTTTTGCCAAATGGGCTTACTACAGCCCCTAGATTGTTTACTAAATTACTGAAACCCATTATGGCCAGGCTACGGAAGCAACATCATATAGTGATGGCCTATTTGGATGATATATTGACTGTTGGCAACACCCTGGAGTCGGCTGAACAGGCAGTCTCAGCCACTGTGGCACTTTTTCAGGAAATGGGCTTTATTGTCCATCCAGATAAGTCGAAGTTCTGCCCTTCACAGGTTATGGATTATCTGGGGTTCACCGTGGATTCAATTCGCATGAGGGCCACCATACCGGCTAACAAGATTCGGGGTGTCACCCAAGCATGTCAGGATTTAGCCTGCGCCAGTATACCATCAATTAGGCAAACTGCTAAGGTGATTGGCAAGATCGTAGCATTGTTTCCAGCAGCCCAATACGGGCCTTTGCATTATCAAAATTTGCAAAGAGCCAAGATCTCCGCGTTAAAACAGAACGCCGGTCATTTCGACAGATCAATGCAGCTGCCTCTTAAAGCTAAGATTGAGTTACAATGGTGGGTGGACCATATTAGTGACTCATTTAAACCCATTATTGTGCCCAATCTGATGGTATACTTGCAAACCGATGCAAGCTCCTATGGCTGGGGAGCTACGGACAACTACTCTAGTTACGGGGGCAGATGGGACACCCTTGAATCTACTATGTTGTTGTCACAAGGGATAAACTATTTGGAGATGCTTGCAGCATTTCACGGACTTCGAGCTTATTGTTCCAATCTTACTGACGCTCATGTCCGTATCCAAATAGACAATACCACTGCGGTGGCATATTTAAACCATATGGGCGGTACCAGGTCAATTTCATGTGATGAATTGGCTAATACAATTTGGCTCTGGTGTATTCAACGGAATATTTGGATTTCAGCTACCTATTTACCAGGTGAGCTCAATACTGTGGCGGACACCAGGTCACGCAAGTTTAATGACAACATTGAGTGGATGTTGCATCCTCAAATCTTCGCTAAAATTACAGCTAAATTTGGTAAACCGGATATCGACCTCTTTGCGTCACGGTTGAACCATCAGGTACCAACATACGTTTCGTGGGAACCAGATCCTGGGGCAATGGCGATGGATGCATTCTCGTTGGACTGGGGGAAATTGTTTTTCTATGCATTCCCCCCATTTTGCCTCATCAGTCGGGTACTGCGGAAAATCCAGATGGATGCTGCTAAGGGCATTCTTATTATACCCGACTGGCCTATGCAGCCATGGTATCCGGTGGTCTTTGACATGATCAGTCAGCCTTGGGTCCTCTTAGAGGGTTGCCCACAATTGGTCACTAACCCTGTGTCGGGGGAGCCACATCCCTGCCATAGCTATCTGAATTTGTTGGCTTGCAGATTCTAAACCGGCCATTACTGCAGTATGGCCTATCACTCAGAACTATGGATACCATTGGAGCGTCGTGCCGGGAGTCCACCATGCGGCAATACCTCTCCCACATCCGAAAATGGGAAGCCTACTGCAGCCGCTCTCAAATCACATACGACGATGCATCCATAGCCGACGTATTGGAATTCCTCGCGGGGTTGCACCATGATGAACACTTGAGCTACAGTGCCATCAACAGCACCAGAAGCGCGCTGTCATTCTACCTCAATATTGAGGTAGGATCCAACAGGCTGGTGTCCAGGCTCATGCGGGGTATATTCAATTTGAATCCGCCTAGACCACGGATAATATCACCTGGGATGTCAGGGAAGTACTAACCCTGCTCAGGACGTGGTCGCCCATGGAGGGGCTAGAGCTGGACAAACTCACCATGAAACTGGTGATGTTACTAGCACTGACTTCAGCACAGAGGGTACAGACACTGCATAAAATCTGGATCGACAGGATGATCTCTACCCCTGCAGAAGTAGTCTTCTTTATCGATGAGCTACTAAAGCAGCATAGACCTGGGTGCACAGGGCTGCAGCTGAAGTTCCCGGCATACCCCGCAGATGCAAGGCTATGTTTAGCCTTTAGAAATACCTGCTTGTCACTCACAAGAAACCTCACCATCGAGTGACAGTCCAGACGATGTCCAGGTGGCTCAGGATCGTCTTGGGTAAGTCAGGTATCGACACTAATGTCTTCAAATCCCATTCCACCAGGGCTGCATCAACGTCGGCGGCGAGGGTCATGGAGGTGCCCATGGACCATATTTTTGCTACAGCAGGATGGGCGAATGAAGCTGTATTTCAGCGATTTTACAACAAGCCTGTTGCTGCTCCTCTACAGTTCGCGGAGGCCGTGCTGAATGCAGGTCAAGAACGTGGAGATGTCCCCGAATGAGGGGTTTTTTGCTTTGTTTATTAATAAATATTATTCTTGTTTTTCAGTATAAGCAGTTTGGAAAATTGTTTACTCCCATCCATTCTTGCTAGTGGTGTGTCAGCATGGACGTGGTCCAGGGCGTGCAATCACAGAAGCTTTGAAGTCTTCACAAAGTCACTCATGTGACTCCGAAATGAAATAGTAAGATTAAACGAGAACTTACCAGTTCGAAGGTTGATCTTTATTTCATGCGGAGTTGCGATGAGGGATTTCGTGCCCTCCGCTCCCAACCCTCGATCGTACTCAACTGGTAATTAGAGTCTCTTCAATCTTACTATGCCAAGTCATTTCTGTTGTTGGTTTCTGTGATTCCACACCGCTACTTTGAAGAATGTCGCGCATGCGTGCTGGCGGGTTCTTCACGAAATCCCTCATCGCAACTCCTCATGAAATAAAGATCAACCTTCGAACTGGTAAGTTCTCGTTTAATCTTACTAATAATATGCCTTCCTGTTCTTGCCACCAAAGCTGATAACCTCACATTTATCCACGTTAAATTGCATCTGCCATGCATCTGCCCACTCACCCAACCTGTCCAAGTTACCCTGCATCCTCATAACATCCTCCTCACAGTTCACACTGACACCCAGCTTTGTGACATCTGTAAATTTACTAATGTTACTCATAATCCCTTCATATAAATCATTAATGTAAATTGTAAATAGCTGCGGTCCCAGCACCAAGCCTTGCGGTACCCCACTAGTCACTGCCTGACAATCTGAATGAGACCCTTTCATCCCTACTCTTTGTTTCCTGTACACAAGTACAAACTCCATACAGATAGCACGTGTAGTCAGGATCGAACCTGGGTCTCTGGTGCGGTAAGGCAGCAATCCTATCACTATGCCACTGTGCCGCCCAAATGTGGGCTAACATATTATTGCACCAGCTTAAACCTGCACCACCGTTACCGCATAACCAAAATATCAGGAAAACAATATGCAATTTCTCCAACTGAAAATGTTGAAGGAAATTATATCCTCTCTTTAATTGGGAGAATAGTACTGGTAGAGCTTCTGCCTCACTGCGCCAAAGAACTGGGACGCATCAATCCTGACCACGGGTTCCGTATGTGTGGAGTTTGAACATTTTCCCCGTGACTTCATGGGTTTCCTCCAGGTGCTCTGGTTTCCTCCCACATCCCAAAGACGTGTAGGTTTGTGTGTTAAGTGGGTTCTGAAATTGCCCCTAGTGTTATGATTAGAGTTGAGTAGTGGATAAAAAATGGGATAGCATAGAACTAGTGTAAAAGGCTGATCAAAGGTCAGCCTGGACTCGGTGGGCCGAAGGGCCTGTTATCATCCTCTATCTCTAAACTAATCTAAACCAAATTAATCTATAGTAAATTAAAAAACGTACTTGCGAGCCAACAGGTTTTTTAAGTAATTTTGCTTCGTTCTGTGTATTTCTTTCATTTTAAATGATTTTGTGCATTGTGTAGAGTTTAGTATGAATATCAGTTTAGAAGTTGACGAGTTGAGGGTAGAGGCAGGGACATCGGATTTTTCTGTATGTATTGGACTTGGATTGCAGAAGATATTGCTAAGGGGAACAGTGGTTTGAAGTTTAAAGTACACAGCTCCTTTTAACTAAAATGAGTTTGTTTGAAAATGTTCGAGAACCTCTTCCTAAGATTCACGTTCAGGTATTTGTTGTTCACTCTCCTTCCAGTGAACTCAAAAATGGAGTCACAGCATGGAAATGATCACTTTGTGGAATAGGTCAACCTTTGACTAAATAACAAAACTTCTACTTTTGTTTCGGTGAGGTACATTTGATTGTGAGGTAAAATAGTAAGATTAAACGAGAACTTACCAGTTTGAAGTTTGATCTTTATTTTATGAGGAGTTACGATGAGGGATTACGTGAAGACCCCGCCAGCACGCATGCGCAACATTCTTCAAAGCAGTGGTGTGAAATGACAGATAGTCACGTAGACTAACATAGTAAGATAAGAGAGAACTTTCATACCAGTTGATCTTTATAATAGAGGGTTGGGAGCGGAGGGCACGTAATCCCTCATCGTAACTCCTCATAAAATAAAGATCAAACTTCAAACTGGTAAGTTCTCGTTTAATCTTACTATTTTACTTCGGAGTCTTACTACGTGAAGATTTCAAAGCTCTGTGATTTCATGCCCTGGAAGCTCCATGCTCACACACCGCTATGCTGGGATAAGAGGATGAACGTAATTCAGACATGACACTGGCTGAAAAACAAAAATAGGTATTTATTCATACCAAAACAAATATATATATATCCCATAGGGGTAAATTATTTGGCAGAACTCAAAATCCTTCCTGCATAAGAGTCAGGAGAGGCCACGGGTTTATTGTAGAAGCGATGAAATGTCTTCTCATTACTCCAACCCGCTGTGGCCAGGATGTGGTCCAAGGGTACTTCCATCATCCTAGCCGCCGAGGTGGATGCCGCCCTGGTGGAGTGGGATTTGAATATATTAGTGTCCACCCCCGCCGCATCCAGTACCACCCTTAACCATCTAGAAATGGTTTGCACCGTGACTTTGTGATGGGGCTTTTTGTGACTTATAAGCAATGCTGTCTCCGTGCCCCTGAGACTTTTGGTGACTGAAATATATCGTGAAATTAACGTGACGATGCAAAGTCGAGTATCTGCTGGATATGCCAGAAACTCCAAGGTATGTCCAGACGCTCCGGGTCGCTCTTGTTTTAACAGTCCCTGCACATAAAAAGTGATTTTGTCATTGGTGATAGTCATGGCATCCAGATTAAGTTTGTGCAGGGACTGGACCCGTTGTGCCGTGATTGGTGCCATGATCATTACCATTTTGTAGGTGAGCTTTGCCAAAGTGAGCCCCGAGTTAGGTGTCCATCCTCGCAGCATAGTTAAAACTATGCTGATATCCCACGTATGGTTGTATCTGGGCCTGGGGGGATTGGAATTAAATATTCCTCTCATTAGTTTAGATACCAATGGATGTGATCCAATGCCCAATTGGTCACTCCCCTGGCCCAAGTAGGACGATAGGGCACTCCTGGCACTGTTTATGGCACTGTAGCTCAGTCCCTCATCAAAGTGAAGGGCAGCCAAGAATTCCAGCACTTCTGTAATAGTAGCGGATTCATATGTAGTGTTGGTAGTAGCGCAGCATCCTTCCCACTTCCTGATGTAGGTCAGGTACTGCTTCCTGGTGGACTCCCTGCATGCTGCTGAGACGGTGTCTATGGTTCTGCTGGTGAGTCCGTATCTCAGAAGAGGCCGTTTTAGAATCTGCAAATTAACAGGTCCATGCGGTCATGACATGGGTGGTGTTGTCCTGTGACAGGATGTATGAGCAGACTAGGTCGTTTATTGACCTGAATGCAAGGTTCTGTGGCCATCTTCTGTACCGCTGGGAACCATGGTTGGGTAGGCCAGTCGGGCACAACCAAAATACCCGAAGCGGAGTCTTGTTTGATTTTCTGTAAGACCCGACTGATGAGGCAGAAGGGGGGGAATGCATAACAGAACAAATCCCCCCAATGTAGCGTGAAAGCGTCCATCGCTACTGCCCCTGGGTCTGGTTCCCAAGCAACATATGTTGGTAGTTGGTGATTTAATCTGGACGCAAATAGGTCGATATCCGGTGTCCCATAACGTTCTACAATATCTGTGAACACTTTTCGATCCAACATCCATTCTATGTTGTCGTTAAATTTGCGTGACCTGGTGTCTGCCACCGTATTTAGCTTACCTGGGAGGTAAGTGGCTGAAATCCAAATTTCCCTTTGCAGACACCAGTGCCAGATATTGTTGGCCAATTCATCACACGATATCGACTTTATTCCGCCCATGTGGTTAATATAAGCCACCACCGTGGTATTGTCAATTTGTATCCTAACATGTACTTTGTGCATGTCTGTGCAGTATGCCCTTAGGCCGTGGAATGCTGCCAGCATTTCTGAATAGTTAATCCCCAAAGTTTTGAATAGGGTTAACTCTTGTGCACTCCATCTACCTCCACAACTAGTGGTAGTATTAGTTGCTCCCCAACCTTTGGCACTGGCATCCGTTTGTAAGATGATCGAGGGATTGATGATAGTGATGGGTTTGGAACAATATTGGGCATTAACCATCCACCAATTTAATTCGGCTTTTGCCTTCTCTGGTATTTTCATAGGCCTGTCGAAATGGCCTGCATGACTCTTGAGAGCTATAATTTTAGCTCTTTGTAGGTTTTGATAATGTAAAGGCCCAAATTGCGGGAAAAGCAGCCACTATCTTCCCAATCACCCTGGCCACCTTTCGAATGGATGGGTCCTTGATGCCAGTAAGGCTCCTGCAAGCCTCTATCAAGTCCACCACCTTGTTTGGTGGCAACGTGATAGACATTTGCACTGAGTCGATAAAAAACCCCAAGTAGTTCATGGTGGTAGAGGGTTCTAATTTTGATTTATCTGGATGTATAATGAACCCCAGCTTCTGAAAAAGATGTTTCGTGGCTGAAACTGCCAATGTAGCCGTTTCCAAATTCTCCCCAACAATGAGGATATCATCAAGATAGGCCATTACAGTATGATTTTGTTTTCTTAAGTAGGCCAAGGCTGGTTTTAATATCTTGGTAAACAATCTGGGTGCTGATGATAACCCATTAGGCAAGGCTTTGTATTGCCATAACTGTCCCATCCAGATAAATTTTAAGTATTTCCTATGATCCTTGTGTATTGGTACTGAATAGTATGCATCTTTGAGGTCAATGCATGCCATGTAGTACCCATTAGCTATTAACTGTATAGCAGTGTCAAAGGTGTCCATTTTGAAATGAACATACTGAACAGAAGTATTCAGTTCGGTCAGGTCTATGATAATGCGGCAACCGCCATCTTTTTTATTTTTGGTGAATATATTAGATACGAACTCCTGAGGTTCTCTGATGGTTTTCTCAATTACCCCTTTTTCAATTAACCTGTATAGTTCAGCATGCCCTGCTGCCTCTTTTTGAGAGAGGATGAATTTTCGGCTAGGTGAATGTTGGACCGGGGTAGGGAGTTCGTGAATAAATTCAATTTTGTAGCCCTGAATACTTCTGAGTATGAAAGGATCAGAGGTAAAAGTGCGCCAAATTTCATAGAACATGTGCAACCGGCCCCCTACATAAAGTGAATTTAGGCAAGATGTGTTCCTGGGGAAGCCAGACCCACCTACCTCCATGGTTAATGCCGGTGTTGCGGTCTCTGTCCTTGTTTCTTCTGTTGGTTCGACGTGTTGTAGGAGTGGCGCATCTTCCAAGAAGGCCGGGCTGGGCCATGGCCTAAAAAAGACCGCTGTGCAGGTTGGCCGGCCTTCGAGCTTTCACCACCGGCAGATCTGTAATGATATCTCTGTTCGGTGGGTGTGTAGGGGTGCTGTCGCTGAGGATAATGAGTTTTCGTAGAGCCGGGTACCTTGATCAGGCCCAAGGCCTTGGCCTCCTCGTCAAGGTCTTTTACCTGCTTGGGAAGGTTATCCCCGAACAGCAGGTTTGGAGGCTGAGCGTTCCCAGGCTTGCACAAACCCGCAAACTTGGGGTTGAGTGCCGGCTTAATGATGCTCTTCCTGAAGTTGTTTATCTCATACTGTGTATTACACAGTAGAGCCAGGGCATCTTGCAGTTCTTCCGGCAACTCTATCCCCACTGCAGTTCTGACCACTGCTGTGATCCCGGTGGTTAAGATCTTCAGGATCCTCTGTAGTTTAATTTCTTGCCCTCTGCTCATGGGGCTCATGTTCCCCCAAATAGGGTTGTTCACCGCGGGGACATTCAGCGACTTGCAATTCTCAGGAGCCATATATTTATCGGCTGTAGAATTAATAGCCTGCTCCTGTAGCTGGTTAGTAGCCATGTAATTAATGCTGGCTGCCAGCTTAGGGTGGATTGGTAGGCCTATCTGTATAGGCACTGCATGTTTATTTACCATATCCAGGTATTCTTCACACACCCCTGACACTGATGGTTGTTCAGCCAGCTCCCCTTCTTCTGGGTCAGCCCAGTTCTGACCCTCAATGCTCCCCTGCGAAGAGGGCGAGACATTAGGCAGTCCATGGTAGGAACCTGCCGTGGGCCTGTGAAGAGGCCCACTGTGACTCTGCCCCTGCATTAGCAGGTCACGTTGGAGCAACTGCTCCACCATCCGCTCCATGCGGGCTAGACGACCTCCGTCGCTATCTGCGAACGGGGTGTCCTCGGGTCCGGACCCAGCTGAGTCGGCGGCCCCGTCCGACTTCCGGGTGGATTTGCCGCCCGACCGTGGTGTACCAACGGCCCTCATGGGCGAGAAGTCGGGAGCTGCAGGTAAAACCTGTAACTCGGGAGAAGCGGCACGCTGCTGGCTGCTCTCCATAGCAGCTGCTCTCGCCGCTGCTCTCTTTGATTTCCGTGATTCCATGTTTGTAAATGATCCTTCGTCGACGCTCACTCCTTCGGTGAGACTTACCTGGCGTAAGCTTTTTAACTTACGCTGGAGGAGCCCCGCTCCTCCCGACTGTTGCTTCCGCATGCGAACGACGATATGTCGCGCATGCGTGCTGGCGGGGTCTTCACGTAGTCACTCACGTGACTCCGAAGTAAAATCATAATTTGAACCTAATATGGACTCTGACTATAAAATGATGGTGACAGCATGTATAAAACTTGATTTTTTTCTTCCCTGTTCCATTTAATCGGGTTTTCCAAAAATCCCATACTTTTGTGAAGCTGTCATTGTGTGGGAGGTCCAGCCGTCTATACATAGAAGAAATGTTTGGTGACAGTTTTCCTTCCATTCCGTTCCTTCAATGTTTAGCAATGTCAAAGATGTAGGAGTTGAGAACTCCCAAGAATCCATTGAGCTCCAGCAAGAAACATTACATACCCAATGTGCAAGACGCCTACAGTGAAGATTAGAAATGGTTGAAAACATATTTGCAAGTTTTTTTATTTCTATTGCAAACATCCTGTCATAATTTTATATGGATACAACGAAGCCTACACATTAGAGAATGTATATTTTCCAGGCCTCTGCAAAGACCCAGGAGAGAAATGGCAGTGAGGTAATTTTCCCACTCTGTCAGAATGTAAGTACAGTCTCCTGCTGATCTTTCGCTGAGACAGACTATTTTTGTTCAGGGAAAAAATGAACCGTTTCAAGAAAAAATAACTACCAAAAAGCCAGGGGTGACATTAAATTAGAGAAATCGGTGAAGATATCAGGAGAGTGAAAGGGGGAGTGTGTGCCTTTACAAAACGTCCTCGGAGGGTGTTTGAACAAGAGACACCGCCTCATATAGATGTTAACTTGAATATTTGGTTAAATGCCCAAGAGTAGGCAGAGGAATTCTTATTTGTTTGTTTCTCATGAAACCGCTGATTTAAAATTTGGCAGTGTCATTGAGTGGAGGCTGCAGAGACTGAAATACTTGCGCTTATATGGTGTGTTGATCACACTGCTGTGACATCGCTATCCTCTTGAATCTAATCGGAAATTATACAAAAGCTGGTGGAAGGCCAAATTCCCAGAAGACACAGATGTGCACAGGCAGTAGGGCGTTTGTTGACTTTGGTTTGCATGACTATTCGGCTTCTTGAAGCTTGGCTCCAGGTTCTCAGAAAAATAATGAGACTCTGGCAGCACTGACACATAGGGTGTGAAAGGACCAATACAGACAGGGAGCTGCTCCTGCAGCTCCATGCACGGCCTACACTCTGAGCAGCGCATTACATTGGAATTGAAGATTGAAAATGTACATCTCCACATTCAGGGACAGTTTCTTCCCAGCTGTTAGCAGGCAACTAGTCCATCCTACCAATAACTAGAGAGCAGTCCTGAGTTACTCATTGGAGACCCTCAAACTATCTTTGATCAGACTTTACTGGACTTTATCTTGCACAAAACATTATTCATGTTTTTCTCTTTATCCTGTATCTGTGCACTGTAGATGGCTCGTTGGTCAACATGTATTGTCTTTTCACTGACCGCTTAGCACGCAACAAAAACTTTTCACTGTACATCGGTACGTGTGACAATAAACTAAACTTAAACTGAAACTTGAGGTCATCCATCTCCTTCCATTGTCTCCATCTACACTTCCCGTTGGCTTGGCAAGGCCACCGGCATATTTAAGGACAAATCTCACCCAGGGCAATCCGTCTTCTCCCCTCTGCTATCAAGCAAGAGGTGCAGGTGTGAAAACGCATACCTCCAGATTCAGGGACAGGTTCTTCCCAGCTGTTATCAGGCAGCTGAACCAGTTAGAGAGCGGTCCTGAGCTACCATCTACCTCATTGAAGACCCTCGGACTATCTTTAACCAAACTTTACTGGATTTTATCTTGCTCTAAACATTATTCCCATCATCCTGTATCTGTACATTGTGGGCAGCTTGATTATAATCATGGGGTGGAAGATTGCAACTTTCACGTTTCGACTAATGCAATCAACTCGACGAGCACAAACGGAAGATCAAATAGAACAAGTTGTCCAACAACTTTAGGCTGTGCATGCCACACGAACGAAGAAGTAGAAGATTATAGTCATGTGCAGTCTCCCCGCTGACTGGTTAGCATGCATTAAAAAAGCTTTTCACTGTACCTCAGTACACGTGACAATAAACGAAACTTAACAAAACTGGTTAGGAAGGATGGGAAATTGCTGATACACTGAATGCAGGGCTGTTATTGTGCTTTCTTTGTCTCACAGCCCAAGGCACTGCTGACAGTGAGCTGGGACCGTCTGGTCATGTGGGAGATTACCTGGGTCAAAGAGAAAGAGAAAGCTGGAGAGGACCAGAGAAGAAGAGCGGGAACCATCTTGGGATGATGCCCAAACGCCAAGCGGAAATAAATCAACCTCTTTGGTATATCGTCTGGTCAATAGCCCCAAGCTAGCAGTATCCTCTGACCGGGTGCCTTTTTTAACATTGCTTTTAGGCCATGTAACAGCTGCGTTAATGCCACCAGCTTAAAAAAGCAAACATCCAATAAAGTTGCATGACTTGTTAGATTTCAACTAGTCATCCAATAAATGAAGAAAGTAAGAACTGCAGATGTTGGTTTGAAGCAAAGATGGACCTAAGTGCTGGAGTAACTCGACGAGTCAGGCAGCATTTTTGCCAGAGGTTTTTCTCCTCTTTCTCCAGAGATGCTTCCTGAGTCGTTGGATGACTCTTTCATCACCTTCCTCCCTCCCCCACATTCTTGCAAACTCCACACAGACAGCACCTGAGATCAGGATCAAACCCGGATCTCTGGCGCTGTGAGGCATCGGCTCTACCAGCTGCCCCACAGTGCCATCCCTGTGTATCAAAATAATTCAGTGAACTCTGCAGAATAAAAAAAACTAGCGAAAACATGTTGAGAAAATATATATCTCCACAGCCAATCAAACTGAACAATTGTTGTTGAGAAACATCAGCCCTATATGTTGGGAGAATGGATTTCCAATATTGCATGGATAATGCAGAGAGAGCTCCACCTGACCACCTATACGATTTTAATGAAGCAAAAATTGGCATAAATTTCATGCACAACCCTAACTTCAGTATTTAAAGCGTTATTTTACAATATGATTTTACAATATGATTTGAGGGAGTCTAGAGTTGAAAGCAAGGATAGGAATTGTTTGAAAATAAATTCAGGACTAGATAAATAAAGACAGTGTCCACTTGCACCTTCCTAGATTTACTTAGACCTTTCCATCTACTTGCATTTTACGTTTCTGTGCGATTTCTAGATTTATTTTTACAATTACTAGACCTCTATTCATTTTATAAATGTTCGATTGGAAATACGTTCATATAAATCAGCAAGATAGTCAGGAGAGCGAGATGGCACAGCGGTAGTGTTGCCTTATAGTGCCAGAGACCTGGGTTCGATCCTGACAATGTGTGCTGTCTGTATGGAGTTTTACATTCTCGCTACGTGACCATGAGTGTTTTCTCCGGGTACTCAGGTTTCCTCCCACTCTCCACCAAGAGACGGGTTTGTAGGTTAATTGACTTCAGTAAAATTGTAAATTGTCCCCAGTGTGTAGGATAGTGCTAGTGTACGGGATGATCGCTGGTTGGCGTGGAGTCGAGGAGCCAAAGGGCCTGTTTCAACGCTGTATGTCTAAAAGTCTAAAATTCTAAAGAAATGGAAAATGACAGTGAATGAAATGGCAAAAGAGGTGCAAAAAGGGTTAAGAAAAATCCTCTGCCTAAAATAATCAGTGAAAACAGTGCACCACTTCTTCAAAACATTGCTGAAAATCAGCACCATGTTACTGACCTTATTACCTGCTATCTAGCTCTATTTTGCTTTTTATTGCATGTCTGAACGTGCTGCCCTTCTCCGTGAAGCTAACGACCTTTGAATTTGTCAGTGGATTGGATCTCCAGGTGTACTAGCCTGTCCTGGCACCAGTTGCAAAGCACAGGCAGAGAAACGATTCCGCACCATCCAGCAGCAATGATAAAAGGCTTCGCTGTTCCCCATGTTGAGGTAAACACCAGGTAGATACAGACCATTATCTGCTGAGAAAACTGTCAGTGAAAGTAAATACCTGATTGCCTACGAAGGAGAGCAGACTGCTGTTTGTCCTCGCCTTGGGATACTTAAGGTCGTGAACACTGAAAGAAACTTGTTTTGTGGTTTTTGTCACCTCCAGTCCATGAAGTGTGGAATGTGCAAGATTGTGTTTGTACAACCAGCATGCAGGAGGGCAACAGCTTGCCTGGCTGCCTGGGAAAGGCTGAACAACCCAAAAGTCTCTGCAGCAATTCAAAGGCCTCAATCTTCAACGTATTTTACAGCACAATGATTCTTTTATTTTAATTTGTCTAAATCTTGGACGTCGAGGCCAGAAATAAAAAGCAAATAATTTCTGTAAGGTTAATTGGTGTTTGCGTTTATTTTAACTCCTAGGAACTTCCAAATCAGAAATATTTGATTTAAAAAATATATTAAGACTGCCTGAACTTTCTGCATCTTGTTTGAGATGGATATAACATCAGCCAAAGGAAATGGCATATATTACTGCTACGGATATGCAATCTAGTAATTTATTTCTTTTTTTTAGAAATACAGTGTTGAAACAGGCTCTTTGGCCCATTGAGCCCACGCCAACCAGCAATCACCTTGTATACTAGCACTAGGCCACACACTGGGGACAATTTAGAATTTTACTGAAGTCAATTAACCTATAAACCTGTCAGTCTTTGGAGTGACGGAGGAAACCGGAGCACCCGGATAAAACCCACACAATCAGAGGCAGAATGTACAAGCTCCATCCTGTCAGCACCCATAGTCAAGATCGAACCTGGGTCTGGCGCTGTAAGGCTGCAAATCTACCTCTGTGCCACAGTGCCGCCCTTCAAGCAAAATATAAGAACATAAGATGAGGCATGATACAAGTAACAAATACGCATATTACCATTGCCGATATGAAATACATTAGTTATGACCACCCAATCTACCAATGGCACTATATTATGATCCAACATGTTTTGTCCCATTGGTCCTGAATGTGGTTCATTTCATTTTGTTCAATAAGAGACCACATCATTGCTGTATGACAGCCTTTGTGAATAGTTTCCTATCCTACTTTTAACTCTCCTTCCAACGATTCTGGGCCTTCATTCAACATTTTATATGCAACCAATAAACCATGTGCATCAATTCAGAGCCAGCAGCAGACATGCATCCAGCTGCTCTCCCCTTACCTACTGTGGTTCATCTGAAAGGAGAATAATATACTTTAGTTTTCATTGGTAAACATTTCAATGGATTCCAATTTCTGACACAGAGCATTAATTTTGGAAGCAAAGCACGATACACAGCCACTACTGCATTGCACATTTTACTTTTTTTATTCTCATCTTTTATTACTTCCTAGAAGGAGACCAATTGACCAGGCGAATCACTGCTGGCTCTGACAACATTGCTATCCTCCCCATTCCCTATAACATTCTCTCTCACAATCCATCAGGGGCGCAGCATGATTGGCAGCCCCGCCAACAGTCTGTCTGTTTTGTTGTCTTTTTAAAAATGATTTAGTGTGTGCTAAAGGTTTGTGTAAATGCTCTCCGCTTTGTTTTATGCGGATGGAGGGGGTGGGGGTTGGGGAAAACCTTTTTTCCGTTTCTTACCTTGCCGCAGATGCGATTGGTTTCCGGATCACATCTCCGGCCGATCTGCGGCCTACCATCAATGGAGCTGGTGGCCTCCTTGGTCTGACTTGAGCCCTCCGTGGGGCGTGGACTTAACATTGGAGCTGATCCCTTGCCTGGGATCACTCCTGCCGCAGCCTGTGGATTTACCATCAAGAGCTCGCAGTCTCGGGGAGGCTAGTCGTGAGCTCCAATGATGCAGAAGTTCGACCACCCGGGTTCCGATCGCCGGCGCGGGGGAGCTGACATCCCCCCAATGCAGGAGCTGATCGCCCCGATGCGGAGGGCCCAAACACTGCTGGCTACGGGAGTCAAGATCGTCCCGTCAATGGAGGGCTCGAGGCCCCTGACTTTGGGAGAGCATGGAAGGAAAGAGATTTGAACTTTTTTTCGCCTTCCATCAAAATGAGGAATGTGGTGGAGTCACTGTGGTGGATATTTATGATAAAATGTATTTTGTATGTTTCGTTGGTTTTTATTTGTATGACTGACTTGGCAAAGGAAATTCATCCTATGTTGCAAAACATACTTGGCTAATAAAGTATTATTGTGATTGTGATCATGATTGATTGTGATTAACTCCCCCTTCGAGTGGGGATCACGATCCTTCGATGAACGGCACAGAGGCACAGCTGGTAGAGCTGCTATCTCACAGCACCAGAGACAAAGGTTCAATCCTGCCCTCGGGTGCTGTCTGTGTGGAGTTTACACATTCTCCGTGTGACTTCCAGTTTCTACTCACATCACAAACACAAGCAAGTTTGTAGATTAATTGTCCTCTAAATTGTCCCACGTGTGCAGGGAGTGGATGAGTAAAGCGGATAACAGAACTTATGTGAATGGGTGATTGTTGGTCGGCGTAGACTTGGTGGACCAAAGGGACTGTTTCCATGCTGTATCTCTAAACTAAATTAATGAACAGGTAACTGAAGGTAAATTTATTATTTTTAGAAAAATTACAGGCGTTGAATATAGTTTTAAATAAAACTACCATTTATAAAATTATGAAGAATTGTTTTTTAATTACTTGAATTGTTTCCAACAATTCATGTCTTTTACCATCAAAGATGCTCTGTGTTGGAAATGGAATCCATTGAAATAATTTCCAATGAAGACTAAAGGAAATAATTTACCTTTCAGATGAGGCATATCAACTGAGGGCAGAGCTGCTGACATCAATGTCTCCTTTTAGGTCTGATTTGATGCACATGTCACTGTCAGAGTGAGGCCAAATGGAAATTGGAGGAACAGCACCCCACATTTCACTTGGTCAGCTTATAAACCAACAATATGAGAATTGATTTCTCTAATTTCAAGTAACACTTGCATTCCCTCTCTCGCCGTCCTTCCTCCACCCTTGTTTTCATGCTAGTTTCCACGTCGTCCTGCTAGTTTCACCGTTCCTATCCCTTTGTAATCTCCTCTTCTACAGTGAACAATGTGCCATTGTAGGCTCCACCTTTCCTTGGTCATCGGTACTGGCTCTGATTTATTATTTTTCATACCTGTCATTAATTTGTTCTTTGTACTTTTTCATACCTAGTTTCCTTCTCCCATGACTCTCAGTCTGAAGAAGGGTCTTGTCCCAAAACGTCACCTATTCCTTTTCTCCAGAGATGCTGCCTGACCTGCTAAGTTACTCCAGCATTTTGTGTCTGTCTTTGATGCATATGAGTTATTGGTTGCAATTCTGCAATTGTCAGGAGGCCATCAGCATGGTCTGGGGCTTGGTTGCTGCTCATGGATCATTTCATCTTGCTCAAAGGCTGTACCCATACGGTTGCCTGGATGTTTGGAGCCACATGGCCACAAACGCCAATCTAACCATGGACATCCCATGAGATTGTGAGAGGCGGAGATATGTCCACCTGATATGTTGACTCTGTGTTCCTCTTCCGAAATATGACCTGACCTGCTGAATATGGTATTTCTAGCATGTACTATTTTATTTATGAACTAAGAGCATTGCTTTTTTAATTTAAAATAACTGATTCATATTAGAGTTCTCTTCATCTCAGCAACATTTCCATATTATGATGTTGAAACAAGGAACTGCAGCTGCATAGTGTAGCGATGTTACAAAACCTACCTTCAGCAGCGCTGCAGATCTGCCACTGGCTGTGTGTGCGACTACGGCGCCTTTGGGGGGGGGGGGATTAAAATGCAGGTTTGCATCGCTTGTCGGAGAGGGATTTCCTCAGGCTGCTAGTCGATGAAGAAAAATCGAACCGACTTCCGTTCCAGGTTTTTTTTTTAATTGCTGGACAATTTAATAGTTGGATTAAAGTAAAAAGCGACTTCGAACGCCCTCAACGCCTTCAACGTGACAGATCGTATTATCAGGACAAAAAAAAGGGTGTCGTTTATTTCACATATAATCTTGCTTCTTGGGGTGGCTTTAGTCTAATTTTACGACGTGAAAATGTTATTTAGTCCCCAAACGATTCGGCCGTCTGCCTGCCGATAAGGGGTTGAAAATTCACGGCAACGGCAATGTTCCAATCGATCGCATTCCAGAAACACCCACTCGCAATATGATTAAAATTCTCTTTCTTTTGGACAATCATATCATAAATTGTCTATATTTTGTGCAATAATCAATATTTTTATACTAAATATCCACAACAGTTTTAGTCACATGTGTTGCGCAAAAATTAATAATTTTGATTATATTGAGTGGATGTTTCTAGATTAATTTATGGGAATTAAACATTACATTCCTTCCATTAGGCATATAAGTTAATGACAGTGAGATTTAAAAATCATGTTATATTGTGAATTCTTGTTATTTGGATACTTAGGCTATTAAAAAAAATTAGCCTTTTCTTAAGAAATGGATAAATGTTTAGATCTATTAATTGAATTTATATCAATTTTAATTGATTAGATGAAACTGATGAATATTAATTTTTTGTTGGGTATTTACTATTTGTTTTAGCGTTTAACTTTATGATTTCTACCTTTTTTCTAAAACTGGAAATAATAACTTGTTTCAGTTAATGCTGTTCAGTGTTTTTTTCATTTACATTTTAAACAAATGTCTCCGAAGAAGAAATGCAAAATTGTCAATCCAAATGTCTTCTTTTTCTTCTTTTGTGTGGCGTGCACAGCTTAAAGTTGATGGACAACTTGTTCTATTTGATCTTCCGTTTGTGCACGTCGAGTTGATTGCATTAGTCGAAATAGGGCGGACCACGTGAGGTTGCAATCTTCCACCCCAATCTAAATGCCCAGCAAAAGAGACTGATTTAGACAGCATTCGCAGAGATTATCCGAATTTGGACTACTCCAAATGTGATGATCTACAGGACATTCTTAATGTGAAAGTAGTGGGCAGAAAGGCATGTCACGTGTGGTTTGTATGAAGAGCAAAAACGTGTAGTATACAATGCCAAAATTGAAAAGTTGAGGAAAAACAAGGTGTACAGAGTTGCTTATTGGTTACAATCTGAGGAGTATGATGATGCTATTGATTATGATATGCCAATGTACCAGCTAGCAACTGATCTTCTCCATAAAGACTTGGTCTATTGCTAGAAATTGTAATTTATTTACCTATCTATTACAGACTTACAGCATATAATACAATAATATTAAAGTTCTGATCTTGAAATATCACATTTTTGAATTTTCAAGGCAGTCTGTGTGTTTACTACTATTTCTGTCACAACGGTCAATTAGGTACAATTAGGTAACTATTACATCTAATTATATGCTTTCATTTCAGGTCATCCAGGTAAGATGTTTCATATTTGTTTCAGAATGCTTCAATCTATAATAACTGTACATTTCATTCAGTTCTCTTAATTTTTAAGAAGGTTATGGGCTTTTGACTGTCCTTGATCACAGCTTTTGTATTAAGTCAAGCCATTGTGAAAAGCAATAGGGAAGAAGATGCTAATTTCCGAGTATGAAAATGGCCATAACTTTTTTTAATACTGAAGATATGAAAAAGAATTAGGTATCAAATTAAAATCTCAAATTATTTTTAAAATCTCAAAATTTTGTAACAGTGCCGGAATAGCTCAGCAGGTCAAGCAGCATCTCAGGAGAACATGGATGTGTGATGTTTCGGGTAGGGACCCCTCTTCATATTGATTCTCAATCAGTCTGAAGAAAGGCGTTGACCTGAAACATTGCCTATCCATGTTCTCCTGAGATGCTGCCTGGCATGCAGAGCTACTCTGGCACTCTGTGTCTTCTTCAATATTATAAGGTTTGTTCTAAGCATTTCATTGTGCAAGGACTAGACTAGAAAGTTGCTATGACATATTAGCCTGTGGGCTGATGCTTCCCTGAAATAACTATATTTATTTGAAGTTTATAAATTCATCAAGTGAATTTGGATTCTTTAAAGCTACTCCCTCATAATTCTTGAGCAGGTTTGTTGGTCTGGAGGCTTCTGCGGCTATGGGTTGAGGAAGGGTGATTGAACCAGTGGCAGGTTTACTGTGCAGAGAATAGTGCAGTCACTCAAGTTACATAAGATTTACATCCTACAGAAAGATGACTCAGTGCAAACAATTCAGCTTCTATTCCTAGTAAGGAAGGACATATTCTGTCGAAAGAGGCTGGCTAGCCAGACTAACCAAGGTTCAGAGCTTTAACCAAAGAAGTTTGAAAAAGGCATTTAACAGTCTTGTTGTTGGATGGGTGCCTGCTTTAGATTTATTTGACATATGAAGATATCACTGAAACATAAGTGATCCATTGTCAATGATCTCTTCACAGGTATAGTTTAAGAGGATTGACTTTTTCACAGCTACAGTTTAAGACGATTCCATAAACAAATGGTGTGAAAGTCAAATGTTAAAAATGAGGGTGTTCGTGGTAAAATGGAAAGTCAGGCAAAAGTGTTTTGAGCATGAAAGTTTGTTTTGTGAGCCTAATGAAAAGGCTCCTGTACCATTCACGGATTAATGCTAATTCAAAACACCTAGATACAGCTTCTGATTTATCTAAACCGATGGAAGTATTAACTACATTCATATAGGATCCATGAAGTAGGCATTTAAATGCTCCATGCAGCTAGGGTAATCTGGCTCCTTAAGGGTTTGATGTAACAAAATGAGTATGCTGGGCCTGATTCTCTTCCCAAAAATCCTTATGTTCTCATGCCATTCATTGTACTGGCCATGAAAAAGTAAAGCAACCACTGCCTGACTACAAGGATTGACCCCTGGCCTGCGATCCCTGGGCTAATCATTAGAATGGTGATTAGGCCATTCGGCTCATGGATCAATTTTCCAGTCCTTGAAGCACCCTCATAGATCTCTTTTGCACACTCTCCTATTAATCTGGGGCCGGCTTCATTGGAATCATGTATAGTCTTTCCGCTGACTGGGTAGCACACAACAAAAACACTTCACTGTACCTCAGTACATGTGACAATAATAAACTCAACTAAACCAAAAAAAAGCGAATCACGTCCTTTCTGTAATCTGATCACTCGTACTCAGACTATGATCTACCTGTAGTGTACACTTGCAAAATAAAATCTATGTTTTAAGTTACAAGCTTCAACTAATAAGGGAAAGCATCCTCTGTGTCTTTTTCATCCACTCGTCCTTTCCGGCCACCTTTAAGGATCTGAGGCTAACCATTCAAAGATCCCTCTGTTGTTCACACCCCTCAGTATCCTCCCATATATTGTGCATTCTCCCCAAATGCATTACCTCGCATATCAAATTCCATTTGATACCTCTCTGCACAAATGATCAGACTATTAATACCATTTTCCAGTCTAAGGTATTTTTCTTCATTGCTAACCAGAGTCAACATTTGTATGATCTGTAACAGATTAAGACACCCTCGATATTTCAGTCTGAATTCTGAATGCTGGCATGGAAAACAAGGGGCTATGTTCTGAGCCTGGTGGAACCCACTGGGAACAGCCTTCCAGTTGCATTCTCTCTCATCAACTATTCGTCTTTGTTTCCTGTTACTAACCCAATTTTAGAACCAATTTCCCATTCCTTTGGATCTTGTGGCTATGAGTTTATGTGTTTAGACCAATGTGTGATATCGAGTCTTGCCATGAAGACCAATTAAACTGCACTGCTCTCCTTGGTCCTCCTTGTTACCTTCTCAGTTATGTTTGTCAGACATGACCTTCCCTTAACAGTACATGCTGGCCATTCGTGATTAGCCTAATTATCCTTAATAAAGGATGATGCTGACCCTCACCATTGATCCCAATCATTTACCACAGGCCTACAATTACTTGCTTTATCCCTTCCTTCAGTTTGAAACATGAGCACAATGTTAGCAGTTTAAATTCATTGATGCCTCTACTGTAGCTAGGAAAAGTATATAGGACAAATTTTTAATAGAAATACAAAATGGTTACAGAATTATTTCAGGCCTTTTGGATTCCACTGATTCAATGGAACAATGATTTGATGGAAGAAGTCAGGGCTGCATGATCTCCACGCTTATAAAGAACACAAAGTGCTGGAGCGACCCAGCGGGTCAGATAGCATCTCTGAGAGACATGGATAGGCAGCTTTTCAAGTTAGAACACCTCTTGAGACTGGGATGCCGCTTAACCCATGAGTAACTCCAGCATTATGTGTTCTACTCAAGATTCCAGCATCTGGAGTTCCTTGTGTCTCCACGATTATAACATTTGATGGATATTTTGCAGTCTGCAGTGAAACAGAACGAGCATGTGATACAAGGGACACTTGGCATCTGGATTTCCCACCAAAAATCAATCTGGATTTGAAGAATGCTTTGCATTGTACTCCTGCAATGCATTTATTGCTTCTCCTATAAAGGCGGCAGAGTGGAGCAGCGGTAGAGCTGTTGTCTCACAGTGCCAGAGACCGGGGTTCAAAGCTGACTATGGGTGCTGTCTGTATGGTGATTGTTCGTTCTCACTGTGATCATGTGGGTTTTCTCCGGGTGCTCCAGTTTCCTTCCATACTTCACTGACAGAATGAGGCATCACAAACTGGAGGAACAACACCTCATATTTTGCTTGGGCAGCTTACAACCCAATAGTACAAAGCTAGACAAAAGTGCTGGAGAAACTCAGCGGGTGCGGCAGCATCTATGGAGTGAAGGAAATAGGCAACATTTCGGGCCCAAACCCTTCTTCACACTATTATATTCAGTATGAATATTGACTTATCTAACTTCAAGTAACCCTTGCTTTCCCTCTAGTTTCACTCTCCTCCTGATTAATCTTTCTAATTGTATTCTTCATTGTCACCTTCCCCTCAGCCAACAATGAACCATTCTATATTTCCTTCATCGTCGTCTGCTTTGATCTGTCGCTTTCACACCTTACCTTTCCATATCTCTAGTCTCCCTTTTCCATGACTCTCAGTCTGAAGAAGGGCCTCGCCCCAAAACGTCATCCATACCTTCTCTCCAGAGATGCTCTGCCTGTCCCATTGAGTTAATCTAGCATTTTGTGTCTATCTTTCGTGCTACAATGCTGAGAACTATATTTTGAACCCTTTTTTTCCTCTTTGTTCTGACTATTGTACTTGTGTTTGGCTTGATTGTATTTATGGAGAGTATTATCTGATTACACAGCATGTAAACAAAGCTTCTTGTACTACTTAAGATGAATACATTTAAACCTAAATCTAATGTAAATGTAATAACATTTGAAAATAACCTAAGTGGCATGTTCTTGTGATAATTAAGCAGCTACATATAAATACTATTTAAATAAGAAACACAACATTTCAAATGGGCAGCACAGTGGCACAGCTGGCAAAGCTGCTGCCTCACAGCACCAGTGACCCGGGTTCAATCCTAACCTTGGGTGCTGTCTGTGTGGAGTTTACACATTTTCCCTGTGACTGCGTGGGTTTCCTCAGAATGCTCCAGTTTCCTTCCATATCCAAAAGAAATGCGGCTTTGTAGGTTTTTTGGCCTCTGCAAATTGCCTCTAATGTGTAGGGAGTGGATGCGAAAATTGGGATAAAAAAGAATGAGTGTGAATGAGTGATCGATGGCTGGTGTGGATTCGGTGGGCTGATGGGCCTGTTTCCATGCTGTACCTCTAAACTAAACGAAATGCAAGGATTTAGGTGTGTCCGAATATATTTCTGCTTCTTACTTTTGATATAACTAACTGGGAAATTTTTATGCATGTACATGTAATAGAAAAGATTATTTTTTTTAATTTAGGAGCAATGTTATCCTACTTTATTTTTGTTTGTTTGGCTGTAACACAGGCTGGGACCAAAGATCTAGTATCTTTGGCTGGGACATTGTTCAAATACAATGCCATTCAGTGGCCTGACAGTAGGGGGAACTGAAGTTAAGCACAAACGTTGAATCATTGTTAACATCGCTATTCCGATGATCAAAATTGTCTGTGCCCAGTGATGCAACTGACATCCTGGTTTTGATTGGCAATTTGCCCTTCTGAATGAGGTCAAGGGTTAATTATCAGTTGAAATGACTAATAACTTAATTGCGGCCCTTGCACTTATTTTCATCTGCATCTTCTCTTCAGCTGTGACACTATATTCTGCACTCTTGTTTATTTATTTTTCTTTTGTTATACATGAGGGGTGATCTTATAGCGGTGTATAACATTATGAGGGGGATAGATAGAGTGAATGTACAGAGCCTTTTACCCAGAGTAGGGGATTCAAGAACCAGAGGGCATGGGCTAAAGGTGAGAGGGGAAAGATTTATTGGGTACCCGAGGTCCAACATTTTCACACGGAGGGTGGTGGGTAAATGGAACGAGCTGCCAGAGGAGGTAGTTGAGGCTGGTACTATAACATAACCGAAAAAACATTTGGACAGGTACATGAATAGGAAATGTTTAGAGGGATATGGGCCAAACGTGGATAGGTGGGACTAGCACAGATGGAACATCTTCGTTGGCATGGGTAAGTTGGGCCAAAGGGCCTGTTTCCATGCTGTATGACTCTATCACCTGTTGTATGTATGATTTGCCTGGATATCATGCAAAACAAACATTTTCACTGTATCTCAGTACACATGGCAATAATAAACCAATACAAATACGAATAACACACTGCCTCGTACTGTTTAAGATCATTAGCAATGCATTTCAAAAAGTGAAGACCAAATAGAGTGTTTTATTTTTTGCTATGACAAAAAAATATTGATGTACTAATTGTGCTGTGACACATATTGTAGCTGTAGTTCTGTTGCTGAAGGAGTGTTTCCAGCATGAAACATCTTGGGTTAATCCACCTAATCACGCTATTGAATGGCTAAATGTTTCATCCGTGGAATAGATGAGAAATAAAGTTCTGCACATTCTACTGCCATCTGATGTCTATTCCATGATTCATAAATTTCCTGTGATGTGGCACAAAACACAGCCGATCGTTATCTGCCACCGAGTTCATTCCTGATTTTATCAGCATTGCTGAAATTCCACAAACATTTTACTTCTATTCTCCCAAAACAGTGAATAGAATCATAAGAAGCTGAAGTAACCACTGGAATGTACCCGGTTGCTGCCGGCAAGCCAATGTTTTCAGGCAAGTTGTATGTATTTTCTGGAAGAATTTGCCATCAGGTTCAGAAATGGATTCAGATTCAGATTCAGATTCAGATTAGTTTAATGTAATATAGATCAAGATGCAATGAAATCCCTTGTTTGTGTAAAGTTCACAGAGTAAACAATGTACAAGTTAATGATGGTACTGTAAATGTAATGATGAATGAAAATTAGCAGAATGGTGCAAGATTCTAGTGCAATATGAAGTAATGCAAAAATAAATACAAATAACTGAATGAGGTCCAAATAAATTGGATACACTCTTCATTTCTCAGTATATTGCATATCACAATGTAAAATTAATCTTTGTTTTATATGCATCAACTTTTTCTTTGTCATTTCAATTGCACTCAATTTTATAATCAAGAAACAATAATAGACAACAGAAGATCATGTCGGGATAGTGATGATGTAAAGAAATTTGCAGAGCTGTAGGGGAATGGAGGTGATTGCATTGATTTGCAAAGGGCCACCACAGACTTGATGGACCAAATGGACTTTTCCATACCGATTTTATTCCGTGATTCCGAGGAATTGCAGAAACTAATTTTATACTAAAAGGAGAAATTATGTTGTAATCCCTGAGACTTGCAACCTAGTGAAAAATTGCTTGAAAAGTGTGGCATGCAAGGAAAGGAACAGAAAATTATGTGAGCAGTGAAGTGTAACTAAACAAAAATGGAGGGTAATGAGTTGATTTAATAGGAACAAGAATCTATACAATGAGTACTGGTTAAAAGCCCATGGGAACACATCTTGTCAAGTTAATTTATTCATTCATTTTATAAACAAGAAACAAACTGTTGGGGTCTTCTTCTTCTTGCATATGGCATGCACAGCTTAAAATTGTAGGTCAACTTGTTCTAATTGATCTATTTGTTTGTGCACGTCGGATTGATTGCATTAGTCAAAACAGGGTGGATCACGTGAAGGTTGCAATCTCCCACCTCACTGTTCGGGTAATTTAGTGAGTCAGGCAGCATTTGCGGGGGGAAATGAGTAGGATGCTTCTTTAGACTCTTCTGATGTGTCCATTCTCTCTACAGATGCTGCTTGACCCACTGAATTCTACCAGTTGGTTAGTTTAGTTTAGAGTTACAGCACGATAACAGGCCCTTCGGCCCACCAAGTCCACGCCTTCCAGCGATCCCCGTGCATTAGTACTACACACTAGGGACAATTTACTATTCTTAAGAAAGCCAATTAACCTACAAACCAGTACATCTTTGCAGAGTGGGAGGAAACCGGAGCACCCAGAGAAAACCCATGCAGTCACAGGGAAAACATACAAACTCCGTACAGACAGCACCCATAGTCAGGATCAAAACTGGGTCTCTGGCGCTGTAAAGCAGAAACTCTACTGCTGTGCCACTGTGCTGCCGTAAGTTTTTTTTTGCACATGATTCCAGCATCTGCAGTCTCTTGTGTCTCCATTAGATTTGTGAGTTGTGGTAAGCAACCCTTCTTCATCATTACTTTGATGAGCGAGTGTGTGTGGACCATTCCAACTGTAAGGCACATTTCTGCTAGAAAGAAAATATGGTAAATGAATGGACCCAGGAAAATAAACCCTCTAGATGACCAAGTGTAAACAATGTGTCAGTCTTTTATATTTATATTAGTCACTTCACTGTGGAAAACTGGTTTCTGTTCAAGGTCTCCGGACAAACTACGTATTCATGGGAACAAACTTTGAAGTTGCACTTGTTTCATTTGAAGTAGTTCACAGGCATTTCAAGATATTGGATTTGATTACACATAACACAACTGTTAGAGTCTTGCAAATGAGGCAAGCGCTTCCACAAATTGTACATCAAAGTTAAAAAAATTGTTTTTTATGGTTTGACTGGAAGAATTTAAATTTGCTGGGTTAGCCAAAGGATATCTTTATGATGTCTTACAAAATTACCACATGAACTCTAGTTTAGGTCCTTGGCTGGTAAATTTAACCTTTTCCCTTCAGCTGGTGGGATTAGATCTTATGATTTATGGCCCGAGGTGATAATGTCACCTTGTGTCAGTACTGAGAAAGGCTTCTAACTGCATCTTTCACTTTGGAGTTCCATATTTCATATAAAACCTTCAGTTCAGAATCCTGGACCATAGATCTGGAGTTCTGTGTTTGAATCACAACGTTGCAGTCGGAAAGCATCAATTCGGGTACAGTCTACCCTCATTATTATGGACCACTTTATACGGATTTTGGTTACAGGGATGGAATCTGTTGTAACCTGGCTGTCCATTCATATCGGGAACAAAGTACTCAGTTCATTGCTTCATGGAGTGACCTCTTGGTGGCTGGAGTGAATCTTCTTCAGTGCCACTCAGTGCCAGAACATTGATGTGCGCTTACCCTGTAGTATTGTGTATTTTGGATCCTTTCTGTTTATTGTGTGTTCAAAAAAGCTTTTGGCACACTGGCCTTCATCAGTCAGAGTATTGAATTTAGAAGTTGGGAGACATTGGTGAGACCGCATTTTGAGCATTGTGCACAGTTCTGAGCACCATGTTATAGGAAATATGTTGCCAAGTTGGAAATGTAGAAAATAGGTGCATAAGTAGGCCATTCAGCCCTTCGAGCCAGCACCACCATTCAATATGATCATGGCTGATCATCCACGATCAGTACCCCATTCCTGTTTTCTCCCCATATCCCTTTATTATAATAATAATAATAATACATTTTATTTACGGGCGCCTTTCAGGACTCTCAAGGACACCTTACAGATTAAAACAAGCAAATTGCAAACATATAAACAAAATGAAACAAAAAAGTAGTAGGGACATCAACAATACACAATTCAAAGAGAGAGCAGCGGCAGCTAATCGCACCAGCGTTCACTCTCACTTCCGGCAGCCATCTTGGAAACAGAACAATGAAAACACATTTTGTTAGCCCTAAGAGCTCTATCCAACTAAAGAGTGCAGAGACGATTTACGAGGATGTTGCCATCACTTGAGGACCTCAGCTATAGGGAGAGGTTGATCAGGCTAGGACTCCTTGGAGCACTGGAGGATGAGGGGTGATCTTATAGAGGTGTACAAAATCATGAGAAGGAATAGATCAGGTAGATGCACAGAGTGTCATGGCCAGATTAGGGGAATTGAGAACCAGAGGACAAAGGTTTAAGGTGAGGGAGGAAAGATATAATAGGAGCCTGAGGGTAACGTTTTCGTACAAAGGGTGGTGGATGTATGTAATAAGCTGCTGGAGGCGGTAGTTGAGGCAGGTACTATCGCAACATTTAAGAAACATTTGAACAGGTACATGGATAAGACAGTTTAGAGGTTTATGGGTTAAACACAGGCAAGCAGGACTAGTGTAGATGGGATATGTTGGTCAATGTGGGCAAGTTGGGTCGAAGGGCCTGTTTCCATGGTGTAGGACTATATGACTGTTTATTAGGTTTTATTCCAATTCTGTACATATTTGCCCCCCTTAATAAGAGACGCCCCGCTCCCATGGTCCATTATAACAAATGTTATCTGTAGTTAGATATACTTTCCCTTGCAACCATAGGAAATGCTACACTTGTCGCTTTACCTCCCCCCTCGGCTACATCCAAGGACTCAAGCAGTCTTTCCAGATGAGACAGAGGTTCACCTGCACCTCCTCCAACCTCATCTATTGCATCCGCTGTACTAGGTGTCAACTGCTCTACATCGGTGAGACCAAGCACAGGCTTGGCGATTGCTTTGCCCAACACCTCTGCTCAGTTTGCTTTAACTAACCTGATCTCCCGGTGGCTCAGCACTTCAACTCCCCCTCCCATTCCGAATCCGACCTTTCTGTCCTGGGCCTCCTCCATGGCCAGAGTGAGTCCCACCGCAAATTGGAGGAGCAGCACCTCATATTTTGCTTGGGTAGTTTACACCCCAGCGGTATGAACATTGACCTTCAATTTCAGGTAGTCCTTGCTTTCTCCCTCCTTCCCCTCCCCTTCCAGGCTCTCCCACAGCCTACTGTCTCTGCCTCTTCCTTTCCTCTTCCACCCCACCCCCCCCACCCCCACATCAGCCTGAAGAAGGGTCTCAACCTGAAACGTCACCTATTCCTTCGCTCCATCACCCGCTGAGTTTCTCCAACATTTTTGACTACCTTCTGTAGCTAGATAAATCTGTAAACAAATCTCACTTCACTAATGGCGACAATACCAATGGATTGTCATAAAAATGTATTTAATTCATAACTCCTTGAGAGAAGGAATTCACCTACCCTTGCCAGTTCTGGCACATCCTTAAATCAGCATTCCCAACCATGTTAGCTCCAATCTGCCCTCTGATGTGGCCATGCAAACTATCCCATTCATGGAAAGTTGGCTGCAGAAGGAACTGCAGATTCCTTTATACCAAAGATTGACACAAAATAGAGTAACTCAGCAGGCCAGGCAGCATCTCTGGAGAGGAATGGGTGACATTTTGGGTTGAGACCCTTCTTCAGACTGGCAGACGAGGGAGGTGCTGTGGTAGTCTCGTGCGCTGACTTTTATCGCACTGAGGCCAGACACCTCCTACTTCTTATCCTTGGACCACCACCCCACAGATGAGCACCAGGCCATAATCGTTCTTTATTTAATAGTCTGAAGAAGGGTCTTGAGCCGAAACATCACCCATCTCTTCTCTCCAGAGCTGCTGCCTGTCCGCTGAGTTACTCCAGCATTTTGATTCTATCATGGGAAATCATGGGTTGAACCGTTGGCCTGGTCAGTAACTCCCATCCTTTCAACAATTAAAATTGCACCAAATATTTAAGCTATCACATCTAAAAGTTTTTACTATAAAATGGTCTTACTATAACACCATTTAAAAGACATTTTGACGGGTACATGGAAAGATTCAGAGGAATAAGGACTAAACGCAGGAAGGTGGGACTGGTATAGATGAGACATCTTGGTTGTTATGGGCAAGTTGGGCTGAAGAGCCTATTTCCATGCTGCATAACTCTAAAAGGTCATGTTTACAATTCCTCATTTCAATGAAAAAAATTGTCGTTGGTGTCTTTGCCTGCTGTTGCCTAGGTAACATTGCAAACTCTTGTTCACCATATGTAATATCTCTTTCATGAAAGGTCTTCCTTCATTTTCCTTTTGGTTTTACAGAACGCAAACATGGTATAATCCCTTCCGAATGTCTCTGCCTCCGCTGACAGAATGGATTATATGATTATGTATCAGGAGGCAACTTCTGATGTAATTCTGGTGCGGTTTCAACCAAACCTGACAGGTTGGAATGTTGGAGCTTGCTAAAGGAATAAAACAAGTGGAGCCTTTTTCCTTTGTACCTTCCTCACTGTTGAAAGGCCAGGATGGGCATTAGTTTAGTTTAGTTTGGTTTAATTTGGTTTAGTTTAGTTTAGTTTAGTTTATTGTCACGTGCACTGAGGTACAGTGAGGGGGTGGGGGTTGGGGGAAGGGGTTTGGGGTCAAACTGTGGCAGATATTTGCTCGTACCAGCTTATGGGAAGAATTGATGAGGCACTGCTTTTAGGCTAGAGTGCCCCTGTTGGGCTGGAGGTCCATCACACAACTCTGCCCTGGTGAATTAAAGTTCTCCCCAACATTTGATAAGTCTGAGGTAAATGCACATATTTGGCTTCCAGACAATTCTAATTATGCAAAACTCTTCACTGGTTCTTGCGATTAAAAAAAAAAATCAAATGGCACCACATTTTCTCTTCACCTCCTCGCACACAACATGGCAAAGTAAATGCAAAATGTACCACTATATTTGCACACCTCAAATAGAATAAAATCATTGAGTGTCATCCCCTGACGATAACATCACTCAAACGTTCCTGACTAAAACAAAGACAAAATTCTCAGGGAAAGCTAATCCCAAGATATATTTCAGCTATTTCAAGATCAAGCTGCTATTATGGCAAATTTCAAATTAATTTGTTCTTCTTATCAACTTCAGTTCAGAAAAACTCAAGTAGATAATTATATACAGCATAAGCTGCCAAATCAGAGTACAGATCTCATAATAAATAGCAGGTCAGCTGCATGAATAGATTTTCCTTTCTTTGACACGTCTCACTATAAGCTACTTGCCATTTTGTTATCATTACTCAGGAAACCTATGCATTCATGAGGTATTATGCTGCAATATATTCATCACATAGACCTGCAATTTGTCTTTTCTCATTAGGGTATTAAAAAATTGTGAAATTAGGAATATAATAGAAGGATTGTAGTGGCACAGTGGCACAGTGGTAGAGTTACTGTCTTACAGTGCCAGTGATCAGGTTTTGATCCTGACCACAGGTGCTGTCTGTATGGAGTTTGTACGTTCTCCCTGTAACCACGAGGGCTTTCTCCAGGTGCTCCGGTTTCCCCCCACACGCCAAAGACGTACAGGTTTATAGATTGATTGGCTTCTGTAAAATGTAAACCGTCCCTACTGTGTAGGATAGTATTAATACACGGGGAGATCGCTGGTCGGCATGAACTCAGTGGGCTGAGGGGCTGTTTCCACACTGTATCACCACTGTTTAAAGTCCAAAGTCTGAAACACAATTAAACAATGAGCCTGTTTCAGTGTTTAAGATTTTAGATGATAAATGTAGCAATTTAATAGCCAGCTGGGTATAAACAGTCACTTACAATCAAACCCAACCTCAGGTGACTTGGAATTATTTTGAGTTTATTATCTTTAAAAGTTGGAATAAATGAAAGTGATGACATGTGCTGGAGGTGGAAGAAGGATGTTTTTACAGAGGTGAATGTGTGGAGGTGACCCGTATAATGAAGGTGAAGCTTAGGGACCAGGCAAACCATTTATCAACTATGTTTATATTTGGCAGAAACATTGTGTGAATAACCCTAGGGAGAGTTGGACCAACATAATATGAAAAGCTACCAATATCGCAAGAATTCCACAGGGCATCAAGACTTCCAGAACCACACCAAAAGCTTCAAGGGGATGCCAGAAATGAAAAGAGAATATAATAAATAACAGCTCAGATCAAACAGTAAAGGCCACAAAGAACATACACAGGTCAGAAAAATATTTCAATTTTAACCGTCAATGTAGACAAGTTGGCAACAAATTGGATTGTTTAGACCTCCTAGATGGATTGTTTCAACCTATTAGAGTGCTGAAGAAAGTGGGTACAAGTTTGTAAGACCAAACATGGGGAGAACCAAAGATCAAAAGACCATAAGACGTAGGACCAGAATTAGACCATACGGCCTATCGAGTCTTCTCCACCATTATATCGTAGCTGATCTATTTTTCCCTCTCATCCCCATTTTCGTGCCTGCTCCATGTATCCTTTGATGCCCTTACTAAACATGAATCTATAAATCTCCATTTTAAAAATTATCTAATGTCATAACCTCTACTGCCATCTGGGGCAAAGAATTCCACAGATTTGCCACCGTCCAGCTAACAAAATTCCTCTTTATCTCCATCCTAAAGGTGTGTCCTTTTATTTTGAGGCTGTGCCCTCTGGTCCTAGACTCTCCCACTACTGGAAACCATGTAGAGGCAAGGATTTTCTCAAGTAAAGCAAATACCTCGAGAAGAATGCAGACCTGGACTTGGGAGTTCAGTGAGTGCTTGCCTCACAAGGCCGGACATGCAGGAGATGTGGAATTCTGCAGAGTAACATCTAGATCAGATTTTGCAGCCCTTTTGACATTAAGGCAGCAATGGACACAGCCACTTCATATTCTCAATGCCTCTAATTTTCTGTCTAAACCCCCTCCAAAATAAGTGTAGAAGGGTATCAATTTTACAGCAAAACAACTTGCATTTATGTTGCACCCTAAAAAGGATGAAAATATTTCAATTATTTTTTTCAGAAGCATTATCAGACAGAATTTGCCATTGAATCACATGTAATCACATTAGCCCATGCTACCAAAAACTTGGTCAGAGGTGTTATGATTAGGTGTTTGTTTAGGAGCAACGACAAGGAAGAGAGTGAAGGTCCAAGGTGCAAGTTGGACGGGCGTTCCAAGGTTCAGAGATTTAATGAAAAGTATAAGCGTATAATTAGCTTTATATGTTGAAGGCCAGAGTCCAAATGGCAGCAGATGGTGAACTAAAAATAAACTGTGTGCTGAAGGAATACCAGAGAAATTAACTTTCTAAGGGTGCGGACTTTATTTTACTGAAATAAGGAACTGCAAATGCTGAGTTACACAAATGGACACAAAGTGCTTGAGTAACTCAATAGGTCAGGCAGCATCTCTGGGAACATGAACTGATCTCCAGAGATCAGGGTCAGAATCCTTCTTCAGACTGATTGTAAGGATGAGAGGGGGGCAGGGGGGGAGAGAAGGTTTGGGGGAGAGAAGAGGCAGAATAGGTGTAATAGGTGGACACAGGTGAGGGAGGTTTTTGATAGGCAGATTCTTTCAGTCTTTTTGGATGTTACAATAACTTAAGCTCTTTTCCTGCTGTCTCTGCAGAAAGCCTGTAAATTGATGGCACATGAAAATGTCCCTTTTTGGGGAGTATCTAGTGGTTGGGAGCAAAAGATCCTATAGCAGAGCAAGATACACCACTCCTTCTAAATGCAATGGGCTGACATGAAGTACGCAACGGAGTGGAAGGTGGGCTTTTTTTTCATCCATTTCAGTAACCCGACCCGACCTGACTCGCAGTGTAATCAACGTTGCGGGGGAACAGTTTGTGTTAATAAATTATGATTCTGAAAATGAGGAGAAGATTTTTACCAAAGGACTTTTATTTTTATGAGGATGTTTTCGTAACCGGCTTCCGTCTCCACAATAGTTATCTTTGCTCCGCTATGGGATCTTTGGTGCACAGACAGAAGCCGGTTATGGAAATGGGGCCGAAAATTACCCATGAATCTGCACATGACCGTACTACATATTTTTCGTCGAGTGATCTATCTTGCTTGCTATAGGATCTTTGGTTGGGAGTATCAGAGATTGGAAGTGAATCTGAATTTATAGGGTCCCATCTCAAATATCTATCCCCTGCACAGAATTTATCTGAACTGCTGAATGAGCATGGCCAATGTGTTTTTGTTTTGGATTTGAGAGTAAATCTCAAATACCACTCAAAGGGTGGTGGGTGTATGGAATGAGCTGCCGGAGGATGTTTTTAAGGCAACTACTATCACAAAATATTTAGACAGGTACACGGATACGGTATGTTTAGAGGGATATAGGTCAATCGTAGGCAGATGGGACTAGAGTAGATGGTGCTTTTTTGTCAACGTGGGCAAGTTGGGCCGATGGGCCTGTTTCCATGCTGTATGAATCGATGACAATGACTCCAAATTACTTGCTTTATTGACACATTTGTGTCACTATCTTCAGTGAAATCATGATGCACATTCCAATATGTCCATTAGAAATATGAACAATGGAACTTTCTGAAGGTAGCTTTTGTATCATTCAACATCTCTTGAAATATTATTTCTGCTATTTTCCATTTTAGATGATTTAGTATAGAAAATGACAAGAATACTGCAGGAACCTTAAAAGTGAGAGGATGAGAAAATAGGAAGGTCAAACATTACTTGCTGTGATGGTAATAGCTGGACTGAATGTATTTGGTCAATTCTCTTGGTTACAGTTTCCTTATGGAAATTGCATCTAATTCTCTGCAATTTACTTTCAGAACAGTCCAGCACAGGAATGGACCGTTTTGCCCACAATGTTTTGTGCCGAACTTGATGCCAAGTTAAACTGATCCCATCTGCCTGTACATGATTTGTATCCGTCTATTCCCAGCACCTTTCTAAAAGCTTCTTAAACACCACTATCATGTCTGCCTCCACCACCACCCCTGGCAATGAGTTCCAGGCCCACTACTCTATGTGTAAAAAACTTGCCCTGCATAACTCCATTAAATCTTCCCCCTTTCTTCTTATAGCTATGCCCTCTAGTGTTGGTCATTACCACCCTGGTAAAAGGTTCTGACTGTCTACCCTATCTATGTCTCGCATCATTTTATATACTTCTATTAACTCTCCCCTCAACCTCCAACGTACTAGAGATAGCAATCCAAGCATGGTAGCGCAGTGGTTGAGTTTGCTGCCTTACAGTGCCAGAGACCCAGGTTTGATCCTGACTACAGGTGCTTGTCTGTACGGAGTTTTGTACGTTCTCCCCATGACCTGCGTGGGTTTTCTCCGGGATCTCCAGTTTCCTTCCACACTTTAAAAATGTACATGTTTGTAGGCTAATTGACTTGGTATAATTGTAAATTGTCCCTAGGGTATGTAGGATAGTGTTAGTGTGCTGGGTTTGCTGGTTGGCGGGGACTCGGTGGGCTGAAGGGGCTGTTTCTGCACTGTATGTCTAAGTCTATCCATTCTCTCCCAGTAGCTGAAATCCTCTAATCCAGGCAGCACTCTGGTGAACCTCCTCTGCATCCTCTCCAAAGTCTCTGCATCTTTCCTGTAATGGGTCGACCAGAACTGTACGTAATACTCCAAATGCAGACAAACCAAAGTCCTATTTTTGTTGCACTATAATTTTCAGAACTTCACACTTACTGTGCTCCTTTAAATGCCACTAGGTGTCAATGCACAATGCGTATTTGAGTTAATTATCTGCAGAGTGCACAAGTAAGAATTGCGGAATTCTGCAATAACTTATGCTGAACTAGTCTCCCCTTAACGATGACAATCTAGAGTCGTGGACATTGTGATGGGTAAGGCTGGATAGATGAGTCACTAAATGGAAAAGCAGTCTTCATGATGTGGTCAAGATAATAAATCCCATTTTATCTTAACATGTCTGTGGTCATGTCGAAGCAAATGTTTCCAGCAAGATGAATAATTCTGAAATAAAAATAAAGAAGTTATCATCTTTCTGATTAAACACTGTCTAGGAATTCAAAGTACAGGTATTGATTTTAACTCCTATACACGCGGCTAATGACTTGGCTTTGAGGAAGGCAACCTTGAATTACAAATATTTAAGTTTATCTCGAGGAATCTAAATATTGTTTGCCTTGGACGCTGTAATTTAATACCTGTTTCCCTTGACATATCCCCTGTGCCCACCATGAATTAATTCCCTGTAACCCATGGAATAATTTACTTGCCATTAAACTTGTAGGAAACCTTTTTGGACTTTATGGAATAAAGGAGCGCAGGAGGATGAGGGGTGATTTTATGGAGGTGTACAAGAGAAATAGACTTTTGTCCTACTTTTGTCCACTGTAGGGAGATCGAGAACCAGAGGGCGTAGGTTTAAGGTGAAGGGAGAAAGCTTTAATAGCAACCTGAGGGGTAAATGGTTTATACAAAAGATGGTGGATGTATGGAACAAGCTGATGGAGGAGGTAGTTGAGGCAGATACTATCACAACATTTAAGATCATTTAGACAGGTATATGGAAAGGATAGGTTTAGAGGGATTTGGCCAAACGAGGCAGGTGAGACTAGTATAGATGGGGCATGTTGGTCGGGGTGGGTAAGTTTGGCCAAAAGGCCTGTTTCCATGTTTTATGAGACCTTTAAATTTGAGAAAAACACAATGTGCTACAGGAAATCAGCAGGTCAGACAGCTTTTGAAGGGGGAATGGGCATGCAATGTTTTGGTTTGGGATCCTTCTTTGTACTGATTGCATCAGGGGGTGAAAGCTGGAAAAGGGAGGTGAAAAGGCTATAGGGTGAAAGAGGGGTGAGAAAGGGATTTTAAATTTGAGTGTGAATTAGATAAAGTTGTCTCAGAAATAGCCATTACTGGCACTCCAGGCATAACCAGATCTTCACACTGCAACTTTGGGTTTGAAACCATTGCATGTGTATCCCGCACGTTCCATGTTTGGAACATCACAGCGGCACAGCAGTAGAGCTGCTGCCTCACAGCACCAGAGACCCCGGCTCAATTCTGACCATGGGTGCTGTTTGTGTGGAGTTTGTACATTCTCCCCATGCCCGCATGAGCTTTCTACGGTGCTCCGGTTTTCTCACACACTCCACAGACATGCAGATTTATAGGTTCATTGGCTTTGGTAAAGAGTCAGTACCAAACATGTCATGAGTACATACACCGGGAACACTATTGACTCTGAGTGACATGAATACAAAACTCGCACCCAACCAGACTAGAGCAGTTCTCTCTCTCTTCAACTTGATGTTGACAGGTTGCTTTCTCATTCAGCATCACGCCATGCACATGTCCACCTGAATCACAGCAGCCAGCTGGCTTGCTCCAGGCCTTCCGGAGTTTTTGCTCATTTGAGCTAGTTTCATTATCGTTATTTTAGTTAAAGGCTTTCTGTCCCCTGCAAAAGCCTTTGTTGAAACTTTACGAAAGTAAATCTGTAGGAGTGCACAGGTGTAGCCCGTTGAAATACTTAGAAAAATTAAAATGAGCAGCTGAGGGTGGATTTGCTCTGGCAATCAAGAAGTCAAGGCTGAAAGGAATAATAAATAGATGGAATCACCCATCCCTGGCTCTCGGTAAATGAATGCCTACTTGCCGCACCCCTAAACTAATTAATCACCATTGCACATTTTAGTTTAATTTATTACTATTGTCATGAGTACCGAGGTACAGTGAAAAGTTTTTCTGTTGCATGCTATCCTGTCAGCGAAAAGACTTTTATGTAAACCAGCATCTGCAGTTCCTTGTCTCTCCATCATTATTAACCTTTGTTACAGGTTTGCAAGGTGTTAATGAACTCCCAGAAAGTCTGGTTAGACTTTGTCCCACATCTCAACTCTGTGATTAGTCGATCCATTTGCTTTGCATCTAGTTTAGTTTAGTTTATTGTCATGTGTACCGAGGTACAGTGAAAAGCTCTTTTTGTTGCATGCGATCCAGTCAGTGAAAAGGCAATACATGAATACAATCAAGTGTCCACTGTGTACAGATACACAATGAAGGGAAAAACATTCAGTGCAAGATGAAGTCCAATAAAGTCTGGTTGAATTCTTAGAGTCTCCAAAGAGGGAGATGGTAGGTCAGTACCGCTCTTTAATTGGTGATAGGATGGTCTAGTTGGCTGATAACAGCTGGGAAGAAACTGTCCCTAAATCTGGAGGTGGGCGTTTTTTACACTAGCATGTCTTGCCTGATGGGCGAGGGAAGAAGAGGGAGTGACCGGTGGGAGACTGGTCCTTGATTATGCTGGTGGCCTTTCCAAGGCAGCGTGAAGTATATAGATGGAGTCAATGGAAGGCAAGTTGATCGTCTGGGCTACTACTACAAGTCTCTGCAAGTCCTTGCGTTCTTGGGTGGAGCTGTTCCCAAACCATAGAATGATGCATCCCCATAAAATGCATCTGCAGAAGTTGGTGAGGATTGTTGGGGACATCCGAACTTCCTAAGTCATCTAACGAAGTAGTGGCTGCTCATTGCATCTTTTTGAGGTCCTTCAGGATAAGAAATAAGATGTGTAGGAAGGAACTGCAGATGCTGGTTTAAACCGAAGATAGACACAAAATGCTGGCAGCATGTCTGGAGAGAAGGAATGGGTGATGTTTCAGGTCGAGACCCTTCTTCAGACTGTCAGGTATTAAGATGTTGTTCAATTACTTTTAAAGACCCTCAAATTATTTACCACATCTGGAGCAGTTTAGTGGGATCTCCAATAATACGTGATCTGTGACCGCTGTTGAAGAATTCCTGGTTTACAGATCTGCAGCTGACAGCTACCTGTTGACTAGGAATGCAGGAAAATACTTCCTCTCCCATCTCTGCTCTCCAGCTTGGTTTGATTCCTTCAGTCTCACAAGACCGATGGCTTTAATAAATGGAAAATTTATTAAGGGTTTTCAAGGCGGACATTGCCTCTACTTACTTTCCTCTGACTAGTTCAGGAAAAAGACTGCGGGGAGTGGGGGGCGGAACAGTGGCGCAGCGGTAGAGTTGCTGCCAGACATTGCCAGAGACCAAGGTTCAATCCTGATTATGGGTGATGTCTGTAGGGAGGTTTTTATGTTCTGCCTGTGACCACGAGGGTTTTCTCAGCGTGCTCCGGTTTCCTCCCACATTCCAAAAACCATGAGGATTTGGAGGTTAAATGGCACCTGAAGAAGGGCCCCGACCCGAAACATCACCTATCCATGTGCAGGAAAGAACTACAGATGCTGATTTAAATCGAAGGTAGACACAAAATTCTGGAATAGGGTCTCAACCTGAAACATCACCCATTCCGTCTCTCCAGAGATGCTGCCTGTTCCGCTGAGTTACTCCAGCATTTTGTGTCTAGCATCACCTATCCATGTTCTCCAGGGATGCCACCTGACCTGCTGAGTTACTCCAGCACTTTGTGATTTCCTTAGTAAACCAGCCTATACAGTTCCTTGTTTCTACTAATAATCTCAGTATTTTACTCTAGCCGAAAAAGAGAACAGTCGGAAATCTTATTTAATTCCTACAAAATTGTTCAGAACGAAGCTTTAAATTGATGTTTTGTTTTCTTCCTTTTCTTTTAACCACTTCATCATTCACTTAAAACCATTCATTAAACACAATCCTTTTCATTTTCTCTTCCATACCCCTTGTCCAAATACATCCTCTCACCTTTTTTTCCCTTTGATGAAAGACAATACACTATTAGTCACATCGTTTGGAAAATTCCTGTTAGTTCTGTTGTGCCTGCACAACATTATCGACTCATCCTTCCAGCATGTTACAGTGAAAAACCTTTTCGATGAACAAGTTAAAAAGTCAAACTTCCAGCCAAATTTTGGAAAGTTAGATCAAGAGTTTTATTCGCTGGAATGCTGGTTGTGCAATAACTATGTTACACAACAAAACTGATCTCTGGATGCAAGAATCAAGCTGTAGGCTGGTCCTTTGAAAGAGTTTACTTATTTAGACTTTAGACATTGGACCTTAGAGATACAGTGTGGAAACAGGATCTTCGGCCCAGCGAGTCTGCACTATCCGGCAATCACCCCGTACACTAGCACTATCCTACACGCTATGGACAATTTACTATTTACAGAAGTCAATTAACCTACAAACCTGTATGTTTTGGGGATGTGTTAGGAAACTGGAGCATGAGGAGAAAACCCACGCAGTCACAGGGAGAATGTACAAACTCTGCACGGACAGCACCTGTAGCCAGGATCGAACCCAGGTTTCTGCAATGTAAGGCAGCAAATTTAAGCTGTACCACTGTCGTCCTAGATACCTTGAAGATGAAAGACTTGATTTACAAATCGTGACCTCGTTATAAGATTTTTCTGGAGGATTATTGCGTAAGACTACGCAGTCTTATTAGATCTAACCATGATCAGCTAGACATGGGAGAACAGCTCTTTGAATAGTACCCTAGAATGTTTGGCTTCCCATCTGAGAGGGTAGCGAGACACATATAGGTTCATGAAAAGGCACCTGTAATGCCAGAGCACTCTTTCTGCTGCACTGAGCTCGACTCAGTTTCTGCACAATGACCCTGTGTGAGACTTAGATTTATGACTTTCTTGCTGAGCCAAGACTGACACTCGAAAATGTCCTGGGAATATTATTTGACATAATTTAAGGGGTTATAAAGATAAACAGAAATAAATGCCAAAACTATAAAGAACACCAAATAAACAAAATCAAAGGTTGGAATTAATCAACCGAATTAGTTCAACAATTTCACAGCCGTTATCAAAAGATTTACATCTCAATTCTGTCAGAATTGTATTAAAGAGAAATATAATGCATATCTTTTTGAAGTAAAAATAGTTGAGAAAGAACAATTTTTTTGGTATGTTAAACAGTGTCAATAGAGATCTTAAATTGTGATACGGTGGAGAACCGCCAGGGAAACTTCTCTTTAATCACCCAGAGCTTTCAGGATGACTTGGAAACCTGAAGGCTCCAGTTTCATCACCATCATTGTTGCAAATAATGAGTAAGCAAGGATAAGCAAGAAGATATTGGAAATGTTATTGTGTAGAAAGGAACTGCAGATACTGGTTTAAAGCAAATATAGTCACAAAATGTTGTAGTAACTCAGCGGGCCAGGCATCATCTCTGGAGAGAAGGAATGGGTGACGTTACGGGTTGAGACCCTTCTTCAGGCTAGTTATTATCGGTAAGGAGTTATTATTGGTCACACAGTTGTGCAGACCATGATTGGAGCAACATCAAGGAACTCAGTGCAAGTGGAGACATATAAGCAGAGTTATAGAGGTATACGACATGCAAATTAGCTCTGGGCGGCGCAATGGCGCAGCGATAGAGTTGCTGCTTTACAGAACCAGAGACCTGGACTTTATCCTGACTACGTTTGCTGCCTGTATGGAGTTTGTACATTTTCCCTGTGACTGCATGGGTTTTCTCTGGGTGCTCCGGTTTCCACTCGCACTACAAAGACGTACAGGTTTTTAGGTTAATTACCTTACGATCAGCTAGACATGGGAGAACAGCTCTTTGACTCGCCCATGCTGACCAATTTACCTAACCGAGCTAGTCCCACTGCCTGTGCCTGGCCCATATCCTTCCATACCTTCCTATTCAAATACCTGTCCAATTGTCCATTAAATGTTTTGATTGTGTCTGCCTCTGCCATTTCCTCTGGCCATGTACACATCATATGACCCCCAACACACTCAATTTATTAAAATAGCAAAATAAATGTTATTAGTTTGCTGCTGATGAGGATGCCATCATCTCACGATGTGGGTCCATTCACAGGATTTACTTTAGTCATAGAGTTACATGGCATGGAAACAGGCCCTTCGGTCATCCTTGGCCATGCCAGCCAAGAGGCCTCATGTACACTATTCCCACTTGCCCATGTTTGGTCCCTATCCCTCTAAACCTTTCCCATCCATGCCTTTTAAATGTTTTTATAGTCCACTACCTCCTCTGACAGCTTGTTCCATGTAGTCATCACCCTCTGGGTGGAACAGTTCCCACTCAGGTTCCTATTAAACCTTTTTCCTCTCACCTTAAAACTATATCCCCTGGTTCTTGATTCTCCCACTGGGTAAAAGGCTCTGTGAGATATCTTATATATTCCAATCATGATCTTATATACCTCTAAAGATCTCCCTTCAGCCTCCTGAGCTCCATGGAATAAAGTTCTTGCATGTTCGGCCTTTCGACTTTTTTTATTTTTTAGTATGTCTAAATGTATGTTTTAGTTTGTGGGGTGGTGGGGGGGGGGAATAGGGGGAAACCGTTTTTCAGTAATTTACCTCGACGGAGATGCAACTTTTCTCTCTGTCGCATCTTCGCCCCCCTCACGGCCTAACAACTGGTTTGGTGCGGCCTTTGTCGGAGACCAGCTCAGAGCTTCAGTGGCAGGCCCGGCGGGCTGACCATTGTGGAGCGGGGCGATCCCTTGCCGGGGATCACCAGAGTGCTCCGACCGCCGGCCTGCGGACTATAACATCGTGAAGCCGGGGTCTGCGGAGCTTCTAGCCGCGGGCACGGTGTGGACTTTCCATCGTGGAGTGGGCGATCCCTTGCCTGAGGATCACCAGAAGAAGTGCTCCGACAACCGGCCTGCAGCCAATAACAGCATGAAGCCGCGGTCTCCAGTAAGAAAGTAGCCAATTTGGTAACTCCGAGTGTTCCAATCCATCCTGACGTCAGAGTTTCAATCATCCTGATGAGAGGACTTGTACATTGGGCTTGTATAGCGGTGACTACAGAGGGTTCATGGCCCCGCCCACGGGTGAACAAAGGAGGAAGATCGACTGAACGTTCTTACCTTCCATCACAATTAAGAATGTTGATTCCACTGTGGTGGATGTTTATGTTAAATTCTATTGTGTATTGTGTTCTTTTTGATTGTATGGCTGCATGGTAACTCAAATTTCACTGTAATTTAATTGGTGCATGTGACAATAAATGTGAAGTTTTACTTGAACTGCTAGCCTGCCCAGGCCCTCAAGTTCTGCAACATGCATCTGTACACTGTGTAAGGCTTGAGTGAAATCATGTCTTGTTTTTCTGCTGACTGGTTAGCACGCAACAAAATGTTTTTCACTGTACCATGACAATAAACTAAACTAAAACTAAACTAACTAAAAACCCTCATAAATCTAGTTCTTTGACAAGTCACAAAGATACAATCAATGGGTTTCAGAAGCACATTGATCCTTCTGTTTTTTCACAAATTGTGCTTGGGTAAATGGTTGTCATGGTTTTTGAATGGTAACAAGGATTGACTCGTGGAAAAGATATTTACAACAAGTGCAGAGCATTCACATTTTTTTTTGTCACAAATATAAGCAACTACAAGATGTAAGACAAATCATGTGGATGCATAATAATTGCAATGCACGGTAACAGTGAGTGGATAGAACCCATCCTGATTTGTAGTATTTTATCGTTAACTGAGTGTTTTGTTGGGATACATGCTATTTCATTAAACTTGTAACAATAATTTACTCAGCCTAACTAATAGTCTGTTAGTTTAATAGGTCTGTTGAACTTTTTCTGTGGTTGGGTTTGACAATTAGTTTGTTTTTTGAGCCCAGTTAGTGATTCGCTTGGGTTTGTCGGACAAAGTGTCAGCTTTCCTGGTTTTTCCGGTAACCGCTCACAAATGATCAAGTTTATGAAATTTGATTTCACAACATTTCAGGATAAGATTTGAACTTGTTACTTTAAGATTGCGATCCAGGTTCCCGGACAAAAACAGATTTGTTTCTTGTCTTCAAATTAGTTGCCTATTACGGTTGAATAATGCTGGTTTCGTGTCAATCAGTATGAGCCCTGATTCACTGGAATCTCACAGCATGTTGAGGCAAATTACGATTGTTCTCCTGTGTTCAGTAATCTACGAATTACCACATCGGTGCCAATGGAGGTTTGTCTCTCTTTAATGTTTCTCCTTTCTTCTGAATACTCAAATTCAGAGCTCTTCTTCTTCTTGCTGCTCCAATCTGGCAGAAGGTACAGAAAACTTTCAAGACACAACTGCCAGACTTGAACCCCTGTCTCGCGGTGTCTGTTGACCCACGAGTGACCCGGAGTTTAAAACAAATTAAACTCGTGGTAATCACGTACAATGAAAATAGAGGAAACGTCAGAACTCGTGGACGCAACTTAGCGACTCGTGGCGCTAACGGCCGGTACCCGTGAAACTTGTTAACTCTTGAAAAATTTCAAAAATGTTTAAAGTTTTACCACGAGTCAAATTTACTCTTAAAATTAAAATTTGAAACATTTAAACTCGTTGTAAGAACGTAGTAGCCCGTGAGTTTACCGTAGTGATTCATGAGTCTACAGTGGGCACTCTTTAACTCAGCGGGACAAGCAGCACCTCTGGAGAGAAGGAATGGGTGACGGGATGACATTTCCAAATTTCTGCTGCGTCTTTGTGTTATTCCAGCACCGTGTGTCCCTTTTTGTCAACTAGCATCTGCTCTTTCTTGTGTATGACATTATTTGTATCCGTGGCAGTTGATTGTCGCTCCCTTCAGTTTCCCAGGGGGTCGGGACGGGAGTGGAGTTTGGAGGGAAAGGTGGGGGGGGGGGGGGGGGGGGGAGGGAATCGGGGATCGGGGGGAATGGGGGGAGTTGGGGTGACTTAGTACGGTAGATAGGTGTACTGAATGTGTGGGCAGACACTTTGGTAGTGATTGCCCATGGGGAGAGAAGGAGGGGAGAGAGAGAGGGAGGGCGAGAAGGGCGAGAGAGAGGAGGACAGGAGAGAAACACAGAGAGAATCAGAGGAACAGAAGAATCTGAAGCAAACACCTCACTATTATTGGTTCTTATTTATGGGATTAAAAATCTTTTATCCAGGGCAACAAGAATAACAATGCGCAAAATTAAAATGGTTATTGTGACGAAATAGGGAAGAAGGATTTAAAAAGCTGCCGCTAACAATTATATTAACCGTGTGGAAATTTCCGGATGGATAGATGACGACCCAGACCATGTCAATAGCGATCTTTTTGTTCATTTCTCCTACCTCAGGATAAAGATTAAAAAATGACCAAATAGTCCTGCATGTTGAGTGCATAACAAGAACGGCTAAAGGTCAGAGCTGTCCCTTCCACACCTTATTATGCAAATACCAAAGATGGGTAAAAATACCAGATTCAAACCAATTCAGACAGGAAATCTTTTATCAATTAAACGTTCTCAAGTTGCTGTTGCTGTTTATTAACTGATAAAAAATTATCATCAGTAGCTTTTGCTTTCAATTCTTTTAATTGATCATTTTTTATCATCCTGGCAGCACCAGAGACCCGGGTTCGATCCTGACCTCGGTGCAGAGTTTGAGCTTTGTCTTTCATACAGAGGTTGTGGGCGGGCTGGGGTGACTGTAGGGCTCTGAAAACTTTGTTTCCCAGGGCTGGGGTGAGTGTGAAAGGGGTGGTTTCTGGTCAGATCTGCCCAATCAGCAATGTTTTGAGCCACTGCTTTTTATACAGTTTAAGTCGCGACGGTGGGACGGCTGCTCTGACCGACATACTGGGTGAGTAGAGAGACACACACTGTTATCCCTCTGGTCTACGGACCTTGCTGTCGGGGGAAAACATAACATTCATGTTCAATTTACCTAATCTTTTTGTTAGAAGTTTACCAACGTTTTGATGAGAGATAAATTAAGGGAATAAAACAATCTTACTAGACACAAAATGCTGGAGTAACTCAGCCAAACCGGCAGCATCTCTGGAGAGAAGGGTCAAAACCTTTTTTTTTTAGTCTGAAGAAGGGACTCGACCAGAAACGTCACCCATTCCTTCTCTCCAGAAATGCTGCATGTCCTGCTGAGTTACTCCAGCACTTTGTGTCTATCTATCTTCGGTGTAAACCAGCATCTGGAGTTTCTCCCAGCAAAAAAAAACAGCCCATGATTGATGCCAGACCTTGAACAAATGCAGTTCAAATGGAGTTTTGAATGCAATTTTGGAAGGATTGTTTCTTGAAACAAACTGCTCTAAAGTTTGAAGGAAGGAATTGCAGATACTAGTTTAAACCAAAGAGAGACATAAAATGATGGACTAACTCAGCTGGTCAGGCAGCATCTCTGGAGAAAAGAAATAGGTGATGTTTCGGGTCGTGATCATTCTTCAGGCCAGGTCTTTTTATAGTGAAAAAAAACTGTATGACATCACTTTTACCATGTGATGATTTTTCCACACATCGGTAGACGTTGTTGGCTCAAGAGTAACTCGGGAGACGAACTTGGAACATCGCAGAAATAAGAAATAATCGGCAAACTTAGACATACCCGTGGGAACTCGGTTAAACTCTTGAACATAAACTTGGAATCTCGTACACAATCACGAGTCTGTTTTTTTTCTTTCACTCGGGGTCACTCGTGGGTGGACTCGTACCATGAGAGAAGGCCATTAGGAACAGCTTCTTCCCCTCTGTTATCAGGCTTCTGAACGGTCCTTCCATAAATTTGGATACTGTCCAATTCGTCTCTATCCCATTGCAGACATTGGACTTTTGTGTATGGAAATTACGTACTACAATGCCGAGAGTCAGATTCTGCACTGTATCTGGCACTTTTGCTCTACCTCTTGTACTTGAGTTGGACTTGATTGTATTTATGTACAATATTATCTGATCTGATTGGACCGCATGTAAAACAAAGCTTTTCACTGCTCCTCGATACATGTAACAATAATAAATCTAAACCTAAACATACAAATCAACTTAAATCTAATTACATGCTCGATAACAGACTCCTGAGCCGACAGACACTACTCCAAGAATGTCATGGAAATAAGTTACCAAGAGGATAACTAAATGCTTCAAGGATGTTCTTATAGCCCTCTTGAGGAAAAAGGTGATCTTCTCCTCAATGAATAGAGGATTCCTTGGCCCACAACCACACAGAATGCAAAGGCATTGTGCACCTTAGGTCTTCACAAAGGGAGGATAGAGAGGAAGAATGGAAGGAGTATAGAATGCCTAAGCAACCCCTGACACCCTTACTAATCAAAAGCTATTATTCTCCGCTTTAAAAATACCCAATGACCTGGCCTCCACAGCCCTCTGTGACAACGAATTCCAAAGTTTCACCACCCTCTGACTAAAGAAATTCCTTGTCACCTCCTTTCTAATGGTACGCCCATTTATTCTGAAGATCTCAAGAATTTAAAAAATAAATTTTTACTTTGGTAGCATTGTTTGAGTCTATAGCTTCAGCCAATTTGAAAGGACCTCAGAATTAAAAAAATCCTGTCAGTTCTCAATATTCTAAATATTACAGTGGTGTGATTCAGTGAAATTGACCCAGCAATCTGCCACAATAGAGTTCTTAGCTAGACTTCCTGTTTTTGTCATAATCTTTGCACCCACTAATCTTCAAAGAAACTTGATGTGCCACCCATTCCGCCTGCGTACATACATTATCTCCTTCACCAGCAGAATTTAATCTACTGCATCCTACAAAACCTCCCAGGTTCCTTCTATTTGTGGAGCGTTTTTACAATATTCATGAAAACAAAAAAAATTCACATATCAGGGGTTGACTACATAACGTATAATTACTGCACTTAAAATGTAAATAAGAGATTATATAAACAGGATGAAATGTATAGCCCCTAACTTGCATTTCAGTGACTGAGGTGTTCCATAATCATTTAATTATTTTTGCAATGTAGATACCAATGTATGAAGGAGAAACAACCCTCACTTAGCATAAATGTGAATAAAATAATTGAAGGGGTTCAGTGGCATTAGTCAAAGTCAAGTCAAGTCAAACAAACTTTATTGCATTTAGAATACATCGATATATGCAGTTCCAAACAAAATTCCGTTGCATTTGGCTCCCTGTGCAACACGATAATTAACAGAAGGATAAACATGGATAAAATGGATAAAAAGGATAAAAGGATAAATAGGCAATGGTGGCAGCCCATTACATGGCATTCAGGAGTCTGATGGCTCGTGGGAAGAAGCTGTTGCAGAACCTTGATGTTCTGCTCCTTATGCTACGATATCTTTCGCCCGAGGGCAGCAGAGTGAACAGTCCGTGATGGAGATGTGTGGCGTCTTTTATAATACTGCTGGCCTTAGACACGCAACGTTTGGTTAGTTTAGTTTATTATTGTCATGTGTACCGAGGTACAGTGTAAATCTTCTTTTTTTCGTGCTATCCAGTGAGCAAAAAAGACTATACGTGATAACAATCAAGCCATCCACAGTGTACAGATACAAGATAAAGGGGATAACAATTAGTGCAAGATAAATTCCAGTAAAATCCGATTAATGACTGTTCAAATGTCTTCAACAAGGTAGATGGTAGGTCAGGCCCACTCTCTGGTTGTTGGTAGGATGGTTCAGTTGCAGAACTACCCTGACCAGGGCATTAAATGTATGTGTACGCGAGAGTAGAGATTACCTCAGTTTAAAGTCCTATCCAAAAGATGGAGCAGCATGACAGTACTGCAGTATTGCAACATTGTAATACTGAATCAGGCTGTTAGCTGAGGTTATGCAGGTAGACCGGGGTGTGGGACATGATAGACAATGGACAATAAGTGCAGGAGTAGGCCATTCGGCCCTTCGAGCCAGCACTGCCATTCACTGTGATCGCAGCTAATCTTCCACAATCAGTACCATGTTCCTGCCTTCTCCCCATATCCATTGACTCCGCTATCTTTAAGAGCTCTATCCAACTCTTTCTTGAAAGCATCCAGAGAATTGGCCTACACTGCCTTCTGAGGCAGTGAATTCCACAGATTCACAACCCTCCATGTGAAAAGGTTTTTCCTCATCTCCGTTCTTGATGGCTTACCCCTTATTCTTAAACTGTGGACCCTGGTTCTGGACTCCCCCAACATCGGGAACATGTTTACTGTTTCTAGTGCAGGGGTCGGCAGCCTATGGCCCCCGGGCCGAATGCGGCCCGTAACCCGAAATCATCTGGCCCGCAGGCTAATTTTTTTTCCCGTTATCATCTAGCCTGCCAGGAGCCCCGAGCCCCAAGCAGCGGCCGGGCGCCCTGAGCAGCGGCCGAGCTCTGGCTGTACCGCATCCTGTGCAAAGCAGCCGGCACGGCCGTGCACCTTCTGTAAACACTTAAGAAAGAACTGCAGATGCTGGAAAAATCAAGGATTGCATGAGGCTGCCTCACCCGTTGAGTTGCTCCAGCATTTTTGTCTACCTTCTGTGAACACGTGATTTGATGCCTGCCATCTGTGGTGGGATGGGGGGGGGGGGGGGAATCCATATGTACATGTGATAGACTTGACTCACCATCCGCTCACAGACATGTGTCCAGGCCCCCATGCAGAACAAGGTTGCCGACCCCTGCTCTATCGTGTTCAAACCCTTAATAATCTTATATGTTTCAATAAGATCCCCTCTCATCCTTCTAACTTCCAGAGTATACAAGCCCAGCCCCTTCATTCTATCAACATATGACAGTCCTGCCATCCTGCGAATTAACCTTGTGAACCTACGCTGCGCTCCCTCAATAGCAAGAATGTCCTTCCTCAAATTTGGAGACCAAAACTGCACACAATACTCAAGATGTGGTCTCACTAGGGCCCTGTAGAACTGCAGAAGGACCTCCTTGCTCCTATACTCAACTCCTCATTATGAAGGCCAACATGCCATTATCTTTCTTCACTGCCTGCTGTACCAGCATGCTTAAGGGCCTGTCCCACCAGCATCCGACTCCATGCGATGAGCGCGATCAAACTAGAAGCGGGGGCCGCGCGGAGGTCGGGTGGTCCCTGTATAGGGCCGTTCCCACCAGCATGCGCCTGCATGCGGCAAGCGCGACCAAACCGGCAGCGAGGGCCGCGCAGATGTCGGGTGAGTGGTGCAATGCGGCGCAAAGTGAGGCGAACTTGGAGCGAAGTCTTAAAGGTAAGTTCGCCAGGACAGAGAGGGGCACATAGAGAGGGGCACAGAGGCACACACACAGAGGGCCACGGAACCACACACAGAGAGGGTCACGGAGGCATCTACAGAGAGGGTCACGGAGGCACGACGTCGAGACGGTGTGTAATGCATCGAGGCGACTGCGAGCCGACAAGCCGTTGCCGCACGGAATTTTTGAACATAGTCAGTTTTTTGGAGCCCCGCGCGATGTCGGGACGAACTCCGCACAATTCCGCACGGCTCCGGCGATCAAAGTGGGACCGGCCTCGCGACGCTGGACGGCTCAAGCGACCACGTTAGGTCGCGCTCATCGCATGGAGTTGCATGCTGGTGGGACAGGCCCTTTACTTTCAGTGACTGATGAACAAGGACCCCCAGATCTCGTTGTACTTCCCCTTTTCCCAACTTAATCGGAATCAGCGGAAAGAATCAAAAAGATGAGCCAGGAATGACATTCAATTATTTCCTGAGACGATTAATTACTAATGTAACATGAAAACTCTAATCATAATTCATTAAACATATGCAAAAACTCCAAAAACTGACGCATCAATCAAACCAATTGTGCAAATTTTAGTAAGAACTGCCATTTAATTCCACAGTATTTCACTGCTACTTTCTTCTGGATGCTATTCACTCAGAAAGTATTTCTGATTAATATTGTCATGGACTTCCTACCAGCGGGCTATTTTACCAGTTATTCCCAATATAGGTAACAGAGTTCTCAATCGTAATTTCCCCAACTGTTATGGAAAAGGGGATCATAAATCTACAAGTAGCATCAACACTAAACTGAGCTGGAATTCAGCTCCCGGGAGTCGACTGTGTGGATTATGGCCAATGTTGCAGCAGTCTGCCTGGTCCTAGAGCCAATGAAAATTTTAGTTCTAGCCAAAATTATCTCATCGGCTCCAGCTTTGCCACCTCGGACTGCGTTTTGGAAGGCTTCCAAAATATTGGCTCTGCCTCCAAAAGAAAGCTAAGATGGTGTAGTGTGCCATTTGTTTCTCTGCACAAGCATGGGGCTAACTAAGAAATAATAATGAACCAAAAGGCACACAGTGCAATGAATAAAACGATTTGTTTCAGCTCTCCAGTAGGATTTATAACCAGCAGTGAATTTGCAGTTTTTAATGCTGACACGCTAAATATAGTAATTGCAGAAAAATAGTGCAATGTATATTCTCTTTGGCATCTTGATAAAGCCTCAACTATATTAAACAATAATTATGTGTGTGGAAATTAAACCATGTGGCCCTATTTTATAATTTCAGTTTTGTCAAAATCAATGCAGACCCTGCTAAGATAGTATGGGAAAATAATTAGGCATATTTCTGAAAATCTTTTCCAAGCTACCATGACTTAAAATCTGATCTTTTTATAGATGAGTATCGCATTTTACAATTTCCCTTTCATGAATGATGGTTTTCACCTCTGCTCCCTTGGTTAGATTTGAACAACGATTACAAGCAGAAGTAGATCACTTGGTCCTCTCAAGACAGCTGCTCCATTTAATAAGATTGCTGATTTGCCTCAATCTGCATTCCTATCCACTGTAACCTTGCATGGCCTTTCTGATCAAGAATCTGTCTACCTTGGCCTCAAGATTGTTCAAAGACTCTACTTCCACCATCCTTAGAGGAAGGCGTTTCCAAACAATCGACCATCTGAGATAAATCATTTTGGCTCATCCTTGTAGTAAATGGCAATCACCTTATATTTAACCAAATACACCCAATTCTAGATTCTCCCAAAAAGGGAAGTATCATCCCTACGTCCACCTCTTCAGGATCCTATTTCCATCACCTCAAACTCTTCTAAACTTCAGAGGATAGAAGTTGAGTGTACAATCTTCCTCCATAACGCAACCTGCCTTACTCGGGCATTAGACGCACGGTGAGTAGGCACAGTTGCTGTCTGTACAGAGTTTATATGTTCTCCCTGTGACCGCGTGGGTTTTCTCTACATGCTCCAATTTCTTTGCACACTCCAAAGCTGTGCAGGTTTGTAGGGGAATTGGCCGATAAAAAATTGAAACTTGTCCCTAGTGTGTAGGATAGTGCTAATGTACCAGGTGATCGTTGGTCAGCAAGGACTCGGTGGGCCGAAGGACCTGTTTCCGCATTGTGTCACGAAAGTAAAACTAAAGTAAAGTAAACCTTCCCTGATCTGCATCTAATGCAGTTGCATCCTTCTTTAACTCAGGAGACCAATATTGTGTGGTCTTAACAATGCACTGTATAACTAAAGCATTATGTTTCAATTTTCCTCGCAATAAATATTAACATTCTATTCATTTCCTTACTTGCTGCACCTGCAAACAGATCTCTAGTGAACGTGCACAAGGTCAACAGATCCCACTGCATCTCAGAGCTCTCCAGATTGCTGTCTTCATCTCCTGCTTCCTCTCATATAACTTTATAGTTTAATTTAGTTTAGTTTAGTTTAGAGATAGTACTATCCTACACACTAGGAACAATTTACAATCTTTACCGAAGCCTACAAACCTGTACCGCTTTGGAGTGCAGGAGGAAACCGGAGCACTCAGGGAAAACACAGCGGTCACAGGGAGAAGGAACAAACTCCGTACAGACAGCACTGGTAGTCCGGATCGAACCCAGGTCATGGTGCTGTAAGGCAGCAACTCTACCTCTGCTTCTCCATGCCGCCCCGTTCTTTTCTGCATTGTTCTGTCCAAGTCCAAGTGAGTTTATTGTCATGTGTCCCTGATAGGACAATGAAATTCTTACTTTGCTTCAGCACACAGAACATAGAAGGCATTTACTACAAAACAGATCAGTGTGTCCATATACCATATATACATACAGGAATAAATAAACTTATAAACTGATAAAGTGCAAATAACAGATAATGGTCAGAGTTTTGGCTGAGCCAGGTTTAACAGCCTGATGGCTGTGGGGAAGTAGCTATTCCTGAACCTGGTCGTTGCAGTCTTCAGGCTCCTGTACCTTCTACCTGAAGGTAGCAGGGAGATGAGTGTGTGGCCAGGATGGCGTGAGTCTTTGATGATGCTGCCAGCCTTTTTAAGGCAGCGACTGCGATAAATCCCCTCGATGGAAGGAAGGTCAGAGGTGATGATGGACTGGGCAGTGTTTACTTCTTTTTGTAGTCTTTTCCTCTCCAGGTACTTCCAAACCAGTACTTTGGTTATAGCTCCTTTAAATCATTTTATTTCCATTGAAAGGACGTTCAACATGTTGGCTGGACGTCTGGGTTAAGTGGTGGGAGATGGAGTAAACTGAAATCAATTAAGAAACGGCAGAGGCAGGAATTATTCCAGTGGGATGAATGATAAATGGCCAAAAGCTATTTTTCATTCTGCAGCACTTCCTGGTGGTTTGATGTGACTTCACCGATTGCCTGTTGCAAAAAGATTTATGCTCTAGTGACGTATCTGTGGAAATAACTTTTTCAGAAATCACTTTTTGTTCTTTTTAAGAATATCTTAAATTTCAGTCTCCTCGTGATCATTCCACTGACAGATGGAAGCAATTGCTGATGTTTGAGGATTGGATCCACCAGTAATGCTCACTCCCACAAGAGATCCAACCATTGTCAACTGTGTGTTTTAACAGTTCAATATATATTCAGGTCCACCATGGACTTCCCAGCACACTGGGTCCAGAGCCTTGCCGGGTTATCCATTTTGCAGGACCAACAAAGATCACGGCCTTGGGGGGCCGAGATACCGGCTTGCAAAGTCGACCTCGGAAGTCAGTTATGGGAACAGATCTGTCGGTTCCGGCCGGGTCAGGATTCCAGAGCCCCAGCCACAGGAGGCAAATTCGACCCACTGGTCAGCGCATAAGTCCCAATGAGGTTGGGATCAGCTGCCTCACCAGGCCTAGGCTCCACACTTCCGGAGCGACTTCTGGGTGGATTTCAAGTGCGCTCTCGTAATTTTGTCTGGATTAAAGAAGTTTCCGGACCACCAGTTTCCGGAAAATTGGTGGCGGGCCTGTACATACATGGACGTGACCAGGGCCTGTAACATTGGCTCACCCCTGTAATGATAAACCTACAGTTCCAAGTCCTTTCCTGTGCATTCTTCCCTAGGTCTCCCAGTTCTGGAGACTGGCCAACCACCTGACACATGAATTCTGATTTCGTCCCCACTGAGCATGCCCGATATGCTGATTCTGTCCTCTATGTTTCTTGCACTTCATGCTTAAATGGCTTTCATAGAAACATAGACAATAGGTGCAGGAGTAGGCCATTCGGCCCTTCGAGCCCGCACCGCCATTCAATATGATCATGGCTGATCAACCAACTCAGTATCCTGTACCTGCCTTCTCTCCATACCCCCTGATCCCTTTAGCCACAAGGGCCACATCTAACTCCCTATTAAATATAGCCAATGAACTGGCCTCAATGACCTTCTGTGGCAGAGAATTCCACAGATTCACCACTCTCTGTGTGAAAAATGATTTTCTCATCTCTGTCCTAAAAGACTTCCCCCTTATCCTTAAACTGTGACCCCTTGTTCTGGACATCCCCAACATCTGGAACAATCTTCCTGCATCTAGCCTATCAACCCCTTAAGAATTGTGTAAGTCTCTATAAGATCCCCCCCTCAATCTTCTAAATTCTAGCGAGTACAAGCCGAGTCTATCCAGTCTTTCTTCATATGGAAGTCCTGCCATCCCAGGAATCAGTCTGGTGAACCTTCTCTGTACTCCCTCTATGGCAAGAATGTCTTTCCTCAGATTAGAAGACCAAAACTGTACGCAATACTCCAGGTGTGGCCTCACCAAGACCCTGTACAACTGCAGTAAAACCTCCCTGCTCTTGTACTCAAATCCTTTTGCTCACAGCTAAGACTGCCCCCCAGCTTCATGTCATCCTTAAACTTGGAGATGTTGCATTTAATTCCCTCGTCCAAATCATTAATATATATTGTAAATAGCTGGGGTACAACTGCAGTAGAACCTCCCTGCTCTTATAAAAATCCTTTTGCTATGAATGCTAACATACCATTCGCTTTCTTCAATTTCATTTCGGAGTCACGTGAGTGACTTCGTGAAGAGCCCGCCGGCGCGCATGCTCGACATATCGTCGTAACGCGTTGCTGCGACGGCTGACGGAGGAGCGTGCTCCTCGCCAGCCCTTCATAAGGGAACCACGCAGGTAAGTATGCTACCTTAAGTTGGTGGTTCTTGTTGTGTTTGCTTCACAGCAAGAACATGGATGGGAGAGGCCGGAGTTCGAGGAGAAGTCGCCGGCCAGCAGTTCCGGAGTGAGAGTTGTCGGGGGTACCTGCAACGCAGACCGGAACGAGGGCGGAGATGTCGGTGAGCTCTGTTTTTTCAGGTCCGGACCCGCCCGCACACCACAGCTCGGAGGAGTTCGACGAGGAGGAGTGTGGTGTGCCGCCAGAGCAGGACGACCCTGCCGTGGCAGTCAGGTCGTCAGCAGGCTTGCTGACGGCCTCGAGCAGAAGGGTCCGTGCGGCTGCACGGCCCGCTTCACGAAGCCCCCTGAGGAGGGGAAGGGCAGGAGCCCAAAAGCCTAACCCTGTCGGGGCTAAGGCTCTGCCTGTCGCCCAGGAGCGGTCAGGTTCTAGGACGGGACCCGGGGCAGCTGTGAGGTCCAGCCGTCGCCCCCCAACTTCCGACGCCGGGACGAGTCAGTTGGGGGTCCCGTCACGGTCGCCGAGCCCCCCATGGATGGGTGGGCGAGACCATGCGTCGGCAAGGTCCACGATGTGGGCAGCTGGCAAGCCTGCACGGGCCCAAGGTATCCAGGCTTCGGCTGGTGCCGACACCATGCCGCATCTGTCCTTAGAGGCAACGGCTTCCGCTCCCGCTATACGGAGGCGGTTGAACACGCCCGTGCAGGAATCGCGCAGTTTCGCCTCGGCGGCTGTCGACGACAACTACCGGCACCGGCAGGGCCTCGACGAGGTGCGGGCCGATGACAGGAGCCCCGGCCAATTTTCAGAGCTGGAGGACTCCGACCACCTGAGTGTTCAGTGTGAAGGGCGTATTGACCGTATAGAGCGGCTGCTGGAACGTCTCCTTCAACAACAACAGGCATCCAGCAGCGACAGGCACAGGGCTTCATCACCAGCTTCATACACCAGCCTGGAGCAGCAGGACGAGGAGGCAGTGGTCAATCCCATCCCACCCCCGCCTGAGTTACCGGCGGAGGACCTCCTCGATGTGGCCACCAAGTTTGCAGCCCCTCATTCCTTGGGGCTTCCTATCAATACAAAACTGGCAGCCACTGTGGACTTCCTAAATAATCACGAGCTTCAGGAGGAAGTTCTACTACAAGCCATGAGCCGTCACAAGGCTCCATCAAACTGCAACTCCCTCAACGTGCCCGTGGTCAATACGCCAATCTGGGGCAACATCAGTGCGGCTATCCGTCAGCAGGAACTAAAGATTCAGCGGATCCTGAAACTCCTCACGGCCGGGATTACTGCTTTTGTGTGGTCGGTCGACGGAGAGGAGCTTAATTTGGACCAGGAGGATGCTCTGGCGCTTCTATGCGCTACTCAAAATGAAATCAACGGCTTTCGGAAAAATAGCATCCGCCCAGCGCTCAACCCCAAATTTGCAGGGTTGTGCAAACCACCGCCGCCGCCGCCGCCCCGTCAGCTCTTTGGCGAAGACCTTGCCAAAAGGGTCAGAGAGCTTGATGAACAAGCCAAGACCGTGGGGCTCATGCGCTCTCAGAGTGCCCCCACGCCATCGAGCTCCAAAGCTCCGCTTGGCCGCTCACGAGGGTCTGCCAGCACGTCTACCAGGAATTACCCTCCAGCTCCAAACCGATATCAACCACCCCAACCACAGGGGTCTTTTTTAGGACAGGCTCGGCAGAAGCCGAGATGGAAAATGAGGACGCCACGACCTCAAACCAACCCAGCATCTCTACGTCCACCCACTCGTGTCAGGGACCGCCGGTAACCACAGAGGTGAGGCGGTCTGGTTCTCTTTTTTCTCTTTGTTTAACCTCACATGTTGGTGGGCGTTTGCGGTTGTTTGCGGGTGCATGGGGTGATATTACCAGTGATGAGTATGTGTTACGGAATATGCAGGGCCATAGCATTGAGTTTATTAATGGGGACATCCCTCCGTCTCAGCATAGACCGGGTCGTATGTTTAAACTAACGGCTGCGGAACAGTCCGTAGGCTATAAGGAAATTTTAAGGTTGGAACAGAAAGGGGTCATAGAGAAAACGGTTCATGAGCCTGTTGAATTTGTTTCCAATATCTTTACCCGACCTAAGAAAGATGGAGGCTGTAGAGTCATTATTGATCTGACCACTCTGAATAACTTTGTAACATATACTCATTTTAAAATGGACACGTTTGAAACGGCCAAATCATTGATCTCACAAGGGTGCTTTATGGCATGTATTGATTTACAGGATGCGTACTATACCGTACCCATGCAAAAATATTACAGAAGGTTCTTAAAATTTATCTGGATGGACCAGGTGTGGCAATATAGGGCGTTGCCTAATGGGCTCACCACAGCCCCTCGATTATTTACTAAATTGGTGAAGCCAATTATGGCTTATTTGAGACATCGACATCATATCGTTATGGCCTATTTAGATGATATTTTAATTATCGGACACACCTTGGAATCAGCTCAACAAGGGGTTGCAGCTGCGGTCAATTTGTTCCAACAGCTTGGGTTCATTGTTCATCCAGAAAAATCTAAGTTCTGCCCCACCCAGGTAATTAATTATCTGGGGTTCCAGGTGAATTCCATTAGCATGAGAGTCACCATACCAATTAACAAAATTGAGGAGGTAACACAGGTGTGTACAGATTTACTCAATACTCGTATACCATCGATTCGTCACACAGCTACTGTCATTGGCAAGATTGTGGCTTTGTTTCCGGCAGCCCGGTATGGACCTCTGCATTATCAAAACTTGCAGAGAGCCAAGATTGCTGCGCTGCGACGGCATGCTGGTCATTATGATCGATCAATGCAGCTGCCGCCTGCAGCATTGGAAGAGTTACAATGGTGGGTTTGCCACATTAGTAACTCGTTTAAAACTATTATTGAGGCGAAACCGATGATATACTTACAAACTGATGCGAGCTCTGATGGCTGGGGAGCTACGAATCAACATTCTAGTTGTGGGGGCCGATGGGATACCCTTGAGAATACAATGTTGGTATCACAAGGGATCAACTATTTGGAGCTGCTTGCAGCGTTTCACGGACTTCGTGCATATTGTTCCAAGATCTTTGGGGCACATGTCCGGCTCCAAATAGACAACACCACAGCGGTGGCGTATTTAAATCACATGGGCGGTACCAGGTCAGTTTCATGTGATAAATTGGCTAATTCAATTTGGCTCTGGTGTGTCAAGAGAGACATTTGGATTTCAGCCACCTATTTGCCAGGTGAGCTTAATTTTGTGGCGGACGCCAGGTCACGCAAGTTCAATGATAATATTGAATGGATGTTACATCCTGAAATTTTTGCAAAAATCACAGCCAAATTTGGGAAACCGGACATTGACCTTTTTGCGTCCCGGTTGAACCATCAGGTACCAACCTACGTCTCGTGGGAACCAGATCCTGGGGCTATAGCGTTAGATGCATTCTCGCTAGACTGGGGGAATTGCTTTTTCTATGCATTCCCTCCGTTTTGCCTCATCAGTCGGGTATTACGAAAAATTCAGATGGATGGTGCCAAGGGCATCCTTATCATACCCGACTGGCCTACACAGCCGTGGTATCCGATGGTCTTTGACACGCTCAGTGAACCTTGGGTCCGTTTGCAGGGTAGCCCAGAATTAGTTACTCACCCTGTATCAGGGGAGCCACATCCCTGCCATGGCTATTTAAATTTGTTGGCTTGCAGATTCTGAATCGGCCTTTAGTTGGATACGGCCTTTCTACCCGGACCATGGATACCATTGCAGCGTCGTGCCGAGAGTCTACAAGGCGAAGATACCGCTCTCACATCAGGAAGTGGGAAGCCTTCTGCAGCCGCTCTCGCATCACGTACGATGCCATGACTATAACCGACGTCCTGGAATTCCTCGCGGGGTTGCACCATGATGAACACTTAAGCTACAGTGCCATCAACAGCGCCAGGAGCGCTCTATCATTCTACCTCAATATTGAGGTGGGATCCAACAAGCTAGTGTCCAGGCTCATGCGGGGTATTTTCAATACGAATCCGCCTACACCACGCTACAATATCACCTGGGATGTCAGGGTAGTTTTAGCTCTGCTCAGGACGTGGTCCCCCATGGAAGGGCTCCAGCTGGACAAACTCACCATGAAGCTGGTGATGTTACTAGCGCTGACTTCAGCACAGAGGGTACAGACACTCCATAAACTACGTGTCGACAGAATGATGTCTACCCCCACAGAAGTAGTTTTCTTTGTTGACGAGCTACTAAAGCAGCATAGACCTGGGTGCACAGGGCTGCAGCTGAAGTTCCCGGCATACCCCGCAGATGCTAGGCTATGTTTAGCCTCCCACATCCGTTACTACGTCAAGGTGACGGCAAGCATCAGAGGAAAGGAGAGATACCTGCTTGTCACTCATAAGAGACCTCACCATCGAGTGAAAACACAGACGATATCCAGGTGGCTTCGAGTCGTCTTGGGTAAGTCAGGTATCGACACTAATGTGTTCAAATCTCATTCCACCAGGGCTGCATCGACGTCGGCGGCGAGGGTCATGGAGGTGCCCATGGACCATATTCTCGCCACAGCAGGATGGGCTAATGAAGCGGTGTTCCAGCGTTTCTACAACCGGCCCGTCGCTGCGCCTCTACAGTTCGCAGAAGCCGTACTAGATGCGGGGCAAGAACGTGGAGATGTCCCCGAATAAGGGGTTTTTGATTTGTTGTTAATAAATATGATTTGTTTTGCAGTATGGACTAGTCAGCACGTTATTCCTCCCATCCATCCCTGGTAGTGGTGTGACAGCATGGACGTGGTCCAGGGCGTGTCATCACAGAAGCTTTGAAGTCTTCACGAAGTCACTCGCGTGACTCCGAAATGAAATAGTAAGATTGAACGAGAACTTACCAGTTCGAAGGTTGATCTTTATTTCATGAGGAGTCGAAGTGAGGGATTTCGTGCTCTCCTCGCCCAACCCTCAATCACCTTCATCTGGTAATCTTAGTCGTTTTCATTCTTACTATGTGAAGTAATTTCTTTTGATTGGTTTCTGTGATTCCACGCCGCTACTTTGAAGTATGTCGAGCATGCGCGCCGACGGGCTCTTCACGAAATCCCTCACTTCGACTCCTCATGAAATAAAGATCAACCTTCGAACTGGTAAGTTCTCGTTCAATCTTACTATTCCTGCTGCACCTGCATGCCTAGTTTCATTGGATCTCGGAAAGCCCTGCTGAGCTAGGCCGGTTGCTCACTGTCAAAGATAAAATAATGGCTCCAAAATGGCGACACCCACATATGTAATATATGCAAAGAGAATTTCACTGTGCAGTTGCTTATGTGACAAATAAAGCACTATTGACTATTGAAAGAGAAGGCATATTTAGAGTAATAGGTGTAAAGAATTAAACTACTTGATTCAATGACCAATTGAATCATTAACCCCCATGTTTTATTGCATTCTTGTGCTGATGGACTTTGTCGTGTGTTGCGTTCATTCAACTCTCAATTCAGACCTCCTGCAAAGAAAAGACACAAAGTGCTGGAGTAACTCAGTGGGTTAGGCAGCATCTCTGGAGAACATGGGTAGGTGATGTTGCTGGTCAGAACCATTCCCAACCCGAAAGGTCACCTATCTATGTTATCCAGAGATGCTGCTTGACCTGCTGAACTACTCCAGGCCCAGCTTAGAGCTGCGGTGCTCCAGCGGCGGCGGCGGTCCGGCTTAGAGCTGCGGTGCTCCAGTGGCAGCGGTGGTCCGGCTTAGAGCTGCGGTGCTCCAGCGGCGTCAGAGGCCTGGATCGCCTCAGCGCAGAGGGAGAACTAGGAGGGATGAAGACAATGACTTAAGACTTTTGCCTTCCACCACATATCCAACATCCACCACTGGTGAACTCATTGCGGTGGATGTTGGATATGTGTTTATTGTGTGTTTTGTTTTTTATTATATGCTATGACTGTATGGTAACAATTTTGTTCAGACCGAAAGGTCTGAATGACAATAAAGGAATCTAATCTAATCTAGTATCTTGTTTTGTAAGCCGGCATCTGCAGTTCCTTGTTACTCCCACCTCTCTGATGGAAGGACAACCCTTGCCATGTGAAGATCATGTGCTGATTTGATGTACAGAGCACCGAAGGACATAGCATGGACTCGCTGGACATAGAGGAGTTTCATTATATCCTCCAATAATGTCTCACAGCAGCCAGGCATTCAGAGAGTGGAAGTTCTTCCTTTTGCAGTACATCTTGGATTTCACGTACAGTGCCTGCCATGTGATGAGAGTACAATGAGAAAAATCCTACACCACAGAGTTCAGAGTCTAGAGATACAGTGTGGGAACAGGCCTTTTAACCCACTGTGTCTTCTCCGACCAATAAATCACCCGCACACTAGTTTGATGTACTACACAATTGGAGCAATTTACAGAAGGGAATGGGCAAACTCTGCACCGGCAGCACCCGGATTCAGGATCGAACCTGCGTCCCTAGCACTGTGAGGCAGCAGTGTGACTGCTGTGCCACTGTGCCGCCTTTTTGGATGCCTACATTTCCTGTGAAGCCGCATGCCAAGACTGCCTGCCACCTATGCCAAAGGAACACATGGTACATTATGCTGTAGAAACAAGGAACTGCAGGTGCTGGTTTACCAAGGAAAGACACAACATGCTGGGGTAACTTAATGGGTCAGGCAGCATCTCTGGAGAACATGCATAAGTGACAATTAGGGTCGTGACCCTTCTTCAAACTGATTCTACGTTTCGAGTCGTGACCCTTCTTCAGACTGATATATTTCACGTTGTGACACTTTTGATCAGTCTGACGAAAGTCCTGACCCGAAACGTCCCCTATCCATGTGCTCTAGGGATGCTGCCTGACCCGCTGGTACATTACACTGCTCACCAATTACCAACCCATGTGCAATCACCCAACCCTTACCTGCCATCTTATTTATGAGTCAAATGTATTCTCAGAGTTTGGGAGGGAAGAGAAGGATGAACAAAGGCAGAAACAAGTTATCTAAATCTGCTCACTAGTATGTCTCAGTAATACTGTGAGAGGCGTGGCAAATTGTGGATTGTTTATAGTCCATTTTACAGATCAATTTAACACAGCTGATATCAATTATTACCACTTACCAATTTAATAGCACTTAAAAAATAGTCTTTCTAATGTATAAGGACATTACAGAGGGAAAAGGAAGCGTTGCAAAGGAAACCTTCATTCTACAAATATTGGGCCAGCCTCCAGAAACACAAGAGAATTGTTGTCATTTAGCTATGGTTATGTTTTCATTAATAATATGATATTATACAGGTAAATGGAGCATGACAATTTCCTCTACAATAATTTTCTTTGACTCCATTAACTTCAGCCCTGACCTCCTGACTTGCTCAGTAGCCTCTGTATTTTAAATTTTATTTCAAATCTCCATCGTCTGCAGTTTTTTGGCTTGTAGGTTGCTGTGATGGCTATTTTGTGAAGGAGAGCCATGTGTTACTGCAAGAAGGGGCAGCACAGTTAGTACAATGTTAGAGTCCCTGCCATTACAGCTATAGAGACTCGGGTTTAATCCTGACTATGGGTGCTGACTGTACAGAGTTTGTACGTTCTCCCTGTGACCGCGTGAGTTTTCCCCAGGTGCTCCGGCTACCTCCCACACTCCAAAGATGTACAGGTTTGTAGGTTAATAGGTTCGTTAAAATTGTAAATTGTCTACAGTGTGTTGGATAGTGCTGGTGTACGAGGTGATCTCTTGTCGGCGCGATGGTGGGTCAAAGGGCCTGTTTCCACGCTGCCTAAAGTGGAAGCCTAGGACTAAATACAAAAGCTTCACTGTCTAGAAGTGTTGGAAAATAATTCGAAGTTTTGTTGGAGTTACGAATAACCAGAGGTCTGGACATGTCAAAGCAATTTTTCAAATATTTACAGTGTACAATTGTTGATAGTGATCAATTCAGTGAGATAGATTTGGAAAGGGGCCTGTAATGGCACGTAGGAGATTGTGCGACTTAACCTCCATCCATTGCCCTCGTGACTTCTTATCCTGGATGCATTTGTTATGAAACATTTCCATTTATCTGCTCTCAAATCCATGTTTTCAATTTTTTGGTTTGTGGTAAACAGTACATAGCTGCATTCTTCCGAGGTACAAACCTCTGGAAAGAACAAGGTTTTGACGGCACTTACCACAATCAGCACACACTTCATGCTTCAGAATTGGTTCGTTTTTAACATCTATTCCTTCATGCTCACTCTTCACACTTCAGCAAGGTCATAGTTAAGGGCCTGTCCCACTTGCGCGACCTTTACAGGCGACTGCCGGCACCCGTGATAGGTCGGCGGAATTTTCAACATGTTGAAAATTCAGCGGCGACCAGAAAGATACTACGACTCTTTGGAGACCTCTCACGACCATAGGAGACCTCTCACGACCATACAGGCTGTACGGTCGTGAGAGGTCTCCTATGGTCGTGAGAGGTCACCCGTGACATGTTGCAGGGGTCACCTGTATGGTCGTGAGAGGTCTATAAAGAGTTGTAGCGTCCTTCTGGTCGCTGCTGAATTTTCAACATGTTGAAAATGTCGGCGACCAATCACCGGTGCCAGCAGTCGCCTGTAAAGGTGTTATGTTCCTAGGCATCCAAGGAAGATGTTGATGGCATCAAGTGGGAACCTGCGGAGGAAGATTGGGAGAGACTGTTAGCAGGTAAGGGGTCACCTGGCAAGTGGGAGGTTGGAGGGTTTCAAAAGTGCGATAGTAGATAATAAGATTACATGGGCAGTGTGTTCCTGTTAGGATGAAGAGTGAAAATAGTAAGTTTAGAGAACCCTGGTTGACAACATATGTTGAGGTTCTGGACAGGAAAAAGCAAGAAGCGCATGTCAGATAAATGGCAGAGCCCTGGAGAGTGTTGCAGAGCAGGGATTTAGAGATACAGTGTGGAAACAGGCCCTTCGGCCCTCTGAGTCTGCACCGACCAGCAATCACCCTGTACACTAGCACTATCTTACACATCAGCGCCAATTTACAATGGGACAATTTACAATTTGCTATGGGATGCTGTTTAGTTTATATATACACGCAGAAACAGGCCCTTCGGCCCACCGAGTCTGCCGCCCAGCTATCACTGTACACTAATACTATCCTACACACTAGAGACAATTTACAAATTTTACCGAAGCCAAATACCATACATCTTTGCGGTGTGGGAGAAAACCAGACCGGCAAAATCTGGCAAAAACCCATGCGGTCACGGGGTGAACGTACAAACTCTATACAGACAGCATCTGTAGTCAGGATTGAACCCAAGTCTCTGGCACAGTAAGGCAGCTATCTGGCACTGAAAGGTAAGCTAAGGTAAGGTCTCTGGTGCTGGCTGCAAGAGCTGTTCTTCCATTTGCAGCCCTCTCAGTGTTCCTTATCCATAATCATTACTCCCTTGCATATCTTGTCTGCTCCCATTCCAACCCCCCCACCCACCCAACATTTGACACAGATACTTAATTATAAACTAAAATCCAAAAGCATGAATTGAAGAGTTTTTAAATAAATGAATTATAACAAATTGTGATGAACTCAATTTAAGGTTTACCACTGCCTGGGTCAACATAGTAGACTATTGACACAGTCCGGAAAGGACAGGAATCAGACTGGGGATAAGATGTAATGAAGAGGGTCTGAAGTTGTCAAGAGTGACATAATTTGATGAATGTTGTTTTGAATGACTTCAAATGTCAACCACAAAGTTTTTCTTAGTGGTGGCTGCTTAAAGCAGAATAATGGCACGATAACAATTTCATTTCAGAGTCACGTGAGTGACTTCGTGAAGACCCCGCCAGCATGCATGCGCGACATATCGTCGCTCGCAGTTACAGTCGACGGCTGGAGGTGGAGCGCGTCTCACCACCAACCCTTCATAAGAGCCACTCAGGTAGGTACAACTAACCTTGAGCTGGTTGATTTCTGTATTGAGAACTGTTTGTTCGCAGGAATTCATGGATAGGAGAAAGAATACGGGTCGCAGAACTTCTGAAAGAAGTCAGCGACCACTTTTCCCGGAGCTGCACACTACAACGGCAACACCCGCTAGTCGGGCCGGGAAAAAGGCACGAAAATCGGGGAGCCCTACGACTACAGGACTCGACCCACCTACACAGCGGATTTCAGACCAGCAAAGTGGGAGTATCGCGTCAGAGCAGGTCAGACAAAATCCTGACTTTTTATCACTATCTCCCCCTGTAAGGGAGAGCTTAGCAGACATGAGCAAGCGTGTTACCCGTTCCACGGCACACTCTTTCTCCCCAGCCACTCGGGCCACTCAAGGACGAGTTGGGGGAAGAGCTGCACTTCAGTCAACTAGCCCTGATAGGGTCGACTTTTCACCAGTACAAACCGCAAGACCGCGGAGAGGTGAACAATTGAGACCAGGGTCTGCTGGCATATCAACCAGGGCCAGTATTGACTCACCACCTAGCAAGGCCAGTAAAACTCGGGCAGGTGGAGTCTCATCCCTGTCACCGCACCCCCCATTAGTGGCAGAACGTGACCGTACGTCGCCTTTGTCCCTTAGGAGGACAAGTGGCAAGCCCGCGCGGACGTCGGGTCACCACGCTGCGGCGGCAGGTGCCGACTTTTCACCGCACATGTCCTTTGAGGCTAGCGGTCCGTTCTCGTTTGAAAGACGGCGAACGAGCGGCAGGTCTGCGCGGGAGTCGCATAGCCCCGCAGCAGCAGCAGGTAGCGACATCCTTGGCTCGGCACCCAAGTTCTTACCTCGACGAGGTACGGGCCAGTGATAAAAGCCTCGGGGGTTCTTTTGGACCTGAGGGTTCTGACCTATCATCCGCATATGGTGGAGATGGTCGTATAGAACGAATGGAACGCATGATGGAGCGTATCCTACAGCAAAATCTCCAGCAGCAGGACATGCCCTCCAGTTCCAGGAGATTCTCGATGGGAGGAAATATATCCCCATCATCGATGCCCATATAGTTATGGCATATTGGATGATATCCTAATCATAGGAGATACCCTGGAATCAACAAAATTGGCAGTCACAGCCACTGCTTCATTATTCCAAAAAATGGGGTTTATAATCCATTCAGACAAGTCAATGTTCTATCCATCACAGGTTATGAACTATCTGGGATTCACAATTGATACCAATCAAATGATTACTTCCATACCAATTAACAAAGCTATGGACAATTGATACCAATCAAATGATTACTTCCATACCAATTAACAAAGCTATGGACATCATCGAGGCATGTAATAAACTGGTCTGCGCCAGTACACCAACAATTAGACACGCTGCTAAGCTAATTGGGAAATTGGTAGCCGCATTTCCAGCTACCCAATTTGGACCTTTACATTATCAAAATTTACAAAGATCCAAGATTTCAGCATTAAAATTGAATGCTGGACATTTTGATAGACCTATGCAGCTGCCAATAAAGGCAAACATTGAGTTACAATGGTGGATTGACAATATTCGTAACTCATTCAAGCCCATCATTGTGCCTCGTCCGTTGGTGTATTTACAAACTGACGCAAGCTCCCATGGCTGGGGAGCTACTGACAACAATTCTAGTTGTGGTGGCAGATGGGACTCACAAGAATCTACCCTTTTGTTATCACTAGGGATAAATTATTTGGAGATGCTTGGAGCATTTCACGGACTTAGAGCTTATTGTTCAAACCTTACTGATACTCATGTCCATCTCCAAATAGACAATACCACTGTGGTGGCATGTTTAAATCACATGGGCAGTATCGGGTCAATTACTTGCGATGAATTGGCTAATACAATTTGGCTCTGGTGCATACAACGTAATATTTGGATATCAGCTACCTATCTTCCAGGTGAGCTCAACATAGTGACGGACACCAGATCATGACTATTCAATGATAACATCGAATGGATGTTAAATCCCCAAATATTTACTAAAGTCACAGCCACATTTGGTAAACCGGATATCGACCTTTTTGCGTCACGGTTAAACCATCAGGTACCAACACATGTATCATGGGAACCAGATCCTGGGGCAATAGCGATGGACGCTTTTTCGCTGCACTGGGGGAAATAGTTTTTCTATGCATTTCCTCCATTTTGCCTCAGTCGGGTATTGCGGAAAATCAAATTAGATTCTGCAAAAGGTATTTTACTCATACCCGACTGGCCTACACAACCATGGAATCCGGTGGTCCTTGGGATGATCAGAGAACCATGGGCAATTTTGGAAAAATGCCCTGAATTGGTGACTAACCCCACTACAGGGGAATATCATCCGTGCCACAGTCATTTGAACTTATTGGCCTGCAGGTTTTGAACAGACCCCTGCTGCAATATGGTCTCACATCAAGGACCATGGATACCATCGGAGCATCGTGCAGAGAGTCAACAAGACGGCAGTATCTAACCCAAATAAGAAAATGGGAGGCTTACTGTACTCAGATGAACATATCATATGACTCCGTAACCATACCACATGTGCTGGAATTTCTTGCGGGGTTGCATCATGATGAACACCTCGGCTACAGCGCCATCAACAGTGCCAGAAGCGCACTATCTTCCTACCTTACCATTGAAGTAGGATCACACAAACTAGTGTCCAAATTGATGAGGGGTGACTTCAATGCAAACCCTCCCCAATGACATTACAACGTTACCTGGGACATTGGGGTAGTGTTAACCCTACTCAGGACATGGTTACCCATGGTTGGACTTCCATTGGACAAACTCACCTTGAAATTGGTGATGTTATTGGTGCTAACATCAGCACGACGGGTACAGACATTACAAAAAATCAATATCGTCAAAATGGTCTCTACCCCGGAGAGAGTAACTTTTTACATTGACGAGTTACTGAAGCAGCACAGGCCTGGGTTTACAGGGCTGCAGCTGGTTTTTCTGGCATACCCCGCTGATGTGAGGCTCTGCTTAGCGACCCATATCCGTCACATAAAAGTGACGCGTGCCCTAAGGGGAATGGAGAGGTATCTGCTGATAAGCCATAAGAAACCACATCACAGGGTGATGATGCAGACGATCTCCAGGTGGCTTAGGGTCGTGTTGGATGCAGCAGGTATTGACATTAATATCTTTAAATCCCATTCTACCAGGGCTGCATCCACGTCGGCGGCAAAGGTCATGGAGGTGCCCATGGACCATATTCTTGCCACAGCGGGGTGGGCTAGTGAAGCCACTTTTCAGCGGTTTTACAATAAATCTGTTACCATTCCTGTTTTGTTCGCTGAGGCCGTGCTTAGTCTGGTCAGCAACATACAGTTATTCCCCAGTGAGGGGTTTCTTTTTTGTTTATGATTAATAAGCATTATTATTTTTTCAGTACATTCAGTCTGAAACATGTTTTATACTCCGATCCATCCATATTGTGACGTGTGAGAGCATGGACGTGATCCAGGGCATGTAATCACAGAGCTTTGAAATCTTCACTAGTCATTCACATGACTCCGAAATGAAATAGTAAGATTAAACGAGAACTTACCAGTTTGAAGTTTGATCTTTATTTTATGAGGAGATGCGATGAGGGATTTTGTGCCCTCCGCTCCCAACCCTCTATCATAAGGTCAACTGGTATATAGAGTCTCTTCAATCTTACTATAACAAGTCATTTCCTTGTTGTTGGTTCTGTGATTCCACACCGCTGCTTTGAAGAATGTCGCGCCTGCGTGCTGGCGGGGTCTTCACGAAATCCCTCATCGCAACTCCTCGTAAAATAAAGATCAAACTTCAAGCTGGTAAGTTCTCGTTTAATCTTACTATTAAAAAACCTTCATCATAAATATTTGGAATACCACGAGTCATCTTATTACAGATGGATTATTCAGGGATTCAGTTAGCAAATCCTCATAAATATTATCATCCATAATTCAAAACCTACTTAACAATGTCACATAGGCGTTCTTTACCCAACTATTTCACATATTAATGGGAAATGTTGGTTTAAACAGATGCATAATTACCCATGCTAGGCTAGAAGTCAGCATTTAAGGTATCCTTTTGGTACTTATGTATTGTTTAGTTTAATTTAGTTTAGAGATACAGCGCGATGACAGGCCCTTCGGCCCACCGAGTCCGCGCTGACCAGCGATCCCCGTACACCAACAAACACTATTCTACAAACTAGGGACAATTTACAATCTTTACCAAAGCCAATTAATCTACAAACCTGTATATCTTTGGAGTGTGGAAGGAAACCGGAGCACCCGTGGAAAACCTACGTGGTCACATAGAGAATGTACAAACTCTGTACTGACAGTAGCAGTAGTCAGGATTGAACCTGGGCCTCTTGCACTGTAAGGCCACTGCGCCACTATGCCACCCTTATAATTACCCTCAGCTTTGTGGATACAAATCATCGTGAACAGTGGTAAAGATGTTAAAGTCATATAATTTTTGAGATGGTGTTCCATCCACATTTCTACAGGCACTCCAGGTATTTCTTTAGTCTGCCTCCATTAAATGGATGAGCAAACCACTGGTGGGATCAGTTGCAATCGAGAAGCTGCAGCGTACATTAATATAAAGAGAAATTACTGGTAGTTCCATGTGATTAAATGTTTTGTTAACATGCCTAGGAGGCTAATAGTTACAGACATTGCATAACACAACACAATAAAGTTTCATTGTGATCTGAAGAAGGGTCTCGACCCAAAACATCATCCATTCCTTCTCTCCAGATGCTGCCTGTCCCGCTGAGTTACTCCAGCATTTTGTGTCTATCTTCGGTTTAAACCAGCATCTGCAGCATCTTCCTACACAATAAAATTGCAGCTTATTAATTGCTTCTTATTTTCTGATTTTATTTTATGCTCATTGGTAAACTCTTATTCAAGTACATCTAATCAATGGATGATTTCATTTTATTTTTGACAGTTAGTTGACCAATGTTCTGTGATGACCTGGGATAACCTTTTTCACTGTCCATTATATAACCAATGTTAGTGTCATCCACGAACTTACTTATCATGCCATCTACATTCACATCCAAATCATTAATATAAATAAACTACAGTGTTTCAGAATGGATCTCTGTGACACACCAACTATTACAGACCTCCAGTCTGAAAACAACCCTCTATCTCCACCTTCTGTCTTCAACTTTATGATAAACCAATTTTCAGACTGGAGGTCTGTAATGGTTGGTCTGTAACATGAGTAAAATAAAATGTTTCGTTTAGACATACCGCATGGAAATAGACCCTTCGGCCCTTTGAGTCTACGCCGACCTTCAACCACCCGCCAACACTAGTTCTCTGTTACAGCACTGCAGACATATTAGAGGTAATTAACAGACGCCAATTAATCTACAAACCTGCACAGCTTTGGGATGGAAACTAGAGCACCCAGAGGAAACGCAGTCTATCATGTTGAAAGGCAGAACGTGCAAACTCCACATAGACAGCGCCCGAGGTCAGGAACGAACCAGAGTCTATGGTGCTGTGAAGCTCCAGTTCTACCAGCTATGCCACTGTGCTGTCCCTATGTGATTAATGCAGGATTACTGTAAATGAGTGGTTAACATTGCATTCAAATTGTATGAATTGCATCATTTCATATCAAGGCCATTTACCTCAACGTTTAACTTAGTTTTCTGTTTCACAGATGATGAGGAGCTCAGACACTTTTGGTTACAACTTTAGTTAACCAGTAATTGTAATATTTTATAAATAGATTAAACTTATTTCATTGCATGAACTAAGTAAAATTCAATATTCCAGATGCTACAATGCTATAAATACTTAATTTGTAGCATTTGGTTTTGTTGTTATTTTTTTTCATTTAGCAAATTGCGATCTTAGCAGTAAATCTGAAACTCTATAACATCTGCAACAAAATTAGAGAGGGTTGGGCTCACCTTGTGAATACTGTACCCTGATAGAGTTGAAAGCAAGTGTTAAATTGAGCTAATCACCTTCTATCACCTGTATCCTTGATTTGTATTTTATTTTCTTATTGTAGGTGAACTCAATTAGTATTGTTATGATGTGACAGCATCATATTTTACTGCAAGATTTCCTACTAAACTGAAGCGGATTACTGTGGCAATTTTTGCAAGGGAACTCACCCCCTTGATTTATGCATGGAAGTGCCCCAAAAATAAAAGGCATATTTGATATACTAATGTTTGGTTTAGTTTAGTTTGGAACTACAGCGTGGAAACAGGACCTTCAGCCCACTGAGTCCACGCCATCTAACGATCACCCGTACACTAGTTCTATCTTCACACTAGGGGCAATTTACAGAAGCCCAGTAACCTACAAACTTGCATGTCTTTGGGACATGGGATGAAACCGGAACACTCGGAAAAAACCCACACGGTCACAGGGAGAACTTACAAACTCCGTACAGAGAGCATCCATAGTCAGGATTGAACCCAGATCTCTGGCGCTGTAAGGCAGCAACTCTACTGCTGCACCACTGTGCCGCCCTAAATGTAGGTTATACATTAATGTAGGTGATACATAAATAAGAAGCAAAATCATTTGAGCCAGCAAAAGGCAGTGATTGAATGCCCAGCTTCAGTGACACTCACAAAGTGCTCAAGTTGCACTCAAGTGGTTTATGACGTTGTCTGAAAAGTTCACATGAATTATTATCCTGCAACTTGCTCCAGCGTTTACTAGGTTTGATGTACTATGTGATAGAACCAAAGCATTTTGGCTGAGAATCAACAGTGGCATCAAACACAGTCAATGGCATTAAGGGTAGCAATTAGAAATACAGCGATTTAAACGTTGATCTGGAACATGAAGTCCCCATTGCCCTCCTGGACCCAACAGCCTGACAGCTTTGGCACAAGCATTCGGTAAGCAAACTGCTAACATAGGTTCTCCTGTTAAAAATATTTTACTAAATCAGCCCAGAGTTGAATTCGATTTAATTGCCCTTCCAACTGCTTTCTTCACCAGGGTATTGGGACGAGTTTCAGTGGTGAAACCTGCCTCTCTCCCCCTGACTACACCTCAGTAGCTGAGGCCAGTTACGGGCTAGCAAATTCCAGTCGGCTGAGGTCAACTGAGGAAGCAGAAGGATCAATTCATGGTGGCACAGTGGCACGGCGATAGAGTTGCTGCCTCACAGCGTCAGAGACATAGAAACATAGAAAAGAGATGCAGGAGTAGGCCATTCGGCCCTTCGAGCCTGCATCGCCATTCAATATGATCATGGCTGATCATCCAACTCGGTATCCTGTACCTGTCTTCTCTCCATACCCCCTGATCCCTTTAGCCACAAGGGCCACATCTAACTCCCTCTTAAATATAATCAATGAACTGGCCTCAACTACCCTCTGTGGCAGAGAGTTCCAGAGATTCACCACTCTCTGTGTGAAAAATGATTTTCTCATTTCGGTCCTAAAAGACTTCCCCCTTATCCTTAAGCTGTGACCCCTTGTCCTGGACCTCCCCAACATCGGGAACAATCTTCCTGCATCTAGCCTGTCCAACCCCTTAAGAATTTTATAAGTCTCTATAAGATCCCCCCTCAGTCTTCTAAATTCCAGCGAGTACAACCCGAGTCTATCCAGTCTTTCTTCATATTGAAGTCCTGCCATCCCAGGAATCAGTCTGGTGAACCTTCTCTGTACTCCCTCTATAGCAAGAATGCCTTTCCTCAGATTAGGAGACCAAAACTGTGCGCAATACTCCAGGTGTGGCCTCACCAAGACCCTGTACAACTGCAGTAGAACCTCCCTACTCTTGTACTCAAATCCTTTGGCTATGAATGCCAACATACCATTGGCTTTCTTCACTGCCTGCTGTACCTGCATGCCTACTTTCAATGACTGGTGTACCATGACACCCAGGTCGCGCTGCATCTCCCCTTTTCCTAATCGGCCACCATTTAGATAGTAGTCGGTTTTCCTATTTTTGCCACCAAAGTGGATAACTTCACATTTATCCACATTATACTGCAAGTTTATTATTGCCATGTCAAGAGAGAGTTAGACACAAAATGCTGGAGAAACTCAGCAGGACAGGCAGCATCTCTGGAGAGAAGAGTTATGTTTGCTACTTTATAATTCCTGGTTAAATGGCAAATGTAAATCTAACACAAGTATTGTTCACCCACCCTGACTGGCACATCGTAAAAAGTCCTCCTGACACTTCCTTTAAAGCTTCAAACTTACACAGCACCTCCTCATGCCTCAGTCTCCACTCCATGTGACACTATTGGTCAAAATTATGGGGAAGAAAAAGTCAATCAACTGTGGTACACTCACAGTTCACTGAAAATCGGACCTGCAACCCAATGCTCCAGTGGTGCCCAAACCTGGCGAGCCCCAGGCTGTTGCAGGGCCTCCAGCTGTTGGACGTCCAGATTGTCCAGCGAACCGACGTCTGTCTCCTCGCCCGTCATCCTTTGTGCCCAGGGGGTGACTCCCGCAGCTGACCTTGAGGGCACGGAAGGACAGACCCCAGTTCACACTCTTACCGGCCTTGCTCCTCGCCCGTCACTCCCTTCTCTCCGGTCTCTGGTCTGCGGAGAACGAGCAGGGGCGGGTTTGGCCGCGTTCGCAAGTCTTCTGCATCCAGCCGCATGGCCCACCGCGTCGTTGTGCCAACAATGAGGTTTCAGCTATCTTGCTGTCAGCCTGGGCACAAAAGATTAATTGTAGGGCTCACTCCTACCACTGGTTAAATGGGATTCAATTCCTCATGGTGATAGCAGAGCTTAATTATTTACAGATGCTCACATTAACAACTCTGAAGTCTTATTTACAGTTCTTAACTGACCTGCTGGCTTAAACCTTATTTTGAGTGGCAGAGTTGACAAAACTGGACACTAATATATTCACAGTCTCACAGCAATTAACCTTTTTCCCTGTTGTCTTTCAGTAATGTACACTAGCACAGTGAACCCTTTAATAAACTGCAGGAGTGCCGGTCTGTGAAATGAATTCCTTTTGGTTTAATGTGTATAATATGTGGGAGGATTCAGCCATGCTGCGCAATCCTAGTCATGATGCTCAGTGAATGTGAGCAGACTAAATGAGTCGGCCTTCAACTCTCTATCACTTGTTGCATAGGACATAGTGCAGATAGACATAAAGTGTTGGAATAACTCAACGGGTCAGGCAGCATCTCTGGAGAATAAGGTGGGTGATGTTTCGGGTTGGGACCCTACTTCAGACTTGGTGTCCTGACCCAAAATCTCACCCATCATTTTCTCCTGAGATGCTGCCTGACCCGTTGAGTTGTGTCTATCTTTGGTATAAATCAGCATCTGCGATTCTTTGTTTCCATAGAACAGCACAGCAAGGTCTTTGGCCCACAATATCTGTGCCAAACATAAAGCCAAGATAAGTAAATCTCACCTGCCTGATCCATAACCATCCATTCCCTGGACACCCGTGTGCCTATCTAAAACCATCTTAATTATCGCTATCGCATCTGCCTCCACCGCCGTCCCTGCAGACCGTTCCAGGCACCCATCACCTTCTGCGTCAAAACTTGCCCCACATCTTCTTTAAATTTTGCCCCTCTCACCTAAAGGTTATGCCCTCCAGTCTTTGACATTTCCACCCTGGGAGAAAGCATCTGACTTATGAACGGTGCAGCACATTATATTAACCCCAGATCTGCCTTGGCGTCCCAGAATTCTGGGACCTATGTGCTAAACAGGTTAACGGTGGAAACTCACCTCATTATATGGTCAGACTGGGCTAGGGGGTGGGGGTGGAATAGGGGAATCTGGTAGGTTTTTGGTGAGGGCACGAAGTTTTGAACCATGGTCAAAGATCACAGATACTCAGACATAGCGGCACAGTCGCATCAAAAAAACCCTAACCTTTTCAGTATTATTTCCATTTGATTCTGTTGGGAATGTTCAGGTTCACTGAGTGCAAACTATCCAGAAAGTCAGGGAAAAATGCAAGTGTTTTCTTTTGTCATGTGCACTGGATATGAACCGGAACAAAGAAAGTTTGAATGAACAGTCAGAAGAAGGGTCCCGACCTGAAACGTCATCTATCCACGTTACTCCGGGAATGCTGCCTGACCCACTGAGTTATTCCAGCACTTTGTGCCCTTTTTTTCTATGGAAGTCTAACTGGCTGCAGTTATACAGGTACATTAGGAGTGACCACAACAACAACTACATATACAATACTGTAAACCAGACCACGATGAGTGCAAAAATATGGCGTTGGAGTTGTGTCTGGCTGCACAGCTGTGCGTGTAGAGAGTTGAGCAGGGGACTGAGTCCACAGACCCCTGATGCACATGGTGTGAAACGTTTGGACGAAGGCCTGCCTCCTTGATTTTACACATGGTGAACTAGTTACAGTAACTCCTCAGGGAACAACAAAGTGCTTCCAGATTCTGAAGAACAAAGACTGATGCTGAGTCACGCTGGGTTTTTGACCACATTTCTCAGTGACTGAGTCAAGAGCGAGGTTGGCTCTGTGAGCCTGCTAGTTAGTCTGTCCTTAAACCCAGGGATTACCAGAACATGTGGAGAACATGCAAGACATTTACAATCGGAATAAAAATGTCCCACAGAAACATGACTAATCTCTGACATACTGAGTCTTCTTTATTTGGCTCTGTTGGTTCAGAGTTGTGTACAACACACTGACCCAGCCTTGTAGCCCCATCATTATTTTGCCATTTCAGCCTTGAACTGTGCCAATCCAGAAATTTGATCAGGCATTTCTGGGCCTGATTCATCCCCTGTACACCTGATATGATTTCAATGCTGTTTATGGCATGCGATACAGCATGGAAACAGGCCTCTTGGCCCACTGAGTCCACATGACCCATAAAATAGTTCTTTCTTGCACACTAGGGACAATTTACAAAGGTCATGCCTATACTAATTCGGACTTTTCACTTTTAGAAATGCATCAAGGAAAAACTAAGGATTGATGTGTTGGATAGTTTAGTTTAGGGAAACAAGGCCCTTTGGCCCAACAAAGCCACACTGACCAATGATTACCCCTATGGTTTAGATTACCTCTAAAATTGCAGCAGGATCTTGATCGATTGGCCAGGTGGGCTGAGGAATGGTTGATGGAATTTAATACAGAGACATGTGAGGTATTGCATTTTGGGAAGTCTAACATGGGCGTGACCTACAGACTGAATGGTAGGGCTCTGGGGACAGTTGCAGAGCAGAGGGATCCAGGAGTGCAGGTGCATGGTTCCTTGAAGGTTGAATCACAGGTAGATAAGGTGGTCAAAAAGGCTTTTGGCACATTGGCCTTCATCAGTCACTTTTGAGCATAGAAGTTGGGAGGTCATGTTGCAGTTATTTAAGATGTTGGTAAAACCGCATTTAGAGTATTGTGTTCAGTTCTGGGCACCATGTCATGGGCAACATGGAAAGATGTTGTCAAACTAGAAACAGTACAGAGAAGATTTATGAGGATGTTGCCAGGACTAGAGGGTTTGAGCTATAGGTAGAGGTCGAGTATGCTGGGACTCTGTTCTCAGGAGCGCAGGAGGATGAGGGGTGACCTTATAGAGGTGTATAAAATCATGAGAGAAATAGATCAGGTTGATGCAGAGACTCTTGCCCAGAGTAGGTGAATCGAGGACCAGAAGACATAGGTTTAAGGTGAAGGGGAAAAGATTTAATAAGAATCTGAGGGGTAACTATTTCACACAAAGGGTGGTGGGTGTATGGAACAAGCTGCCAGAGCAGGTAGTTGAAGCTGCGACTATCCCAACTTTTAGGAAACAGTTAGACAGGTACATGGATAGGACAGGTTTGGAAGGATATGGACCAAATGCATGCTGGGACATGTTGGACGGTGTGGGCAAGTTGGGCTGAAGGGCCTGTTTCCACACTGTATCACTCTATGATTCTACGAAAGATGGAGGTTTCCCCGATCCCACCCCCACATAAAACATACCAAGAAACATTAAAACATACATTTAAGACTTACTTAAAATAATAAAAACAGAGAAGGGACGAGACAGACTGTTGGCGAGGCGGCCATTAAGGGCACCACCCACTGGTGGAAAGTTTAGAAGCACAGCGCAAAAAAATGCCCTTTGGTCCACCAAGCCCACGCCAACCAGCAATCACCCTGTACACTGGCACAATCCTACACGTTAGGGACAATCTCTACCGAAGCCAGTTAACTTACAAACCCGTACATCTTTGGAATGTGGGAGGAAACCGGAGTACCCGGAGAAAACCCATGTGGTCACTGGGAGAGGAACAACCATGACAGGGGATCCACGGGGAGACGGAGAAGGCGGAGAAACAGGGACCGCAGCTGGCGGACGCACAGGGGAGGGCAGATGAGCCTTGGGTGGACAAGGCTGGTAAGGACGTGCAGGCATGGACTGAGGCAGCATCGTTGTCATTGGCACGGGGGGGGGGGGGGGGGGGGGCATAAGGGACAGCGGGATGAGGACGAGGCTCGTTCACAAGCCGGAGGTGTTGTCGGCACCTCCGATAGATTGTCCCATCGTGGCCAACCAGGTACGAACGTGGGGAACCAGCAGAGCCCACGACAGTAGCGAGCCTGGAGTGGCCGGATGGCGATCGCATACGGCCGATCTGGCCAGGGAAGAGAGGTGGTAGGGAACGGCTGGTCTTGTCATGGGAGCGCTTCTGGATATCTTGTCTATGGGCAATGCGCTTCTGGACAGTGGCAGGATCAAGGATGGAGGGTTCGAGCGACTGCTGGGTCACCGGGATCGGAGGCCTTGTGATGCGAGACATAAGATGCTGCGCCGGGGAGCCCATGGCATGGTCACGGGAGATGTTGCGGAGGTTCAGGAGGGCAAGGTAAATAAACGACAACGTTCCGGCAACCCCTTTGCACTGCGGACCGCGCGCTCAGCCAGGCCGTTGCACTGTGGGTATTCGGGGCTGCTGGTATAGTGGCGGAAATTCCAGCTGTCAGCGAAATCCCGGAACTCAGCACTGGTGAATTGGCTGCCATTGTCCGACTGCAGGGGATCCGAAGGTCGGGAAGTGGCGGCGCAGCTTCTCGATGACAGCAGACGACGTGAGCGAGTGCAGCTGGTCAACCTCGAACCAGCTGGAGTAGGAGTCGACAAGCACCAGGAAGTGCTTTCCACGCCACTCGAAGATGTCAGTTGCCACCGCGGACCAGGGGAGCTCGGGGGCAGGCTGTTGCATGAGAGCCTGCCACTGCTGGTGCGGAGTGAGGCTATTACAAGTCGGACAGGAGGAAACCCTCTCACGGATGTATTGTGCCATGTCAGGCCAGTAGAACTGGCTCTGAGCGTTGGATAGGGTGGCCTCAGCCCCGGGATGGCCACGGTGTGCGGTTTGAAAGTAGTGGTCGTGCAGCGCAGTGGGCACCACCACCTTGTGTCCCTTCACAATTACACCATCATGCAGCATGAGTTCATTACGAACCAGGAAATAAGGCACTGCACCAGCCGGCAGGGCAGAACAGCGGTCTGGGCAGCCCCGCTTGATCACCGCGGCAAACTGTTGTTGGGAAGAGTCCTCAGCTGTGTGCTGGACTAGGGACTTCATCTGTTTAGAAGGCACGAAATTAACGTTGAGAACCATCAGGTCGGACGCCTCATAGGGGTGACGTTCGGTGGATGCGAGTGGCGCCCGTGACAGCGTGTCGACAATGAACATGTCTTTGCCCTTGCGATAGACCACTTTAAATGTGAACCATTGGAGCTGAAGCAACATGCGCTGTAGTCTGGAGGAGGCAACGTGTATAGGCTTGTTGAGGATAGAAACCAAAGGCTGGTGGTCTGTCTCAATGGAAAAAGAGTTGCCCAAAATATAGTCTTTGAACTTAGAGCAGGCGAAAACGACTGCCAGCAGCTCCTTTTCGATCTGGGCATAACGCTGTTCGGCGGGGGTCATCGTTCGGGATGCATAAGACACGGGCATTTGCAGGCTGTCGTGCAGTTGCAGACAAGCGGCCCCTAGGCCGAACCTGGAGGCATCACAAGTGAGGACAATGGGGCGCTCGAGGTCAAAATACTTTAACGTCGGGGTGCTGACCAATCTGGACTTCAGAGTGTCAAAAGCTTTCTGATGTTGCGGGAACCAAACCCAAGCAGTGTCCTTTTTGACCAGGTCCCTTAAGGGTGCGCTCAGTTCGCTCAGGTCTGGGATGAACTTTCCCAGGTAATTGACCATGCCTAGGAAACGTTGTAGACCAGGCACGTCAGTCGGTGATGACATCTCGGAGATAGCGGACATTTTCTGCGGGTCGGGCTTCAGCCCCGATGCCGTGAAGACGTGCCCCACATAGGTGACTTCTGGGACGCGGAAACGGCACTTCTTTGGGTTCAGCTTTAGGTTGATATTTCGTGCCCGATCCAGAACTCGGCGGAGGTTGAAATTGTGCTCGGCGACGCCCTTCCCGTAGACCAGGATGTCGTCAACTATGATGGCACACGGGAGGCCGGCAAACAGTTGTTCCATTGTCCTTTGGAATACCTCGCTGGCAGAGTTAATTCCGAATGGCATGCGGAGAAAGCGGAACCTGCCAAAAGGTGTGCTGAAAGTTGTCAGGTATGAAGACTGTTCGTCAAATGGTATCTGCCAGAATGAGATCTTGGCATCGAGAACCGAAAAGACAGTGGCCGGACCGATTCTGTGCAGCTACGTCCTCAACAGTTCGCATGGGGTAATGCGGGCGCTTGATGGCCAAGTTCATGTCCTTCTGGTTGATGCAGATCCGTATTTTGCTCTTGTCCTTTGCTGCAACAACCATGGTGGAGACCCACCGGGTGGGTTCGATCACCTCCTTCAGGACGCCCATGGTCACCATGTCATGGAGGGTAGACTCGACTTTGTCCTTCAGCGCGAAGGAGACCCAGCGCGGCGGGCGGATAACGGGCTTGACGTCCGAATCGAGAGCGATCTTGTAGCTGCAGGGGAGCCTGCCCAGCTCATCATTAAAATGGTCTGGATACTCAGTCAGCGAGTCCAGGGGCAACTGCACCAGGTGAATGTCATGGTGGAAGTTGACCAGGCCGAGGTCCCGGCATGCCCGGACGCCCAGCAGGGGCGTGCATTTGCTGTCCAGCAGAAAGAAAGAGAGGGGCCGAGAGGCCTTCAGTACCTTGCAGTGGAGAGTGGCCCTCCCCACTGGAACGAGCATGCCTCCCCCATAGGCATGCAAGACAGAGCGGTCAGTGGTAACAAGCTCATTATTTCTAATCTTCTTGAACAAGCTTTTTGACATAACGTTGGCAGCCGCCCCCGTGTCGACTTTAGCAGAGAAGGTCGTTCCGTTGACTGTGACTTGAACGGTAGGGTCCGTTATCAGCGCAGGTGCATCCTTCAGAGAAAACATGCTGAGCTCACATTGGGAGGAGCTGGAGTCAGACAGAGGGAGTTCTTCATACTGGTGATGTGAACCAGACGCGGTATCAGCATGTACCAGGTAGTTAGAGAAGTTACGCTGTGGCTGTGCAGGCTTCCCACGGGAACGGCATGCGGCAGAAAAGTGGTTCTGCTTGTGGCAGAAATTGCAAGTTTTACCCAGAGCGGGGCACACATTAAAACGATGGGAAGCAAAGTTACAGTTTGGGCAACGCTGAGGGGTCCTGGTCCTGGGTGGGGGGTTTCCCCTTTGTCGCTGCTGTGTCGTGGCCCGATGGCTGGCAACGCTAGCCGCACGAATATCATGATCAGGAGGCGACACCGCTGAGGTGACAGCCTCTGCCAGGCGGGAGGCATGCAGCGCCTCGTTAAAAGTCAGATCGGGCTTGCAAAGAAGCTCAGCCCTCAGTTTCTCATCCTGGAGACCATAATCTAAAATGTCCCGGGTGACAGTTTCAGGTGTGAGTGTGTCAAGGCTGCAGCGGCGAGCCAAGTGCCGCAGTGCGGCGACAAAATTGTCCAGTGACTCACCCGTGTTTTGGCGGCGACCGAACAGTTTAAACCGCTCCAATATGCAGCTGGTAGAGATGTCACACAGTGCTGTGAAATTGGTAAGCAGACTTACCGGGTCCTGAGCACTCTCGTCGGGAGCGTAGACGAACGACTCCGATCGTTCCAGGGCTTCGGGACTGGCCAGGTTGAGCAGTAGAGAAGCCTTGATCGCAGGGGTTACTGCAGGGTGCGCGATCGTAACGTAATGTTCAAAGTCGCGTCTGAAGACCCTCTAGCGGTGGGCGATGTCAGAATCAAAAACCGGAACATCAGGTTTGCGGCAGGCAGAAGACATGGTAATGAAGGGAAGGGGAAAACTTGGACTAAAGAAACAAAAACCAGTAAACAGGAGGTGCAGGGCAAGAAACCTCTGACACCATGTAAGGAATGGTCTCTTACACACAGTGTCTTTACTACTACTTTCTTCACTAGTCAAATACATTGCAGCCCGAGCTGTACGTGGTCTGTCACTGATGCTAGAGAGAGACCCAGGAGTGGGAAGGTCACAATTATGCTGGATGGTAAGGGGAGCGGTTAGTGGTGGTTATGTCACTATATTAAAGGTATATACACATATCATCTACATTCTCCAAGTCGTGTTCTCGCCCCCCACCTCGCGGCCTACCAGCTGGATCGGAGCAGCCTTCCCTACCGGGGACCAGACCAGAGTTTCGGCAGCAGCGGCACGGCGCTGGATTCACCGTGGAGCGGGCGAGACCTACCCGGATCGCCGTTTGAAGCTCCGGAGCGTTGGGCCCGCTGCTCCAACAACGCGGGGCTGTGGTTCGCGAAGCTCCCAGCGTGGCGGTGCTGACCGACATCACGGAGTCGTGGGGCACCTTGCTGAGGGCCGCCAGCAGTGCTTCTCTGCCCAGTGCGGCCTGGGGACGTCGGGAGCTGCGTAAATTTAACATTTTTGGAGGTCCAAGCCGCCGAGGTTGGCCTCCCGTTCCGATGTCGGAGATCCAACATCCAGGCGAGCGGGCCTGAGCAGCGGGCTGCCCGTAGCGGCGACTGCGGAGGGCTCCGTAGGCCCCGACCACGGGTGAACATCAGAGGAAGATGACTGACGGGTGCCTTCCCTCATAGTGGGAAATGTTTGATTCTGCTGTGTGGGGATGTTTTATGTTGAACTCTATCGTGTGTTGTGTTCGTTATTTTATTGTCTAGCTGTATGGTGATCACATTTCACTGTGCCAACTGGCACATGTGACAAATAAATGTATTTTGTATCTTGTATCTAAACTGAACCAAATTGTCCAACAGACCCATCCATAGCTTTCCCGTGATGCAGTTCTAAAAGTGAAATTTACGAGTATATGTCTCCAGATTATTTCCAAAAAGATGCAGCGAGTAGATTCTGCACCCAATAGATTTGTAGCTCACCGTGTGATTAATAACACAAACCCTTTTTGATTTAAGGCCAATCATTAATCATTACCTCGGAGATAGGGACTGCTGTTATTCCACTCTGCAGACAATCCCACAGCTGCAGCTCCTTCAGTTAATAACAAGGAAAGGCCACGGCCAAATTTAACATCCACACTTTTCAAATACATTTAGTCACTGTGAAAAGGTTAGAAGTATCATGCCTCCTGTGACTATAAATCATAAAGTCTTCAGCTTAACAGTCTGGAACCAATCATCAGATATGAATTAAAAAAAAAGTGTTTGCATTTAGTCCCGTAAAAGCCAAAAATCACCACACTCAGCGTTGTTCATGGGAATGGGCGATGCCGCAAGGATTTTTCATTTTTCCAGTTGTCAGTTGCAAGTTAGTCCCCTTTTTTCTGCTTTTCTCCTCAACACAAGTGTGTAATATAGGCTGAGACATCATTGGTAATGGGAAGTGAGTGGCAGATTACTGCCTTCCTCTTCAGCCAATATATAGGGCACTGGCTCATGGAAGCACGTTTTCCTGGTATCTTGGCCAACAAGACCAACTGCTTACTTACTTTGTCATCTGCTGAGGGGTTTTATGTGTTGAATGTAATATCACATATTAATCAAACAACGTCAGATTTTTGATAGACGCAAAATGCTGGAGTAATTCAGCGGGTCAAGTAGCGTCTCTAAAGAAAAGGAATAGGTGACATTTCAGGTCAGAACCCTTCTTCTGAACCAACCCTTAACGGCGCCAATTCCTTTTCTCCAGAGATGCTGTCTGACCCACTGAGTTACTCCGGCATTTTGTGTCTATCATCGGTATAAAGGAACATGTGCAGTTCCTTCCTACACACATCATCATATTTTTGTTCTTGTCTGGCTTCCTAACACATTTGGTTGCCACTGCCAGAGCAAGCTGAATTGTCAGTATTTACGTCAGTGAGTCAGAAAGTCTAGAGTTTGAATGCTGCCCATGGCTATTCTGGTAAGAGGTGTTTGGAGCTTTGGTTGACAGTGAGTAAATAACCGATGCCCGGTTGCCGTGGGAGGTCTAATTCCCATCAAATGGATCGTTGGACCCCATGAAACTCTCCCACCATATAGGACCAACCACCATCATCTGATGTAAAAGATAGTCACATTGTGGAAGGAATTTCCATCTTGCAAGCTCACTGCTAACCAACTTCCAAATCCTCTCAGTATTTCACATTTTAGTTTTGTTTAGTTTAGAAATACAGCGTGAATACAGGCCCTTCAGTCCACCGGGGCGGCGCCGACCAGCAATCACCCGTACACTAGTTCTATCCTACACACTAGTGACAATTTACAGAAGCCAATTAACCTACAAACCTGCGTGTCGGGAATGCGGTAGGAAAGCTGAGAAAACCCACATTGTCACAGGGAGAATGTACAACCTCTGTGCAGACAACTCCCATAGTCAGAATCAAACCCAGGTCCCTGGCACTGTAGGGCAGCAACTCTATCGCTGTGCCACTGTGCAGCCGCAATGGTGGAATGGTTCCGACCTGAAACGTCACCTATCGTTTTCCTCCAGAGATGCTGCCTGACCCGCTGAGTTACTCCAGCATTTTGTGTCTATCTTCGGTATAAACCAGCATCTGCAGTTCCTTCCTCCCCATCTAAAATCCTCTCACCATATCACATGATTCACAAGACTTGAGTGTGAAGAGATAAATGCACCAACCACAACTTGACCACTCTGCTAGTAAAGATACAAAGACACCATCATTACTTGCCTAGTTTCCTCTCTCAAGGACGCACTGTCCAGTTCTAGTGGATCTTACTCCGTGGAATGATACATTCATGCAAACATGAGCAGAGACTGGTGTTTAATCTTGTAAATGAAATCCAAGGTGAACACATTGTGCTAAGTGGTGTTTGAGAAACGCCAGCTCTCCAAGTGCCGCTGAGCAGATGCGGATAGTGGGCAGATTATGAACTTTGCCAAATGCCAGAGTCTGACATGTAAATTGCTATTCACCACAGAGAAGATCCTGTTCAACCAAGAACTGGTTCAAACATGTACCTGAATACTTAACGTAAAAGCAACAGAGGCACATCAGCAGTAAATGAACCTGTCTTACCAAGGGCCTGATTTATAAGAACAACTCCTACATTGAGGGGATTGTGAGACCAGACACGCACATAAATATTGCTCCACTACTTCAAAAGCTTGTGGGCATTAGATTTCTTCCTACATAACAGAATCCCTATGAAACTCTTTCCCAGAAGTCGGACAGTGGTTTATTTTCTCTTGGTGTATGACCCTAGGGATAAACATTCCAGGAACGTGCTTGTTGACCGCATCACATTGTGACCCGCATGCAACTTCTGCAGAAGAACTCCTGTTTGTAAGTGCTGCTGCTTCAATCCTAAAAGCAAATAGTTCTAAGGTGAGACAGATGGTTGGTACATAACTGAAGTGCACTATTCGTCTTTAAACTGAAAAAGAGGTGGAAGGAATGTACAGGCAGATCCTTTGAGCACTGGTTTAAGAAAACAAATCAAAGTAAATTGCTCGGTGTATATATAAAAAAAAATAGGGATAGAAGTGAACTAATGTAAAACAGTTTTAACACGTTTGTAAAGCATCATTAAAGAATAGGCAAGAAAGCAACTTTGCACAAGGAGATAGATAGTGAATTGCAACAACCATGAAAAGAAATAGAAAAAATAGACACAAAGTACTGGAGTAACTCAGAGGGTCAGGCAGCATCTCTGGAGAACATGAAAAGGTGACGTTTCAGGTTGGGACGCTTTTTCAGACTGCTTTTGCTGGAGTATGGGGGTGAGGGGAGAAAGTTGGAAGAGAGGAGGGGTAGGACAAAGCCAGGCGAGTGATAGGTGGATACAAGTGAGGGGGTGGTTGTGATAGACAGATGGTTGGATAAAGGCCAGAGGCGGAGGCAAAAGGTGTGAAATAATGATAAAAGTGTGAATTGTGAAGTCAGAGGTAGAAATATAAGTGGAAGGGAAGGGGGAAGGGAGAAAAGAGAAATGGGTACTTAGCAAAGTAAATAGGGGGGGGGGGGGTTGGGAGGGGTGAGAAACTGGAGGGCTAAGTGTTTTTTTTTGTAGGCTAATTATATAAAATTGGAGAATTCAACCTACATACCATTAGGTTGTTAGCTGCCCAAGTGGATTATGAGATGCTGTTTCTATGTATAGCTATATATGTCTCAAAATTGCAGATGCCTGAATCTAAGTAGTTGGGCCAAATAAATGATTTGGCAGGAAGTTGTGATAGAACTTGAAATGCTAAATTTTAATTAAATTACTGAAGTCAGCTGCCAGCATAAGTTCAATGGTTCTTTATTTTCAAATTCTTGCACCCGTCGCCATATTTTTATGTCATTTACAAAAGGAAAAAAAAGCCGATAATGATGAGGAATAGCATTAGACTTTGGCTGCACAGAATGGAATTAAGAACACCTGACAGAGGCTTGCGTGTGGTGAAGGGCGGAGCACAAATCCCTTCATTACTTCTGCTCTGTCCCTGAAGGAATGAACTATCACCAGGGCCTGTGCCTGCAAGCTTTATCAAAACCTCCAATACCTCATCAAAGTACAAGCCATTGTTCAACGAGCCTGCAAGGGTAGTACAGTGGTGCAGCGGTAACGCTGCTGCCTTACAGCACCAGAAACCCGGCTTCGATCCTCACTATGGATGCTGTCTATTTGGAGTTTGCACGTTCTTCCTATGACCATGTGGGTTTTCTCCGGGTGCTCCATTTTCCCCTATCGCACTCTAAAGTCATGCTGGTTTGTAGATTAATTGACTTCTGCAAATTGTAAATCGTCCTTAGAGTGTAGGATAGAGCTAGTGTACGGGACGATCGTTGGGCGGCACAGACTCGTTAGGCTGAAGGGCCTGTTTTCGTGCTGCATCTCTAAACTAAACTAGGATTGGTAGATGGCAGTCCAACTTGCAATGAAAAATTGAACTGTATGGCACCTTCTTATAACAATGTCACGCTTTGCTCTCTGTAGGGGGATGGATGCTAATTCCATGTTAACAATTTAATTATTAACATTTTTAATATGACATAGAATAATGCAGAAGTTAGAAAGCCCAAGCCATCTTACTGCAATGTAGTACAACCAAGAATTTGACTGAATTCTTTATTTAGAATTAGTCATGTCAAGAGGTTTGGGTTGGTAAAATCCTGTTTAAAAGGAAACATTATGATGCAAAAAAAAATTGAAGTACATAATTAGGGCTGCACCAAATGCTGTCCTAATTACAGACTTCCACTTTCCACTTGAACAATGTTTTCCAAATTAAGTCCTCTAATCTATCTGATTTTAAATAACAAAAGCCAATGATTGCTTGAAGAATTGCAGTGGACTAAACGGATTTGTGCTGACTTAGGAGGGGAGCGGGAAGGGGGATTCATTTTGAGTATCTGAGGAATTTAGACTTTTGTTTCACATTACAGCAGTTACTCATTTGAATCCCGAATCCTTTTGAAGTTATGACTTCTCAGAAAAAAACTCAGTTATACAATGAAGTGCCTCAACTGTGTTTTAGTTTAGAGATTCAGCATGGAAACCGGCCTTCGGCCCACCCAATCTGCGCCGACCAGCGATCCCCGCACACTAACACTATTCTACATACACGAAGGATAATTTACTATTATACCAAGCCAATTAACATACAAACCTTTGGAGTGTGGGAGGTAACCGGAGGTGCCGGAGAAAACCTACGCAGGTCATGGGGAGAACGTACAAACTCCGTATGAGCAGGACCTGTAATCAGGATGGAACCCAGGTCTCTGACATTATAAGGCAACAACTCCACAGCCGTGCCACCTGTGTTGTTGTTTGGGAGCATGACATGTGGTAAATTCCTCTTTACCTGCCCCAGCATGTGTCAGAATAACATTACTTGAATTCTGTGGCAAAAATAACAGCTTGAAGGAAACCATCAGTAATTTGTTCTAATTATCATTCATTTATGAATCATGCGTATCAAAGCAGAGTGAAAATTAGATCTGCAGTTTCTTGCTTACTATGCAGATTTTGTTGCCAAGGTTTAAGCTTATTATTTGATTTAATGGAAAGGGCCTAAACTATTGGCTAGAATAGATCAGTTATGAATAGTGAGGAGGATTACTTTTAGTTTAGTTTAGTTTAGAGATAGATCCAAGATTGAACCCGGGTCGCTGGCGCTGTAAGGCAGCAACTCTACCACTGCGCCAATTTGCCTCCCTGCCATTAGACTAATGACTGAGATAAGCAGATCGCCTTATGGGGGAAGGTTGTACAGTCTTGGCTTGTACTCTCTGAAGTTTAGAAGCGTATGAGGTGATTTGGTTGAAGGAAATAAGATCCTGAAAAGGTGGACGTAGAGATGATACTTCCCCTTTAAGGAGAATCTAGAATTGCGTTATTGGTTTAAATATGTGATTGCCATTTATGACAAAGATGAGCCAAAATGTTTTATCTCAGATGGTTGAGTGTTTGGAAACGCCTTCCTCTAAGAATGGTGGAAATAAAGCCCTTGAACATTCTTGAGGCCGAGGTAGACAGATTCTTGATAATAAAAGGTCATATAAGCGGATAGGAATGAGGAGTGAAGTTACAATCAAATCAGCATTGATCTTATTGAATGAAGCAGCTGTCTTGGGAGGACCAAGTGGTTTACTTCTGCTGGAGGTGATGGCTGCAATAGGCCTTTCTGGCCAGCTGTGGTTGGGATTGTGGGACTTGAGGGTGATGGGAGGGTTTCAGCTTTTGCTAACTAGCACTTCCCGGTCATTGTTAACTAGCATCTCCCAGTGACTGGCATTGACTCACACATAAGCAAGAGTTGAGAGGATGGATCTCTATGGTAGAAAGGCCAGGAACATTAGCAGTGAGAGTGCCCTCAGGCTAAAACTCAAGTAACATCAAACAGCTGTCAAATGAGTGACAGAGACAGCATGCCTATATACGTGCATTATATTGACTTAGCAGAACAATGCTGACCAGAATAATTCAATCAGAGAAAAAAATTAATTGATTGAAAGATTTAGCTTGGAAACAGGCCCTTCATGACCGCTGATCACTTATTCACTCTGGTTTTATGTTATCCCATATTCTCATCCACTCCCTACTCACCCGAAGCAATTTATAGAGACCAACTAACATACAAACCCGCACATCTTTGGGAGGTGGGAGGATACTGGAGCACCTGGAGAAAACTCATACGGTCACAGGGAGAATGTGCAAACTCCTCATCAACAGGACCCAAGTGAATCAAACTTTTACGTACAAAATAATAGACATCCATGAAAGTAGTTGGAAGTAGAGTTATGTACCTTTAGTTTGTATAAATTCCTGCTCCAGGATTGTATAGAATTTAATTATCTTGGTGTACATGTCTGTCAGATCTCAAACAGTTACTGTTTTTTTAAAATAAAGCTTATCTTACAATGTGTTGGAAGAAAAACAACATTCCAAAAGTCAGGCTGAAATTGTTGAAGCGACACGTTAAACTGTCCAATTGTTATGTTGTAGAATATGTAACATAATATGATTGAAAACATAAGTGCTGCACAACAGAAACAAAATCTCTCTTATTGTATCAGCCCATGTTAATACATTAGATTTTAAAACAAGGTTTCAGTGTGGATGTTTGGTCTTGCCCCATAATTAAAGACCAGCATCATAGAACAATAAAGCACGAAGGAAAATGTTCAGCCTATCATGACTGTGTTGACTTATTATGATTGCTTCCCAAGTAGTTCCACATTTTTTCTTCCTTTCCTGCAGTCCACCCACTCCTTCAGCTGCCTCAGTTATAATGTCCCTGCATCTCACGACTGTAAGGTTCCAAATGGCTTTTCCCATGTTCTTTGTCTCCAACAACATCCCTTTCACATCTGTGGTTCTACAGACAATGTCTTCATTTTTCCCTCAGCTAATGGTATCCCTCTGCCTTGGGAGGCGGAACCTTTATTTGGAACTCTCACATTCCCCATGGGTTTGCTCTCGCCCATTTTAGAGATACAGCGCAGAAACAGGCCCTTCAGCCCACCAACTAGCGATCACCCCATACACTAGCACTACCCTACACAGGAGGGAAAATTTACAATTTACAATTGCCAATTAATCTACAAAGCTGTAAATCTTTCTGAGTATGTGAGGAAACCGGAACACCCAGAGAAAACCAATGCAGTCAAAGGGAGAACGTATAAATTCCATAGAGACAGCACCTGTAGATAGGGTCAAACTTTGGTGTCTGGCACTGTAAGGCAGCAACTCTACCACTGCACCACTGTGCCGCCCATGTCACCTCTTCCAGATCCAAAGTAACTTCCTTGCTCACTCTGCTTCACCAATCTGTGACTGTCAAGACCAGTGGTACCGGAACATTGCCACTTCCAAGGCACCTCCCACTCTAACTGGGAGGTAAATTGTCATTCTTTTATCATTGCTCAGTCATAATCTTGGACCCCACTACTAAGAGTACTGTGGAGTACCTCTGCTGCACAGTAGTTCCAAGAGCAGACAGTTCACCATCAACCTAATGATTGACCACTGACCCACCCCTCTAGTTTTCTTTGGCCACTTACCACATGTGCTTTTGGCACATTGGCCTTCATCAATCAGCATATTGAGTATAGAAGTCGGGAGGTCATGTTGCAGTTATATAAATCATTGGTGATGACAACATTTAGTGTATTGCGTTCAGTTTCGGGCTATAGGAAAGACATTGTCAAAGAAATAGGTACAGAGAAGATTTATGACGATGTTGCTAGGACTTGAGGGCTTGAGCTATAGGGAGAGGTTGAGCAGGCTAGGACTTAATTCCATGTAGCACTGGAGGGTGAGGGGTGATCTTACAGAGGTGTACAAAATCATGAGAGGAATAGATTGGGTAAATGCATAGAGCCTTTTGCCCAGAGTAAGGGAATCATGAACCAGAGGACATTGGTTTAAGATGAGGGGGGATAAATTTAATAGAAGCCTGAGGGGTAACTTTTTTTATACTAAGTGGTGGGTGTATAGAACGAGCTGCCGGAGGAGGTAGTTGAGGCAGGTACAATTTGCAACGTTTAAGAAGCATTTTGACAGGTACATGGATAGGATTGGTTTGGAGGGATATGGGCCAAATGCTGGCAGGTGGGACTAGTGTAGATCGGGCATGTTGGTCTTTGTGGGCAAGTTGGGCTGAAGGGGCCTGTTTCTACGTTGTATGACTCAATGACTCCATGACTGAAGAGCAAATTAGAGTATCATATTAATCCAAGAGGTCAACTTTGGGATATGGGAGGAAACTGGAATACCTAAAGGAAACCCATGCAAATTCCACACAGATAGCATCCAAGGTCATACTTGATCTCAGGTGTGTGAGGCTGTGAGGGAGCACGACCAACTGCTGCACCAACATGACAAAGCACAAGGCTTTCAATTTACAATACTGATGATGGAGCAGTTAGAAACATCGACCAGGTATACATATTCTTGGTAAAATTGAGAAAAAATGCATGTTAAAACTCATAGTCCATTGCCAACAAAACCAAAACTATAAAAGCCTGGAAATATTTCAAAGTATAGGAAGCAATGAGACACAGATGGATGCCCGTATATGAATTGACAAACGCAAGGTACCAGTACCCATTTTGAAAAATAATTCAAACAGCTACCTTAGATTAACAGCAGAAGCAATAATGTTTCAGAGTGTATAGATGCTTATGGGCATAATGAGATAAAACTGTCCCATGCTTATAAATCTCAGCCTGTTGGCAGCCACAAGAGCCTTATGGTACTGATTTTGCACATTACAGTGTATACATTCCATGGCAGTAGAGGCAGCCAAATAGTCTGACCCAAAATATAAAACACAATTGGTAACTATTTTCTAAATGACCCCAGGCAATGAGCAATACAAACTCAGCTCTTTTTCTTGTCACATGGAGCTATAAGGGGGGGATCATGCAGCAAAGATGAAACTCCGCTTGCATGCCTCTGTCTTCCAAATGGATAAAAACATACATGCCATATGTCCAGTAGAAAACATCTAGATTTGAAGTAGTGTTACCCTTCAGCCTTTCGAGCCAACACCGCCATTCACTGTGATCATGGCTGATCATCCACACTCAGTACCCCGTTCCTGCCTTTTCCCCATAATCCCGAACGCTATCTTTAAGAGCTCTATCCAACTCTCTCTTGAAAGCATACAGAGAATTGGCCTCCACTGCCTTCTGAGGAAGAGAATTCCACAGATTCACAACCCTCTGTGTGAAAACGTTTTTCCTCATCTCTGTTCTAAATGGTTTCCCTTTTATTCTTCAACTGTGGCCTCTGGTTGTGGACTCCATCAGGGACATGTTTCCTGCCTCTAGCGTGTCCAAACCCTTAATAATTTTATATGTTTCAATAAGATTCCGTATACATGCCCAGCCACTCCATTCGATCAACAGATGACAGTCCCGCCATCCCGGGAATTAACCTCGTGAACCTACGCTGCACTCCCTCAATAGCAGGAATGTCCTTCCTTAAATTTGGTGTCTGTCTTTGGTGTAAACCAGTATCTGCAGTTTCTTTCTACACATGTTATTCATTGCCTTTCTCCAAAGGTGCTGGCACTCCAGTTACTCCAGCTTGAGTTACTCCAGCATTTTATGTCTATCTTCTGTGTAAACTAACATCTGCAGTTCCTTCCTACAGCATAGTGACTGGTGTGGTGTGGAAATTTGAGCTCCAATGAATGAAGGAGGCTGCAGAAGATGATGGACATTGCCAGATCCATGATTGGTACTGACCTCTCCACCATCACCAGGAAGAACTGCTTCAAGGAGGCAATTGTGGATGGTGAAGCCAGCAGCAGGAAAGTAGCAGGAGAGGGGATGGAGGGAAGAAATAGGTGGGAGTCAAGTTAAGGCACAGGGGAGGAAAGGGGAGGGGGAAGAAAGAGAGGGGTGTGGGGTAAATGGAGTGGGGGTGTGGGGCGGGGGCTTAGTTAGAGGTGACTTAAAATTGGAGAATTCAATGTTCACATCGTTGGGTTGTGGGACCTAACAGGAACCTTTCAGTGAATGATTCTATATGCAAACTGTCCTAGTAGATTATAATGGTTTTTTGTACAAATTCAATAGGCTTCTCAGGGATATATATAGGCTTATACAAATGTTTCTTCAACATTGTGCTAGTACCTGCCTCATGCCTCCTCCAGCAGCTAGTTCCAGATACCAACCACCCTTTGTTTTAAACAGTTGCCCCTCGAGTTCCTATTAAATCTTTCCACCTCACCATAAAGCTATGTCCTCTGGTTCTCGATTTCCCTATGCCAGCAATCAGTGCCCGTTCTTAATTCTCCTTGAGAAGATGGCAGTGAGCTGCTATCTTGTACAGCTGAAGGTTGTGTATAAACTATCCCCTCTGGATTCTGAACCAGAGATGACGATGGATCAACAATCCATTCCTAAACTGCGGTGCTGTGGGAGTTGGAGGAGGATCTCGCGGATGTACTTGTTGTCCTTGGCTTTCCAGACAGTGGTGTTTATGGACATGTGAGATGATGTTGTGGAAGTCTTGGCAGGCTGTTGCACTGAATCCTGTGCTCATTGCAGCAATGCCTCTGCAGCAGCACATCCCAAACCAAACTGATTAACAGTTTGACTACCAATGTCAAAATAATACTTGTGAAGCACCATTAATCTGTACATGCCCCTTGCACCACTACCTTTAATACAGTAAACCCTTGCTATAACAGACCGGGGAGGGAGGAGAGGTGAGGGGGAGGGGGATTGGTGTCCTTTATTAACAATTGTCTGCTATAACCGAGTAATGGATTACCGAGTAATAGAGTATTGTTGTATTAGTAGAAATAAAGAACTGCAGATGCTGGTTAATAGCCAAAAGGATATAAAGTGCTGGAGTAACTCAGCAGGTCAGGCAGCATCTTTGGAGAACATGGAACGGTGACATTTTGGGTTGAGACCTGTCTTCAGACGCTCGGTCTGGAATTGGGCCCGGAATTCAGGTGAGTTGACGGCCCCTGCCTGCTGGCGGGGATCAGCGGAGTCATTGGTCGCAGCCTGCGGGCAGCCGGAGTGCAGAAGAGGATTGACATTGGCGGTGGTGATGGCAGCAGGCATGGCTGAAAGTGGCTAGGGAAGCTGTATGGGCTGGCCATGGTGGTGGCAGTAGGTCCAGCCTGGCAGCGGCCGGGGAGGTGGTGCGGGCCAGGGGTGGTGTCGGCAGACTGGCCTGGCGGTAAAGTTTATAAATCTGTTAAAGAGAGATTCATAATAAAGAGGGTTTACTGCACCTTATACTTCACAGAAAGCAAAGCTGTAATATTACAGAAAAAAAACAATGTAATAACATTCAGCAGTCAGGAAATGGATTAGGCTTGAGGCATATATTTGAGATAATGGAGACAGCAAAGCATAACATCGCATCAAAGTTTGATTGGATTGGAAAGGAGCCCCACCTCATATCAATGATACTGTTCAGGTGAACAGTCGTGGAGGTGGATAATTTGCTGTGTCAGTTAGTCACGGCTCCAGGTGTGCCTCCTAAATCCCAAAACCTACTTCTGGCAGCACCTTCACTGATCATATTTCTAAAAGATTTATGACTCCACTAGATTCTGGCAGAGATGAGCCAAATTTTATAGCATCAATATAGGGAGTGGGTTCTGAATGAATATGTCCCAGCATCCAGTCTAATCCACAACATTATTTTCACTGGATAATCTCCTCCTCACTATGCAGGTTTCGAAATTATTTGCTTTCAATGGCTGGAAAAAGGTACTAGCATTTTCATCTGAATCTATCTTAGAGAGGAGAATCCATTGTTATGGCAGAAGAGATATAGAAGAACAAGAGAAGGGATAAGAAGAGGAACAGTTTTGCTGCTTGTGGAACAAGCGTAGCAGCAAAGTTAGAACATAGGTAGAAGAGCAGCAGGGATCATGGAGGGGGCGTAGTGAGAGAGGGTCTCACATACCTCCTCATGGAGTTATACAGTCAGAGATTCATACAGCGTGGAAACAGGCCCTTCGGCGCGACTTGCCTACACCAATCAATATGTCCCATGTAAACTGATCCCACCTGCCTGGGTTAGGCTCATATCCCTCTAAACCTGTCATATTCGTATACCTGTCTAAACATTGTGATAGTACCTGCCTCAACTACCTCCTCTGGCAGCTCATTACGTACACCCACCACCCTTTGTGTAAAGATGTTACTCCTCAGGTGCCTATTAAATCTTTGTCCCTCATCTTAAACCTATGTCCTCTGGTTCTTGATTCCCCTAAACTGGGCAAGAGACTTTGTGCATTTACCCCATCTGTTCTTCTCATGATTTTGAACACTTCTATAAGATCACCTCTCATCCTCCTGCGCTCCAACCTCTCCCTATTGCTCAGCCTGCTCAACTCTCCCTATAGCTCAGGCCATCGAGTCCTGACAATGTTCTTGTAAATCTTCTCTGCACCCTTCCCAGCTTAACAACATTTTTCCTATAACATGGTGCCCGAACCTGTGACCGTGTGGGTTTTCTCCGGGTGCTCTGGTTTCCTCCCACAGTCCAAAGACGTACAGTTTGTTGGTTAATTGGCTTCAGTAAAAATTGTAAATTCTCCCTAGTGTGTAGGACGGGGATTGCTGGTTGGCCTGTTTCTTTAAACTAAATTAAACTAAACTAAAAAGGAGAAGATCTCAATCCATGGCCATGTTGATAATAATGGGGGTATAATTGTTAATGTAATAATTGGCTACCCAACCACTCGTCATAACTCGTTTTATTTTTACATGGAAAATTAGGCAATGCTGACTTGGTTGGGAATCAGCTTATGGGAATGCATTAATCATTACTTCAGGGATGCTGTGGTTTGATCTCAGTTGTGGGTTACTGTTTCTCTCTTTTCAGAATTTGTTAATTAAAGTAATAAGGTTACGCCTTGAGACTATGTTTGTCCTCTGCCAATACAAGAGATCCGTTTGATAATCTTTCAATGAAAGTTAACTTCAGGATACCAAAGAGGTGTTAAAGAGTAAGAATATTTAGGTATCGAATCCAATTTTTGGAATATTTGACAAATATTTATACCTTATTGTATAATGCACAATGCAGTGGGAGGTTTAACACAGATTTGCGGTTGACTTTTTAAACATGAATGAAACAGCTGCATTGAATTACTTTCAAATTAGCAATGCAAAACAAATGGGAATCTGGAAGCCCATTTAACTGGGTATCAATTCTTCTAGACCATGCTTCTAAAATTTAATGACATGTACAATATAGATGATATAACATTGTTCCTTCGTAAACTTACACTTGTTGAAGCCAAGAATTATGCAAGAGCACTTCAAGCATTTAGAATACAGACGGACTCTTAGTCTGAAGAAGGGTCTCGACACAAAACATCACCTATTCCTTTTCTCCAAATATGCTGCCTGCCCCGTTGATTTACTCCAGCATTTTGTGTCTATCTTCGGAATAAGTCATCATCTGCAGTTCCTTCCTACACATTTAGAATACATTGCCTAGGCAAGCATTCAAGGCACAATACTTCCGTAGACAGATGTAACTATATTTAAGTCAATATATTGAGATTCATTTTAAGTACTTTATGTACATACATCTTTTGACCTGAACCTCTTTCCAATATTGACATATTTTAAGAGAAAGTTACCGATGTGTCCTTCTTTGGGAGGGTGGGGAAGGTGGAACGAAGACGAGAAAGCGTCAGACTCCTGGACCCAGTAACAGAAGCCACAACAGCTGCAATCACTCCTGGAAGGAGGGAGTGCCGCATGGCTCCAACATCTGCCAACTCCCTCCTCCCTTCCTTCATGTGGGTTGCAAGCAGGCATAGCTTCAGATTCAAATCCAAGTGTGGCATCGGCCAAAACAATTCTGGCAAACCAAGGGATGGCTGACTGATGAAACTCAGCCGCAGAAGCTGGAAACATTGCAAGGGGGGGGCATTAGACGCTGTATTTACAATCGCCCTTTATGCAATTGACATTATTTAAAAATCAAATGGAGATCTGGTATTTGTTGAAAATATTCAAAATATTTATGGAGGTGTTTTCAGAGGTGATCGGAGGGATCAGAATATCGAGGCAGCATTTGGCAAGTGGTGCATGGAGACGTGAAACGTATAGGAGAGGAAATGTTGAAGCCCCTGTGAACTTTTTGCTTCCCCAATGTTGCAACTCAACTCCAATTTTGCATTCCAAAGCCAGTATTGAACAGCTCTGAAATAATCTCTTTGTTCCTCTTCCCAAAAATGCTGCCTGACCCAATGAGTATTTCCAGCATTCTTTGTTTTTTATTTCAGATCTCTGTGCTTTGTTTTTTTTTTGCTTTCCAATGTTTCCGGTTTGAACTTTTAAACTTGAACTCTACTTTGTGAGAACCTTCAGGGGGTAAAAATCCTTATACTTATTCTCAGTCGTTCCTGGTTTGCGTAAACAAGTCTAGAATCCAGGCAGTTCAAATGTTAATGGAGGTCGGGTGGGAGGAAGTGACTGATCTGTTGGCTGCTGATGAAACTATAATGAAGCTGCAAGGCTTTGTATTGACAGCAAGTCTGTTGTTAAGGCAGACAAATGGAAAGATTGTTTCATTCTGGGCCAACAAGCTTGAACTTATCACAGAAGCTGTAGGTGGGACGTTACTTCTGCTAACACAAACCACCGTCTTCTCTCACCAAAGATAGACACAACATGCTAGAGTAACTCAGTGGGTCATGCAGCATGGAGAAATGGAATAGGTGATGTTTCGGGTTACAACCCTTTTTCAGACATCTTGAGTCCAAAGACGGGTTCCGACGCGAAACATCACCTATTCCTTCCTCCTGAGATGCTGCCAGAACAGCTGAGTTACTCCAGCATGTTGTGCCTATCTTCGGCATAAACCAGCATCTGCAGATCCTTCCTACTTCTCGTAGCAACTGCCTTCTGCTTCATCCACGGACATCGACATGGCCTTGAATTTGGAAGAAGCACCACAATTATGACTATCCCACGTGACTGAATTATCCTGGCCTCCTCTTGCCCCATGCCCAATTCCTAATGATCCAGAGACCTGTTCGGTTCCAGTCCATCCACCCACTGTGATTTCTCACTCATACTAATATTTTCCAAACTTAGCCACAGGTTGGCAGACCTCAAAAAAGGCACAGCTCTACCCAAGCACAGAATTCTCCTCCAGTTTAAAATCCAGCTCACTGTGACAGCTTGAGAGTGATACAATGACTAGCCTAGTTTATTAGTGCTGGTTCTTCTGCACATCTAGCAACATGATAGGTCGGCTAGGATGCCAAACCATTGAGTAATGTTGATTGTGTGAGGAGCATCCAGCCATGTCTTTCTCCCTGTTGAAATAAGTTCCTCTTTTTATTTTCAGTGGGTGCAGCTGGTTGAGCCAGGGAATCCTGACTTTGGGTGCTGTCTGTGTGGAGTTTGAATGTTTTCTGCATGACCATGTGGATTTCCTCCGGGTGCTCTGGTTTCCTCTCACGTCCCAAAGACGTGTAGGTTTGATGGTTAATTGGCCTCTGTAATTTTGCCCCTGGTGTATAGGGAGTGGATGAGAAAGTGGGATAAAATAGTAAGATTAAATGAGAACTTACCAGTTTGAAGCTTGATCTTTATTTTATGAGGAGGTACGATGATGGATTATGTGAAGAAGCCCCGCCAGGCGCATGCGCGTCATACTTCAAAGCAGCGGCGTGAAAACACAGAAATTAATAGTCAAAGTGATATAGTAAGGCTCAGAAGACTAGAACTACCAGATGATCTTTGCGATTATGAGGGCCGGGAGCGGAGGGCATGTAATCACTCATCGTAATGCCTCATAAAATAAAGATCAAACTTCAAACTGGTAAGTTCTCGTTTAATCTTACTATTTTACTTCGGAGTCACGTGAGTGACTACATGAAGATTTCAAAGCTCTGTGATTTCATGCTGTAGATCCATTCCATACAACACACTGCTTCAGCTGACACAGTAGCGAATAAATAATGTATTGAACATTGCTTTGAATTATCCAATAATCATTTTTTAAATAATGAAACAGTAATTACCCCTCTATCCCAGGGGGAAATTACAAATGAAAATTATAAAGACAAAGCAAATCAAATCAAACAGAACCCAAAACAGCATGCCCAAACCCTGGTACTGTCTGGACAGGTTTATCATAAAATTTAGAAAAAGTTGATTCCTTAGACCATTCTGTGGCCCCGAGGATTTGGTCTAGCGGCACGTCCTGTGCCTTTGCTGCGGATGTTGATGCCGCCCTGGTGGAGTAAGATTTAAACATATGAGTGTCTACTCCAGCACAATCCAAAACCTGTTTTAACCATCTAGAAATAGTTTGTACTGACACCTTTTTATGAGTTTTTTTGTGACTGATGAGCATTGCTGTCTCAGGGCCTCTGAGACTTTTAGTTGCCTCGATATATTGACTCAGATGCTTAACTACACATAACGTTTGGTCAACAGGGTATGTTTTAAAGCTTACTTTGGATCCGGCCATTCCTGGCCTGCTTTGTTTGATTAAATCATGCACATAAAATGTAATGTTATCTGCGGAAGAATACATGCTATCTAGTCGTAACATTTGCAATGTTTGCACTCGTTGTGCTGATACTAGCGCCATGAGCATAACCACTTTGTGTTAACTTCTGAAAAGACAATGACGTAATTGGAACCCATTGCCAAAGCAGTGTGAGAACTATACTAACATCCCAGATTTCTGTATATCTAGGCTTAGGGGGGTTTTTGTTAAAGATTCCTCTCATGAATCGGGACACTAACGGATGAGACCAGATAGATTATTGTTCTAAAACTGCCCTAAATAGGAGGACAAAGCTCTCCCAGCACTATTAATGGCACTATAACTCAAGTGTGCATCAAAATGCAATGTAGCAAGGAACTCCAATACATCCGGTATGCTTGCAGTATGATAAGATATATCTGACTGTAAGCAAAACATCTCCCATTTCTTAATATGAGACACATATTGTTTCTTAGTGCTATCCCTCCAAGCTGCAGTTATCACATCCATGGTCCTATTCGACAGTCCAAGGCCTTGGAACGGTCTGGTCAGGACCTGCAGATTAACTAATTAATACGATCATGTAACGGATGACTTTCTCCTGTTACTGGATGCACCAACATATTACTGCAGTTGGGGACAGTCATGAATGGCTGAGTCATCATTCTGAGCACCAATGGGAACCATGGCTGTGTAGGCCAGTCCGGAACCACCAAAACGCCTTAGGCGGAGTCCTGCTCTATTTTGGTGAGACATTGCCTAATCAGGCAGAATGGGGGAAAGCATAAAAGAATGTACGTCCCCAATGTAGCGAGAATGCATGCGCCGCTACTACTCCTGGATCTGGTTCCCATGAAACGTATTTAGGCAACTGGTGATTTAGCCTGGATGCAAACAGATCAATATCTGGCAAACCATAGCGGCTGACAATCAATTGAAAAACATCAGGATTTAACATCCATTCTATGTTGTCTGCCACTTTTTTCCTGACCTCTTGTCTGCCACCACATTATCTCTACCTGGTAGGTAGATAGCTGAGACCCCGATGTTTCTGGAAATACACCAGTGCCACATGAGGTTAGCCAGATTATCACATGATACTGACCTTATTCCTCCCATGTGATTGATATATGCCACAGCCATGGTATAATCAATCTGGAGCTGAACATGTAATTATTCATTGTTGAACAATAAGCTTTTTAATCCATAGAATGCACCCAGCAATTCTAAGTAATTTATACCATGCCTGTGCAGGATTAAATCCTCTTACACACTCCATCTACCACCACAGCTAGACTCGCTGTCCATAGCTCCCCATCCCAGAGCACTCACATCTGTTTGTAAACCACTGAAGGTTGCTGAACCTAAATGTTTTTGGTAGTTTGTACAATATTGATAATCCACCATTGTAATTCAGCTATGGCTCTGGTTGGTAACTGCATAGGTCTATCAAATGAGCTGCATGTTCTTTAAGTGCTTGTTCTCGAGCTCGTTGCAGACTTTGGTAGTGCAGATGTCCAAACTCCACTGCAGGGAAAGCTGCTACCAATTTACCAATAACACTGGCTACTTCCCGGATGGAGGGGTGTTGTTTTTCAGCAAGACTAGTACAGACCTCCCTGATTTCCACAGCCTTGGCAGTAAACAAAGCCACTGACATATCAACTGAATCAATGACAAACCCCAAATAATCAATTTTTTTGGGATGGTTCTAACTTTGATTTTTGTTGGATGGACCAGAAACATTACCTTTCAAACAGGTATTTGGTTGCTGAAATCGACTCCTCAGCTGTCTCCTAAGTTTTGCTTATGATTAAGATATCATCTAGATAAGCCATTACAATGTGATTCTGGGCACGAAGTAGCGCCAACACTAGTTTTAACAATTTCGTGAACAGCCTAGAAGGTGAGGTCAACCCATTGGGCAATGCTTTAATTGCCACAGCTATCCCATCCAACCAAATTTCAAGTATCTTCTGATGATGACTTGGTACTGAATAATATGCATCCTTCAGATCTATGGTTGCCATATAACAACCTTCTGATAACAGCTGTTTAACCGTATTGAAGGTGTCCTTTTTTAAAATGCCTATACTGGACATAGGAATTTTACCCAGAGCTAGACCCAGAATAATTCGACATCCGCCATCTTTTTTCTGTCTGGGGTATATATTGGACACAAATTGTTGAGGATGATATGTCGCCCTCTTAATTACCCCTTTTTTTGGCACAAACCTGCAATTTGTTCATTTACTTGCTGAGTTCCTGGTGCAGAAAACGTAATACCCAACTAGGCATATTTTGTGCAGGTGGATGAATTCCTGACATAAACTCTATTCGAGACCCTGAGACAGGGTCCAGTTTAAACAGATCAGATGTTATGCAGCACCATTTCATCATAAATAACTGCAGCCTCACCCCAACCGGAGGTTGTTCCTGAACTGAATGAATCATCTAAGTCGACCTTGGAGTTCTTGTCTTATTCGCCATACTGGGGTTGTAATTGGCGTATACAGGTGTAATACCGCCGTCCCACTGGCCCCATTCTGCTTGGCCGTGCCCCCGGATCTGACCCCCTTCGTGTCGCAACCTATCTACGAGGTGGCATCCTGGCAGAAGGGACGTAGTCTTCATGAGGCCTATTGTCTTCGCCTGTTCCTCCAGGTCTTTGACTTGTTTGAGCAGGCCTTCCCCAAATAATGATTTGGTGCTTGAATATTGGTCGACCTGCATAAAGCTACAAATTGCGGGTTTAGTGTAGGTTTTATGGCTATTTTCCGGATGCAATTCACTTCAAAATGCATTGCACAGCAGGGCCAGCATATCCTGTTGTGTGCCGGACATCGGTTCCCTCCGACCATTTTGCTAAAGGCCGTGATTTTGAGGACCTGCTGGATCTTGTCCATGCATCGTTGCACTCATTTGTGCCCAGATAGCAGAGTTCACAGTGGGCACTTTGAGTGACGCACAATTAACAGGTGTTATGTATCGGGTGGCTGTTTGTTCATCTTGTAGCTGGTGAGAGGCCATATAATTGATGTTGGCCGCCAGGTTTTCCTCCATTGCCTCATCAGTACCTTCCGGAATAGCAAAGTTCCTTGCTCCATCTTGGACACCTGGAGCATTGCTCATGTGCTTTGGTGTGTGCACAAAAGCAGTGACACCAACTTCAGGGTCAGACTCCACCTGCCCTGGCTCTCCCGAGTCTTGCTCTAGGGAGGTCTCTTCCAGCCCTAAACAAGGTGCTGGAGAGGGTGATTCCCACTGGAATTCATAAGTGGTGTATTCTTCTTCGCTGTATGGACGACCTCTGCGAGAGGCTGTGTGGGGAATCTTAGGGGCATTAGACCCCGATTGAAATTTTACATGACCCATTAAGTTTGGAGCATTTTCCCATTTGGTTGAGCCATCCCCATACCTTTATATTAAAAGGAGGGGAGTCTTCCACATCATCAGACCCATCAGATAAGATGGGCCTGACAGTACTTTCTTTTGGCCTTCCTCCCGAGGTGGATTGGCCTCAGTGCCCTGAAGGTCTGAATGACAATAAAGGCTATTCATTCATTCAAGCACTGGAACTGATGGAGGCAGTTGAGCTGCCGGTAGAAACAGTAGCCGGTATCGGAGCCAGCATTAGCGCAGCCGTTATCTCCCGACCCGATCTATAAGCGGTAACCGCGGTGCCCGCGCGTTCCGCTCCTACTACGGCAGTTATATTTGCAACATCCTCCATACCACTAACTCTAGCTGGGTCCCGAGACAGACTTACAAAGTTTAAAATACTCGCTGGGAAGATTTAACATTGACTTACCTGCGGGTTGCTACTTACCGTTGGTGGAGCTGCGCTCTCCAGCCCGTCGGTGCGCCATGCATCGGACGTAATGACGCGCATGCGCCTGGTGGGGCTTCTTCACGTAGTCACTCACGTGACTCCGAAGTAAAATAGAACTAGTGTGAACGGGTGCTTGATGGTCGACGTGGACTCAATGGCCTGATAGGCCTGTTTCCATGCTGTATCTCTCGAAGACTTTGACTCCTAGACTGAGTGGCGCAGAGCATGGAAAGATGCCAACACCAATAACGGAGAGGTCATCACAGATCCCACAGTGAAACCACCGGGTTTTGACAAACCCTGAACAGAACCCTGTTCAGAATCCGCACTCTCCATGCAAGAACAGCCCATCACCTGCATAAGCGGGGGATGACAGACAGCCCTGCTTGCGACTGCGGACATCCAGACCAGACCAACCCACACATCGTGAATGACTGCTCACTGAGGCTTTTCCCTGGTGGCATCAAAGCCATCCACCCAATAACTGATGCCGTCCTGGCCTGGATGTCTACCCTTGATTTACAACTTTAGGCTGTGCACGCCATACGCAAGAAGAAGAAGATCTCAAAATCACTCATAATTATACTTTAATCCATTGAATTATTAAAATGAAATGGAAAATAATGTCAATGGACTTAAATGCAATTCCAAATGGATTAATGGGTCAGGTACCAACTTTGATTAACTCATTATCAACATAATCTGATACTCGGAGAGTATTGTCTTAATTCCAGAAACGTTTCCATTTCTCACAGTACTTCCAAACTCAAAAAAAATCTATTTATCCTCATCCAGAACTTTAATCAACAATCGACTCACAATCAACAGACAACATTTTGTCTGACTTTAGTCTGTGCTTTTTGACTTTATTACTAAATCACACAGCCCTGATGTTGCATTAAAATGAGGTAAGGAATAATCTTACTTTGACATTGTCCAATTCTGTCATTTCCACTTTAAGAGCTACAGCTGCTTTTACAGGCCAGAGTGATCCAAGAATTACAGCCAGAATAAAAGGTGTTTATAATAACTGTTTCCAGCTCACATTGTGTTTTTTTGTTTCTCATATGAAAGTTTAGACCACAGTATGGAAAATGCCTGCTGTGTTCAATGTTAATTGATTTTCTTTTACTTCCAACTCCTTTATTAATGCATCACCCAATCATATGAGTCATTCAGTAAAAAACATGAAGTTATGTCACCGGACAGATATTTGAGCTTATTAGTCATTGGAAGAATTCTATTAACTGACTTATTGTGTAAAACTTTATCTCAGTTACGTGAAAATCTTTGGCTCCAATGAATATATGGAACAACATCAGTGATGTCATCTGTCTGATGGAGTGGATGAGGAGGGAATGTTTCCACTAGTGGGAGAGTCTTGGACCAGAAAAAAAGGGTGTACCTTTAGAATGGAGATGAGGAGGAACTTCTTTAGCCAGAGGGAGTGAATCTGTGGAATTCATTATCACAGAAGGCTGTGGAGGGTAAGTCATTGGGTATTTTTAAAGTGGTGGTTAATAGGTTCTTGATTAGGAAGGGGGTCAAAGGTTATGTGGAGAAGGTAGGAGGATGGGGTGGAGAGGGAAAAATAGATCAGCCATGATTGAATGGTGGAGCAGACTTGGGGCGAATGTCTGCTCCTATGCCTTATGAACATAAACACTGCAGTGCAACGGTGAGGACATAGAATAAATAACACATTTGGAATTGAGAGAGCATTTATCAAATAATAGTTTTTGTGGCAGTTTTGAATTAATTATAGATTACAGTTGAGACAAATACTGTGCTCAAGGGTGAATTATTATTTATCACAATCATTCACAGTGGATTGTGGCCCTTATCAGAGGGCATTCTGTTAGCAACCACACTGGTGAATCATGCTGGCCTCTTACAGACCAGACCTGATAATGACATCAGATTCTCTTTTCTGAAGGGCGTCGGATAACCAGAAGCATTTTGCAACAATCCCTCAGATTTGATTTCATCTTCATTAATTTTTGACCAGTTTTTTCTTTAAATTGCATATGGTGGGATTTGAATTCAGATCTCTGGATCATAGTTTCAGTTTAGTTTAGAGACACAGCAGCAGAACAGGCCATTTGGCCTACCGTGTGCGCGCCAACCAGTAATCCCCGTACACTAGCACTGCCCTACACACTAGAGGCATTTTACGATTTTTATCAAAGTCACTTAATCTACAAACTTGTACATCTTTGGAATGTGGGAGGAAACCAGAGCATCCAGGGAAAACCCACACTGTCACAGGAAGAACATACAAACTCCATACAGACAGCACTTGTAGTCAGGATTGAACCCGGGTCCCTGGCGCTGTAAGGCAGCATCTCTATCGCTGCATCACCATGCCACCCTAGTTTAGACCTCTTGATCTAACATCACTGTATCGGATAGAGTGGGAAATGACGCAACAATGGTCCCTCTTCTGTGTAGCTATTTTATTAGACTTCCTGCAAAATATTGAATATAAATTATTCTTGACACCAGAAAATCAAATCTATTTTTTGTTCACGGCTACACATCGTGTCTTCGTTACTTTCCAATTAACTGTGCACTTGCCTGCTTCACCCAAGGCTCCAATCAAATTTATTCTGGAGGCATCAAAGGGTAGCAATGCATACCTATACAAGGATTCACAATTTCACTCAGGAGTGTGGATCAGCTGTGTAGCCGGCGCTGAGGCTCAGACTGCTTGAGTTCAGCTTGAGATAGATACAAAGTGCTGGACTAACTTAGCGGGTCAGGCAGTATCTCTGGAGAAAAAAAATGGGCGTTGTTTCGAATCGGGACCCTTCTTCAGACTGAAAGTAGAGGGGAGAGAACTGGTTAAAAATGCTTATGTTCAGCCTGTTTTGACAAGCTTATCTTTAATCGTCCTAAATGATAGGGGGCAATTAGAATTGCAATGGAATCTCAGTACATGGAGAGTAAAAGAAAATGTAGAAACAAAACAGTCTGAAGAAGGGTCCCGAAAGGTCACCTATCCATGTTCTCCAGAGATGCCGCCCGACCCGCTGATTTACTCCAATACTTTGTGTCCTTTTGTGTAAACCAACATCTGTAGTTCATTGATTTTACATTTTGACTGCTCCATTGCGAAGTCTCTTCAAGGTTTCCTACTACGAAAAAAAAATGTCTGTCTCTGACACTCTCTCACTGCTCCCCCCCTCTGTTCCAACCATCTACCTTACAAAACCCCTCCTCGTCTGTGTTCACCTATTATCTGCCATACTTTATCCTGCCTCTCCTCCCTTTCAGCCTTTCTTTCCCTACCTCCCTCCCTCCTTCCCTCCCCTACAAATTGTCTGCAGGCAATACAAGTTTATGGTTAATAGAAAAAAAAGTAACCTTTGTATTTTTTTATTTAACTAAGTAAGAGTTAATTGAGATCATTCAAGTCTAAATATTGGAAGACCTTGAACCTGCAGCAGGCATTTAAATGTCGCAATATGAAGTGTTACAGAAAGCAGTAGACATACTTGAAAGTATGGCATTGCAATTTTCAATTTTAGCTTTGTTATTAGGAAATAATATTTGGAAATATACAAACAATCTGCCATTTTTTGTGATTTGTGAAACTTGCTCCAAGTTTCTTCAGGTTTATGCCAGAAAACAGTACAACAGACATATCTTGCTTATCCATTTTACAGCTGCATTGGATGTTGCCCAGACTATGACATAAACCATGGCGGAAATCCTTTTTAGAACTTCCACAGCTCTAATAGAGTAGGTGGACCTGGAAGAGAAATATCTCAAAGGATACACCCCTCTCATTCTCACTATTATCCAAGCTACTTCTTGGCTCCCCAGGGATGAATCTTGGAACCCAATAATCAGACCATGAGGAAATTACAGGCTACTCAAGAGACCATGAACCAATAAAATATGTTTCACAATGGCCAACATTGAATGTTGTCAAGCAAAGCTTGTAAAAGATGGCTGCTTGCTATTTCACCCTTCAGGATTATCAGCCAAAATGTACACTTATTACATTTTCCTGTATCGTATTGCTCAGCGTTGATGAGGTTACAGTGATAATCATTGTGATATCACTGTGATAATCATCTGGAAGTGGCGGCGCTGCCTGGCAGCTGCGGCCCACCTGCAGTCCGTCTGTTTTTTCTTTTCTTTTTGTCTTCTTGTGTCTGCTTTAGTTAGAATTTTGGTTTATTCGGCTGTGTATGTGTGGGGAGGGGGGAGGAAGGGTGGGAGAAACAGGGTTTTACTCTCTCCCTTCGGGGGGATGCGACTTTTCTTGTGGTGTCCCCCGTCACCGTCTCCGTCTGAGCTGAGGCCTAATGGCAGAGCTGGCAGCCTCGGAGTTGCGGCGGCATTCCAGCGGCGGCGGTGACCCGGCTTCAGAGCTGCGGTGCTCCAGCGGCGGTCCAGCGGTGGCGTTTCAGCGGCGACCCGGCTTCAAAGCTGCGGTGCTCCAGTGTTCCAACGGCGACCTGGCTTCAGAGTTGCGGTGCTCCAGCGTTCCAGCGGCGACCCGGCTTCAGAGCTGCGGTGCTCCAGTGTTCCAACGGCGACCTGGCTTCAGAGCTGCGGTGCTCCAGCGTTCCAGCGGCGACCCGGCTTCAGAGCTGCGGTGCTCCAGTGTTCCAACGGCGACCTGGCTTCAGAGCTGCAGTGCTCCAGTGTTCCAGCGGCGACCCGGCTTCAGAGGTGCGGTGCTCCAGCGGCGATCCAGCGGCGACCCGGCTTCAGAGCTGCGGGGCTCCAGCGTTCCAGCGGTGAACCCTGCTTCAGAGCTGTGGTGGTGTTCCAGCGTTCCGGCGACGGCGGTGGCGGCAGCCCGGCTTCGGAGGCTCAGAGGCCTGGATCGCCTCAGCGCAGAGGGAGAACAAGGAGGGAAGAAGACAAAGACTTTAAGACTTTTGCCTTCCACCACAGTGAGGAGGTGTCTGGTGAACTCACTGTGGTGGATGTTAAATATGTGTTTATTGTGTGTTTTGTTTTTTATTATATGTTATGACTGCAAGATAACAAAATTTCGTTCAGACCGAAAGGTCTGAATGACAATAAAGGATACTTTACTTTACTTTACTTTACTTTACTTTATATGCAGAAGACTGGACACTGAATTTACAAGAAACACCCCAAACAGAATTCTGAAATAAAAAGAACAAAAATTGAGTATAATCAAAGAAAAAAAATATAACAGAGTTGATCCACCCTATAACCATCACACATCGATCTTGACCTACCATCTATCTCATTGAAGATCTTCAGATTATCTTTAATTGGAATTTACTGGACTTTATCTTGCACTAAACGCTAATCCCTCTATCCTGTATTTGCACACTGTGGGCAGCTTGATTGTAATGATGTATTTTCACAGACTGGATAGCACATAACAAAACGTTTTTCACTGTACCTCGGTTCATGTGACAATAATACACCAAAGTAAACAAAAGTAAATTAAACTAAACTACGTGCAATAGAAGAAAATAATTAAAAATTCAGGCAAAATGAATGAACGATTTGTTTGATCAGAAGAAACTAAAAGCATAACCCCCAAAATCTCCTCTCTGTACATTAGCTGACAAGACAAGGCAAACGATAGAACATAATGTCCAAAGAAAACAGTTAATGCAGCAGCAAATACATTGGCAGGAAGTGGCGGACAAATGGATGAAGGTGATCATTTTGATCAAAGATTGTTGCAGAATTTTCCAGAACATTTTTTGCCTTACTTTTTTCCAGAAATTTTATTTTGATTTGGTTATTTGAAGACAAAATCGTCATCATTTTGAATGATTACACAAAAGCATGTGGTACTGATTGAACTTATGATTGAAACTGTTAGTTGCTATAAAATATTGCAGCTTTGCTGCTGCTTTATCTGCCCAATTCATTCTTTGGTTCGCCTTTTATGATATAAGCAGGAAAAACTTGCTATACCATTTCCCCTCAACTGGAACCATCGCCGTGGGAGGCCCTTGCCTGTACCTAACTGGTCCAAATGCTAATCCAGTGGGCCTGGAGCCAGCAGTATGGTCTGATTGGCAGTAGAACGTTTAGGAGGAATTTATTTAGTCAGATGGTGGTGAATCTGTGGAATTCATTGCCACAGACGCCTGTGGAGGCCATGTCAATAGATATTATTAAGGCAGAGATTGATAGATTCTTGATTAGTACGTGTCATTATGGGGAGAAGGCAGGAGAATGGGGTTGAGGGAAAGATAGATGAACCATGATTGAATGGCAGAGTGGACTTGATGGGCCAAATGGCCTAATTCTGCTCCTATCATTTATGAACTTATGAGCTAATGAACCGCTGGTGGTGCAGTAAGTTTATCTTTTCCCCTCCCACCAAAAGTGCGCTGGAAGGATTAAATACATTCCTCTATCCCACTTTTGCTAGATATATAAACTAAGATTGGTTAGTTTAGTTTATTTTTGTTTAAAGATACAGTGTGGAAACAGGTCCTTCGGCCCACTGGGTCTGCGCCAACCAGCGTTCCCCGTATATTAGCATTATCCTGCACACTAGGGACAATTTACAATTTTTACCGAAGCCAATTAACCTACAAGCCTGTAGGTCCTTGGAGTGTGAGAGGAAACCAGAGCAAATGGGGAAAGCCCACTCAGTTATGGGGAGAACGTACAAACTCTGTACAGACAGCGCCTCAATCGTAGTCAGGATTAAACCAGAATCTCCGGCATTGTAATGGGCCTGTCCCACTTAGGCCATTTTTCAGGCCACTACCGGTCACTACCGGCCACTACCGGCCACGGTCAAGTCACCACCAGTTGTCTGAAAAACCCGCGACTGGAATGGCGACTGTCAGAGTGGAACACATATGCACATCGCTTCCTTCACCAGCCTGTTATGCAGGCGGGCAACAGGGCAAGCGGGGAGAGCGCTAAATTCCCACGATGAAATGCCTATGTGATACAGAAACACACCACGATGAACAGGAAGGTTGGCGCTGTAATTAAGATGGTGAAAGCACAGTGTACGGGAAGGGTCAAGTAAGTCCTTTAAAAGAGGGGGAGCAGTGGGGGGAGAAGGGGAGAGGGGGGGGGGAGAGAAGGGGAGAGAAGGGGAGAGAAGGGGGGAGAAGGGGAGAGAAGGGGAGAGAAGGGGAGAGAAGGGGGGAGAGGAGGGAGAAGGAGTGAAGACAACTTCTAAGAAGCCAGAGATACACGGCTGTGAAGCTCGGCGGACATTTAACATTACCGGTCGATTATCCTTGGTTCTGAAACCTACTGCTTACGTTTTTTTTCCCAATGAGCCAATTAAATTCACTGGTTAGCACTGGCTACAACCTACGAGAACCTTCGACCTCCTGGCAACCCACTAGGACCTCCGGGCGACCCACCTACGGCACCAGAATTCTCACTACTCTCCATGGCGGCTTCATTTTGGTCGCCACTAATTTTTCAACATATTGAAAAAGTTGCGGCGACCATAATGAGGCCACAACTATTTCCCAGAATCCGGGAACTGCTCACAACAATAAGGTGACTCCCCGGCAACCACCCGCAAACATGTGGCGACCATGTGGCAACCGCAGAGTCTCCTGCAGTTGCCTAAAAAGCCGCCTAAGTGGGACAGGCCCATTCGACAGAAACTCAACTGCTGCACAATCGTGTCGCCCCAAATTGATTTTCCTATTGTTTTAAAACGTCTCAAATTTTCTGACAAATAGTAACAAATTGAAAAAGAGAACACAAAGTGCTGGAATAAATCAACGGATCAGGCAACATCCGTGGACAACACAGATAGATGACATTTCGGGTCGAGGCCCTTCTTCAGTCTGAAGAAAGGTGTCGACCCAAAACGTCACCTATTGATTTTCTCCGGAGATTCTGCCTGACCTGCAGAGTTAAGCCCCTGTCCCACTTTCACCACCTAATTGGCGACCTCTGCTGAGTTTGCCCTTGACTCATACTCGCAGCGTGGTCGCCATGATGTCGTAGAAGATTGTGGGAGGTCTTCGTAACTCTTCCTCATGCTCGTGAGTGGTCTCCGCGTACTCGTGGCCTCAAGTAGGTTGTGGTGTTTTTTCCAGCCTGATAAAAAATGTCCACGAGTAAAAAAAGGTTGGCATGGAAAACATTGATACTTTTTACTCGTAGGTAGGTTTTAGGTAGGTCGTAGTAGGCCGTCATGCTAGTCTTAGGTAGTCGTAGGTCAGTAACCGGCCCGAGAAAAAAAATGCAAACATGACATTTTTTCATGTGATCATTTTCCACTCGTAGCTGGTCGTAGTTGGTCTTAGGTGTGGAAGACTGAGGTCGAGGGGGGTCACAGGAGGTCGTAGACATAGTCGTAGGAGGTCGTAGACATAGTTGTAGGAGGTCATAGGAGGTCTTTTACTTCGGCGGGTCAACACGACCTTGACATTTTTTTCAACTCGTCTAGGGTCTTCTAAACTCGCGGATTAGGTCGTCCAAGTGGGACAGGCCCTTAACTCCAGCACTTTAGGTCCTTTCATGTATTAACCAACATCTGCTGTTCCTTGTTTCTACAGTTAAAAAAATGAAATACAGATTTCATTAAAAGCTCAATTTCTTAAATAAAGGAATCAGTTAACAATCTTAGGGTTGGGGAGGTTCCAAGGCAACATTTCAATAAATGCCAGACATACAGTGTGAATATTCACATGTGGAAGGGTTGCGAGGGTGTAGGAAGTGAGATGGAGATGGGTGTTATCAGTGTACACAGGGACAGATACTCAGTGGAAAGCAGCTGGTCGATGTGGACATCATGAGCTGATTTGCTTGTTTCTATGCCAGATGACTTTATGACTCAAAGATGGAAAACAGGAACAGGCCACGGAGAGTTCCTGAAAAGGGAGTATCATGTCCAATGGGGAAAAGGCACGGATAATAAAACAGTAATGAAACAAGGCAAAGTGCTTGGCAAAATAGATCATAATGGTTTCTTGTATCACCACAGATGGTAGAGATTGTGGAGGCAAGTGTAATCCCAGCGGTTAGTTGACCAAATGACTACAGTCTTCCAATGATGTTTGTAATTGATAATAGAGGACAAGTAGATGTGTGATTGATTGATTGGTTGGTTGATTGAAAACTACAGAATGGAAATGACCCCTTTGGCCCACCGAGTCCACAGAAACATTCAATCACCTATAGACACTATGTTATCCCACATTTGCAGTCATTCCCTATATACATTAGGGGCAACTTACAGAGGGTAATTAACCTACAAACTTGCATGCCTTTTAGGATGTGGCAGGAAACTAGACATGATCCACATGGTCACAGAACGAAGTGCAAACTCCACGCAAAGTGCACCCAAGGTCAGGATCAAACCTATATCTCCGGAGCTGTGAGATAGTAAGTTTACCAGCTGCGAGACTGTGTAGCCTAAAAATGACTCCCACTCTGGTCACTTCATGCGGACTTGCTGCTTCTGTAAGTAGGCAGGATTCAAACCTAGGTAAGGAAATCCCAAAGTATTTCTAGTCCACAAGAATCCGGCCACAACCACTCCACGGTTGTGTACTTAAATTTTCATAAAGCATTTGATAAGGTCCTACATAAATGCTTAGCGTGCAAAATTAAAGTACGTATTGGTTGTAATGTATTGGCATGGATTAAAAACTGGTTGGCGTGCGGTAAACACGTCTGCACTGGGTAGCAGGCAGTATTTGGTGGGTGGTGCAGAGATTAGCGCTTGGGCCTCAGTGGTTCATTATACCTGCTTTTAATGAGGGATCCATTTATATTTTAAATTTGCCTAAACTGCTTGGGATTGAGTTGTGAGACTCAAACTGGGCAACATTGGGCAGATGCAATGCAACGTGGATAGATGTGAAGTTACCCACTGTAGTGAAGAAAGCAAAAGAAGGGTCAATTTTATTTAAATGGTGTTAGGTTGGGAAGTGTGAATGTGCAGAGAAGTGTGGGTGTCATTATGCACATGTCACTGAAACATGTAGATACAGCAGAAGGCAATCAGCATGCTGGCCTTCATGGTAAGACGATTTCAATACAGTGGCAAGGATATCTTGTTTCAATTATACAGGACCTTGGTGAAATCATGAATGGAATATTATGCACAATTTTCATAACTATACCTCGGAAAGAATATATTTACCATGGTGGATAAAGGGCTACTAGGCTGATTCTTGGGTGTAAAAGCAGAGATTGAATCAAATAGGCCTGTATTCACTACACCTTTGAGGAATAAGAAAGCATTTTATACTGACTTGACATGGTAGGGGTGGTGGAAGGGGGCTGGAGGGGAGGTGGGGTGGGGGGGATGGTGGTTGGGGTGGGGTATAGGGTGGTTGGGGTAGGGGTAGGGGGGAGGGTGGTTGGGGTGGAGGGGATGGTGGTTGGGGTGGGGGGGGGAGGTTGGTTGGGGTGGAGGGGATGGTGGTTGGGGTGGGGAGAGAGGTTGGTTGGGGTGGGGGGAGAGGTTGATTGGGGTGGGGGGAGAGGTTGATTGGGGTGGGGGGGATGGTGGTTGGGGTGGAGGGGATGGTGGTTGGGGTGGGGGGGAGGGTGGTTGGGGTGGGGAGAGGGTGGTTGGGGTGGGGGGGAGGTTGGTTGGGGTGGAGGGGATGGTGGTTGGGGTGGGGAGAGGGTGGTTGGGGTGGGGGGAGAGGTTGGTTGGGGTGGGGGGAGAGGTTGATTGGGGTGGGGAGAGGGTGGTTGGGGTGGGGGGAGAGGTTGGTTGGGGTGAGGGGGAGGGTGGTTGGGGTGGGGGGGAGGGTGGATGGGATGGAGGGTGGTTGGGGTAGGGGTGGAGGGGGCTTGGGGTGGGGGGGAGCATTGATTCCATTTACAAGGTAGGTGATTTCAGACTGATTGATATAGTTGATTGACCAATTGAAAGATACAGCATAGAAACAGGCCCTTCAGCCCACAAAGTCCACTCTGACCATTGATCTCCTGTTTGCACTACTAGCCCGCATATCTTTAGGTTGCGTAGGCAGAAACCCACACTGTCACCGGGAGGACGTGTAAACTCCACACAGACAGCACCCGAGGTCAGAATTGAACCCTGGTTTCTGGAGCTGTGAAGCAGCTGCTGTACCAGTTGTGCCACTGTGCCACCCAGCCATAGATGCAGAGCGACTATGGTTCAATGACTAGACTTGAAAATCGAAAGAAAAAAGAACAGGTGCTGGGAATCTGCTATAAAAACCAAAAGATACAGGAAACACTGACACGTCAGTCAGCAGCTCATAAAAGAGAAGCGTTAATGTTTCAAGTCCAGAACTGGGAAAAAGAAAAATGAAACAAGTTGCCGGTTGGCACATGTTCAGGTGGAAGATGAGATGTTCATCATCAAGCTTACATCGAGCCTCATTGCAACAGTGCAAAAGGGCACAGACTGGGTAGGGAGAGTGGGAATGTGATGAGGAATTAAAGTGGTAGGTAACAAGAAATTCACAGTCACTCTGCAGATTGAACTGAGCTGCTCGGTCAGCACGGACAAGATGGGCTGAAGGGTAAGCTAAGGGTGTTGGCTAAATCCTGCATCATTTCCTATAGTCTGTTCCGAGCATTGAGAGAACAGTCTTCAGAAACCCTGCAATGTGACTATATCAACGATCCGTCTGATTTGATGCCAAGGTAAGCAGTCAAAATTGACTCCTGAGATGTCTGACCTTCACTGCAGCTTCATCAAAATGCCAGTATTTGAATCATGTTATGATCATCATGGGCTACACTTGTCATCTTTATACTTATAAACTCTGATCTTGGATGTGTGTGTATTTGTGTGTGTGTGTGTGTGTGTGTGCGTGTGTGCGTTTGTGCGTGTGTGCGTGTGTGCGTGTGTGTGTGTGATGTTCGTGTGCATTTCATATCTCCTCGAAAACAGGACGCGCTAATGGTGACATTTTTTCATATTCCGATTGAGATTTATGCCATGATGTCAAATATCACTTTATCTGAAAATTTTATGCATTATTTCTCGAGTTATTTATGAAAATGTTCAAAAAATTCAAATAACTTGGAAAATAAACGAGATGGTCTCGCTGATGATGTCACAATGGGTCTGCTCCTCGCGGCCAGCTGCGCTATGTTTCACGCGCAGCGAGTGATGTCACCCCCCTACCCCTCCCTTCCCCCTCACCCCCTCCACCCCCCCCCGGTTCTTCAAAAGACGCAGAAAGAAAGTGCAAGTGGGCTCTGTCCTGCAGCTCCCGAGCGCTTACGAGCACTTCCGAGGGCTTCCGAGGTCACGAGCGCTTTGATCGCAGGGATTTGGGGAATCGTGACGCCTTTTCCTCGCTGGTGATCCGGGTCCCACCTGGTGATCTCTGGCCGTCATGGTCTACGTGACGGCCAGAGACAGTGATCTCTGGCCGTCACGTAGACGATCTCCTCTCCGTCTACCCCACACGATCGGTCGGCCCTCCGCTGCATAGAGAGTGGTCCCGCCCGCTCAGCGTCCGCGTGCCTGGCGGGAGGCAGCTGCCGCAGGCCGAGCCCGGCTCAACGCCCGCACGCCTGTGGCCTCCCTCGAGTCCATGTCTGTCCGCAGCTTCCCTGGGGTCGATGATTGCCCTCCACCACACTTGGGCTCCTCGGCTCAACGCCCGCCCATGGCGTCGCTCGGGTCCATGTCCGCCCGCAGCCTTGATCAGGCCCGATGCCTGGTGGGGAGGCTGCTGCTCTATGACCTGGGTAGGTGTTGCCTCCACCCCATACCCCTCCCCCTCCCTCTCTACCCCCTCCCCATTCCTCTCTACCCCCTCCCCCTCGCACTCCTCTCTACCCACTCCCCTTCCCTCTCTACACCCTCCTCCTCCCCCTCACACTCCCTCTCCACCCCCTCCCTCTCTATCTCCTGCTCCCTCTCTGCCCCCTCCCTCTCTGCCCCCTCCCTTTCTGCCCTCCCTCCCTTTCTGACCCCCCTCCCTCTCTGCCCCCCCTCCCTCTCTGTCCCCCCATCCCTCCCTGCCCTCCCTCCCTCTCTGCCTCCTCCCTCTCTCTCTGCCCCCCTCCCCCTCTGACCCCTCCCCTCCGTCTCTGTCCCCCCTCTCTCTGCTGAAGTATTACTTTTGGGAACCAGCCCTCCCCTGTGATGCCACACCCCCCCCACCCTCAATCTTTTCCCCCCTCCATTTCCCTCTCCACCCCCCTCCCCCTCCCTCTCTACCACTCTCTCTAGCCGCGCCTGTGCAGTTGGGGGTTATGCGTGGGTGGATGGATGGGGAATGGGGTAAAAGGAGCGAATGAATAATATTAATATAATATCGGGGGGGGGTTAGTGTGTGTGTGTGGGGTTGATTACTGTGTATGTGACTGTGAAAGCCTGACCACCCCCTCCCGCAACCGTAGTTTGAGGGGATGAGACCCAACGGGTCCCACTTGATCTAGTTAACTATGAATGTGCATTTGCCTTTCATTTTGAAGTATTTCTGGCATGAAATGAGATGTTTTACCTAACTAAACTCTCATCTGGTGTTTAATGCTTGTGTGCTTAATATAAACCTGTTATTCTGAGTCAAATGAGTTTTTCATTGTTGCCCTGGAGAACGCTGAGAAACCTTTGTACTGAGGCCAGGAAAAATCATGAAACTAAACTAATTGGAAAATGCTAATTTCTGAACAATTAAACTTGATAATTCTGATGTTTATTCAGAGAAACATTAAATAAAACAACACAAGGCCGCTTAAGGAAACCATAAACCATGAAGAGTTTTTCTGAACCATTGCAAGCACTGGTTCATCATAATTTCATGTCAAGAGAGAATGTGTACCAACAATATACTGGGCGGCACAGTGACGCAGTTGGGTGGCTCAGTGGTGCAGCGGTACAGTTGCTGCCTAACAACCCGGGATCGATCCTGACTACGGGTGCTGTCTCTATGGAGTTTGTACGTTCTCCCCGTGTCATTGTCTCCACTGTGGTAAATTCAATATTCACTGTACCTTAATTGGTACATATGACAATAAAAGACCTTTGAACCATTGACCGCATGGGTTTTCTCCGGGTTTCCCCACACACTCCAAGACGTACAGGTTTGTAGGTTAATTAGCTTCAGTAAAAATTCTAAATTGTCCTAAGTGTGCAGGATAGTGCTGGTGTACATGGTGATTGCTGGTCAGCGTGACCTTGGTGGGCTGAAGGGCCTGTTTCTACTCTGTATCTCTAAAGTCTAAAGTCTAAAGCCAATAGAATGATGAATTCTTAGTTGCTGTAGCTCTACAGACCCATTAATGCAGAAATACACAAATAAATGTAAATAATTAATAATCTAATAAATTAACAACCGGTAATACCAGGAGCGGTTGCAGTGGGAGGAGCGACGTCCGAGCTGTAAGTTTAAAAACTCGATCGCGGGGCTTGTTTCCACAGAGGTCCAGGAGCGGTTGCAGTGGGAGGAGAACCCAAATCTGTAACGTTCCATTCGCAGCTCGCAGTTCAAAACAGGTGGGCTTGAGGAAGCCGCTGATTGGTGGAAGCGGACTCGAGGGAGCAGCTGATTGGCAGTCAGATCCCTGCTGATTTCTTCCAGCTGTAATCCTTGCTTTGTACTGTATTGTGTTGTATATTGCATTGTATTGTGTATTGTAGCCAGGGTAAGGGGGAGTATGAGTGCCAGGGCAGTTTACTGTTCTGGATGTCAGATGTGGGAGGTCATGCAGTCAGATAGCTCTCCAGATGTCCACTTCTGCGCCAGCTGCGTCAAGGTGGGGCTCCAAAGGGACCGTATTCGGAACCTGGAGCAGCAGCTCGATGACCTCCGTCTGGTCAGGGAGAGTGAGGAGGTCATAGAGAGGAGTTACAGAGAGGTAGTCACTCCAAAACCACAGGAGGCAGACATGTGGGTCACGGTTAGGAGAGGCAAGGGGCAGAGGCAGGGACTAGAGAGTACCCCGGTGGCTGTACACCTTGGAAATAAGTACTCCTGTTTGAGTAATGTTGGGGGAGACAGCCTACCTGGGGGTAGCAAAAGTGGCCGGGCCTCGGGTACATGGACCGGCCCTGTTGCTCAGAAGGATAAAGAAAAGAAGAGGAGGGCATTAGTAATAGGGGACTCTATCGTTAGGGGGTCAGTTAGGCGATTATGTGGACGCAGTCAGGAGACCCGGATGGTAATTTGCCTCCCTGGTGCCAGGGTCCAGGAATGTGACTGAACGTGTCCAAGATATCCTGAAATGGGAGGGAGAGGAGCCAGAGGTCGTGGTACATATAGGTACCAATGACATAGGTAGAAAAAGAGAAGAGGTCCTGAAAGGAGAATTTAGGGAATTAGGAGGAGGGTTAAGGAGAAGGACTGCAAAGGTAACAATCTCAGGATTACTGCCTGGGCCACGCGACAGTGAGAGTAGGAATGGAGCGAGGTGGAGAATAAATATGTGGCTGAAGGTCTGGTGCAGAGGGCAGGGATTCAAGTTTCTGGATCATTGGGACTTCTTTTGGGGAAGGTGTGACCTGTACAAAAAGGACGGGTTGCACTTGAACCCGAGGGGAACTAATATCCTGGCGGGGATATTTACAAAGGCTACTGGGGAGACTTTAAACTAGATCGGTTAGGGGGAGGGACTCAAATAGAGAAAACACGTAGACCGTGTGTGAGGCAGGAGGCAGAGAAGGGAAGCAGTCAGACGCAACACGCAGGGGGGAAAGAAGAAAAAAATAATAAACAGAGAAGAAGAGGTGGTGGGTTTCTTAAATGTGTGAGCAGAGAGACAGAGGTGTGTAAAATGAGGATAGAAGCAATAGGTGGCAAGGTGAAAAGTGGCATGGAGACAAATCTAGGGCAAAAATCAAAAAGGGCCACCTTTCAACATAATTGTATAAGGGGAAAGAGCGTTGTAAAAACAAGCCTGAAGGTGCTTGTAATAAGGTGGATGAGTTGAATGTGCAGATAGCTATTAATGATTATGATATAGTTGTGATCACGGACACATGGCTCCAGGGTTACCAAGGCTGGGAGCTGAACATCCAGGGATATTCAATATTCAGGAGGGAGAGACAGAAAGGAAAAGGAGGTGGCGTAGCGTTGCTGGTTAGAGAGGAGATTAACGCAATAGAAAGGAAGGACATTAGCTTGGAGGATGTGGAATCAATATGGGTAGAGCTGCGAAACACTAAGGGGCAGAAAACGCTAGTGGGAGTTGTGTACAGGCCACCTAACAGTAGTAGTGGAGTTGGGGATGGCATCAAACATGAAATTAGAAATGCGTGCAACAAAGGTAAAACCGTTATAATGGATGACTTCAATCTACATATAGATTGGGTGAATCAAATTGGCAGGGGTGCTGAGGAAGAGGATTTCTTGGAATGTATGTGGGATAGTTTTCTAAACCAACATGTAGAGGAACCAACGAGAGAGCAGGCTATTCTAGACTGGGTATTGAGTAATGAGGAAGGGTTAGTTAGCAGCCTTGTTGTGCGTGGCCCGTTGGGCAAGAGTGACCATAATATGGTTGAGTTCTTCATTAGGATGGAGAGTAACATTGTTAATTCAGAAACATGGGTCCTGAACTTAAAGACAGGTAACTTTGAGGGTATAAGACGTGAATTAGCCAAGATAGACTGGCAATTGATTCTTGAAGGGTTGATGGTGGATATGCAATGGAAGGCATTTAAAGACTGCATGGATAATCTACAACAATTGTTCATCCCAGTATGGCAAAAGAATAAATCAGGGAAGGTAGTGCATCCGTGGATAACAAGGGAAATCAGGGATTGTATCAAAGCAAAAGATGAAGCGTACAAATTAGCCAGAGAAAGCAGCCTACCAGAGGACTGGAAGAAATTCAGTCCAACAGAGGAGGACAAAGGGCTTAATTAGGAAAGGGAAAATGGATTATGAAAGAAAACTGGCAGGGAACATTAAAACTGACTGCAAAGGTTTTTATTGATATGTGAAGAGAAAAAGATTAGTTAAAACAAATGTAGGTCCCTTGCAGTCAGAAACAGGTGAATTGATCATGGGGAACAAGGACATGGCAGACCAATTGAATAACTACTTTGGTTCTGTCTTCACTAAGGAAGACATAAATAATTTGCCGGAAATAGCAGGGGATCGCGGGTCAAATGAGATGGAGGAACTGAGTGAAATCCAGGTTAGCCGGGAAGTGGTGTTAGGTAAATTGAATGGATTAAAGGCCGATAAATCCCCAGGGCCAGATTGGCGACATCCCAGGGTACTTAATGAAGTAGCTCCAGAAATAGTGGATGCCTTAGTGATAATTTTTCAAAACTCTTTAGATTCTGGAGTAGTTCCTGAGGATTGGAGGGTAGCTAATGTAACCCCACTTTTTAAAAAGGGAGTGAGAGAGAAAACGGGGAATTACAGACCAGTTAGTCTGACATCGGTCGTGGGGAAACTGCTGGAGTCAGTTATTAAAGATGGGATAGCAGCGCATTTGGAAAGTGGTGAAATCATTGGACAAAGTCAGCATGGGTTTACGAAAGGTAAATCATGTCTTCATGTAAATCAGAATCTTATTGAATTTTTTGAGGATGTAACTAGTAGAGTGGATAAGGGAGAAGCAGTGGATGTGTTATATCTGGACTTTCAGAAGGCTTTTGACAAGGTCACACAAGAAATTAGTATACAAACATAAAGCACACGGTATTGGCGGTTCAGTATTGATGTGGATAGAGAACTGGCTGGGAGACAGAAAGCAAAGAGTAGGAGTGAACGGGTCCTTTTCAGGATGGCAGGCAGTGACTAGTGGGTTGCCGCAAGGCTCAGTGCTGGGACCCCAGCTATTTACAATATATATTAATGATTTGGACGAGGGAATTAAATGCAACATCTCCAAGTTTAAGGATGACACAAAGCTGGGGGGCAGTCTTGGCTGTGAGGAGGATGCTAGGAGACTGCAAGGTAACTTGGATAGGCTGGGTGAGTGGGCAAATGCATGGCAGATGCAGTATAATGTGGATAAATGTGAGGTTATCCACTTTGGTGGCAAAAACAGGAAAGTAGACTATTATTTGAATGGTGACCGATTAAGAAAAGGGGAGATGCAACGAGACCTGGGTGTCATGATACACCAGTCATTGAAAGTAGGTATGCAAGTGCAGCAGGCTGTGAAGAAAGCAAATGGTATGTTGGCATTCATAGCAAAAGGATTTGAGTACAAGAGCAGGGAGGTTTTACTGCAGTTGTACAGGGTCTTGGTGAGACCACACCTGGAGTAATGCGTACAGTTTTGGTCTCCTAATCTGAGGAAAGCCATTCTTGCCATAGACGGAGTACAGAGAAGGTTCACCAGACTGATTCCTGGGATGGCAGCACTTCCATATGAAGAAAAACTGGATAGACTTGGCTTGTACGGGCTGAAATTTAGAAGATAGAGGGGGGATCTCATAGAGACTTACAAAATTCTTAAGGGGTTGGACAGGCTAGATGCAGGAAGATTGTTCCCGATGTTGGGGAATTCCACAGAGTGGTGAATCTGCCACAGAAGGTAGTTGAGGCCAGTTCGTTGGCTATATTTATGAGGGAGTTAGATGTGGCCCTTGTGGCTAAAGGGATCAGGGGGTATGGAGAGAAGGCAGGTACAGGATACTGAGTTGGATGATCTGCCATGATCATATTGAATGGCGGTGCAGGCTTGAAGGGCCGAATGGCCTACTCCTGCACCTATTTTCCATGTTTCTATGTTTCTATGTAACCAGAACATTATAGTGCAAAACTGAAGTTAGAAGTGCAACCAAAACTGTCCATAGTGCATCATAGTTGCTGAGGTAGGCTTGTTGTTAGTGATGTGCAGTGTTCAACAGTCTAATCATTGCTGGAAAAAACTGTTTCTGAATCTGGAGCTCATGGTTTTCAGGCTCCTGTATCTTTTTCCCAATGATAGTAACGAGATAAAAGCATTGCCAAAGTGGTGTGGGTCTTTGATGAAATCAGCTGCCTTTTTCAGCCACACCTCTTGTAGATCCCTTCCCGGTGAGGAGGTCAGGTCTCGTGATGGACCAGGAAGGGTTCACCATTTTCTGCAGCCACCTTTGCCCCAGGGCATTCAGGTACTGAACCAGACTGGTCAGCTTGGTCTCTACTGTACGCCTGTCAAGGGTCGATGGACTATTTGCTGACATACCAATTTTCCTCATCTTCTAAGGAAGTAGAGGCATTGCTGAGCTTTCTTTAAGATTGCATCAATGTGATGGGCCCAGGACAGATCTTCTGAGATATAAACACCAAGAAGCTTGGAGCTGTTGACTCTCTCCACCATCTATGAAGACAGGTTCTTGGATCCTCGACTTTCCTCTTCTGCAGTCAACAATCAACCCCTGGTCTTGCTAAATGTTGAGATTAAGATGGTTGTTCCAACACCATTCAATCAGTTATTAGTCTACCTCCTGGACCCTGATTCATCGGTTATCATTATTTATCCACAAGGGAGGTATCGTCTGCGAATTTTGAGATGGCATCGGAGCTGTGTCTGACTACACAGTCAGATTATCTTTTCAAGAGATCAGTTTTGATTAATAATCATTTACTATAAGCAATACTTTTCAATAAATATAGCAATTCCAGTAGTACTAATCAGAATGGCCTTTCTCTTGGTCATAGAAAATTATCGAGTCATGCAGCAAGGAAATAGGCCGGACTGGTTAACTCAGTTGGTTAGGGCATGGTGTTAATAATGCCAAGATTGTGGGTTCAATCCCTGTGTGGGGCATTGCTTTAAGATGAGACGGTTAAAATTTAAGGGTGGCACAGTGGCACAACGGTAGTGTTACTGCCTTACCGTGTCAGGTTCGATCCTGACTACGGGTGCTGTCTGGACAGAGTTTGTATATTCTTCCTGTGGCTGCGTGGGTCTTCTACAGGAGCTCCAGTTTCCTCTCACACTCCAAAGACATACAAATTTGTAGGTAATTGGCTTTAGTAAAATTGTGTAAGATATTGTGTAAGATAGTGCTAGTGTACGTGGTGATCGCTGGTCAGCGTGCATTCAGTGGGCCAAAAGGCCTGTTTTAACACTGTATCTCTAGAGTTTGGCCCAACCTACCCATGCAACCATGATGCCACATCTACACTAGTCCCATCTGCTCACGTTCGGCCCAGATCGCTCTAGGCCTTTCCAATCCCTTCACCTGTCCATTTGTCTTTTTAAATGTTGTAATAGTAAACTAAAGTCTTCCACTGGAGATTGTGATGAACCTTGATTGAAACAAGTTCAGATCTCATCAAATGTTGTTTCCATCTGTTATTTACCCATTGAGTTTATTTCAAGTTTTGAAATCAAATGAGTGACGTAAGCATTGAAAGAAGATTTCAATGAACTTTGGCAAAATCTTTGATAATATTCCCAGAAAACCTATAAATGACACGAGGCAGTCTCACCATGTTTATGCTTTTGAAAAACAAAACAGTGCGGGCTCAACTCAGCTTCTAATATGCTTTAGGTTCACGGCACAACAACGTTCATGATTTATTGTTAATTGTTGATCTCATTTTAGGAACCTTACATTTTCAGTTCCTGTGGGACACTGAGCAATGTTATAACCAATGGAAGGGCGGTACACTAGAATCGCAGCAGACTGGACCTTATTTGGGAGCATGCTGAACAATACCTGACCCCAGAGATCTGAAGTTATTTGCATTCCTCAGCAGTAACATCTTTTATTTTGAGGATCTCAAAAACAAAGAGGCAAACACACACCAAATCTGGCCACGTTTCTTTTTAATTTTGCACTCACTCCTTGGATTATTTGTCTGGAGTAGAAAGCGTGTCATCAAGGGAACTGAATTTGAAGAGGAGAAAGCGATCCAACATGAAATGAGCTGGCTCATCAGGCTGACACCTAAGCAAGTGTCACAATTGGCACTGCACACTTTAGCATTCTGAGAAAGGCAAACAACCACCAGTTATCGCTCCCTGGAAGCTGCAGTGACTGGCCAAAGCACAGCAGGCATTTTAAGACGGAGTTACCCTTGCCCATTTAATGTCAAGATTATTTTTGCACTGCAAACTGCGGCACATGGGAGGCCGGAAGCCCGCGATACCCTCCACTGGGAATCCATGATACTGGTCAACAGGGTAGCTCACGACGGATCTCCTTCTCAAATCATAGAAAAAAAATCAAATCAAATCAAATACGTTTTATTGTCATTGCACAGCAACTGTACAACGAAATGTCATGTGCATCTCCTTCAGTGGTATACAATAAAAGACACAGGATAAAAAGATTTTTAAAAATGAAAGCCCAATTTCACAATCAACCATTTACTCTCACATTTACATTTACCGCAAGATCGATGCATAAAATAAGTAATAGATAATAAAAATGATGCACATTATATTGCACACTGCAGCAGACAAATTTTTATAATGCACCCGGAATTGTGTTGTGTTCTCCGTGGTGTTATCTGTTTGAGTTAAGTTCTTTAATGGCATGTGGGTAGAAACTGTTAGTTAGTCTGCAAGTGCGAGCCTTCAAAGACCTGTATCGCCTCCCAGAGGGCAGCAGAGTGAAAAGGTGGTTGGCAGAGTGGGATGAGTCCGGTGTGATGTTTGTCGCCCGACGTAAACATCGGGCCTTGTAAATGTCTTCCAGGGAGGGTAGTTGAATGTTTGTGATGCTCTGTGCTGTTTTAATAACCCTCTGTAGCCTTCCTTCCAGCCACAGTGCAGTTAGCAAACCACACCAGGATGCCATAGGAGAGGATGCTTTCCACGGCGCACCGGTAGAAGGACATCAGCAGCTGTGAGCCGTTTGCTCTCCGCAGAGACCTCAGGAAATATAGCCGCTGCTGTGACTTCTTTATGAGAGTGATGGTGTGTTCACTGTCCATGTAAGGTCCTGGGAGATGTATGTGCCCAGGAACTTAAAGTCAGTGACTCTCCACCATGTCTCCTTTGATGTAAAGAGGAGCAGGTTACTCTCTTCTCCTCCTGAAGTCAATCAGACAGTCAGTTTTTGGACTTCATCTCTGTAGGCAGACTCGTCGTTGTTATTTATCAGCCCTACCACAGTCGTGTCATCTGCAAACTTAATGATCCGGTTTGTGCTGTGTGTCGGTGTGCAGTCATGAGTGTATATTGTGTAGAGAATAGGACTCAGCCCACAACCTTGTGGTGCCCTTGTGCTGAGCGTCCGGACTGGGGAGTGATTGGACCCCATCCTGACAGTCTGTGGGCAGTCTGTTAAGAAGTCCGTGATCCATCTGCATGTGTTGGCATTTATACCCAGGTCAAACAGTTTGTCCACCATTCTGCTGGGGATGATGGTGTTGAATGCAGAACTGAAACAACATCCTCACATATGAGCCGGGGCTTTCCAGGTGAGTCAGTGAAGAATGTAGAGCCATGTTGATGGCGTCTTCTGTTGACCTGTTGGCTCTGTATGCAAACTGATATTGATCCAGGGTGGGTGGGAGAGAGGATTTAATAGTAAGATTAAATGAGAACTTACCTGTTCGAAGTTTGATCTTTATTTTATGAGGAGTTACGATGAGGGATTACGTGAAGAAGCCCCTCCAGGCGCATGCGCGTCATACTTCAAAGCAACGGCGTGAAAAACACTGAAATCGATAGCTGAAGTAAGATAGTAAAGCTTATAGAAGACTAGAACTACCAGATGATCATTTAGATTATGAGGGCCGGGAGCAGAGGGCACGTAATCCCTCATTTTTAGTAGCTTGTGCAACATTCCCAATCCACCACTGTAATTCAGCTAAAGCTTCCGTTGGTAACTGCATGGACCTATCAAAATGACCTGCACGTTCTTTTAGTGCTTGTGCTCTTGCCCGTTGAAGACTTTGATAATGCAGAGGACCAAACTTGACAGTTGGGAATGCTGCTACTATTTTACCAATAACCCTAGCTACTTCTCGGATGGAGGGATAAGGTTTGTCAGCAAGGCAACTACAGGCATTTGTAATATCCCCAACTTTATCTGTTGGCAATGTTACTAACAGCAACTGAATTAATGACAAACCCCAAATAACCAATTGTTTGAGATGGCTGTAGCTTAGATTTTGTTGGATGGATCAGAAACCCTAGCCTTTCAAACAGGCTTATAGTTGCTGAAACTGATTCTTCAGCTGATTTCTGAGTGGCATTTACAATTAAAATATCATCCAGATAAGCCATGACAATGTGATTTTGAGCTCTTAATAATGCCAGTGCTGGTTTCAATAATTTTGTGAACAGCCTGAGAGCTGAAGTTAACCCATTAGGTAATGCTTTAAATTGCCACAGCTGACCCATCCAATTAAACTTCAAGTACCTACGATAATGCTGATGAATTCATTTTTGTGAGGTCCAGAATGACTCTACAACCCCCATCTTTCTTTGGCCTGGGGAATATATTGGACACACATAGTTGCGGATGATACACCGTACTTTCAATTACTCCTTTATCAAATAAATTTCTAACTTCTTCTTTTATCTGAGAAGTTTCATGTGGAGAAAACACCAAAACCCGATTAGGTTTATTCTGTACAGGTGGATCAACTCCTTCCATAAATTCTATTGTAGAACCTGACACAGTATCCAATATAAATCGATCAGATGTTATACAGCACCAATCATCATAAAACAATTGTAATCTACCACCAACCGGAGGTTGTTCCCTAAAAGTTTTCTCTGTGATGGAATGAAGTTTTTGTACCTCAGCAAATGACCGTGACAGTCTCCTTCTTCCAACAAATGGGTTGATATTGGGCTGTGATGGGTAATAGTACCTTCTCACCACTCCCCTGCCTCTGCTTGTTCCTGCTCCGAAATCAAACCCCCTTCTCATCCAGCCAGTTCTTTGGCCATACATGAAAGGTTTCATGAAGCTGATAGTCTTTGCCTCCTCATCGATTTCTTTAATTTGCTTAGGCAGGTTCTCTCCGAAAAAATAAGCGGGAGCTTGAACATTACTTGATTTGCACAGACCTGCAAATCTAGGGTGCAGTATGGGCTGAATGGTGATTTTCCTCATACAATTGATCTCAAAATAAGAATTATAAAACAACGCCAACATGTCTTTTTGTAGCTTAGACATTGCACACCCTTCTACCTGCTTCCCAAAAGCAGTGATGCCAGCCGCAATAAGCTTGAGGACCCGCTGGAAACGTATTTCCTGTCCTCGCATCATTGAACTCATGGATGTCCAAATTGCCGGATTCACTGTTGGCACCCTGAGTGACGCACAATTCACAGGTGTTTTATAAAGGTGTACTGTCTCAACCATGACAGTCTATTGAAGCTGGTGAGAAACCAAATAGGTTTCGCCAGGTTTTCTTCCATGGCCTCACCACTCCCTTCTGGTATAGCAAACAATTGTGCTACATCAGGTACACCTGGAGTTTTACTCTTGTGTTGTGGTGGGTATTCAAGACTAAAAACACCACCTTCAGGGTCAGTCTCCTGCCGCCCTGGTACTCCTGAGACTTGCTCAAAGGAGACTTCTTCCAGACCTAAACAAGGCTCTGGAGATTCACATTCCCATGTAGTATAGGCACCATATTCTTGATATGGAACCCCCTCAGGGGCTGTCTGGGAATATTCTGGGTCTTTGCACCCCTGGTTGATCAGGTTTTGGAGCATTTTAGTCTTACTCTAGGGAGACCTCAACCAGACCTAAACAAGGCACTGGAATGTCAGATTCCCATTTTTAACAGGCACCATGCTCAGTGTATGGATCTCCTTTGGAGGCTGCCTGGGAAATCTTTGGGTCTTTGGACCCTTGACTGAGTAAAGCGTGGAGCATTTTCTCAATTTCCAGTCTCCCCCACATTCTTGTCCTGTCTTGGAGGAGATTTACTTTCTTTTACATTTTCTTGTGTAATTGTGCATAAAACTAATAAAACTGGTAACACATACTCAGAGCAGATCTTGTATGTACTTTCCTATCGTTGTGGCCTCAGTGCCCTGCGACACTAGAGCAGCTGGAGGGTTATTAACTACGGAAATAACGGCCACTGGTATCGGAACTGGTACCGCACTTATCTATTTTTCCGATTGCTGCGATGGGACCGCAATGCTGCGTGACCCACGCTTGCTCCTCCCGCTGTACCACAGGCTCCTTCTGACTCGCAAACCAGCCTTATGGAGCTTAACTCTCACTGGAAAGATTTTTAAAAACACTTACCTGCGAGGTTTTCTACTTACCACTGATGGAGCTGCGCTCTCCAGCTCCATTCAAAGCGACACGCGTCGACGTAATGACGCGCATGCAGCCTGATGGGGCTTCTTCACGTAAAATGTGGGCCAGGACCAGTCTCTCAAAGCACTTCATCACAGTTGAAGTGAGAACATCAGGTCTGTAGTCGTTCAAGCTGGTGATAGATGTTTTTTTGGGAACAGGCACAATGGTGGCAGTCTTGAAGCATTTAGGGACAGTGCATGTTGACAGAGAGAGGTTAAAGATGTTGCTAAACACCTCCGCCAGCTGGTCTGCACAGTCCCGCAGTACTCTCCCTGGGATGCCATCTGGGAACATAGAACATGAAACAGCACAGCACTGGAACGGGCACTTTGGCCCACGATGCTGGCGGCACAGTGGAGCAGTGGTAGAGTTGCTGCCTTACACTGACAGAGACCCAGGTTTGACCTACTATGGCTGCTGTCTGTACAAATTTGTGCATTCTGATTAGTACCACACTTTGTGTCAAAAAGTTGCCCCTTAAGTTCCTATTAAATCTACCCCCCCGCCCCCCCCCCCTCCCCCCCACCTAAATCCATGTCCCCTGGTTCTCGATTCCCCTATTCTGGGTCATGAGACGAGAAGGTCATAAGTGATAGGTGTAGAATTAGGCCATTCGGTCCATTCAATCATGGTGAATGGCTTCACCATTCAATCATGGCTGATCTACAGTGGCTTGCAAAAGTATTCATACCCCTTGAACTTTTCCACATTTTGTCACGTTACAAACACAAAGGTAAATGTATTTTATTGGGATTTTATGTGATAGACCAACACAAAGTGGTGCATAATTGTGAAGTGGAAGGAAAATGATACATGGTTTCCAAATTTTATTACAAATAAAAAACTGAAAAGTGTGGCGTGCAAAAGTATTCAGCCCCCATGAGTCAATACTTTGTAGAACCACCTTTCGCTGCAATTACAGCTGCAAGTCTTTTGGCGTATGTCTCTACCAGCTTTGTACATCTAGAGACTGAAATTTTTGCCCATTCTTCTTTGCAAAATAGCTCAAGCTCAGTCAGATTGGATGGAGAGCATCTGTGAACAGCAATTTTCAAGTCTTGCCGGAGATTCTCAATTGGATTTAGGTCTGGACCTTGACTGGGCCATTCTACCACATGAATATGCTTTGATCTAAACCATTCCATTGTAGCTCTGGCTGTATGTTTAGGGTCGTGTCCTGCTGGAAGGTGAACCTCTGCCCCAGTCTCAAGTCTTTTGCAGACTAACAGGTTTTCATCCAAGATTGCCCTGTATTTGGCTCCATCCATCTTACCATCAACTCTGACCAGCTTCCATGTCCCTGCTGAAGAAAAGCATCCCCACAGCATGATGCTGCCACCACCATGTTTCACAGTGGAAATGGTGTGTTCAGAGTGATGTGCAGTGTCAGTCCCCCACATGGCTTGTGACAAACTGCAAATGGGACTTTTATGGCTTTGTTTCAACAATGGTTTTCTTCTTGCCACTCTCCCATAACACAGAAACATAGAAACATAGAAATTAGGTGCAGGAGTAGGCCATTCGGCCCTTCGAGCCTGCACCACCATTCAATATGATCATGGCTGATCATCCAACTCAGTATCCTGTACCTGCGTTCTCTCCATACCCTCTGATCCCCTTAGCCACGAGGGCCACATCTAACTCCCTCTTAAATATAGCCAATGAACTGGCCTCAACTACCTGCACTGTGGCAGAGAGTTCCAGAGACCCACCACTCTCTGTGTGAAAAAAATCCTTCTCATCTTGGCCCTAAAGGATTTCCCCCTTATCCTTAAGCTGTGACCTCTTGTCCTGGACCTCCCCAAGGCCTGATTTGTGTACTGCACGACTAATAGTTGTCCAGTGGTCAGATTCTCCCACCTGAGCTGTGGATCTCTGCAGCTCCTCCAGAGTTACCATGGGCCTCTTGGCTGCTTCTTTGATCAATGCTCTTCTTGCCCAGCCTGTTTGTTTAGGTGGACGGCCATGTCTTGGTAGGTTTGCAGTTGTGCCATACTCTTTCCATTTTCGGATGATAGTTTGAACAGTGCTTCGTGAGATGTTCAAAGCTTGGGATATTTTTTTATAACCTAACCCTGCTTTAAACTTCTCCACAACTTTATCCCTGACCTGTCTGGTGTGTTCCTTGGGCTTCATGATGCTGTTTGTTTACTAATGTTCTCTAACAAACCTCTGAGGCCTTCACAGAACAGCTGTATTTATACTGAGATTAGATTACACACAAGTGGACTCTATTTATGAATTAGGTGACTTCTGAAGGCAATTGGTTGCACTGGATTTTATTTAGGGGTATCAGAGTAAAGGGGGCTGAATACTTTTGCACGCCACACTTTTCAGTTTTTTATTTGTAAAAAAATTTGAAAACCATGTATCATTTTCCTTCTACTTCACAATTATGCACCACTTTGTGTTGGTCTATCACATAAAATCCCAATAAAATATATTTATGTTTGTGGTTGTAACGTGAGAAAATGTGGAAAAGTTCAAGGGGTATGAATACTTTTGCAAGCCACTGTATCTCTCCCTTCGAGATACAGCGTGAAAGTGGTATTGTAGAAGGCTTGAGGAGTTCCTGTAGCCAAAGAGTCCCTGTAGCCAAAGAGTGCCAGTGAATTATTTGTGTGGTGGATAGGATGTAATTTATGCCGGCTGCTTTGTATTAAACTTTGCTGAGCTCCTTATATGCTGGAAGAGTAGAATTTTCCAGAGAAGTGGAGAATATTCCATCAGAGTATATGGGCACCTGGCTGAAGTATGGTCCGAACCCGAAAAGTCTCCGATCCATTTCTCCAGAGATGCTGCCTGACTTGCTGAGTTACTCCAGCATTTTGTGTCTATCTTTGGGAAACTTGGTTATTGCCAACAAAAGATACACCCTCTGGTCTCCTCATACCTACAGCACATATGAATAACCTAATTACATTTCAAGCCATGAGAATCTGATGGTAGCAAATTTGGCATCAGCAATGTTTTTGGTAAGAGAGATGACGAGACTCCCATCATTTGAAGGTAGTCATTTGTTTGAACTGAATATTATTTGACAATTATTACACAATGAGCAGGTTGTGTTGCATATAGCAACAAATGGCTTCATTGATTGAGGTGTAACTTGAACTTTGCAGAATCGTCAGTGAATATTCCCACTATTCCCTTATGATGGAAAGAAGGTCAGTGAAGAAGCAGCAGAGGATGTTTGGGTCTCCGTTTCTACCCTAAGGAAGTCTCCCTGTGATGTTCTGAGATTGCACACTCTAGCCACAACCATCTCATCTGTGTAAGGTACAATTGCAGCCAGTGTAGATTTCCCCCCCATTATTTTAGACTTTTAAATTCAGAGATACAGCGTGGAAATGGGCGCTGACCAGCGGTCACCCCGTACATTGGTGCTACTCCACCCACAACTTCCAGCTTTACAGAAAGTTGGAAATTAACCTACAAACCTGTACATCTTTAGAGTGTGGGAGGAAACCGGAGCACATAGAGAAACCAGAGCACATAGAGAAAACGTACATGGTCACAGGGAGAACATACAAGCTCCGTATAGACGGCACCTGTGGTCAGGATCGAACCCGGGACTCTGGAGCTGCAAGGCTGCAACTCTACCACTGCGCCACCGTGCCAACCATACTGATGGCTTCAATTTTATTCGTATTTGTGAAATCAACAATAACTCAGATATTTCCTTGATATCAGAAGAATCACTCTCACATCACCTCCGCAATCCCCCTCTTTTGTCCAAGTTTGGAGCAAGGCTTGAATAACGTTTGACAAAATGTAGACTGAGCTTCAGTAAGTTATCAGTGAATAAGTGGGGCATGACAGTGCTTTCAATAACATTTAGTGTCTAATATCCTTCTGCTTGTAATGGTGAGGCCTTGTAGCACAGATCTGACTGGGAATGTAGACAAGCTGTTCCTTACTTGCAACACTGCCAAGCAGAACAAAAGTGGAAAATTGCCCAGGTATGCTATGTTCACAGAAAGCAGAATAAATCCAATTCTGCCAATTATTTTTCAGTGAACCCATTATCTAGTGTCCCATTCTCCTTCCTGCATCCACTGCACTCAGCTGCTTCTTGTTCCTTCCTGCGTCCACTGCACTTAGCCGCTCCTTGTTTAAAAATAAATGATTCAGTTTGGCTGTAGATTGGTTCCTGAAGCATTTTTGAAGGATTGGTTGGCCCTAATAACATAATGGTGCCTAAATTATGACTTGGGAAATAATTTGGTCCATGACAAATTTTACTAACCTGCACCAATGGTGTGGATCTGACATTTTAAAGTGCTTGACGCCCAATGCATGGTGCACAGTAGTTTAGGCTCCCCCTCAGCAATCCTCACCAAGGGAATGAGTTGACTGACAAAAGATCGTGCATGTACTAGAGGAAGATCAGAGAGAGAATTCCACAGGATTTCTGAGGAAGGACTGCAAGGATTGTGGGGGGCGTGGGGTGGGGTGGGGTAAGGCACCTTGAGGGTAGATGAATAGAAACTTGAGATGAGCGTGGATGAGGATTAAGTCACTGAAGGAAAGTAAGGGGCAAGTATGGTCAGAAATGAGGAAAGGTCACGTTAGCACTTGCTGAAAGAAACTAAAGGCTTGGGACTCTACATTGGTGGCCCCAGCAGGGTAGATCCCTTAACCTAACCTAAAGCAGGCCTCAGTTGTCCATGATCATACATCATCAACAGCACAAGACGGGACAGGCCATTCAGCCCAAACAGTCCATGCTGGTGCCCATGTTCCACACAAAAACTCCGCATCTAAATCTACAGTGTAACATTCTATTTCCTGCTCCCTCTTTTGCTTGTCCATCTGTGAACTTGATCTGTCGCATCTGCTCACAATGCCCCCTCCGGCATCTGCATTCTCATTGGACAGTGAGTAAAGGGGATTCTCCTGAGTTCTCAATTGGAGTTGTTGTTAAGTATCCTATAATGGTTGCCCCTAATCATCCTCACCCCCTGCATCATAACTCAAGTGCCACTTCCTTAAGTACCCTGGGATGCAGACCATCAGGTCCTGGGGACTTATCATCCTTCAGTCCCATCAGTCTACCCAACACCATTTCCTGCCTAATGTGGATTTCCTTCAGCTCCTCCGTCACCTCAGATCCTCTGGCCACTACTATATCAGGAAGATTGTTTGTGTCCTTCTTAGTGAAGACGGATGCAAAGTACCTGTTCAACTCATCTGCCATTTTCTTGTTCCCCATAATAAATTCACCTTTTTCGGTGATTAAATATGCCAGCAACAATTGCAGTCACCGCCCCACTACCTCTACGTGAATGAAGTCTTTCGAACCCAAACATTTGGATTCTCTTAGTTTATAGCAGACTACTCACTCAGTTTTGTTTGGATGCCCTGAAACATCATCTATCCATATTCTCCCGAGATGCTGCCTGATCTGCTACTCCAACATTTTGCATCTGCGGGTCCTTGTTTCTAAAATAAGAAGTAAGCGCAAAACCACAAGTGGCAATTCCACATGAAGTTCCAAACACTGCTGCTCTCTGAATCATGAATTATCCATTATCTATAATCTGGTAAATGGGACTAAATTGTACAACATTACAAATAAAGAGGTCAGTAATTAATTATTTTCTAGAAAAAAAGATCTGCAAATTTCACAGGGCTTCCGTGACCAAATATCACATTTTCTTGAGAGCTTTCTTTCCATGCAAGTCATTTCTCCTGGGTTTTGAATGCCCTGGCTGTGATCTCAAAACAGGAAGGCTGCCTGACAGATTTACTGGTGGAGGTCACCTTTTGTCACTTCCTGCAGTGTGTTATTTAAAAGAGCGTATATAAAGATGTCACTATACCAGTAAAGCACTGAAATGCATTTAACAAGTCGGTAGAAAATGGAATTTATAAGGGGGACCAATGATTTGTTGTTAGTGTGAATGCGAACAATGCTGTTGTTGGTTCGACTGGTCCTTGACCAATTAACTTTAACACTTACCGCATGTCACCTTGCAGGAATGGATGAGCTGACATGCCTGAACTGAAGAAAACAGATCTCAATAAATTGGGCAAGTATCTGAACACATTGTTTAATGTGAACATCGCGTTGTCGTATTAGCCCTTCGTTAAAGGCTGAAGTCCAAAGAAATCACTTGAATCGAATTGGACACTCTTAACTTGACTCATGACTCTTCGCTTAAATTGACATGAATTTAAGGTACTTACAAATCAGTCACAATGTTAAATACTCTAAAATACTAGGATTGTTAGAAAGGGTTTACATTGGACTTAATGGTATACAAAATCATTTAATTCAAATTCAATTAATTGTAAAATGCAAATTTCAATAAGTATTTTATATATCTACTTTAATCGTATTTTGCTCCAACCTTTGTCAATAAATTAATAAAATGCTTAAAATATTAAATTAAATCTGTGTATTTTATTTCGCATTGCTGTCTGTGAGAAACACAACTGGCTCACTTGATGACCTCATTGCTACTGAATGCCACGGATCACCTTGCACTGACCACAACCAATTGCTCAGTCTTTGTGGGCAGCTCTCTTCAAGGTAAGTAACAAGAACTAATACCACTGACCACAAAATCCACACCACTAATTTGTTAGAGCACTGTCAAGTTTTCAATCGAATTCTCTGAACGCTCTTGTTTATGTATCACATGGTCTAGTTTTTTGCAAAAGGAATTTACTTATTTTTAATCATCAGAAGACTATTATTCCCTTAGTTCTGCCTTACCCAGAAACAAGTTTTAAAGATAGTTTTTATAGATACAGTGTGGAAACAGGTCCTTCGTCCCTTTAAGTCCACACTGAACTTCGATCACCCGTACTATTTTATCCAACTTTTGCATCCTACACACTAGGGGAAATTTACAGAGGTAATTTAACCTATAGACCTGCACATCTTTGGGAAGAAACGGGAGCATCTGTATAAAATCCACTTGGTCACAGGGAGACTGTGCAAACTTCACACCGACAGCACCCATAGTCAGGATCAAACCATGGGCTCGGGCGCTATGAGGCAGCAGCTCTATCTATGAGGCAGCTGCACTGTGCCGTCCACCAGTGTTGTACAAATTGCAGTTAAAATTGTTTAGCATGCACCTAATGTGAGATTAACATAACATTTACTATTGGGTTTCATCTACCATATTTTTAATGGAACAAGGGATTTGGGCCAAACATGGGTAAATGGGACCAAAATAGACTGAGCATCTTGTAACGTTGTAACAAAACCGACCATCAGCGGTGCTGCAAATCTGCCACTGCCTGTGCGTGCGATTCCGGAGGCTTTGTGGGGGGAGTGAGATTAAAATGTAGATTTATATTGGTTGTCGCAGAGGGATTTCCTGGGCTGCTAGCTGATGAAGAAAAATCATTTGAGCTTCCGTTCACGGGTTTAATTAACTGGACAATTGCTTTGCTGGATTTAACTTAAATACGACTAAAAACGCCTTCAATGACTAAAGCATCATGGATTGCAATATCAGGTCAAAACAAAAGGTATGTCGCTTATTTAACATATTATCTTGCTTTTTGGTGTGGCTTCATTTTAATCTTATGATGCGAAAAATGTTATTTAGGCATGATATGAATTGGCCATGTCTTGCCTGCCAATATGGGCTTAAACTTTATGGCAACGGCAACATTCCAATTGATCCAGAAAAATCCACTCTCAAGATAATCAAATTCATTATTTTTTTGCACAATCATGTCATAAGAACTATATTTTGTGTTATTGTCTATCCATGATCAATATGTTCATACTAAATATGGACAGTACAGTTTTAGTCAATTGTATTGTGCACAAAATAATGATTTTGATTATCTTGAGAGCAGACATTTCTGAATTAATTATGGGAATTAAACATGAAATTCCTTCCATTTGGCATATAAATTCATGACAAAGTGAGATTTTAAAATCATGTTATATTATGAATTCTTGTGTGAATGGGATCAGTTTGTTTTTTTTTTGCATAATAGGCTAATTAAATATGTTACCCTTTTCTTAAGAAATGGATAGATGTTTTGATCTAGTAATTGAATTTAGATTAATTTAATTGATTTGATGTATATGAATTTTTTGTTGGGTATTTACTATTTGTTTTAGCGTTTAACTTTATCATTTCTACCTTTTTTTCTGCAAATAATAACTTGTTTCTGATAATGCTTTTCAATGTTTTTTTTCTTTACATTTTAAATAGATGTCTTCGAAGAAGAAATGCAAAATTGTCAATCCAAATGCCTAGCAAAAGAGACTGGTTTAGACAGCATTCGCAGAGATTATCCGAATTTGGACTACTCCAAATGTGATGATCTACAGGACATTCTTAATGGGAAAGTAGTGGGCAGAAAAGCAGGTCATGCGTAGTTTGAAGAGAAAAAACGTGTAGTTTACAATGCCAAAACTGAAAAGTTGGGAAAAAACAGTAGTTTAGTAGTGTACAGAGTGGCTTATTGGTTACAATCTGAGGAGTATGATGATGCTACTGATTATGATATACCAATGTACCAGCTAGCAACTGATCATCTCCATTAAGACTTGGTATTTTGCTAGAAATTGTAATTTCTTTGGGTACACAAAAATGCTGGAGAAACTCAGCGGGTGCAGCAGCATCTATGGAGCGAAGGAAATGGGCAACGTTTCGGGCCGAAACCCTTCTTCAGATTACCTTCTTACAGGTAATTTCTTTACCTGTCTGTTATGGACATACAGCATATAATACAATAATATTAAAGTTCTGATCTTGAGAAAATCACATTTTTGAATTTTCAAGGCAGTCTGGGTGTTTATTACCATTTCTGTCAAAACGGTCAATTTTGTAATTAGCTACAATTAGGTAAATAACTAATTATATGCTTTAATTTCAGGTCATCCAAGTAAGATGGTTCATATTTGTTTCCGAATGCTTCAATCTATAATAACTGAAAATTTCAATCAGTTTGCTTAATTTTTAAGAAAGTTATGGGCTTTTGACTGTCCTCGATCACAGCTTTTGTGTTAAGTCAATGGAAAAGCAATAGAGAACAAGATTTCTGAGTATGAAAATGACCATAAATGTTTTAGTACTGAAGATATGAAAGTAAATTAGGTATCAAATTAAAGTTATTTTTATGCTTTAGCTGATGGTACAAATTACAATCTTGATTTTGTAACATTCCTACATCTTGGGCAAGTTCGGCTGAGGGGACCATTTCCATGCTGTATGACTCTATGACTCTATAACGGGATGTTGCAATGCTGATTATAGGTAGCAGAGATGATATGCTTCTGAAGCAGTCAAAGCATAACTCACATAGCACGAGATAATTAATTTTCCAGATGCCTGAGTCTAAAGAAGAGTCCCGAACCTAAACGTCACCTATCCATGTTCTTCAGAGACATGAAAAGATGGAGTAACTCAGCGGGACAGGCAGCATCTCTGGAGAGAAGGAATGGGAGGGAGGTGTGTATGTGGGTGGGAGAGGTGTGGGAGGGTGAGGAGGGATGTGGGAAGGGGGAGGGGGGTGTGGGGAAGGGTGTGTGTGTGGGAGGGGTTGTGTGTGGGCGGGAGAAGTGTGTGTGGGGTGGGGTATGTGGGGGGAGGGGTGTGTGGGTGGGGGAGGGGTGTGTGGGTGGGGGAGGGGGTTTGTCGGGATGGGGGGGTTGTGGGAGTGGGTGGTTGTGGGGGCGGGGGGTTGTGCGGGCCTGAGGGGTGTGGAGGGGCATGGGTGGGTGTGTGTGTGGGCGGGGGGGTGGATGTGTGTGGGCGGGGGTGTGTGTGAGGGCAGGGGGGAGTTGTGGGGGCAGGGGGGGTTGTGAGGGCAGATGGGTGTGGGTGGGGGTGTGTGTGCGGGCAGGGGGGAGTTGTGGGGGGAGAGTGGTGTGTGGGCGGGGGGAGGGGGGAGTGAGCTTGGAGAAAAGACGGGGAAGAGGCATGGGGAGAGGGGGGCATCATGGGGAGGGGGGAGGTGCCAGTAAGGGGGACCAAAGGGTTGCTGCTCGGCGCTGGGCTGCTCGGCGCTGGGCTGCTTGGCACTGGGCTGATCGAGGCTGGGCTGCTCGGGGCTGGGCTGCACAGGGCTGGGCTGCTTCGGGTCCCTTCGAAAATTGTGTCCGGTTGGAAACCTCTGCTGGCCATCCTCAGCTACAGTAAAGACTCGATGGTGCAGTAAGGGGCAGACCATCGTGGGGAGTGACAGGGGAAGAGACTAATCCACGCGGTGCTGACTGGCAGGAGAATAGATCGATCTGTACACGTGCGGTTTTTAGGATTTTTAAACCTCGCTAACTTTTACGACATTCAATTGACCGGAATGAAACGTGGTGCAATCGCAGCACAGGAGAACGATGAGTGAACTGGTGAAAAATCGTGGCGCTGTCGCGAACCGTTTTTGCACAAATAGGAAGACCATGCAAACCGTAAGATAACAAGATCAAAGTTTTTGTTATGTATAGATGATAGATAGATAGATAGATAGATAGATAGATAGATAGATAGATAGATAGATAGATAGATAGATAGATAGATAGATAGATAGATAGATAGATAGATAGATAGATAGATAGATCTGTGTCCACCTATTACCTTCCACACTTTGTCCAGCCTATCCTCTCTCAGCTTTCTTAAACTGCATCCCCACCCCCCATCCCCCCCCCCACCCCCACACAATCAGTCTGAAGAAGGATCATCCAAAATGTCACCTATTCATGTTCTCCAGAGATGCTGCTTGACCCACTGAGTTTGGCACAGACCCCGTGGAAGCCAAGTCATTAAGTATTTTTAAAGTGGGGATTGAATAAATTCTTAATTAGTAAGGGCGTCAAAGGAAATGGGGAGAAGGCAAGAGAAAGAGGTTGAAAGAGAAAGATAGATCAGCCATGATTGAATGGCAGAGAGGACACAATGGGCCGAATGGCCAAATATTGCTCCCATGACACAAACTTATGAGACATGAGCCCTCATGTTTTTAAAGCAGGGATTGACAAATTGCTGATTGGGAAAGGTTTCAAAGGTTATGGGGAGAAGGCAGAAGAATGGGGTTGAGAGGGAAAGATCAGCGATGATTGAATGGCAAAGAAGACTTCTTCTTGCATGTGGGGGGAAGAGGGTACGGTAAGGGGGATACCGTCCCTCAGTCACTTCCTGGAGAGGATGCGACTATTATTCAAGTCGCGTCCTCATGCCCCCCCCCCCCCCCCCCCCGCGGCCTACCAACTGGATTGGCGCGGCCTTTCCTGCTGGGACCGACCAGAGATCCAGCAGCAGCGGCGCAGCATTGGATACATCGCGGGGCGGGCGATGCCTTACCAGGGATCGCTGTTTGGAGCTCCGGAGTGCTAGACCTGCTGCACTGACATCGCAGAGCTGTGGTTCGTGGAGCTCCCAACGCGGGCGGCGCTGACCAACATCGCGGAGTCCTGCGACTCCGCCCAGCTCGGCCTGTGGACTTCGGGAGCCGTGGACTCCGGTGGGAGGTGGCTGATCTGGAGGTCTGGGCCGCTGAGGATGTTCTCCGTTGGGGTTCGGCGTCGGGGTTCCATCGTTCCCGGCGAGAGGACCTGAGCATCGGGCCGCCCGTGGCAGCGACTGCGGGTGCTCGGGAGGCTGGCTGGACTCTGGTACCTGCCTTAACTTTGGTGCCGCTGTGGGGTTATGTTGTGTGTGGACTTCTGTGTTTGTGCTTTTAAAAAATATGTTTATTTATTTTTTATTTATTTTTATGTTACTGACTGTAAGGAAGATCCATTTTGTTGTCTCTAAAATGAGATAATGACAATAAATTGAATACAATACAGCCTAAAGTTGCAGACACCAAAACACTACATCTATTTGTTTGTGCACGTCGGGTTAATTGCATTAGTCGAAACAGGATGGACCACGTGAAGGTTGCAATCTCCCACCCCTGAAAGAAAACTTGATGGGCTGAATAGCCTAATTCTGCTCCTATGACTTATGAGGCATCAGTCCCCATCCACCAATGTTCCCAACAACAAAAGTGTGCCTCATACTCACATATACTATATAAGTATGCCCGTCAGTTCCGAGCTTCAGGTGTTCAGGAAATCAAAGTTAAGCTCTTAAAAGATGGGATCTGAAAAGAAAGCACTGATAATACCCTGGACTGTGCTCTCAAGTTTTTGCATCAGCACTTGAATCCATGGAGCTGGAGACACAAAAATGCCAGGGACGGCACAGCGGGCAGAGTACGGAGCAAAGACATTTCAGAAAGTAACTAATAATAATGACTCAGTCATCAACAGGAAACAGTTTGGCTTCCCATCTTGATCACTATTTTTAAATAAAAGCCCATGTTTGTGAACTGCAGCCAGGGAGAAAAAAATGTTAAAAGCACAAAGTGGTGTCATTCATATTGGAATAATGAATAAGGAATATTTCAGCAGAACTGAATGTACTGCCAGCTGTGAGCCACGTCCTACAACAATTGAAAAGGATATTTAAAGTCATTCAGGTTGCCGGCTCCGGTAAACCTGCAACTATAATGTACAATGCATGGAACGCTGGAAAAACCACAGCCACAGTGGAATTGGTTTCAAGGTACAAAATCACTTGCATTCCTATTCCTTTTGTTTTTCAGTTCTGATTACATTTTGGATCCTGCCCATATTTTCCCTTTGAAAGCCTTAATTAACGACATTTTTATTGCAAAAAAAAATGGAAAGAAGTAATAATTTAGATTTTACATTAAATGATTTGAACTGAAAATGGATGTATCAATCAGAACAGTTTTCTGATATTTAAAGTTTATGAAGTTATAAAACTTAAATATCATTTTTCTGATAATTAAGGTGAGAGAGGGAAAGTTTAATGGAGATGTGCGGGATGAGTTTTTTACACAGAATGGTGGAGGCCTGGAACGCATTAACAGGGGTGGTGGTAGAGGCAGATGCGATAGTGATGTCTAAGAAGCTTTTTGGATAGGCAAATGGAAGTGCAGATAATAGAGGGATATGAATCATTGTAAGCAGATGAGATCTTGGCATCATGTTCAACACAAACATCATGGGTCAAAGTGCTATTATGTGGGTTCCTGTGCTACACTGTTCTTTGTTCTACTTTCTACGTATTATTGCCACACAACAGTTATCCATTCTTTAAAGTGTTTCATGGTAAGAGGGGGAAGGTTTAATGGAAATAATACAAAGGAATAACATTATTCTCTTATAATGGTTCAATGAGAGTAATTAGGGGCAGCATGGTGGCGCAGCAGTAGAGTTGCTGCTTTATAGCGCCAGAGACCCGGGTTTGATCCTGACTATGGGTGTTGTCTGTAGAGAGTTTGTACTGTACATTCTCCCTGTGACCTCCGTGGGTTTTCTCCAGTTTCCTCCCACACTCCAAAGACATTCTGTAGGTTAATTGGCTTGATATAATTGTGATTTGTTCCTAGTGTGTATAGAATAGTATAAGTGGGCGGGGATCCTGGTCTGCGCGGACTCAGTGAGCTAAAGGGCCTGTTTCCACACTGTATCTCTAAACAAAACTAAACTAGAAATAATATAAGGCAATAAAAATTCAGATTGGAAAATTATTCAACAGTTCAATCAGTTAGCAAATAATTAAAGCAGTTTAAAATTGTGCAATAATAATTTAAGGGACAGGAGCAAGGCATAGTGATTGTGCTGATTGCAACCATGCAACAGATGGTTTCCCTCTGCTTAGTTTTCCACCATATATAAATTACCCCGAGGAAGGTATCAAGATTTGATCCAGGAAATAATTTAGAGTGATATCAATCCAAGTCTGCAGATAACACTAAGTTTGGAACTGGCGTAACTTATACAGATGGAAACAGGAAGTTACAGAGAGGTCAGAGACAGAGCAAAATTGGGGTGGATGGTGTTTGTTGTGGAAAAAAGTGAGGTCATTCACTTTGCACCAGAGTTGGAAAACTTAAATCATTTATTTTTAGTAACAGAAGATTCGGTGCTGTGGAGGGATAAAACAATTCAAGAATAAGGTGGCGCAGGAGTAGGTTGCTGCCTTACAGCGCCAAAGACCTGGGATCGATCCTAAATATGGGTGCTGTCTGTATGGAGTTTGTACGTTCTCTCTAGGGCCTATGTGGGTTTTTCAGGGTGGTCTGGTTTTGTCCCGCTCTCCAAAAAGACATACAGGTCTGGGACATACAGGTCTAGGTTTGTCTACAAGACAGACATGCAGATTAATTGGATCAGTAAAATTATAAATTGTCCCTAGTAGGATGGTGTGTAGGATGGTGTTAGTGTGCTGGGATTCTGGTCGACGCAGACTTGGTGGGCCGAAGGGCCTGTTTCCGTGTAATATCTTTAAACAGAACTAAACTAATCCAGAAATTACTGGTTGCAGATCAAAAGTATTTAAAAAACATGATGAAAGTTGATTGTTCTTCAAGGGTGATTAGATTGTAAAGGCCAGGTACTGGAGCATTGGCTGCTTAAAGCCTCAGTCAGATCAAATCTTGATTATTGAGTTCAATTTTTGCCACTGAAGCTGAGCGAGGATTTAGAGGTAAGCCAACACAAATTTCCAGACCAGTTTCATTCGATCAGAAGACCATAAGACATAGGAACAGAATTAAGCCATCCGTCCCATCACGTCTGTTCCGCCATTCAATCATGGCTGATCTATTTTCCCCTCTGAACATCATTCTCATGCCTTCCCCCCATAACCTTTGACATCCTTACTAATCAAGAACCTATCAATCTCTTTGGGGGCTTTAAAAATACCCAAAGACTTGGTTTCCACTGCCATATAACCATATAACAATTACAGCACGGAAACAGGCCATCTCGGCCCTTCAAGTCCGTGCCGAACAACTTTTTTCCCTTAGTCCCACCTGCCTGCACTCATACCATAACCCTCCATACCCTTCTCATCCATATGCCTATCCAATTTATTTTTAAATGAACCTGCCGCCACCACTTCCACTGGAAGCTCATTCCACACCGCTACCACTCTCTGAGTAAAGAAGTTCCCCCTCATGTTACCCCTAAACTTCTGTCCCTTAATTCTAAAGTCATGTCCTCTTGTTTGAATCTTCCCTATTCTCAAAGGGAAAAGCTTGTCCACATCAACTCTGTCTATCCCTCTCATCATTTTAAAGACCTCTATCAAGTCCCCCCTTAACCTTCTGCGCTCCAGAGAATAAAGACCTAACTTATTCAACCTATCTCTGTAACTTAGCTGTTGAAACCCAGGCAACATTCTAGTAAATCTCCTCTGTACCCTCTCTATTTTGTTGACATCCTTCCTATAATTGAGCGACCAAGTCTGTGGCAACACATTCCATCGATTCACCATTCTCTGGCTAAAGAAAGTACTCCTCATCTCCATTCTCAAGGTGCACCCTTTTATTCTGCGGCTGTGCCCTCTTATCCTAAACTCTCCCACTACTAGAAACATCTCCTCCACGTCCACTCTATGTTAGGCCTTTCATTATTCCATAGGTTTCAATGAGATCATCCGTCTAAACTCAAGTGAGTACAGGCCCAGAGCCATTAAATTATCCTCGTATCAGGCCATACGGGGTTAAATTTTGTGAATGGGTTGATTGAAATTGGCTGATATTTGGCCGTCTAGAAAACTCGATGGAAATTGAATTAAAGTGTTCAAAAACTGTAAACTCATAACGACAATATTTCCTGTGAATTCAAAATAGGCAAGGCATTCGTTTTAAATTTAGGATAGACAAAGAAGGCACATAGCCATAGAAAGGAGAGAAGAAAAATAGTGCTATAAATGCAGGGTAAAATGAAGTTTTCAAGAGTTAATTTGGTCATGTTTTATAAGCTAAAGGTTTTGAGGATGTATATTAAAATTAGTTCAGTAGATTTTAGATTTCTATTAGATTAATCAACCCTATTATGGAACATGTTCAAGGAAGTGAATGATCAACTCCTGTTCCTAACTGTCTTTCAAAAACAAGGCTTCAATAATGAAATATGAGTATGTGATGATGATTGTTTTGGGAGTACTTACTCACTGACATTTAATTCAAATTCACAGTGGACAACCTACATACCGAAATTGGTATTTTGTTTCATTCTCTCTGTGGACAACTCACTTCTTTAGTCTCATTTTTGTTGGCAATGTGTCGAAAGAACAATTAACTATTGAACAGTCTGATTGGCAAAGGTATGTGTCATGGTATCTGCATTTCACCATCACTGTTTGACGATGTATGCTGTGATTCTCTTGCCACAGGCAGTTTGTAACAAAAAGAGAGAGGGATATCTGTGGGTACAGGAGAGTACTTCTGTGATCAGTGTGCTTCAGGCCCCATAGCAGAAGCGTCCACGTCACGGGGCTGGAAACTGGAAGTATTCTGGTAGAGATGCTGCCTCATTGTGCCAGAGACACGGGTTCAATCCTAACGAAGGGTGCTATCTATACAGAGTTTGTACGTTCTCTCCGTGACTACGTGGGTTTTTTTCCGGGTGCTCCCATTTCCTCCCACATTCCAAAGACAAGCTGGTTTGTAGGTCAATTGGCTTTGTAAATTGAATGTAAGATAGAACTAGTGCATGGGTGATCATTGGTTGGCGCGGACTTGGTGGACCAAAGGGCCTGTTTCCACGCTTTATCTCTAAACTAACCTAAACGTCTGTGACCTTGTGACTTCCAGCCATTGCGAGGTGTTGGTTCCATGGCTGACCTGTCAGTCGGTCCGCTAGCTTGGCACCAGGAGATTTCTCGGTTTGTAAATCTTTCAATGTTGCCAGTAATCAGACAATCTTAAATAGTTGAAATTGTTCGAAATAACTAAAACACTGTTAAAGCATACTGAACGAAATCCATCTTTTATAAGACACATTAAACTACTTAAAAACCTAAATATCCATTGAAATAATGAAATATAAACAACAAACTGATTCATTTGTGTTTTTTAAGTCAGTCAAGGTGTTATTAACTGCACGTATGTGACAATTTAGAGAGATATGGGCTAAATGTGGACAAATGCGTCTAGCTTAGGTGGGGCATCTTGGATGGCATGGTCGAGTCGGGCCGAAGGGCCTGTTTCCGTGCAGTATGACTCAACAACCTCTATTTCCCCCATGACAATTAAATGACTCACGGATCAGCCAGTATATTCAGTGACAGAAGGCCTTCAGAACCATCAATAAAGGTATGTAACTGGTTTGCACCAGTGATAGAGCGGTTTGCATGATTCAAGGGCAGCTCCTATGATGCTTTAATCTTGTCCATTCTCTCAAACCCTATTTGTACCTGGACGCAGAGTTGGCTGTTTGGAGAGAAGGTTCACCTACCATGATAACATTTCAGAAACTTGGGGAATGAGGCCCAAGAAGGCAGGCTTCTACCATGTGGCATTGAGTCCTGAAGATGCGTACCAGGTACGTGGATGATCGAGCTCACTCAGCAGAGGCTCCAGAAAACTTGTGATCTGATGCACTTTGCAAAGTGTGTGACTGCAGGAGGAACAAGAGCTTCCATGGATGTCCAACCACTCGGCAAGAGAAGAAGAGGAGGAGGAAGTGAAGGGGAGAGGTGGAAGTGGTTCAAATAATGAGCCATCAGAAGGAATGTTCCTTCTTGTAATGTTCACATGGGTTCTTGGCAAGTTACCAGTATCCCTGGTCAGATGGTAAGATGCCCATCTTGGTATCTACTATGCTCTAGGTCCTTTGAAGAGCCTGTCGAAGATGACCTGGCTTGTACATGTGCAGGGAAGCAGTGTGTGAGCAGCTGGATGGATTAATGGATGATCAGTACAAGTGTTCAGCACAATCTCCACTTCCATGTCCTTTTTCCCGCAGAGTCCGCGCCGACCAATGATCACCTGCACACTAGTTCTAAGTTATCTCAGTTTGTCATACTACACACTAAGTGCAAAATACAGAAGCCAATTAACCTACAAACCCGCACGTCTTTGGACTGTGGGAGGAAAGCAAAACACCTGGATAAAAGCCCTCACGGACACAAGGAGAACGTACAAACTCCATGCAGACAGCATCAGTAGTTAGGATTGAAACCGGCTGTCTGGCACTGTGAGGCAGCAACCCTACCACTGCACTACCATGCTGAGGGTGATTTGGAGGGAGCCACTTGGCTATGGATACGGATGAATGTGAGAGTAAATGATGGATGGACATGTTGGAATGGTGTGGAAGTGCAATGACAGAGAGGGCTGACGGCAAAGGTGCATCGTTTGGGAGAAGTAATGTGCTGGAGTAGGCAAATCAGCAATTTGGTGTGAAATACATGCATGGAGTGAACTGGAGTGAAATCCATGCGTAATGCACTGCTTTGGTCACAGAGCTACTGTGGTAGTACAGGGATTAAAAACTAGGTTATGTTTGAGGCGCCAAGTCTCATTATAATGCGTACATGGCTAAGCAAGATACTTTAGTTTAGTTTGGTTTAGGGACACAACTGGAAACAGGCTCTTTGGCCCACTGATCCTGCACCAACCAGTAATCACCCTTACACTAGTTCTATCCAACACACTCGGGACAATTTACAGAATCCAATTAACCTCCAACCTGCACGTTCTTGGAATGTAGGAGGAACCTGGAGCTCCCGGAGAAAATTCACACGGATACAGGGAGAATGTACAAACTCCGCACAGACAGCACCTATGGTCAGGATCGAGCCTGAGCCTCTGGTGCTGTAAGGCAGCAATTCTACGACTGGACCACCATGCCGCGCAAACGGGAACAGCGACCCATTGGCCAACATCCGGGTGACAGCAAGGTCGAGCTTTCAACACCTCCCACTCCAATCCAGCCCACCCACCATTTCAAAAAAATTAACTTCCCCACCTCCACTGAATATAATATTGCTCTTTAAATAACACGGAACAGCAAAAACAGGAAAGTGCAAAGCGATGATATAAATAGCCAACTTTTGCTGAGGAAGCGGTGGCATTAATAGTATATTATTTTGAGTTGTTTTATTTCCATGAGTAATGCTAGGGCACAGGATGATCGACTGTATTCCATGTTAGGGGGACAGTGAGGAGCCATGGCCTGTGCTGGAATGTCAGGTTCATAGAGCCAACCTCAACATCTTCAAGACGACCACCCCGTCAACCTTCTGCTTAGAGAACAAACACGGTCTCCATCGTTTTGCAGTAGGCAGGAAACTAATCTTGGCCAGCAGATGTTGATTCAGCAGCAGAGGTGGGGAGACACCAGGTTATATAAAACTCACTGTGAACATACAACATGGAGGGGATTTGCTCCAATATTAATATTAATACATTTCTATTTTAGGTTTCATGAATACAAAAGAAGCTTAGTGAAGTAATTGTAGGTAGAACAGGTGTCAGATGCGTGCAGGATAGCAAGACGCACTGCTGATTGGAAGAACAAAAGCCAGGTCTAACGTCTTAATCTGCTACCATTCTTGTATACAACTGATCATGGGTTGTGCTGGCAGACAGAAAATAATGGGAATATTAATCACCAGATTCCAGCTTCAGCAAGGGATGGCTCCTGAGAAACGAGAAGTGTCCACATTTGGCCACTGTGAATATTTATTGTCAAAGGACAGTGTTGTACCTTCTGACAATAGTTTAAGATGAGGGAAAAACATTTAATAGGAACCTGAGGGGTAACATTTTTACACAAAGGGTGATGGATACATGGAACGAGCTACCGGGAGAAGGTAGATGAGGCAGTAATATCACAATGCATAAGAAACATTTAGAAGGATACATGGATACGATAGGTTCAGAGGTATATGGGCCAAACGCAGGCTGGTGGGACTAGGGCAAATGGGACATGTTGTTTGGTGTGGGCATGTTGTGCTGAAGGGAAGTGTCTATGCTGTGGACTTTATTAGGGAACCTTTGATGAGTAGATATTGAGTGTTGGACTCAACTGTCAGAGTCTTTAGTCAACAAGTTGATAATGGCTTGAAGTCTAGACTTTATACTTTGGATACAAAAAGTGGAAACAGGCCCTTTGGCCCACCGAGTCCACGCCGACCAGTCTCACCCCATACAATAACACTAACCTACACACAAGGGATAATTTACAATTTTTATCGAAGCCAATTAATCTATAAGCCTGCACGTCTTTGGAGTGTGGGCGGAAACCAGAGTACCCATACTAAACCCATGCGGTCAGAGGAAGAACGTACAAACTCCGTACAGAAACACCCACAGTCAGGATCAAACCCAGGTCTCTGGTGCTGTAAGGCAGCAACTCTAACGCTGCGCCACTGTGCCACCTTGGAGTTCAGACTCTGAGCATAGACAATCTCTCCACCTGCACATTGCTGCAAGACCGATGAGGTAAACTTAGTACTGGAGCATTGTTGCTGTTCGCTAAATATTTCCCTGTTAGTTCTGAAGATGACTTCCACTCTCGTAGAGAGTTTGTTGGCTGCAAGCTGCAGCATTGTTATGAGAAAGATGAAAGCAAAATGATGGGGCAATGCCGCAGCCTTGTTTGTCACGATTGGGTATTCTATTGGGTAGATGCACAAAGTCCAGAGTAGATGAATTGAGGACCAGAGGACATAGGTTTATGGTGAAGGGGAAAAGATTTACTAGGAATCTGAGAGGTAAATTTTTCACACAAAGGGTGGTGGGTGTATGGAACAAGCTGCCAGAGGAGGTAGTTGAGGCTGGGACTATCCCACCATTTAAGAAACAGTTTGACAGGTACATGGATAGGACAGGTTTGGAGGGATATGGACCAAATGCTGGCAGGTGGGACTAGTGTAGCTGGGACATGTGTGGGCAAGTTGGGCCGAAGGGCCTGTTTCCACTGTATCATTTTCTGACTATGACTCTAAGATGGGTACAAGCTCTTGTGGACTGCTCCACATTCTCACTGGCCTGACAGAGTCAAACACTGTAGTAAAGGTAAAGAAGGCCATGTCTGATGGGTTGGTGCTGTTCTTCACATGGCACAGCTTATATACATTGAGCCTCGAACTATAGGTTTCCTGAAAGGGAAACAAACAAGTTTGATTTAGTTTAGTTCATTATTATCACGTGCTCCAAGGTACAGTGAAAAGCTTCTTTTTGTGTGCTTTGTGTGCTAACCCGTCAGCGAAAAGACTATGCATGATTACAATCAAGCCATCCACATTGTGCAGATACAGAGTAAAGGGTATAGTGTTTAGTGCAAGATAAAGTCCAATAAATTCCGATTATAAATCAAAGATCTCCAGAGATAGGACTGCTCTCTAGTTGGTGAGACGAAGGTTCAGTTACCTGGCATCAGTATTCCTCCCAAAACCAACATTCCCAGCACTGAAGTCACACGCAATCAATTGACTATTTGTTCACAATTGGCCAATTTGTTCACATTCCCAACAAATTCTCCCAAAACTGACACCCCATTCTGAGTTATGCAACAGAAAATGCACACCAGGAAGGCAAGGGAAATTATATGAGACTACAGCATCCATGCTGACTCTTGAGAATCTCTGACCCGTAGTTACTGAAAGTGGAGAAGAAGAATTCACGGTGATGTTGAGTCTGTGCATCAAAAGTATACAAGGGCTTTGTGTAAATATTGGGAAAATATAGTGCAACTTCTCAAACTACCCATCATTTGCCCAGCAAGACAATTCTTGGCCTATATATGGAAGACTACGAATCTAACAAAAGCCTTATGATTGATCTTCGTGCCCCTTGAGCTCAGTAGAAACAAATCATTCCTAATCTAAAGGGACTGGTTAAGAAGAAGAAAGTATCCAAACATACTCAGTGTTTCGAGTTTAATCAAAGCATGCTTCTTCCAAAATACACATTTGTTGAAAGGATTGCTTTTCTTAGTTCAAGTTTAAGCAAGTTGAGTTTTTGGAGAATCTCCATGCTCCCTTTGGTGGATTTTGTTTGCTTTGTATAAATCATTTGAGATAAATAGCTTTGTGAAGACGCTGAAGGCTTTAAAGGAAAGAAACTCCATTCCCAACGGCAGCTCCTTTTAAAAAGGGGATACCTTTAAACTGTTTTTGCCCAGTGTTGTGAAGGGTTTGTCACCCCTTAGCTTGCCTCAACATCCTTTTGTTGTTCTCTTCTACATTTGGTTTTGTATACTTTAAGAAGAGGGACCCAACGTGGGGGGTGGGGGCCCGTCAAGAGAACAAAGAGGGACCCGGCATGGGGGACTATCACAAACAAAGAGGAACCCGTAGTTGGGGTTGGGGGGGGGGGGGGGGGGCAGAGAACAAAGAGGGACCATTGGGACTATATTGAATACATTTGTAAGTTTGTGGGCACCCCATATACGGGGAGACTATTTGCATACTTATTGTATTGTACACAAAACAAAGACTTTTACTGTAACAGGTACCTGACAATGAAGCATCATGATCCTTATCAAAAATATATATATTTTTAATATTACTATTGATAGACTAAGGTACTTCCTTGCAGTGCATGGTACAAATTTTGAAGCCAGTATCTGCAGCAAATTTCAATAGGGATATGTCAAACTAATTTCTTGTGATTAATTTGCATTTAAGTATTCCTCTTGGCAATAACTGTTCATCACCTCCATCCATCTGCAGTCTCTGCTACTGATTCACTGTTAGTATTCACTGCCAATTAGTAAGCTGCCAATATTTGTCCTGATGTACAAAGCATCAAGAGTCCAGTAGAATGGGCCATAATCTTGCAACATATTACATATTTCAACATCGAAAAGGCAGTCAGTTCTGCCCATTGAGTCTATGTTGTTTTACAGAGCAATCCAATCTCTGTGATGGTCGCCAAAAAACGATGTGTGGGTAAAAAGACAGGTTTTCAGCACCCAATTAAATTATTTTTGTATATTATGCAAAATGTGAGGAGTGTTTGGGGGGGGGGGGAAAGATTTAACCAGAACCCGAGGGGCAATTTTATTATGATAAGGTGGGTATCTGGAAGGAGCTGCCACAGAAGGTTGTTCAGGCAGGTACTATCACAACGTTTCAAAAACATTTTGAAATGTACATGGATAGGAAAGGTTTAGAGGGATATGGGCCAATCGCAGGCAGGTGGGACTAGTGTGGATGGGGCATGTTGGTTGGCGTGGGTAAGTTGGGCTGAGGGCCTGTTTCCACGCTGTATGATTCTCAAAGTCTAATGAAAATAACAGGTAAAGAAAGATCAATGGATTGGCATTTTGTAAATATGCAAGCAGTTTAAAAAAATCCACTGCACACGTGGTTAATGATTTCAATTGTATTTCCTGTAAAGAGTCTGTTTTGCATCTGTACTCTAAGACTGGGAAGTTTCCATTCAACCTCGAGGGAGGATAGTGTTCAATGCAGATTCTGCGGAATGTGGCTTCACCATTCCATTACTGACCTGATCTCACGTCAAACAGTTGGTGCTTTTGTCGTCACAAAGTGGGACAGGTCCCTCGGTGAAGAGGAAAGTATTTATTTTCTGTGGCTACCTCACCCTCCATTGTACAGAAGCTCATGGATTGCATTGTTCTCTCAAAAATTCCTGGAATGCTCTAAGCAATACTCTGTAACACTGCCCTGACCCATTACAAAACCCTGGTTGAGAAAGCACATTCCTTGTCAGTAGCCATTAGCAAGTATCCATGTTGGAAACTGGCCACTTATTTTGGCACAGGAGTTAAACAAATTAATCATGAAGATCCAGCACTACCAATTAAGCGTGGATGCACAACTAGCTCAGTTGGTAGAGCATGAAATTCTTTTTCTCAGGGTCGTGGTTTCGAGCCCCAGATTGGGCAAAATCCACTTGGCGCCAAAATATGACGATGGGCGAAAGAATTTCACCGTGCAGTGCATAAAGAACCATTAAACGATTGAACAGAACACAAACTGCCTCACACAATTACTCTGCCTTATGAATCACATAATGCGTTATCTCCATCCTATCTGAAGCAATGTAACTTGTTACGAAAGATGATTCAAATTTCAAGACAATTTGGGCAAACAAAATAGGAAAATTCCTTGCTGACTCTCTCAAATCATCTCAAATTGGGAAATCACTCTGGTATTGATAATCCTGCACAGTTCCCAGGTTTTCATGAGATAAACTCTGGCCCATGACAGGAATCAGCTTTTGCTTCAAGGAATTCAGCAGCAACCATCTACTCCTGAGCCAAAAGCCTATCCCAGTTATTAAAGGTCACCCGCATTAAACAATAATTGCTTCTCTCTGAAAACATCCAATAATAATTGCGTCTGATAACATCCAACTTAGTCTCATAGCACGATTATTATTCGCTCTCTATATATATAATTAGTCACCTATTAAATCTGCTTATGGCTACACAAGGCACTAGCAGATGCTGGTATACAAAAAATGACACAAAGTGCTGGAGTAACTCAGTGGGTCAGGCAGCATCTATTGAGAACATGGATAGGCAATGATTGGCCTGGGTAAGGTACAGATTGTGGATGATCAGCCATGATCACATTGAATGTGGTGCTGGCTCGAAGGGCCGAATGGCCTACTCATGAATGGCCTACTTCTGTCTATTGTCCAATTTGGGACGGCTCAAGACCTCTATTGTTACCATGCAGTGTTGAAATTTTGGCTGCACTATATCTGGGAAATTGAGCTTCAGTAAGCAATCTGGTGGTTTTATTCATTAACTATAGAAAACCAACTGGCCATAGGAGCGGTGATAGTGCGGCTCCCTCACAGCACCAGAGAGCCGGGTTCAATCCTGTCTATGGGTGCTATCTGTGTGGATTTTGTACGTTCTCTCTGTAACTTTTCCCTGTACCTTGGTACACATGACAATAAACTAAGTTAAACTGAACTAACTGCGTGGTTTTTCTCCAGGTGCTCCAGTCTCCTCTTATATTTGAAAAATGTGCTGATTTGTAGGTTAATTGGCTTGTATAAATTGCCACTAGGGTGTAGGATCAGAATGTGGGATGACATAGAATGCATGTACGGGTGATCGATGGTCATCATGAAGTTGGTGGGCCGAAGGACCAGTCTCTATGCTGTACAGTGGCTTGCAAAAGTATTCATACCCCTTGAACCTTTCCACATTTTGTCACGTTACAACCACAAAAGGAAATATATTTTATTGGGATTTTATGTGATAGACCAACACAAAGTGGTGCATAATTGTGAATTCGAAGGAAAATGATACATGGTTTTCAATTTTTTTTACAAATAAAAAACTGAAAAGTGTGGCAGTTGAAAAGTATTCAGCCCCCTTTACTACGATACCCTAAATAAAATCCAGTGCAACCAATTTCCTTCAGAAGTCACCTAATTAGTAAATAGAGTCCACTTGTGTGTAATCTAATCTCAGTATAGATACAGCTGTTCTGTGAAGGCCTCAGAGGTTTGTTAGAGAAAATTAATGAACAAACAGCAGCCCAAGGAACACACCAGACAGGTCAGGGATAAAGTTGTGGAGAAGTTTAAAGCAGGGTTAGGTTATAAAAAAATATCCCAAGCTTCGAACATCTCACGGAGCACTGTTCAATCTATCATCCGAAAATGGAAAGACTATGGCACAACTGCAAACCTACCAAGACATGGCCGTCCACCTAAACTGACAGGCCGGGCAAGGAGAGCATTGATCAGAGAAGCAGCCAAGAGGCCCATGGTAACTCTGGAGGAGCTGCAGAGATCCACAGCTCAGGTGGGAAAATCTGTCCACAGGACAACTATTAGTCGTGCACTCCACAAATCAGGCCTTTATGGAAGAGTGGCAAGAAAACCATTGTTGAAACAAAGCCATGAGAAGTCCCGTTTGCAATTTGCCACAAGCCATGTGGGGGACACAGCAAACATGTGGAGGCTCTGGTCTGATGAGACCAAAATTGAAGTTTTTGGCCTAAATGCAAAACGCTATGTGTGGCAGAAAACTAACACTGCACATCGCCCTGAACACACCAACCCCACTGTGAAACATGGTAGTGGCAGCATCATGCTGTGGGGATGCTTTTCTTCAACAGGGACAGGGAAGCCGGTCAGAGTTGATGGGAAGATGGATGGAGCCAAATACACCTCCAATACATGGAGCAATCTTGGAAGAAAACCTGTTAAAGTCTACAAAAGACTTGAGACTGGGGCAGAGGTTCAGTAGGACAACGACCCTAAACATACAGCCAGAGCTACAATGGAATGGTTTAGATCAAAGCATATTCATGTGTTAGAATGGCCCAGTCAAAGTCCAGACCTAAATCCAATTGAGAATCTCTGGCAAGACTTGAAAATTGCTGTTCACAGATGCTCTCCATCTAATCTGGCTGAGCTTGAGCTATTTTGCAAAGAAGAATGGGCAAAAATTTCAGTCTCTAGATGTGCAAAGCTGGTAGAGACATACCCCAAAAGACTTGCAGCTGTAATTTCAGCGAAAGGTGGTTCTACAAAGTATTGACTCAGGGGGGCTGAATACTTTTGCACGCCACACTTTTCAGTTTTTTATTTGTAATAAAATTTGGAAACCATGTATCATTTTCCTTCCACTTCACAATTATGCACCACTTTGTGTTGGTCTATTCATTGTTTGAGTTATTTCTATAACAACTGTAGAAAGCAGCAGATGGCTTCTCAGAACACCAAACTCATGAGCAGCAGAGATAATGTATTTGTTCATGTCCACAGATGCTCCTGCTCCATCGTGTTCACTATTAACCAGCTGAACCAGACTGCAAATGTAATATCTGATTCAACAGGTCCCTTCAAACTGGAGAAGGGTCCCATCCAAAATGTCATCCATTCATTCCCTCCACAGATTGTAAATTATCGCTAGTGTGTGTTGGATCGTGTTAGTGTGCGGGGATTGCTGGTTGGTGTGGACTTCGTGAACTAAAGGGTGTGTTTCTGTGCTGTATCTCTAAACTAAAAAACTGCACAAAGATGCTACTTTGCCTGCTCCTCCAGCACTTTGCTTTTTGTGCTCAAGATTCCAACATTTGTACTCTCTTGTGTCTTCAAGAGTGTTTAAATGTTTTACTAAATCATAAGATCTATAAATAGGGTATTATAGTTCTAAACAACCGATTCAAAGAAAGAGTCAAAATCTGGTAAAGTTACACCCATTAAAATGTACTCCTTCACATTCATAAGATGTCAACTGAAGTAATCTCTACATGCACACTGATAATGAATTATTCTTTGCAGAACTCTACACGTGTGGCACAGAAAACACAATCCAACTTTTCAAAAATAAAACAAGCTTTTGGCTCCCTGTTTGAAATTAAATGGTTGTCCCATTTCTGAGAGAAAAACTAAGGCATCTCCATCCAAAAGATTAATGGACAGATGCCAAACTTAATATGTTTCTACAGTCACTAAAAAATGCTGATGTGAGTGAAAAGTAAGTCAGGGACTGAAGGCAAATATGTCCATAAGCCCACCTTGGGAATTCTGCTGTTGTGTATCCGACCGCAATGGGCCCCAGAAACAAGACTGCTAATAAATCAGGTTGCTCCCTTTAACTCCTGACGATACACCATCACTGTAGGCAGCAGTGGGGGGAAGATGGCCGACTTGCAATAATTGCATGCAGAAGGATGGAGTGTAGTGGATCTACATACTTGCTCTGCATGGCAGATGTTAACAAATATTTGTGTTTGTTTTTCTCCCTTGGGTGAATAAGCAGTCCCAGAACGCAAGACATGAAAGTGGTTCAGTGGCACAGCATATAGTTATTGCCTCACAGCGCGACTGAGACCCGGGTTCAATCCTGACTATGGGTGCTGTCTGTACTGAGTTTGCATGTTCTCCCTGTGACCTCGTGGGTTTTCTCCAGGTGCTCTGGTTTCCTCTTGCCATTCCAAAGATGTGTGTGTTTTTAGGTTAATTGGCTTCTGTAAATTGTCCCTAGAGTTTAGGAGAGAACTAGTGTATGGTGTGATTGCTCATCAACAACGGACACGGTGGGCCAAAGGGCCTGTTTCCACGCTGTATCTCTAAAACTAAAACTACAAATAAAAGCTAAAGGCATAATTATGCCAAATTTCAATTTGAAGATGGTATCATAACTGGACCTATTTTCTATTGTTTTTGGCATTAGCGTGGTATTCATTCAAGGCCAGAGCTAATTTAAACTTGCTTGCATCAAGAGTCAGTTTGATTCTTGTCATGGGCAGACTATTGCCTGACAGCTGGGTGTAATGATGGTTTTGAAATGCACAAGCATGCATTGAATTGGTTGTTAATCTTTGGGCGGGGGTTTGTGGAGACACCGCTTTTAATAAGAAAAAGGAGGACAGATTCATATTTTTTCAAGGAATTTGAAATATCATAATGAAACTCAGGTTTTAGAAATCGTGCATTCCACAGCCATGCCATTTTATTTATACGTCATTAAAATGCTGACACAAGTGATCGGATTTTCTGACCACAGGTAGTTTCACCTTTCCATTCTGCTGGGAGATTAGTGAGTCAGTGAGACTGGGGAGCACTGTGACCTCAGTGGCTGTTACAGCCTGATAAACAGCTCAAGAATGTTCCTGCAGCTTATCTCTGTACAGAACGCAGACATGAGCAGTTCAATCATCATCACCTGCAGTCCTACCAAACACCTCTTGTGTCGAGATGATAGCTGCAAACATTTTGCTCTTTTTAAAGTAATAATTTTGACCCCAGCTAGAAACCTTAGAGATGTACAAATTTGCAACATTATACATTACCTTTTTTGCAGTCGATCCAGATTGTGCACCTGGAGAAAAAAATGACTAAGCCTTTTTGGTATGGGCTGCGTTACTCTGAAAGAATTCATGTCTCTCACCCAATTCCTGGGACGGCTCATTGATGTATAACGAAAGATTGGAGAGAATCATAGAGACCTGGAGTCATTGAGTCATTCAGTGTGGAAACAGGCCCTTTGGCCCAACCTGCCAATGCTGATGAACATGCCCCATCTACACTAGTCCCATCTGCCTGTGTTTGACCCATATCCCTCCAACCTATCCTGTCTATCTACCTGCCCAAATGTTTTTTAAACTTTGCGATAGTACTTGCCTCATATTCCTCCTCTGAAAAGCTTGTTCCATATACCCAGCACTCTTTGTGTAAAAAAAGTTGCCCCTCAGGTTCCTATTAAATCATTGCCCCCTTACCGTAAACCCAGGCCTACATTCCCCTGGAGTACTGAAGCATGAGGGGGATCTGAGGGAAAGCTACAATATTCATTCAGGAACATGAGAAAGTGACAGCAAAGGTCAATGCAGCAAGTTGGTGATTGAATCGTGTACTATATTATTGCAGTAATATTGTACGATGCAATTTCCAGGCTAGTGAGAATCCTTGCTGAGAAGCAATCACATATGGTACTCACAACACGTGTGTAGCGCATTGATGTAAAATGCTTTGGAACAGTTCACAGATACCATTAAGATATGGATACCTTTAGCCCACATTTGGCCCATACCCCTCTCAATCTTTCCTATCCATACACCTGTCCAAATGTCTTTTAAATGTTGTTTAAGATTAAAGATTAGTCTTTATTCCAAAAGTATCCAGAACATTTAAACTGCCAGCCATTCATACCCTGCTTGGCGTGGCTACTGACAACTGGCTGACCTTGTTAGTGTAGTACCGTGTAGTACTGTAATACCGTGTAATGGGTGGCATGCATATATGTGTAGTGGAGATCATAAATGGCATGGACTAATAAGGGTTAATCTACATCCTTCCTCTTATAGAGTGGTTAATAGAGTTTTTACTTCGGAGTCACGTGAGTGATTCCGTGAAGAAGGCCCGCCAGGCCGCATGCGCAGCATTACGTCAGCTGCATTGGCGCAAGCACCAGTCTGGCAGGACAGAGCTCCTGCCGGTGGTAAGTTAAACTTAAAAGGTAAGTTTGGTTTTTTACTTACCAGGGGGTTTTAGGCAGGAGCCTCTTTTTACAGAGGTTTTTCCTGCCAGTTTCGCAGCCCAACAAGTTGCCAGTTATGGACTGTGGGGAAATTCCAGTCCGACCGCAAATGCGGATAACCCGGCAAAATTGATCGGGTTGCGAGATAAGGAGCCGCTAACAGTGCAGTTAGCGACTCCCCAGCCTGCAGGGATGCCGTAAAAATGGCAGGGAATTTTAGCAGAGTCGCTGACAGGGGGTCAGCGGCTCCCCAGCCTGCAGGGATGCCATAAAAACGGCAAGAAATTTAAGCATAGTTGCTGTCAGGGGGGTCAGCGGCTCCGCAGCCTGTGGGGATGCCGTGGGAACGGCAAGAAATTTAAGCAGTCACTGACAGGGGGGCCAGTGGCTCCCAGCCTGTGGGATGCTGTTGGAATGGCAAGGAAGCAACGCTGGCGCCACTGACAGTGGGGTCAGCAGCTCCCTGCCTGTGGGATGCCGTTGGAACAGCAAGGAAGCAACGCTGGCACCACTGACAGTGGGGTCAGTGGCTCACAGACGTGGGTCCCCAGTCAATAAATTGCTGGGACTCATTCAGCCCTATTTGGACTCAGGTGAGTCGGGCTATAAAGGGTTTCTCCTTATAATAAAAAGTATTTATTTTATAGTGTTTTTTCTTTAAGTAAAAGCTAAAGGCAAAGTAAAAAGTTATTGTTATATGTTGTGACAATGTTATAATTGTTTAAGCACAGGTTGCTATGATTTATTTTTACCCTTCACAGGTAAAACTACACTAAATGTTAATTTAGTGAGCTTACACAGCAATAGTGTGGGCCTATGGGACAGGCCGCGCCAGCAGCACCTGACAGGGCTGCTTCATGTGTAAAATGTATGGGCCTATGGGACAGGCCACGCCAGCAGCGCCTGACAGGGCTACTTCATATATGAAAGTGCCGGCCTACGGGAGAGGCGTTCCAGCAGCACCTGATTCAGGGCTGTTTCATTTGTGACATTACTGGCCTATGGGGGAGCCGTGGCAGCAGCGCCTGACAGGGCTGCTTCATGTGTGAAGTGCCGGCCTGCAGGGGAGCCGTGCCAACAGCGCCTGATGCAGGGCTGTTCATGTCAAAAAGCGCAGGCCTTTATGAAAGGCGGCGCCAGCAACGCCTGGGACAGGGTTGCTCAAATTCACACATATCTGCTCGCCCACAGTGTCGTGAGATGATTCTCCACCGGGGCTAGAGAGCAAGGCCCATTGAGTTGGGGGATGAATTCCTCACCGGGGCTGGATAGTGCGTTGAAACAACTATCCTAAATATAGCAATTGGTGTATACAGTGCTGCAAAGGTCTTCCTCTCGGAGGCAGAGACCAAGATGGGTCAGTATCCTACTGACACTGAGTCTCAGGGTATGGCTGTGGGGCATACCCAAAGGGATGAAGGGCATATGTCAGAGGTACCTTTCCTGACAATAAAGTTGCCATCCCAGTAAAATATTCTATTGGGTTAAAGCCAATGGGTTCGTATCAGTATTTGTATCCTACGGCCTGCAGCAGCGCCTGTTAGAGTTGCCTACGAATCATCCTCTCTGAGGAGGGAAGAGCAAAAGGTCAAAATGACTCCGGGCTCTAAGGATGTCAATAGAACAGACTCAAGCACATATGTGCAGCAGTGAACAACGCCAACAGGGGGATGTGAGAGCTAGCCGCTGAATCGGTTATTCAGGTAGGTCTATTCCACAGGGGAAGAAGCCTGGCAGATTAATTAATTCGGCCAACAATGGGCAAAAGTCATCGTTCAGAACACACCCCAGGCGCTCATCGGCAGTAGCGGTTCACTGGAGCTGGGGGCAGCATGATAGCTCAGAATTCCATGCACCTTCCAATCATGCTCAACTAAATGGGTCTAGCACTTCCAAAATTTGGGTAATATTTACATTTGTTTGTACAACACACAAAGGTTAAAAATATTTGGTTGAGGCACAGCCGGAGCATTCCAAGTAAGTTGGATTATGGCCGGGGTTTGGAAATTGGGCAGAAGTTCTCATGCAAACCACCCATGCAATAAGGCAGGATTGGCATGTTATTATGAAGAATGGAGAGTATTGGGCATATGAACTATCCAAATGTAAAAACTTATTCCTGACACACAGCTATCATCTTGACGCAAGAGGTGTTTGGTAGGACTGCAAACAGATTCATAAGATAAGAGATACATGTTATACAAATTCCATTACAAAGGTTATCAAAGACAATATAACTGTACTATAACAGTAAAGCTTTGCAGTATGGGATAAACTGGTTGTTGGTCATTGGGATTTACCTTTAATTATTATTAGCCTTGTCTCCACCTTGTGGCAAGAGATTGGGGTTATAGCAATCTGTTACAAAACTGAGTTATTTTCATTAAGAGTAATTTGTTATATAGCAGCTGTGTTGCAGCTGAGCAAATCAAGGAACTAATATTGTGTAAGTAGCAATAAAATCGTTGCTAACAACATTGTGCTATTGTCAGCTGAGGCTACTTCAGCCACAATGATGAAGTAACAGTATTCAGCATTGCTGAACATGACAATAACTCATTGAACTTGAACTTGAAACTCGCTACAGTAATGTGGTCGGTTGAATTCAATTATTATGAACTGATGTTTAGAACTCTAAGATGAGAAGTTTCAAATACCATCACCTACTCAAAGGTAGTGGAAATTGCAAGAGTTACTAATTCTTCAGTTGTTAGTATCAACTAAATATATACACTAAATGCACCGTTGAGTAAGGTTTTGAGTGAATATACATATTCTTCATGCACAAATTAAGTTGCTACTCTACAATGGTGACATATGTTAGTCTCATGGTAATTACGAAGAATATCCTGTAATTAATTTCCTTGCCACTGGTATATCATCCAGTTTAGATTGATGATAACACAGAATAAGTGTTGGATCTCAAAGTATGATGAAAGCATGATTCAATACTTCATCAAATGTTCGTCATGTTTATGCATGTTTCACTGTTTGCAAAAATATGTGACACAACAGTGTGGAGAAATACATTATCGCTTCAATAGGAGGAATGGACTTTATGTCTTCCTCATTAGCTGGGTCATTCAGCAAACATTCAGCAAGACCTCGTTTGGATTCGTACTATCGGACTGGCCAAGCGTCCATGTTGCCTGCTTCATCAGGCATTATGGCACAACGGTACAGTTATGCCAAAAAGCAAGAACTTGCTGTTTTAAACTGTGGTTCAGGAGACTGGTCTTTGAACAGTAAAACGATTATTGACTTACACATTTTCAATGGATTGACTTATGCCTCAGGTTGTCACATTTAGCCATGAGGGTGTTCACTGCAATGTGCATGGATAGCATCCAAAACAGCAGCACATCTCTATTGAGGGGGATCAAAATTGTTTGTTAAATATTAATGATACATTTGATACGATACAAATTACTGACATTTCCAGTTCATTTTAAGTGATATTGACAATAGTTCAGTTATAGAGAAATTACAGCTGTAACATGAGGGAACTACATTGTCGGGTCCAATCCGGATATCAAGTTGTTAAAAAGATCTTGATACAAGTACTCACATAACAAGATTATACAGTTGGTTATTGTAAATGTGTGAACATTACTTCACCAAGGGATTCCAGCTACATCCTTAATCATAACTCTAATATCAGCGCAATGACGGCAAAACATTGCAAACGCTGTGGCTGGACAGGATGGAATTGGCTGTTCACGCCATTACATTTTAGATTCTGGTCTACACTAGCAGAGCAGACCAGGGCTGGCATGATTTTTAAGATCCTTTTGAATGCCCCACGGACTCATTTTTATGTTATCAAGGCCACCAGAATCCTTAGAAGTATGGATTCAGCACTGTGTATTAGTTAATAAACAATTACACAAGAGAAGGTCGGTTCAGACTATTTCAAGGTGGCTGCAACAGGTATTAACATTGACGATTGTATGTCTCATTTCACCAGGTCAGCATCAACGTCAGTATATCATTTAGATGTTGTTGAGAGTGCATTTACATCTCATTGTACTAGGGCAGCAGCTATGTTGGCGGCCAAAGGGAGGGATGTGTCCTTCGACCAAATTTTAGCGGCCGTCGGATGGGCAAATGAGCTGAAGTTTCAGAATTTTATCATCGGCCAATCGTCAATCCAGGGCTGTTTGCCAATGCCATTTTAAGTACCTAAAATTTTGGCGTACTGTTGTTTGTTTACATTGTTAAATAAACTCTATCATTACATTGAATACAATGTTATTATTAATGCATTTATTTCTCTTTCGAGTCAATCAAATGCACTGGGATGCCGAGATTGTAATCTGTGGCATGAAATCACAAAGCTTTGAACTCTTCACGGAATCACTCACGTGACTCCGAAGTAAAATAGTAAGATTAAACGAGAACTTACCAGTTTGAAGTTTGATCTTGATTTTATGAGGAGTTACGTTGGTGATTACGTGCCCACCACGCCCAACCCTCTCTCATAAAAGATCATCTGGTGGTTCTCGAGTCACTGATCTTACTGTTTACTTCGGTGTTGTTTATTTGTGATTTCATACCGCTGCTTTGAAGTTTGCTGCGCATGTGGCCTGGCGGGCCTTCTTCATGTAATCACCAACGTAACTCCTCATATAATCAAGATCAAACGTCAAACTGGTAAGTTCTCGTTTAATCTTATTAATATATTGTAAAACACCAGTATAAGCTGTGTGCATATATGAGCACATAAGCCCAAACAGATCAGGCATAGTTCAAGTATAGCCGGTGAACTCTCCAATCAGCGGGTTTGGCTTGCAGACACGACCTGCACGTGTACAGTAATACCCCTCGTGTGCCTCATCCTTCTCTGAGGAAGCAAGTCCCTTATTGGGTGAACAAGGAGGAGAAGACACTGGTGGAGATGGGGGCACTGGGGAAGGCAGGGATGACGCTGGCACTGGTAGAGGAATTGCTGGAGTGGCATTTGTGGAGGGTGAGGAAGACCGACAGGCTGTTCAGGGTAAGGACGGGAAGGTGCTGGTTCATTAACCGGGAGGAGGTGTTGGCGGTTGCGTTGATAGATGCCATTGTCAACACTGACCAGGTATGAGCGTGGCTCCGCGGTTGACCCCAGAATTACTCCAAGGTGGTCATAGCACCTGAGCGACCGTAAGCGGACAACCTGTCCCTTGTTGAGCGGTTGAAGCAGAGAGCTGGTTTTATCATAGTATTTTCTTTGTCTGTCGCGGGATTGGATCCCTGACGGTGCGTGAACTTGTGTTTCTAGCAGTTGCTTGGCCATAGGCAGGGTGGAGCCTGTTCGCCGTGACATGAGTCATTCGGCCGAAGATCCCAGGAGAGGGTCACGGACAATGTTTCGTAGGTTAAGTAGGTCGAGATAGACATCAGAGACGGCCCTGTGTGAGTGTTCCATTAGTTTCTTTGCACTTCTTACCATGCGCTCGGCCAAGCCATTGGGCTACTATAGGTCCACGCGACAATCTCCTTTGGAGGCATGGGTTCGTATCCCACTCCTGACACCATGTTAGTGAATGATCCACGACAACATACATAGTGAATGATTAGTCTTTATTCCATAAGTAATCCAGAACATTTAAACTGCCAGCCATTCACACCCAGCTCGGCGTGGCTTCTGAGAGCTGGCTAACCTTGTTAATGCAGTACCGTGTAGTACCGTAATACCATGTAATGGGTGGCATGCATATATGTGTCATGGAGATTATAAATGGCATGGAATAATAATGGTTAATCTACACTCACCATCCTCTCTGTAAAAGTAGATCCTCAGGTTCCTATTAAATCTTTCCCCTCTCACCTTAAACCTATGTCCTCTAGTTTCCACCTACTCTGGGGAAAAGACTATGTGTTTACCCTATCATGACACTACACACCTCAGCCCCCTGAACTTCAAGTCCCAGCATGCTCAACCTTTCCCTGTAGCTCATGTCCCTGAGTCCTCGTGAATCTCTCTGCACTCTTTCCAACTTTGTGACATCCTTCCTCTAGCACCGTGACCAAATCTGAACACAATCCTCCAAATGTGGCCTCGCCAACATGTTGTTCAACTGCAACATGACAACTTTTCCCTGCTCCATGCAATCTGGTGCAAAGAAAGATTTCCAAATATGACTTTTTCTTTCTCTCCTCTGCAGTTTGTTTTAATTTTGTAGATTGAAAGTTTAGTGATAGAAAAACAATGATGTAAAAGGGACTTATATTCAAGCATCTTGCTAAGTTGACTTCATTTTTAATACCAATGAATGGCTTTTCAGGGAAAAGCTTCATTTGAAAGGTTTTTTTAGGACACTTAGCCAAGCCTTTCCCAATCCGCTTTGGGTGGAGCATAGTCTCTTGACTAATTAAATAAAAATGTAAATTAAACCCAGATTGACTTTAAAATTATAAGCTCCAGCCAATTTTATTTTGCCTTTTGATAATCCTTCATGGTTGTCCAGGGGGAGGATACTGCCTAACTTTATGTGGGTGAAGGTCAAAGGAAAATGAAACCATTAGACAAGGAAGATTTCAAATTGGCAGCAGCACTTCTGTACTTGTCTATGATTGTATTTATTCATAGTATGATTGTTACTGGATTGTATGCAAAACACAGATTGTCACTGTGCCTCGGAACATAGGTGTATGTATCAATAGTGTATTATCATCATCATTAATAATCCTGATGTAAAAACTAATGATTTGCAGATTCAAACCCATGGCAGCTGGGGAATTTAAACTTGATTAATTAAAGAAATCTGGATTTCAAAGTTGCATTTCAGCAATGATAGAAACATAGAAACATATAGAAAATAGGTGCAGGAGTAGGCCATTCGGCCCTTCGAGCCTGAACCGCCATTCATATGATCATGGCTGATCATCCAACTCAGTATCCTGTACCTGCCTTCTCTCCATACCCCCTGATCCCTTTAGCCACAAGGGCCACATCGAACTCCCTCTTAAATATAGCCAATGAACTGGCCTCAACTACCTTCTGTGGCAGAGTATTCCAGAGACTCACCACTCTCTGTGTGAAAAATGTTTTACTCATCTCGGTCCTAAAGGAATTCCCCCTTATCCTTAGACTGTGACCCTTTGTTCTGGAGCTCCCCAACATCGTGAACAAACTTCCTGCATCTAGCCTATCCAACCCCTTAAGAATTTTGAAAGTTTCTATAAGATCCCCCCCAGTCTTCTAAATTCTAGCGAGTACAAGCCAAGTCTATCCAGTCTTTCCTCATATGAAAGTCCTGACATCCCAAGAATCAGTCTGGTGAACCTTCTCTGTCCCCCTCTATGGCAAGAATGTCTTTTCTCAGATTTGGAGACCAAAACTGTACGCAATACTCCAGGTGTGGTCTCACCAAAACCCTGTACAACTGCAGTAGAACCTCCCTGCTCCTATACTCAAATTCTTTTACTATGAATGCTAACATACCATTTGCTTTTTTCACTGCCTGCTGCACCTGCATTCCTACTTTCAATGATTGGTGTACCATGACACCAAGGTCTCGTTGCATCTCCCCTTTTCCTAATTTGCCACCATTCAGATAATAGTCTATCCTCCTGTTTTTGACACCAAAGTATGTAACCTCACATTTATCCACATTATACTGCTTCTGCCATGCATTTTCCCACCTCACCCAGCCTATCCAAGTCATGTTGCAGCCTCCTAGCATCCTCCTCACACCTAACACTACCCCCCAGCTTAGTGTCATCCGCAAACTTGGAGATGTTGCATTCAATTCCCTCGTCCAAATCATTAATATATATTGTAAATAGCTGGGGTCCCAGCACTGTGCCTTGCGGTACCCCACTAGTCACTGCGTGCCATTCTGAAAAGGACCCGTTTACTCCTACCCTGTGCTTCCTGTCTGCCAGCCAGTTCTCTATCCACATCGATACTGAACCCCCAATACCATGTTCTTTAAGTTTGTATACTAATCTCTTTTGTGGGACCTTGTTGAAAGCCTTCTGAAAGTCTAGATATAACACATCCACTGGTTCTCCCTTATCCACTCTGCTACTTACAAAACATTCTACAAGATTCGTCAGACATGATTTACCTTTCGTAAATCCATGCTGACTCTCTAATGATTTCACCACTTTCCAAATGTACTGCTATCCCATTTGGAATGCCCCACTACCGATGTTAGACTAACTGGTCTGTAATTCCCCATTTTCCCCCTCCTTTTTTAAAAAGTGGGGTTACATTAGTTACCCTCCAATCCTCAGGAACTACTCCAGAATCTAAGGAGTTTTGAAAAATTATCACTAATGCATCCATTATTTCTGTGACTACTTCCTTGAGTACTCTGGGATGCAAACTATCTGGCCCTGGGGATTTATCGGCCTTTAATCCATTCAATTTACTCAACACCACTTCCCGGCTAACCTGGATTTCACTCAGTTCCTCCACCTTATTTGACCCCCGATCCCCTGCTATTTCAGGCAGATTATTTATGTCTTCCTTAGTGAAGGCAGAAACAAAGTAGTTATTCAATTGGTCTGCCATGTCCTTGTTCCCCATGATCAATTCACCTGTTTCTGACTGCAAAGGACCTACATTTGTTTCAACTCTCTTTCTCTTCACATATCTATAAAAACTTTTGCAGTCAGTTTTTGTTCCCTGCCAGTTTTCTTTCATAATCTATTTTCCCTTTCCTAATTAAGCCCTTTGTCCTCCTCTGCTGGACTCTGAATTTCTCCCAGTCCTCTGGTTGGCTGTTTTTTTTTTGGCTAATTTGTATGCTTCATCTTTTGTTTTTATATTATCCTTGATTTACCTTGTTAACCACTACCTTCCCTGATTTATTCTTTTGCCAAACTGGGATGAACAATTGTTGTAGTTCATCCATGCAGTCTTTAAATACCTTCCATTGCACATCCACTGTCAACCCTTTAAGAATCACTTGCCAGTCTACCTTGGCCAATTCACATCTCATACCTTCAAAGTTACCTTTGTTTAAGTTCAGAACCCTTGTTTCTGACTTAATTATGTCACTCTCCATCCTAATGAAGAACTCAACCATATTATGGTCACTCTTGCCCAACGGGCCACGCACAACAAGACTGCTAACTAATCCTTCCTCATTACTCAATACCCAGGCTAGAATAGCCTGCTCTCTCGTTGGTTCCACTACATGTTGGTTTAGAAAACTATCCCACATACATTCCAAGAAATCCTCTTCCTCAGCACCCCTGCCCATTTGATTCACCCAATCTATGTGAAGATTGAAGTCACCCATTTTAACTGTTTTACCCTTGTTACACACATTTCTAATTTCCTGGTTGATGCCCTCCCCAACTCCACTACTACTGTTAGGTGGCCTGTACACAACTCCCACAAGCGTTTTCTGCCCCTTAGAGTTTCGCAGCTCTACCCATATTGATTCCACATCCTCCAAGCTAATGTCCTTCCTTTCTATTACATTAACCTCCTCCCTCACAAACAACGCTACCCCACCTCCCTTTCCTTTCTGTCTATCCTCCTGAATATTGAATATCCCTGGTTGTTCAGCTCCCAGCCTTTATCCCCCTGGAGCCACGTCTCCGTGATCCCAACTATAGCTATAGTCATTAATAGCTATCTGCACATTCAACTCGTCCACCTTATTACGAATGCTCCTTGCATTGAGACACAAAGCCTTCAGGCTTGTTTTTACAACACTCTTACTCCTTATACAATTATGTTGACAAGTGGCCTCTTTTGATTTTTGCCCTGGAAACCCACCACCTCTTATTCTCTGTTTATTATTTTTGTCTTCTTTCCCCCCTACATGTTGGGTCTGAGTGCTTCCCTTCTCTGCCTCCTGCTTCAGACCCTGTCTACTGGCTTTCTCTATTTGAGTCCCTCCCCCCAACCGTTCTAGTTGGGGAATTGAACACAAGGCAGGAGGTTGTTTCCTAGTCATCATATGGGTTTCCTCCTGGGCGTTCTGATTTCTTCCCAAGACGTGCTATTTGGTCGGTTAATTGTGCTTTTATTGATTGAATTGATTGAAAGATACAACACGAAAACAGGCCCTCCGGCCCACCAGGTCTACGCCAACCATCGATCACCTATACCGAGTTCTATGTAATCTAACTTTTTTTTCCCATCTCCTACACACAACAGGCAAATTAGAAGCCAATTAACTTCCAAACCTGCACTCCTTTGGGATGTGGACAGAAACCGGAGAACCTGGAGGAAAACCTGCAGGGAGAATGTTCTAACTGCACACGGAACAGCAACTGAGGTCAGGATCGAACCTAGGTCTCTGGTGCTGTGAGGTGGCAGCTGTGCCAGCTGTGCCACTGTGCCATTCCATGGTGATGCTCCATGACATGACACCCTTAACAAATGCGATGGAGGGAAAACTGAATTATGAGGAGGTTGATGGACGTAGCAGCTTCTGGTACTGAGAAACAACAAACATGTTACCTTTTCTAAGTGCACCGTAGAAGAAACGGGGGAGAGTTAATAGGCATGTGAGAGGTCTGACAGAGAAGTAGTTTCACGGAAATGTCACTGAAGGGATTGCTGCGAGGGCTGGCATAGATTGGATGCCTACTTCTATGTCACAAGAAAAATATGCCAGGAACATAAATATATTTGTGTAAGGGATTTAATTTGTCTGTTTTTACACCTGTTATGATTAAATAGAAAATTTTTAATGCATCAGATGAATTTGAGCAGAGCCAGATCTTTCTTCATTGAGATAGCTTTTATCTGAATGAGTAATTCCAAAAGGAAAACAGTTACAGATTACTATTTTCTTCAATCATAACCGGAGGTTGAAAGAATTCCTGAACCCAAAATATCGACCGCATATTAATCGACATTCATTAACAACAATTTAGCATTCCTAATGTTGAACAGAGGGCGAGCCCATAAGATTTAAAAGAGCATGTCTTTCTCATATTAGACTTGGAATTCTCTTTCTTCCATCATGAATTTTTGTGATGCTGCCACAAGATTACTCACTATAAACAAATGGTTGCTAGTGCCCATTCTGGTTATCTAATGACTCTGGTTGACAGGATGATTCACAAGGGGTTGACCCTGGAATTCAATGTAATCACAGAGGCGTTTTAGTTTTAGAGATGCACTGTTTGGTGACACAGTGGCGCAGTGGTAGTGTTGCTGCCTTACGGCTCCAGAGACCCAGGTTCGTTTGTTCGTTCTCCCTGTTACTCACGTGGGTTTTCTCCGGGTGTTCAGATTTCCTTCCACACTCCAGAGACTTACAGAATTGTAGGTTAAAGGGGTGTCCATGCTCACAAATGCAGAATTGATAGAGGTGGTGAACGACAAGGCCAGGTTTGTCTCGTGACTGGCAGTCAGTGCTGTGGGGTTGTGGAGAGGAGCCTGAAGTTGAACCGGTAAATACATTTAAGTAAATAAATAATACTCATGGAGCCACTGCCTCACAGTGCCAGAGACGCTGATTTAATCCTGACCTGCTATATGTGTGAACTTTATACGTTATCCCTGTGACCACGTGAGTTTCCTTCGGGTGCTCCGGTTTCTGCCTCTGTCAATTGCCCGTAATGTGTGTAGACTGCGGATTCACACTAGACCACAGAACCAGTGTGAACAGGTGATCGATGGGCATTGCGGACACAGTGGGCTGAAGGGCCTTTTTCCATGCTGTACTTCTAAACTAAAACTAAACCTAACTAAAACAATGTAACAAAATTACGAGAGCCTAATGCGTGCAGAAATTTCCAGCACTCCCTGTTTCTTTCCCTTCTCTATTTTATCCTTGCCATAGCAAAATATTTAGACTTATATGAAGATGTCTTTTTGGATAGGGCTGCAAATGACCCACTAGTAGAAACCTGATTTGCTATAAAGAAACTATTTTTGTTCACAGCTCAATAACTGAATTATTGAGCTTGAAGGACGTTCATGAAAAGATCTCTAAATTTTGTGTGAAGCACTTCCTGAAGGTAATTCGAGCATAATACGGTCACTAACGCCAATCAGTTTTTTAATGACTTTGACTCTGAATACACAATGTCAACCTATTAAACCAATTGCAAGATCAGGAAACTAATGCTCCAAGTCTTTTCTGAACTATGTTTCAGTTTTTCAACAATAGAAATTGGAAACATATGGCTCATCCTCCTTATACTCGTAATGCTTGCTTTTAACATATCACAATAATTAAATATTCTGCTATAAGAAAAGAGATTTGCCTCACAGACAACACTTACACTATCAATTCGACATCTGATAAAGCACTGCACAACTTTCCTTTGTTTCAAAATATAAAATGCAACTTTAGCAATATCTTGATCTTTCATTAACTAGGTTGGATTAGTGATTGGATATGACTCACACACAGTGGTCACCTGCATGTGGAGGCTTTATTGTTCAACACTCCTGCTTACTTTATGGCTGGCTAATGATTTACCAGCACCATTGAAAAATGTCTATATTGTTAAACTTCCATTAAAAATGAGTAAAGGGGCTGTGCCACTGCGGCAAACTAATTGGCGAATTTAGAAGAGTTTAGGAGAGTTTAGGAGAGTTTGAAAAAGTGTCATGTTGAAGGCCTCCTTCGACTATGTAGAAGACATCCTTTGACTTCCTTCGACTACGTTGAAAACATGTTGAAGGAGCTTTGACTAGCTTCGACTAGCTTCGGGAACATTGGACACCGAATAGTGAAGAGTGTAGACGACCGTGTGTGGATGTGGCGCCGACGGACGAGAAGCCGAACCAAAGAAGTGGAAGACAAATAACCGAATGGAAACAAAGCCGAAATGCCAAATTAACGAATGGAAACCAACTAACTGAAAGGGTGGGACGCTTAAATGCAAACAAACCGAAAGGGCGGGACGCCTAAAAGCCAACTAACTGAAAGGCTGCGTCACCTAAAAGCAAACTCACTGAATGGCTGTTCTGCCAAAACGCCACCTACCCGAAAGACGGCGTCGCCAACAAGCCAACGGACCGAATGCTGCTCAACAGAAAAGTCCAATAACGGACATGACATTGCCGGGGGGCGGGACTTGTCAGCGATTGGTCCAGACCCCCGCGTCTATCACGTCACTGTGGAGGGATGAACATTGTCCCAAACCTCCGCTCCACCTGACCCACAGCCCGCGGAGGGTGGCCGTGGGAGAGTAGGGGCTGTCCCAGGGATGTGCACCTTCAGCCGCTTTCAACTTGGTGCTTGGGTTCAGATTGCCCAGTCAACTATGGCTTGTGTGGGAAAATTACCCCTACACTCCTGTCTCCCCTTCTCTCTCCCCAGTTCACTCTCCCCCGTCTCTCTCTCCTCTCTCTCTCTCCCCATCTCTCTCCTCTTCTCTCTTTCTCCCTTATTCTCTCTCTCTCCGCTTCTCTCTTTCTCTCCCCTCTTCTCTCTCCCCCTCTCTCTCCCCCTCTCTCCCTCCTCTCTCTCCCCTTCTCTCCCTCTTCCTCTCTCCCCCTCCTCTCTCTCTCCCCCTCCCTCTCCCTTTTCTTTATCTCCCCTCTTCTCTCCCTCCCCCTCTCTCTCCCTTCTCTCTCCCATCTCTCTCTCCCTTCTCACATTCCTCTCTTTCTCTTCCCTTTTCTCTCTCCCCCTCTCACTCTCTCTCTCCCTTCTCTCTCTCTCTCCCCTTCTCTCCCCTCTCTCTCCCTTCTCTCTCTCCCTTCTCTCTCTCCCTTCTCTCTCCCCCTCTCTCTCTCACCCTCTCTCTCCTCTCTCTCCCCCTTCTCTCTCTCCAGGAAATGTGTGTCCCACCCCCCCTGCCATGCTTTAAAAGTGATTTACTATATTTACTTTGCCCCGAGCCATCTGTCCCCGCACCCGGTGTGGGTGTCAGGGTCCGGGGGTTTGAGGGGGGGAATCACACTGGTGTGGGGGTTGGGGTCCGATGATGGTGCATCGTAGTCAGTACCTCTGGGTGGGTGGACCAGCCAATCCCATATCTCCGCTCCACCCGTCCTACAGCCCATCACAGTGTGGCCACACGGGGGAGATGAGGTGGAGGGGGAGAGTGGGGGCTATCCCAAAGGATGTGCACCTTCGGACGCTTACAACTTGGTGCTTGGGTTCAGATTGCCCAGTCACCTATGGCTTGTGTGGGAAAATGACCCCCACGCTCCTGCCGGTGGAGGCAGAGGAGAGCAAGAAGGGGGGAGAGAGAAGGGGGAGAGAAAGAGAGGAGAGAGAGAAGGGAGAGAGAGGGGGACAGAGAGAAGAGGGGAGAGAGAAGGGAGAGAGAGGGGGAGAGAAAGAAGGGTAGAGAGAGAAGGGAGAGAGAGGGGGAGAGGGAGGGGGAGATATGGGGAGAGAGAGAAGGGTAGAGAGAGAAAGGAGAGAGAGGGGAGATATGGGGAGAGAGATAGAAGGGGAGAGAGAGAAGGGAGAGAGAGAGAGGAGAGAGGTGGAGAGAGAAGGGGGGAGAGAAGGGGAGAGAGAGAGAAGGGAGAGAGAGAAGGGAGAGAGAGGGGAGGGGGAGAGAGGGAGAGAGAGAGAAGAGGGGAGAGAGAGGGAGAGAGAGAAGGGGAGAGAGGAGAGAGAGGGGGAGAGGGAGAAGGGGGAGAGAAAAGAGAGAAAGAGAGGAGAGAGGGGGGAGAGAGAAGAGGGGAAAGAAAGAGAAGGGGAGAGATAGAAGAGAGCGGGAGAAAGAGAAGGGAGAGAAAGAGAGGGGAGAGAGAGAAGGGAGAGAGAAAGGAAAGAGAGAGAGGGGAAGTAGGGAGGGGAGAGAGGGGGAGACAGGGGGAGAGGGGGAGAGGGAGAAGAGGGGAGAGAAAGAGAGAATGGGACATAGAAGGGAGAGAGAGGGGGAGAGAGGGGGAGAGAGGAGGAGAGAGAAGGGAGAGAGAGGGGGGAGAGAGGGGGGAGAGAGAGGGGGGAGAGAGAATGGAGAGATAGGGGAAGAGAGATGGGAGGGGGAGAGAGAGAAGGGAGAGAGAAGGAAGCGAGAGGGGGGAGAGAAGGGAGAGAAAGAGGGAAGAGGAGAGAGAGAAGGGAGGGAGAGAGGGTGGAGAGAGAAGAGGGGAGTGAAAGAGAGAAGGGAGAGAGAGAAGGGAAAGGGAGGGGGGGAAGAAGGGGGAGAGAGAGGGAAGGGAGAGAGAGGGGAGAGAGATGGGAGAGAGAAGGGAGGGGGAGAGAGAGAGAGAGAGAGAGAGAGGTCGTGTTTTCTTCTCAGCTCTGCAGTTGAGAAGGATTGAAGCAGCCTTTCAAGGATTTTGCCGTTGGAGAGGGCACAGACCCAGGGGGGCTTCATAGTTCAACTTATTGTTGGGTTGTTGAAGCTTTTCTCTGGTCTGGGGAGCCTCCATCTGTGTGAAGATTCCTGAGTTTCTCCACATTGTCGAGGGTGCGGTTGGCGTTGGCGGATTGCCAAGAGTGCCTGTGATCTCAGTGGGTTGAAGTTGTGCGGTGTCTTTGTCGTTTTTGGCACCGCTTCTCTGCCCTAAAGTCATTTTGCTCAGTGCGGCTGCCTGGCTTAATGTGAAGAAGGTACTTTTGCTTCCAGCGCGACTGGGATCGAGTTTCCCGAAAGCTGCTCTTGGCTGTGGACGAACCTGGGGACTTTCCTGCTTCAGCTGGAGGTTTCTGTTTTCTGCTGCCTGTCTTTGACTGTGACTGTCTCTGGGACTTAACTTGGAGCTGTGCTGCTGAGGGGCTTGGAGCTGGTTTGTGCCTCTGTGAGGATGGCGATGGAAGGGGCGCGGCCGAAGGTCCGGACCTACGCAGCGACGGCATCAGTGGCGGGTACAAGGCCATCTGAGCTTGAGCCTCATGTTGACTTGGATGGGGACAGTTTTGGTATTTCTGTTCAAACTGGGCCTATGATGTCGAGGGGGGTAATTACGAAGGCCATGAATGAACTTCTTGGGAGGGGGGCTATTGTCTCTTCTGAGCTCGAAAGGGGAAAGGTGGAGATGATACTTAAGACCCGGGAGTGTGTGGCCCGAGCGTTGGAGGAGGGGATCTCAGTGGGGGGGGTCCACATACAGGTGGATCCGTGGGTATCAAGGGTGAGACCGGTTCTCCTGCGGAGCTGCCCCACTTATTTTTCGGATGCAGTGCTTTTTCCACACCTGTCCAAGTTCGGGGAGGTGCGGTCTAAATGTTATCGTCTCTTGCATCCCGGGGGGGACCCGGAGGAAAAAGGGGTCTTCAGTTTCAAGAGGAGGGTGTTCATGAAGGTGGGTGAGGGGGATGGTGCCGAGGGGAGTTTTGAGGTGGTGCATAAGGGTGTCCCCAGAACCGTGCGTTGGAGTTGGGGAAAGGCACGGTGTCATGCGTGCGGCGAATTTGGACATCTCCGTAGGGAGTGTCTTTTTCGCGGGGGCACTGCTAGAGGTTCTAGTGCAGTGGCCCAGGAAAGCGCTGCTGGCCCATCTGGGGTGGCTTGTCAAACCTCAGCGGCGCGGGGTGGTACTGCTGACCCGGCTAAGGTTGCCAGTTCTGCCTTGGTGACCCGGAGCGGCAGTGCGAAGCCTTCTGGGTCCGTAGGTTCCGCTTTGGGGACCCTGGGCGGTGAGAGCCCAAGCCCCCCACGTCCCCCACGTCTTGCGCCTGTGGCGGCGGATGGAGGTGGGGCGCAGGAGGAGGGGAGTGTTGAGGGGGGGTTTTGGGAGAAGCAGGGGAAAATCAACAAGAAGAAGGAGAGGGATAGGGCCGCCCGAGCGAAGAAAGTGCAATCGGGTGAGTTTAGCTCCAGTGTGGTGCAGACTGCACCTGCTGGGGCCCAGGGGGGAGTTGGGGTGGCTCGGAAGGGGGTAAAGAAGCCTAAACGTGTGGGTGGCAAAGTGGATGGGGGTAATGTGGAGGCGGATGACCCTTCCCTTATGGAGGTTACCGCACCTCCGCATGCGAGTGGGACTAAAAGGAGGCATCTGCCTGGTGAAGATGAGGAAGGGCGTGGGTCCAGAGCGAGGGGGATGTCTTTCTCCGGGCTTTCCACCACTGAGGTGGCTGAAAGTGGTCTTGACCCGGTGTCTTCTGGGTCGGTGGTTGGGCCTTCTCTTCATGGATCTACAGCGGGTGTCACAGGACTGGGAGCTGAAGTTGATTCCGGTGGAGTTGTGTCCACTGGGCGGGAGTCTGTCCCTTCATCTCAGGGGCCCTCTGAGGGAGTTATCTCGGCGGGTGCTGTGGTTAGCTCCCTTGGGTGTGTACCCTCTGGGTCGGATGAGGTCCCCTCGTTTCAGAGGCCTACTGAGGGTGCTAGCACGTTAGGTGACGTGACGGGGGATGTGCAGAGTCAGGCTGAGGGGGGAGTTTCGGGGGTGTTGTTGTTCAAGTCTGTGCTCCATATCAGTGCCAGTGGAGGTGCTGGGGGGCGGGATGCCTCACCGGATGAGTTGTCTGGGGTGAGGTTAATGGCAGGTGGTGATTCTCTGGGTGATGCCTGTGGAGAGGGCACTCTGGATGATGTGGAGGTCAGGGCTGTTATGGGACGTGATCCTCTTTCAGACTCCGAGGGTGCCAGTGTTCCACAGGCCCTGGGGATGCCTCTTGTTGTTGCTTCCCCAGGCCCAGAGGAGGAGGGTGATGGTAGCGTGCAGGAGCCCAGCCATTCAGAGGGCTGCGAGTCTCAGGCAGGGGTGTTGGGACCCACCCCCAGCATTGATCCGGGTGGTCGTGTCATGGCTGTGGAGGAGGACAGCGATGCGGCCAGTGGGGGGGGCACAGAGAGTGATTTGTCAGACAGTTCTGGTCTTTCTGAGGTTGTTGATTCAGGTGCGAGCGGGTTGGCTGAGAGCCCAGACTCCAAGGCCGTGTCTGAGGCGAAGCTTATTGTTGAGGTGCGAGAGTTCTTAAAAATAAGTCGTGCTCCCAAAACATTATGGTTTGCCGCTACAAGGCGGTGGGAGGATGTTCTAGATGTGAAGGAGAGTCTCGAGGCTATCCTTAGTAACAAGGATAGTGGTCTTTCTGACTCGGATTTGGGGCAGTTTTGGGGTTTGTTGAAGGTCCTCAGAAAAGGACCTCCTGTGACTACAGGGAGTGTGAGGGTCACAATCTAATGTGTCTACACATTCACAGTAGCTACATTAAATTTAAATGGGAGTAGAGCGAGTTTTCGAAGATTTCAGCTCTTATCAGCCCTAAGGGAGGGGAGATTTGCAGTTTGTTATCTGCAAGAGACACATACCGTTGCTAGTGATGAACCTACCTGGCAACTGGAGTGGGAAGGGAGGGTTTATATGAGCCATCTCAGCTCAAATTCGAGTGGGGTGGCTTTTCTGTTGGCCCCAAATTTTCTGCCAAGCATTTTAAAAGTGCAGGAAGTGGTGCCAGGACGTTTGCTCCATCTGGCCGTGAGCCTGGATGGCATGCCGTTGCATTTCATTAACGTGTATGCCCCTAGCTCCGGCACGATGCAGGCCGGCCTGCTTCGGGAGGTGAATGCTCTGTTGGGCACTATTGATAGGGGAGAGTGTGTCTTCCTTGGTGGGGACTTTAATTGCACACTTGAGGTGCGGGACCGTTCTGGTACTCAGTGTGCGCCTGCTGTAGCGAAGAAGCTGAGAGGCTTGATTGACTCCTTTGAGTTGGTTGATGTTTGGAGGGACCTTCACCCTGATTCCACTGCTTTTTCGCAGAGGTCTGAGGGCGGTGGTTCCCGCATTGATCGGTTTTATATTTCCCGAGCGTTTGTTTCCCGTGTCTCAGCGGCCTCAATGCGGCTGGTGCCGTGCTCGGACCATTGTCTGGTGCGTGTGGATTTCAATCCAGCGTGCGCTCGGGCTGGGTCCGCGTACTGGCACTTTAACAACAGGCTGCTGGAGGATCGGTGTTTCCGGGAGTCATTCACTCGGTTTTGGGTGAAGTGGAGAGAGAGGCAGAGGTGCTTCTCTTCCCTTAGGCAGTGGTGGGATGTGGGTAAAGCTCACATCCGTCTCTTTTGTAAGGAATATACATGGGGGTCGACTGGGAGGCGGGACTCAGCGGTCGAGAAGCTGGAGAGGGAGATACAGGACGCTGAGTCTCGCCTGGGTCAGTTTGGTGAAGACTCCAGCGAATGGGGAGAGTTTCAGAGGAAGAAGGAGGTTTTGAGGAGTCTGCTGCTTGAGCGATCTCGAGGCGCTTATGTGAGGTCTCGGGTCCAGATGCTGCACGAGCTGGACCGAGCGTCGCCTTTCTTTTTCTCTTTGGAGAAGGGGCGGGGAGCTCGAAAACAGCTCGTGGAGTTGCTTGCAGATGACGGCTCCTCTGTCACTGATCCAGAGAGGATTAATGCCTTGGTTAGGTCCTTTTATGGGACCCTGTTCTCTGCGGAAGGATTCAGTGTGGAGGCTCAGCAAGATCTGTGGGAGGGTCTACCGACCGTAGATAGGGGGGAGGCTGATCTTCTTGATGGCCCCTTATCTTTGGAGGAGTTGACTCGCGCCTTGCATCAGCTCAGGAGGGGTAAGTCCCCCGGGCTGGATGGGTTGACGGTGGAGTTTGTTAGAGCATTCTGGGACGTCCTAGGGGGTGACTATATGTTGGTTCTGGGGGAGAGCCTGGCGACTGGAGTGATGCCTCTCTCGTGGCGTAGGACGGTTGTTGTCTTGCTGCCTAAGAAGGGCGAACTCCGTTTGTTGAAGAACTGGCGTCCAGTCTCTCTCCTTTGCACAGAATATAAAATTTTTGCACGGGCAATGGCAAATCGCCTGGGCTCCGTGCTGCATCAAGTGATTCATCCTGATCAATCTTATACAGTCCCTGGCCGGTCCATCCAGGATAACATCCACCTGGTTAGGGACCTGATTCATTTAGTCCAGGGTACTGGTGAGTCAGCTGCTTTTCTGTCTCTTGATCAGGAGAAGGCTTTTGATAGGGTAGAGCATGAATACCTATTTGGGACGTTGCAAGCGTTTGGGTTTGGACCACACTTCGTGGCCCGGGTCCGGCTTTTGTACGCTGCTGCGGAGTGTCTTGTAAAGGTTAATGGCGCGGTGCTATCTCCTTTTCATTTTGGGAGGGGGGTCCGCCAGGGGTGCCCTATGTCGGGCCAGTTGTATTCGGTCTGTGTGGAGCCGTTCCTGTGTCTTCTTCGGAGGAGGTTGACAGGCCTGGCCCTACCTGGCCCGCGGGTTGAGGTGATTCTATCGGCGTATGCCGATGACGTACTGCTTATGTTCACTGATCCTGGTGACCTGCGGAGGATGCGTGACTGCCAGGAGATATTCTCGGCTGCATCTTCTGCTAGGATTAACTGGAGTAAGTGCTCTGGACTTTTGGTGGGTCAGTGGCGGGTAGACTCCCTGCCGGAGGAGATGGCATTGTATGCGTGGAGTACCACGCACCTCCTCTATCTGGGGGTGTACCTGAGTCCCACTGAGGATGTTTGGCCGGCAAACTGGCAAGAGTTGGAGACGAAGGTGGTTGCTCGGCTGGGGCGCTGGTCAGGCCTGCTTGGAGTTCTCTCCTTTCGGGGGAGGGTGCTGGTCATAAACCAGCTGGTGGCCTCTATGTTATGGTACCGGCTGGCTACTCTTGTCCCGCCCTCTATATTTGTAACTGCTATACAGAAGAAGCTGGTGGATTTCTTTTGGGGAAATAGGAAGCATTGGATTTCCGCGGCGGTCCTGAGTCTTCCGTTAGAGGAGGGCGGCCAGTCCTTGGTGTGCGTGCGCACCCAGGTGGCGGCTCTCCGTCTCAGGACTCTGCGGAGATACATGTATGTAGAGAACCCTCCCAGATGGCACGCTCTGGCCACGTATTTTTTTCGTCAGGGTCGTTGCCTAAGGGGGGTCTCGCGGCTCCCGGTGGCGGGTGTCAGTCGACCCGCTCTAAGGGGCTTGCCTGTTTTCTATAGGGATGTGTTAAGAGTGAGGAATTTGGTGGTGTTCAGCCAGAGTGTTGTTCCACGAGGAGAGGGGGATGTTGTGGCTGCGGGTGTGGCTGGTCCTCATCCTGTCATGGTGGTTGTCGAGGAGAGGCGCGAGCCTAGAGTGGTTCAGATAGAGCTTACCCCTGCTCCTTCAGATCTGCTCATCGGGCCTAGGCTTCGGGATATTTCTCGGCCTCCGGCTCCGCATAATCTGAGCTGCCTTTCTGAGATGACCAGCATGCCATTTTGTGATGCAAGGAGACGCGCACTGTACAGGATGCTCCTGCACATTCTGAACCACCGTGCCTTCGTCTCCCGTCCTGACTCACCATGGAGGACGGTGTTACCATCCGAAGGCGGCGGGGGGCCCCAGTGGGGGTCCTTCTATAAGGGAGTTGTACCCCTTTATATTGGGGACCTGGGGTGGAGAGTGCTGCATGGAGCGGTGGTTTGTAATAAACTTTTGAGTCGGTTCACGGGCTCGTCTGCCGCATGTATTTTCTGCGGAGAGGAGGAGACCGTATTCCATGTGTATATGGAGTGTGTGAGGTTACTGCCCCTGTACCAATATCTGAAGGGGCTGTTCCTCAAGTTCTGGCTGCATTTTAGCCCCACAATCCTGGTGTTTGGACACAAGGCGGGGAGTGGGGAGAGCCGAGTGTGGGGGGGGGACTTACCTGTCGGTTTGCTCCTTGGCCTGGCCAAGATGGCCATTCGTGGGTCCAGGCAGCGGGCTGTCGACGGTCAGGCGAGAGTCGGCTGCCTGCCCCTCTTTCGGGCCTACGTCCGTGCACGTGTGTCCCTGGAGAGGGAACACGCGGTGTTCACGGGGACTCTGGAGGCCTTCCGTCAGCGCTGGTCGCCGCGTGGGGTTGAGGCGATTATAAATGAACGTACTGCTGTACTACAATGATCTGTTCATTATAGTGTGATTTTTGATTGTGTTTTGATGTGTTGTATTTTATGATTTGTGTTGAATAAAGTTTTTGAAATGAAAAAAAAAAAAAAAAAGGGGAGAGAATGAAGGGTGAGGAGGGGAGAGAGAGGGGAGAGGGAGAGAGAGAAGGGAGAGAAAGAGAGGGAGAGAGAGAGGGGGGGAGAGAGAGGGGGGGACGGGACTGTGGGGTCATTTTCCCACACAAGCCATAGGTGACTGGGCAATCTGAATCTAAGCACCAAGTAGTAAGCGGCCGAAGGTGTGCATCCCTCGGAACAGCCCCCACTCTTCCACGGCCACCCTCCGCGGGCTGTGGGTTGGGTGGAGCGGAGGTGTGGGACAATGTTCATCCCTCCACAGTGATGTGATGGACGCGGGGATCTGGACCAAACGCTGACAAGTCCAGCCCCCCGGCAACGTCATTTGACTTTTCAGCAGAGCGACATTTGGTCCTTTCGAGTAGGTGGCGTTTCGGCAGAGTGGCCATTCGGTGAGTTTGCTTTTAGGCGATGCAGTCTTTCAGTTAGTTGGCTTTAAGGTGTCCTGCGCTTTCGGTTAGTTTGCATTTAAGCGTCCCACCCTTTCGGTTAGTTGGCGTTTCGACTTCGTTTCCATTCGGATATTTGGCTTCCACTTCTTTGCCTTGGCTTCTTGTCCGTCGGCGGCATGTCCGGGTACCGAAGACGACTTCTTTTGATCTCTCTTCGACTATGATGAAGACTATCTACGACTACCTTCGACTACCTTCGATTACCTTCGACTCTCCTCGATTACCTACGAATAACAAACTGACCTACTATGACCTACTTCGACTAAACCTATGTGTAAAAAAAATATAGATTTTTTCCATGACGACCTTTTTTTACTCGCAGGCATTTTTCAGCATGTTTTTCAGCACATGATCTAGCTGAGGCCTCGAGTACGCGGGGACTACTCTTGAGCATGAAGGAGAGTTTCAAAGACTCCCTGGGACCTTGTTTCGAACATGCTGCGGGTATGAGTCGAGGGCAAACTCTTCTAAACTCGCCAATTAGGTCATAGCAGTTTTCGTGTTCGTCTTCTAGGTTTGCACAAGTACTTGAGAGTCCTCAAGGTACAACAGAAGGCTTTATTTCATCACTTCAATGCTGGCAGCAAAACATTTCAAAATGGCTGCAACACAGAATCTGACTGCCCACAGACTGGATAAACTATATACAAGACATTTCCCTTTGTCCTGTGCAGTGCCACTTGCTGCACGGGAGGAGCAATGGGTCCTCCCACCCCACACAATCCACCAAACATCACACTCCCCCTTCCCAGTTTGAACGTCTCTTCCTGAATGAGTCGCCTTGAGGGAGTACCACGATTGCAACGTGTCGATCAACGAAGGACCACAGGCAGATTGGCGGGGAGTCTGTCTTGCAGAACTTCGTCAAAGTCAGGCACTCCGGTATCCACACGATTCGGTGTCCGACTGCTTGGTTTTGATCAGGTTCTGAGCAATCTTTGCTGGAGGAACACAGCTTCTTAATTGGTCATCATGCCGTTTGCATTGTCCGTCTTGTTCTTGGATGGTGTACATTTTGGTTCCAATGTGAGCCATGATCCTGCCAGTGCACCATTTACTTTCCATGGCCGTATAATTGCAGTAACATACGTAATCGCCAATGTCGAATTTGGACTTGTTTGACTTCTTTGGCTGAGTCCGCGCCATATACGTGTTACAGGTCGGGTTCAAAACTGCTAGGGGAGAGCGCACTTGACGTCATCTCTGCTGCAGTTCGACCCATAGTGCAGTTTGGAATGGTTCGATATTGCTGCAAGAAATCGCGCAATGCCAATCGTTTCGATTTCTTACAGCAATACAGCAGTGGGACAGGGAGAGAGAGGGGGGAGAGAGAAGATGGGAAAGAAAGAGAGAACCCCTTAAGAGAATCAAGATGATGTTTAATTCAGAATCTCAATTGACCTCATTAAGGTAACAGTGACAGAAACATTGGTGCAACTGAGTACAAATTGTATTTGTGACAGCGGGCTTATATTTGGGACACCCACGTAAAGCATTGTGGCTGCATTAGTTGAAAAGGCTGATAGTCTCACGGAGTCCACCTATTTTTAATGGCTATGTATAAATTCAAAGCTCCTGCTGTTCTTGCATCTGCCACTTTCATTACCTCCTGCTCTTCACCCATCCAAATCTGTGTATAGTTTAGTTTAGAGGTATGGCATGGAAACAGGCCCTTCAGCTCTTTGAGTCCACACCGACCATTGATCACCTGTTCACACTAGTTCTATGCTATCCCACATTCTCCTCCACGCCCTACACACAAGGGGGTAATTTACAGAAGCCAATTCACCTACAAACCCTTTGGGATGTGGGAGGAAACTGGAGCACCCAGAGGAAACCCATTAGGTCACATGGAAAATGTACAAACTCCACACAGACAGCACCTGAGGTCAGGGACGAACCTCCGGGTCTCTGGCACTGTTTTTTATATTTCAAAATAGACTTTATTCGAGTAATAAATATATACAATACATCAACCGTGCAAAAAATCCATCCGACATTTTCGGAGGCTATACAAATTGCTCCATACAGTCTATATACATTTTTCAAATTTCACGAATCGATCCCCCACCCGTGCCACTCATGTGGCCCCCCGGCACGGGATACCCTCCCTTATTTTGAGGGGCGTCTCCACCATACTGTGCCCCCCATGTCCAGCAGCGGAAGGACCTTAGACTGTGGCCCTCCCCCACCGAGCCTTGGCGTTGGCTGCACCGAGCTTCAGTGCGTCCCTCAGCACGTACTCCTGCAGTCTGCAATGGGCCAGTCGGCAACATTCCCCGACGGACATCTCGCTCTGCTGGGTGGTGAACAAAGCTCGGGCAGACCAGAGAGCGTCTTTCACCGAGTTGATAATCCTCCAGCAGCACTTGATGTCAGTCTCTGAATGTGTCCCTGGGAACAGTCCGTAAATCACAGAGTCCTCTGTGGCGGAGCTGTTTGGAATAAAGCGTACCAGGGACCCTTGCATTTTTCTCCAGACTCTTTGGGCAAATCCACACTCTGCAAAGAGGTGGGCAACCGTCTCCACTCCATAGCAGCCGTCCCGAGGGCAGCGTGCGCTGGTAGTGAGGTTCCGACGGTGCAGGAAGGATCTGACTGGGAGGGCTCCCCTCACCGCTAACCAAGCCAGGTCTTGGTGCTTGTTGGTGAGTTCTGGCGATGAGGCATTTTCCCAGACAAGCTGGGCAGTCTGCTCAGGGAACCACGCCACCGGGTCCATCGTGTCCTTTCCCTGCAGCGCCTGCAGGACATTCTGTGCTGACCACTGCCCAATGGACATGTGGTCAAAGGTGTTGGTCCGGAAGAACCTTTCCACAGACGACAGATGGGGCGGCAGTGTCCAGCTGACTGGCACCTTGCGTGGCATCTGCGCCAGGCCCATCCTTCGCAACACCGGGGACAGGTAGAACCTCAGCAAGTAGTGGCACTTGGTGCCCACGTGCCTTGGCTCTACACTCCGCCTAATGCAGCCACACACGTAGGTGGCCATCAGGATGAGGGCGACGTTGGGCACGCTTTTACCCCCGTTGTCTGCTGACTTGTACATTGTGGCCCGTCGCACCCGGTCCATCCTCGACCCCCAGATGAACTGGAAGACGGCCCGGGTGATCCCTGTGGCGTAGGAAGGAGGGACAGGCCACACCTGTGCCAAGTACAGCAGGCCCGAGAGCACCTCACACCTGATGACCAAATTCTTTCCCGTTATGGAGAGGGAGCGTTGCCTCCACAGCTCCAGCTTCTTCCCCACCCTGGCTATCCGCTCGAGCCAATTCTTGTTACATGCCTCAGCCCCCCCGAACCAGATCCCCAGCACCTTCAAGAAGTCAGGCTTGATGGTGAAGGGGACGGAAGATCTGTCGGGCCAGTTGCCAAAGAGCATGGCCTCGCTCTTCCTGCAGTTCACCCTGGCTCCCGTGGCCGACTCAAACTGGTCGCAGATACTAATCAATCTGCGGACCGACCCTGGATCCGAGCAGAAGACAGCGACATCATCCATGTACAGGGAGGTTTTTACTTGAATGCCCCCACTGCCGGGCAGTGTCACTCCTCTTATGCTCGCATCCTTCCTGATGGATTCGACAAAGGGTTCAACACAGCAGACAAACAAGACAGGAGAGAGAGGGTAACCCTGCCTGACTCCAGACCTTACAGGGAAACTGTCTGATTCCCACCCATTGATTTGGACTGCACTACGGATGTCGGTGTAGAGCAGTTTGATCCAATTCCTGATTCCCTCCCCAAAACCCATTTTGGAGAGCACGTCCCTCATGTACGTGTGCGAAATCCTGTCAAAGGCCTTCTCCTGGTCCAAGCTGACTAGGCAGGCATCCACCCGTCTGTCCTGCACGTAGGCGATGGTATCTCTCAGCAGCGCTAGGCTGTCTGAGATTTTCCTGCCAGATACAGCACAAGTTTGGTCTGGGTGGATCACCTATCCTAGAGCAGACTTGACCCGGTTGGCGATGGCCTTAGACAGGATCTTGTAGTCTACATTCAAGAGCGTTATGGGTCTCCAATTCTTTGTGTCCTTCATCTCCCCCTTCTGCTTGTAGATTAGGGTGATGTTGCCCTTCCTCATGGAGTCTGACATGCTACCAGCTAGAAGCATGTCGTTGTACACTTCTAGCAGGTCCGGGCCCATCAAGTCCCACAGAGCCGAATACAACTCGGCCGGTAAGCCATCGCTTCCGGGAGTTTTACTCGAGTCAAAGGAACGGATGGAGCCAGTCAGCTCCTCTAGGGTCAGTGGTTGGTCCAGACTCTCCCGCTTGCTGTCCTCCAAGACCTCCGTGATCGAGGACAGGAAGTTCTGGGAGGAGGTACTGTCTATGGCCTTTTGGTCATACAAATCTGTGTAAAAGGATTTGCAGATCCTCAGCATGTCTGTGTGTGAGGATGCTACCGAGCTGTCCTCCTCCCTAAGGCTGTTCATCACAGAGCTCCCCCTGTGAACCTTATGGAAGAAGAAACGTGAGCACGTCTCATCCTGCTCCACATGGCGGACCCTGGATCGGAAAATGACCTTGGAGGATTCAGAGGTAAAGAGCCGAGCTTGCCGGTCCTTCACATCTCTAAGTTCCTCCTTCACATCCACCCCTCTCGACTGCAGAAGGAGCAGTTGTTGCAAATCTGTTTGGAGTTGGCACAATTCCCTCTGAATCTGTCTTGCTCTCTGAACCCCTTTACTTATGAAGAACCTCCGTGGTTGCTCCGTGTTCTCCGTGGTTGCTTCCCACCAGAGTGTGAGGGAGTCAAAGAGGGGCTTCACCGTTCTCCAACATGCGTAGTCCCCCTTTAGCTCCTCGATGTTCTCTGTGGTCAACAGCTTCATGTTTAACTTCCACGTCCCCCTGCCTGCCTTCCGGTCCTCCTGTAGGTGACAGGAAGCCTGAAGGAGGCAGTGGTCGGAGAAGAACACCGGCGTGAGGTCAGTGTGTCTCACCGTGACGGCCTTCGTCGTGAAGACAAAGTCTATCCGAGATCGGGCTCAACCGTCCGATCTCGACCAGGTGAACCGTGGCTGGGACCCGCCTGCAGGGTCACTGAAGGCATCGAGCAGCTTTGCATCTTTTACCATATCCCTCAGGAACTTGGACGTGCTGTCCAGTCTGCTGTCGGCACTGCCGGATCGTCCAGCCGCATCAATGATGCAGTTGAAGTCACCGGCCAGAACGAGCTGCCGGGACGTGGCCAGCAGCATTGGGAGCTGCTGGAGAATGGCCAGCCGCTCGCTCTGCGTGGGTGAGGTATACACATTAATCAGCCGGAGCGGAGAGCCACGGTACATAACATCCACCACAAGGAGCCGTCCCCCAACCACCTCCCTAACCTCATTGATGGCGAAGATCCCTCCCCGCAGCAAAATCCCCAGGCTGGAAGCACGACAGTCATTGCCCCCCGACCACACCGACAGTCCGTGGGGCCACCATCGCGACCACCTCCGATAGCAGCGGAGGTGTGGCAGCCCGCACTCCTGAAGAAAAGTCACATCTGCCTTGACCTTGGCCAGGTACTGTAAGGCGTTCACACATCGCGCAGTGCTCTTTATACTGCGCACGTTTAAAGATGCCAGTTTGAGCTCCATTGTCTTTAGAGTCACTGACCATTTTCGTGTCCCCTCATTCCCACCGTTTCGGTGAATTGCCTCAGCTTTCCCGGGCTCAGGAATCCAGCGATGAGGTGGGTTTCTGGTGGCGCAACCAATGGTGTCGTTGAGGGGGGCCTTCTCGTTCCACCCCCTTTCGGGCATACGGCTTCCTCCGTCTCCCGTAGCTGGGTCACGGTGGCTGGTTCACTGCTCCCGGTCGCCCGGAGCTGGGGCCCAACGGCCTTTGTGCTGCTCCCGGTTGCCCGGAGCTGGGGCCCATTGGCCGTTGTGATGAGCCCTGTCTCCAGGGGCTGGAGCCCCTCGACCGTTGCACTGCTCCCGATGTCCTGGGCCTGGGGCCCCTCGACCGCTGCACTGCTCCTGGTGTCCTGGGGTTGGGGCCCTTCCGCCGCTTCTCTGTTCTCGGTCTCCTGGGGCCGGGTCGTGATCGTCGTGGCCTCTCTCTTCTCTTCCCCCGTTTTCCTCCCCTGTCTCCCTCGTTGGGACTTCCCGGTCGCCTCATCCTCCGACGAAGAGGAGAGATTGCTGCCTTCTGTAATAGAAATACATCTTTTTTGTTGTTTGCTTTTAGACTTACCAGTCCTTTGCGGCCTCGGCTCCTTGGGCTGAACCTTCGGCTTCTTATACGACACTGTAGTCCACTTCTCCTTCGTTTCCTCCTCCTCCATTGACTCTCCCTCCTGGGCAAGATGCTGGGCGTCTCCTTCTGGCACTTGGGGCTTCAAGGTGGTTGGGCTGTCCTCATCTGCGTTTCTTTTCTCTGCTGGGGTCTTGGTAGTGGTGGGGGGTGCTTCGCCCACCTTGGGGGTGCTGGCAGCAGCCCCTCTTGTCGCCTGTGCATAAGTGCAGGCTCTTTTAGGGCAAGCCCTGTAAAGGTGGCCTGCCTCCCCGCACAGGTTGCAGTTCTTGCTGGCCTGACGGTCCTTTGTCTCGTGGCCCTCTGTCTTGCAGTTTTTGCAGACAACTGCTGTGCATTGGGCCATCACATGCCCAGGCTTGTTGCATTTCCTGCACAGCCTGGGTTGCCCTACGTAGCTGAGGTAGCCTCGGTTTCCTCCAATCGCGAAAACCGAGGGGGGGTGGACAATTTCTCCGTCTTTGTCCACCCTCAGCTTCACCTTGATTTGCCTCTTGCTTGTCCAAATTCCATGCATGTCCTTCACGTCCACACAGTTCCCTGTTCCCTCAACGTAGCGAGCAAGGAACGTGAGGACATCGACTACCGGCACATGTGGGTTGAACATGTGCACGGTGATCAACCTTTCCTTCTGGGTGGGGAGGGTGAAGAGCGGCTGCACTTTGAGCAGCAACAGCGGAGCTTCATTTCCCCTCTCCCGAAAATCCTCCATCACCTTCTGCCAACCCGTCGGATACTTGAAGGTAACGTCAAAATATCCGTTACCCAGGAAATCCTGGAGGCAGTAGATGTCCTTAGCCTCAAATTTGACGGCCCCTAGCAAGACCTTCTTGACGAACAGATCTCTTGAAAAGAGGGTCCCCTCGCTGATGTCCTTCACGCTTATTCTCAGGGTATTGCGAATACCCTGTACTCCTGCTCCTGCTGACATTGTGGCTAAAGATGTTAGGTTGGTTACCCAACCAGCATGGATCCACCTCTAAGCCTGCAGCCACAACTCCTCGTCTCCAAGTTCGCTCCGCAATCTACGGCCCTTGTCCCCAAGGGACCGCCAGAACCGTTCTAATAAGAACAGATAGTCTCTTTCACTCCTTCAAGTGTAAGAACAGATACTACACTTGATCTTAGCCAAAAGGCCAAGAAGCGATCTTGGCCCTATGTTCCACATAGGAAGCAGTCAGCTGGTCTCTGGCACTGTGGGATAGCAGTTCTACCAGCTGCACCAGTGTGTAGCCCTAGTTTCAATCTCTTGTCAACCTAACGTCCATGGCCTCCAGTTTATGCCAGTGTGAGTACGGTACCATTCTGAATGGCTGACACAGTCTCCGTACACACAATCTCCGTAACATTTATGAAAATTTACCTGGCAGTATCCTATACAATGAAGATGAACTCCATTACTCAGGCTGGATGTCTGGTGTGAATTCAAGCAAAACAAATGATAAAGATACCTTTGTGATGAGTAACATGTGGACATAACAGATGGGAAAATGAGAGAGGAAATTTATAGCTATAACGTGGTCTCGGCTTGATCAACAGGAAATTCCCAGTCATGGCCATTAACAAAATGAGATCTTCTGAGACCTGTGCAATTTTGATTCCATGCATTCCGTTCTTCGTTGAATAATAAATGATTTACAAGAAATAGTGGGAACAACCATATATGGTCACCTTGTCAATGAACCAATGCCATCCAAACCCATATGGGAAATGGGGTCATGAAGAGATGACATCACCTGCGAAGCCAAGGGTCACTTCTTAAGCAAGTAGCCGTCAGCAGCAGCTTTTTGTCAGCATTTTCTGGAATGCAAAGAATTTACAAGTGCTTATTCAAGGAGGTAGCCCAGTTACAAAGAAATGTTTGTTCCACTGCGGAGGTCAAATGACTAATCCACCGTGTTGGCAGATTCCCCGGCTCCAATCTCCTTCAGTGAGAAGGAAATCCTCTGATCCAAATTTAATCTGTGCTAAGATGTGGTCAAAGATGACACTGGTGTGCTGTAAAAATTGGACGGAGTCATAAGTTCACAAATTATAGGAGCAGAATTAGGATACTCGGCGCATCAAGTCTACTCTGCCATTGTCATGGCCGATCTATCTTTCCCTCTCAAGGAAGGGAGGTATTGTCTGAAACCTATTTAGGCTTCACATTTGGTACTACGTTTGGAGCAGCGGGGTACAATTTTAAACAGTTAGCACAAAGAGTGAGGCGGAGTTGGTACTGGTATATTACTAATATACCACATCGACCAAAATGCAGTGAAAAACTCTGTTTGTATGCTATCTTGTTAAATAGAATCATAGTCATAGAGTAATGCAGCACAGAAACAGGTCCTTCATCCCAACTTGTTCATGCTCCTTTCCACAAAGCCAATTCTGTATCCAAGCAGCTCGCTATCCCTTGATCCTATGCGATCTAACCTTCCAGAGCAGCCTCCCATGGGGACTTATATATAATCAAGCCATACACAAGCACAACAGGCAAGGCAAAGAGAGATGTAACCAGAGTGCAGACTATGATGTTACAGCTACAAATAAAATGCAAATAAAAAACAGTGCAAAGACCACACTGAGGTAAGTTGGAAGAATGGGACTAGTCACTTAGTTTATGAGAGATCCATTTTGTAGTCTGATAACAGGGAAGAAGGTTTTCAGTTGGTAACTGGAAGAGAACATTGGAATCACCGTAGAATGGTTGGTCTTTCCAATATTGGGTTGAAGGAAAATTCGCTTCCGGTCCAGTTGCATAAGCAGGATGGGTGAGATGACAGATGACCGTGGCGGGGGAAAGCATCCTACAGTTGTCAGAGGCTTCTCCAGGCATTCCCTAAGATCAAAAGGCTGTGAGACTTTGAGGCTGTGAGGCTGGAAGACATACTATGAGCCGATAGAGGTGGGCTGTAGAGGCTTTGCAGGACGCTCACTCTGCAAAGTCCTCAACCAGTTGGGCATTACGGGGCTGGCAAAGAAGATGGCCATTCAATCCGCAAGTGAAGCCGCAGAGAAAGCCACTAGGTGGCTTTGGATTAAGAGGGCTGATCCGTGGGCGGTTGCTGCTGGGACGCAAGTCGGGGCTTGATCAACCCCGGCTGGGTCGCCTGGGCAAGGGTGTCTGATGTTGTGAGACCCGAAACACCCGATGACCCCAGGTCACATCACTGAGGATGTGTCCCAGCGCATCTAGAAGATGTATCTTTCACACTGAGTCTCACTCTGGCATCCCACCCTATCTGTTAAATTCAAATATACCTCTTTAGTTCAGGAATGAGCAGTCTGCCTGGTTCCAAAAGTAACACTCAGTCACAGGGCATTCAGGCCAGGGTATGTCCAAAACCATATGCAATGGATTAAATTCAAGAGATATCAGTGCTAATATCATTCAGGGTCTCTTTGTGCCATTTAGAGTTGTGCAGTAATCCAGCGGAAAACATATATTCTTCATATACAAAATACTTTTCTACTTATTATTGGAAGAAGCAGTATTTCAGAACATATAAAACTTAAACTGTGTCCCTTAAGTTATAATTCTCAGAAAATAATGCTGCATCTTAATTACATGGGTCCTGGCTTGAGACGCCTTACAGATTAACAGAAAAGCCAAACACAACAAATCCAAAATAAACACAGAGCCTTGAGCCATGGGCATTCTTAATTGTATTGAGACTGCTCACTTTATCAAATCTTTAAAGATCTAAATTATTGATAATTTTCTTCTAACAGTGCAAGATTTATTATTAAGATTAACAGTCAAATTATTATTTCAACACCATCACAAAAACACCCCTGCTTTAATCATTCAAATATTTCGCACTTAACACAAGGATTCTGATCCTTGGCACAGTTGCTTTGGACTCAGCCATGGTGTACAGAAGCTCCAGATCCCCGTGGACCTGAAAGAACTCCGAGAGCATTCGCTTACATGCCAATCATCTCAAATTTGGAGTGGGTGGATTTGTCATCAAGTGTGATGTGATAAACAAGAGGGTTTCCAAGCATGGCTTATGAATGTGTGGGGAAGGAAAATAGTATTAATTGTACAAAATATTCAATGCAGGAGATGGCCATTTAGTCTATAATGCCTCTGTTAGTTGAAAAAGAGTTCCCCAATCTAGTTACAGTTTCCAGCACTCTGTCCAGATCTCTGCTTGTCACAGCTTCTTCATCTACACATCTCGGTACTTTGAAATGTGACCTGAGTTCTGCCTTCATGACCCATTCAGCTTGTGAGCTTGAGATCTCTGTTGGGTTTTCACCATCTCCTCCTATTTCTGATGCAAAACGGTCAGCTTCAGCTGAGACCTTCCCTTTGAGCCCTTACGCCCACACCTCAATGAGCTCCAAGCCCGCCATGATGTTGAGCTCTTTTTCCGTCCCTTCCACCTCTGGTCATTTAAAAACAAATCAGTCTGAAGAAGGGTCTTGATCTAAAACATCATCTATAGGCTGTGGGCCGAACATCAAAAATGTTCGAACATCAAAATTTAACTTTCGTGACCCATGTTTTGGAACTACATTAAATCTTGCACAGATTTAGATAAAATATAATTGAGAAGGAAGTCATAACTCGTCAGTGCCAAAAGTTGCACATTAATTAATTAAACTAATTAGAAAATGAGATTTAAAAAATAAGCACTATCTAGTGTCCAATGTCCAATTTACACCATGGGGAGCCTAATTCCATGCTGCAATATTTAAGCAATATATTTAAGCAATATATTATTATACCATATATATTTATATATATATATATATATATATATATATATATATATATATATATATATATATATATATTCTACATATATATATATATGGCTTGTGAATATGACTGTAATTGTATATAACGATGTATAATTATATTGTATAAAAGTAATATCTATATTACTAAAAGTAAGATCTTGACCACTTCCTGTTTATGATTATTTAAAAAACGCTGCCACTTACAGCTGTGATTTTTGGCCATCTTACTCAGAGTCCTCCTTCGCTGCGCAGGACAAGAGGATTTTTCCCATAGATGAAAAATCAAAGAGTTATTAATGTTTAAAAAATGTTGAGATTCTCTCAGCTGCCCCTGCTGGTGGGAGGGGGAAAGACTATAAACCCGGAAGTGTTGTGCCTCACTCAGCCTCTGCAAGATGGAGGAAGCGAGAGGGTCACATCTCTCTGAGCTGTGAATAACACTGAACACATGTCTACTCAACTGTGAGTGACCTTAATGTGGTTTGAAAATGATAATGTGGTTGCTTTGAAATGCTGTTCTGCAAAAATGGTTGTTGTTGGTGGTGGTAACTGATTTGAAATGCTGCACTGCAAAAATGGTGGTTGTTGGTGGTGGTAACTGCTTTGGAATGCTGCACTGCAAAAATGGTTGTTGGTGGAAACTTGACAACTTCCTGTTTGCACTGTATATTGTTTTTAGATAAAACGCTACCACTTACGGCTGTGATTTTTGGCCATCTTACTCAGCCCCTCACCGCTCATCAGGTGCAGGGGATTCTTCCCATCAATTAAAAATAGAAGTGTTATTAGTGTTTAAAAAATTGTTGAGAATCTCTATCCTGTCAATCATGCCATGAAGGCCATGCCCCTTCCGGTTGGAGGGGGGGGAGATTATAAAACCCGGAAGTGTGGGTGTGGCTCAGTCTCTGCAAGATGGGGGAGGGAGAGGTCACGACTGTGAATCAACTGAACACACTGAATGCCTACTGAACTGTGAGTGTGGTGTTTATGTGGTGTTTATGTGGTGTTTTGTGTGCTTTTATAGTGGTTTTATGGTGGTTTCATCCTGTTTGAAATGGTATGAAACTGCATTTGAATGTGGTGGCCTAGCACCCTGCATGAAATGGTATGAAACTGCATTTGAATTTGGTGCCCTTCTACCCAGCGGGAAATGGTATGAAACTGCACAAATTTGGTGGCCTTGCACCCTGCTTGAAATGGCATGAAATAGTAGTAGCATGAAACCTCACTTGAATTTGGTGGCCTTGCACCCTACTTGAAATGGTAGGAAACTTCATTTGAATTTGGTTGCCTTGCACCCTGTTTGAAATGGAATTTCAAGGAATAGCCATGAGTCAACTGCTAGCCCACCAGCTGTGAGTGAGCTGCCAGAACATCAGGCTTGAGTGACTGAGCTGCCATCCCAAGAATCCATTTGGCCAACAATGTCCATACTTCCCCTCCGGGAACCAGTCCCTTCAGCCCACAATAGCCATACAGGCGCTCCAAACCCCCCCCCCCCCACTGGCCACCAATATTGGAATTGGTGGACGTGGAATATTGCATTGGGGGACCAGCCCTCCCGTGTGAACATGGGACCCAACGGGTCCCACTTAGTGTAGTAATTAATATAATTGTGAGTGTGTATTTTGAATGAGTCTGCCACAGAGGTCCGGCTCCTGAACCAGCCTAATTAGGACAGTTCCTGTGGATTCATCCATTTACTGAACCCCACTGACTGCAAGTGTGCAGAGTGGGGGTCACGGCCATAGTGGGACTGGGGCAGTGCCAGGCTGGGGGAAGGCTAAGGCATCTTCCACTGACAGGAAAAAGCCTAACCCTAACCCAAACTCACCCCCTTCCAGAGCTGCCCACGGCTGGAGCTGGAGCCGCTTTGGGACCAGCTGCGGGCTCTGTACATGTGGCCCCGCAGTGTGTCCACCTCGGCCAGCATGCCCTTCTGGATCATCGTGGTGATGATGGTGGGGAACAGCACTGCCCTGCACACCACCTGTGCCGCCTTCAGCACCCCCACAGCGCCGGCACCATCAGTCTGCCTGCTCGCTCGCTGCAACACCGGCCTACCGACAGACCGACCGACTACTTGCAGCACCCACAGGCCGTCCGACCTCTCTCATCACCAACCGGCGGCCCGGCCCAACTCTCACCACCCACCAGCGGCCCGACGGCCCAACAGCCCGACCGATCCTCCACAGCATCCATCTGCCTGCCGACAAGCCTGACCGTCAGACTGACTGATTGACAGACCGACTGTCCGATCGACTGACTGACCGACTGACTGACCCTAACCCTAATCCTAACCCTTGCTCTACATTTGTAATTTATCATTTTTATTTAACAGTTCACAACATAACTTTGTAAAGATAAATCAATTGAAAAACAAAATTATCAGCAAGGTTAACATTACCTATATTCCTTGGAAACCTTGTTATTGTTTTGATATAATTAGGAGGCAGCCATGATCCCAGGGTCCTCGCTGCCTAGTGACCATAAAACAAAGCACGGGATTGGTCGATTTGCATCTGACCTCAATGTCAAAGTGCATTTATTGGACAATTACTCCTTGGAAAATTTGAGGTTTTTCTCATATTTTTAAAAAATGTGCCGGTTTTGGTCTTGATGAATTTCAGGTATGATTTATATAATATTTTTACACAATATATTAAAAATTCAGGTAGCTCCGTGAGTTGGGTCGCGAACTTGAACGAGAAAGATCCTCGGCCCACATGCTACTATCCATGTTTCCTGAGCTGGCTGACCCACTGAGTTACTCCATTACTCTGTGTCTTCTTTTGTAAACCAGCATCCACGGTTCCTTGTCCCTACAACATGCTTGTTCTACGGCTCATCAGATACTTGTGAGAGGAGGCATTGGCATCATGCAATGGTGCACAGGTGGTGTGAGGCAATACTGGATTGGAGTTTTTCCTTTTAGTTCAGTTTAGAGATACAGCGTGGAAACAGGCCTTTTGGCCCTTTGGGTTCGCGCCGACCAGCGATCCCCGCACATCAACACTATCCTACACCGACTAGGGACAATTTTTTTAATTTACCAAGCTAATTAAGCTACAAACCTGTACATCTTTGGAGTGTGTGAGGAAGCTGAAGATCTTGGAGAAAACCGACACAGGTCACGGGGAGAATGCACAAACTATGTACAGACAGCACTCGTAGTCGGGATTGAAACCAGATCTCCAGTGCTGCATTCGCTGTAAGGCAGCAACTCTACCGCTGTGCCACCATGACAACCCTTGTATAACATCATCCTACACACTAATCCATCAGGCTTTGTCCTAGAATGCAAATGCCTGGAGTGTTAAACCAGTGCAGGATGGAAGGGTCGTGGCCAATTCAAGACATTCATGAAAGCCTGGTTGAAACTGCAAATAACCTGAGCACCAGTGGAATAAGTTCATATCATAGGAGCAGAATCAGGCCATTTAACCTATTGAGTCTACTCCGCCATTTAATCATGGTGGATCTATCATTCCCTCTCAACCCCATTCTCCTGCCTTCCTCAGATAACCATTGACATCCTTACTAATCATAAAGCTGTCAATCGCTGCTTCAAATATACTCAATGACTTAGCCTCCTCACCCATCTGTGGCAATGAATTCCACAGATTCACCACAAGATTACTAAATAAATTCCTCCTCATCTCCTTTCTAAAGGTACGTCCATTTATTCTGATTAGGAATAACATCCTTAATAGTGCACTATAACTTTTGATTCTACCGTGATGTTCCTTGGATTTCTTGGTGTGCGTGGTAAACATGCCCCATATCTGTCCTTATCCAACTGAAAAGGCTGGTGTTCATAATCATTTATTCTGACCCCCTTGGCATTGCAGCGGGAGGTTAGCTCTGTAGAGAATCCAGCAGAATAACCATCAGGATATTAAACACAACAACCACCAAATAAGTTCCAAACTACCTACACTTGGGGACTTGGAGACTTTTTGTACCATTATTGTCTATTTACTGCATTTGGATGTTTGTTTTTTCTTAATTATTATATATATATACTGATTTTTGTTGGTGTTTATTATGGGTTTCAAAGAGTACCATATTAATTATTTCTGTTGTGCTGCTGCGATTAAGAATTTCATTTTTCGATTTGGACACAAGGCAATAAAACACTTTTCACTCTTCCCTGCCCTTTGTTCCAGAAAGTCACCAAAGGTGCCCTGGAAGGATTTGTGGAGGCAGAAGCAGTGAGAACAGTGGTGATGTTTACAACCACCGATGCAGCAGGATGTCGGGAAGTCATGTTCCTGATAAATAAGACATTCGTGAGGACAGATTTGGAGTATTGTATGCAGTTCTAGGTACCATTTTATAGGAAAGATGTTGTCTAGCTGGAAAGGGTGCAGAGAAGATTTATGAGGATGTTTCCAGGACTCAAGAGCCTGAGATATAGGGAGAGGTTCAGCTGGCTAGGACTGGTTTCTTCTGGAGTACAGGAGGATGAGGGGTGATCTTATAGAGATGTACAAAATCATGAGAGGAATGGATCAAGTAAATACACAGAGTCTCTTGCTCAGAGGAGGGAAATTGAGAACCAGAGGCTACAGGTTTAAGGCGGGGGGGGAAAGATTTAATCGGAACCTGAGGGGTAACTTTTTCCCACAAAGATTGGTTGGTTTATGGAGGTAGTTATTACGCAACGGTTAAGAAACATTTAGACAGGTGCATGGCTGGAATAGGTATAGAGAGCCAAATGCAGGCAGGTGGAACGTGTAGAGAGGACATGTTGGTGGGCGTGGGCAAGTTAATTCGAAGGGCCTGTTTCCACACTGTATGATGATGACTTTATGACTCTGACGTGTGAGGGAAGCTAGCCTGTAGGTGGGTGATGCACTCTGCAATCATATCCCCTCATTTGGTCTCTGCACTGTACATCGGGCCATCTGGCTGCATGACAGAAGGGATTCTCGGGCCACGGTCATATCTCGGTAACAGGCCTGGCTGGCCAACCCCGGAACCGGGGAACCCACCTGGAGAGGGAAGCCATCGAGCCCGGCCCCTGCTGGTCCCCGAGGACCGGAGAACTGGAGAGGAGGGTGGAGGGAGTCAGCGACGGTGCATGCAACAACAAAGGGCCAAAAAGAAGAAATTTAGTCTTTCCTTCCGTGCCACCGAGATTGGGTGTGGGAGGAGCTCCCGAAGCACAAAGGCTGAATGGTTACCAGGGGTGGAGAGGGACGACAGTTCACCTGACAATTTGGATCATGGCGGAGGCTGCAACAAGCATTTTAGTTTAGTTTAGAAATACAGCATGAAAACAGGCCCTTTGGCCCACAGAGTCCATGCTGACCTGCGATCTCTGTACGCAAACACTATTCTACAGACAAGGGACAATTTACAATCTTTAACAGCCAATTAACCTACAAACCTGTATGTCTTTGGAGTGTGGGAGGAAATCGGAGCACTCAGGGAAAACCCACGCGGTCACGGGGAGAACATACAAACTCCGTACACACACCCCCTGTAGTCAGGATCGAACCCGAGTCATTGACGCTGCGAGTCAGCAACTCTACCGCTGCGCCACCTTGCACCCTATTTATGCATTTATGGACAGCTGCATTGGACTTTGAAAACCATTTCAAAATCTGGAAACTCTTGTACATGGTCTCAGTGGGCTATTTCTATACATTTTTTGTACTTAATTTGGGATCGTACTTAAGTGTAATAATAATTTACTGAACTGTGCGCAAAAAGAGAATTTCACTGTATCTTGGTACATGGGATAATAAAAATCCATTGAACCATTGAATCATCTCTAGTCTTCCTGATCTTAACATAGCGCTTTGGATTGTGACCATCTCCTTCTTCTGATGTTGTGTTTAAAAGTATCCATGGCACCTCCCATCCTGTTTGTGTCCCTTGGCAAAGGTTCACAAAAACCTCCCTGCACACAAGCACTCGGCTAAACACTGGCCTGAGGGAAATGACAAAACTGTTGCAAACACAGAGGCTTTATTGAGGGGAGCAATTAATACTTCAAACCACCATAAACTACAGTTCAAACAGGCCTCTTTTGCACTAGCACGTTTTCCAAAAGCTATGCTGAAGACATTAAATTCAAAGGAAGGAAAAAGTGAATTTACATTATAATAACATCTTAAACCCATTATTAGTTTAGTTTTTATATTTGAGTTACAGTATGGAAACAGACCTATCGTCGCATCGAGTCCATGCTGTCCAATGATTACCCATACACTAGTTCTATGTTATTCCAGTTTCCATCCTACACACCAGGGGCAATTTACAGAAACCAATTAACCTACAAACCTGCATGTCTTTGGTATGTGGGAGGAAGCTGATGCACTCAGAGAAAACCCATGCAGTCACATGGAGAACATTTTTAAACTCCGTACAGACTGCACCCGAGGTCAGAATCGAACCCGGGTCTCTGGCACTATAAGGCAGCAACTGGCTCGTTGTCTCCTTCCTGTATTCCGTTGATATCCGGCCTACTATGGTGGTGTCTTCTGCAAACTTAAAAATTGAGTTGGACTGGGATTTGGCTGCATAGTACCGGTCCAACTCAATTTACAAGTTTGCAGAAGACACCACCATAGTAGGCTGGATATCAAATAATGACAAGACGGAGTACATGAAGGAGATTGAGAACCTCATAAGCGGGTGCCATGATAATATCCTCTTCCTCAATGTCAGCAAGATAAAGGAGGTTGTGATCGACTTCAGGAATCAAAGCAGTACACACATCCCGATATGCAGTGATGGTGCCAAAGTAGAGATGGTCTAAAACTACAAGTTCCTAGGAATAAATATCACCAGCAATTTTGTCCAGGACCAGCCACATCAAAGCCATGGCCAAAAAAAGCAAACCAACGCCTGTACTTCCTTAGAAGGCTTAGAGGAAGTTTGGCATGTCCCCAACAACTCTCACCAGCTTCTACAGATGCATGGTAGAAAGTATTTATTGGGTTGCATCACAGCATGGTTTGGGAACTGTTCCAAAGTTTGGCAAGAGAAGGGCAGCCTCTTCTTTTGAGTTGCTGCTTATTTGTTTCTGTATTTGCATGTAGTAGAGTAAAATACTTCGTGAGGACTCTAATGCAGTATGTTGGCTGTAATTTTATTTTGAAAAACATGTTCCCCACTGAAGTGTAAACTCATAATTTCATTTGCAATGTAACCATGTGGTCAATTTTTTTGTTTCCTGCTTCCCAACCTACAGAAATAGGTCAGTTTACCAATGCTTAATGAGGGGGTGTTATTCAAGAGGAGCTTTGACCACAGGCATCCTTGGTGACCTATCATCGACTTCAGTCTACGTGGCTGTCTCCTGGATACTCTTGAGATCAAGTACAGTCACGGTCATAAATGCTTTATTGCAACTGGCACAATTCTTTTTTAACACGACGGCCCGGTGGCGCAGCAGTAGAGTTGCTGCCTTACAGCTCCACAGACCCGCGTTCAATCCTGACTACGGGTGCTGTCTGTACGGAGTTTATACGTTCTGCCTGTGATCATGTGAGTTTTCTCCAGGTGCTCTGGTTTCCTCCCACACTCTACAGATTTGGAGGTTAATTACCTTTGGTAAAATTGTAAATTGTCCCTAATGTGTATGATAATAAAACTAGTGTACGAGTGATCGCTGTTTTGCCACAATGGGCCGAAGGGTCTATTTCCGTGCTGTATCTCTGAAGTATTATTTTGGTGATGTTAAGTGACCAAATCAATATATTTATGTATCACAACTATGTACCTCATGCTTTGGAATTCCATACATATATAAGGAGGATTAAAAGCCAGAAAGGTTTGTTCACTCCTTTCTGACTTCCTTCAATAGGCAACTGACATACTGATTATGTCATATAAACAATTGCTTTTATTATGCTACTTATACAATTTGGCAACATCCTTCCCTACTCTCCCTACAATCTCACTTCCACATATTTAAAAAAATGAATGTTAAATATTTATTTAACCATCCGCATTCTCCATAATTCTATCTGGTGTCATTCTTTGAGCAGCACTGGCCTTATTCCTTCCTTGTTTGGTCCACACTTCACTTTAACCCATTGAATGTTCCTTTCATTTGCTCTCACTGCTTTCTATGTTCCTGCTTTTCTTAAGTCGCAAGTTGGAGGAAAATGGAGCAACAGGAGAGGCCCAGGAAATATTAGGGTGGATATACAGACTCCTCACAGAATTCACTGGTGGACAGGGATGGAAGATTGCAACCTTCACGTGGTCCACCCTGTTTCAACTAATGTAATCAACCTGACATGCACAAACAATTAGATCAAATAGAGCAAGTTTACCACCGACTTTAGGCTGTGCACGCCATATACAAGAAGAAGAAGACTGGTGAACAGGATTGTAGTCAATCTCTGGAACTTTGAGTCAACAACATCCCCGCACCCCCCTCACTGTGCTGAGGATAGACACAAAGTTCTGGAGTAACTCAGCTGCTCAGGCAGCATCTCTGGAGAAAAAGGATGGGTAACGTTTTGGGTCGTGACCCTTCTTCAGATGGGGGTAAACGCACCCTGTACCATCGTGCTCCTGCCCCTTCTCTCTTACCATCCTGCATTTGAAGATTTCCTGATGCTGATCTGTTCATTGAACAAAGAACCACACAGGAACAGGCCATTCAGCCCACAATGTCTGTGCTGAACATGATGCCTAGTTAGACTGATCTCATCTACCTTTACATGATCCATATCCTCTAATCCCTGCACATTTATGTGACCATCTAAAAACCTCTTAAACACCACTATCGTATCTGCCTCCACTATCCCCCCTGACAATGCATTCCAGGCCCCCACCACTCTGTGTGCACATCTCCATTAAACTTTCCCCCTCTCGCCTTGTTCACTTGTTCGCTGAAGTCTCCAACCTAGTTATATTGTAATCATGTATAGTCTTTTCTTTGACTGGATAGCATGTAAACAGATGCTTTTCACTGTGCCTCAGTACACGAGACTCCAGGGCCTGAGCTCATTTGGTCTCTACACTGTACATCAGGCCATCTGGCTGCGTGACAGAAGGGATTCTCGGGCCACGGTCATGTCTCGGCAGCAGACCTGGATTGCCCACCCCGGAACTGGGAAACCCGCCTGGAGAGGGAAGCCATCGAGCCCGGCCCCTGCTGGTCTCCAAGGACCGGAGAACCAGAGAGGAGGGTGGAGGGAGTCAGCGACGGTGCATGCAACAACAAAGGGGCAATAAGAAGAAACTTGGTCTTACCTTCCGTGCCCCCGAGATTGGGTGTGGGAGGAGCTCCTGAAGCACAAAGGCTGAATGGTGGCTAGGGGTGGAGAGGGACGACAGTTCACCTGACAATTTGGATCATGGCGGTGGCTGCAACAAGCATTTTAGTTTAGTTTAGTTTTGATTTGAAATACAACGTGAAAACAGGCCCTTTGGCCCACCGAGTCCACACCGACCAGTGATCCCCATACACTAACACTATTCTGGGGATCATGACAGAAGCCTCCTCGTGGTGATCGCCGGAAACGTCGACACAATGCACCCTGTGACGCGTCAGGTGACCAATTCTGTCAACATATTGGACGATGACAGAAGCCAACAGCGAGTCTTATGTCGTCTGACACATGAGCGAATGAAGCACTATTCTACACTCAAGGGACAATTTACAATCTTTACCAAAGCCAATTAATCAACAAACCTGTATGTCTATGGAGAGTGAGAGGAAACCCGAGCACCCGGGGAAAATCCACGCGGTCACGAGCAGAATGTACAAGCTCCGTACAGACAACACCCGTAGTCAGGATCAAACATGAGTCTCTGGTGCTGTAAGGCAGCAACTTTACCCGCTGAGCCACGATTCCGCCGTTAGTTTGCCGAAACGCCCTTTCTTTTTGCCTTTTCTTTCCACACTGGAGCCTTTATCTTTGGCTGTGCATTATTAACTTCAATAACATACCTGCTATTACCTGCTTTGGTCTTAGACCTTTCTATCTATGGAGCACTGTGCTAATAGATTAACAAATGAAGTGGAGATTTTATGAGGAATTGTTTTACACAGAAAATGTGGAAAATTATGATGCATGAAGCAGCTGGAACAGACAGCACTGACACATTTAAAGCTGCCAAGAGGAAAGTAGGAAGATGTGGTCGGGGATGGGCCAGGGTTATTTTAAGAGCAGTGGTGTGTGGAGAGTAAACAAATTACATAGACCAGTGTGCTACAGAGCACTGAATCTGTGGTGAAGTACCATGTAGTTCAATATCTAACTTAATTTCCTAGAACTGTCATACTTGCTTACAGAAACACAAAGTGCTGCAGTAACTTAGCAGTAACACAGTAAAGGGCCTGTCCCACCAGCATGCGACTCCATGCGGTGAGCGCGAGCAAACTGGAAGGGGGGGCCGCGCGAAGGTCGGGTGAGCCCCGTACAGGGCCGGTCCCACCAGCATGCGCCTGCATGCGGCGAGAAACACACAGAGAGGGACACGGAGGCACACAGAGAGGGGCACGGAGGCACACAGAGAGAGGGTCACGGAGGCACACACAGAGAGGGCCATAGAGGCACATATAGAGAGTGTCACGGAGGCACGACGTCGAGGCGGTGAATAATGCGTCGCGGCCGTTGCCGCACGGAATTTTTGAACACGGTCAGTTTTTTGGAGCACCGCGCGATGTCGGGACCAGCTCCGCACAACTCCATAAGGCTCCAGCGATGGAAGTGGGACCGGCCCCGTGAAGCCGGACGGCTCAAGTGACCACGTTAGGTCGCGCTCACCGCATGGAGGCGCATGCTGGTGGGACAGGCCGTTAACGCACCATCTCTGGAGAAGATGGATAGGTGATGTTTCGGGTCGGGATCCTTCTTCAGACCTTCTACTCCCGACCCGAAACATCACCTATATATGTTCTCCTGAGATGTAGCCTGACCTGCTGAGTTACTCCGTCATTATATGTCTATCTTTGGAATAAAGCAGCATCTACAATTCTTCCTTATTATACTTGCTTACATGAGAGACAGCAGATGGTGTCTCGGGTCAGTCCCCTTCTTCCGACTGATAATCTAGGGGTATGAAAGCTGGAAAAGAGATGTGGGAACAGGTCAAAGCCTGACATGTGATATGGGTGAGGTGGATTTGATTTATTTCCTTCTTAGTCAGATGCATATTAGCCTCAGAAGGTATAAAACATAAAAACTGCTCACTCCTGCTGTGTTCATGTGCCGTTTTATTCAAGTGTAATTCCTGTTCTACATTGCTGCCAGGCTCTACATTATCTATGGTAAAGAGCATATTGACTGGTTGCATCATGGCCTGGTTCAGCAACTCGAACGCCCATGGCCAAAATAAATTATAAAAGGAGGTAAACGCTGTCCCGGTCTAGCATTGTTTTTTGACCTCCCCACTATTGAAGGGATCCATATGAGGCACTGTCTCAAAAAGGCAGCCAGCATCATCAAGGACCCACACCACCCTGACAATGCTTTCATTTCACTCCTGTCATTGGGAAGAACGTATAGGAGCCTGAAAACGGTGACAGTTCAAGAGCAGCATTTTCCCCAACAATCATCAAGCTATTGAACACTGCAAACACCAACTAAACTTTGAAGTACGAACTGTCTTGGTTACACAAGGGAACTTTGAGCGTTTTTTAAATTTTTCACCATTTTGTTTTTTTTAATTTATGAACATTTTAAAATCTGTTTATTATGTTACTTATTGAGTACTGTGTTTGCAAACCTGTTGAGCTGTTGCAAGTAAGAATTCTATTATTCTGTTTGGGTACATATAACAATTAAACTCACTTGACGCTTGTCTGGAGATCTCCACTTTGTGCACCGGTACAATAATGCAAGCTTCCAGAAATAGAACCATGATTTTAAGCTGTGATTTTTGGACAAGAACAACACATTACTGCATGCAAACTGGGAACATAGAATTTACACCACAATCTAGGAAGCCATCAAAACCGCAAAATAATAGTAAGATTAAATGAGAACTTACCAGTTTGAAGTTTGATCTTTATTTTATGAGGAGTTACGATGAGGGATTACATGAAGACCCCGCCAGCACGCATGCGCGACATTCTTCAAAGCAGTGGTGTGAAATCACAGATACCAAAGTTGACTAACATAGTAAGATAAAAGAGAACTTTATATACCAGTTGACCTTTATAATAGAGGGTTTGGGAGCGGAGGGCAAGTAATCCCTCATCGTAACTCCTCATAAAATAAAGATCAAACTTCCAACTGGTAAGTTCTCATTTAATCTTACTATTTTACTTCGGAGTCATGTGAGTGACTACGTGATGATGTCAAAGCTCTGTGATTTCATGCCCTGGATCAAGTCCATGCTCACACACTGCCATGCTAGGAAATGGAGGATGTAACGTATTTCAGACATAAACTGTGCTGAAAAACAAAAAGGTATTTATTTCATACCTAAAATAATAATGCCCCTACATTGGGGTAAATCATGAAACAGAACTTCACATTTTTCCAGCAAATGTCTCAGGAATGGCCACGGGTTTATTATAGAAGCGCTGAAAAGTCCGTTCATTATTCCAACCCGCTGTTGCAAGGATGTGGTCCATTGGAACTTCCATCATCCTTGCTGCCGATGTGGATGCAGCTCTGGTGGGGTGAGATTTAAAAATATTAGTGTCCACCCCCGCTGCACCCAATACCACCCTTAAAATCGCAATATATATGTCACGATGTAGATCCGACAATCTACAGGATAGGCCAGAAATTCTAATTTTTGGCCAGTGGATCCGGGTCTATCCTGTTTAAGTAACCCCTGTACAAGGAAGGTTATCTTGCCATTAGTGATATACATGGCGTCCATACTTAGCTTATGTAAGGACTGGACCCGTTGTACTGTTACAAGTGCTATTAACATAACCATTTTATAGGTTAATTTATCCAGTGTGAGTCCCGATATAGGTGTCCATCCTCAAAGCATTGTCAACACTATGCCTATGTCCCAAGTATGGGTGTATCTGGGCCTGGGAGGATTAGAATTAAATATACCCCTCATCAGTTTAAATACAAGTGGGTGTGATCCCACAGCCAGGTGATCACACCCTTGGCCCAGATAATTGGATAGGGCACTACGGGCACAATTAATCGCACTGTAGCTCAATCCCTCATCAAAATGAAGGGTAGCCAGGAACTCCAGCACTTCAGTGATGGTGGCTGTGTCATATGAAGTGTTCGTTCTGGTGCAGAACACTTCCCATTTCTTCCCATATGTAAGAAATTCTCTTTTGGTGGACTCCCTGCACGACGCTGTGATGGCATTTATCACCCTGTCGGAGAGTCCATAGTCCAGAAATGGCCTGTTAAGAATCTGCAAACCAACAGGTTTATTCGGTCATGGCACAGATGACTTTCCCCAGTCACAGGGTGTACCAAAAGGGTCGGACATTTGTTGATCCGAATGCAGGGTTCTGTGGCCATATTTTGTGGGAACCATGGTTGGGTAGGCCAGTCGGGAAAAACCAAAATACCCGTTGCGAAGTCTTGTTTGATTTTTTGTAAGACCCGACTGATGAGGCAGAAGGGGGGGAGATGCATAGAAAAACAAATCCCCCCAATGCAGCGAGAAAGCATCCATCGCTGCTGCCCCAGGGTCTGGTTCCCAAGCAACATATGTTGGTAGTTGGTGATTTAATCTGGATGCAAATAGGTCGATATTTGGTGTCCCATACCGTTCTATAATATCGGCAAACACTTTCTGATCCAACATCCATTCAATGTTGTCGTTGAATTTGTGTGACCTGGTTTCCGCCACTGTATTTAGCTTACCTGGAAGGTAAGTGGCTGAGATCCAAATATTCCTTTCCAAACACCAGTGCCAGATATTATTAACCAATTCATCGCATGATATCGACTTTATTCCACCCATATGATTAATATAGGCCACCACAGTGGTATTATCAATCTGTAATCGTACATGCAAATGGTGCATGTCTGAGCAGTAGGCCCGGAGTCCATGAAATGCTCCCAGCATTTCTAGATAATTAATCCCTGGTGCTCCCAACAGGGTTAATTCTTGTGCACTCCATCTGCCACCAGAACATGAGGTGGTATTAGTTGCTCCCCAACCTTTTGCACTGGCATCAGACTGTAATGTAACCGAGGGATTCATGATAGTGATGGGGTTAGAACAATGCTGAGTATTGTCTATCCTCCAATTTAACTCTAATTTTGCTTTCCCTGGTAGTTCCATAGGCCTATCAAAATGGCCTGCATGAATTTTAAGAGCTAACATTTTTGCTCTTTGTAGATTTTGGTAATGGAGTGGTCCAAATTGTGCTGCTGGAAATGCAGCCTCTAGTTTACCAATTACTCTGGTTACTTGCCGAATGGATGGTTTTCTGATGCTAGTGAGGCTTTTACATGCTTCCGTCAAGTCTGCCACTTTGTTTGGTGGCAAGGTGATAGACATTTGAACAGAATCGATAGTGAACCCCAAATAATCCATGGTAGTGTAGGGTCTCAATTTTGATTTATCTGGATGAATGATAAATCCCAGCTTTTGAAAAAGATGTTTTGTGGCTGATACTGCCAATGTAGCGAACTCTAAATTTTCCCCTACAGTGAGAATATCATCAAGGTAGGCCATTCGGCTTGTACTCGCTGGAATTTAAAAGATTGAGGGGGGATCTTATAGAAACTTACAAAATTCTTAAGGGGTTGGACAAGCTAGATGCTGGAAGATTGTTCCTGATGTTGGGGGAGTCTAGAACAAGGGGTCACAGTCTAAGGATAAGGGGGAATTCCTTTAGGACCGAGATGAGGAAAACATTCTTTACACAGAGAGTGGTGAGTCTCTGGAATTCTCTGCCACAGAAGGTAGTTGAGGCCAGTTCATTGGCTATATTTAAGACGGCGTTAGATGTGGCACTTGTAGCTAAAGGGATCAGGGGGTATGGAGAGAAGGCAGGTACGGGATACTGAGTTGGATGATCAGCCATGATCATATTGAATGGCGGTGCAGGCTCGAAGGGCCGAATGGCCTACTCCTGCACCTATTTTTCTATGTTTCTATGTTTCTATAACAATAAGATTTTGTTTCCTTAAATATGCCAAAGCTGGTTTTAGCAATTTGGTAAACGGTCTGGGTGCAGATGATAACCCATTGGGTAAGGCCTTATACTGCCAAAGCTGTCCCATCTAGACAAATTTCAGATATTTACAATGATCCTTGTGTATTGGTACTGAATAGTATGCATCCTTTAGATCGATGCAAGCCATGTAGTACCTGTCAGAGATTAGCTGTTTGGCTGTGACAAACGTGTCCATTTTGAAATGGGCATACTGAACGGAAGTATTCAGTTTGGTCAAATCTATAATGATGCGGCATCCGCCGTCTTTTTTGTTTTAGTAAAAATGTTTGATACGAACTCTTGAGATTCTCTGTTTGTCTTCTCAATTACCCCTTTTGCGTTTAATCTTAAAAGTTCAACATGGCCTTCTGTTCTCTCTTTTTGGGAAAGTATAAACTTCCGGCTAGGTGTATGCTGAATTGGGATGGGGAGTTCGTATACAAATTCAATTTTGTATCCCTGAATACTTCCGAGTATGTAAGGATCAGAGGTAAAAGTGCTCCACACATGACGAAACAAGTGCAACCAACCCCCAACCCGTGATGAGTCTAGACATGCAATGTTTTTGAGGAAACCAGACCCACCTACCTACAAGGTTACCAGCGGTTCTGTGTTGGTTGTCTCTGTCCTTGCTTCTTGTTCTGTTGTGTTGCTGCGTTGTGGGGTTGGCGCATTTTCCAAGAAGGCCGGGCTGGGCCATGGTCTAAAAAAGACTGTTGTGCAGGTGGGCCGGCCTTCGAGCTTTCACCACCAGATGGTCTCTCATTGTAACGGTGCCTGGTGGATGTGTAGGGGTGCTGCCGCTGCTGATAGTGGGTTTTAGAGGTGTTCGGCACCTTAATCATGCCGATAGCCTTGGCCTCCTCATCCAGGTCTTTTACCTGTTTTGGGAGGTTGTCCCCAAACAGCAATGTTGGCGGCTGTGCACTGCTGGGCCTGCATAATCCCACAAACTTGGGATTGAGTGCAGGCTTTATAATGCTCTTCCTGTAGCTATTAATTTCAAATAGTGTATTGCACTGGAGTGCTAGAGCATCTTGCAGCTCTTCAGGCATTTCAACCCCATCAACTGTTCTGTTTACTGCCGTAATCCCAGCAGCCAGTAGCTTGAGGATTCTTTGGAGTTTCACCTCCTGGCTCCTTATGGTCGGGCTCATGTTGCCCCAAATGGGGTTGTTGACAGCAGGCACATTTAGAGAAATACAATTCTCTGGTGCAAGGTATTTATCTGCCGTATTGTGTATTGCCTGTTCCTGCAGCTGGTTTGTTGCCATGTAATTTATACTGGCTGCCAGCTTAGGATGCAATGGCAGCCCGTTTTGGGTAGGCATAGCGAATTTGTTGACCATACCCAGTAATTCTTCTTGCGGCACCCCTGACAAAGATGAGTCTTCAGCCATGTCCCCTTCTTCAAGGTCAGCCCATCTCTGACCCCCAATGCTCCCCTGCGAAGAGGGTGAGACATTTGGCAGTCCTTGATAGGAAGCTGCCGTGGGTCTGCAAAGAGACCCACTGTGACTCTGCCCCTGCAAAAGCAGGTCACGCTGGAGCAATTGCTCCACCATCCGCTCCATGCGGGTACGACGACCACCGTCGCTATGAGCGAACGGGGTGTCCTCAGGTCCCGACCCAGCTGAGTCATCGAACCTGTCCGACTTCAGGATGTATTGCCGCCGGACCGCGGCGCACCTGCGGTCTGTTGCGGTGAGAAGTCGGGGGCTGCTGGATGTACCTGCAGCTCTGGAGAGACGGCACGCTGCTGGCTGCTTTCCACAGCAGCGATTTTTGCCGCTGCTCTCCGTGATTTCCTGGACTCCATGGTGCTGTTTTCCCTGTAAAACACAACACACAGAGTGGCCACGAAACTCAACCAGACTGGTAAGTACTTACCTCCGGCTTGTTTTTAACATGCTGGAGGAGCGACGCTCCTCCCGACTGTCACTTCCGCAATGCGTTCGACAATATGTCGCGCATGCGTGCTGGCGGGGTCTTCATGTAGTCACTCACGTGACTCCGAAGTAAAATTTAATTTTTGGGGGGAGTTTGTGACAGTATGTAAAAGTAACAGCAAGAAAGGATATTTGGCTTCACTGCAAAGGACATGGGGTACAAAGTAAGGCAATGTTGCAACAATTTTAGTGAGACTTCACCTGGAGTACTGTTCATAATGTAGTCCCCTTTTTTAAAGAAACATATTCTTGCCTTAGAGGCAGTGCAGGGAAGATTTGTTCCCAGTATGAGGCTACCTTATGATGAAAGATTGAGCAGATTGAGGTTGCCCTCTCTGGAGCTTAGAAAATCGATAGACAAATGCAGTGAAATACACAATATGAAGGGGAAGCTTGACAGGGTAGCTGGTGAGAGAATGTTTCTTCTGGTGGAAACTTTGTTGTGGAGATTTAGTCATTAAGGAATCCAGAGGACAAAGGTGTGATCTCAAGAGAGGAACAATGTGGAGAACTGTGGAACTAGTAAAACAACTAGGGTGGAGGAAGGGGGCAAGGAGGGAGGGATAGGAGAGGGGAGAGTAAGATGAAATCCACTGATGCTGCCTGACCTGCTGAGTGACTCCAGCATTTTGTGTCTAACTTTGGTAGAAAGCAGCATCTGCAGTTCTTTGTTTCCACATTTAGGCCTATCCTTGACTGCTTCCACAGGTGCAATTGTCCCTGGCCGATGGATTGGGGAGTGTGTTGCTGTTGCCATTGACAATCCTGTGGAGTTGGCGCCTGGCCTCCAGGGTCTTGAACCACATGATGGTGTGGTGCTTCATACCCGCCTAGAAGGTCTATGATCAATCCTGTATCAATGTGTATCTGTGTATTTGAGTGCACATGTGTGTTTGTTTCAAGGAAATTCTTCAGCCTTCGAGTGCACACCAGTAAATTCACTCATGGTGGCAATATCCACTCCTAACTCCAAGAGATAAGGTAAATTTAAGGCAGCTGTTGATTCAGAAATTAGAATCAGTGCAAGGTCAGCGGGTGGAAGTGGAGTGACCATTTGCCTGTGAGTGGGAGCTCTCGAGGTGTGCCTCTATTATAACAAACAATGTTTCAAAACTTGTTGAAGTCTGTGTGCCAACATTTGACTGAAGGAAATACAGGAATTAATCTTTTATTTAACTCACAAATCGGTGGTGGACATGTATTAGCTCATTCAACCAGATAGTACTTTCGGAATATAATGAGTTAAATGTCCCATACACGAGACTCATTTCTCAGACCTGATCAATGGTGAATGCATAATTTTTGCTATACATCATAACTGCTACCTGCAAAATTATGATTTACAAAGTGCTAGGTTTCGGGCCTTAGCAGACCCATCATAATAACTTTTAAATCAGATTCTCATTCAGTCCATATGGTTGTGCTGAGAATTACAATATCCAGACAAACTAGGAACTCCAATTTGTACTTAAAGTGATCAACAAGATAGCTTGGACAAAATTGATCACAGATCACAGGTAGTTTCTAGAAAGGCAGGAACATTTGGAGGCAGTGAAGGGGTCAGGTAAGGTACAAATTTGATGCAGATTTATCCTAGTTTGCTAAGTGGAGACAGAGAATGGCAATTTGAATAGTGCTGATATCGCTACCAGAGTTCATAAGTTCGTAAGTTCCTGGAGCAGAGTTAGGCCATTCAGTCCATCAAGTGTACTCCGCCATTCAATCAAGGCTGATCTATCTTTCCCTCTCAACCCTATACACCTGCCTTCACCCCATAACCCCTGACACCCTTACTAATCAAAAATCTGTCAATCTCCACCTTAAAAATATTCATTGATATGGCCTCACAACTGTCTGTGGAGGCCAAGTCAATGTACATAGACATAGAGCTCCATAGACAAGAAAAAAAACAAGAATGAAGTTTGCTCATCTTGTGTGCATTTGTCAGGAAACAACTATCAGAACCGCAGCACTGCTTGAGGTGTAGCATCTGTAGTAATCTTCCAGAGGACACAATGTTCCTTTAAGTGTGCATTATTCCCTGCTTGAAAGATGAAGTCTGGCAGCTAACATTAGTTAAAGATATAACCATGTAAACTCTGAGTAACCCAGCCTTCCGAGAAAAGTCGCCAAATAGAAACCCAAGGACAGTGATAAGCCAATCATCATTTTCAGCCTCTTAAGAACCATTGAACCATTGACTGCACTCTGAGATGCCTTTCATCACATAAACCATAGCAGTTCAAAAGAGTGGCTCAACATAATTTTCTCAATGTGATTAGGGCTGAGTAATAAAGGTTTGCCTTGCCAGCAAAGTCCACACTTCATGAATAAAGGTAAGAAAAATTTCAAAAAGGTGAGCCAGAAGTTGTCCTATCCCTTAGACTTCAGATACCCTTCTTAACACACGAATAACCCACTAACAAATGTGAAAGGATTTTTAGATGCCACAGATTTGAGCTGTAATTTGCTGAGTCCTTACTGTGAAATCTGTCAAAGAATTTATAAATCATGCTTCCCACTATAGATTTTGAATAACATTTTCACCAACTTCCTCTGAGGTATTAACAAGAATTTATCAGATGTTGAAATAATTTATTTGGATTCCTTCTTGTGGCTGTCAACATATTTTGGTAACCACTCTACCTCTTGTGTTAAAGAAGGAACTGCAGATGCTGGAGAATCGAGGGTTACACAAAAAGCTGGAGAAACTCAGCGGGTGCAGCAGCATCTAAGGAGCGAAGGAGATAGACGACGTTTCGGGTCGAGACCCTTCTTCAGATTGGTCAGGGATCAGGAAACAAGAGATATAGACGGTGATGTGGAGAAATAAAGAACAATGAATGAAAGGATGCAAAAAAAGTATCGATGATAAAGGAAACAGGCCATTGTAAGCTTTTTGTAGTGTGAAAATGAGAAGCTAGTGCGACTTGGGTGGGGGAGAGATAGAGAGAGAAGGAATGCCAGGGCCCGAGCTCTGAGGGAGAGGTGGGAAGAGGAGGAGGCAGCCAGGGTTAACAGAATTGAGAAAATTCAATGTTTAAGCCCAGAGGATGCAGACTCCTCAAGCAGAATATGAGGTGCTGTTCTTCCAACTTGCAGGTGTTGCTTACTCTGGCCATGGAGGAGGCCCAGGACCGAGAGATCGGATACGGAATGTGAGGGGGAGTTGAAGTGCAGAGCCACCGGGAGGTCGGGTTGGTTATTGCGGACCGAGCGGAGGTGTTCGGTGAAACGATCGCCAAGCCTCCGCTAGGTCTCACTGATATAGATCAGTATCTATACTCTACCTCTTAATTCACTGAATCATTCAATTTTTTCTGGCCTTGCAGCCGACTCAATCACCTCAAAAACATGAATATTAGTGCTTCTTAAACTCGACAAAGTCGGGCTTGAACTTGAGTATCTCAAATCTAATGGTGCAATGTACACTGGAAAACAAATGTACATCACCCTCACATTCGTGGCGTACAGTTGCTGCCTTACAGCGCCCGAGACCTGGGTTCGATCCTGACTAAAGGTGCTGTCTGTGCGGAGTTTGTTGTGTGTCACATGCACATTCTCCATGTGACTGCGTGGGTTCTGGGTGCTCCGGTTTCCTCACACATTCCCAAGACATACAGGTTTGTAGGTTGTGTAGGAAGGAACTGCAGATGCAGGTTTAAACCAAAGTTGGATGAACTCAGCGGGACAGAGATGCTATCTGTCCCGCTGAGTTACTCCAGCTTTTTGTGTCTATCTTCGGTTTGTAGGTTAATTGGCTTCTGTAAATTGTAAATTGTTCCTAGTCATAGAGTCATAGAGTGATACAGTGTTCCCATAGGTTGTGTCGGAAGGAACTGCAGATGCTGGTTTAAACCAAAGATAGACACAAAAAGCTGGAGTAACTTAGCGGGACAGAGATGCTGCCTGCCCCATTGAGTTCTCCAGCTTTTTGTCTATCTTAGGTTTGTAGGTTAAATGGCTTTTGTAAATTGTAAATTGTCCCTAGTGTGTAGGATAATGCTAGTGCATGGGGTGAACACTTGTCGGCACCAACTTGTTGGGCCGAAAGGCCCATAACCATACTTTAAAGTCTAAAGTAGCTGATTCTATTTATTAAATTATTAAATACTGCACCATTTTATATTATCTATTAAATTGCTTTTGATTTAATGGACGCAATAAATATAGGTCATACCAGCAATGGGCCTATCCTGTAACCAAAAAGTAAATAAAAACAAAATAATAATTGCAAAAACAAAAATATTATTGTTCACCTTGATCTCTAATCATTTCCTTTGAGGATTTCAATGTTTTGATCTGCTGTAATTTTCCTGTATGACTGAAATCTTTATCCTATTCCCATTTCCCTTCAATTGACATTTCATTATAATTGTTCTTATCTCAATTCCCCTAATTTTGTATTTTCCTACAAGTCAATGCCAGTTCTCAGAGCAAACTATCAATTGCATTCCCCCACTTATGTCCCTGTAATTACTCTCTCTCTCTCAAATAGGCCCATTAACTCCAACTCCAATTAACACGACCAGCAATTTACAGTGGCCAATTTACCATTTACTAGCATATTAGAAAACTGGAGCATCTGGGGAAACTCCACACAGACAGAAACAGTCAGGATCGATCTTGGTTCACTGGAGCTATGAGGAAGCATCACTACGTGCTTCCTAATTGCATACAGCCTTGTCTTCTATTTTCTATAGTTAAAATAAAGTCCTATCGTCTTCTTTGCAATAGTCCAGGTTTATACTGGGGCATGTGCTCCAACCAGTAGTCCTGCAGAGCATAGCAGTGCGACTCAAAGCAAATACCACATTGCGCTGCTTTCGGACAGTACAAATGAATGCAAACAAATTACACAAAAGGACACAAAGTGCTGGAGTAACTCCACCGGTCAGGCAGCATCTCTGAAGAACATGGACAGGTGACTTTTTTGGTCGAGACCTTTCTGCAAACTGATTGTGTGTGAGAAGGCGGGGGGGAGGGGAGGTGAGGGAAGGGGGTGAGGAGTGAAGAACGCGGGAATAGGGGAGAGGCAGGCCAAAGTGTGGCAGGTAATCGGTCAACAAAGGTGAGGGGGATTCTTTGATAGGCGGATGATTGGAACAAAGAGTAGTGATAAGAACAGTATGCGTGAGACAGGTTTGAAGAGTTGTGGATTGTGAAGTCTGGGAGGAAAGTAGCAGGAGCAGTGGGATGGGGGAAGGGTTGGCGGGGAGAAATAGGTGGAAGTCCAGGTGGGGCACTGAAGAGGAAAGGGAGTGAAAAATAGCTGCATGGAATGTGGGGGAGAAAAGAGTCCACTGCATTCTGTGTAGTTGCAAGACCAACAGCAGTAACTACACAAAACAATGAACAGAAGATGTGTGGAAGAGCAATGACAGAAGAGGATAAGGCAAGCCCCTTTAGGGGTTGGAGAGGCTAGATGCAGGAAGATTGTTCCCAATGTTGGGGAAGTCCAGGACAAGGGGTCACAGTTTAAGGATAAGGGACCGAGATGAGAAAAACATTTTTCACACAGAGTGGTGAATCTGTGGAATTCTCTCCCACAGAAGGTAGTTGAGGCCAGTTCATTGGCTATATTTAAGAGGGAGTTAGATGTGGCCCTTGTGGCTAAAGGGATCAGGGGGTATGGAGAGAAGGCAGGTACAGGATACTGTTGGATGATCAGCCATGATCATATTGAATGGCGGTGCAGGCTCGAAGGGCCGAATGGCCTACTCCTGCACCTATTTTCTATGTTTCTATGTTTCTATGTAAATCCAGGCTAGTTGCATGTACGTTAGCTCAGGGATATGAACCTACAAACACCCTGACATTTTTATCCAACCACAAATCTCTTCCCCTAACTCCGATGAAAACATGGAGTGACTGGGCTTCTTTTCACTGGAATTTAGGATGAGAGAGGAACTTATAGAAACATATAAAGTTATTAAGGGATTAGACAAGCTAGATGCAGGAAACATTTTCCCAATGTTGGGGGAGTCGAAAACCAGGGGCTACAGTTTAAGAATAAGGGAGTTGTGAATTTATGAAATTCTCTGCCACAGAAGGCAGTGGAGGCTAATTCACTGGATGCATTGAAAAGAGAGTTAGATATAGCTCTTAGGGCTAGAAGAATCAAGGGATATGGGGAGGGCAGGAATGGAGTACTGTGTGGATGATTGAATTGCAGTGCTGATCACATTGAATTGCGGTGCTAGCTCAAAGGGCCGAATGGCCTACTCCTGCACCTATGATCTATGTATCTATGTATCTATACCAATGCTCTCTTTTGTTCCCAGGGTTCCTTTTTGTTCCTGCCTTCTCCCCACATCCCCTGACTTCGCTATCTTCAAGACCCCTATCTAGCTCTCTCTTGAAAGTTTCCAGAGTACTGGCCTCCACCGCCCTCTGAGGCAGAGAATTCCACAGACTAGGTTCCAAAGGCCTTAGCATCACCGGGAGGGAGACAGGAGCGTGAGAAATGCCAAGGAGCCCGTAAAAGGAGGATAAAAGGGTGCAAGAGAGAACAGGAAGCAAGAGGAGTCTGTGGAGGGGAGCTGGAATCAATGCATATGAGCTTGTAGATGATTTATATAATTCTTTTCAATTTCGGACCATTGTGCATTGTAAGTAGAAGTCAAATATATCATTTTTAATTATTTTTATTTCTTGTTGAATTCCCCTCAGCTGGATACAGCCACAATTTATCAGAATTATCTTCAAACTTCTCAATTTTTCAAATAATTTCAATAATTGTTTAGTTTGCACACAGCTTCAATTTTTGCATAGTTCAGTTGCTTCCAACTTTACATCATAAATTACTTTAATATAATAAACAATCTCAACAACTATTTGTACAGATGTCAAGGCCATAAAAAGAGAGACGTTTTTTGTGAAATAACAAACTTCCCAGTACCCGGGTGTGTTTTGTCATTTTAGGAAACATATTTATCTGTTTTTGCCTGTTGTCAATGTCCACAATGATAATCTCAGAGTCATAGAGTCATGCAGCATGGAAACAGATGCTTCGGTCCAATTTGCACAGGCCGCCCAAGATACCCCATCTACGCTAGTCCCTCCTGCCCATGTTTAACCCCTTTACCTCTAAACCATTCCTAACCATGTATCTGTCCAAATGCCTTTTAAATGTTGTTTTAGTAACCACCTCAAGTACCTCCTCTGGCAACTTGTTTCATATACCCAATACCCTCTGTTTGAAAATGTTGTCCCTCAAGTTCTCATGAAATCTTTAATTTCCCTCTCATGTTAAACATATGGTTCTTGATTCCCCTACTCAGGCCAAAAGCCTCAGTGTATTTACCCTATCTATTCTCCTCATGATCTTGTCCACCTCTATAAGATCACCTTTCATCTTCCTGCGTTCCAAAGAATAAAGTCCTTGTCCAACCTCTCCCTGCAGCTCAGGCCCTTAAGCCCTGGCAACATCCTTGTAACCATTCTCTGCACGTATTCCCTATAGCAGGATGGCCAAAACTGAACACAATACTCCAAAGGTAGCCTCACTAATCTCTTTCAATAAAGGATTTCAATGGGTCCAAAACAGATCAACAAAACCTTGGACAATGATCCATTTATGCATGGGTATTACTGAGCCAGTCAACTGGCCATCTTGTTTCAAATACCCAATGGGCTTTTGCATTATTGAGCGTGATTAATACTTGTGATCCAAGGGAATCTGTTAAGACCATGAGAAATTTAACAGGCTAGCACTGTTCGTTTCAGCATTACACAGTTGAAGATGCATTTGCAACAGGCTGAGTTCTAACAATCATTTCCAAGTTGCTTTGCTTTAATCTGAAAGTTTGACCAGAATCTCCCTGCTGTGAATTAAGATGCAATACCTAATACAATTCTTGTGATCAGAATGCTTTCAATTAGTTAATTCCCTGTCCAACCCCCTTTTAAGACAACTATGGCTGAAAATGAGCCCAGGAGTCTATGTGTTCTACGAGCAACCACGGTCAGACACTTCCAATAAGACAAGATCGTCATGGAAAAGCGCCAGACTGTAAAACCACGCAAACAAATTACACTTACAGTTTTTCCTTCAGGTCGTTCCCCGCGCTGTGTTCCTATAAGCTGTTCTCCTTACATGAAGCCTAGTTAGAGTGAATGTGGAGAGGATGTTTCCAGTAGTGGGAGAGTCTAGGAGCAGAGAGCACAGCCTCAGAATAAAAGGACGTACGATTAGAATGGAGTTGAGGATAAACGTCATTAGCCAGAGGGTGGTGACTGTGGAATTCATTACTACAGATGGTTTGAGACCAAGTCATCGGGTATTTTTAAGTGGAGATTGAAAGATTCGTGATTAGTAAGGGCGAAGACAGGAGAATGGGGTTGAGAGGGGAAAATAGATCAGCCATAATCAAATTGCGGAGCAGACTCGATGTGCCAAATAGCTTAATTCTGCTCCTATGTCTTATGAACATGAACGTATGAATTCCCCCCCACTACTGATCTAACTCCCACCCTTTGATTGGTCGAGACACATACACACACTCCCTAGCCCACTCAAAACCAGAGGTCAGCGAGGCAATTGGAGTTTCATGCAAACTGGGTAGCTTTATTGCATTCTTTGTCTACAGTAATTTAAAGGCCTGTAATCAATAAAATTAAATATGCAAAAAATCCAAGTGATAAAAAAGTATCTTCCTCTAGCTTTGCTGTCTCCTCATACAAATCTCCCAGTTTGTACTTGTTGAAAAAATGTGCAGAGCAGGGCACATTCCGAGAACATATATTGTTGCTGTTTGCACTGTGTGAGACTGGCACTTTGCAATCCAGCATCTCAGATAAACTTAGCTCCACAGATGGAACCTATATGGGTATCTAATAAGCAACATGGCACGGTGGTGCAGTGGTAGAGTTGCTGCATTACAGCGCCAGAGACCTGGGTTCGATCCTGACCATGGGTGCAGTCTGCACAGAGTTTGTACGTTCTCCCCGTGACCCGTGGGGGGGGGGGGCAGGGGGCACCAAGAGTACAAAGAGGGACTTGGCAGGGAAGGGTGGGAGGGGCGCCGAGAACGAAAAAGAAGCATTGAGATTACATTGAACACTGTGTAACTTTGTCAACAACCTATCCTTTTTGCATACTTTATATATGGTATGCAAAGCAAAGAACTTCACTGTGACATATCTCATGTGCTAAGTATTATTAGTACATTCGTTCGTCAATCAATCAATTAATTAATTAATTCAGTCATTCATTCATTCATTCAGTCATGGAGAGCTACAAGCAAGATGACATGAAATACCGATTGCTTATCCCTCCACAGGTGCTGCCTGACCTGCTGAGCATTTCCAGTACCATCTGCTTTTAACTTGGAATTTGTGGGGCTCACCTGCCCCAATTTGTAGATGCCTCTTGTGTGTCCCCATAGCTCACTTTCCAGGCTGTTTATCAGGGGGTTAAGTTTATTGGAATGTTTTATGTAATTTTGTACGTGCTTAGGGGCTCATCTGATGATGTTGGCTACGATTCTGGAAGGATTTCACAATTCTGTTTTCTCTGGTGGGGAATCAAAGAAAAGGGAAAGACAATCCTAAAATTAGAGCTTCAGGAGTGAATTAAATATGTGTTATCTTGACTGTGGATTGCGCTAAGTGCTGTAGGTGGTCAAAATAGCAAGATTAAATGGGAACTTACCAGTTTGAAGTTTGATCTTTATTTTATGGGGAATTACGATGAGCAATTAAATGAAGAACCCTGCCAGCCCGCATGCGCGTCCATCTTCAAAGCAGCAGCGTGAAATCACAGGTAACAATAATTGAAGTAACATAGTAAGATTAGAAACCTAGAGCTACCAGATGACCATTGTGATATGACGGTTGAAGGGGTGGGCACGTAATCGCTCATCGTAAGTCCTCATAAAATAAAGATCAAACTTCAAACTTGTAAGTTCTCGTTTAATCTTACTATTTTACTTCGGAGTCACGTGAGTGATTCCGTGAAGATTTCAAAGCTCTGTAATTTCATGCCATAGATACGAATCCAGACGTCTCACTGCAACGATTGACTCAGGATGAGTGAATAATAAAGAAAGCACTGAACCATGGCATTGATTTGAACATGTAAATGGTTTATTTAACAAAGAAAAACAATAGCAACCCCTCTCTCCCAGGGGGAAGCTATGAAACAGAACCTAAAATAGAATGTGCGAATACCCCCGGTCCGGTAAGCGTTTTTTTATAGAACCTTTGAAAGGTCAGTTTATTTGACCATCCTGCAGCCTTGAGGATATGGTCGAGAGGGACGTCCATTGCCCTCGCTGCTGACATTGATGCCGCCCTGGTGGAGTGAGATTTTAAATTGTCAGTGTCCACTCTGCACAAACCAGAACCTGTTTCAGGCATCTTGAAATGGTCTGTACCAACACTTTCTTAAGCGGCTTTTTGTGGCTGATAAATAATGCTGATTCCGAGCCTCTGAGCCTCTTGGTGACCTTGATATAATGTTGCTGGTGCGAAACTACACACAATCGTAAATCCGTGGGGTATGCTGAAAAATTAAGCTTGAACCCTGACACCCCTGGTCTGCTCTGTTTAATTAAATCATAAATGTAAAACATAGAAACATAGACACATAGAAATTAGGTGCAGGAGTAGGCCATTTGGCCCTTCGAGCCTGCACCGCCATTCAATATGATCATGGCTGATCATCCAACTCAGTATCCTGTACCTGCCTTTTCTCCATACCAACTGATCCCCTTAGCCACATGGGCCACATCTAACTCCCTTTTAAATATAGCCAATGAACTGGCCTCAACTACCCTCTGTGGCAGAGAGTTCCAGAGACTCACCCCTCTGTGTGTGAAAAAAGTCTTTCTCATCTCGGTCTTAAAGGATTTCCGCCTTATCCTTAAGCTGTGACCCCTTGTCCTGGACTTCCCCAACATTGGGAACAACCTTCCTGCATCTAGCCTGTCCAACCCCTTAAGAAACGTTACGTTATTTCCAGATGACACAATCCTGTCCAGTCGCAGCTTCTGCGACGTCTGGACCCGTGGCGCTGAAACCAGCGCCATGAGCATGACCACCTTTAGGGTAATTTTGGGCAAAGACAGGGATGTGGCTGGAGCCCACAGGCAAAGCAGCGTGAGTACCATGCTCACATCCCAGATTTCAGAGCACCTGGGCCTGGGGGGATTGGAATTAAAAATACCCTTCACAAACCTGGATATTAAAGGGTGAGATCCAACGGAATGTTGTTCTGACCCCAGCCATAAATAAGATGACAGGGCACTCCTGGCACTATTGATGGCACTATAGCTCAACCCTTCATGAAAATATAGCGTTGACAGAAACTCTAGCACTTCTGAGATGCTTGCCGTGTGAAGTGTTATATTACACCGTAAACAGAACTCCTCCCATTTCCTGACATGAGAGATGTACTGTTTTTTGGTACTATCCCTCCTGGCCGCAGTGATCACGGTACGATCGGATAGTCCAAGCCCCAGGTATGGCCATCTTAGAATCTGCAAATCAATAGGGTCATATAATCGATGATGTTCCCCAGTTACAGGGTGCACCAGTAGATTACTACGTTTCGGGACAGTCATAAGCAGCTGTGCTATTATTCCCAAAACGAGTGGGTACCATGGCTGAGTAGGCCATGGTACCCACTCGTACCATGGCCTACTCAGGTAATGGTTTACTCAGGTAAACCACCAAAACTCCTGATGCGGAGTCCTGCTTGATTTTGAGCAGGCACTGATTGATGAGGCAAAATGTGGGAAATGCATATAAAAACATTCCACCCCAGTGTAGCGAGAATGGATCTACCGCTACTGCCCCTGGGTCTGGTTCCCATGAAACATATTTCGGTAACTGGTGATTGAGTCTGGATGCAAACAAATCGATATCTGGCATCCCATACCGAGCAACAATATCATTAAATACATCATGTTCCAACATCCATTCTGTGTTGTCATTGAATTTGCGTGACCTGGTGTCCGCCACCAGGTTGAATCTACCTGGTAGGTAGATAGTTGAAATCCAAATGTTTCTTGTAATACACCATTGCCAAATAAGGTTAGCCAATCCATCACAAGATTCCGACTTGATTCCACTCATGTAATTAACATACGCCGCTGCCGTAGTGTTGTCAATATGAAGCTAGACATACAAGTGACTCATACTGGTACAATAAGCCTTAAGACCATAGAATGCTCCCTACAGTTCTAAATAATTAGTCCCATATGATTGAAGAATAAATGCCTCATGCTTATTCCATCTGCCTCCACAGCTAGAGATGGTGTCGGTAGCACCCCATCCTAGGACACTAACATCAGTCTGCAAAATAACTGAAGGTTTTTCAATCAGAACTTTACTGGAGCAACTTTGGCAATCGATTTGTTGGCATTCATAGCAAAAGGATTTGAGTACAAGAGCAGGGAGGTTCTACTGCAGTTGTACAGGGTCTTGGTGAGGCCACGCCTGGAGTATTGCGTACAGTTTTGGTCTCCTAATCTGAGGAAAGACATTCTTGCCATAGAGGGAGTACAGAGAAGGTTCACCAAACTGATTCCTGGAATGGCAGGACATCCATATGAAGAAAGACTGGATAGACTCGGCTTGTACACGCTGGAATTTAGGTGATTAAGGGGGGATCTTATCGAGACTTACAAAATTCTTAAGGGGTTGGACAGGCTAGATGCAGGAAGATTGTTCCCGATGTTGGGGAACTCCAAAACAAGGGGTCACAGTTTAAGGATAAGGGGGAAGTCTTTTAGGACCGAGATGAGAAAATCATTGTTCACACAGAGAGTGGTGAATCTGTGTAATTCTCTGCCACAGAAGGTAGTTGAGGCCAGTTCATTGGCTATATTTAAGAGGGAGTTAGATGTGACCCTTGTGGCTAAAGGGATCAGGGGGTATGGAGAGAAGGCAGGTACAGGATACTGAGTTGGATGATCAGCCATGATCATATTGAATGATGGTGCAGGCTCGAAGGGCTGAATGGCCTACTCCTGCACCTATTTTCTATGATTCTATGATTCTAACATGAAATGTTCATTATCCACCACTGCACTTCAGCAATGGCTTCAGCTGGTAATTGCATGGGCCTGTTAAAATGGCCTGCATTTATCCTGAGTGCATGCTCATTTGCACATTGTAAATTTTGGTAATGCAAAGGTCCAAACTGTGCAGCTGGAAAGGCAGCCACTAATTTGCCAATCATGCTGGCCACCTGTCTAATTGATGTTCCACCATGAGCTTGTTACAGCCTTCAATTAAGTCTAATCTCTTGCCCCTGGGCAGAGTCACAGACTTGTGAATTGAGTTAATAGTGAATCCCAAATAGTTAATAACTCTAACTGGTATCAATCTGGATTTAACTGGATGGATGAGGAACCCCAATCTCTCAAACATGAGTTTACCAGCTGAAACAGATAATTCAGCTGCTTCTCGAGTCTTCCCTATGATTAAGATATCATCCAAATAAGCCATTATAATATGACTCTGAGCCCAGAGGAGCCCCAATACCGGTTTTAACAGTTTTGTAAATAATCTAGGGGCCGAGGTTAACCCATTAGGCAATGCTTTAAATTGTCATAATTCCCTCATCCAGCTAAACTTCAAATATCTCAGATGATCCGTATGAAAGGCACTGAATAATATGCATCTTTAAGATCTATACATGTCATATAACATCCTATGGAAGTCAATTGTTTGGCAGTGACAAAGTTTTCCATTCTGCACAAAGGGATTAAGGCTCGTTAAGTCAAGGATGATTTGACATCCCCCATCCTTCTCTGGCCTAGGAAAAATATTAGACACGAATTGGTGAGATTGGGGAACCGTCTTCTCAATTACCCCTTTTTTGTATAATTTTTCAATTTCAGCTTGTACCTCCAAATTTTCGTGTTGCAAAAAAAACCAATGTCCGGCTTGGTGTATGCTGTGTGGGTGGATGCAAATTGGGAAGGAATTCAATTTGAAACCCTTGTATACTGTGCAGTATAAATGGATCTGATGTTATCCTATACCATTCCTTCAAGAACAAGTGTAATCTCCCCCCAACTTGTAGGTGATCCCCACCTAATATGTTCCGACAAGAACCAGACCCACCGACCTCCATGGTTACCTGTGGAATTTTCCACCCCCGGTTTCTGGGGGGTAAGGCCATATTCGCCCGTGCCCCTGGTGGGGTGCACCAGCTGACCATATTTGTGAATGGCCGGCTTGGTCCTTGACCTGATCCGGTTTCAGCTAACCATTTGTAGGTGTACTGCCACCGAAGCGAGGTTTTGCTGGTCGTCGGTGCTTTGATGAGTCTAACTGTTCTTGCCTCATCATCCAGCTCCTTGATTCTTTTTGAGAGATCTTCACCGAACAGCAGGTTCGGTGGCTGGATATTGCTGGGTTTACACAGAGCCGCGAACTTAGGGTTGATAGTAGGGCGGATGGCAGACTTTCTCAGGCAATTAATCTCAAAATGTGCATTGCACATGAGGGCCAGGGCATCCTGCTGTACATCAGACAGGTGCCCTCCATCCACCGACCTGGCAAACGCTGTAATGCCCGAAGCGAGCAGCTTCAATACCCTCTGAAGCCTCATGACAGAAGCTCAATGACCTCCGACAGGGAGGTGCCCTGGCAGGCTGGGGAAGGTGTGATCTCATGAGGGACACAATGTGGCGGACTTGGATACAATGCAGATGATGATTTACAGAGAGAACCACACAAAGTGCTGGAGTAACACAACGGGTCTGGCAGCATCTCTGGAGAATGTGGATAGGTGATGTTTCGTGCCTTCCGGGTACAATACTTTGTGTGGCCCTGCCTGATACTCTTTATTTCAGATACCATTTTAAACAAAGCGTGCAATGTCCCCAAATGAGGGATGCTCGTCTGCAACATTTAAGGTAGAGAGGGACTGCATTCTCACTCAAGTGCAGCATGGTGGCGCAGCAGTAATGTTGCTGCCTTACAGCGCCAGAGACCTGGGTTCGATTCTGACTACGGGTGTTGTCTGCATGGAGTTCAGACATTCTCCCCGTGACCTGCATGGGTTTTCTCCAGGTGTTCCGGTTTCCTCCCGTACTTCAAAGACATACAGGTGTGTAGAATAATTGGCTTTGGTAAAACTTGTAAATTGTTCCCAGTGTGTAGAAACATGCTGGTGTATGGGGATCACTGGTCAGAGCGGATTCGGTGGGCTGAAGGGCCTGTTTCCACACTATCTCTAAAGCTAAACTAAACTATATAAATATAACCCCAATGACATTAACCAAGTGAGTTCCTCCAGAAGTTTGTTTCTTGCTCAAGATTCCAACATTCAAGGCCAATAACATTGTTTCTTTTTAAAACTTCAGAGATGTAAACAGGAATGCTTAATGTGTTTGTGTGACATCCTCTTCTAGTTTAATAGTAAATTTAAACCTTCTTCCAAAATGCATAAGAGCACAGGCACCTCATGTTTCGAGCATGCTTGTTTTATGAGTTTTTAGAATAACTTGCTTGTCTAATTACCACCAAAGTTTTTTTCATGCTCCTGTTTTTGGATTAACACTCTCCAATTCATATGTTGGAAGGAGCTGCAGATACTAGTTTACACCGGTTAGACACAGCCACACTCAAATTGGAGGAACAACACCTCATATTTCATTTGGGCAGCTTATGCAGTGGTATGAATATTGATTTCTCTAATTTTAAATAACCCCTGCATTCCCTCTCTCTCCACCCCTCCCCTACCCTAGATGTACTGCCAGCTCCACAGTTTGCATCCATATATCCCTTCATTATCACCTCTTCCACAGCCAACAATGGACCATTGGACCAGATGGACCAGATTAGGATTGGGCTCCACTTTTCCTTGGTTATCGTTTCCGGCTCTGATTTGTTCTGTACCTTCTCATACCTCTCGTTTCCCTCCCCGCTGACTGACTCTCAGTCTGAAGAAGGATTTCAATCCGAAACGTCACCTATTTCTTTTCTCCAGAGATGCTGCCTGACCCGTGAGTTACTCCAGCTTTTTGTGTCTATCTCACCCAAATTCATGCCTGGCGACATTTGGCAACATATTTATGTGCGCTGCCTGGCACATGTTTGATTTAAGGGCCTGTCCCACTTGGGTGACCTTTTGGGCACGTGGTCGTGGGTTGATGCGGCGTAACGCCTGTATTGTCGTGAGCTGTTGCTTCAAGTATTGTGGCCTTTTTCTTGGTGCCGCTCGGTTTTGAAATGTTCAAAACCTCTCGGCAACAGTTAGCTTGACGTTGCGTGACTTCTCCAGGCATAGGTGCTGTCGTAGGCTGTCGCCAGTTGACGCCATCTGACGTTGGCTGTCGCGGGCTGCTGACTTTGGTGGATTCAAGTGGTGGCAGCCTACATCATGCTACATCAACCGGCGACAGTATCGCCGTCACGAGAAGTCACGCTGCGTCATTTGAAAAAAAGCGCACCACTCCACCTGCCTTCAGTTGATGCCATCAGGGTCGTAGCTTGTCGCGGACTGATGTAGGTTGACTTTGGTTATCATAAGCTGTCGTCTATATCGTCGTTGGCTGCCGTGGGTGTTGGGATGGGCTGACGTCGTGTGTCGCGAAGAATTGGGATGCTGGTTGACGTAGCTTGTCGTAGCTTGACATCGACTACGTGGCATTGTCGTAGGGAGCCGGTTTCTTGGCATCACGCCACAACAGAGATTGTCGCAGAAAAGGTCGCCTAAGTGGGACAGGCCCTTTACATACTATTTGATTTACAAGCTGCTTTTCAAGTGCGTAACACATGCATAAAACACGAGATCCCTGTGCTGCTCAAATGTCACAGAATTTCAATGACAACAACTATTAATTTTATAGATAATATCAGTTGTTCTGATTTATTAAAGTATTTAAGGGCATTTTGAGTTCAGCAGCTATGACACCAATGTGAAGGTTTTTTTCTGATCTAACTAAAGAAAGAAGTACCAATAACCAGTTGCAGAATATAAAGTCCTTCACTTTAAGTGGAAGGATGGGAGTTTGAAAAAGCGAGTGAAGCCCATTTCTTCATTCTCCCTTAACATCATGCTTTCTCTAATTTGCATAAGATGCTTAAAAGAGCTGTGGATCATAAAACTGATAATAGGAGGCATAGAATACAGTATGGGGAACTATTAAATCGATCTGAACATTTAATTGTTAATCATTGTGGTGCCTCACTAGCATTACATGTATGGATGGATACACAATGTTCTCTTTGACACAGAAGAATTGTGGTTAGAGATAAACAAACTTTAGTAGATTGATTCCACCATGAAATGAAAGACAAAGCTCATTAGCGGATAGTTTTTGGTTGTTTTTCTTAATCTTTAGTGGAAAATGCGGCTGATGGTTCTAGAAATGAGTTCATACAAACTAGCTGTCTGATATTTACCTCATCCAATTATCCCTGACGTCAATGGAAGGGAGGATCAATCAAAGTTGACACTGTGATATCGCTCATTTTTATCACGTATCATGTATATCTTTTGAAACAAAGTCCAAGCCATTTGAATGTGCATTGCTTCTAGTAAAAATGCGAAATATATTTATTGAGCAACTAGATAGATTGATGTGGAAAGTTTGCTTCCACTAGTGGGAGTGTCTAGGACCAGAGGCCATAGCCTCAGAATAAAAGGATGTACCTTTAGAAATGAGATGAGGATTAATTTCTTTGGTCAGAGGGTGGTGAATCTGTGCAATTCATTGCCACAGATGGCTGTAGAGACAAAGTCAATGGATATTTTAAAGTTGGAGATTGACAGGTTCTTGATTATTAAGGGTGTCAGGGGTTATGGGGAGAAGGCAGGAGATTGGGTTTGAGAGAGAAAGGTAGATCAGCTAAGATTGAATGGCAGAGTAGACTTGATGGGCCGAATGGCCTAATTCTCCTTTGAGAACATATGAACTTATGAAGGGAAGATCAAAGTTGACACTGTGATATCACTAATTTTAAGCTTTGTCCGAAGTTCAAATACAACACCCGCACATACCTCACCCCTCACAACATGTATATCTTCTATGGACTTGAAACAAAACACAACATTTGAATGTATATACTGTAGCTAAAATTGTGAAATGTATTTACTGAGAAACCCATTAAACAATATCAAACAAAAAAAAAATACTAAATGTATTTCCTAAAAAGAAACATTGCCAAAGTCACACAAATTCCAATCACAACTTCCCAACGTCAGGCACCACAATGATTCAAGAGGGAAACATGATGTGTAAACAGCCAGTTTCAATCCAAACAGAGCCAACAGAATAACATTATCAAAATCCTGACCTTCACAGTATGTGTATTGTTGCTTTTCTTCCATTGATTCACAATTTCTTCTCAGTTTGCCAAACTGTTTTACTATGAAAACTTTTTAAAATTCCATTGTCTGATCCAGAAAAAAGTTTTCGCATTACTTCATAAAATTAGGCGAGACATTCATATTCCTCAATGAGGGTATAAGTTTAAGTAAGGGGACCATTAGCAGTCTTACAAACGGAATGGAACAACTCCCATTTTTTGCATCCTTCCTCCAGCAGAGATCAAGCATCAGATACAACAACATGCTTGGCTATGAGGTAAAACTTCTTTATAGTTGTCTAGCTGCACATTTGATATTTGTAAAAAAGCAGAAAATCTGCAGTAGATTACAAATATTGATGGTCACCACTTTCTCAAGACGAATTTGGAACGGGCAACAGATAAGATTCTTGCTGGTTATTGCCCACCATCTGAAGAATTAGTTAACGATTCACTCCATCTTCACTGAACATGAGGCGGGACCTCATTGAAACCTATGGAATGGTGAAAGGTGAGAGTAAATGTGGAGAGGATGGTTCCACTAGTGGGAGAGCCTAGGACCAGAGACTATTGCCTCTTAATAAAAGGACATACCTTTATAAAGGAGTGAGGAGGAATTTCTCTAGTCAGAGGATGGTGAATCTTCGAAAGTCATTGCCACGGCAGATGGCTGGAGATTTTTAAGGCAGAGATTGACAGATTCTTGATTGGTAAATGTGTCAGGGGTTATGGGGAGATGGGAGGAGAATGGGGTTGAGAGGGAAAAATAGATCAGTCATGATTGAATGGCGGAGTAAAGTTGATGGGCCGAATAGCCTAATTCTGCTCTTATGAATGCTTTGAACTTATGAACAACTCCAAACTACAGCTCGGAATAACTGAAATATGCAATAATATTTTATATGAACATTGAAAGCATTTGTATAAAACACTTTTGGCTATGAACAAGTAACAATCTTGGCTGGGAATCAGTGGAGTAGTTGGGGAGTGCAGCATTATGATGAAAACTAAGCCAAAATCCCAAGCTTCCTCAAAGTTTGAGGTAAACAATAGCATGATTCAAAGTGTTTGGACGATCTCCTTACATTTATTGTTCAACGAAAAACTTATATAATGATATATTTTTCTCATTGGTGTCCTTTGGACATTGCCATGTATTTTCAACAAGAGTTCAAGAACATAGAACCTGGAATAGGCCTTTCGATGCACAATGCCCGTGTCGAGCATGATACCAAGACCATTTCTTAACTACCTGCACATAATCCATGTTCCTCCATTCCCTGCATATCCATGTACTTATCCGAAAGCAGCTTAAATGCAGCTATTGTATCTGCCTCAACCACCCACCCTGGCAGCCCATTCCAGATACTCAACACCCTCTGTGTAAAAAGTTGCACTGTACATCTCCTTTAAACTTTGCCCCTCTCACCTTAAAGCTATGCCCTCTACTATTTGATTTTTCCATCCTGGGAGAAAAGTTTTTGAATGTCTTGCCTATCAATGCCTCCCATAATTTTATATAGTTCTATCAGGTCTTGCCGCAGTCTCCAAAGTTCCAGAGAAAACAACCCATGTCTGTCTAATCTCTACCTGTAGCTAATACCCCTAATCCAGCCAACATTCTAGAAAATTAATGATTAATTTACTAGAATGTTGGTAAATGCTTGGCAAAGATTAATTGGTGCCTCTGCTTTGCTTTAAGTAATGAAACTCACTGTAGACATACAGGTTAGTGCTTTACTTCTAACTTCATAGAGGCATCAACCAGTTGGAATTAAAGTGTAATTACAAATGTATATAATTAACATAACTCCATACTTGTCATAACTAGTCATAATAAAAAGTGATAGATCTTTCAATATTTAACAGTTCCAAATTAATTACTAAGAAAATTGCAATGTGGTTGGTTTGCACTGTGCTGATTGGTTTGACACTGAGAACACTCTGAGTAGAATTTATTTACAGTTTACATGTAAATAGAAGCACAAATATTTTAAAACTGTAGTTTAGTTCAGTTTAGAAATACAGCATGGAAACAGGCCCTTCAGCCCACCGAGTCCATGCCGACCAGCGATCCCCAGTCATTAGCACTGTCCTACACATTAGGGACAATTTACAATTCTTATTGAAGCCAATTAACCTACAAACCTGTATGTCTTTGGTGTGGGAGGAAACCAGAGCACCCAGAGAAAATCCATGCAGTCACAGGGAGAATGCATAAACTCTGTACATACAGCAGCTGTAGTCAGGATCATACCCAGGTCTCTGCGTCTATAGGGCAGCAACTCTACCGCTGCACCACTGTGCTGCTCTTTGCATTTTGTCATACATCCTATTCTTATAAGAGTATTAACAATTCTCCATCTGGCATTTGGTGTGTCAAATTATGACGGATTTGTACATAAATCAGAGTAAAGCCTGCAAGAAGCATGAACATGACACCTTAAAAAGTATACATCGGCCTTTTAGGGAGAAAGGATTTACCAGAATAATGCCTTGACAAAGGGTTGAATTGCAAAAAAAGATTCTAGATTAGGGTTGTATTGGTTGGAATGTATTTACAAGTTTAACAAGCAATTTGACAATTGATAGATTTTTGACATGGAGAAAAGTAATTTTGGATTTTTAAGTCACAGAACAACCATTGAATATGTTGGCTTGAGGGGCTAATTAGTCTCCAGTTTTTTTTTTTACATTTACCATTAACCAGATGACCATTTGGAAGGCAGAACCCTGAACTCACCAGTAAAATCCTCCAACATTTGCAGAGCTACATTGATGAATAGGGCTTAGTTCTCCTTTCTCCTCCAGTCTGTCGCCTGACATCTGGTAGGATTTAAGCAATTTCTGAAACTTTTACATCCCTTGGCAAACAATTGCTTTCCGATTGCCTATTGTAGTCTATTGAAGAAAACACATTGCTTCACAATGGCAACACAAAAACAGCTTAGGTTCAATGTCAACTAATAATGTATCCATGCTCATGTTGTTTTATTGATCCATGGATCACTTTTACTAGCAATGCAGGAAAATATCCTTCTGAAGCACGCTGAGTCTCTGGAACTCTCTGCCACAGAGGGTATTGAGGCCAGTTCATTGGCTATATTTAAGAGGGAGTTAGATGTGGCCCTTGTGGCTAAGGGGATCAGAGGGTATGGAGAGAAGGTAGGTACGGGATACTGAGTTGGATGATCAGCCATGATCATATTGAATGGCGGTGCAGGCTCGAAGGGCCGAATGGCCTACTCCTGCACCTAATTTCTATGTTTCTATGTTTCTATCTGTAACTTCTACAGCATGCCATGGATAAACATTATTAATTTAGGACCACAGTGTCTGATCAAAAAACTGTAATGCAACAGATAAAAATGATTTGAGTATCTCAAGAATCTTTACAAGGAATCACTGTAATAGAAGTATGTTGTCCATCAGAATAATGCATATTGTGTTTCACATATTTGTGACAGAGTATAATCTGATTTACACCGCACTTTGAGGAGAGGTGTTGCAATATTTGAAAGACTAAAGGGATATAAGGCAACAAAGAAGGAAAACAAATGTCCAGTAATTATGTCATTTAAAACCAAGAGATGGATAGAAGAAGGGATGAGGCTGGGCAAGTGCAAAATACGAGAGGACAGAATCAATCTCTATTATTATAAAACTCTGATCTTGGATGTGGATATATTTATTTCTGTGTGTCTTGTTTGTCTGTGATTCACACCTCCTCGAAAACACGACGCACTAACGGTGAAATGTTTACATATTCTGATAGATTTGCCTCGTGATTTCAAAAATTGCCTCATCTGAAAATTGGATTCATTATTTCTTGAGTTTTTAATTAAAATTGTTCACAAATCTGAGATCTTTTTTTAGCTAACGAGCTGATGATGTCACAATGGCTCTGCTCTTCGTGGCCTGCTGCGCAGTTTTCAAAGCGCAGCCTACTGGCCTCTGCTTTTGCACGTGCTGCGAGTTACATTAACGCCACCTCCCCCCCCCTCCCCCGACACGCAGTCATTTTGATGCCTCCCGCTCGCAGTCAACTCGCACTCGGCCGGCCGTCAGCAGCGCCCTGCCCACAACACCCCTTCCCCCTCTTCCCTCCCCCACATTTTCCTCCACTCTCCCCCTTCTCTCCCTCCTTCCCTCCCTCCCCGTACTCCCCCCTCTGCCCTCCCCCTCCTCCCCTCCTCCCTCCCCCCTCCCCCTCAAACCCCTCCACCCCTCCCTCCCTCTCCACCTCCCTCCAATGAATAATATTAATGTAATATTAAGGGGGGCCGTTTGTATGTGGGGGGTGGTTAGTGTGTGTGTGGCGCCGTATGCTCCCCCCCCCCCTCCCCTCCTGCAATTATACTGGCTAAAATATATAAGTGTGTGAATTTTTTTGGCCAGGACTTCAATGGATTAATATAAAATTACAATTACAACAGAAGTTTAAAAAATAATGCTGGTGACTCCATTATTTTGTTATTGCCTGTCAAAACATCTGTAAATGCCTTTTTATTGATGACATTCACAGTAGCTAACAAAAGTGAATATTCCGGCAGATTGCATTGACTTTGACAATGGTGGTTTGGATTATTTTTTGGGGTGGATGGGGTTTGGTGAGTGAGGAGAGAAGTTGCTTTATCACCCGATATCAGCAAAGTGTTTAAGCAGAACTACACGCTTCCTGGGAGAGATAAAATAACTTAATATGATGATCTTAGCAGTAGGAATCAATTTTCTTTAACTGGCCTTGAGTTTTCTTAATCATATTTCTCCCTCTCCCAGGACATCACTATTGATGGAAAGAAATGTCAAACTTTAATGCTTGTGGTATCGTGAATGAGTGGGACAGGGGTGAATTAAACTTAATTTTGACTTGAGATACAGCATGGAAACAGGCCCTTCAGCCCTCCAGGTCCCCGCTGACCAGCGATCACCTACACTCTAAGGAGAATTTATAATTTTACCGAAACCAACTAACCTACAAACGTGAATATATTTGAAATGTGGGAGGAAACAGCAGCACAAAGAGAAAATTCATGCGGTTACAGGGAGAACGTACAAACTCCCTACAGACATCACCCATACTCAGGATTAAAGCCGTGTCTCTGGCGCTGTAAGAATGCAACTCTGCGCCACTGTGCTGCCCATTGATGGAAAAAGATGTTAAACGTTACTGCTTGTGCTATCATGAGTGAGTAGGGCAGGTGTGATGAATGAGGTCAGTCTGAAAAAGGATCATGATCTGAAATGTTGTCTATCCATTTCCCTCTGTTGATGCTGGCTGGCAGTTTTTTGCTTACGATTCCAGCATCTGTGCTCTCATGTGTCATCATGAGATATGAATTGGTCTCTTACAAGCTGTCACTTTCATAAGTTTCAAGAATGGGAGCTACTTAAAAAAATTATGAAAGTTAGTTGGGAACTGGTCTGGAAAACACTGACATGGGACTGTCATGATAACACTTACAGTTATAACCATCTCGGATTGGAGTCCATTTGGAGTCCATCCACCCAGTCCAACTTTATGTGATAGTTTGGCTCCATTTGGGTTTGTATGATGATGAACTGATTTGATTGATTCTAGACATGCCATACAGGCAGAGGGTAACAGTCAGGTCTAAATTATAATCACTATTATAAAATGTGTTCCCACTGATATTTCTTCTATGCTCTTAAAACAATTCCAAATGAAATCCCAACTTAAAAATCAACAGCTGGTCAATGCTGGAAATCTGAAATAAGGACAGAGAGAAAATGAAGACGGAGGGGGAGATGCAGACTGAGAAAGCAATTGTGAAGGAGAGAGAGAGACAGAGAGAGACAGAGAGAGAGAGACAGAGACAGAGAGATACAGAGAGAGACACACACAGGGAGAGAGAGAAAGAGAGACAGAGAGAGACACACACACACAGAGCAAGAGAGAGAGACACACACACACAGAGCGAGAGAGAGAGAGGGAGAGAGACAGAGAGACACAGAGAGAGACAGAGAGAGAGAGAGAAAAACAGAGAGAAACAAACACAGGGAGACCAGGCAGAGATACATAGAAAATGGATGGCAGTGTAAGACAGAACTAGAACAGGAGGACAGTTAATGATGCAGCAGAGAAACAAGAGCATATGGTAGGACATTTATTAGTATATTTCTCTTATGTAATGGTGAATTTCCAGAATATACTATGCTGAAGATGGTAAAGGCTAGATAATGGGAGAAGTGCTTAAAGATTAGATAGATCATGTTTTGGAAGTTTGGAGAACTGAGGACAATATGGGGCTGGCTTAGAAGGGCAATTGAGGCCTAGAGCAGATCAGCCATGATCCTTTGGAATGGCAGGGTTGCAGCTGCTCCTACTGTCTCATGTTTCAGGTAAGATGATGATCAGGTTGGGTCTAGTCATGTGTCAGGCCTTTATAACTGAGGCATCTACTACACGGGCTATTGCAGTGTGATTTGAATTGTGATGTAAATTCCGCACTGGATACTAATAAATATCTGGAAATGAATGATGAGAGATCTGCTGGAGGAGGCAGCGTCATGCTGCTCCAAAATAACATTTCTAAGAATTAACTTGATCCTTTACAAATGCTCATGACAGGGAGATTACTCTAGCCTACTTTAGCATAGTATTTGACTTTCTACGGGCAGGATGAGTATAAACACCCAGCCACAAAGCTCTTTCCTATCTTCAGACCTCAGTGGACATTCCGGAATGGCACTGCAAATTGCAATGTATGTACCCAAATTCATGCCACCAGTACAAATAAGACTTTGGTGACTGCAAATTACATGCAGCTCTATGGGGATCGATTTATGTGGCAAGTGGCATTTCTCAGCAGAACGCCAGAATCATTGCAAGTTGTGTGATACCCGACACTTAACCTACATCCAGATCAAACTTTAGCCATGTTTTCCTCTGTGAATTGAACCTTTGACAATCAAGATTAAAAAGCATCACCAGTAAATTGAGTGTGTAACGTGAAGATATTGTGTGCCCAATACTTTTCCAAATGAGAGTTAGCTGGGTGACTGATGGATTTGACCTCTTACTTAGTAAGACCGCTTAAGAATTCTACTTAAATGAAGATTGAAGTTACTTAACGAGAGATGTGGTCATGAAATAAGACATTTAAATGAAAAATGCAAAGGAAATCTGACTTATCCTTATCCTATTTCTATAGAAACAAAAAATTCTAATGTTTATAGACCAAAGATAATGAAATTCTGTCTGTTCCCATTTCCTTTCTGTATATTAAGGCCACAGGACCAGTCTCCATGTCAGACATTTTTGACAGGCAATCACCTTTGACATTAAACTAATCATGTTGCTGAACTTCCCTGACAGAGGACACTCTGACTTCAACGGGGCTTCTTCAGGCAGTTTAATAGAAAACAGCAATGATCACAGGCGTTATTCCGAGAATTTGTTGCATTCAAGCTACAGCAGGGCACTAAAGTCCAACAATCAAACAAACCACTTTAAAAATGTTTGCATGCAATCATTAACATGAGACAATAGCTGTCTGAAGTACTTTGCATGCAAGCCAGCACATACTGTACTCAGCTACCGGGAGTACTGTGATGCCCAGACCATTAAAAGCTTGTGGCTGAATCTGGTCCTGGGAGTCAGAGAGCAGAACAGCACAGAAACGAACTCTTCAGCCCAACACATCTGTGTCAACCAAGTTGCCTGACTAGCACCACTTGCCTGGGCTTGGCCTGTATCCCTTCAAATCTGTCCTATCCATGTAGCTATCTAAGTGTCTTTTACCTATCTCATAATTGTACCTGCCTCTCCCACTTCATTTGGCAGCTCATTTCATGTACACACCATCTTCTGTGTGAAAAAGTTGCCCCTCAGGTAGTTTTTTAAGTCTTTCCCCTCTCACCCTAAACCTAGCCCTCTCATTTTAGACAGCTCGACCCTGGGGAAAAGACTGTGGCTATTCACATTATCTACGCCTCTCATGATTTTGCATACCTCCATAAGGTCACCCCTTGGCCTCCTACGTTCAAAGGAAAAAAGACCCAGTGTATCCAGCCTCTCCGTATAACTCGAACCTTCCCGTCTCGGTTATGTCTTTGTAAATCTTTTACTTTGCACCTTTTCCAGTTCAATGACATACTTCCTAGACAACCTAAACTCTACACAGCACTCCAAATGTGGTCTTGTATAACTGCAATGTGGTTTTACAACTCCTATGCTTAATAGTAGTTTAATTTAGTTAATTTAGTTACGTTTAGTTATCGTCACGTGTACTTTTATGTTGCATGCTATCTAGTCAGTGAAAAGATTATACATGATTACAGTCAAGCCACCCACAGTGTATAGATACAGGATAAAGGGAATAATGTTCAGTGTAATATAAAGTCCAGTAAAGTTTGATTAAAGATAGCCCAAGGGTCTTCAATGAGGTCGATGGTAGGTCAGGACTGCTCTCTAGGTGGTGATAGGATGGTTCAGTTGTCTGTGTGTAATATTTTTTTATTTGAAGTAAACCGTTTACAATGTATAGCTTACTTTATAAACTAACACCTTAATTCAATATTACTACAAATAACATATCAATACTTAATATCTTCTATTTTTTGGAAATAAAGAAAAAGATATATAAAAGAGAAAAGAAAAAAGAGTAAATAAAAAGGAATAAAAAATTCTTCCCACATACTTCAACCGTAAAAAAAAAAAGAAAATTTGAAAAACAAAAATATTACATATATATAAACAAAAACTAAAGTCATTATACGAAATACTATTTCATTCAGAAATATCTCTAATAAATGCACAATAATATCAAATATAAGTAAGTTATTCGCATCGGATCCGTAGGGTGTCCGTCGAGCCGTGATTCCAAGAATAGCTACTTCTCTAAATACTGTATATATGGAGACCATATCGATTCAAAAGAATTATACCTGTCCAAAAGGACAAATCTAATTCTTTCCAAATTCAACGTCTCCAACATCTCTACTTTCCACATTTTAATTGTTGGGGATAATGTTCCCTTCCAAAATTTAAGTGTCATTTTTTTCCCTATTATTAAACAGTAATCAAAAAAATTTCTTTGATTAACTGTGAGTACCAAATTTGGCTCCGGGATTCCGAATATTATTAATTTTGGGTCTGGGTCGAGTTCAACCTTAAGAACTTCCGAAATAACTTTAAAAATTTCAATCCAATAATAATTCAACCGTGGACACGTTACCAAACTATGTATTAAATTTGCCTCAAGATTCTTACATTTATCACAAATAGAGGAGAGACTAAGAAAGATACTTTTTAATTTGGTTTTCGAGTAGTGTAATCTATATATAACTTTAAATTGTATCAGTGTGTGTCTGGCATTCAAAGAACACCAATGTATTCTTTGTAAGCATTCTTCCCAAGTTTCTTTTGTTATAGGTAATCCAATTTCATTTTCCCATGCTTGACGATATGTTTCAGTTGTTGGGTTCTCTTTATCTAAAATAATATTGTATATATAAGCTATAAGCTTATCCGTATTTGGATGTAAATTAAACAGCTCATCTAATAAGCCTGGTTCTTTTTTTTTATAGTCTTGTGTGTTACATTTAATAAAATCTCTAATTTGTAAATACCTAAAATGGTGTTGTGAAGGTAATCCAAAAATATCTTGTAACTCTTCAAATAATAAAAAATTTCCATTTCTATAAAGGTGTCCTATCCTTTTAATTCCTGAATCCTCCCACAGTCTAAACCCCGCATCTAAGATTGAGGGTTTAAACAGTGGGTTATTCCTAATTGGTAACCTAAAAGAAAGATTATCCAGATATAGGGTCTTAACTATCTGTTTCCAAATACGCCTATTATTATGAATTATAGGGTTGTCCCTATAAGTCTTTTTTTGTACTTCCTTTGGTGCGAAAATAATCGACTCTATATTGAAAGGTAAACAGTCTTCCTTTTCCATTTTTAACCACATTGGTTCAACATCCATATTTACCCACCAAAAATTCATATTCTTAATCTGGACTGCCCAAAAGTAGTATAGAAAATTTGGAAGTGCCAGCCCTCCATTTATCTTAGACTTACATAAGTGTTTTTTACTTATTCTATGACTTTTGTAATCCCAGACAAAATTATTAACTATAGTATCAATTTTTTTAAAAAAACTTTTTGGGAGAAAAAAAGGAATTGCCTGAAATAAATATAACAATTGTGGTAAAAAAATCATCTTTATAGCATTAATCCTACCGATCATAGATATAGGGAGTGTTTTCCAATATGAAATGTTTTTTTTAAGTTTCTCTAATAATTGATAATAATTAGCTTTAATTAATAATTTATAGGATTTAGACACATTGATTCCTAAATATTTAAATTTATCTGTAACTATTTTTAATGGGTATTTTTGTAGTATATTTACATTTATACCAGTTATAGGCATAATGTCACTTTTATTCCAATTAATCCTATATCCTGAAAATACGCTAAATTCATTTATAACATTGAATAACTTGGGAATACTACATTCCGGCTTAGTAATATAAATCAGAATATCATCTGCATATAAAGATATCTTATTATTTGTTGTGTCAGTATTATACCCATATATTTCGGGTTCTGATCTGATTCTTTCGGCCAGAGGTTCTATCACCAAAGCAAATAATAAAGGGGATAACGGACATCCCTGTCTGCATCCCCTAAAAAGTCTAAATTTAGGTGATAGTATTTGATTAGTTAAAATTCTTGCTGTAGGGTTAGAATATAATATTCTTACCCATTTACAAAATCCATCCCCCAGTTGATACTTTTCCATTATATTAAATAAATATGACCATTCCACCTGGTCGAATGCTTTTTCAGCATCCAACGATATAACTGCTAATTCAATATCTCTCCTTCTTCTCGAGTATATAATGTTAAACAAGCGTCTAAGATTATGTGATGAATAACGTTTTGGAATAAAACCTGTTTGATCATAATGTATTATTTTGGAAATCACTAAACTTAGCCTCCGAGACAGTACTTTAGTTAATATTTTTTGATCAGTATTTAAAAGGGCAATCGCTCGATATGATCCAGGATCTTCCAGATCCTTATCTAATTTAGGAATTAATGTAATTGTAGATTCATTTAAAGACTCTGGTAATTTTCCTAACTCATAGGTGTGTCTATACACTGTTTGTAATCTTGATGAAAGTAGATCATGAAATTTTTTATAAAATTCTGCACTCAGGCCATCGGGGCCCGCTGTTTTACCATTTTTTAACGATCCAATTGATTCTTCGATATCTATTACCGATATTTCAGCATTTAATAATTGCCTACTCTCAAAATCTAGCTTATTAAAATGACATTTTTCTAGAAATGTTTCCATTTCATCTGTTTGCCCTGTTAATTTAGATGAATAAAGATTTTGATAATATTGTAAAAATGTGTCATTAATGTCTTTTGGTATAGTCAACGTATTTCCCTGTACCGATCTAATACTATGTATAGTTTTTTCATCGTCTAATCTTCTGAGTTGTCGTGCTAATAATTTTTGAGGTTTATCACCAAATTCAAAATGAACTTGTTTAGTTTGTTGATATAGTTTTATCACTTGATCAGAGTAAATTTTATTTAATCTATATTTTAATATAGCAATTTTATTACTCAACTCTTTAGAAGGATGTATTATATTTTCACTATCTAATTGTTTTATCTCTTTTTCTAACTTTTGCTCCATTTTTCGATTTTCTTTGTTAAAATGAGCTTGTGCTGATATTATTGCACCGCGCATAAATGCTTTAAATGTGTCCCATAATAATAATGGGGAAGTCTCAGGTTTATCGTTAGTTTCAAAAAATAATTTAATCTGTTTCTCCACATAGTTACAGCAGTCTTTATCCTTTAATATCTGTGTGTTGAATCTCCAAATATTAGTTTTATTAACTATATCTTTTAATTTTATCTTAAATGTTAATGGAGCATGATCTGAGATAATAATATTATGATACTTTGCATCATACGTAAAGGGGAGTAATTTTGAGTCAACTAAGAAATAATCTATCCTCGAATAGGTTCCGAATACCGGCGAGAAAAATGAATATTCCCGTCCGGTTGGATTATCCAATCTCCAAATATCTTTAACATTCGATGTCTTAATAAAAGAATTTATAAGCTTACTTGATTTAGAAAGAGCCTTACTTTTTGTAGAAGATCTATCCAAATAATTATCTAAAGTACAGTTTAAATCACCTCCAATTATTAAATTATATTGGGTGGATATAGGAATACTATTAAATATTTTCTTAAAAAATAGTGGATTATCAAAATTAGGTGCGTATATATTCATAAGAATTACTTTTTTTAAATGTAGTTCCCCTGTAATTATTAAATATCTACCCTCCTTATCCTCTATTATCGAATTAAGTTTAAAAGGTATACCTTTACGAATAATTATTGCAACCCCTCTAGATTTGTGTATAAACGAAGAATGATATACTTTTGAAATCCATTTAGCTGTTAATCTATATTGAGCATCTTTTTTAAGATGTGTCTCTTGAAGAAACGTAACTCCAGATTTCAATCTATTCAGCTGAGCTAATACCTTTCCCCTTTTAATTGGTTCATTGATTCCTTTAACATTCCAACTACAGAAGGTGATTCCATCACCCCCATTCCTTACATTCATATCTTGCATTTTATTGTTAGGGTGGCTTTTTTTGGAGTAGCCTTCTTGGCTCCTCCAGCCCGACATTACACCCCAACTTCAATCCGATGCGAATTTCCAATTCCATTAAACCATATCCATTTAATCTGATTATATAAAATAGATAGAAGTCATGATTATATAATATATAATATAAAATCAAGTATGTGTTATACAAAAAATAATAACGAGTGTAAATATAAAAAAAGTAAAAGGTGATAAAAAGGTGATCAGAAAAAAAAGAGACTACACTTTTATAATGTGTAGTGTGCACAGGTGAAAGCCACACTAACATGGCTACTAATCTAGCGACTTCCGTTTTCTAAAAAAAAAAGATGTTAAATATTCCAGCTCTTATTTGGAATACTGTATATATTGGGGTGGGGGTGCTAACTTTATTTTCTTAATAACTTTTTCTATTATTCATATTACTAATTTTTAGTTGTTAATTTCAACTATAATTAGTATCATAATTAGTAATACTATATAAGGGGAGTAAGGGAAATCAAACTAATTAGTAATTAGCAATTAATAATTACAAATTAGTATTTATTAATTAATTAGTAAGCAATATAATACTACAATTCTATGTCCGTTATTTCGCCTTTTTCTCAGTGAGTGGTTCATAACCGCAGGTCCATAAAGTTCATTCATCAATTACTCCTGTCGGGTCTGCTCCTTCTTCCTCTGCTTCTCCTTCTTCTCCTTCTTCTGCCTTCTTCTGTATTTTCCGAGCGAATTCCAGTGCCGCTGTATGCTTGGTGAAACGAAGATCCTTCTTCTCGTAGGTAACTCTAAGTATTGCCGGGTACACCAGACCATATCTGATCTCCTTTTTTCCTTTTATATCTCTCAAGATGCGTCTTGTTTCTGTAAATAGAGCTCTTCTTTTAGCCACTTCGGCCGGGTAGTCTCTGAAGATACTGATGTTATCTCCTTCGTATTTCAGATTTCTTTTTCTTATTATTATCTTCATCATATCTTCAAAGACGCCGTCATAAACCACCTTTACAATTACTTGTCTTGGTGGTGCACCACTCCTAGAAGCCGGTCTTAAAGCCCTGTGGGCTCGGCCCAACAGGGGCTCTTCATCCAGATCCAAAATGTCCTTCAGGAGTTTAGCAAAGAATTTACGTGGGTCATGGTTTCCTTCGCGTCCCTCAGACAGACCTACTATACGCAAATTCTTACGTCTTTGCCGCCCCTCCAAATCAATACATTTCTCATTTATTTTACGTACTAATTCAGAGAGGCGTTTGTTCTCTTCGTTTATCTTCTCATTCTCCCTCGCAGTTATTAGAGCAACATCAGTTAATTCTTTAATCGTATCATTTTGTTGATCCAGTACAGTTGACATAGGGCTTAACCTCGCCTCTATTTTCGCATCCATCATCTCTTCCATCATTCGCTCCATCCCAGCAATCTTATCAGTTACCTCGATCAGTTGAGTATGTATGTCCTCCTCAATGTCTTCCATTCATTCATCATGGTTTTTACCATTTCTTTAACTTCTCTCATTAATTCTTCTTTGATTTTTCGAATATCCGTTTTTAAGGCCTTCATTTCATCGTTAATTTCTTTATAATCTTTCTTCACTTCTTTTTGTGTTTCTGTTTGTGTTTCCTTCAGCATTTTCCTCATATCAGCCAGCAGAGATTTTTTAAGATCTTCCATCTCAGCTTTTCTTAGTGAAATCTCTTCTTGGGAGGCAGCCAGTCCCGAGCCTGAAGCTTTGGTGGGGCTACTACCTCCCTTCTGGAGCTTTTCTTCGGCTGTGTGGGGGAGGAGGGATTCATTTTAAATTTCTTACCGGAGTCGCTAAAGTCGCGCGCCTGATGATGTCACGCAGCTTACAATCGCACCCGGAGCCGTTTAAAATCGATCTCCTACGGTAAGTAACGTTAGCAGCCTCCTCTAACCCCGTTTTTTTTTCAGATTTTTTAAGAGCTGGTCTGGCGCTGTTCTCTCCTAGAACATGGCGCCACCGGAAGTTCAGTTGTCTGATAACAGCTGGGACGAAACTGTCCCTGAAGCTTTGCTTCCACAGACACAAAGAACTGTAGATACTGGTTTACACAAAAGGAAACTAATGCTGGAGTAACTTAGCGGGTCAGGAGGCATTCCTGAAAAAACATGGATAGGTGACGTTTTAGGTCAGGCCTCTTCTTCAGATTGATTGTATTGATTCTTCTGTACTCAATACCATTCTTACCTTCTTCCCCTTTCTGTCGCGATATTCATGGAATTATGTACCTGAACCCAGTGATCTTACCGTTCTTCAAATTCCCCCGTAAAGGGGAATGATATGACTCACACCACTCGTACCTCTCACACATGAACTGTATTCTTAGCTTCTCTGCATCTCATCAGTGAAATGTGGCCCATTCATATCATAATGCAGTTGCAAATGTGCTTTATAAAATATAGTGTGAATGAATCTTTCCATAAACCCATTGAATGACACTATTGAGCTAAATCTAAAGCAGATCTTGTCACAGAGAAACACATCAGGTTTCATGGAGAAGTAGATATTATTAGTTTGGACGTCATGCTCAATGTATTTTGTGGGTTTTGAAAAATAAACTTTGTAAGTGTCCTTGCCCATCTCATGATGGATGGCACGGAACCACAGCTGTGGTGTTATGCATGATGATTCATCGAACACATAAACATTTACAAGAAATTATAAAACCATTTGATTTGAACCTTTCATCCAAAAACACATTGCATATGCGTACCAGGACATGCCAAGAACTCTGTTTCCAAGGAATCGGATGACGCTTAGGATTGCTCTGCAAAACCACTACACCCAAGGACCAGGCTCAAACATTGCTACGTGATGCATTATCGTGATACGTGGGTCTGAAACTTAAAGTTGATTTCCACAATTACCCAAAGTTGATTAAATTATAGGGCGGCACAGTGGAACAACGGTAAAGTCGCTGACTTACAGCGCCCGAGACCCGGTTTCGATCCGGACTACGTGTGTTGTCCATACGGAGTTTGTACATTCTCCCTGTGGCCGTCTGGGTTTTCTCCGGGTGTTCCGGTTCTATGATTCTATGATTTCTGTGCTTTACTTAGTTTAGTTTAGAGATACAGAGATACAACGCGGAAACAAGCCCTGCGGTGCATCCCGCACACCAGTGATCCCCGCACACTAACATTATCCTACACACACTAGGGGCAATTCAAAATTTTACCAAAGCCAATTAACCTACAAACCTGTACGTCTTTGGAGTGTGGGAGAAAACGGTAGCACACGGAGAAAATGCATGCAGGTCACGGGGAAAACGTACAAACTCCGTACAGACAGCACCCGTGGTCAGGATCGAGACCGGGTCTCTGGTGCTGTAAGGCAGCAACTCTACTGCTGCAGGCATCGTGCTCTCAACTGTGCTTGGAGGCTTTGATGGCCACTAGCCTAAATATTGTTCTTCTGCAGATAGCACGATGTTAAAAATCTGTTTCTTAAACCAGCATACAAATCATATCACGTATAGAGAATATTTGAAAACGCTATGCTTAATATTAACTTCTGGAAGAAAGATTGAAACTATAATGTTAGTTATATATCCTACCATGTGCAAGATAACTATGCATGGAATTCAGCAATTTAAATATCATTGCTTAATGTTAGTTAAAGACTTCAAGGATTCAACCAAATCATCATTCACACTTGGGACTATCTCTGAAAATCATTCTGGATGTTGAGTTGCCTCAATGTCATGAGGTTTTCTACAAACACGTGAAAACCTCTTCTGCATACACTCATCATCCAACAGAATTTCTCCTGCATTTTTTAATCTAAAAAACGTTACTACTGTTTTTTATGGAAAGCAGAAGCTTAGTTTGGTTTAGTTTAGTTTAGTTTAGATATACAGCATGGAAACAGGCCCTAAAGCCCAACGACCAATGATTATCTGTACATTAGTTCTATCCTACATTCTAGGGACAATTAACAGAAGCCAATTAACCTACAGATCTACATGTCTTTGGGATGTGTTAGAAAGCCGGAGCACCCAGATAAAACCCACATAGGTCACAGGGGGAACAGAATGTACAGATAGCCCCCGTAGTCGGATCAAACCGACACATGTAAGGCAGCATCTCTACCACCTGTCACTGTGCAGCCCCAAGCTTAGTTAAAATATATATTTCCAAAATCGGAAATCTCACCAAGGTGAAGACCAGTGCTTTCAGAAAATAATCCAGCCACTTATGCACTTTCAATGTTCTCTCTGCTCACTTCAAGCATCCATCGTGTCCGTAAAATGTATTTATATTGGCAGCTTAAAATCTTCATTGGAATTAATTCTTAAATCATATTAACCTGGAGGAAAACAATTCCCCTTAAACACATTTCTTGATTTCCTAATTTCACATTGCTGATCATTGTTGGGAGCGTTGCATGTTATTATAGCGAACAACATGCTTGGGAGCAGTTTAATTATATTATTTATTCCAAACTGAAAAAAATAATTCAGATTCTTGTTTTCATGGATCATTTCCAAGTCTCCTTTCCTTGAACCATTTCTGAATATTCCATTTTTAAAAGGAAAACCACTTTTTCTCATTTATGAAATTCCTCCATTGCTCTCTTCTCGACTGTTTCAAACGCAACATTTCCAGGTTTTTTTCCAATGGGCATTGAAAGAATAGTACTGAATGGAAAATCTATGCAATAACAAAATTTCTTTGACAAAGTGGTTGTATTTTTTCTCAACTTTTCTCCGTTCTGACAAATTCAACATTCTTCAACCTAAGATGGAGATTAATTCAAGGGCAATTTTATGTATGTCTGAATATCCCTACTATTTTTGGATAGCAGAGAGTACAATGAAAATTATTACACATTAAGCAATGTACCCACAGATTCCAAATCAGGAAGGCACAATGGTGCAGTTGGTGGAGCTGCTGCCTCACTGCATCAGAGACCTGGGTTCGGACCTGACCTTTGGTGCTGTCTGTATGGAGTTTACATGTTCTCCCTGTGACCACGTAGGTTTCTTCTGGATTCTCCGCTCCCACATCCCAAAGATATGTGTTTTGTAATGTTTGTGTGTAATTGATCTCTGCAAATTGTCCCTAACGTGCAGGGAAATGGGGATAACATATAACTAATGTGAACCGGTGTAATGTGAAAAAAATGTATGAACCAACAGTATTTTTCCTCCCGACTTAACCGCAAACTGCAATGTTCCAATCCACCGCATTCCACTAAAACCCAGTCGCTAGTTGATTTAAATGGCCATTAATTTACAGGCATTAAACACTAAATTCATTCCATTTGGCCTAGAAATTCATGAAAATTAGATTTAAAAATTATGTTATATTGTGGATTATTGTGTGAATGTTATTTGGACACTTAGGCAATTTAAAAAAAGTTTATCTTTTCTTAAGAAATGGATAGATGTTTAGATCTACTCATTGAATTTTGTAATTAGCTACAATTAGATAACTAACTAATTATATGCTTTAATTTCAAGTCATCCAAGTCATTCAAGTCATTAAAATGCTTCAATCTATAATAACTGAAAATTTCATTGAGTTCTCTTAATTTTTAAGAAAGTTATGGGCTTTTAACTGTTCTAGATCACAGCTTTTGAGTTAAGTCAATTGAAAGGCAATGGGGAACAAGATGCTAATTTCCGAGTATGAAAATGGTCATAACTTTCTTAATACTGAAGATATGAAAGTGAATTAGGTGTCAAATTAAACTTCTTATTGTGCTTTATCTGATGGGATAAATTGCAGACTTGATTTTTAAAATCCCCAAATTTTGTAACATTGCTAGTATCTCTAAACAAAAACTGCCAAATTGTGATTGCAGTCAATAACCATTATCGTTAACCTTTCCAGTTTTTCTCGTTTAGAAGCATTGGTAAAGAAGTTTAGCTAATGAACACATGCAGCTTACTGTTTTCTTAACCAAATGGCCATTCCTAAGCATGAGGCTTTCAATTTGGTCAGTATTTAACATGGTAGTATGTGTGGCATGTGTGGGCGTGTTCGCATAAAGCACAAGGGTTAAGGGAAAATTAACATTCCCTTCAGCAATTGCAAAGACCACCGAATTATTTCATTTCAGAGTCACGTGAGTGACTTCGTGAAGAACCCGCCGGTACGCATGCGCGACATATCGTCGCAACGCATTGCTGCCGACGGCTGGCGGTGGGGTGCGCTCCCCGCCAGCCCTTCATAAGGAACCGCTTAGGTGAGTGAAACTAACCTTAAGTTGGTTGGTCCTTGTTGTTTGATTTTTCTTTCAGCAAGGACATGGACGGGAGTACGAAGGGTCGAAAGACGTCCGGTCGGAGTCGTCGGCCATCTGTCCCGGCGCCCTCATTATCGACTACACCTGGGGCCGGGAGGAAGGCGGGGAAACCAGGGAGCCCTGTTCCTGCAGGTCCGGACCCGCTAACACACCGCAGCTCCGGGGAGGAGTTCGAGGAGCAGGGCTGCGGTGTGCCACCAGAGCAGGTAGACCCTGCTGCAGCATTCAGGTCACCAGCGGGCCCGTTGGCGACCTCGGGCAAGGGGTCGCGTGCAGCCGCACGGCCCTCCTCCCTCAGCCCTCCGAGCAGGGGGAGGGGAGGAGCCCGCAAGCCTAACCCTTCTGGGGCTAAGGCATTACCTGCCGCCGAGCTGCGGTCTGGTTCAACGGCGGGACCCAGGTCCACTGTGAGGTCCAGTGTCCATCCCCCAACCCTCGACGCCGGGACGGGTCGTTTGGGTAGGGTCCCGCCTCGGTCGCCGAGTCCCCCATGGATGGGAGGACGAGACCATGCGTCGGCAAGGTCCACGATGTGGGCAGCCGGCAAGCCCGCGCGGGCATCGGGTCTCCATGCTCCGGCTGGTGCCGACTCCCCGCCGCATTTGCCCTCCGTGGCAGCGGCTTCCGCTCCCACTAGACGGAGGTGGTTGAACACATCTCCCGCGCGGGAATCGCGCGGTTTCGCTTCGGCGGCTGGCAGCGACAACTACCGGCACCGAGATCGCCTCAACGAGGTGCGGGCCGATGAGAGGAGCCCCGGCAATATTTCTGAGCCGGAGGACTCCGACCACCCGAGTGTTCAGGGTGGTGGGCGTATTGACTGCATGGAGCGGCTACTGGAGCTTCTGCTACACAGTCAACAGCAGCAAGTGTCCAGCATCGACAGGCACAGGGCAGAGTCACCAGCCTCCATCGCCAGCCTCGAACAGCCAGATGAGGAAGGATTTGTCGACCCTACACCACCTCCGTCGGAATTGCCGCCGGAAGAACTACTCGATGTGGCAGCGAAGTTCGCTGCTCCACACACGACTGGGCTTCCTCTCAACCCCAAACTGGCTGCCACTGTGGACTTCCTCACAAACCATCAGCTCCAGGAGGAAGTCCTCTCTCAGGCTATCCATCGCCACAAGGCTCCGTCTAACTGCAATGCCCTCAATGTGCCTGTGGTCAATACGCTCATATGGGGCAACATCGGCGTGGCTATCCGTCATCAGGAGTTGAAACTCCAGCGGATCCTGAAGCTCCTCACGGCCGGTATTACCGCCCTTGCGCGGTCGGTCGACGGGGAAGATCTAAATCTAGACCAGGAGGATGCACTGGCACTGTTATGTGCCACCCAACATGAGATCAATGCCTTTCGTAAACACAGCATCCGCCCGTCACTCAACCCGAAGTTTGCTGGGTTGTGCAAACCACCGCCGCCACCGCCGCCCCGACAGCTCTTCGGAGAAGACCTCCCGAAGAGGGTCAAAGAGCTCGACGAGCATGCCAAGATGGTGGGACTCATGCGGTCGCAGATCGCCCCCAGACCGTCGGCCCCGAAAGCTCCACTTGCCCGGCCACGAGGCCCGGTTGCCACATCAACCAGAACTTATCCTTCGGCTCCGCCTCGCTATCACCAGGCCCAGCAGCAGCGGACTTTTTTAGGGCCAGGTCCGCAGCGGCCCCAGTGGAAAATGAAGACACCACACTATCAGCCCAACCCAGCACCTCCACGACCAACCAAACATGTCAAGGACCGCCGGTAACCATGGAGGTGAGGCGGTCTGGTTTTCATTTCTCTGTTCCTTTAACGTCACATGTTGGTGGGCGCCTCCGTTTCTTTTCTGGGGCATGGGGGACTATTACTTCCGATGAGTTTATTTTACAGAGTATTCGGGGTCATACTATTGAGTTTATTAACGGGGACATTCCTCCATCCCAGCATATGCCTAATCGGAAGTTCAGGCTGTCTGCCGTTGAACAGGCAGCAGGCTCTGCTGAGATTTTACGGTTAGAACAAAAAGGCGTGATAGAAAAAACTATGCACGAGCCAATTGAATTTGTCTCCAATATATTTACCAGGCCTAAGAAGGATGGAGGTTGTCGAGTGATTATTGATTTGACCCATTTGAATACTTTTGTAACATACACCCATTTTAAAATGGACACTTTTGAGACAGCCAAATCTTTGATTTCACATGGCTGCTTTATGGCATGCATTGATTTAAAAGATGCGTACTATTCTGTATCCATTCGGAAACATCACTGGAAGTTCTTAAAATTTGTTTGGATGGGTCAGCTCTGGCAATACAGGGCTTTGCCAAATGGGCTTACTACAGCCCCTAGACTATTTACTAAATTGTTAAAACCTATTATGGCCCAGTTACGAAAGCAGCAGCATATCGTAATGGCCTATTTGGATGATATCCTGATTATTGGCAAAACCCTGGAGGCAGCTGAACGGGGAGTTTCAGCCACTGTCGCGATTTTTAAGCGGCTGGGGTTTATTGTCCATCCAGACAAGTCCAAGTTCTGCCCTTCCCAGGTCATGGATTATCTGGGGTTCACGGTGGATTCCAATTGCATGAGGGCCGCCATACCGACTAATAAGGTTGGGGATGTCACCCAAGCATGTCAGGGTTTGGCCTGCACCAGTACACCATCAATTCGACAAACAGCTAAGGTGATTGGTAAAATCGTAGCATTGTTTCCAGCAGCCCAATACGGGCCTTTGCATTATCAAAATTTGCAAAGAGCCAAGATCTGCGCGTTAAAGCGGAACGCTGGTCATTTTGATAGACCAATGCGGCTGCCTTCTAAAGCTCAAATTGAGTTACAATGGTGGGTGCTCCATATCAGTAGCACATTCAAACCCATTATTGTGCCCAATCCGATGGTGTACTTGCAAACTGATGCAAGCTCCTGTGGCTGGGGAGCTACGGATAACTGTTCTAGTTGTGGGGGCAGATGGGACACCCTTGAGTCTACCATGTTGTTGTCACACGGGATAAACTATTTGGAGCTGCTTGCAGCGTTTCACGGACTTCGAACTTATTGTTCCCATCTTATTGATGCTCATGTCCGTGTCCAAATAGACAATACCACTGCGGTGGCATATTTAAACCATATGGGAGGTACCAGGTCGATTTCATGTGATGAATTGGCTAATACAATTTGGCTCTGGTGCATTGACAGAAATCTTTGGATTTCAGCTACCTATTTACCAGGTGAGCTCAATACTGTGGCGGACACCAGGTCACGCAAGTTTAATGACAATATCGAATGGATGTTGCATCAACAAATGTTTTCCAAAATTACAGCCAAATTTGGTCAACCAGCTATTGACCTCTTTGCGTCACGGTTGAACCATCAGGTACCAACATACGTTTCATGGGAACCAGATCCTGGGGCAATGGCGATGGATGCATTCTCGCTCGATGGGGGGAAATGGTTTTTCTATGCATTCCCCCCGTTTTGCCTCATCAGTCGGGTATTGCGCAAAATCCAGATGGATGCTGCCAAAGGCATTCTTATTATACCCGACTGGCCCACGCAGCCATGGTATCCGGTGGTCTTTGACATGATCAGTCAGCCTTGGGTCCTCTTGGAGGGTTGCCCACAATTGGTTACTCACCCTGTGTCAGGGGAGCCACATCCCTGCCATCGCTATTTAAATTTATTGGCTTGCAGGTTCTAACCAGGCCATTGCTGCAGTATGGCCTCTCAACTCGAACCATGGATACCATTGGAGCGTCGTGCCGGGAGTCGACCAGGCGAAGATACCTTTCCCACATCAGGAAATGGGAAGCCTACTGTAGCCGCTCTCGCATCACCTATGACGATGCATCCATAGCTGACGTCCTGGAATTCCTTGCGGGGTTGCACCATGATGAACACTTAAGCTACAGTGCCATCAACAGCGCCAGAAGTGCGCTGTCATTCTACCTCCAGATTGAGGTAGGATCCAACAGGCTAGTGTCCAGAATCATGCGGGGTATATTTAATATGAATCCGCCTACACCACGCTATAACATCACCTGGGATGTCAGGGATGTACTAACCCTGCTCAGGTCGTGGTGGCCCATGCAAGGGCTACAACTGGACAAACTCACCATGAAGCTGGTGATGTTACTAGCACTGACTTCAGCACAGAGGGTACAGACGCTACATAAACTCCGCGTCGACAAGATGATCTCTACCCCTGAAGAAGTAGTCTTCTTTATTGATGAGCTACTAAAGCAGCATAGACCTGGGTGCACAGGGCTGCAGCTGAAGTTCCCGGCATACCCCGCAGATGCTAGGCTATGTTTAGCCGCCCATATCCGCCACTATGTCAAGGTGACGGAACGCATCAGAGGAATGGAGAAATACCTGCTTGTCACTCACAAGAGACCTCACCATCGAGTGACAGTCCAGACGATATCCAGGTGGCTCCGGGTCGTCTTGGGTAAGTCAGGTATTGACACTAATGTGTTCAAGTCTCATTCCACCAGGGCTGCATCGACGTCGGCGGCGAGGGTCATGGAGGTGCCCATGGACCATATTCTCGCCACAACAGGATGGGCGAATGAAGCTGTGTTCCAGCGATTTTACAATAAGCCTGTTGCTGCTCCCCTACAGTTTGCGGAGGCCGTGCTGAACGCAGGGCAAGAACGTGGGGATGTCCCCGAATAAGGGGGTTTTGCTGTGTTGTTAATAAATATTCTTTTGTTTTTCAGTATAACCTGGTTTTCAGCAACTTGTTTACTCCCATCCATCCTTGCTAGTGGTGTATCAGCATGGACGTGGTCCAGGGCGTGTAATCACAGAAGCTTTGAAGTCTTCACGAAGTCACTCACGTGACTCCGAAATGAAATAGTAAGATTGAACGAGAACTTACCAGTTCGAAGGTTGATCTTTATTTCATGAGGAGTTGCTGTGAGGGATTTCGTGCCCTCCGCTCCCAACCCTCGATCATTCTCAACTGGTAATTAGAGTCTCTTCAATCTTCCTATGCCAAGTCATTTCTGTTGTTGTTTCTGTGATTCCACACCGCTACTTTGAAGAATGTCGCGCATGCGTACCGGCGGGTTCTTCACGAAATCCCTCACCGCAACTCCTCATGAAATAAAGATCAACCTTCGAACTGGTAATTTCGTGTTCAATCTTACTATTCTGTGTCATATTTGTTTCTCATGTGTGACAGATAAGTTGGTAATGTGCTGACATTGCACTTCAGTTTCCGACTTGCATAACATCTGACTGACGCAAGGGTCAATTGGATCTAACCCTTCCATACGTCAGGGAGCGCAGTATTGGTACACTTACAATGATGTAACTCTCAAGACCAGTGCACACAGGAGTCAGACCAAATGATGAAATTGGTATGGCATTAAGTGTCCAGGTCAGGATGATGTGGAGCTTTAAGATGATGCTGTTTCCACAACATTACTTTGAGTCAATGCTACTGAAACAACCATGATTAGATGCTGCTTCTCAGGTTCTTGAAAGTCAAATTGTTCAGGAGACAGCAGGCGCAATGCAAATCTAAATTTGCAGACTCCACAAAGGAGCAACATCCATGGTTTGCCGCACAAATTGGAAGCCATGTTGCCAGCAAACATGTGAACACTTGAAGGAACAAAGGAGGACACGGCATGGGGGGACCGCTGTGAGGAGAGGAGAACAATGGACAATGGAGACACTGTGTGGGTGGAGAGGGAGGGAGAGGAGGAAGATCAAAGCAAGACCAGGCGTGGATACCGTGTATACTTTGTAATTTTGTCAGTGCACTTTTGTGGTGACTTTTGCATACCTTGGGTATGTAAGCAAAGTATTTCACTGTGACTTGTCACATGTGACAATAAAGTATTCATTTTTTCATTCAACAGCCAGGACATCCGAGAGCAACCTGAAACCAAATGCAGACGTACAATGTGTCACTTACTAGAGTAAGTGACAACAACTTCAATGTTTTTACTATGATACCATCAAGACCAGGTAACTCAGAGAGTAGTACTCAGAATAGATACCTTGCTAATCAGTTGTGCAACTGAGGGAGTGGTTGAGAAAGAGGGATAACGTAAAACTGGTGTGAACAGGTTTGTGTGGAGGGCCTGTTTCCATGCTGTATCAGTAAACCAAACTAAACTGTGACATCAGGTCAGTTTCCCTTTTAACCTAACATTAAATGCAGTATAATGTAAATAAATGTGAAGTTATCCACTTTGGCGGCAGGAACAAGGAGGCAGATTACTATCTCAATGGTGTCAGATTAGGAAAAAGGGAAGTGCAACGAGACATGGCTGTCCTTGTACACCAGTCACTGAAAGTAAACATGCAGGTACAGCAGGCAGTGAAGAAGCTAATGGCATGTTGGCCTTCATAGCGAGAGGATTTGAATATAGGAGTAAAGAGGTCCTTCTGCAGTTGTTCAGGGCCCTAGCGAGACCACATCTGGAGTATTGTGTGCAGTTTTGGTCTCCTAATTTGAGGAAGGACATCCTTGCTATTGAGGCAGTGCAGTGTAGGTTCACGAGGTTAACCCCAGGGATGGCAGGACTGTCATATGAGGAAAGATTGGAAAGAGTGGGCTTGTATTCACTGGAATTTAGGATGAGATCCTACAGAAACGTATAAAAAGGACTGGAGAAGCTAGATGCAGGAAATATGTTCCCAATAATGGGGGAGTCCAGAACCAGGGGCCACAGTCTAAGAATAAAGGGGAAGCTATTTAAAACTTAGATGTGTAAAAACATCTAAGAGAGATGTGAATTTGTCGAATTCTCTGCCACAGAAGGCAGTGGAGGCTAATTCACTGGATGAATTTAAAAGAGTTAGATAGAGCTCAATGGATATGGAGAGAAGGCGGGCACGGGTTATTGATTGGGGATGAAAAGCCATGATCAAAATGAATGGCGGTGCAGGCTTGAAGGGCCAAATGGCCTCCTCCTGCACCTATTTTCTATGTGTCTATGTTAAAAGAACGAGTTGTGTTTCACTTCAAAAGGGTATGTTTGCTATTTATTCATGACCAAAAATCGAGAACTTGAAAAGACATCATATTCGAGTGAAGTCATGTTGTAAAATTTATTTTAAATTTGGTACTTTCAATAAATTTTCCTTTATTCTTTCTCCTGTGATCTCTTCAAGATTAAATAAAATGCTTTTTACTAGATTAAGCATTTGCGTTTCCCAATGGGAATAATAAAAGAGAGATGAGTATTTGGAATGTCTTGGCTGGAATTATGCTCCAGCATTAGTTAAATACCTACTCTTTACTGCCATTTCCTCTGAGGTAAGTTCTTTTTAAAGCACTCAAAGTACTGAAAGATCCCATTCATTGCACTGTTATTATAATTATATCAGTTTTTATTGAATTACTTGGACAGATATGTTCTTATTGATGGAAAATAAAATGTATGCGGTCTTGTTCCTCTGCTCAATACACTGGTGCGAATGCTATAAAATGGGGATAGAAGCAGGAGCAAGGAAATATGATACCAATTGTAAAAGCAGACCGGGGATGTGTTGTTTCCAGCCTCACATCAGCCAGTGACGTTCTTGGATTAATTCATCGTAAAAAAAAACATAACTATGGTTTCTCTGTAGTGGAAATCTTCCCAGCAAAGCCTATTAAACGTACAGACAATGTTCTAGAAATTCCTGGGATTTATCAGGAAAACAGACAGGGCTGGTAATATTCCACCCAGGGAGTAATCTTCCAATTTTCAATATACGCAAATCAGATACTTAGAACTACGCGCTGATTAATGATTTGCTTTTTTCTACTAATTAACTTTAGAATGGGGGTGGCATGGTGGCACAATGGTAGAGTTGCTGCTTTACAGTTCCAGAGGCTCTCTGGTTCAATCCTGACCTCAGGTGCTGTCTGTATGGAGTTTGTACATTCTCCCTGTGACCGCGTGGGTTTTCCCCGGGTGCTCCGGTTTCCTCCCACACTCCAAAGATGTACAGGTTTGTAGGCTAATTTGGCCTAATTTGAAAATTGAAAATTGTCCCTAGTGTGTAGGATAGTGCTAGTGTACAGGAATCGCTTGTCGACACGGACACGGTGGGCTGCAGGGCCTGTTTCCGTGGTGTATCTCTGAAACTAAAACTGAAATTACTTGAAAATCAAAAGAAAACCGCAGATGCTAGAAATCTGTAAGAAAAACAGTAGACACTGAAAGATTAAACTTGTTTCTCTCTCCACAGAAGCTCCCTGGCCTGAAGAGTGCTTCCATAGTCATGTATTCCGGAATGTTTTTATTTTTCCAGCTACAGCAAAAACTTGGCGGTCCAATGACTTTCTTCATTCTTAGACAGTCCCGTGAGATTGAGACTGACTTGCTGGCACACTTACTGGAGGTTGGCTGCGTGAGGCTTTTTATAATTTGGGCAAGGCATTGCACACCAGCTACCGCATGGATTGCTTTAGATGATCAACTGGGATAAACTACATCCCACATGGGGCCTGACTACTTAATGTCAAAAAACCTATTGTATTTTGGCAAACGGTAAGCATGAAGCTGCTCTGTACTGTTTTGTTTTTGAGATTTATGTGCTGCAAGGTTAGTTTTTAATGCACATCCCTTATTAATCGGTGCTGCTGGTGAGCTGAATTCCTGAACTGCTGCAGTGCTTGTGGGGGTTGCATGCTCACTATCCTCTTGGGTAAGGGGTTTCACTACATTGACCCGGTGGTAATAAAGGAACAGTGATAGATTTTCCCTTTAGAGATACAGCATGGAAACGGGACCGTCAGCCCACTGAGGCTGTATCGACAACCAGGCACTCCGTACACCAGCACTATCCTACATGCTAGGCACAATTTACAATTTACAGAAGACAATTGACCTACAAACCTGCATGTCTTTGGAGTATGGAGGGAAACCAGAGCACCCGAGAAAACCCACAGGTAGTCACGGGGAGAACGTGCAAGCTACGTACAGACACCGCCCGTGACCAGGATCGAACCCAGGTCTCTGGCGCTGTAAGGCAGCAACTCTACCACTGCGCCACTGTTGCACTTACGAGATAACTTACGTGATGGGAGTGCTTTCATGTGCCTGCTTCTGTCACCTTGTTCAGGGAATTCAATGGTTCTGGTTGTGCCACCTTGATGAGAAACTGCCACATACTTCACCAACGGTTCACAACGTAACCACTATTCACCGCAGGGGAGGGGAGTGAACAGATATTCACAGTGAGTTTCCAGTCAACAGCATGCTTTGCCCTGGTCGATGCCAAGCTTCACATGTTCACTTTCAAGAAAATGGAGAGTATGCCACCCCACGTCTGACCCCGGCCTTCCAGAAAATATGACTTTGTGGTATCAGGAGGCGAATCCTTCACAGCGGGATACATCACATCTGAACTTTCCTGGTAGCTGTAAACTTTTGTGGTTCATCCAATTATGTTATTTTGTCAAAAGAGATCCCAAGATGTTAATGGTGGAGGATATGACGTGCACATTTCATGAAGCACAATTAGGTTCTCTCTTGTTGAAGATGATGATTGCCTGCCATTTGTGTTGTGTAAGTATAATTGTCAAGTGAACATCATCCAGGGTCTTGCTGCATCACGAACATGGATTGATTCATTGCCTGAGGAATGGAGTCAATCATTGATCCACTTCTGACGGATCCACTTCTTATGATGGAAGTACGATCAACCACATAGCATCTGATAATGGCTGGTTCTAGTACACTGCCCTGTGTACTCCCTACAACAGTACTCAGTGAATGAGATGATTCCTCTCTGACAACTACTGCACCCTAGCTTCACAACTCGCAACTCTCTAATTTTTTTGTCTCACACCTTGCGTGTCTTCATCTCTGGCCTTTGTCCAGAAATCTGTCTCCCAGAACACCCCCTCATTTGGGTTTAAGAAAGATCATCGAAGGTACACAAAAATGCTGGTGAATCTCAGCGGGTGCAGCAGCATCCATGGAGCGAAGGAAATAGGCAACGTTTCGGGCCGAAACGTCTGAAGAAGGGTTTTGGCCCGAAACGTTGCCTATTTCCTTCGCTCCATAGATGCTGCTCTGCCCGCTGAGTTTCTCCAGCATTTTTGTGTACCCTCATTTAGGTTGACTTCTGACCTGCCACACTTTAACCTGCCCCTCCACTCTTCTTGTTTTTTTTCCCACCCACCCCTATAATCATTCTGCAGGGTCTTTACCCAAAATATCACTTATCCACCTGACCCGCTGAGTTACTCCAGCATTTTATGTCTCTCCTTGGCAAACCAACCTCTTCAGTTCATTGTTTCCACCTGCCCCTAATATGAGTTATGATTTCAACTATTGAAGAGTTTTCCCCTTGAATCCCATTGACTTGAAGGGTTCCTTGGTACCACACACAATGGCACAATAGTAGAGTTGCTGCCTTACAACTGCAACAGACCCAGGTTCAATCTTGACTAGAGGTGCTGTCTGTATGGAGTTTGTACGTTCTCCCTAAGACCGCACGAGTTTTCTTGGTGCTCGGGTTTCCTCCCACATTCCAAAGATGTGCAAGTTTGCAGGTTAATTGGCTTCTGTAATTTGTCCCTGGTGTTTAAGATAGAACTAGTGCAGCACTGATCACTGGTTGGTGTGGACTTGGTGGGACGGAAGGCCTGTTTACACGCTGAATCTCTAAACTAAACTGAACTAAGTTAAGTTCCCTTGATGTAATGTGGCCTCACTTTCCAGTGGCAATGAATGGCTGATTACTTTGCTGGATGTTGATAATAAGTAATTCTGCAGCTAAGCTTTAAGTATGCTTTGGTCTGCCTGGCAGCATCTTCCTAAAATGTACAACTTGGAAGTTAGTTGTAATATTTCCTATGTCGTGGTCTACGAGACTAATAAGCGGAGTCTAGGAAAATACTTCAGTTTCAAGACCAAGTTATATGCTTTGTATAAATAATCATACATAGTTGACGATGAAAGGAATTGTTCTCAATTTTCTCAGAGGCTCACTGGCTTCCAGCATTCTCATTCATCAGGATAATTGTATTTTCATATGGGTCAGCACTTTCAAGACTTATTTAAAAAGTAGCAATATTTTATTATTAATCACGTCCAGTATTGCATGCCTGACTCTGTGGGAGGGAAAATAAACATATTTTGCTTTTGCCTTATTTATTCCCCCATTTTGCATTTAAACATAGAGCCATAATTAGGCAACTCAGAAGCATTTCTAACTTAGGAGTTTATGCAATGGGAAAGAAAAACATTTTGAAAACATTTATTTAGTTCATGTAAGCACATGAGCATTTCTTTGGTTCAAGTAAGCACATTTCTTGAGTTCATGTAAGTATGGGTGTCAGGGGTTATGGTATGCAGGCAGGGGAATGGGGTTAGGGGGGAGAGATAGATCAGCCATAATCGAATGGCGGGGTAGACTTGATGGGCCGAATGGACCTAATTCTGCTCCTATTATTTATGGCCTTATGAACTTCCCAGCACCATGTCTGAACCATAAACAGTGCTAACTGTACAACTTACATTAAATCTACACCAATTCTATTTTATTCCCTCACTTTCAAACCAACTCCTCCATTCACCTGCAGCAGGAAATAAATGTACAGAGACCAATTAACCAATTGAGTTGACCAGGTTTGGATACAGGAGGAAACCGGAGCAACTGGAGGAAGCCCATGTGGTCACAGATCATGCAAGCTATGGAGAGACAGCATCTGAGGTTCCCAGGTAGCTGGAGACATGAGTCGGCTGTATCAGAATGCTGCCTTGTTGTGTCGTATTAGTATCATTCTATCTATTAGTATTTGAATTGTGATCTGCTCATTGCGTTTTCCCATGATCTAATTTTTATTACCTTGCCCCATAGTGGTGAAGCGATCAACAATTGAAACCTGACTTCAGAGCCCAAACCAAACTTCAACCAATTAGACACCGCCCACTTGATGTAGAATTTCGATGGAATAATGCACGGGATCAACCGTAGAGTTGCTGCCTTACAGCGCCAGAGACCCGGGTTCAATCCTGACTACAGATGCTGTCTGTACAAAGTTAGTACGTTCTCTCTGTGACTACTTGTGTTTTCCCCGCATTCCAAAGACGTGCAGGTTAGTAGATTAATTGGTTTTGGTGAAATTGTAAATTATCCCTCGTGTGTAGTGGGATAGTGCTGCAGGTTGCCAGTTGGGTGATTGCTGGTCGGCGTGGACTCAGTGAGATTTTAGAGATACATGTTTCCGCATTGTATCTGTAAAGTCTAAAGTTCAATCCTGACTCATGACTGTGTGGAGTTGGCACATTCTCCCTCTGACCACATGGGATTCCACTGGGTGCTCCAGCTTTATCCCACATTTGTACTGGAAGGTTAATAGGCCACTGTAAATTTCCTCTAGTGAGTGGTAGAATCTGGGGTGACCTGATGGGAATGTGGGAGGAAAAAATAAGTTGGAATTAACATAAGGTCAGTGCAAATAGATGATTGATTGTTTTCGGTTCAATCAAATTTTGAATGTTGTTTTCTTCTTTTTCGATTTTTACAATGTACCGGCCAAACCTTTGCTGCTATCTCACCAGGCAACTGATATCCAATGCAGAGACCTTTATCTGAATGACCCCGTAGCTCTGCTCTTGCTCCCCCTACCCCTAGTCGCAACAGGAACAGAGTCCCCCTGGTCCTTACCTTTCACCCCATCAGCCATCGCATACAACACATAATCCTCCGACATTTTCGCCACCTCGAATGGGATCCCACCACTAGCCACATCTTCCCATCTCCATCCCTTTCCACCTTCCACAGAGACCGTTCCCTCCACAAATCCCTGGTTAACTCATCCCTTCCCACCCAAATCATCCCCTCCCCAGGTACCTTTCCCTGCAACCGCAGGAGACGCAACACCTGTCCCTATACCTCCTCCCTCGACTCTGTCCAGGATCCCTGACAGTCCTTTCAGGTTAGGCAGAGGTTCACTTGCACCACCTCCAACCTTATCTACTGTATCCGTGGTTCAAGTTGTGGACTCTTGTACATTGGCGAGAACAAACATAGATTAGATTCACTTAACACCTTCGCTCAATACGCCTGGACCTACCTGATCTCCTAGTTGCCAAACACTTTAATTCACCTTCCCATTTCCACGCTGACTTTTCTGTCCTGGGCCTCCTCCATTGTCAGAGTGAGGTCAAACGCAAATTGGAGGAACAGCACCTCATATTTTGTTTGGGCAGCTTACAACCCAGTGGTATGAATATTGATTTCTCTAACTTCCTCGCATCCCCCCTCTCTCCATCCCTCCTGCACCCAAGTGGTACTAGCTTCAAAGTCGTCTTGTTGAGTCTCATTGTCTGTAACTCGTTTTGACCCAGCTGACAACTGACAAGGGCCTGTTTCCCTTACCATCGCTACTTCTTTGCATATCTTTTATTCATTTGTTCTATATCTCTCTGTATCACCATCTGTATTTCTTGTTTCCCTTTCCCCTGACCCTCAGTCTGAAGAAGGGTTTTGACTCAAAATGTCACCTATCGCTTTCTCCAAAGATGCTGCCTGTCCTGCCGAGTTACTCCAGCTTTTTGTGCCTATCTTAGGTTTAAACCAGCATCTGCAATTCCTTCCTACACATATAAAACAGTTGCATTTTGCCGAGTTTGGCTGCTAATCACAAGTGATTGCAAAGGCGAGGAACATCTTACTATGTGCAATCTGCAGTTTTTATTGACTTCCACATTCTGACCTGCTTTGATTGCAAACAGAATTTTTATAGCAATGTTTAATCTCTCATCAACAGACTGACATGCAATTCCCATTCAAATCTGACTTTGACATGTAGCCAGGGAATCAGTTTAATCTCCCCCATAAAAAACAGGGCACTGAGATGCAAAAAGCTTCACTGCACTGGAAAAAATAGTTGTGGTCCCACTGAATTTGACTGAACGGAGCCAGTAATCCTGCATGAAAGAGATATTCAGTCCCAGTGATGCATGGTGAAAAATATGCAGACATCAGTGTCTCGCGTGAAAGAGATGCTGCAATCACATGCCCAGCTATGAGAGAGATGCAGGTAAACACTGACTCATCACGGGAGAGACACAGGCTCCAATAATGAGACGTGGAAGAGATATTTGGGCAACTGCTTCGGGGAGAGTATGGAGAAAGAACTTATTTATACAGGATCACAACTAAAGGCCAACATTTCCACGCACGTCTGGCTGCAGTGTGTAACTGCACAAGTTATGGAAGTGTAAGTTATTCCAATGGTTGTCACCAGCTACTGGTAAACCCCAATTTCCCCCAAGAGCATTTAGTGGGAGAAAAGATGCTGTGTGTTGTATACTGTAAAACAGGATTCTAATGGCAGCAACTACCAATGTCTACATTCCTGCATGATTTTATTGCAGCAAATGAACGTTGCTGAATAAATCAACTGAGACAAGAAGAAAATTACATTTTAAAAACAGAATCAAAGCAAAAAATATTCAATTCAACAGCTGGTCATGATATTGGTGTGTTTATTCAAAACAGCTGGAATACTGTACGCTAATTACTATCAATTAAATCAAACAGAATTCTTCAGTGTCATGTTAGCACTGTGTACGTGCTGAGCCTCTGGGAAACTGCCTCACAGCTAGTATACAAACAAAACTGTTTTTCACTAACAAATAATGGCAGATGCATCCATGATCTTCCACCCATTCGCTGCTGTTCCCCAAAATGAGTTTCCTCGCTGGATATGACAAGATCAGCATTTATTGTCCATCGCTGGCATTCCTCAAACTTAAAAGTTAAAAATACTGCAGATGCTGAAAAGCTGAAATTTAAAAAAAAAGAAAATACTGGAAATAGTTGGTAGATCAGGCAGCGTTCGTGGAAACAGAAACAGAATGAACACTTTCAGGTTCTAGCGCGGCACAGTGGCACAATGGCAGAGCTGCTGCCGTACAGCAGCAGACACGCAAGTTTAATCCTGTCTATGCTGCTGTCTTTATGGAGTTTTTTACATTTTTCCTCTGACCGTGTAGGTTTTCTCCGGATGCTCCGGTTTCCTCCCACACTCCAATGACGTGCAGGTTTGTAGGTTAATTGGCTTCTGTAAATTACCCCAGGTATGCAGGATAGAACTAGTGTACCGTTGATCACTGGTCGGTGTGGACTCAGTTGGGCCAAAGGGCCTCTTTCCACGTTGTATCTCTAAACTAAACTAAACCAAATTACACCTCACACAAGGGTTATTTCTGTGCCTGAACTTGTTATCTCAACAATCACAATTTCCAATATTTGTCATGCTTCCCTGTCCTTCATCTGAATAAATGATCCAGTCAGAAGAAGGGACCCAACCCAAAATGTCACCTATCCATCCACTCCACAGACCTGCTAAGTTCCTCCAGCACTTTGTGTCTTGTCTCTTGAATAAACTAATGTTGTGACTAAAATAGATAGTCGTGACCCCCAGATGCAGCACATTATGCGCATTTTTACGCGAGTTCTGCAGTCACATTGTTCTGAAAACCGTAAAAACTCAACACCCAGAGAGTGCACACCAGCTGTGAGAGAGGAGCTATGATCTCTGTGGCAACCTTGATGATTTCCTTCAAGTCAGCGAACATCATCATTTGTGGAAGGTTCAATACAAACACTGTTCTGCTACCCCTCCCTGAGCTATCCTCCCCGCTTCCTCTTACAGCTTCCCTCCAGCTAGTAGGCCTTGAAGCTTCGACTTTGCCCAATAGAGATACAGTGTGAAAACAGGCCATGCAGCCTAATGAGTCCGTACCAAGAAACTATTCCTGAACAATAATGGGCCTGTCCCAAGTAGGCGACTTTTTAGGCGACTGCAAGAGACTATGCAGTCGACACATGGTCGCCACATGTTCGCGGGTGGTTGCCGGGGAGTTGCCTGCATGGTCGTGAGGAGTTCCCGCATTCTGGGAACTAGTCACGGCCTCATTATGGTCGCTGTGAATTTTTCAACATGTTGAAAAATTAGCGACGACTAGAATGAAGCCGCCATGGAGAGTAATGAGAATTCTTGTGCTGTAGGTGCATCACCAGGAGGCCCTAGTGGGTTGACAGTCGCCGGCAGTCCACTGAAAAATCGCCTAGTGGGACAGGCCCATAAAGCTATCCTACACACACTAGGGAGAACAATTTTGTTTATGAAAGCCAATCAACCTATAAACCTGCACGTCTTTGAAGTATGAGAGGAAACTGGAGCACCGGAAAAAACCCACGCAGGTCACAGGTAGAACGTACAAACTCCGTATGGACAGCAGTGATGAACAGGATGGAACCTGGATCTCTGGTGCTGTGAGGCAGCAAATCTACCGCAACGCCATAATGCCGCCCCTGCTGAAATGATTCTTTTTAATGTCCCAGCTTCAAATGATAACTTATTGTTACTTTCTCTGCTGCTCTTCTGTTTTGGAGTATTTTCTGTAGGAAGGAACTGCAGATGCTAGTTTACACCGAAGATAAACTGCTGGAGTAACTTAGCGGGTCAGGCAGCATCTCTGGAGAAAATACATAGGTGATGTTTTGGGTCGGAACCCTTCTTCAGTGTCTTGCAGTATTTTCTGTTGCCTCTCATTCTCTCTCAATATCTCCAGGACCCCGTTTGCCTTTCACTGGGCCTGAATGTTCGGGTTCCTCACTCACCCTGTAGACAGGATCACTAACTTACTGTCATCTCTGTAAAACTCTATCATTGCCTCATCTCCATTGCTTCCTCAGTATCCACACTCATCACAATGTCCTGACCATTTAATTCGGTCTAGCTGTGAGCTTACTGTGGTTTTTTGTCAAGGTAGCATCCACGGTCTGAAAACAATTTGTCATGCATTCCCCAACATCATTGTTAACTTCCATGGCATTCCGAGCACCTCTTTAGGTGAACATATTCCCTAGTCGCTATGCAACCATGTTCTGTGGTTCTTTATATCAGCCATTTTGTTTGCCTGGACCTCGCTGGCACTAGATGTCCAATTTTACTACTGAGTTGTAACTGTACTGATTTACCACAAGGCTGTTGTAAATGGACTGATGGAAACTGTGTGACTACCCTAACATTGGTGACATGGGCCCCTGTCTTTTGCCAATGTGCCCCTGCATTCCCTTATTTCAGTGGTTCAGTGGCCCCTTGCTGATGGAAAAGACACAGCAACACTACCATTACTGACCCTACAACTTGCTCAATAATTGCATGTCTGCAGCTACAGCTGGCGGAATTAATTGAAAGATACAACGTGGAAACTCTAGTCCCACCTGCCTGCGTTTGCTCCATACGGTATCCCTCTAAACCTGTCTTATCTATATACCTGTCTAATTGCACTGGTTGCAAAATGAATAAAAGTAAATGGCATGGAAGACATTTATATCTATATACTAGACAAAGTGGAACCCGTTGGGTCACAGCATCACACGGGAGGGCTGGTCCCCCAATGCAATATTCCACCTCTCCACCAATTCCAATATTGGTGGCCAGTGGGGGGGGGGGGCTTTCTGGAGCATTAGTACGGGTGTTGTGGGCTGACGGGACTGATTTCCAGAGGGCTAGTATGGACATTGTGGACCGAATGGATTCTTGGGCTGGCGGCTCAGTCACTCAAGCCTATTGTGCTGGCAGCTCACTCACTCACAGTTGGTGGGCTGGCAGTTGACTCACGGCTATTCCTTGAAATTCCATTGCAAGCAGGGTGCAAGGCCACCAAATTCAAATGCAGTTTCTTACCACTTCAAGCACAGTGCAAGGCCACCAAATTCAAGTCCAGTTTCATACCATTTCAAGCAGGGTGCAAGGCCACTAAAGATAGCAAGTCGTGACCTCTCCCTCCTCCATCTTGCAGAGACTGAGCCACGCCCACATTTCTGGGCTTTATAGTCCTTCCCCCCTCCCACCAGAAGACGCGTGGCCTTCATGGCAGGAGAGAGAATCTCAACATTTTTAAATCAGTAATAACTCTTTTATTTTTCATCGATGGGGAAAATCCTCGGCACCTGATGAGCGGAGGGGGACTTTGAGTAAGATGGCCAAAAATCACAGCCGTACACGGTAGCGTTTTTCCTAAAATCAATATACAGCGCAAACAGGAAGCGGTCAAGATTAGACTTTTAATTATATAGACGGCAAGGCAACTTTAGCATTCTCAAACCAACTTTTCAATTAGGCAAGGCAACATTTGCATTCTCAAACCAACTTTTCAATTAGGCAAGGCAACTTTAGCGTTCTCAAACCAACTTTTCAATTAGTCAAGGCAACTTTAGCATTCTCAAACCAACTTTTCAATTAGGCAAGGCAACTTTTGCATTCTCAAACCAACTTTTCAATTAGGCATGGCAACTTTAGCTTTCTCAAACCAACTGTTCAATTAGGCATGGCATTCTCAAACCAACTTTTCAATTAGGCATGACATTCTCAAACCAACTTTTCAATTAGGCAAGGGATTCTCAAACCAACTTTTCAATTAGGCAAGGCAACTTTAGCATTCTCAAACCAACTTTTCAATTAGGCAAGGCATTCTCAAACCAACTTTTCAATTAGGCAAGGCAACTTTAGCATTCTCAAACCAACTTTTCAATTAGGCAAGGCATTCTCAAATCAACTTTTCAATGAGGTAAAGCATTCCCAAAATAACTTTTCAATTAGGCAAGGCAACTTTAGCATTCTCAAACCAACTTTTCAATTAGGCAAGGCAACTTTAGCATTCTCAAACCAACTTTTCAATTAGGCAAGGCATTCTCAAACTAACTTTTCAATTAGGCAAGGCATTCTCAAATCAACTTTTAAATTAGGCAAACAATTCTCAAACCAACTTTTCAATTAGGCAAGGCAACTTTAATTAGGCAAGGCAAATTATGTAGCCGAGATCATCACACAAACAGTCTCAGTATAACCAACAGGCCACCAGCATAATCAAGGATCAATCTCACCCCGCTCACTCCCTCTTCTCCCTTCTCCCATCAGACAAGATGTGCAGTAGTTTGAGATCGCACATCTGCAGATTCAGGGACAGTTTCTTCTTAGCGGTTATTCATTCAACTGAATGGTCCTCTCATCAGCTAGAGTGTGGTCCTAACCTCCTATCCACCTCATTGGAGACCTTTGAGGTATTTTCAATTGGACTTCAATATTACACCTTTGCACTATATGTTGTGCAAATATCCTTTATCTGTGTAATGCGGACGGCTCCATTGTGTTTATGTAGTATTTTCTTTGACTGGATTGTGCCATACAAAAGCTTTTCTCACTACCTTGGTACACATAACAATAATAACAAAGTAAATAGTTGACCATAATCTCATTTGACTTTGTGAACAATATACTTTACAGTAGAATTCCGAAGACAATCACTAACAAGGTAGCCATTAAGAAAGAACATAAATAGCAACATCAGAAGTGGGCATTTCATTTAGCAATATATCGAAGCTCAAATATATCTCTTGCAAATAAAGCTATCAGGAAAAATCCTATCTAGATGCCCATGGTGTGAAGCCTCACCCTATCAAGAGACTAGAAGTCAGCTTGCCTGTTTGGGTTTAGGCTTTAGAGATACAGTGTAGAAACAGGCCCTTTGGACAACCAGGTCCACACCCACCAATGATCACCTGGTAAACTAGTACTATCCTACACACTAGGGACAATTTACGATTTTTACCGAAGCCAATTAACCTACAAACTTGTACGTCTTTGGAATGTGAGAGGAAATCCAGAGAAAATCCACGTGGTCACAGGGAGAACATACAAACGCCATACAGACTGCACCCATAGTCAGGATCGAACGCGGATCTCTAGTGCTCTAAAGCAGCAATCGAACTGCTGCAGCACTGTGCCACCCCAAATGGATGGCGTGCCCATTTGGAAAATTCACATCTTCTAATCCACTAACTGCTGCAAAACGGCAATACATGTTCAGATAGTTTGCACACCAAATTGGAATATCATGTAATGTTTCTGTGGAGGTAAAGGGATGCTCGTGTCTCAGCTTGCCACCCTGCATCAAAATCAGGGTCACAACTCGAAATATCGACCATTTCTTTGCCTCCACAGATGCTGCTTGAACCGCTGAGCATCTGCAATCTTTTGTTTCTTCATCTAGGCAGTTACACTGCATTAAGATGGTCTGCTAAAATAATCTATGAATTTACGGAGGGCGATTTGAACAAGGAATTATTTTAAAGAGCGCCTTTGATATCTGCTCAAGTAGGCCAAGTGTGACAAGACACAATCTCAACTTTGGCAAAAGATTTGAATGCAGCATGTACACGATTAAGCCCCCTCTACATCAGATGACTGGGAATTCCTTCCTCAGCCCTTGCAAAATGTCAAGTCTCCAACTGTCTGGCATTGAATTCAAAGAAACATTTTTCTTTACTTCTTGGAGGATTTACAGATCTGTATAAGTTTTGAAGCTAGCAGGGGAACGCTTTTTGTTTTCTCCTTTGCTATGGGTTATTGGTGGTTATTCAATGAGGTAGAGTTACAGAAAACAAAATCTTCAAAACCATGATCAGCCATATTGAGTGTCAAATTTAGTGCCAAAAAACACTGAGTCAGGTCAGATTTTTATGCAATTGTTTGTAATCTTCAAAGAAAGTCGTAAGAATATTGCATCGATAAAATGCTTAAAAAAGACTGCTAACACATTTATAGTGCCATTCCTCATACTGCAAACAGATCAAGCTTGCAAGATCATCATGAGATATGATGGTGGCATTTGAGAGGCTTTAAATAGGCACATGGACATGTAAGTCATGGAGGGATGTGGACCACGTACAGGCAGAGGGGATTACTTTAACTTGGTACGTTTGGCAGGGTTGTTGTGGGCAGAAAGGCCTATCCATGTGCTCTGGTGCACTATGTTTTATGTTCAATCTGCCCTTCAATTTTGGATTTGTTCAAGTCAGTCAATTTGCCTGGGCAATTATCCTTCCTCAGAAATGAGGAGTAATATTGGGTGAACAATGTACTGTATCTTTACTTCAATTGCACTGAAGCTGGGTCCATAATTGAGAATCTTGTTGTGAAGTAAAATATGCTGGAGAGGCTGATTCAGATGAGTAGGATTCACCAATGTAATGGCAGCAAAGAACCTTGAAGTCTGGCAAAAAATAAGTGTTCTAGAAAGCAACACTACATTACACGGGCAATATAGCTAGGGAAGAGACTTCAAGGACGATTCAGTGGTGCAGTGGTAGAGCTGCTGCCTCACAGCATCAGAGATCCCGGTTCGATCCTGACTACAAGTGCTGTTTGATTTTCACCAGGTTCTCCGGTTCTCTGACACATCAGCAGGTTAACTAGCCTCTAGTGTATAGGATAAGAAAGTGGGATAACATAGCAAAAATTAGAGTTTTAGTTATGTATAGATAGATAGACATGGAATAGATAGATAGATAGATTCCTTTCCTAACACATTGCTTCTATTCTATCCAGTTTACTTGCTGCAAGATGCTGCTAAAAAGTCTTTGGCCATTTGGGTTGGTACCTTTAAATCGGTCTCAGTGTCTAATTTTCTTTGCTAAAACCCATTGTAAAGTGCATAAGGATAAATTACGGTATTAAAGGCCCGACCCACATAAATACATTTTTTGTTGTGATTTGTTGTTGTGGTAACTCAAATGTTACTGTACCTTAATTGGTACATATGACAATAAACTGACCTTGAAATCTTGAAAAAAAAAGTTTTTTGCAAAGGAAAACTTATAAACAACAGTGTAACAACATATGAGAAAGATGTAAAACTAGCATATGAGAAGCGCAGAATGCAGCAATAATAAGAAGTAAAGGGCCTGTCCCACTTGGGCGTCATTTGCGCGTCATTTACGCTACATCATTTACACGTCACGACGCACGACACTCGTGTCGTGATGCGCACATGGCATGCATTACGCGCGCATGGTGCGTGGTGGTGTATGCAGTGACGCGCGGCAGCGTGCGGCGACCCAGGAATTTTGGATTCTCAAAATCCTAGCACGCCACCTGCGTGACGCGCAAATGACGCCCAAGTGGGACAGGCCCTTAAGGATAAAAACTATGAATCTTCAGTCATAGTTTAGTACCAAAAACAACCATTTGCCATCTGCTGAGCATGAGGAGCTGACAAAGCAGTACAAGTAGGTACAGTTCAAGATCAGAACAAACGTACAATGAAATCTTCCAACAGGTGAATTCAGCCATCAGAATGAGCTTGAAAAGTGAATTTATTTTGTGCCCTGGAGCTTAAGTAGAAAGAGCTATCATCCTCTTGCATTTTATGTGCTTTGTCTTCAATGAGATCTATGCCAAATTGATTGGGCATGTGGGTTCTGGGCTTTCATTCGTGCAAGTTACTCCAGTTTGAGGGAAAGAATCCTTGGCGGTGAAAATGTGACATTCAGTGCCTGGGCTTTGCTTATATTAGCAAAAAACAAAGTGCTGGACAAACTCAGGTCAGGCAGCATGCAATATGTGGAGGGAATGGACAGATGCCATTTTGGGTTGGGACCTGTCTTTAGACTGATAGGAGTAGGGGAATGTAGGTGGACAGGACAAAGCCTGGCAACGTCGGATATCTAGGTTCAATTCTGACCATGGGTGCTGTCTGTACAGAGTTTGTACATTCTCCCCATGATTGCGTGGGTATTCTCCGGGTGCTCCGGCTTCCTCCTACACTCCAAAGATGTACAGGTTTGTAGGTTAATTGTCTTTGGTAACATTTTAAATTGTCCCTAATGTGTAGGATAGTGCGAGTGTAAAACGATCGCTGGTTGGCGCAGACTCAGTGGACTGAAGGGCCTGTTTCTGTACTGTATCTCTAAACTAAACCAAACTAAACTAAACTAAGCTAAACTAAACTAAAGCTAAACTAAACTAAACTAAACTACCGTGAAAGGTGGAGGGGGGTGGGGGTGGGGTGGAGGGGGGTGTGGGGGGGGGGGGGGGTTAATTGGCAGATGGGTGGAGTGACAAAGGCTTAAGGTGAAAAGGAGACAAAATGGTGTCAGATAAGGAGAGAAGAAGGGTCAAACATAAAGTCGGAGGGAGGGATATGGGTGGAGGGAGCAGGGGAAAGGAGAAAGAGGGAGATTAAAAGGAAATGGAGACCTCAAGAAAGGGAGATGAGTGTAGGAAGGAGGGGAAAGACATTGGGTGATTTGGGAAGGTGAGCGATTGTGAGAGAAATATAGGTGTGTACTGGGATGGGGAGGCAAGAGGGGCGCATGGGGGGTATTAGTTGACATTGTAAAATTCACTATTTCTACCTTTAAATTTAGCACCATATCTAGTTCTTCTATGATGCGGAAGAACTATATTCTGCACTCTGTATCTTTTCCTTCACTCTCCCTATTTTATTTGAGTTTGGCTTGCTAATATTTACGCAAAGTAATGCCCGATTTGATACCATGCAAAACAAAGCTTTTTACTGTAGGTGACAAATGACAAACCTACACATAAACTAAACACCATTTGAGCTACTTGTTCCTTAACCTTTTTATCTATCAATCCTTATGAACTTTATTTTCATCCTTTTGCTAATAGTTAACTTTCAAAAAAAGAGTTCAAACTAGTTGCTTTTTACTGACAACTCGGCATTACTCCATTACTCCACATGGTCTCACACATGCTGTTTAACCCTGTGCACTTATCCACTATTCAGTACATTCAATCCAAGACAAATGTATTGTACATTACCTGGCCACCTATCACTTAAGAGGTCCGGACCACATCCTTTCCAATGTGTTTACTCAATTGGAAACATATTCGGTTTGGTGAGTCTCTCATGATAATTAAAAAATGTGAATCCTTGTATCACCTTCTCTCCTGATTTTCCAGCAGAGAAACGTCCCTTGAAAGCAGGACTGCCAAAACTTTTCACGGTGCTCCACATGAATAGATACCTCATGTACAGCAGACACGGGAAAATATTTGAACTACTTTTCATATTTATAAAAATGAAATAAGATGCTGATACAGAGAAAAAATAAGTTAAGTTTACACTAGCTTGGATGGCAAAGGAATTTATTTGCAAAGGAATTCTCAATTTGAAAAGAAGTGCTTCTTACTTTTCAAATGTTTTTCTTCATTAAGCTGGCTGCTCACTGAGAGCAGATTTACAGATCAACAATAACTTTGGTGTTATTGAGGAATATGAATTATGCCATCTTCCTGCAGGGGAACTGCAGATACTGGTTTAAAAAAAGACACAAGTTGCTGGAGTAACTCCGCGGGTCAGACCACGGGTGCTGTCTTTACAGAGTTTGTACATTCTCCCCATGACTGCGCGGGTTTTCTCCAGATACTTCGGTTTCCTCCCACACTCCAACTTCGATAAAAATTATAAATTGTCTTTAGTGTGTAGGATAGTGCTAGTGCATGGATATCGGTGATCGGCATGGACTCGGTGGACCAGAGGGCCTGTTCCCGCACTGTATCTCTGTAACTCAAACCAAAAAGGCTCCATTCAGTCTATCATAGTCATAGTCATAGAATTAAAGCATAGCTATAGATTTACAGCAATTTGGGCTCTTCGGCCCAACTTGCCCACACTAGCTAATATGTCCCATCTACACTTGTCCCACCTGCTTACGTTTGGCCCATATCCCTCTAAACCTGTCCTATCCATATACCTGCTGTTCCACATAGGCCTAATGCAAGCTCACGGAGCTGCATTGCACCTACAAACAAAAACCAGGTGCTGCTTTGCCTTTAAAGTTTGAGTTCAATATATTTCATGAGGCAGAAGACCATTGTCCACCACCTTTTGCAAAAGTTCTGAATTCGACTGAAATGCAAGAACAAAAACTGCAGATACTGGATAAAAGCAGAAAATGCCAGAAAAGCAAGCCAGGCAGCATCTGCGGAAAGAGAAACACGGTGACTTTCCTGAGTGTTTCTAGTCCTATCTGTTTTTTTTCGCACTGATTTAAAATGTCCTTTCATTCTGTAGTAGAGTTTTTAAACCTTGGGCAATTAGCGAGTGAATCATACATCAGTGAGAGCAATTTTATAAACAAAATGACAATGAGAAGGTAACAGGCCTGCACAAGGTCAAGAGAACAGCGTGTAGACGAAGCTTGACAATAATGAATCAGCAGAATGATTCATGGCTGTGCTCGTCTGGCTTTTGCAGTCTGGACAATAACCGTCCAGGTAAGCTTGTCATCGAATATTTTGCCTAGCTGCGTCAATTAAAATGTCATGAAAAAGAGTGAACACCGCATTTTATAACTTCTTCAGAGCAGCCATTTAACAAAATAAAGCTGGAGTGATTAAAAAGGGAATTTTTACATCTATAATCATGAGGGCCCAAATTGCCCTCAGCATCTCCAAGGTCACTGCTGGTCAAATCCCATCAGACAAAATGCACATACTTCCTGGAATTTCTTACCATAGAGGCAACCAATCAGCCCTATTCGGCTTAAAGATGCAAGTAAGAATGTCATTGTTCCATTTCGGGACATATGACAATAAAACACTTCTAGACTTCAGACTTTTGAGATAGAGCGTGGAAATAGATCCTTCGACCCACTGTGTGTGGCAACTAGCGATCATTCTGTGTACTAACACTATCTAAACGCTAGGGATAATTTACCATTTTACCAAAGCCAATTATCCTACAAACAGTGGATGGAAAGCAGCAAGTAAATCGCCAATGTAAAGAGGACATTCAATTGAGGGCTACTGGGCACATATGGAGTTCCTAAAACCTACCAACTATCTTGTTGAGGAATAACAGTAGACCTGTATAGAACTAGCCTCAGAGTCCTTGCGTTTAATACTATTAATTCTATTTTTCACATCCAGGTGAAAACAAGCAAACTTTAAAGCAGTGATGCTGCAGAAGCACATGATGCAATGCACAGAATAGGCCAATACGTATTGTTTTCCATGACTGTTCCCATGTGGGCATTATGGTTATGTAATTTTGACTTTATGCACCCAACTGGAAGCCTGGACAAATGACCAATAAACACAAGAGGTTATTAGCAATCGGTGTTTTTCGGATGAAAGATTTCAAATTTTCATTTATGGTCGCACATAGCAAACAAGATTTCCCTCTGTCTCAGGAGATTCATACTTGCAGCTAACCACAGCCCCATCTTTATTTATTTTTCCTCCAAAGCTGATGATCGGGCAGGTATCTGTTTGCACAATCAATAAATCCTAATCAAGCACACCTCACCCAGTGCATTTTTATACTAGTTATTTTTCCATTGAGTACCATCGGCAGTTAACAGAGAACATAGAAAGGTACAATACAGGAACGGGTTCTTTGGCCCACACTGTTTGTGCTGAACATGATGCCAAATTAAACTGATCTCATCTGCCTGTACATGATCCATATCCCTCTATTCCCTGTACTTCTATGTGCCTATCTACAAGCCACATAAACACCACTATCATATCTGTCCCCATCACACTCTGTGTAAAAAACTTGCTCTGCATATCTCCATTAATCTTTTCCCCTCTCACCTTAGAACTATGCCCTCTAGTGTTGGAAAAATCCACACTGAGAAACAAGTTTTGACTGTCTATCCTATCTATGCCTCTCATCATTGTATACACTTCTATAAAGTTACCCTTCAACCTCTGATGTTCCAGAAAAAACAATCCAAGTCTATCCAACCTCTCCCTGTTTTTGAAACCCTCTAATGCAGGCAGCATTCTGATAAACCGCATCTGCACACTTTCCAAAGCCTCCACCTCCTTCCTGCAGTGGGGTGCCCAGAACTCCAAATGTGGCCAACCAAAGAGCTACAGCGCTTCATCATAACTTCCTGACTTTTTTAGTCAATGTCCTTCCTAATGAAGTCAAACGTACCATACACCTTCTTGAGCACCCTATCTACTTGTACTGCCACCCTATCTACTTGTAAGCAATGAATTTTGACTCCAAGATCCCTCTGTCACTTTCTCAGGTTTTGCAAAGAGAGAGGATCTTCTCTTGATTATAAGCAATAGACCTTTATTAAGAAACAGACCTTTTCATTTGACAACCCCTTCTTCCAGCAAATACACAATTTAAAATGTGGCAAAATACAGCACTGACAGACTGCTCTTAGTTCTCAGTAAAGCCAAGATCACAGGGAAATAATTTATAAACATAAAGCCAACATTGCCACTAAAGGGCTTGATAACGTAAGGTTGTGCATCATAATCTCACTATTCATGGATTAATGTGCTCCTCTGTGCTCAGAAAGGCGTCATGGTTACCAAATTGGACCAACATTAACTATTGCTCAACATGTGTTGGAAAATTCCCACCTCCTCAACTGCTGTAACAAATACCACACAAATGATTTACTGGACTTGATTTACCATTACTAACTTGTGCTTTCTTAATTTTTTTTTCTGTCAAATGAATAAGCAAATGTTGCAAATGTGCAGACATTTCCGGTCGTTATTTGAGTGGCACCAAAGGAAGCAGCACAGCTGTACTCTATCTCCTGTGTTTTACCTCACTTTTCCAGATCAGCCGATGATCCACTTGGATAATTACAAGCCTGTCAAACACAGATTAAGCGATATGGCATTGAAACAGGAGACATAAGGAACTGCATATGCTGGACACTTGAGCAAAACACAAGTGCTGGAGTAACTCAATGGATCAGGCAGCATCTTTTGTTTATTTAGTTTAGAGATACAGTGTAGAAACAGATCCTTTGGCCCACTGAATCCGCACCGACCAACAATCACGTGTACACTAGTTCTATCCTACACATTTTAGGGATAATTTTACGGAAGCCAATTAAGTAAACCTGGACATCTTTGGATTGTGCGGAGAAAACAAACGCAGTCAAGTCAAGTCAAGTCAAGAGAGTTTATTGTCATGTGTCCTATGACACATTACAAATTAAATTCTTGCATTGCTGCAGCACAACAGGATATTGTAGTCATAAATACAGGTCAGATCAGTGTGTCCATATACCATCAAATATATTTATACACACATCAGTAAACAGATAAAGTGCAATAGGTTGTTATAGTTCATAATTTGTTTCAAGTTGTGTTTAATAGTCTGATGGCTGTGGGGAGGAAGCTGTCCTTGAATCTGGATGTTGAAGATTTCAGGCTCCTGCACCTTCTACCCGATGGCAGCGGAGAGATGAGTGTGTGGCCAGGATGGTGTGGGACCTTGATGATACTGGCAGCCTTTTTGAGGCAGCGACTGCGATAGATCCCCTCAATGCTAGGGAGGTCAGAACCAATGATGGACTGGGCAGTGGTTATGACTTTTTGCAGCCTTTTCTGTTCCTGGACGCTCAGGTTGCCGTTCCAAGCCATGATGCAACCGGTCAGCATGCTCTCTACTGTGCACCTGTAGAAGTTTGAGAGAGTACTCCTTGACATACCAACTCTCTGTAATCTTCTCAGGAAGTAGAGGTGCTGATGTGCTTTCTTTATGATTGCATCAGTATTCTGGGACCAGGAGAGATCTTCGGAAATATGCACGCCCAGGAATTTGAAGTTCTTGACCCTTTCCACCATTGACCCGACCAAGCCAGCCCAGGCCTCCTTGCTTCCTTGCGTCACTGCACCTGGGCGCCGCGGCCTTGGGCTATGGAGGTACGAGTCATGATGGAAGTCTTCGGGCTGGATAATTACCGGGGAAAAAAAACGCCTACTGGCCAATGATTTCGGGTTACGGGCCGCATTCGGCCCGGGGGCCGTAGTTTGCCGACCCTTGATTTACGACCACACCTACGACAACATACGACCACACAGGCACCAACCTAGACAGACAAAATCAACCTAAGTCCACCCGCGACAAGCTACGACCCTGTCGACGACAACTGAAGACAATTTCGTATCTGTCGCCGGTTGACATAGTTTGACGTAGGAAGTCACCAATGGAATTCACCGAACTCAGCACCGGCGACAAACTACGTCACCTGGCGACAACCTACAACAGCACCTACGTCAGGACAAGTCAAGCTATGCTCATTGGTGTCAACCCACTGTCGCTGAAATGTTTTAAACATGTTGAAAATCCAGCGGCGACCACAAAGACTCTACGACTCTTTTGGGCGACAGAGGAGACTACTCACAACCATACAGGCGACACCCCGGCGACCATGTGGCGACAACCTAGTCACCTGTAGTCGCCTAAAAAACAGCCTAAGTTGAACAGGCCCTTAAGGCAGCAACTCTACCGCTCCGCCACTGTGTGCCATCTGTGGAGGGAATAGATGGATGACCCTTCTATATGTATGTTGGATTAAAAAAATCCAAAACGTTGGATTGGGGGCAGTTAAGTTGGGGGCAGACAGAATGTAAATGGAGGAAAGACTTTAGACTTTAGGGATACAGTGTGGAAACAGGCTCTTCGGCCCACTGATTCCACGCCAACCAGTACACTAACTCACACTATCCTGTACACTAACCTACACAATGTTATACCTTACCAAAACAAATTAACCTACAAATCTTTACATCTTTGGAGTGTGGGAGGAAAACCAGAGCACCCGGAGAAAACCCATGCAGCCTAGGAGAGAACATATAAACAGCACCCATAGTCAGGAGCGCCGGTCTCTGGCGTTGTAAGGCAATGACACTACCAAACATGTACAACTCAACTGAACTCTATCAAACATTTACAAGGTTGATAACTTGTGCCCAGTGCTTTGTCTGTATTTCAACACACAAACTGTTGATTGCAGTAACTGACTTTATAGTCACAAATTGTTTATTCGACTGTGATAAGCAATGCATTTCATTCAAACAGGCATTGTGTTTTAACACCGACTGAGCATAATTTCTTACTCCACTGGAAATGTGTCACAATGTATAGGCCCACATCCGACAGAGTGAACTGTAAATCGGTCACTCCCTGCGAATGATGGTGTACAAACTAAAACTGTGAAACAAAGGTTATAAATCGTCTCTAAGATAAAGAAAGCACTGGTAATTAACAGCTTTCAGAAACAGAAAAAAAAGTTACAGAAATCTTGCAAAAAAAAAGAAAACAAAAAACAAGGGCAGCACAGTGGCATCAGAATGGTGCCAGAAACCCTGGTTTTATCCTGACTCCGGGTGTTGCCTGTGTGGAATCTGAACATTCTCCCACGTCCGCGTGGGTTTTCTCCGGATGCTCCGGTTTCCTCCCACACTCCAATGACGTGCAGGTTTGTAGCTTAAATGGCTTCTGTAAATTACCTCTAGTGTGTAGGATTTGAAAATTAGACTACCAAATGAACATAGAACGAGTGTACGGGTGATCTATGATCGGCATGGACTCAGTGGGCCAAAGGGCCCGGTCCCACACTGTATCTCTAGATACTCTAAATGGCAAAAAATTAAACCAAAACCATTTGTGCTATTGGTGCACAATAGGTGCGCCAGATCTGAAAAGGGAAAAGCCTGATTTGCATTTAAATATAGCATTTAAATACAGTATCCTTTGTCAGGAGTGAGAAGTGAAGTGAAGAGTGCTTTAATGGAACTGATCAAGATCAATGCAAGGGTGAAGTTAAAATAAGGAATAATTAAAATATCCAAATATTTTTTTGATAAAAATAGTCTTGCCTGAAAACTTGTTGTGATCACCACAGTAGGACTAAAAGATTTTGAGATGACAGAGACAGCCAAATTAGCAGAAGCTATTTGGAGCATCGCGTGCAGTTCTGGTTGACCCATTACAGGAAAGTTGTGGTGGTTTTGGAGAGGAGGTTTACCAGAATGCTGCCTGGATTGCAGCATTTCAGCTACTGGGACAGGTCGGTTAGACTTGGATTGTTTTGCCTGGAATGTGGGAGGTTGAGGGAATAAATTGATAGAATTATATAAAAATTCTGAGAGGCATAGATAATCAGAACCTTTTCCCCAGGATGGAAATAACCAACACCAGAGGGCATAGCTATAAGGTGAGAGGGGGAAAGTTTAATGGAAATGTGCGGAGCAAATTACTTTACATTGGGTGTTGTGGGTCAGGAATGCGTTGCCAAGGGTGGTGTTGAAGGCAGATACAATAGTGGTGTTTGAGAAGTTTTTGGAAAGGCACGTGGATATGCAGAGAATGGAGGGATATGGATCACTTGCAGGCAGTTTAACTTGACATTATGATCAGCACAAACATTGTGGACTGAAGGGCCTGTTCCCATGCTGTTCTATGCTCAAAATAGTAAAAGGTTTTCTTCAGATGCTTTCCAAAGAAATTGGCCTTCCTTTCCTTCTGTAATTGTTACCCAGGACGTTAAGCATCTGATTTAACAGAGGTTCTGCATTTGATTTAGCAGAGGTTCTGTATCTGATTTAGCGGAGGTGGTCTGCATCTTGGCACAATTGATAAATATTTTGCAGTTGGAAGTGATGTGCACATTGAAACCGATGTGAACCCAGAGTGAAATTCAATATATTTAGATTTATTTCTGTGGTAAGTGCCACTGACAGCATTGGCATCAATGGTTGAGGAGATGGGGAATTGCCACATGCATGCTTAGCATGTAAGAAGGTTCAAACCCCTAGGCTGTTCTGGCAAAAGAATTTTAATGGCAGTAGAGAACTATTGAACTTACGTTAAAAGTCTCCCAAGTGTAAGAAAAAGGTATTGAAGGCAGATGATTTATTTTGAGAACTGCGCTTGGACTTGACTTATTCTAACTCTATCAAGGTTGAGCATTGTTGGGCAAGTTTCCACACTTAAGGGGCTGTCCCACTGCGGCGACCTAATCTGCAAGTTTAGAAGCGTTTACCATCGACTCAAATTCGCAGCACAGTCGACACGTGGTCCTAGGAGGTCCTAGGAGGTCCTATGAGGTCACTGGGACTCTCCTTCATGCTTGAGGGAAGTTCCTGCATACTTGTGGCCTCAGCTAGGTCGCGGAAAATGTTTCAGCATGTTGAAAATTTTTCAGCGCGTAAAGTTTGGTCAGCATGGTTCTTTTTAACACATAGTGCAGTGGAGTGCGGTCGCTATTTAGTTACAGGCAGTCGAGGGCAGCCGTAGGCAATCTCCTTCACTGACCGGGCATTTTGATTGGCTCATTGGAGTTTTCAGGACCAAGGAAAACCGACCAGTAAGCAAAATGGCCGCTAAACTTTCTTCTTAAAAGTGTCTCCACTCCTTCTCCCCCACCTCTCGCCCCCTTCTCTCCCCCTCTCTCCCCCCCTCCCCGCGCTCACTAAAGGACTTACCGTACACTGTGCAGCTGTCTTTTACCTTCCTCTTCATCGCGGGTGTGAATTTCATACAGCGCCTCCCGCTTTCTCTGGCCCCCGCCTTTGCAATGTGTGTGTGTGTGTGTGTGTGTGTGTGTGTGTGTGTGTGTGTGTGTGTGTGTGTGTGTGTGTGTGTGTGTGTGTGTGTGTGTGTGTGTGTGTGTGTGTGTGTGTGTGTGTGTGTCAGTCGATCCAGCTCGCCATTTCAACGCTGACGGTCGATCCAGCTCGAGGTTTTCCAGGCGAGTGCCCTCGGGCTTGAATGTCAAAGACACTCTTCTTAACTCGCGGATTAGGTCATCGCAGTGGGACAGCCCCTTTCTGCAGCAGAAAGATCGAATAATGAAATACATGGCTGGGCAGTCAGTATCTGAAAAGGAGTGAACGGGTCCTTTTCAGAATGGCAGGCAGTGGCGAGTGGAGTGCCGCAAGGGCCGCAACTGTTTACCATATATATTAATGATTTGGAAGAGGGAATTAGGACCAACACGAGCAAGTTTGCGAATGACACAAAGCTTGGTGGCAGTGTGAACTGTGAAGAGGATGTTAGGAGGTTGCAGGGTGACCTGGACAGGTTGAGTGAGTGGGCAGATGCGTGGCAGATGCATTATAATATAGATAAATGTGAGGTTATCCACTTTGGTGGGAACAACAAGGGGGCAGATTATTATCTCAATAGGGTTAGGTTAGGTACACCGGTCACTGAAAGTTGGCGTGCAGGTACAGCAGGCAGTGAAGAAAGTTAATGGAATGTTGGCCTTCATAACAAGAGGATTTCAGTATAGGAGTAGATAGGTTCTCCTGCAGTTGTATAGGGCTCTGGTAAGACCACAACTGGAGTATTGTGTACAGTTTTGGTCTCCTAATTTGAGGAAGGGCATCCTTGTGATTGAGGCAGTGCAGCGTAGGTTCACGAGATTGATCCCTGGGATGGCGGGACTGTCATATGAGGAAAGATTGAAATGACTAGGCTTGTATTCACTGGAGTTTAGAAGGATGAGGGGGGACCTTATAGAAACATATAAAATTATAAAATGGACAAGCTAAATGCAGGAAAAATGTTCCCAATGTTGGGCGAGTCCAGAACCAGGTACCACAGTCTTAGAATAAAGGTGGGGCCATTTAAGACTGAGGTGAGAAAAACTTTTTCACCCAGAGAGTTGTGAATTTATGGAATTCCCTGCCACAGAGGGCAGTGGAGGCCAAGTCACTGGATGGATTTAAGAGAGAGTTAGATAGAGCTCTAGGGGCTAGTGGAATCAAGGGATATGGGGAGAAGGCAGGCACGGGTTATTGATTGGGGCCGATCAGCCATGATCACAATGAATGGCAGTGCTGGCTCTAGGGGCCGAATGGCCTCCTCCTGCACCTATTTTCTTTGTTTCTATGTTTCTAACAATGTCTGAAGAAGGGTCCCGATCCGAAACTCTACTTATCCGTATCCATATATCCACTTTCTTCCAGAGATGCTGCCTGACCCGTTGAGTTCCCCCAGCATTTTGTATAAACCAGCATCTGCAGTATCTTTGGTATAAACCAGCATCTGCAGTAGCTTTTTTATTACCAGTTTACAAATGGTGTGTAATGTCCAAAATCAATTCCTCTAAATCAAGTCTTTAAGAGGAGAAGCTCATTAATTTCAAGGATTAAGAGTGAGTTTTCAGATCACTTACGGGTTCAGCTGATATGATCAGGGAAGTTTCCACCTTGTACACTCGCTATCTCTACTGTGAATGGGATCTCAGTTTTACACCAGGCTTTTAATTGTCCTGGTCGTGAACTCAATTTGTGCAGCCAATTGAAGTGGAGATTTGGATGTGAGCCAGATTGGCACCAGAAAACCCTTGGTTTTCTTTGTTTACTACACAAAGTAGGACGAGATCTCGCTGTGACCAAACCGGAGTGATGCTTCTCCCAGACAGTTCGAAGATTACGTCCATCTAATGCAATGCTGGATCATTTAAATTGATATCAGATTCTTCCCTCATGTGGGGCTAATTAAAGTAATTTAATTATGAGTCTATACTCTTTGCGAAAACAAAAATACAAATTTAAATGAGTGGACAAATTATTTTGAGTCTGATGATGATAGATATCTTGTTTGAACCAAAACTGTTTCCATATAATGCCTGGCAACCTTTGATCATGGTGCCCCATATGAACGTCCCAGAAGCCATCCCATTTTGATTTACTCATGTCCATCAATAATTCAGCTTTTTTGCTGGCTTTTTTTTTCATTTCATTGGAATGAAATGTAGAATTTTATGTGTAACGTATTGTAAAAAATGTGCAATTTGTGTAATTTTGTTGTGACTTATGTCATTTATGTTTTGTGCGGTGTCTGGATGTTTCTGGATAGCTACTGCAAGGAAGATTTCCATTGTACTCACTGTACTTGTGCACATGACTGTAAACTCAACGTCTTGAAACTGCAAGAGCACCAAAGCTGGACAATTATTCGTAATTAGATTAATTTGGATTCACACTTCGTTCTGTTGTATAAAGACAGACAAAAGGTGCTGGAGTAACTCAGTGGGACAGGCAGCATTTCTGGATAGAAGGAATGGGTGATGTTTTGAGTTGAGACCCTTCTTCAGACTGAGAGACAGGAGAGAGGGAAATGAGAGATATGGAAGGGTAAGGTGGGAAAACATGCGGAGGTGGAAAAACACATGATATATATTTGACAGGGAAAGACATCTCAAACATTAAAAAAAAATTATGCTGCATTAAATGCTGCTAACCCAAAATCATAGAATATTAAAATGTATCAACTCCTAAAATCTCTCATATACCATCTCTCATAAAATATTATCAAAAGATATCTTGCATTATATGGAACCAGTTTTGGTTTAAACAAGATACCTACCATCGGACAGACTCAAAAGAACTTGCCCACTTTATACCGTCTCATTACTGTATTTTTGTTTTCAACTTAGCAAACATGCATTTCACGCTAAAAAAATGCTGGAGTAACTCAGCCGGTCAGCCAGCATCTATGGAGAACGTGAAGAAGGATCCCGATCTGAAACACTACCTATCCATGTTCTTCAAAGATGCCGCCTGACCCGCTGAGGTGCTCCAGCAATTTGTGTCTTATTTTTGTAACACAACATCTACAGTTCCTTGTTTCTTTATACATTTTACACTTAAAGTTATATGCTAAGCATGGCTTTGAGGGTAATATAATGATCACAAGTCTGTACGAAAATCTATCGGGCATCATAATTATGGTACTGATGAAAAGACATTGACAGAGGTTTCCCTCACCTCAAATACTGCTTGTCCTATTTTTGACAGATACATGCACTCCCCGACTTACGCAATAGACGGCTTACGTAAAATCGCACTTATGTAAGTGATTCTTTAAGCCCACTGACTCTGCGTCAAATCTCTCCCGTGATCTTCTGCCTTATGTAACATCTGACATGTAAAGGTCCATGAGACGTAACCCGTGTAAGTCAGGGGGGCATCTGTGAACCATGAATATTTTGCTCTGTGAACGCTTCAACGTTTCTCAAGATTGCCATCTGAGTCGTAAAGTACCATCTTCCTCTTTCGCTTAGGTAATTTCACCAGTTAGTCAAGTAATTTAATGGAAAAGCAAACAATCTGCTTGAGAAACTCAGCGGATGGAGCAGGTGGGGGGGAGGGATTACCCACATTTTGGGTCGAAGCTGTACTTCAGGAAAGGGAAGAATACTAGTGTGGAGAGGAGAGGAGAGGAGGAATGGTGAGATGGGGGTCAGTAAGTGATTGATGGACTGAGGTGCAGTGAATGATGGAGCATGGTATGAGAGGGTGAGGGATGGAGTTAGACAACAGAATCAGGTGATGGTAGAAGGAGGCAGATAGAAACCTACCCACCCATGAAGACAACCAGATACATACATTCTCGATTAGTACGGGTGTTAGGGGTTATGGGGAGGGCAAGAGAATGGGGTTTGGAGGGAGAGATACATCAGCCATGATTGAATGGCGTAGTAGATTTGTTGGGCCCAATGGCCTAATTCTCCTCCTATCATTTATGAACAACCAAGGCTCTCGTTTTTACCTGAAATGTTATCAATTCGTTTCCTCCCACAAATGCTGCTTCATCGGCTGACTTTCTCCTGCAGTTTGACTATTGCTTCAAATTCCAGCGTCTGCCATCTTTTGTGCCTACGAGTAATTTTAAGGAAAGTAATAATTACAGCTACGTTACGTTATCATCATAAAGAAATGCAAAGGTGTAATCAAAGGGTTAAACATCATGCTGAGGAAGAGTATATCAGGAAGAGCCTTGGTTAAATGGGGGAACTTGAAAGAGGTCTTAAAATCAAGAAGAGCAGTATTTACATTCCTTGGTAACCTAAAACAGGCAGGTACAAGAAATCAGGGTCATGATATCTGTGCAATGTTCTATTAGTTGTAAGTAAGGAAAAAGGGAAATGAACAATCATATTACATAGGCCAAGTAAATATACAGAGAGGCACCAAGTTCATTATTGAGGAAAAGATAGGAAGATATTCGCAGGATTTATGACATCCTGGGAATTGTACTTAGCCTGTCAGACACTAAAATAAAGTACGTCTTTTACTCTGCACTGTCAGTGTAAGACTTGCTTTAGCTGTTACCCGGACCCTTGATCAGAACCCATATACGAGCACAACAGATAAGACTTCTGAACTTCAAGCATTGGATTCTTTTGAAAGTGTTCCCTGCGGCAATTAACTGTTGACCATCAATGGCCGTTAGAGCTTTTTTCAGTAGTCGGATGGAAATAACTACAAACGGCTGTGGAGGTCAAGTCATTGGGTATTTTTAAAGCGGGGACTGATAGGTTCTTTATTAGTAAGAATGGTAAAGGTTATGGGGAGAAGGCAGTTTAATGGGGCTGAATAGGAAAAATACTGTAGATCAACCATGATCAAATGGTGTTGCAGACCTGCTGGGCCATATGGCGTAATTCTGCTCCTACGTCTTCTGGTCTTATAACCAGTTTAATGTTCAAGTGTCAGCCAAGGCAGCTGCCGATTGACCTTCTTCATGTCCACACAGCACTGCAGCATCGAGAGACAGAACTCCAAATGTCTCCCACTGACAAATAATGAACAGGCTGCAGCCAACAGAGTGTATACCCATCTCCTCCCTCCCCTCCCCAACACTCTACTGCCATGCTTTGTTGAAAGCACCACAAAGATTTTTAGCTACCAGACCTACTTCAATACAATAAATGTTGATCCAATTGCTGATCCCTCCCTCATTCCTTCACTCCCTGCCTTCCTCCCAGGCCTAGATTCTGATATCCTTACATTTAGTTACATTTAGTTTAGTTTAGTTTAATTAAGTTTAGTTTAATTAGTTTAGAGATACAGCGTGGTACACGCCCTTCTGCCCACCAAGTCCACGCCAACCATTGATCACCCAGTCACAATAGTTCGAAGTTATCCCACTTTCTCATCCACTTCCTACACAATGGCAATTTACAGAGGGCAATTAACCGACAAACCTGCATGTTTTTAGGATGTGGGAGGGAAAAGCGGAGGGAACCCACACAGTCACAGGAAGAATATGCAAACTCCACATGGACGGCACCTGAGATCAGGATCGAACACGGGTCACTGGCGCTGTGAGGCAGCAGCTCTACCAGCTGTGCCACTGTGCTACTTTACTCTTATTTCTTTGATAGTCTTCTTGTTTGTTACTTTCCTGAGCAACACTACAGGGAACCAATCACTTAAAAAAAAAACTTTAAATGAAAAAACTTCAATAAATCGTCTGAAGAAGGAAATGTTGCTCCAGGTGCACTTCCTATTTTGGTGCATTAATCCTGGAGATGAAAATAGAGATGGGCCCAGTCAACTGAATAGAAAAACAGTTGGTTCAAATTCAGGCAATTATATGAAAATTGTTTTGTGAGATAAAAATGTTCAGTGTTTCCGATTAAATTCAACATTGACTGTGCTTCACACCGTATATCACATTTTATGCACGTGTGTAGATTTTTTCCTCTCGGCTATCGGGATCATTTCTAAAACCGGATTGCTTCGATTTAGGAAAAAACACCTCAGGAAATTAGAAAGTGCAGTTGTAGTGTGCTTTTTGTTTTCATTTCTCTGGCTGCAAATATCCAAGATTTCACACAGAGAGTGGTGGGTATATGGAACGAGCCGCTGGAGGAGGTAGTTGAGGCAGGTACTATAACAATATTTAAGAGACATTTGGACAGGTACACAAGTAGGCAAAGTTTAGAGAGATATGGGGCAAATGTGGGCAATTGGCGGTTGCAAATAACAACAGACTGCTGTGCAGGCCAAGTCATTGGGTATTTTTAAGGCGGCGATTAATATGTTCTTGATTAGCAAGGGTATCAAAGGTTATATTGTGAAGGCAGGAAAATGAGATAGAGAGATTTTGGCATGGGCAAGTTGGGCCGAAGGGTGTCTTTCTGTTCTGCATGACTCTACAATTCTGAGGTTGATGATGCTTGAGAGCCCTAAAGTGATGCAAAATACTGCTACGGGATCATTTTACTTCGGAGTCACGTGAGTGACTACGTGAAGAAGCCCCGCCAGGCGCATGCTCGGCATTATGTCGACGCATGTCGGTAAGGAACGGGCTGCAGATCGCAGCTCCACCAGCGGTGAGTAACAGGCCCGCAGGTAAGTGGGTTGAAATTACTTCCTGGGTAGAACCTCCGTGACACTGGCTGGAATAGCCAGGGGGAGTTTGGGAAGTTTTAAAAAATGGACACTGTGAAAAAATCAGCGCGGGGAAAGCGCGCATCCCGGGTGGAAACACAATTAAGATCGGGACCACAGATTAGTACGGAGCCGATTCCAATACCGGTAGCTGTTGACCCTGCTGTAGTTCAGCCTTTAGACGCTCCACAGCCATAGGCCGTGGACAGTACTCCAGTGGAAAGCAAAAATAAAAGAAAGTCTGCTAAGCCTGTAATATCAGATGAATCTGATGAAGAAGAGGCAGGGCCAGGCAAACGAGCCCTGTGGCTCAGGATGGACCAAATGGATAAAATGCTTCAAACAATTATTAACCAAGGGTCAAAAGACCCAGAATATTCCCAGGCAGCCCCTGAGGGGGTTCCATATCATGAATATGGTGCCTTTACAACATGGGAATGTGAACCTCCAGAGCCTTGTTTAGGTCTGGAAGAAGACTCCTTTGAGCAAGTCTCAGGAGTACCAGGGCGGCAGGAGACTGACCCTGAAGGTGGTGTTTCTGGTCTTGAATACCCACCACAGCACAAAAGCAAACTCCAGGTGTACCAGATGTAGCACAATACTTTGCTATACCAGAGGGAAGCGGTGAGGTCATGGAAGAAAACCTGGCGGCCAACATTAATGATTTGATTTCTCACCAGCTTCAGGAGACTGTCATGATTGAGACAGCAGACCTCTACAAAACACCTGTTAATTGTGCATCACTGAGGGTGCCGATGGTGAATCCAGCTATTTGGACACCCATGACTTCAACAATGCGAGGACAGGAGATACCATTCCAGAGGGTCCTCAAGCTCATTGCAGCTGGCATTACTGCTTTTGGGAGGCAGTTGGAAGGGCATGCAATGTCCTAAATCCAAAAAGACATGTTGGCATTGTTTTGTAACACTTATTTGGAGATTAACTGTATGAGAAAAATCGCCATTCAGCCCATTTTGCACCCAAGATTTGCTGGTTTGTGTAAATCAAGCAATGTTCAACCTCCAGATTATTTATTCGGAGAAAACCTGCATAAACAAATTAACAATATCGGTGAGGAGGCAAAGACTATCAGCCTCATAAAACCTTTTATATTTGGTCAAAGGAGACAATCTGGCTGGATGAGAAGCGGGTTTGATTCAGGAGCAGGAATAAGCAGAGGCAGGGGTATGATGAGAAGGTATTATCACCCATGACAGCCCAATGTTAATCCATATATTGGGAAAAGGAGACCATCACGGTCATTTGCTGAGGTACAAAAACTTTATTCTATCACAGAGGGAACTGTTGTTGAACCTTCAGTTGGTGGTAGATTGCAATTGCTTTATGATGACTGGTACTGTATAACATCTGATCGGTTTATATTAGATACTGTGTCAGGTGCTATTATAGAATTTATGGAAGGAGTTGATCCACCTGTACAGGATGAACCCAATCGGATTTTGCTGAAAATTCTCAGGTAAAAGAAGAAGTAGAAAATGTATTTAAAAAAGGGGTAATTGAATGTACGGAGAATCATCCGCAACAATTTGTGTCAAATATTTTCCCCAGGGCAAAGAAAGATGGGGGTTGTAGAGTCATTCTGGATCTCACAAAATTGAATTAATATGTCCAGTATAGACATTTCAAAATGGACACCTTCAACACTGCAAAGGAGTTGTTGTCCATAGGGTGTTACATGGCTACTATAGACTTAAAAGATGCGTATTATTCAGTGCCAATTCATCACCATTATCGTACGTACTTGAAGTTTAATTAGATGGGTCAGCTGTGGCAATAAAAAGCATTACCTAATGGGTTAAGTTCAGTTCCCAGGCTGTTCACAAAATTATTGAAACCAGCACTTGCATTGTTAAGGGCTCAAAATCCCATTGTCATGGCTTATCTTGATGATATTTTAATTGTTAATGCCACTCAGGAATCAGCTGAAGATTCAGTTTCAGCAACTATAAGCCTGTTGAAAAGGCTAAGGTTTCTAATCCATCCAACAAAATCTAAGCTACAGCCGTTGCAAACAATTGAGTATTTGGGATTTGGCATTAATTCAGTTGCTATGTCAGTAACTTTACCAACAGATAAAGTTGTGGATATTACAAATGCATGTAGTTGTCTTGCTGACAAACCTTATGCCTCTATCCGAGAAGTAGCTAGGGTTATTGGTAAGATAGTAGCAGCATTTCCCGCTGTTGAGTTTGGTCCTTTGCATTATCAAAATCTTCAAAGGGCAAAAGCACAAGCACTAAAAGAACGTGCACGTCATTTTGACAGACCCATGCAGTTGCCAACGGAAGCGTTGGGTGAATTACAGTGGTGGATTGGGAATGTTGCACAAGCTACTAAAAACATTGTTATTCAGCAACCTACAGTGGTATTGCAAACTGATGTTAGTGCTCTCGGATGGGGGGCTACGGACAATAACACCAGCTGTGGTGGTAGATGGACTGTCCAAGAGGATTTAATGCTCTAAACATTGTATTAATTATTTGGAGTTATTGGGGGCATTTTTTGGATTAAAAGCTTATTGCTCTACAATGGAGAACTTGCATGTTCAATTACAAGTAGACAATACCACAGCTGTAGCATATATCAATCACACGGGTGAAGTAAGATCAGTATCATGTGATCATCTGGTCAACCTGATGTGGAATAGGAATATCTGGCTTTCAGCTATCTATCTCCCAGGGAAAGACAATGTTGTGGCAGACAACAGATCACATGAGTTTAAAGACAATACAGAATGGATGTTAAATCCACAAATTTTCCAAAATATTGTCAATCAGTATGGTGTACCAGACATTGATCTGTTTGCGTCCAAATTAAATCACCAATTGCCTAAATACGTGTCATGGGAGCCTGATCCAGGAGCTGTAGCGTTGGATGCATTCCCGCTACATTGGGGAAATATGTTTTTCTATGCTTTTCCCCCATTTTGCCTGATTAGGCAATGTCTCAGTAAAATAGAGCAAGACTCTTCCAAACTGGCCTACACAGCCATGGTTCCCATTGATGCTTAGAATGATAACCAAACCATTTATGACGATTCCCAGCTCCAGGGATTTGTTGGTACAACCAGTGACAGTACAAATTCATCCATTGCATGATCATATGAATTTGTTAATCTGCAGGTTCTGACCAGACCATTACAAGGGCTTGGACTGTCGGATAGGACCATGGATGTCATAACGTCAGCTTGGAGAGATAGCACTAAGAAACAATATATGTCTCACATAAAGAAATGGGAAGTTTTTTGTATTCGGTCAGACATATCTTACCATACTGCAAACATATCGGATGTATTGGAGTTCCTTGCTATGTTGCATTTTGATCAGCACCTTAGTTAAAGTGCCATTAATAGTGTTCATAGTGCTTTGTCTTCCTATTTACGACAATGTTCAGAACATCTATCTATCGGGTCTCATCCATTAATATCCCGATTTATGAGAGGGATTTTTAATAAAAATCCTCCCAAACCCAGATATACAAAAATTTGGGATGTTAGTATAGTTCTCACATTGCTTCGGCAATGGGCTCCAATTACGTCACTGTCTTTTCAGAAATTAACATTTAAAGTAGTAATGCTTATGGCATTAGTGTCAGCACAAAGAGTACAAGCATTGCAAATGTTACGTTTAGATTGTATGCACTTGTCTGCAGATAACATTACTTTTTATGTTTATGATCTAATCAAACAAAGCAGACTGGGGAAGTCTGGAACCAAGGTAATCTTTAGAGCATATCCAGTCGACCAAACATTGTGTGTCGTTAAGCATCTGACTCAATATATTGAAGTAACCAAGAGTCTCCGAGGTTGTGAGACAACAATGCTTATTGCCCATAAAAAAACATACAAAAAAGTGTCAGTACAAACTATTTCTAGATGGTTAAAACAGGTTTTGGATTTAGCTGGAGTAGACGCTGATGTGTTTAAATCTCACTCCACCAGGGCAGCGTCCACGTCCGCGGCAATGGCACAGGACGCGCTGCTTGACCAAATTTTAGAGGCCGCAGGATGGTGTAAACTTTTTCCAAGTTTTACAATAAACCTATTATCATGGTGCCAGAGTTTGGACATGCAGTGTTGGGTTCTGTTTGATTATTTCCTTTCTTTTAATGATTCATATCTTTTGTTGTAATTTCCCTTATGATAGAAGGGTATTACTTTTCTTTCTTTTATTATTATTAAAATACTTATTGCATTATTCAAACAATGTTCAATAATATTATTTACTCACTACTGTGTCAACTGAAGCAGTGTGTCGTATGGAATGAATCTACGGCATGAAAATCACAGAGCTTCAAAATCTCACGTAGTCACTCACGTGACTCCAAAGTAAAATAGTAAGATTAAACAAGAGCTTACCTGTTCAAAGTTTGATCTTTATTTTATGAGGAGTTACGATGAGGGATTACGTGCCCTCCGCTCCCGACCCTCATAATCTAAATGATCATCTGGTAGTTCTAGTCTTGTGTGAGCCTTACTATCTTACTTTGGCTATTGGTTCTGTGTTTTTCACGCCGCTGCTATGAAGTATGCCGAGCGTGCGCCTGGCGGGGCTTCTTCACGTAATCCCTCATCGTAACTCCTCATAAAATAAAGATCATACTTCGAACAGGTAAGTTCTCATTTAATCTTACTATTCTGAAGAAGGGTCCTGACTCGAAATGTCACCTGGACATGTTCTCCAGAAATGCTGCCTGACCCGTTAAGATACTCCAGCACTTTGTATCCAGCGGGGGGATCAATCCACCCAGGTTTACGGAAAGCACAGGAGTTCATTAACTCTCTCTTCACTGAACACCTGTGCAAATCAAAATTGAATACACAGCAATTTTGAAAATTCAAAGGACTCATTTTGGTCTCTTTATTTTGGCATGCACATTGTGTGTCTGCAATCCTCACTCTGTTCATGCACAGTGACATGGCTTGGGAGCAGTCAAAGAAATAAGATTAACGCCTCAAGGACCTCACCATTCTGTCAGTTAGGAAAGGAAAACTGATATAGTACCTTTCATGAACTCAAAAAGACCTCAAGCATTTTATAACCAATTATATTTTTGTCATATAATAACAAAAGCAAACATGTCTTTAAACGATCCCACTTATGGTAAATTCTACATAACATGTGAGGTGAGTGCAGATACATTTGGGTAGGACACAGGGAAGTATATAGAATAGTGCAGCACAGGATCAGACCCTTTGGCCCACAATGTCCGTGCTGAACATAATGCCATTAAATTAATTTCCTCTGCCTGCACATGATCCATAACCCTTCATTTGCTGCATATCCATGTGCCTATCTAAAAGCCTATTGAATGGCACGATTATATCTGCTTCCACCAACACCACTGGCATCACCTTCCATGTGCTCACCACCCTCTGTGCATATTCTTTAAACTTTGCCCCTCTCACCTTAAATCTATAACCTCTGGTCTTTCACACTCCATCCTGGGAAATAAATTCTGACTGTCCTCCACATCTACGTTTACACCATTTTATAAACTTCCATCATGAATAGAACTCTGATCTTCTTTGAACTCATGACTTGGGATCCTTCTTGCCCACCAGTTCCAGAGAAGACTTTAGTTTAGTGTTTCATTGGTTTAATGATACCAATTATACTTTTATTATTAAGCTGTAAAAGGTCAGCAGTTATGAAAGCAAACATGTCATTATATTCAATACTCCTTTGGTGACGATGAGACTTCTGTGTTCACCTCCATGGTTCAAACTTGCAAACTTCTGACTTCTCTCCTCCTACCCCCTCGCTCCCCCTCCACCTATGTTCCTTCCTCTGGATTAACAATTCATAACTCTTTGATTAGTAAGGGTGCCAAAGAGGTTATGGGGAGAAGGCAGGAGAATGGGATTGAGAAGTACAGATAGATCAGCCATGATTAAATGGTGGAGTAGACTTGATGGGCTGAACGGTCTAATACCGCTCCTAGAATTTATGAATTTATGACATCTTCAATCTTTTTACCTCACACCTACTGTTTTTTTAAATCTCTGGCCTTTGTCCAACTAGCTGCCTATCAACCCTCCACCTCCCCCCCCACCCCCGCCCCACCCTTGCAAGTGTTTACCCATTACCTGCCATGCCTTGTCCAGCCCCTCCTCTATCCAGCTTGATCCCCAAAAGAAGAGTCCTGACCTGAAAACACACCTATCCATGTTCTCCAGAGATGCTGCCTCACCCATTGAATTACTCCAGCACTTAGTGTTTTTTTTTTAAACAGCATCTGCAGTTCCATATTTCTCCTTCTCACTTTCATGCCTCTCTAGTCAGCCTCAGGGATCCAGATGCAATTTCTAAAAGGAAATGCACAGCACCCTTAGAAGTTAATAGAGCATTAAGTGAACTAACCAACAACTCCCAAAAGGTACACTGGACATTACTCAATAAAATAGTAAGATTAAATGAGAACTTACCAGTTTGAAGTATGATCTTTATTTTATGAGGAGTTATGATGAGCGATTACGTGAAGAACCCTGCCAGTCCGCATGCGCGTCAATCGTCAAAGCAGCGGTGTGAAATCACAGGTAACAGTAATTGAAGTAACTTAGCAAGATTATAAACCTAGAGCTACCAGTTGACCTTTCTAATATGAGGGTTGGGAGCGGTGGGCACGTAATTGCTCATCAAACTCCTCATAAAATAAAGATCAAACTTCAAACTGGTAAGTTTAATCTTACTATTATACTTCGCAGTCACATGAGTGATTCCGTGAAGATTTCAAAGCTCTGTGATTTCATGTCGTAGATACAAATCCAGGCATCTCACTGCATCAATTGACCTAGGATGAGTGAATAATAAACAATGCATTGAACCATGGCATTAATTTGAACATATGGATGGTTTAATTAACAAAGAAAAACAATAGCGACCCCTCTCCCCCAGGGGGACACTATGAAACAGAACCTAAAATAGACTGTGCGAATACCCCCTGGTCTGGTAAGCGGTTTGTTATAGAACCTTTGAAAAGTCAGTTCATTTGACCATCCTGCGCCCGCGAGGATGTGGTTGAGAGGGACGTCCATTGCCCTCGCTGCTGACGTTGATGCCGCCCTGGTGGAGTGAGATTTCAAATTGTCAGTGTCCACTCCTGCACAAACCTGTTTTAGCCATCTTGAAATGGTCTGTACTTTCTTATGCGGCTTTTTGTGGCTGATAAATAATGCTGATTCCGAGCCTCTGAGGCTCTTGGTGACCTTGATATAATGTTGCAAGTGAAAAACTACACACAATTGTAAATCTGTGGGGTATGCCGAAAAATGAAGCTTGAACCCTGACACCCCTGGTCTGCTTTGTTTAATTAAATCATAAATGTAAAATGTTATGTTATTTCCAGATGACACCATCCTGTCCAGTCGCAGCTTCTGCAACGTCTGGACCCATTGCGCTGAAACCAACGCCATGAGCATGACCATCTTTAGGGTGATTTTTGGCAAAGACAGGAATGTGGTGAAGCAGCGTGAGTGCCACACTCACATCCCAGATTACAGAGTACCTGGGCCTGGGGGGATTGGAATTAAAAATACCCTTCATAAACCGGGATATGAAAGGGTGAGATCCAACAGAATGTTGTTCCGACCCCAGCCATAAGTATGATGACAGGGCACTCCTGGCACTATTGATGGCACTATAGCTCAACCCTTCATCAAAATATAGCATTGACAGAAACTCTAGCACATCTGAGATGCGTGCCGTGTGATATGTTATGTTCCACCGTAAGCAGAATACCTCCCATTTCCTGACAAGTGTAATCTCCTCCCAACTTGTAGGTGATCCCCACTTAATATGTTCCGACAAGAACCAGACCCACCTACCTCAATGGTTATTGGTGGAATTTTCTGCCCCCGGTTTTTAGGGGGTAAGGTCATGTTCGCCCGTGCCCCTGTTGGAGTGCGCCAGCTGCGCATATTTATGAATGGCCAGCTTGGTCCTTGACCTGAACTGGTTTCAGCAAACCGTTTATAGGGATGCTGCCACAGAAGTTAGGTTTTGCTGGTCGTCGGTGCTTTGATGAGTCCGACCATTCTTGCCTCGTCGTCCAGCTCCTTGACTCTTTTTGAGAGATCTTCACCGAACAGCAGATTCGGTGGCTGGATATTGCTGGGTTTGCACAGAGCCACAAACTTAGGGTTGATAGTAGGGTGGATGGCACTCTTTCTCAGGCAATTTATCTCAAAATGTGCATTGCACATGAGGGCCAGGGCATCCTGCTGTACATCATACCAACCTGGCGAACACTGAAATGCCCGAGGCGAGCAGCTTCAGTATCCGCTGAAGCCTCATTTCGTGAGCTCTGATAGTTTCCTGACGTTTCCTCCATAGTATGCTCTTGAAGCTGGTGTGAGGCCAGGTAATTGATACATGCGGCCAACTCTTCACCCAGTGGTTCCCCTGTTTCTGTGGGGATAGCAAATCTTGCTGCCAGGACTGGCACCTCTGGCTCGTGCCTTTCATCCCCTGGGGTATGCTCCACGGCTATACCCACGGACTTGGCGTCAGAATAAAACTGACCCAGCATGCTCTCCTCCTCCAAGAGGGAGACATTAAGCAGCCCTGATACAGGTGCCACTGGCGCGGGCTCCCGAGGAGACCCGCGCTGACACAACTCCTCCGGTTGGAGTATATCTTGGTGGAGCATCCTCTCCATTAGGAGCTCCATCCTGGACAGCCATTCAAAGACGTTATCCATTATCGGAGGGGAACCCTCCCGGCCCGACTCATCCGAGTCTACGGGCCGTGCAGACTTCTCAGTGGCTTTCCGCCCGAATGGTGCAGCCACAGTGCTCTCAGGCACCAAGTCTGCAGTCCTGGTCGTACCGCCAGTGACTCTGTAGGTGAGATAGGCGGCCGCCCGCTGCCCGCACTCCCATGGTCTTCCACAGCTACTCTCCCGGCACCTTGACTTCACCTTCGCCGCTTTCTCCATCTCCAAACTTGCTCCTGAAACAAGAATTACCAAGCGCAGAAAACAACCTCCGACTAAGTTTTACACTTACCTGAGGGTTTTAAACTTACCGCTGGAGGAGCAATGCGCCTCCCAGCCGGTCGCTGCACCATGCGTCAGACGTAATGACACGCATGCGGGCTGGCGGGGCTCTTCACTGAATCACTCACATGACTCCGAAGTAAAATAAAAATCAGACCCTTCCGACTTAGCTCGCCAGAAGAGCCATCAGATAATCTAGAAATGCTCTGGAACCAACGATGCCAGAAAATCGGTGGTGGACCCGTACAAATTTTTTCAGTCCAGACAGTTAATCAGCTGATAAAATGTATAGTTTTTAGATAAGTTTAATTTTAGTTTGGAGATATTGCGTAGATATAGGCCCTTCGGCTCACCGAGCCCGCGCCGACCAGCGATCACCCCATACACTAGCACTTTCTTACATACTAGGGCAATTTACAAATTTACCAAAGCCAATTAACCTACAGACCTGCACGTCTTTGGAGTGTGGGAGGAAATCAGAGCACCCGGAGGAAACCCACGCAGTCACAGGGAGAACTTACAAATTCCGCACAAACAGCACCCATAGTTAAGATCGAACCCGGGTCTTTTGCGCTGTAGGACAGCAGCTCCACCTCTGCACCACTGAGCTGCCCAATGGTATTGGTAACTATTTAATAAAACTATTTAAATAAAAGTCTCTCAGATCCAAAAGTTGATCACGCTGCAGTCTGCACTTGCCACATTCACCTGATATTGAGGGTTACATGAAAGTCAACCACAGGTTGTTTTTTTCTGCAGCAGTCCCATGTTTGTGGTTCCTTGCCTTCTTGGCTGCCTAGCACCAAAGAAGGAACTAATCTCATTTTTCTCATGTGAACAGCTTGAATAGATCTTCAGAAAAAGTCTTGGCAAACAGAAACCTGAATATTTACTGTCTGGAACACAGAGTAAACCTTTGGGGTTATAATACACAAATGAGGGAACTATTCAGGCACAGGGCCCCTTCGTACTGACTAACCTATTGACCAGGTTTATTCACCATTTAACAACAGCACCTGAAACATATCAAAATACTGCACATCACAAATGGTAATTCAAAAACGATAATACAACTACACAGGCAAGGTTGTTCTTTCTCGTTTCTCATTTAGTTTAGTTTAGTTTAGTTTATTATTGTCACATTTCCCGAGGTACAGTGAAAAGATTGTTGTTGTGTGCTATCCCATTAGAAAAAAGTCTATGCATGATTGCTTTCAAGCCATCCACAGTGTAGAGCTACAGGATAAAGGGTATAACGTTTAGTGCAAGGTAAAACCTGATGAAAGATAGTTCAAAGGTTTACAATAAAGTAGATGAGAGGTCAGGACTGCAGTCTAGTTGGCAAATGGACGGTTCAGTTATCTGGTAACAGCTGGGAAGAAACAGTCCCTGAACCTGGAGGTGTGGGTTTTCAAACTGCTGTACCTTTTGCCTGATGGGAGGGGGGAGACGAGGGAGTGACCAGGGTGAACCTGGTCCTTGATCATCCTGGTGGCCTTGCTGAGGCAGTGCGAAGTGTAAGACCTTTGGAAAAATGTAATGCTTGAAATTGAGTCTCGTATCCAGTAACTAGTCGAACAGTTTGCAACCTAAAGTGTTCTTGACAACTCTTGGCGTACTTGGCAGGTGAAGTGAATCGACATGCAAAGTGTATTTAAAACCTTTTCTTTGGACTTTAAACTTTAGTGATACGGGACAGAAACAGGCCCATCTGCTTAGTGAGTCCATGCCTATAAGCCTCCCTGTACATTAACACTATCCTACACACTAAGGAAAATTTACAATTTTACCAAAGCTAATTAACCTACAGACTTGCACGTCTTTGGGATGTGGGAGGAAATCGGAGCTTCCGGAGAAACCCATGCAGTGACAGGGAGAATGTACAAGCTGTGTACAGACAGCACCCATTGTCAGGATCGAACCTGGATCTCTGGCACCTTGTGGCAGCAACACTACCACTGCACCACCACGTCACTGCCACAGAAGGTAGTTGAGGCCAGTTCATTGGCTATATTTAAGAGGGCGTTAGATGTGGCACTTGTGGCTAAAGGGATCAGGGGGTATGGAGAGAAGGCAGGTACGGGATACTGAGTTGGATGATCAGCCATGATCACATTGAATGGCGGTGCAGGCTCGAAGGGCCGAATGGCCTACTCCTGCACCTATTTTCTATGTTTCTATGTTTCTATGAAGTCATTTTTAATTCACCTTTTCTGCAGCTCAGGAATGAGAGCAGTGATATGAATGGTGGCAAGATGAAAAAGCTAAGAAGGGGAAAGCATGATTATAAATCTTATTTAGTTCTTAATCACTTTTTGGAAGTCAGATTTAAAATTCAGTTTGGTCGTAGAGTTATGGAAGAAGTCACCGCGATTAAATAGCCTTACACTAGTAATCGTTAGCTCAGCCCACGAGACAGGCTGCAATTAGTGATAAGCTAGAAGACTGTGAACGAAGTTGAGGACAGCAAGTTGGGGAAGTTTGACCAATAAAACAATGAAACTAAAATTGTTTATGGAAATGGAAGAAAACTTTGAATTATCTTTGCAACTTTGAACATAAACTTGAAAAATTAAAAAATACACTCTTGAGATCACCAAAACAAATCATTTGGTTGGGCTAAACTGTTTTTATTTTGTAAACAAATGTTTCCCAACAGATGGTTTGGAGGTTTACCACGCAGATGCCAACGACTGACGCTTGCCTCTTCATTAAAACAAAACTCAGTTTGCTCTTCCTTTACATAATTAAGATCTTCAAATGTTTGTGAGTTTTGTTGATCTACCATATAGGCCATTTGTAGCAATAAATATTAAAAACAATTATTTGTGTGGCATTTATAGGTAAACTTGCAAACCAGTTAAAATTGATATGGATTTGAGTATAGGAGCAGGGAGGTTCTACTTCAGTTTTATAGGGTCTTGGTGAGACCACACCTGGAGTATTGCGTACAGTTCGGGTCTCCAAATCTGAGGAAGGACATTATTGCCATAGAGGGAGTGCAGAGAAGGTTCACCAGACTGATTCCTGGGATGTCAGGACTGTCTTATGAACAAAGACTGCATAGACTCGGTTTATACTCTCTAGAATTTAGGAGATTGAGAGGGGATCTTATAGAAACTTATAAAATTCTTAAGGGGTTGGACAGGCTAGATGCAGGAAGATTGTTCCCGTTGTTGGGGAGGTCCAGGACAAGGGGTCACAGCTTAAGGATAAGGGGGAAACCCTTTAGGACCGAGATGAGAAGGACTTTTTTCACAAAGAGAGTGGTGGGTCTCTGGAACTCTCTGCCACAGAGGGTAGTTGAGGCCAGTTCATTGGCTATATTTAAGAGGGAGTTAGATGTGGCCCTTGTGGCTAAGGGGATCAGAGGGTATGGAGAGAAGGCAGGTGAGGGATACTGAGTTGGATGATCAGCCATGATCATATTGAATGGCGGTGCAGGCTCGAAGGGCCGAATGGCCTACTCCTGCACCTAATTTCTATGTTTCTAAGTTTCTATGATATTTCCAAAATAAAGACACACGTATCAAAAAGTGTTTTAAAATGATAGCAAAAAAGAATTTGTTGAAACCTTAAAAAACTGATTTTGCTTGTGGCCTTCACCTTACAGCAAGTTTTACTGGCCTGGGCTTGACCATTAACCTTTTCCAAACATTATTGAATCAAAGATACTTTTCTAGGTTGATAAGATATGTTATTTGGAGTCAAAGTGGTTAACTCATAATAGAGATCAGAGATGAACTGCCTGAATGTGGAGCTTCCTTAATGTCTGGCTTTCTGACATCCTTAATGCCTAGAAATGTCAGAGATGCTACGATAAATAATTTACGATTCAATAATTTATTATTCAACATTTTTCGCATTAGTAAAATGTGGTAGATTGATTGTGGCTTTTTTAATCCTTTGTGGCGCCACCCGGTGGTTAGACCACTTACTATGCGAACCCTCGGCAGTCGGAGGTAGGATCACGAGGTATAGTGGCGTGCCCCAGTATATATAATGAACCCCGAGTCAACCTTTCTTCATACGTGTGTGTGTTGTTTGCTTTGCTTTGACAGTAAAAATCTCTTTGATTCACCACACGTGGCTTGCTTATTCGCCTGCCATACCATAGTTTTGCCATGTCTTCCTTTGCATCTGTGCCAAATGTATATATCTATTACCATCAGCCAGTGCTTGGCAGAGTTGGGCAAAGTTCCTCTTCTCCAGTCTGATCTCAAGGTTTGTGAAAGCGAACACTCAATTTTGCATTCTTTTTTCATGGATTATTTATGATTTAATTTCAGAGGTAATATAAAAATACTTTCTCACTCCGGACACTCTCTCTTCTCCCCTCTCCCATCAGGCAAAAGATACAGAAAAGTGAAAATGCGTACCTCCAGATTCAGGGACAGTATCATCCCAGCTGTAATCAGGCAACTAAACCATCCTATTAACAACTGGAGCGTGCTCCTGATCTACGATCTACCTCACTGGAGACCCTCAAACAATTTTTTATCAGACTTTACTGGAAATTATCTTGCACTAAACGCTATCCACTTTATCATGTATCTGTACACTATTAATGGCTTGATTGCAATCATTTACAGTCTTTTCGCTGACCGGATAACAGACAACACAAAAGCTTTCCACGTAACAAAAACAAAACTGTCAAACTGGAATGGCTAAAACAGGTACATGGTTTATTGGATTATTTAAAAAATGGCTTTAAATAAAGTAAAGTAAGTAAAGTAAAGTATCCAAAAATTCAAAATTAACAGAACATGCAGGGAGCTTTCAATCTCCACAGGACAATTTGTAAAGATCTGTGGATAACGAGATTTGCAATTTACAGCAGCTGCCATTGCACAATAAGGGTCACAAATTGCAAGTGAATGGTCCATTGCTCAGATTACACAGTGGTTGCCTTGAGCTGAGGTGTAGTAGCCCCCAATCTGTGGAGACTGGCTGCATTTGGCAGGTTTGACTTGTGTCCAATTTAATTTTTGTTGCATATTAACCTGAACCCAGTCATAAGATTAGTTGGAATTAAATGAGTTGTTCCACATGGCACGTGCACGGCCCTTCTCTGTATTTTATTAGTTTAGTTTAGTTTAGTTGAGAGATACAGCACGGAAACAGGCCCTTCGGCCCACCAGCGATCAGTGATCCACCACCGACCAGTGATCCCCATACACTAGCACACACTAGGGACAATTTACACTTTTTACTGAAGCCAATTAACCTACAAACCTGTATGCCTTTGGAGTGTGGGAGGAAACCAGCAGACTCAGAGAAAAACCCACTTGGTCAAGGGAAGAACGTACAAACTCCATGCAGACAGCACCCGTAGTCAGGATCGAACCCAGGTCTCTGGTGCTGTAAGGCAGCAAGTCTACCGTTGCGCCACTGTGCCACCCAAATTAGATGAAATTTATATTGGAAGGTCCAACATGTGCTGGAAGTGCACCAGCGGGCTATTTTCTTTGTTTAAAGACAAATTTCACTTCTATTCACCCCAAAGTCAGCAGCATACTTCTTAACCTTGCACAGCAGTAGGCAAACTTCCAACAGAGGGAATAAGAGTAAATGGATGATCCCTGATGATTATAAAAATCCAAAACTAAAGTCATAACATAAAATCCTATGGGCTTTTACCTCTCACACAACAACCTCCCATTTGAAAGTCACTTCCAAACATTTTAAATCAATTTAAATACTTCTCTCAAATCAATTTCTGGCCAATAATATATTTACGTTCAAGGTCAAGCAATATACTTATTCAAACATCAATGTAAAACAAAATTAAGGCAGGAAAGTCGAAAGGTCGAATTACACTTTTGAAGGGATGAGTGAATGAGTTTTGGCAGACTCTACTGAGGGTTTGCAGTGGAAAGAATTTCAAACATTGTTCTCGCTCTGCTTCTAATTACCCAGAGGAGCTCTGGGAACATGAGTGGTCAATGCTGCTGCAATCTCCATCCCCAAAGCTCACTCTAAGCCTCCAATGTAAAAATAACAGTCGTCTCAGTTCTCCACTCAGCTTTTACAATAAAACCGGATAGAAACTTCCATCATTCAACATAAGGTAAAGAGATGTATAGTAAATCCCACGTCCTTACCTGTTAGCATCAAGGGTCACATTCAGCAAAGATGCTCTGACTTAAACAAGTATTTTTTCCATCTGCAAATGTCAAGGGATATAGTCAGTTAGCCGTCTGAAGAACTGAGAATACAAAGTCTACGAGCGTTTTGACATAATTATATCATCCTTCAGTGGAATAAAGGTTTTAGAAAAATCACTGGCGACACAGTGGTGCGACCGTGAAGCTGCTGCCTCACAGTTCGATTCTGACCTCGGGTGCTGTCTGCGCAGAGTTTCAATGATCACCTGTACGCTTGTTCTGTCCTGTACACTTGGGGCAATTTACAGAGGCCAATTAACCTCCAACCTGCATGTCTTTGGAATGTGGGAGGAAACCTTATCTGTCAAAGGGAGAACTTGCAAACTCTGCACAGACAGCACATGAGCTCAAGATCAAACCTGGTTCTTTGGCGCTGCAAGGCATTAACCCATTAATTGGTAACCTTACTGCAAAGGAACTTCTTAAAAAAAGAGTGATAACATTTTGCATCAAGTTTGAAAGTGATGTTGTTCAATTAAAAATTATAATTATAAAGGTATGAAGGGAGAACTGGCTGTGGTTGATTGGGAAAATACATTTCAAGATTTTTAAATGGGCAGGCAAAAGCTAGCATTTAAAGAACTAATGGTAAATTGCATACAACAATCCTTTAAGGCTCAAGAACCCAAAAGGAAAAATAATTCATGCATGGCTGACAAGAAAAATTAAAAGCAGCATTAAATCAGAGAAAGAAGCATATAAATTTGCCAGAAATACCAGCAGGTCTGTGGATTTGGAGCATTTTAAAACTCAATTTAAGAGGGTTAAGTGTAGATTAACTGAAGGCAAGGATTGGCGAGAAACATAAAATCGGGATGTTAGAGCTTCTATTGGTATATTAAAACGAATGGATCAGTGAGGCCAAATATTGGTCCCTTACAGAGGGAGGTCAGAGAATTTATAAATGGGGAATGAAAAAAATGGCAGAAGAATGAAACAATTGCTTTGGGTTCTGCCTCATGAAAAACCTGCCAGAAATATTGGGCATTCAAGGATGAAACCAAAAAAATTGTCAATAAAAATAGCACCAGATAAATTGGTGAGCTTAACAAATGATCAATCCCAATGATCTACAGAGGTGGCTGAAGGTCTCTTTGTTAACTTCCAGAATAATGCAGGTTTTGGAATTATTCCTGTCGATTGGAACTTTGCAACCATGCCCTCTCAATCTTAGAACAGAGAGACAGAAAAATGCATTGTAGTAAGTGACCTTCCATTGAATGGAAATTGCTGAAATCTACAATGAAAGATGTCATTAACAGAACACGTTACAAAGGAATAATAGGATTGGGCAGAATTGGCATGGATTTCTGAAAGAAAAAGCCAGTTTGACAAATCTGATAGACAAGTACAACGGGAAAGATTTAGAGAAATATGGGTCAAAAGTGGGCAAATGTAATCAGAGTAGATGGGCATCTTGGTCAACTTGGATGATTTTGGTCAAAGGGTATTTTTCCTTCCTGTATGGCTTTGTAACCTGTGTAACTGGTTGATTGATAAAGTCAAAGGGGAATATGGCATACAGTATCTGCATCTTAGGAAGGCACTGAAGATGCACACAGGCTGGGGTTAGAGCACATGAAATCAGGGAGTGATATATTGATATGGATTAAGAACTGATTATTGGGCAGAGGTAAAGAGTGGGGATAAATGGATCTTTCTTGGGTTGGCAGACTGGGGCTATTGATGTACTGTGAGGTAGGGTATATGGGGGCATGTCTGTAGGTGTGGATGTTGGGTTGAGGGGCATGTTCCTACATTGTATGACTCTATGATTGAGGTTGGGACTCCCGCTATTTGCCATCTTTATCATGATTTGACTGACAGTTCAAAAATAAGGAATAAACTTGTTGGGACTGTTTGGAGAAAAATGTCTTCATGCAGAGAGAGGTGAGGTCTTGGAATTCTGTACCCGGCAGGGCTGTGGAGGCTTCGTCATTGCATTAATTTAAAATAAATCAATAGGTTTTTGAATAATAGGAGAATGAAGGGTTATAGGGTTAAGGCAGGAAAATGACACAAAAGTACGAGATCATTCATTATTTTGACAGAGCTTTTTCAAAGGGTCAGATGGCTTTTTCCTGCTCCTGTTCTTTCTCATGTTTTATACATCTGTTAATATTGCTGTTCTTATATCTGTTCATTTCTGATAAACACGCTGAGGAACTGACATATTGAATCATCAAACTACTGAACTCTGCAATAATTTAGTACAATTAGTTATTTATTTTGGAGAAGTCTTTGGTTAAAAACCACATCTGCAGTTCCTTGTTATTAGTTTAGCGTAGATTAGAGATACAGCATGGAAACAGACCCTTTGGCCTATCCAGTTCATGCTGATGTTCGATCACCCATCAACATTCATTCTATGTTATTCCACTGCATACACTCTCGGGGCAATTTTATAGAAGCCAATTAACCTACAAACCCGCACATCTTTGGAGTGTGGGAGGAAACCGGAGGAAACCCGCGATGTCACAGGGAGAACGTATAAACACCACACAGACAGCGCTCGATGTCAGGATGGAACCCGTGTCTCTGGCGCTGTGAGGCAGCAACTCTACCAGCTATACCACTGATGATTTATTTATAGACTTGCATAGCCCTGTGTGGTGCAACTGCTGAGCTTGTTGCAGGTTTTCTGAATAAACACCCAATGTAGAGTTGATTCACGTACCATCATATTCTGTTTGCATATGCACAAACTCAAAATTAGGCCTAGTCAAATGAAAAGTTGCACTTCTCATGACAACTGGCAAAATGAATGCAGTTGGCAACACAGTGGTGCATTGGTAGAGTTGCTGCCTCACAGCGCCAGAGGCCTGGATTAGATTTGGGTGCAGCCTGTATGGAGCTTGTACATTCTCCCTTTGACGATGTAGGTTTTCTCCATGTGCTCCAGTTTCCTCGCACACTCCAAAGACACACAGGTTTGTAGATTAATTGGCTCTGTAAATTGTTCCTAGAGTAGGATAGAACTAGTTTAGTTTAGAGTCAGAAGAAGGGTCTCGACCCGAAACGTCGTCTATCTGCTTCGCTCCTTAGGTGGTGCTGCACCCGCTGAGTTTCTCCAGCCTTTTGTGTACCCTCGATTCTCTAGCATCTGCAGTTCCTTCTTTAACACTAGTTTAGTTTAGTTTAGAGATACAGCGCAGAAACAGGCCCTTTCGGCCCACTGGGTCTGCGCCGACCGGCGATCCCCGCACATTAACACGATCCTATACCAACTAGGGACAATTTTTACTTTTACCAAGCCAATTAACCTACATACCTGTACGTCTTTGGAGTGTGGGTGAAAACTGAAGATCTCGGAGAAAACCCACGCAGGTCGCGGGGAGAACGTACAAACTCTGTACAAACAGCACCAATAGTCAGGATCGAACCCAGCTCTCCGGCGCTGCATTCACTGCAAGGCAGCAACCCTACCACTGCGCCACCAAGTGTATGGGTGATCGTTGGCCGGCATGGACTCGGTGGGCCGAAGGGCCAGTTTCCATGCTGTATCTGTAAAAAAAACTAAAGTAAACTAAACTAAATAAAGATCTCTGGCCAATATCAGCAGGCAATCAGTTTTGTGTGCATTTTGTAAGATCACTTAATTGCCTGATTCATGTACGATCAGATACAAATGAATCATTACAGTGTTGATAGACTGGTACTGCATCACACTTCAAAGGCATGGACTGGATTGCAAACTCTGATACTTTAAACGTGACATTTCATCCTACTTCTAAAAGTGAAAAAATACAGACACAACCCAGAATATCCTGCAATGCCCTCAACCTTACTTCTTACCCTCGCATTTGGTTCAAAGCATAGCAATGAGTCTGACTACATTTTTTTGGGTACATTTATGTGGAATTTCCAAAATGTGCCGTTGTGTTAATTTTTCTCTGATTCTACACTGTCTGTGCATGATTATGAAATCGGGTTGACTTCCAGTCCATGTTTTACCATGTATAAAGTGTCCGTCAGAAATAAAAAGGGAATGTCAGGAAACCATGCACCCCAATTTAATTGGTGGGTCAGCAGTGGAGAGAGTTGAGTAACAACTTCAATTTCCTGGGATTTAACTTAACGGCTGACCTGCGATGAGCCCAGAACATAGATTTAAGAAGATGAAGAAGATGAAGAAGTTTCAAGCGATTACTCAGATTAATCTCTAAATATACACTGTAGTAACTATACTCTCAACTCCATTCTCCTGCCTTCTCTCCAATGTACAGGAATCCAATAGGCTGCAGTGAGTGGTTGACTCAGCCTGGTCCATCCCAGAGCACCCCACCACCATTGAAAGCATCTACATGAGGCGCTGCTGCTATCGGGCAGGATACATAAGCCTGAACCCGCACACCACCAGCTTCAGGAACAGTTACTATTCCACAAACATAACCATATAACCATATAACCATATAACCAAACATCACGTTCATTAGTCCATAAGTCATAGGAACAGAATTAGCCCATATAATCTAATCCACCATTCAATCATGGCTGACCTATCTTTCCTTCCCAACCCCATTTTCCTGCCTTCTCGCCATAACCCTTGACATCCTTAGCAAGTATCAAGTATCTGTCAGTCTCTGCCTTAAGCCAATAGAGACCAGAGGAACTCTATCGTTGTTCCTTCTAGGGAGAGGGGGGTGGGGGGCGGGGGGGGGGTTGGTGGTGGTGGGACACAGAGGAGGCATGGGTGAGGGATCCATCTATAAAACAGAGGAAACCACATTTACTAAGGAGTGAGGACATCTCGGACATCTCATCCACATTCTCCTGCCCTACTGCCCCTAACCCTTGTCACCCTTACTAATCAAGAATAAAGTTCTTGTACAAACTTGCACAACCCGCTTGGCCCTCCACATTAGTCAGAAGAAGAGTCCCGACCAGAAATGATTACTAAAAATACTTGCCTGTGATAATTCTTTGAATTAGTCCACTTGTTTACCTGTCTTTATAATTAAGAGATCATCAGAAAATGGAAGGAAGTTATAGTTTTTTACATGCATCACTGCTGTTGATGCTTTGAAATTGCCCAATTAATCTATTTCTACATTAAGTTCTGGTCTAATGTGTGTTTCCTAAACATGAATTAGATATAACCCAAGTGATGCATCATGGAACATAATTTGCATTACACAGAGCAAATTGGTTATAATGCAATTTCCATCCGGATCCAGCAAACTATTTAAAAGTCATATTAGAAATTGGCAAACAGAAAAACAGCTGACATGGAATTAAACAGTACTGGGCAAAAAAAAATGTTTTCTCACTGTAATCGGATATCACTGTTTCTTTAAGAACAGAACTCCTACTTTAACTGCGGGAGGCCATTGAATTTAACAAATAATTGATTCTATTGGCACTGTGCAACAACACTCTATCAGATCATGTAACATACAGCCTTTAGTATTTTTAATCCAGGATCTTTACTTTTGAAAATTGTGCATGAAAATAACTTTGTTATTGTGAGTCTGAAACTCACTTGCTGTAGATCCCCTTTACACATTGACACAATTATTTTTATAAGGCAATTTTCTATAACATGAGGTTTATTTGGAACACAACTACCATGTTATAGCAAAACTACCTATAGTTACACAATTGTTTATCATATTTAATGATATTTGGTGAGGCTGCAACTGTTCAGTTTTGGTCACCCTGCTACAGGAAGGATATAAAAATGGAAAGAGAAAATTTGCAAGGAAGTTGCCAAGACCCAAGAGCCTGAGCCACAGGGAGAGATTGTAATTCCTTGGAGCACAAGAGGCTGAGGGGTGATCTGTTAAAAGTGTATAAAATCATGAGGGGAATAGATAGAGTGAATGCACAGACTTTTACCAATGGTAAGTGAATCAAGAACCGGAGGATATAGGTTTAAGGTGGGAGGAGCAAGATTTAATAGGAACCAGAGAGGCAACATTTTCACTCAGATAGCAGTGAGAAAATGGAAAGAGCTGCCCGAGGAGGTGGTTGAGACAGGTCTTATAATATAATTTAAAGGACACTTGGATGGGTACATGGATAAGAAAGGTTTAGAGTGATATGGGTCAAAGGGCAAATGGGACGAGCTTTATCGGCAAGGACAAGTTGGGCAGAAAGACGTGTTTCCATGCTGTGTGACTATGACATATGAAAGTGATCAACCTCGCAAGTAATGAACTTTCTATGAAGCAATATACATGGTCCTGAGGATGCTGAGGAAAACTGCAAGCAGCCTGCACAATATTCATACATCAACCAATGTCAACAAGATAAAAAAATTATCTGATCGAATACTCATTGCTGTTTATGAGTTTTCAGAAAGTGTCTCTCAGATTACAAAGTATATATAATGTCTGAAGAAGGGTCCTGACCCGAAACGTCACCTATTCCTTCACTCCATAAATGCTGCCTCACCCACTGAGTTTCTCCAGGATTTTTGTCTACCCCCCCCGGATTACAAAAGTGACTATAGTTCAACATGCTTGCAAGGGACTAAATACTGGAAGAAATGTAATTGCCCCACTTTCACCTGTGTTGTGTTATGCAATATTTGTCAACTGATTTTGCCAATCATTACATTCAATAGTTTTGACCAATGGATAGGTCTCTATCTAATTCCTTTCCAAGGCAATGGGAAATGCATTGAAAATCCCAAAGTTGGTTCCAGTACACATTATTACTGGCAAAGACGTGAATGTTCGCTTTGAACTCTGCATCCCACACTTACACTCATTGTACTGTTCTCAAGGCTGTAGCCTGTTTGAGGGGTCAGTCACAACCACCAGCACAGATTAAACATTTTAGGAAGTCTGAACTGTGGCACAATTTTTTCCTACTTCCTTTTCCAGAGATAAATGCTGCAAGCAGTCATAATGGATAATTATATTTTATCTTGCATAAAGACTGTGGAATGCAGTTGGCTACATTGTCAATTATTTTTACGCATTAACCAGTTTTCCCAACATGCAACTACGGTGGCTGCAAAAGCCACAAACAATATTTTAAGTAAATATTGGTGCATTTTATATAAAGTGGACAAACTGACCAGGATCACACAGTGTACAAATATATCTGCATTTTTTCCATTTGTGCAGTATCTGTGTATTCAAAAAATACAGCTGTCTTAGAGAAAACACAGAGTTTTTTGCATGTTTGTGTAAGAAATCAAGAACTAAATCTGGGATCAGAAAATGGATTCCGGTACTCCCAGACATAGTGATTTAGTGAAACGTGAACTCATCTGGAAAATGCTGCAGAATGTTAGGCAAGATATAAGTGGCGTAGTGGTAGAGCAATTGCTTTTCAGCGCCAGAGACCCGGTTCGATCATGCTGTCTGTACAGAGTTGGTATGTTCTCCCTCTGATGGCGTAGATTTTCTCTGGGTGCTCCGGTTTCCTCCCACACACCAAAGATGTACAGGTTTGTAGGTTAATTGGCTTCCGTAAGTTGTAAAATTGTCCTTAATTTGTAGGATAGAGTTAGTGTATGGGGTGATCGCTGGTCGGCGCGGACTCAGTGGGCCGAAGGGCCTGTTTCCTCGCTGTATCTCTAAAGTCTAAAGTTTAAAGTATTCCCAATAGCATATCACTGTGAGACTTTGGGAGAACTGCAAAACTGAGAACGACTGCAATCCATCACGGGTATTGACTAATTCCCAGAAATAATAGTCTGCTCTGATTAAAGAAGTTTCCAGAAAAGAGGCTTTGGATCAATGCTTTTGTAACCAACATATAAATTGGTTTAAGAGTTGGTACCTAGAATATAGAAGATAGAACATAGAGCAGTGCAGCACAGGAACAGGCCCTTCAGTCCACAACGTTTGTGCAGAACATGATGCCAAGTTCAACTGATCTCATTTGCCAGTACATGATCCACATCTATTCCCTATGCATCCATGTGCCTATCCAAAACCCCACTGAAACGGCACTGTTGTATCTGCCTCCACCACCTCCCCTGCATTCCAGATATTTACACTGATTGAATTTTCACCAAATTAATGCTTCTGAATTGTAAAGCAGTTTTGCAGCAACTACGTTATGGAGATTGCTGGGGGTGCTTTTAGGGGTATGAAAATCAAGGGTTAGACTGAAGCAAACAAACATAATAATTCCTTAAGGTTGCACTTTACCAAACTAGATTTAATCTCCCTTGACTCGATCGGACGATCCTGAAAACTAAAGTAAAACAGGCATGGAAATTAGAGCCAAATCACTGTAAATGCAACGTTGATTAATGTCACTGACCCAAACTAAAACGTCACTGTGCCCTCCAGTCATAGGAATTTGACAAAGACCATTGCAGTCTAGAGTTTTGTTTCTCTCTTTTTTTTGTCTGGGTGGACTTTTAAGTAGAATGTCAAACATAATACAGAAGTAAGAGCTTTGTGAATATATTTCACAGATTGCTCATTAAAGAGGTTGAAATGTATATCTAAAACTAACATGAATAGCATGTTCCAGATATTTGGGTCACATCCCATGAGCAACAGAGAGATGGTCTGCTCCTGGCTTGATGTTTCCTAGTTGAAATGGCTGTTCCAACTCTGGAGTTGGCTTTGTTCTGCCAAGTATACGACTACACACAATACAGACTGAACAAACGGCAACTTCAGAGCAGGTTACCAAGATCAGACCTTTCTCCTGAGATCTGCAATATGTTAGTGCGTTTGTATTGTCTTTACTATTATAATCTCTAATCTATCAGAAGGTCAGAATTATTGCTGGGTAATCAGGTTAGCAGGATGCAGATGCGGAAACACTACTTTGAAATTTAACATTTACCCAGCCTATTTAAATTTCTTACGTTCTTCCTCAGAAAACCATTAGCAGTTAGTCATTATCTTATTCAACTGAACTAAATTACTTATTACTAATTTGTAAACCTATCGCTTCAAACTGTTGATTGTGTGCCTTTGTCACAAAGTCATACAGATGACAACAGGCGTGTCAGTGGCACAGCGGTAGAGTTGATGCTTTGCAGCTTCAGAGCCCGGGTTTGTACCTCCCACACTCAGTGACCCGGGACTCAGGTTTCCTCCCACACTCAAAACATGTATCGGTTTGCAGGTTAATTGGCTTCAGTAAATTGTTCCTAGTGTGCAGGATAGTGCTAATGTAAAGGTGATCATGGCCTCACTGGCTAGGGCTACATGTGTGGGTTTAAACTAAATAGTGGGGGGGGAGGGATTGACAAATTGGGAGTATAAAGATGGAGTTGAAGGCGAAATGTGTACAGGAAAAATCACGAAAGAATCTTGAATTAATGGGAAGGAAAGAAGGGATAAAAGAGTAAGGTCAGGGCCAATTGCGAGCGGTGTGAGGGAGACGTGAATACGGTGGTCAAAGTGTTGTATATGAATGTACGAAGTATAAGAAATAAAGTGGACGAGCTTGAGGCTCAGTTAGAAGTTGGCAAGTATGATGTGTGAATTACAGAGACATGGCTGCAAGAGGGACAGGGCTGGGAACTGAATATCCAATGGTATACCTCCTATTGAAAAGACAGGCAGGTGGACAGAGGGGGTGGGGTAGCTCTGTTCGTGAGGAATTAAATTCAGTCCCTTGCAAGGGGTGACATTGAAACAGGAGATGTGGAGTCAGTATGGATAGAACTAAGGAATTGTAAGGGTAAAAGGGCCCCCAAACAGTAGCCTGGACATAGGGTGCAAGTTGAATCAGGAGTTAAAATTGACATGTAGCAAAGGTAATGCTGTGGTTGTTATGGGATATTTCAACATGCAGGTAGACTGGGAAAATCAGGTTGGTACTGGACCCCAAGAAAGGGACTTTGTTGTGTGCCTTTGTGATGGATTCTTAGAGCAGTTTGTATTGGAGCCTACCAGGGAGAAGGCAATGCTGGATTTAAGGGCCTGTCCCACCAGCATGCAACTCTATGCGATGAACGCGATCAAACCGGCAGCGGGGGCCGCGCGGAGGTCGGGTGATCCCCTGTACAGGGCCGTTCCCACCAGCATGCGCCTGCATGCGGCAAGCGCAACTAAACCGGCAGCGAGGGCCGCGCGGAGGTTGGGTGAGTGGCGCAACGCGGCGCAAAGCGAGGCGAACTTGAAGCAAGGTAAGTTCGCCAGGACTTAGAGGGGTACACAGAGAGGGGCACCGAGACACACACACATACAGGGCCACGGAGCCACACACATAGAGGGTCATGGAGGCACTTACAAATAAGTTCACGGAGGCACGATGTCCGGGCGGTGTGTAAATGTCGAGGCGACTGCGAGCCGACAAGCCGTTGCCGCGCGGGATTTTTAGACATAGTCGGTTTTTCGGAGCCCCGCGCGGTGTCGGGACGAACTCGGGATGAACTCCGCACAATTCCGCGCGGCTCCGGCGATCGATGTGGGACCGGCCCCGCGACGCCGGACGGCTCAAGCGACCACGTTAGGTCGCGCTAATCGCGTAGAGTTGCATGCTGGTGGGACAGGCCCTTTAGTGTTATGTGATGAACAGGATTAGATAAAGGAACTTGAGGTTAATGAGCCATTAGGAGGTAATGACCATAATATTGTCAGGTTTATTCTACAATTGGAGAGGGAGAAGGGTAGATCGGAGGAGTCTGTGTTAAAGGCCTTTCTCACTGTGCGAGTTGTCCCACGAGGTACCCCCGAGTTTTCACTCGTGGTAATCCCGTACAATCAATGTAGCGGGAACGTCGGAACTCGCGCAAGCAACTTAGCGACTCGTGGCGCTAACGGCAGGTACCCATGAAACTTGTTAACTCGTGAAAAAAATCAAACCTGTTTGATATTTTCCACAAGTCAAATTTACTGTACAAGTTAAAAATTGAAACATTATATAACGTAGTGGCCCGTGTGTTTACCTTAGTGATTCGTGAGTCTACCGTGGGAACTCTTTAACTCAGCGGGCAGGCAGCATCTTTGGAGAGAAGGAATGGGTGACGGGATGACTTTTCCAAATTTCTCCAGCCCCATGAGTTCACTTTTTGTCAACCAGCATCTGCCCTTTCTTGTATATGACATTATTTGTATCCGTGGCAGCTGATTGTCGCTCCCTTCAGTTTCCCAGGGGGTCGGGACGGGACTGGACTTGGGAGGGAAAGGTGGGGGGCGGGGGGGGGGGGTAGTGTTTCACTAAATGCTTAAAAAAAACTTTAAGTTCTAGATTATGGACAATTTTAAGTTGAGTATGGACAAATCCAACGCACCACACTACATTATTCTTGAATAGATAACTTTGAATTCGTGATTTTTTAAAAAGGAACCAACATCTACAATGCCTTGTGTCTTGGCAATTCATGATTCTCCACGCTTGGCAGAGAATTGGATTTGTAAGCGGCTAACTTCATTCTAAAACTTGGAATGTCACATTAGCGGCTCAGCAGTAGAGTTGCTGCCTCACAGCGCCAGAGACCCGAGTTCAATCCTGATGACTGGTGCTGTTCAATCCTGATGACTGGTGCTGTTTTTTCCGGGTGCTCCAGCTTCCTCCCACATTCCAAAGACGTGCAGGTTTGTATGTTAATTGGCGTCTGTAAATTGCCCCGCAGTGTGTAGGATGGAACTAGTGTCCAGGTGATTGTGGTCAGCATGGGCTCGGTGGGCCGAAGGGCCTGTTTCCACACTGTATCTAAACTAGACAAAAGGCCCTGAAGAAGTGTCCCGACCCGAAACGTCAACTATCCATTTTCTCAGAGATGCTGCCTGACCCGTAGACTTATTCCAACATTTCGTGACCTTTTGTGATAAGTTAATGCTTCAACCCTTTCTCGAGGAATGGGAATTAGGGAAAGCAGTAGGAAATATGTTGCTTGGCATTTAAAATAAATAGATTAGTCAGTACAGGACGAGGGTTTGTTTGATGCCCAACACAAAATGCTGGAGTAACTTGGCGGGTCAGGCAGCATCTCTGGAGAGAAGGAATAGGTGACTTTTCGGGTTGAGATCCTTCCTCAGAAGACGAGCCCTTATCCAAAACGTCACCTATCCACATTCTCCAGAGATGTTACCTGGCCCGCGTTGTTACCCCAGCTGTTAAAGAAGGAACTGCGGATGCTGGAAAATCGAGGGTACACAAAAGGCTGGAGAAACTCAGCGGGTACAGCAGCATCTAAGGAGCGAAGGAGATAGGCAACGTTTCGGGCCGAAACCCTTCTGAATGTTGCTGAATGTCGCAGAAATGACATACCCGTGGGAACTCGGTTAAAGACTTGAACATAAACTTTGAATCTCGTGCATAACCACGAGTCTGTTTTTTTCTTTCACTTGGGTCACTCGTGGGTGGACTCGCACCGTGAGACAGGACCTTTATAGTTGAATAAAGGGGACTATGGGGGCATGAGGGAGGAGCTGGCCAAAGTTAACTGGAAAGATACACTAGCAGGGATGACAGTGGAACAACAATGGCAGGTATTTCTAGGAATAATATAGAAGGTGCAGGATCAGTTCATTCCTAGGAGGAAGAAAGATTCCAAGGGGAGTGAGGGGCGACCGTGGCTGGCAAGGGACATCAGGGACAGTATAAAAATAAAAGATGAACGGGAAGCAAGAGGATTGGGTAATGTTTAAAGAGCAACAGAAGATAACTAAAAAGACAATACGGGGAGAAAGATAAGGTACGAAGGTAAGCTAGAGGATAGTAAAAGCTTCTTAAGGTATGTGAAGAGGAAAAAATTAGTTAAGACCAAAGTTGGACCCTTGAAGACTGAAAAAGGTGAATTTATTATGGAGAACAAGGAAATGGCAGATGAATTGAACAGCAGTTGTACAGGGTTTTGGTGAGACCACACCTGGAGTATTGCGTACAGTTTTGGTCTCTAAAGGGGTCACAGTCTAAGGATAAGGGGGAATTCCTTTAGGACCGAGATGAGGAAAACATTTTTCACACAGTGAGTGGTGAGTCTCTGGAATTCTCTGCCACAGAAGGTAGTTGAGGCCAGTTCATTGGCTATATTTAAGAGGGAGTTAGATGTGGCCCTTGTGGCTAAAGGGATCAGGGGGTATGGAGAGAAGGCAGGTACAGGATACTGAGTTGGATGATCAGCCATGATCATATTGAATGGCGGTGCAGGCTCGAAGGGCCGAATGGCCTACTCCTGCACCTATTTTCTATGTTTCTATTTTTCTATGTACTTTGGATCCATGTTCACTAATGAGGATGCAAACAATCTTCCTGATATAGTAGTGGTTAAAGGATCTTGGGTGACGGAGGAACTGAAGGAAATCCACATTCGGCAGGAATGGTGTTGGGTGGACTGAAACATAAAAACATAGAAAATAGGTGCAGGAGGAGGCCATTCGGGCCTTCGAGCCAGCACTACCATTCATTGTGATCATGGCTGATCGCCCCAATCAATAACCCGTGCCTGCCTTCTCCGCATATCCCTTGATTCCACTAGCCCCTAGAGCTCTATCTAACTCTCTCTTAAATCCATCCAGTGATTTGGCCTCCACTGCCCTCTGTGGCAGGGAATTCCATAAATTCACAACTCTCTGGGTGAAAAAGTTTTTTCTCACCTCAGTCTTAAATGGCCTCCCCTTTATTCTAAGACTGTGGCCCCTGGTTCTGGGTTCGCCCAACACTGGGAACATTTTTCCTGCATCTAGCTTGTCGAGTCCTTTTATAATTTTATATGTTTCTATAAGATTCCCCCTCATCCTTCTAAACTCCAGTGAATACAAGCCTAGTCTTTTCAATCTTCCCTCATATGACAGTCCCGCCATCCCACGGATCAATCTTATGAACCTACGCTGCACTGCCTCAGTCACAAGGATGCCCTTCCTCAAATTAGGAAACCAAAACTGTACACAATACTCCTGGGGTCAATTTTTTTTTGTTTATTTTTGTTAGAAGTAAGTACAATAGTGTGGTACTTGAGTACCTAATACATAATACATATTTCCATTCTTGTACAACTTCATACTTTTGATTTAATAATAAAAGAACAGTGGAAGAAAAAAGAAATACAGAGTGTCAGAATAGATAGACAAGCGAGTAGAAACAGATAGCAAAAGAAATAAAGGACATAGAAGAGAAGCTGAAAAGATTGAAATAGAAGGAGAAAGTAAAGAAAAGAGAGATTAGGAGAGGTCTACCTATTTCGTATTTTTGCCCATCCGTCACCCGGTTCTAAACCATTTAATTTCTGAGGTTATGTTATGTTGCACCATATGCTTGCAAAAAGTTGATAAAAGGAGACCAAGTCTTTGAGAATTGGTCTACTTTGCCTAGTAGGAGAAATCTCATTTCTTCAAGATGAAGCGTTCCAGATGTGGTCTTATCAGAGCCCTATACAACTGCAGAAGAACCTATATTGAAATCCTCTTGTTATGAAGGCCAACATTCCATTAAGGGCCTGTCCCACTTACGTGTCCTTGGCACGCAAATTACGCGACGGTCCCGCGAAGGTCGCACACGATTTCATGCATATGCACAGCCGTCTGGAGACGTCATTTGAATATGACATGCAGGAGTAACTCAGCGGGACCGGCAGCTTCTCAGGCGAGAAGCAACGGGTGACGTTTCGTGTCGAGACTTTCCTTCAGTCTGAAAAGAAAGGTCCTGACCTGAAACGTCACCCATTGCTTCTCTCCAGAGATGCTGCCGGTCCCGCTGAGTTACTCCAGCTTTTTGTGTCTATCTTCAATTTTCTTAGCCCCGCTCTGGGAGTAGAAGTGGGGCGGATCCGGACCGCAACGGCCGTGAGCCCCAGGCTGCGTTTGCCGATCGTTTGCCTGCTTCTGCTGCTGTTGGAGGTCAGATGTTGCGTCGCGCCAGGGTCTTGGGCCTGTCCCACTTTGGCCGTCAGTTACGCGACAGGCCGTTGGCGCGTGAAGATTTAGTTACAAAAATTTCGGAGCCCCGCACGATGTCGCGCACAACTACATACCCCTCCGCGCTTCTCATTGGGACCGGCCCCGCGTGGCCACACGATGCCCGTGTGCCTTAACGATGAGGTCGCGTAATTTGCGTGCCAAGGACACGTAAGTGGGACAGGCCCTTTAGCTTTCTTCACTGCCTGCTGTACCTGCACGTCAACTTTCAGTGACTGGTGTACAAGGACACCCAGGTCCTGCTGCACCTCCCCCTTACCTAACCTAGCCCCATTGAGATAATAATCTGCCCCCTAGTTTTTGCCGCCAAAGTGGATAATCTCACATTCATGTATTTAACCTCACTTTTATCTATATGTAACCTTACATTTATCTATATATAACCTCACATTTATCAATATATGGGACGGATAGGACTGAAGGCTGATAAATCCCCAGGGCCTGATGGTCAACATCCCAGGGTACTTAATGAAGTGGCTCTAGAAATCGTGGATGCATTGCTGATAATTTTCCAATGTTCCTGTGGATTGGAGGGTAGCTAATGTTATTCCCCTTTGTAAGAAAGGCGGGAGAGAGAAAACAGGGAATTATAGACCAGTTAGCCTGACATCGGTGGTGGGGAAGATGCTGGAGTCAATTATAAAAGAAGAAATAGCCGTACATTTGGAAAGCAGTAACAGGATAGGTCCGAGTCAGCAAGGATTTATGAAGGGGAAATCATGCTTGACTAATCTTCTGGAATTTTTTTAGGGTGTAACTAGGAAAATGGACAAGGGAGAACCAGTGGATGTAGTGTACCTGGACTTTCAGAAAACATTTGAGAAGGTCCCACATAGGAGATTAGTGGGCTAAATTAGGGCACATGGTATTGGGGGTAGAGTGCTGACATGGATAGAAAATTGGTTGGCAGACAGGAAACAAAGAGTAGGGATTAGCGGGTCCCTTTCAGAATGGAAGGCAGTGACTAGTGGGGTACCGCAAGGCTCGGTGCTGGGATCGCAGCTATTTACAATATACATCAATGATTTGGATGAAGGGATTAAAAGTAACATTAGCAAATTTGCAGATGACACAAGCTGGGTGGCAGTGTGAACTGTGAGGAGAATGCTATGAGAATGCAGGGTGACTTGGACAGGTTGGGGGAGTGGGCAGATACATGGCAGATGAAGTTTAATGTGGATAAATGTGAGGTTATCCACTTTGGTATAAAAAACAGGTAGGCAGATTACTATCTAAATGGCGTCAAGTTGGGAAAAGGGGAAGTACAACGGGATCTGGGGGTCCTTGTTCATCAGTCTATCAAAGTAAGGATGCGGGTACAGCAGGCAGTGAAGAAAGCAAATGCCATGTTGGCCTTTATAACAAGAGGAGTCGAGTATAGGAGCAAATACGTCTTTCTGCAGTTGTACAGGGCCCTAGTGAGACCACACCTGGAGTATTGTGTGCAGTTTTGGTCCCCTATTTTGAGGAAGGACGTTCATGCTATTGAGGTTGTGCAGCGTAGGTTTACAAGGTTAATTCCCAGGATGACGGGACTGTCATATGCTGAGAGAATGGAGCGGCTGGACTTGTACACTCTGAAGAACACTCTGAGTTCAGAAGGATGAGAGGGTTTGGACACGTTAGAGGCAGGAAACATGTTCCAATGTTGGGGGGATCCAGAACCAGTGGCCACAGTTTAAGAATAAGGCGTAAGCCATTTAGAACGGAGATGAGGAAACACTTTTTCTCACAGAGAGTTGTGAGTCTGTGGAATTCTCTGCCTCAGAGGGTGGTGGAGGCCGGTTCTCTGGATACTTTTAAGAGAGAGCTAGATTGGGTTCTTAAAGATAGCGGAGTCAGGGATATGGGGAAAGGCAGGAATGGGGTACTGATTAGGAATGATCAGCCATGATCACATTTAATGACGCTGGCTCGAAGAGCCGAATGGCCTACTCCTGCACCTATTGTCTATTGTCTATTGTCTCAGTGGGCTGAAGGGCATACTTCCACGTTGTATCTCTAAAGTTAAAAGTCAAAATAGGAAATTGTCAGTGAAAATATTGTGCAACACATCAGATATCAAGCAAAATTCAGCTGTCGATGCAACTCTGCAGTCTGCATAAACACTTCACAACTTTTCAATTCAGGTTTTTCATGGAGGTAGTATTCACTTTTAAATGGGCCGTTTACTGCTGCAGACCTACTGCTTCAACAAAAAATATTTATTGAAACCATAGAATTTTTTTTTGAAGAAACAAACCAACTTTATACGTTTCAATGATTTACCCTTAGCAGAATGGCTTCAAGAAGCCAAAAAGTTTCATCCATTAAAATGACTGAATAAAAATTCAGGATCTTTTAAAGACATTTAATTCAAGTGTTTAAGATTCCTTTTCTTTTAAAACAGGTAGATAGGATGGTAAAGAAGGCATTTGGTATATTGGCCATCAATCAGGATATTGAATACAGTAGGCACAAAATGCTGGAGTAAAGCCCCTGTCCCACTTAAGTGTCCTTGGCACGCTAATTACGCGACCTCGTGGTCGTGTTGAGCCGCGACGATCCCGCGATGGTCTTGCGCGACTTCATTCGACCACACAGCCGTCATTTGAAGATGGACGCAAAATGCCGGAGTAACTCAGAAGAACAGGCAGCATCTCCGGAGAGAAGGAATGGATGATGTTTAGGGTCGAGACCCTTCTTCAGTCTGAAAAAAGGGTCTTGACCCGAAACGTCACCCATTGCTTCTCTCCAGAGGTGTTGCCGGTCCCGCTGAATGACTCCAGCATTTTGTGTCTATCGTCAATTTTCTTGGCCCAGCTCTGGGAGTAGAAGTGGGGGCGGATCCGGACCGCAACAGCCGTGAGCCCCAGGCCGAGTTCGGTGATCATTTGCCTGCTTCTGCTACTGTTGGAAGTGAGACATTGCGTCGCGCCAGGGTCTTGGGCCTGTCCCACTTTGGCTGTCAGTTACGCGACAGGCCATTGGCGCGCAAAGATTTTGTTTGCTACAAACATTTCGGAGTCCCGCGCGATGTCGCGCACAACTCCATACCCCTCCGCGCTTCTCAGTGGAACCGGCCCTGCGAGGCCACACGATGCTCGAGATCGCGTAATTTGCGTGCCAAGGACACGTAAGTGGGACAGGCCCTTAACTCAGTGGGACAGGCAGCATCTCTGGGGAGAAGAAATAGGTGAGGTCAAGACTCTTCAGACTGAAAGTCAGGGGAGAGAGATACTAAAGATATGTGGAAGGGTAAGGTGTGAGAATAACAGATCAAAGCAGACAAGCTTACAACCCAGTGGTATGGATATTAATTTCCCTAACTTCAAATAACCCTTGCTTTCCCTCTCTCTCTCCGTCTCTCCCCTACCTCAGTTCTCTGACTGGTTTCTCTATCCTCCTTATTAATTTTGCAGATAATATGCCTCTTTGTCACCTTCCCCTCAGCTAACAATGATCCATTCCACATTTCCTTGAAACCCTTCCACATATCACTAGAGCCCCTCCCCTGACTTTCGGTCTGAAGAAAGGTCTCAAATTCTTCATTAACAAAATGTCTTCCATTAACAAAACCACATTGTTAAGACTATTTAAATTGGATTTTTTTTCACTGAGCTGTGCCACATCAGGGAGAGAAAGGGCACTGTCAAGTTTCATGGACTGCTGGGCTTACAAAAAAACTTATTTTAAGAGCAGCAACAAATTCTCTTTGAAGAGGTAAGTTGTCAATCCACAGTGAGAGGAAAAACCTTGCAAGGTATATAAGAAGCGACAGAATTTGACAGGAAAAGACAGAAAGTGCTGGAGTAACTCAGCTGGTCAGGAGGCATCTTGGAGTTAGAGTAGTTGGAATGAGGTTAGTGCGATGCTGATGATTCTTTCAAAATAGCTACCTCTGACAATATTGTTGAGTACAACGTCAAAATAGCAATCAAATTCTTTGAGTATGCTTACACTTTTAATGTGCATTACCCACATTCTTCCTTGATGAAGAATGAGATCCATGGAATTCATGTTAGTTAACAGGCAGGTGATTAAATTGTCAATGGAATGGAATGATTGCTGAGTCCAAAGTGGGTTCATCTACAGAAAGAATTCTTCCAATTTTTGCAGTATGACAGTCACACATTTACGTAAATATTACATAGTTTAGTTGAAACATCTGTTGGACTCTTTAAGCTTTGCAAGCGTTTCTCGTGCGAGATAAGCATCCATGCACAAAGAGATTGTATATAGTCCATTGACAAAATAGACCTGTAGTGTCAAGTGACCTTACATTATTCCATTTCCTTTAATTGTACAGTTAAAAATCTGGACAACATTTGTACAACTGAAATCTTTTTTAAGAAGTGCATTACTTCATTCTGCATGCTTGCTAACAATTATGCTGGGCGTGAGTTTAAAGCCACTTGTTTATCTCAGGAGAGTTTAATCTTCTTTGTTCTTAAATAAAAGAAACCCTGCATAAATCTTATCTGGAGTGTGCTAAAGTATCTTCAGTAAATGCAGTTGTTTTAAAAAAACACAGATTCTGTTTCTTCCCTTTCTCTTGACTTTCATTCTTGTTGCTTGATCCCATGAAGGTAGATGAATTCAAAGGGTCGGGTTCAATCTATCTCAGCCTGTTGTATAGTTTGAGTTTCAGCAATGCCAGAGGATATCTCAGAATGTATCTATTCTGGAAACAATGCTAAGTTTGATTCAGAATAAATAGAAATCTGAAACCTATTTAATAAGGCTACTCTCAATTATGTCTCAAGAATTTGGATGGAGGGTTGTGGAAAAAAAGAAATGAGATCACGTTTCAAACAAAGCTATTCTTAAAAGAGATAAGGCTGACATCATTGGTTAGATTTGCTTTAGGTGTTACGAGAAATTAAAACTTTAATTCAGAATTTATTAAGCAACTCCCAATTTGCAAAATAGATCAGCTTTTTTCTTTAGATTTTCTTTAGGTTCATCTGAGACATATCCCCACGCAATAATAAAACATGCACTGATGTAGAGCGATGAGGCAAGATATGAAGTTATGATCGGATATTGGGTCTTGATCATTGGATCTTAAACTTGTGATCATAATAAATATGGATCTGCTACCAGGGGAAATCAACCTGTAAAATCACAAAACACTATTGAGAGTAGGCTTATTAGATATGCTTCAGATTTTTATGTGCATGATGCCTGTTGATCAGGGAAGAAGAACAAATCTTTCTTGTTATCAGTCAAGTCCTCCAAAATGATGCTGGCACCAACCATAAATGACATAAGAGGGCATTTGAAAATAGTGCATTAATTATAGGATGTTAATTCAAGACAGCTGTGTTGCTCAGTGGTGGAACTTTATGTCACTTCAGTGGAATGATGTATAATATTTTGTCAAAGTAATGCTTTAGGGTATTGTTTCATGGGTCATGTTAAAGGCAGGAGTTTCATCTGGTATTCGGCACTGTGCCGTCTCCTACAAAAATCAATGCTTCTGGGCATGCGATGTCTCAACTTCTGACTTTTTTGCCAGCTTTTCACTCAACAGCTGCTCCTGAACTCCCAACCATATGAAACGTATGATTGACTCCGTATGTAGATCAATATGATGTGTGCACCGTTTAAAAATAAGATTCACTCAGATTCCCTGCTTACCCATTTAACAATTCTGAACTCTATCTGTGCAAAGGAGATATAACACCTGTACCCTCACACTAATCTTATCCCTTCATTGTTAACTCCTTCCATGCTGTCCCCCGATATAAAAATCTGAATGGGTTACAACTACAGTATATTCATGCTCAGATATGAATAATTAAATCCAATGCCTTTGGAAACACAGTGGACAAGATCATGGTGAGGTGATCTCATCACTTCATCGGTCACTCTCTCTGCCTGGACTATTCATAACCTCCAGAGTGAGTTCATGTTTAAACCTCACCTCATCAAGACTGTTTATTTTTGTGCATCACATTGCCAATCTTCGGTCCTCTCGGTTCTCTTCACCATGGTCTACTTTTCTTTGCGTGTTAATGTCCAAGGCTTGGACAATGTTCCCATTTGGTCATAATTTTTTTTTTGTATCATGAAGAAAATTAAAATTTCATGAAGGAAGATTAAAGAAATTTCCTTTTTATTTAAAAAAAAAGGGATGGCACAGTGGCGCAATGTTAGAATTGCTGCCTTACAGCGCCAGTGACTCAGGTTCTATCCTGATTACGGGTGCTGCCTGTACGGAGTTTGTAGGTTCTCCCTGTGACCGGGCGGATTTTCTCTGGCTGCATCAGATTCCTCCCACACTCCGAAGATATTGAGGTTTGTAGGTTAACTGGCTTCTGTAAAGTGTAAATTATCCCTAGTGTGTAGAATAGTGCGAGTGTATGGGTGAGTGTTGGTCGGTGCGGACTCGGTGGACCGAAGGGCCTGTTTCACGCTGTATCTCCAAAGTCTAAAATCTAAAGTTTGGTTGTTTGCATCGAGATCCTGAGTCAAATGCTCCCAATTGACTTTTGTCCCTCTTGCTTGACCCATATGCATTAGATTAAACATAGAAACCTAGAAACATAGAAAATAGGTGCAGGAGTAGGCCATTCGGCCCTTCGAGCCTGCACCGCCATTCAAAATGATCATGGCTGATCATCCAACTCAGTATCCTGTACCTGCCTTCTCTCCATACCCTCTGATCCCTTTAGCCACAAGGGCCACATCTAACTCCCGCTTAAATATAGCCAATGAACTGGCCTCAACTACCTTCTGTGGCAGAGAATTCCAGAGACTCACCACTCTCTGTGTGAAAAATGTTTTCCTCATCTCAGTCCTAAAGGAATTCCCCCTTATCCTTAGACTGTGACCCCTTGTTCTGGACCTCCCCAACATTGGGATCAATCTTCCTGCATCTAGCCTATCCAACCCCTTAAGAATTTTGTAAGTTTCTATAAGATCCCCCCTCAGTCTTCCAAATTCTAGCAAGTACAAGCCAAGTCTATCCAGTCTTTCCTCATATGAAAGTCCTGACATCCCAGGAATCAGTCTGGTGAACCTTCTCTGCACCCCCTCTATGGCAAGAATGTCTTTCCTCAGATTTGGAGACCAAAACTGTACGCAATACTCCAGGTGTGGTCTCACCAAAACCCTGTACAACTGCAGTAGAACCTCCCTGCTCCTATTCTCAAATCCTTTCGCTATGAATGCTAACATACCATTTGCTTTCTTCACTCCCTGCTGCACCTACTTTCATTGATTGGTGTACCATAACACGCAGGTCTCATTGCAACTCCCCTTTTCCTAATTTGCCACCATTCAGATAATAATCTACCCTCCTGTTTTGCCACCAAAGTGGATAAACTCACATTTATCCACATTATACTGCATCTGCCATGCATTTGCCCACTCACCCAGCCTATCCAAGTCACCTTGCAGCCTCCTAGCAACCTCCTCACACCTAACACCTAGGACCGAGATGAGAAAATCATTTTTCACACAGAGAGTGGTGAATCTGTGGAATTCTCTGCCACAGAAGGTAGTTGAGGCCAGTTTGTTGGCTATATTTAAGAGGGAGTTAGATGTGGCCCTTGTGGCTAATGGGATCAGGGGGATGGAGAGAAGGCAGGTACAGGATACTGAGTTGGATGATCAGCCATGATCATATTGAATTGCGGTGCAGGCTCGAAGGGCCGAATGGCCTACTCCTGCACCTTTTTTCTATGTTTCTATGTTTCTAAATCCATGCTGACTTTGTTCAATGATTTCACCACTTTCCAAATGTACTTCTATCCCATCTTTAATAACTGACTCTAGCAGTATCCCCACTACCGATGTTAGACTAACTGGTCTGTAATTCCCCGTTTTCTCTCTCCCTCCTTTTTTTAAAAGTGGGGTTACATTAGCTACCCTCCAATCCTCAGATATCTCCAGATCTCAATTACTCCAGAATCTAAGGGGTTTTGAAAAATTATCACTAATGCATCCACTATTTCGGTGGCGACTTCCTTGACTACTCGGGGATGCAGACTATCTGGCCCTGGGGATTTATCGACCTTTAATCCATTCAATGTAATCCATTCTTTCACTCCAGGTTCATACATCTTCCCTCCCCCCCCCCCCCTCCCCCCCCCCCCGCCTTCACCTTTAGTTCCTCTAGCCATGCTATGGCTTCCTGTTACCTTACACAAGTCCTGTTGTCCGGCAACATTTCCAGAAGTTGTCACAGGAAATTTACAAAATCACACTAGTTAAATACTCAAAAGTAAATGATTTTTATGAATTCCCAGCGTTTTTGAGGAAATGGAATGGCTTTCCTGACCGCCACTTTTTTTAGATTGACAGCAATGCCCTGCAGTATCATTCCAACCTTGTCGACAATATGTTGTATTGAAGATGAGCATTATAAACCACAGCACATTGAAATCACTGCACATTACCACAGAGAATATCTACAAGCATGAGAATATGTACAAGAATGGTCTTCAGTTAGTTCAGTAAGTGCCACACAACAGATTTCCAGTTTCAATTATTACAGTGTCGTGACTAATCTTATATTTTATTTCTGAATCCAGAATGCAAGAAGAACACATATACAGCCACCAAACATAAAGAAAGTAGTTATGCATTGCTTAACGGTGTACAGTTCAAAACAAGGAATGTGGTGAATGAAGTAGATGAGCTGAAGGCATGGGTGGACTGCGTGAAGTTTGAAATTACAGATGAAAAATAATATAACCCGCGGAAAATCATTGCTTAAATGAAACCCATCTGTGTATCAATGGGGGTGCATATTTGTAGTATCAAGCACAATTCTATTAGTCATAGAGCTATACAGCACAAAAATTGGAGAAGAAGTTTGAAGAAGGGTCTCAATCTATTCCTTCTCTCCAGAGATCCTGCCTGTCCCGCTGAGTTACTCCAGCTTTTTGTGTCTATCTTCGGTTTAAACCAGCATCTGCAGTTCCTTCCTACACAGAAACTGGCCCTTTAGCTCAAGTAGCTCAACTCTTCCATGCTGAGCAAGTTGCCTAACTGAACCCTCTAGATTCAGCCTGCCCTACTCTTGATAAAAAAGACTGGTACTATTCATCTTATCGGTGCCTATCATGATTTTATATACCTCTATAATGTCACCCCTCAGCCTCCTTCACTCCAGTGAGAAATGATCCAGTCTCTCCTGATTAATTTAAGCAGTAGAGTGGTGCAGAGCTAGAGTTGCTGCCTTACAGTGCTGAAGACCCGGCTTCAATCCTAACTACTTGATATCTGTATGGAGTTTACACGTTCTCCGCTTGACCGCATGGGTTTTCTATGAGTGCTCTATTTTCCTCCAGTGCAGGATTGTCGGTCAATTTTTCTTCTGTAAATTGTCAATTGTCCTTCGTGTGTTGGATAGTGTCAGTGTATGCGGAGATCGCTGGTCGGTATGGAATTGGTCGGCCATAGGGCATGTATACACGCTGTATCTCTAAACTAAACTAAACTAAATGTGAAGGGATGCATGTAAATGGAAATTCTATCTTTCTTGCTGTGTATCCCTAACGTCTAAAGTAAAGCCTAAACTGTTTTAATCTCAAACCTACTAGACCTGGGAACATGCTTGAAAATCATTTTTGCACCCTATCCAGTTTAATTATATCCTACCTGTAGCAGGAAGACCAGACTGTACACAATTCTTCGAATGTGGCTTTGTCACCATCTTGCACAGATTTAGCATGGTTGTGGAAAGGACAAAGGTAGATCAGATGAAAAAATTAGCAATCAAGGAAAGATTAATTTTATGAGTTGAAAGATGGATTAACAAAAGGGAATTCGAAGCAGCTACTGCGAGGGACATCAGCATCAGAGCAAAGGGAGAGATTGAGAGCTGACTCTGAGACACTGAGAGCTCAGGTCAAACACATCCTTAAAAGCAGATGAACTAAAATTAACTAAATGATGAACTATTTATTTAAGAACGAACTGCAGATGCTGGAAAATTCGGAGGTAGACAGAAATGCTGGAGAAACTCAGCGGGTGAAGCAGCATCTTGCCTATTCCTTCACTCCATAGATGCTGCCACACATGCTGAGTTTCTCCAGCATTTTTGTCTACCTTAAATAATGAACTAAGACATCAGAGTGAGGCCATGTGCAATTCGGAGGAACAACACCTCATATTTTGCTTGAACAGCTTACAACCCAACGATATGAACGTTGATTTCTCTAATTTCAAGTAACCCCTGCATCCCATCACTTCCCTCTCTCCCCGCATCCCCCACTCTAGTCATCCTACTACTTCCACTGTTCGCAATCTTGTATCCCTGTCGTTTACACATCATCAACAGTCAACAATGCGCCATTATGGATTCCACCCTTCCTGAGGTCATCTGTTGCCAGGCTTGTTGCCAGGTTCTGGCCTTCTCTATCTTTCAGTCTGAGGAAGGGTTCCGACCTGAAACGTCACCTATACATTTTCACCAGAGATGCTGCCCGACCCGCTGAGTAACTCCAGCACTTTGTGTCTATCTTCAAACTAAAATGTATCCCAGGCTATGAAGAGCCAAAAGAGAGGATCTGACTATAATATCCCAATTCTCTCTCGCAACAGATGTGGGTCTGGGGGACTGGGGAAAGCTAATGCTGTATTCTAGTTCAAATGGGCAAAAGGGTTGGATTGAGCAATAGCAGGCGAGGCAGACTGGGCAAAGGGGAGGATATTTATTGAAAAATGGTCAGAGGAGATTCACAAGGACATCAGCAGCCTGGATATGAGGGAAGATTGGCCAGGTATAGGAATACTGAAGGCTGAGATGGGTATTTAGTTAAGGTATATTAAATTATGGCAATTATATTAAACTATTAAAAAATGTTTTCATTACTTTGGTGGAGAAGGGCACTAGAAATTATATTGGAAGATAGTACATACAGAAACTATCATCATATTTATAAAGGAACTGAACAGCCCTAATCTATAACCATAAAAAATGGCACCAAGGTGGATAGAAGATAGACACAATGTGCTGGAGTATCTCAATGGCTCAAGTAGCATCTCTGGAGAAAAAGGATGGGTGACGTTTATGGTCGCAACTATTCTTCCCCAAATGTCACCCATCCTTTTTCTCCAGAGATGCTGCTTGACCCGCTGAATTACTCCAGCACTTTATGTCTATCTTCAGTATAAAGCTGCATCTGCAGTTCCTTTCTACACACTAAGGTGAATAGCATCTATTACGTAGAAGAGGCAAGATGGGTTGAATGGTCTCTTCCTAATCTTAATGGCTGGTGACTTTGCAAAAAAGAAATTTATTTATTATTTAGTCAGCTCATGAGACATTCCTTGCACAAATATTCAATAAACTTGTTATTATTAAACAAGCTAGCTGGGCTCACTTGCTCCTTCTAGTGCAAAGGATTACAATCTCTTCTATGTATCAGAGAAGCGAATGGTAAGATTCTTTCCATATTTGTTCAATATTTTAAAGTCAAACATATTGTGTCAACTTCACTTATGAGGATGACCACACAGTTAAAGGCAAACCACTATCATGTATTGCACAGGATATTTATTCATTAGAAAAATACACCAAAATATTGAGCATTTTGAATTTTTTAGTTAGAATTTGTATTTTACTGAATGGACCATGATGATATATTCTAGTTCCATCCAAGCTGAGAGGTAGATTGAAAATGTCCTAATATATTTTAAGTTTAATAGGGTCTCACTTCAAAAGTGTGGATAATTTACTGATGTAATGACAAACAAAATCGCCACTGAGTTTCACAGATGAAGAGGAATATAATGAATGTTATCATGGAAACTTCTGAAAAGGCAGAAGAAAAATATCTGACCAACTAGTTGGGTCAACTTAGGACTACTATTCAAAATGGTTCAAGAGCTTTTGGCCAAAGAGGGATATTTATTCCACCGTTATGGAAATGTTGACTGTGCTGAAATTCCTGAAAGGAATAACATCCTGTCGGGAACCTGAAAAGGAGTTAAAATGTTTCTTGCCTTGGCATACAATTGTGCCTTGAAAATGTTAGAAATGTTAACATACAGTGGAAATGTTGGATGACCTGTGTAGGAAGAGTCAGCCCTCAGCTAAGTTTATTCTAAGACCCATCTTGTTGATGCTGCCATTGAACAGACTTTTGCTGCTCCATAGCATCAACTTGAAAGTCACAGAAGATGGAAAACAAATTGAAGATGTTGGGGGTCATTTCAGGGCACCAAGCTCCAAGAAATAGGATGATCAAAGATGGACAAATGTAAATAAACACTAGGAATAAAGGTTGCCGATGATTACTGTGGTTTTTAAAACACAACCTTCAGGGAGTGGTATGTGTAAATACTCTTTTATTTTTAATTCTTGTTTACACAAATCCCATAGCCCTAAACATTTTCCAATAGTTCCCTGTCAATAGTTTCCCATAGGTGACCTCCATCATATATTCCACATCCACCATAACACCTACTCCTTAGAAAATGTGTTAGGTTTGTCAAAGACAATCTTCCTTTCTCAAATTGACATTGGGAGCTTCTATTTTTCTTTTTAGTTCAAAATCAAGGAACATAAAATGTTTTAATTTTCTGCTGTTGCCCAGCCGGTAACAACCCAGATGAGCTGCCATTCTGACAATGAATATTGCATTAACTACTCACTAGTTTTCTGGTAACAATTCATTCTCACTAAAAACTGGAAATCCAATTTCTACAACTTTCAACATCATTCTTCTACTTCGTTAGACTTTAGAGATATACTGTAGCATGGAGACAGGCACCTTGGTCCATTGAGTCTGCGCCAACCAGCAATCATCCCATTCAATAGCACCATCCTACACACTAGGAACAAATTTTACAATTTACAGAAGCCAATTAATCTACAACCCTCTATGTCTTTGGATTGTGGGAGGAAACCAAGCACTCTACACGGTCACAAGGAGAGCATAAAAACTGTGTAGAGACAGTATCCATAATCCAGATCAAACCCAGATCTCCAGTGCAGGAATGCAGCAGCAGCTATGCCACCCTATTCCCTCCAGATCATTAGATATATCACATCAACTCCTGACATCCTATACCCCTTGAACATCACTAACATAAAATAGATCAGCCATGATTGAATGGTGGAGTCAATTTGATAGCCTAATGCTGCTCCTATGTCTTATGGTCTTATGGTAACTTCTTTTAAGCTTGCCTTTTGTTTGCTGGTAATATTGTTCAATATTTATTGAGACATTTACATTCAGTCTAACAAAGTTTACACCAGAAAGAAATCAAATGAAAAGAGTTAAAGACAAAGTCTAAGCTCTTGAAAAACAGATTCATAAATTAGCTTCAAAACTGAGCAATAAACATTTGACCAGCCCAAACACCAGAATTGGCTTAACACAGGTCAGATCACTGAAAATTGAAGCAAGCATGGGCAGGAATTTGAAAGTTATTTTACTTGGCCCCTGTATCTAAAAATTAAAAGCATGAAGATGTAGAGATATCTTCAGAAAAGATCAAAAGCAACTATAGATAAAAAGTGTTTTGGTTACATTTACGCATTCCACATTCCACAAGGTACGTTATGCAATTAAACCCAAAAAATGTAAGTGCAAATAACACAATTCTCTTCTGCAAAATATAAAAGTCCTTTATACATTTCGTAAATGGAAGCAATGTGCATTGAAACACCACAAGCTTGAGATGGTTCTTGCTGGGATGGTACCATCAGAGTAATAAGCCCTTTGCACACCATCCAAGCGATCGATTGTTTCACTGTCTGACCCATATGTGGCGAATACACCATTATTTGCAGCCCACTATCTCTACATCCCCAAAATACTCTCTTCTCTGGACTCTGGTCTCTGTGTATCTGTTGCTCCCAACTCCCAGTTTAGTTTAGTTTCGTTACAGTGCAGAAACTGGACCTTCAGCCCACTGAGTCTGCAACAACCAGCGATCCCAGCATATTAACACTATCCTACACATACTAGGGACAATTTACACTTATACCAAGCCATTTAACCTACATACCTGTACATCTTTGGCGTGTGGGAGGAAACCGAAGATCTCGGAGAAACCCCACATGGTCACGGGGAGAACGTACAAAGCAAACAGACAGCACTTGTAGTCGGGATCCAACCCGGGTCTCCTGCACTGCAAGCACTGTATGGCAGCAACCCTACTGCTGCGCCACAGTGCCGCATCTATGCAAAGATGATAATCAATACATTTTGGAGCATGCAAATGGAGTTTAAACAAAGTCTCAATACAATTGGGATTTCATTGCTGACTTTGTCCAACCATCTGCCAATCAAACTTCCTTCACCTGTATCCACCTATCACTTCCCTGGATTCATCCTGCCTCCACCACTCTTCCAGCTGTTCCTTACAGTATCTCTTCCCTATCTCTACCTCTCTCTTTTTAAATTCTTCAGTTATTCAATTGATTTTCTTAAACGTTATTACTGAGGTAAGACATGATTGTGTGCTAAACTGGTCATAAAACCAAAAGACAAAGGGAAGGATAAAACTCAGCAAGGCAGGCAGCTTTTGGGGAGGGAAAAGAACAGATGATAGTTCAGAACTGGACCCTTCTTCAGTTTGAAGAAGGATCCCGACCCAAAGTGCCACCTGTCCATTCCGTCCACAGATACTGTCTTCTTCTTCTTCTTGCGTATGACGTGCACAGCCTAAAGTTGTTGAACAACTTGTTCTATTTGATCTTATTTCATTGTGCACACAGGGTTGATTGCATTTGTTGAAACAGGGCGGACCACGTGAAGGTTGCAATCTTCCACCCCACAGATACGGTCTGGCCCATTGATTTCCCCCAGAGTATATCATTGATGTGTTGGCTGAGTCAATGTGCCGATGTTGTCTGATGTTGCTGCTGCGAGCAAGACCTTCAATGTACCTACACTTAAATGTACTTGTCCATTGGCAATAAACATCACTTAACTTGACATGACTTGACTTGAGCAACATTCCTGATCATCACAGAAAGATTGTGGGCAGAACTGTGGCATAGCTGTAGAGTTGCTGCCTCACAGCATCAGAGACTCAGGTTCAATCCTGACTGTGACTGCTGCCTTTATGAAGTTTGTACGTTTTCCATGTGACCGTGTAGGTTTTCTCCAGGTGCTCTGGTTTCATCCCACACTCCGAAGACAAACAGGTTTGTAAGTTAATTGGCTTCCATAAGTTGTAAAAGTTGTCCCTCAAGTGTAGCATAGTAGTGTATAGGGCGATCATTGGTCGGCGTGGATACTGTTTCCGTGCAGTATCTCTAAAGTTTGAAGTCTGAAGTCCAAATTCTAAATATCAATTTCTCCCCTACTAATACATTGCGATGTTCTCAGTGAGAACACCCACGTTCTTGATAGACGGATTAATTCAGATAACTTTCCTAAGTCACTTCTGCGGCTCCATTCCCAATGCATCGCCTTCTCCTCCTCTTCTGGCTGCTGTTTTGTCTCTGACTCCTCCAGTGTATTGTATAATAGGTCATAGACATTAAATTAGTATGCTCTTTTATGGCACTCTGTTTTCTTACAACAGCCTGCCAACATTTTAGTGGATCCATAAAAACATTCTTGAAAAAATTGTAAATGTAAATCTTCTGCCAGAGGTGTATTACACATCAGGGAGAACACCTATGCCAATTCAAGCGCTGTAAGGCAGTTAAAGTAGTGCTTTGAGGATCTGTGCAACATTCAGATCCAGTTTTTACTTTTTATATATTTTTCCCCCTTGTTAATTCTGCCAGCAGACAGCAGGTTGGTTTGCTGGAGGTAGACATTTTTACACTTCACATTAGTCGTAGAGTCAGAGAGCGATACAGCGTGGAACCACGTTCTTCGGCGCAACTTGCCCACACCGAACAACATGTCCCAACTACACTAGTCCCACCTGCCTGCATTTAGCCCACATCCATCCAAACCTGTCTACCCATGTTCCTGTCTAACGGCTTCTTAAACGTTGGGATGGACCCAGCCTCAACTACTTCCTCTGGCAGCTTGTTTCATACACCCACCACCCATTGTTTGAAAAAGTTACCGCTCAGATTCCTATTAAATCTTAAACCTATGTCCCCTGGTCCTTGATTCACCTATTCTGGGCAAGAGACTCTGAGTATCTACCCAATCTATTCTTCTCACAATGTTATACTCTACAATAAGATCTCCCCTCAACCTCCTGTGCTCCAAGGAATAGAGTCCCAGCCTACTCAACCTCTCCCTAGAGCTCAGACCCTCTAGTCCTGGCAATATCCTCGTAAAATCCTATTATTATCCTATTATTAAATATTTTGTTGCCATCATCGTTGCGTTTGGATTTGTAGGGATGTAATTTGTTTACTTTCCTCACCATGAAGATCAAACCATGCAAAATGTTACAAAGGAAGTGTAGATATAATTTTTGTTTACGGTTTTGCAGTGCACGGAACAAAGGCTGTATATCCCCCGCATTTCACCGCCAACTACACTTTGGAAAAATGTCACTGGTTGCAAACAGTGGCGCGGCTGGCAGAGTTGCTGCCTCACAGCACCAGGGACCCGGTTCGATCCTGAACTCATATGCGGTCGGTACGGAGTTTGCACATTCTCCCTATCACCACTTCATACTACTTCTAGTATCTTTACGAGCCCTATGATCATTGAAGCCAATTGAGAAATGAAAGCTCTCCTATACTTTTTCCCATTTTAATAGTTTAAAATTATCCAGTCCTTATTTAAGATGTAAATTTAGTGGTGGAAATGCAGCAAACTTTGTTGAATCGGGCCAAATCTTTCCCCGAAATGCAAATTTCAGACCAGGAAGCAAAGAGAAGTATAGACGACATCTGCAGATTTCTCTACTTTTTGGTTCCAATTCTGGAATAAGTGGAAACAAACTATAAACGTTGATACAAATCTGTCATGTATTAGCATCACTGCTGATTCACATGCTCTCAAAACTTTCCACATAAAACCACTCAGACCAGATGAGAAAAGGGAAAACTTGGACTTAACTTCAAATAAAATATCTGAAAAGAATGTTCCTGCAGATTTTTTGGTTTAAATACCAGGTCAAAATTAAACGCTGTCAAAATTTGATTTTACGCAAAGGATGTACATTGTATGCAACAGCAAAATCACAGTGTGGCCAATAAAATCATATTTCTTATACAAGCTCACGTAAGAATCAAGCATGGACAATCAGTTTGTTAGTAAATCTGCTTATTTGGTTTACTCCACCCATCTGCTGATCAAAGCCCCCTCATGTCTATCATAAATTCATGTTCATAAGTTATAGGAGGAGAATTAGGCTATTCAGCCCATCAAGTGTATTCCGCCATTCAATTATGGCTGATCTATCTTTCCCTCCTAACCCCATTCTCCTGCCTTCACCCGTACTAATTAAGAATCTGTCAATCTGTGCATTAAAAATACATACCCAATGACTTGGCCTCCACAGACATCTTGCGCTATTGCTTGCTAGGCCTATTAAACGATACGATTCATTGGATGAGTCAGGGACAAAACAGCAGCCAAAGGAGGAAGAGAATGCAATACAATGGAGCTGCCGATGTGACTTAGCAAGGGATGGAAACTCTTTTCCAGCTTTTTCCCCCCACTACAATCAGTCTGAACAAGGGGCCCGACCTGAAACATTGCCTGCTCATGTCCTTTATGACTCCACCTACTTTGTTTTGCAGCTTATTATTATTATTATTTTAGTTTAGTTTAGCTTCGTTTGGAGATACAGCATAGAAATACGCCCACCGAGTCCGTGCCAACCAGCAATCCCCGCACACTAGGGAGAATTTACAATTTTACCTGTACATCTTTGGAGTGTGGGAGGAAACCGGAGCAACCAGAGAAAACCCTCGCAATGTCATGGAGAGGACGTACAAACTCCATACAGACAGCACCATGGTCAAGATTGAACCCAGGTCTCTTGCCCTGTAAGGCAACAACTCTACCGCTACGCCACCGTGCTGCTGACCTTTTCTTCTTCTTCTTCGGGGATCCTGGCTGCAGCTACAGTGACCCAACTGGAAAGAATTGCACTGATTCCCGTGTGGGCATTATTTTAAATGATGAGTCTGCAGGAGATATTCTCTCTGGATCAAACCTGTTCTAAGAATCTAACTGTTCATGAACAAGAATTAAATTAAAAACAAATGTTTAAGACAAGTTAGTCAAAAATATTATGAAGATAAATTGTCAAATATCCTTAGATACAACAGGCAATTACGAGCAATAATATCACATGGGTTTTTCTAAGGCAGAGCTGTTGTTAAGTAGAGACATAAGAGACTGCCGATGTTGGAATCTTGAGCAAAATAGAAACTGCTGGAGTAACTCAGGAGGGAAATGGTCAGATGATATTTCACAGTTTATTGTTCAGAGATAGGGTGTGAAAATGGGGCCTTCAGCCCACTAACTCCACACCGACCAACGATCACCCATAAACTAATTCTACGTTATCCCAGTTTTGCATCCTACACACTAGGGGCAATTTACAAAAGCCAATTAATGTACAAACCTGCATGTCCTTAGAATGTGGGAGGAAACTGGAACACCCGGAGAAAACCCACGTGATCACAGGGAGAACGTACAAGCTCTATACAGCCAGCACGCGAGGTCAGGATTGAACCCAGGTCTCTGGTGCTGTAAGGCAGCAACAGGTCAGGATTAGATTGATGGAGTAGAGAGGAAAGAGCACTCACCTCTTTCTAACACCTATCAGTCCAAAGAAGAGTCCTGACCTGAAATGTTGTTTAGGTTAGTTTGGTTTTGAGATACAGTGCGGAAACAGGCCCGTTGGCCCACCGAGTCTACCCCGACCAGCAAACCCCGCACAATAATACTACCCTACACACTAGGGACACTTTACATTTATACCAAGCCAATTAACCTACAAACCTGTACGTCTGTGAGAGGAAGCCGAAGATCTCAGAGGAAACCCACGTAGGTCACCGGGAAAATGTACAAACTCCGTACGGGCAGCACCCATGGTCAGAATCGAACCCAGGTTTCTGGCGCTGTAAGGCAGCAACTCTACCCATTTCCTGGTCAGTGTCTCCATTGGATGGATATTCTATCCATCTAATCCCACTCTATCCATCGTCTGCCCATTTCCCTCCACAGATGCTCCTTGACTGCTGAGTTCCTGCAGCGGCTTGTTTTTCTCGAGCTGCTGTTAATCAGATTGTGGTAGGTTTGTGAGTCTGGAGAGGTCATCGATATCTGGTTGGAGAGATAATCAGTTAATGGTTGGTCAGAGGAAATGTAAGGGGGTGCGGAAGAATAATGTTGGGCAGAATAAACAAAGATAAGTTGTGCGTTTCTTGATACCTGATGACCTTATGCATGCCCCGCAACCTCGTAAATGTTGCGCTATACAATGAGTTTCTAATTTGTGAAGTTTACCTGCTAACAGTATTATCCAATCTGATTCATTATGTGAGAAATTGCTCACTGAAAATCATACCTCTTGGATCAAGAATAATCAACCTCATTTGCTATTAATTCCTTTTGAATATTTCCAACAAATTTAGGAAATGGAATGGCTTCTTCTTTCTAACTGGGATTCTAAAGCCCCTGTCCCACTTGGGCGACCTCCACCACGAGTTATGGCAACCTTGCCCGCGACCCATAGTCGCCACGCAGTCGTAGGAGGTCTTCGTCACTCTCCTTCATGGTCGAGAGTGGTCTCCGCATAGTCGAGGCTTCAGCTAGGTTGCGGCGTATTTTACAAGATGTTAAAAATTGATCGCGACTAAAAATAGGTAGCTGTGGGAAAAATCGATACTTTTTTAGTTGTAGGTCTAGTCGAAGACAGTCATAGTAGGCCATGATGCTAGTCGTAGGTACTTGAAGGTGGTCGAGGGTAGTCAAAGGTAATAGCTCCGGGGTGAAAAAAAGGTCAGTAGAAAACAAACAGCAGCACCTGACCTCTGTCACTCCAGGGCATGTTCATTCATAGCTGGAGATATTTTTGGAGAGGAGACTTGTGTTTTAGAGATGGCACCAAAAAGGCAGCAGCACAGGGGGAGGGCACAACCCTTAAAAAAAAAACTGCCATGCAGGTGTTGCCCACCCAGGAGGAGGAGTGGCAGGAGGTGATGCCACAGGAGGTGATAATGCAGGAGGAGATGCCACAGGAGGTGATAATGCAGGAGGAGGTAGCCCTGCATGAGGGACCCCTGGAGGAGGAGACCAGGGTGGTAGTTTATGTTCCCACCACCACCCCATGCCTCATTTGAAAGCAGCCCTTTCTCCTGTGTCTGGCACAGCATCAGAGGCAGATGCCCCATTGGCGGTGAGGGAGGGCAGGAGGAAGCTTATGCCCTACACCTTTACCAGGCAGCAGGATGGGGACCTTGAGGAATGGTTTCAGCAGAATGCCATCCTGTACGATAAGGAAAATGAGGGGTACAGGGACAGGGACAAGAATTACATGCTTGCCATCCACTGCCCCACATGTGTGCTTAAAGTTCCATATTTTGTCAAAGCCCAGTGCCACTCCGTCCCAGTCATCTGGTGTACTGGGACAGTCCATGACATCATCTCCATTCACCCATTGAGAGCTCTTCTTGTGCTTCCTCTTCACTCTTGCTCTTCCCCATCTGCCTTTCTTAAAAGGCTGCTGAAGCAAAAGGGCTACTGCAAACAGCAGTAGTTGTATTTTTACTAACATCCTCCAAACAAGTTCGTTCCTTGCTTGCACGGTTCAGAATGATTTAAAACAAAACCTGGGAGGCATTTTTTAGTGAGAAAAAAATGCAGACACTCGTCACTGGTCGTTGTTGGTTTTCGGTGTGGTCCTCTAAGGTCCAATGAGGTTGTGCCCATTCGCGACCAATTTATCCAGAGACCATTCTCGAGTAAAACGTACATGGTCGAAGCCAGTCTTCAACATAATCGAAGTAGGTCGAAGGAGGTTGAAGGAGGTCTTCTTCATAGTTGAGGGAGGTCTTCAACATAGTCGTAGAAGGCCGTACACATAGTCAAGGAAGGTTGTAAAAGGTTGTAGGTCACCACGACATTGATTTTTTTTTAGTCGCTTAAAGTCACCAGAACCCGCGGATGAGGTCACCTAAGTGGTACAGGCCCTTTACAGTTCACTGGAGTGTGGTTCCTTAAGGGGCTGTCCCACTTGGGCGACCTAATCCGCGAGTTCTGGCGAGTTTGCCATCGACTCATACTGGCAGCATGGTCGACACGAGGTTGTAGAGGTCTTTGTAACTCTCCTTCATGCTTGAGAGTAGTCCTCATGTACTCAAGGCCTCAGCTAGCTCGCGGCATATTTTTCAACAAGTTGAAAAATGACCGCAAGTAAAAAAAGGTCGCCATGGATACTTTTGAGTCATAGTAGGTCGCAGTAAGTCGTAGTAGGTCGGCATGTTAGTCGTAGGTAATCGAGGGTAATCAAAGGTAGTTGAAGGTAGTCGTAGATAGTCTTCATCATAGTTGAAGGGAGGTCGAAGGAGATTGAAGGAGGTCGGCTTCACTCTCCACTATTCGGTGTCCAATTTTCCCGAAGCTAGTCATAGCTAGTCGAAGCTAGTCTTCAACATAGTCGAAGGAGGTCGAAGGAGGTCTTCTACATAGTCGAAGGAGGTCTTCAACATGACTTTTTTTTCAAACTCTCCGAAACTCTTCTAAACTCGCCAATTAGGTCGCCCAAGTGGGACAGCCCCTTTACCTTCTCATTCTCCCAGACTCATTTAACTCAACTAATCTGCAAAACTGCAAAGGTCAAAAAGGAGAAAAGAAAAATCTGATTCAGAGGCTAATTACCTAAATAAGGGCATTGTAATGGATATCATTGGCTTTTAAAGGTGCTCACAGTTTATTGATTGCTTTACAATTGATATAAAAAGGATAGAGGATAGAGGACACAGGATTTCAAAATGGGTTTTCTCTGGGTGCTCCAGTTTCCTATCACACTCCAAAGACGTACAGGTTCGAAGGTTAATTGGCTTCTATAAATTGTAAAATATTCCTAGTGTGTAGAATAGTGTTAGTGTATGGCGTGTTCACTTGTAGCCTGTTTCCATGCTGTGTCTCTAAAGTAAAGGAAACTTACACAGTCAAATTATTTCAGAGCAAGTCCCCATAGGAATGTAAGATGTGTGCCATTGCACATCTTTTGAAGTGGACTCTAAGCAGAGGTTATTAACTCTGGGAATGATGTTCAATGAAACTTAGAGCATAAGAAATACAGAGCAAGTCAACAAATACCAGGTCCCCACCTGGGCCTGGGTTGGTTATCAAAGCAGTTACCAATAGCAAATCTACATGTAAAAATCATGAAGGAATAATGATTCAGGTTTTAATCCTTCTTCATGTATTGATACTGATTTGCCAATTATGTTGGCGCCCTAGATGTTGCCGCAGAAGGCTGTGGAGGCCAAGTCAATGGATAGATTCTTGATGAGTAGAGGTGTCAAGGGTTAGGGGGAGAAGGCAGGAGAATGGAGTTAGGAGGAATGGATAGATCAGCCATGATTGAATGGTGGCATTGACTTGATGGGCCGAATGGCCTAATTCTGCTCCTATGACATGACATGACCTTATGACCTAAACATAGCGACACTTTGCATACAAAGAATTTCACCGTGGCAAGTCATGTGATGTTAAAGTATAATTTATTCATTTATTCATTCAACGATCAAGTGGACGTTTGCAAACCATCTTCTTGATGTAAATACTGTAGATCTTGTGTTGGAAGTGTTCCCACATTGCCAGTGAACAAGGATCTTTTCAATTAATTATTGCGCTATACAATAAATTTTGAATTTGTGGAACCTTTTGATTAAACCATTGCTGAGGAAGCAATTGCAATATATTTCTAAGTTGGGATAGTGTGTGACTAACGAGGGGACTTTAAGAAAACCACAATCTTAAATAAATACTTTTGCTGATTATCGAGATAACAAAATTAAAACACCACTTGGGAATGACTTGGTAATGACTTGCTGAAGGGGCTGTACCACTGCAGCGACCTAATTGGCGAGTTTAGAAGAGTTTAGGATAGTTTGAAAAAATGTCATGTTGAAGACCTTTTTCGACTATGTAGAAGACCTCCTTCGATCTCCTACGACCTCCCTTGGACCTCCCTTCGATTATGTTGAAGACTATCTACGACTACCTTCGATTATCTTAGACTACCCTCGATTACCTACGAATAACATGTTGACCTTCTACGACTACTTTGACTAAACCTACGAGTAAAAAAAGTATAGATTTTTTCCATGGCGACCTTTTTTTACTCGCGGGCATTTTTCTACATGTTGAAAAATATGGCACGACCTAGCTGAGGCCTCGAGTACGCGGGGACTACTCTCGAGCATGAAAGAGAGTTACAAAGCCCATCTAGGGCCTCGTGTCGACCATGCTGTGAGTATGAGTTGAGGGCAAACTGGCCAGAACTCGTGGATTAGGTCGCTGCAGTGGGACAGCCCCTTACCATTTCAACTCTAGATTTCTGCTCAATTGTTCACACAAGTTCTGATTTCTGTAAGCAGCATGTTTAGTTTAGGGGCATGACTTCACTGAACAGTTCCAGGAAACCTAGTAGCGTTGTACAAACATAATCAATGCCCCAGAGGAGCAACTTATATAGCTGAGAACATAATATCACACGTGGTGCAGTTCTGAAAAAGCTGCCATGAGAGATAAATCTGGCATAAGTTATTAAAATATTAAAGAAAATTAAATAATGTTTAAACAAGAAACACTTGGAGTTGGGACAGGCACCACCTTTCTGAGAATATGTTTGTCTGTGGAATAATTTGTCAGCAGAACTTTGACAAGTTTTCACTGGAAACCCACAGGCATAATCCATCTGCAGCAATATGATGTCAGTGTAACCCACGGAGGAAGAATGCTCAAAACGGATTTAATTTGGGGTTGAAGATAGACACAAAAAGCTGCAGCAACTCAGCGGGTCAGGCAGCATATCTGGAGAAAAGGAATAGGTGGCGTTTTGGGTCAAGATCCTTCTTCAGACTGAGAGTCGGGGGAAAAAGAAACAAGATATAGAAGGTACATAGAATAGATGAATAAAAGATACACAAAAAGCAACAATGATCAAGGTGTAGCCCACAATAGTCCAAGATACACAATATATAGACAGTGAAACTCAACAGGATGACAGTGAAACTAGTACGATGACTAGTGTGGGGGAGGAACGGGGGTGGGGGGGTGGTGGTGGTGGGGGGGGGGGGGGGGAAATGGCGGGGAGAGAGTGGAAGCAAGGGTTACTCGAAATGAGTGAAATGAGGGTTCATACTGCTGGGTTGTGCCCTGCCCAAGTAAAATAATTGTATGCTGTTTCTCCAATTAGTGTCTGGCCCTTGGTTTCAGAGATGCTGCCTGACCTGCTTAGTTACTCCAGCTTTTTGTGTCTATCCGATACCGATAAACCATAGGAGACCTCTCATGACCATGCAGGCTGTACGGTCGTGAGAGTTCTCCTATGATTGTGAGAGGTCACCCACGACATGTGGCCAGGGGTTACCTGTATGGACGTGAGGGGTCTCCTATGGTCGTGAGAGGTCTCCAAAGAGTCGTAGCGTCTTTCTAGTCGCCGCTGAATTTTCAAGATGTTGAAAATCTCGGCGACCTACAACGGGTGCCGGCAGTCGCCTGTAAAGGTCGCGTAAGTGGAACAGGCCTTTTGGTGTGACTTGGCATGGTGGACATGGACATTGTGGGCCAAAGAGCCTATTCTCGTGCTGCACTGTTCTATGTTAAGTGTTCTAACATCCATTCAACCCCTCTGATAAAGATTCGGTGTTGGGACTGAAAAGGGAATTCTTTCAGTGATGAATGGAGAGTCCAAAGGGTTATATATTTTAATTAAATGATTATTAAGCTGATGTAATTTTATTCTGATGTCAGGCTTTATTTATTTCCTGTCAGAACTCTGGTCGCCAACTTACAATTTGCTTCAAATATCAGAATGAGTGGAATTCATGGCCCTCTGAGAACTGTGGCCCATGGTGAGCTTTGACGTCATTGGCAGCAATCTTTGTGGACAAGTGGACAAAGTAGGAAAAACGTCCTACCTAAATACTGGCTTGCTGAGTAACATATCACATTTACACTGGACTTCAATCCTTGCTGAGTTATAGGTTGCAGTGCAGGACTGTGCACCTTCAAGCCCTTTACTGGGCACCAAACTCACAGCACCATCCTTCTTACATTTTTACGACTCAGGAGAAGACCATTAGCTCATCCTCAGGTCATTAACCAGACCCATTCTCCCATTTATTTCTCTGAAACCTATTCTCTCTCACATGTCTATCAACACCCAGCACCCCCTAATTCTCCTCCACATACACCAGGGTAATTTACAGTGGACAGTTAACCTGCCTGCCAGTGGAGAAGTACAGTGCACCCAGAGGCACCCCACAGAGTCACAAAGAGTACATGGAAACTCCACCTGGGAGGTTAGGTTTAATCCCAGGTTTAGTTTAGTTTAGTTTAGTTTAGCGTCACCAGGGTACAGTATAGCTTTTGTTGCATGAACTTTTGTTCCTGGGAGATTATTAGATGCGGCACTAACTGCTAACTAACTGTTTTGTGCACTTGTTTTGTTATGGATAAAATAAAATTCAGATGCCAGAACTTAAGGAAATATTTTGTTGGAAGAGGGTCATAGCTTTAGGCCGACACCATCTATGTATATAAAGTGCAAGCCCTTCCCTGGGCGCTGATCAGAACAGCAGTGCATAGGATTTACCAGAGGGAGGCAAAGCTGAACACTCCCACTAGCTTGGCTGCGTCAAAAGGCTTTGCCAGATGGTGGGAATGGTGGCTACTATTCGCAGGTAAGTGGGAAAGGCCAGACATCCTAAACCAAGAATGGTAGAATATGAACACTCTCAATTCCTGTTCATCTGTTCAATATAATCATAGATAGTACTTGGGGTGGGAGTTTGCAACCTTCACGTGGTCCACCCTGTTTCGATGAATGCAATCAACCTGGTGTGCACAATCAAATAAGATCAAATAGAACAAGTTGTCCGACAGCTTTAGGCTGTGCACACCATATGCAAGAAGAAGATGGATAGTACTAGATCTTTCTGCCTGTTCCCCCGTTTCATTTGATTCCCCTGCATGTCAGCACAGAGGTGCAGGGGTAGAGTTGCTGCCTTACAGTGCCAGAGATCAGGTTCCATCCTGATGATGGGTGCATGGAGTTTGTGCGTTCTGTATGGAGTCTGTATGGAGTTTGTGCGTTCTCCCTTTGACTGCGTGGGATTTTTTGGGTGCTCAGGTTTCCTCCCACACTCCAAAGACGTGCAGGTTTGTAGGTTAATTGGCTTTGGTAAAATTGTAAATTGCCCAGAGTGTGTAGGATGGTGCTAGTGTGGCATGTATCGCTGTTCGGCGCAGACTCGTATGGCTGAAAGACCTATGTCTGTACTATACTGATGTCGGGAAGCTACAAAGTCGTAAGGGGTTCGACCAGCTCCGACCCAGGGTCTGATTGCCCGGCACGGGGAGCTGAGATCTCCCCGATGCGGCAGCTTGATCGCCCGACGCGGAAGGCCCGACTGCCGGCTATGGGAGCCAAGATTGTCCCGCAAACAGAAGGCTCAAGGCCCCCGAACGCGGGAGAACAAAGAAGGAAAGAGATTGAACTATTTTTTCACCATGATGAATGTGGAGGAGTCACTGTGGTGGATGTTTATGTTAAAATGTATTTTGTGTGTTTTGTTGCTTTTTATTGGTATGACTGTATGACAAATCAAATTCCTCGTATGTGGCAAACATACTTGGCTAATAAAGTATGATTATGGTTATGATTATGACAATGATATTTCTAAAGTCTAAATTCTAAAGTAAAGTCCATTATCTTTTATATCTGTTTTTAGCTTGGGACCATAGGTTCTCAGTAATTGGCCACCACTTAAAGGGGAATATCCCCCCAAATATCCTATGGAGAATGGAATGATTCCCCATCACATCAGTGAATGGGAAAGCTGGCAATGAGGTTAGTAAAGGGCAATTCACGTGTTCTCCCGAGTTCTCCCCTGATTCGAGCTCAGTAATATATGTAGTGGGTACATAGGAGCTCACGGATGTCTCGTAGCGGCTCGTACGAGTAAAACGTTTTTTTAAAATTCATCACGAGTATTTTTTTACTCGTAGACATTTTTCACAGTGTTGAAAAAACGTCACGAGTTTACCGGATTTCCCGAGTTCCTACCGTTACTTGTATGAGCCGCTACGAGACATCCACAAACTCCCATGGACCCGCTACAGACATTCTCCGAGTTTGAATCAGGAGAGAGAACTCTTGAATTACCTCGTACAGTGGGACAGGCCCTTTAGTATGAGTTAATTTTGAAATTCTCAACTGTATTTTAAATACATTAATGTCTTTTTTAGTGTATTAGATTATTTTTTTAGAATGAAAAATGTTTTTTTCCAAGTTTTTGAACATTTTACTCATTTTTGCAAGATTTTGAATATTTTTAAGGTTTGCCAACTTTAAAATTCAAATTATGTTTGGTAGACCAGGCTTGTCCTTATACTTGCTCCAAGGGATTCAACCTGTGGCAACTCTACCCCAAAGATAGACACATTGATGGATTGAGAAATAATCAATTTTGCACTTCACCGTGACTGATGTTGCCACTTCTTCATGCTCTGTGTAATATACTTGTGATGCGCATGGAAAAGTCTGATCAGACATATTCTTTGGAGATACAGATACAGCACAGAAACAAGCCCTTCAGCCCACTGAGTTCACGCAGACCAGCAATCACCCCGTACAATAACACCATCCTGCACACTAAGGACGATTTTACAACTTCCCGAAGTTAATTAACCTGCAGGTCTGCACGTCTGGAATGTGGGAGGATACCGGAACATCCAGAGAAAACCCTTGCGGACACAGGGAGAACATATAAACTCCATACAGACAACACCGTAGTCAGGATCGAACCTGGGTCTCTGGCGAAGTCAGGCAGCAACTCTACTGCTGCACCACTCTTTCGCCTCTCACTTTTTTTTCTTTTTCCTCAGGGCAGACAGTAAGGTACTCTCAATTCATTTTGTGCATTACATCATTCCCAGGCAACTGTGGCAAACAAACAGGAAAGAATTGTCCAACACACAATTACTGGAAAGTCAATGATGGAAGCCTGTGCTTGCTTCATAATATGGGCACGTCAGAAACATCCGACTGAGTGTGGAAAGTGACACCATGTGGTTAAAATTATCGAAAAAGATAAATAAATAAGACATTTTTTGATATCAGAAAGGTTATTAACACAATCCAGATTTTCTATGGAATTGGCCAAAAGAACAAAGTTTGACATTTGCAATTAAATGGATCTTGATGGAATTATAGAAGATGAAAAAGATGTTCGTTGCTTCTACTGATGTAATGAAATAATCATCCGAGTTGGACCTTCTGATTATAATGGCCTTCTTGGCAACAACTATTTGCTGAAGAAATCCATGTTTGAATTCAATGAAAATTTACTGTTCTTGTCAGGGAAAGAACATACGTCCGATCGCTATCAACGCAACACTAACAGCAGAGCTGGAATGTCTCCACATGGTCTTCCAGGAAGGAAATTCATCATCGCACTAGGACGTTTAACTCTTGAATTGAAATACGTGAACTTGGAATTGCCCACCATTTTCTAGGCTTGTATATAACTACAAATAGGCTGCGTAGTGACACCAGGACATTGGTGCAGCAGTCGAGCGGCTGCCTCATGGCATCAGCGACCGGATTCGATCCCGAACTCCGGCACAGTCTGTGTGAAGTTTGCACATTCTCTCTGCGTGACTGCGTGAGTTTCCTCTGGGTGCTCCAGTTTCCTACCCCATCCCAAAGATGTGCAGATTTGTCGTTTCATTGGCTTCTTTACATTGCCCCTAGGACGCAAATGTGGGGTAGGATAGAACTAGAGTACAGGTGATCATTGGTCGGTACGAACTCAGTGGGCAGAAGGGCCCATTTCCGCACTGCATTACTCCAGCACTTTGCATCCTTCTTTTCTAGGACATTATTCCTTTGAGTACAGGTGGCTGAGAGGTGATCTTATATAGGTGTACAAAATCAAATCATGAGAGGAATAGATAGGGCTAATGCAGAAAGTCTTTTACCCAGGGTAGTGGAATCAAGAAGGAGAGGACATAGCTTTAAGGTGAGATGGGCAAGGTTAAATAGGAACCTGAGTGGCAACTTTTTACACTTGGAGAGTGGTGAGGGAATGGAACGAGCTGCCAGAAGAAGTAGTTGAGGTAGCCACAAGAACAGTAATCAAAAGTTACTTGGAAAGGTACATGGAAAGGAAAGCTTTAGAAAGACACGGGCCAAATGCGGACAAAGGGTACCGACTTAGATGGAGTATCGTGCTTGGTTGGACAAATTGGGCCAAAGGCTTGTTTCTGTGCTGTATGATGTAGCCTCTAAATAGATGAGTAACTTAATACTTCAATGCAATGGTCCAATGGTGCTTTATTTGTCACGTGCAACTGCACAAGGAAATTGTATTTGCATATTTACGCAAGCAGGTGCCGGGATGTTTTGGCGCCATTTCCGCAAGTTCCAAGTCTGGTCTGCCTGCACACTCAATCTACTGGAGCAGTTCCCCATCCAGGTAACCCCCAGGCTCCTGCAGGGCCTTCCTCCAACACCTTTGACCAGATCGGCACGTGAACCGACGTTCTTCTCCTCGCCCGGCTATCTTTGTGTCCTGGGGTTGGCTTCCTGCAGCTGACCTTGAAGGCGCTGGAGCCAATACCCCGTTTCACCCTTTTGCCTTTCGTCTTGCCTGCCCTTAGAAATAATATAACCACCAGCTCTCTGCTCTGCAGCAGCTCCTCTTGGGCAACCACTTTCTCAGTTGAACATTGGTGCGTGTTCTGTCTCTATTTCCCATTGTCTTCCTCCTTACACTCTTAGGAATAGGCCAAGGGAACTCACTCCTGATATACTGCGTTGCATAATTATTCAACATGTCATTTAACATTTGAGTTCTTGAAAGCTGTCAAGATATAATAGGTTAAACACGAGCTGGAAAACACTAAAAACGTTCTCCTTACCCTGGCATTCTTGCTGAATGAAAGTGCGTACTGTTCAATTTACCGTGCAACTTGTAACATTCTAGCAAGCCAGTGTGGTCAAAAACTACATAAACAAACATTTGGTTATATTGGCTGGCATTAAATGAACATGCCTTTTTATATAAGCATAGCATCCGCATTAATATGTAATGGCCTCGGTTCGAAGATTCCAGCAACCTGGCCAAAGTTGATTAATGGAAAAGAAATTTGGGTTTAGGAGCCAATTTAAAATTAATTAATAGCAAAAAAATGATGGAATATGAAAATGTACTCTGAGAATACATTACAGATTCCTAACTAACAAGTTGGGGAGTAGGGAGGGGGGTTAAAAAAACACCATAATACAGAGGGAACTGGGTGGCCCATTAGTCTGAGTAAACTGCCATTTACTGCAGCCCACACAAATGGAATGAAATTATCGGGTCTGAAGATTCACTATGAGACAAATGCTTGTCTTTCTCTTTCTTCAAATTTAATTTAGTTTAATTTAGAGATACAGCGTGTAAAACGGACCTTTGGCCCACCGAGTCTTTGCCGACCAACGATCACCCCGTACACTAACACTATCCTGCACACTTGGGGGCAATTTACAATTTTTACCAAAGCAATTAACCCACAAACCTGTATGTCTTTGGAGTGCGAGGGGAAACTGGAATGCCTGGAGAAAGCCCAAACGGTACAGGGAGTACGTACAGACTCCGTACAGGCAGCACCCATGGTCAGGATAAAACCTGAGTCTCTGGCACTGTAAGGCAACAACTCTACCGCTGCACTACTGTGCTGCACAAAAAAATCCCTTTCCATTTTTTAAATTGGGGTTATTTTGTTCCTTTACTATGTTCATCTGTTCTGACTGAGATTGAATCGTACATTTATCAATTTAGTTTGATTATGGGTCAATGATTTCTCAATTCTCTGTTAACATTGCTCATGTGCACTCAGGCATTAAATTCACTATTTAACCAGCATTTTATTTTCCTCTTACCAGTACTCAGCTGCTGCCTTTTACTTGCTTTTGATTGTGCATTCACAGTGAATTCTCTGGAAATTGACAGAAAGCAGACTTCCGTTGGATTGAGGTAAACTGAATAAATATTTTAGTTAATTCAGAAAATAAAACCTAACTGACATGAATCTGTTCCTCATGTTAAAAGGGTTGTCCCACTTGGGCGACCTAATTGGCGAGTTTAGAAGAGTTTGAAAAAATGTCATGTGGAAGACTTTCTTCGACTATGTAGAAGACCTCTGACTATATTGAAGACCAGCTTCGACTAGCTACGACTAACTTCGGGAAAATTGAACACCGAATAGTGGAGAGTGAAGACGACCTCCTTCGACCTCCTTTCGACCTCCCTTCGACTATGATGAAGACTATCTACGACTACCTTCGACTACCCTCAATTATCTATGACTAACATGCCGATCTACTACGACCTACTACGACTAAACCTTAGAGTAAAAAAAATATTGATTTTTTTTCCATGGCAACCTTTCTTTACTCGCAGGCATTTTTTAACATATTGAAAAAAACGCTGTGACCTAGCTGAGGCCTCGAATACGTGGAGACCAGTCTCGAGCATGAAGAAGAGTTACAAAGAGCTCCTACGACCTCGTGTAGACCATGCTGCGAGTATTAGTCGAGGGCAAACTCGCCAGAACTCGCGGATTAGGTTGCCCAAGTGGGACAGGCCCTTAACACTGCACTGGGCCATATGGTGGGCCTACGGTTTTAACAACTGGTACTCAGAGAACACAAGGGATATGATTATTAGTTGTAATTGTCACAATGTTCCCAATGTACAGTAGAAACACGGAAATGCTGATGCTGGTTAACCCAGGAAAGACACAATTTGCCAGAGTAACTCAGTGGGTCAGGCAGCATCCCTGAAGAACATGGATAATCTGAAGAAGGGTTCTGACTCAAAACATTACCTAGAGAAGCTGCCTGATCCGCCGAGTTACACCAGCATTTTGCGTCTATCTTTGGTATAAACCAGCATATGCAGTTCCATCCTATACTTGGATCCATCCTATACTTGGATCAGCCATGATCACATTGAATGGCGGTGCAGGCTCGAAGGGCCGAATGGCCTACTCCTGCACTTATTTTTCTATGTTTCTATGTTTCTATGTAATATTTCAATAAACAATAGGTGCAGGAGTAGGCCATTTGGCCCTTCGAGCCAGCACCGCCATTCACTGTGATCATGGCTGATCATCCACAATCAGTAACCCATTCCTGCCTTCACCCCATATCCCTTGACTCCGTTATCTTTAAGAACTCTATCTAACTCTCTCTTGAAAGCATCCAGAGAATAGGCCTCCACTGCCTTCTGAAGCAGAGAATTTCACAGATTCACAATTCTCTGGGTGAAAAGGTTTTTCCTCATCTCCTTTCTAAATGGCCTACCCCTTATTCTTAAACTGTGGGCCCTGGTTCTGGATTCCCTCAACATCCAGTTCCCAGCCCTGGCCCTCTTGCAGCCATATCTCAGTAATTTCCACAACATCACACTTGCCAATTTCTAACTGAGCCTCAAGCTCATCTACTTTATTTCTTATACTTCGCGCATTCATATACAACACTTTAACTTCAGTATTCACCTCCCCTCTCACACCGGTCACTATTGCCCCTGATTTTACTCTCTTATCCCTTCTCGAACTTTTCTTCCCATTATTTTGGGTGTCTTTTGTAACATTTCCTGTACTCACTTCCATCTACATACTCCCAATTTGTCAATCCCTCCCCCTTCTATTTAGTTTAAACCCACATGTTTCAGTTTGGGACCCTTCTTCAAACTGCAATGGTATTCCTCTGTATAAACAGATCAGATTATTAACCTTTCCTCAGTTATCAGAATAGATTTTATTGCATATTTTGTTCTGAGTGCACACAAGAAAAAATGTACAATTTATCAGTTAGTTACCTTTATGTAACATATCAAAATAAAAAAATCATCATGATTCAAATAGTCCCTTTTTAATTATCTGCATTTAGACCATTTAAAAAAATTACAAATCTGACTACCTCCAAAATTTTTTGAACCCAGTAAACATTCAGTTTTGCAATGATACAATCTATTACTACACTAATGACAAGACTCCCATTTTCTCTCTATTTGTCTGGTCAACAAATATTCTGCCATCACTGTGCCCACGCCTGGAGACTGGATGTATGCCTGATATATTACTTTTGTAAGAAGAGAAATGGGAAGACCTTGCCAAATCACACATTAAACATCAATGGCTAAATGCTACGAAAATTTGTGGAATTGCTCTCCCTCCTGCCTTTCATTTCCTGAACTATTTTGATTGCAACCATAAATAACTATCTAATGGAAAATCAGGAAGGAAGACATTTCCACCATTATTGTTCCTCTGCAAGGGTAATGATAAGACATAAAAGCCAAATGGATTTTTTATGTAATGGCCAAACAATGGGACAATCTTAAATCTTGTTTCAGAATCTTTCCTAACCCATTACAGTCATTTGTTTAGATGGATGGTTTAAGTGCGTGTCCCCTCAAATTACTTTAATGTTTTTTTTTTGCCGTAATTGACTATTGATCTTCACTTTTGCAAAACATCCAGTATTTATATTTGTTAGTTATCTAAGGTATCTATTGTTAAAATAAATATATCACTACAAGGTAATAAATGAGCTTGACATTACACAGAGGGCAGTGGAGGCCATTTCACTGGATGTTTTCAAGAGGGTTACAGTAGATTTAGCTCTTAGGGCTAAAGGAACCAAGAGAAATGGGGAAAAAGTAGGGACGGGGTGCTGATTTTAGATGATCAGCCATGACCATATTGAATGGTGATGCTGGCTCGATGGGCTGAATGGCCTACTGCTGCACCTATTTTTCTATGTTTCTATGTTTCAACCTCACAATTATTTTCAATTTAGATGTGCTCAGCTGCTGCCTGTAAAATTAAGTTACAATTACAAGTTGTTTGTCAGTGCGCACAACTTTGGGGTCAGTGGTTCAGAGGAGCTCTCGCTGTGAATTCTTGGAGTTCAACTTCATCAGAATGTGTGCTGCTGTGTGCTGGCAGGCCCTATCAACACAACTCCATGACCCAACCACACTTAAAGTAGACAGGTGACGGACAGCTGTCCCATTACAATCCTTCCCCACAATGTTACATTGTCCTGAAACGATAGGCTCTGAGAGTTAATAATACATTAATGAACTGTCCAAATGGAGACTGAGGAAGAGTCTCGAAAAGTCACCCAAAAAAACACCCATTCCTACTCTCCAGAGATGCTGCCTGTCCCGCTGAGTTACTCCAGCATTTTGTGTCTACCTTCGATTTAAACCAGCATCTGCAGTTCTTTCCTACACAAGAAACTACAGATGCTGGTTCACAGAAAAGGACTGAACGTGCTGGAGTAACTCAGAGGGTCAGGCAGCATCTCTGGAAAAGATAGATCTGTTCGAATCGGGTGGGGACCCTTCTTCAGTCTCCTCTGAAGTCTCAAGACAGGTCTGAGGAAGGGTCTCAGCCTGAAACGTCACCTATCCAGGTTCTCCAGAGATGCTGCCTGACACGCTGAGGTACTCCAGTATTTTGTGTCCTTTTCTGTAAACCAGTTTATTTAATTAAACATTTGATAGTGGCCTTATGCAAACCTTCAGGATGTTTATAAACCCAACAATGGAGCCACAGAGTCCAGATATCGATTGAAGGTCTGTGCTATTCTTTCTGATTTTCTTTCTGACAGTGGGGTGTGGCAACTGAGCACAAGACCATTGAGAAGTGAAGTGCAACAGCAACATACTCTGCTTATAACAATCTCTGTCCATGAAGACTCATATGTTTGTGCCAGATTCAGAAAGGACAAGGTTGTGCATTGAAGCTTTTCATGTGTGGCCAAAGGATCGATTGCTACATTTGATAAAGGCTCCAAGAAGTATTTTGTTGCTGAGTGAAGTATGAAAGAGACACTCTGAGGTCCGCGATTTAATCTGGAAGAGGATGGAAATACAGTGAAGGGGATAAACAAAAGATAGGCACAAAATGCTGGAGTAACTCAGCGGGCCAGGCAGCATTGCTGGAGAAAAAAGGTGAGTGCCGTTTCAGGTCAGGATCCTTCTTCAGACTCTTCTCTCTGACTTAGAATAGTCTGTCTTAACGGGGGCCATACTTTTCTATGCCTCCACCCCCACCTCAATGAGTTCCGTGCCCGCCATGATGTCGAGTCTTTCTTTTGTCGCCTCCACGCCTTTATCTATGTGAAGGAGTCCTCACCACCCCTTGATGATCCTTTCTCCCATCTCCTCCGGTCCCCCTCCTCTTAGACTCTCCTGGATGGCTTTCTACCCTTTTTAGACCAGTTTGGAGAGGGGTCCCAACCTAAAATGTCACCTATCCTTTTTCCCCAGCGATGCTGCATGACCTGTTGAGTTACTTCAGCACATTGTGTCTATCTTCATTATAAACCAGCATCTGCAGTTCAGTTCCACAACAGATGTTTTAATTATTTCACAGGCAATCGATGTCATGGGAACACTGGTATTAATTGTCCATCCCTCTTGTCCCCGAGAGGACCAACAAGAGTCACTGCATTGGAGTATGAGGAGGTCACATGCAGAAATAGCTAACCTGATGGTTGTGAATAAACCAGATGTGTTTTTACAACACTTTCACAACACAACATGGCTATCCCTCTTGAGACCAGCTTTTTTATTTAAAATGTAATAATGCTAAAAACAACTTGAATTTAAACTCCCTCGGTGCAGCGGTAGAGTTGCTGCTTTACAGCACCAGAGACCCAGTTTCAAACTGACTACAGGTGCTGTTTTTATGGAGTTTGCACGTTCTCCCTGTGACCACATGGGCTTTCACCAGGTGCTCTTGTCTCCTCCCTCACTCCAAAGACATGCATGTTTGTAGGTTAATTGGCTTCTGTAAATTGTCTCCAGCGTATAGGATAGAACTACTGTACTGGTGATCACTGGTTGCATGGACTCAGTGTGTTGAATGGCCTGTTTCCACTTTGCATCACTAAACTAAACTAAAAATGAAAGCTCCTTGGTGAGATTTAAACTCTGGTTTGCAAATCAATCTTCCACCCTATCAGATGAAAAGCCCTATTCTACCGTGCATTATTCTACCATGCTCCATGGTCCCCAAGAACAAATAAAAAGGTAAAAGAGAGCTTAAAGTAGTGACAGTTGCAACCCAAGAGCAAGCTATTTTCATTACATACAATTGCATATTGATTGATATAGGAGTATCAAATATTTCTACATTGTGACTGCATAGTTCCTTGGCCTTTTGAAACTATCAGCTTTCAGCATTTTTTCAGTTTAGATCCTTTGACAGAAATAAAACACCCAAATGAACCATTCCTGTTTAGATTCATTCAAGAATCTCCAGCTAACACAGAAAAACAATGGGCAATTGTATCATGGAGCAAGGTGACCTTAAAGAGAAAACACCATCTCTCTGAATTGGTTATGTAGGTTATAACTTGCAGTCAGAGAGTTAATTCCACCTGGTAATTCTCTTTGTCTTCTCCTCTTATCACGTCAAAGTCAAGTCAAGTCAAACAAACTTTATTGTCATTTAGAATACATCGATATATGCAGTTCCAAACGAAATTACGTTGCATTTGGCTCCCTGTGCAACACGATAATTAACAGAAGGATAGACATGGATAAAATGGATAAAAGGGATAAAAGGATAAATAGACAATGGTGGCAGCCCATTACATGGCATTCAGGAGTCTGATGGCTCGTGGGAAGAAGCTGTTGCAAAACCTTGATGTTCTGCTCCTTATGCTGCGATATCTTTTGCCCGAGGGTAGCAGAGTGAACAGTCCGTGATGGAGACTTTTATGGGGTCTTTTATAATACTGCTGGCCTTAGACACGCAACGTTTGGTCGCAATATCCCCGATTGAGAGGAGAGAGGTCCCGATGATTTTTCCGCTGTCCTCACCACTGTTTGCACGGACTTCCAGTCAGAGGCTTTACAGTCCTCAAACCAGACAGAGATACAGCTGGTCAAAATACTGTCTATGGTGCCCCTGTAGAAAGTAGTGAGGATGGGATGGGGAGGTGAGCTCTTCTCATCCGGCGCAGAAGATGGCCTTCAAACCTTCAAACCTTTATAATCACCTTCGCACCTTCAAACCTTCAGAATCATCACAACACTTCTATCCCCCAAGAGTCCAGGGTGCTTTATTGTCATGTCTCCCAAACAGAACAATGATATTCTTCCTTGGTCAACAGAATATGTAAACATAGTACACTGTAAATAATATAATAGACAAAGTTATATACATATACATATATACATACTTATGTACTGTAAATATACTGTGTATACACAAACAAACAAATAAATAACAGCCCATATGACACATCTGCCAATTGATCATACTTACCTGCATCGACCTATCACTTTTCCAGCTCTTGCGCCACCTCGTCATAACAAATCCCTCCCCTCACTCCATTCTTGAAGGATGGTCCTAGCCCAAAATGTTTGTCTGTCCAATTCCCTCCACGGATGCTGCCTGTCCTGCTGAATCTCTCCAGCAGTTTGTTTTTTCCTCACTACTCGAGTGTCCCTTTAAGATGGTGTGAGAGAGTGGTGACATTTTATACAAAGCTCCTCTTAAAGACAGCCCCCCATGAACCAATTTCCTTCTTCTCTATCCGTTCCAGTGTGAAGAGATCCAGCAATGAAAGTCTCTTGTCATCGTCGCCAAATCAAGGCAACGTTCAGGACTACTGATGTTTATCAAAACGATGCCACCATCACAGCTGTTCCTACAACAAACAGCGGGAGGATGCCCAGTCGAGGTGGGGGGGAGAGCTTTCCTGTGGGGCAGTAAAGAAGGGGATCCCAGCACCCTAGGGCCACACCCCAGTAAGTTTCTATCTGGCATTCAATCTCTCAAGAACAAACTTGAAGACCTCAGATCAGTTTTACTGAAGAGACGCCTCATCTGCAAACCTGCTCTGCAACCCGAGTGTTTTGACATTTATTGTATGGAGTCCTCAAGCAATGGCAGGAAACTATTTATCGACTTCACTGAGTGCAAAGGTCCGTACTTTGGGAAGTGTAACCAAGGCATGACTTATACAATGAATGGCAGGGTTCTGGGGACTATGGGAGCAGAGGGATCGAGGAGTGCAGGAACATAGTTTCTTTAAAGTGGCATCACAGATAGATAGTGTGCTCAAGACAGCACATTGCAGAGGGGTGCTGAGAAGATATTGCCAGGACTCGAGGGCCTGAGCTGTAGGGAGAGGTTGAACAGGCTAGGACTTTTTTCCTTGGAATGCATGTGGATGTGGGGTGATCTTTTAGAGGTGCATATGATCATGAGATGAATAGATAGGGTAAATGCACAGAGTCCTTTACCCAGAGTATTGGAATCAAGAACCAGAATAGTTTTAAGGTGAGGGGAGGGGAAGGATTGAATAGGAACCCAAGAGGCAATTTTTTTTTGAATACCCAAAGGGCAGTAGGTATATCTGCCAGAGGAGATAGTTGAGGCAGGAACGATCACAATGTTTAAAATACGTTAGGACAGGTACATGGATAGGATAGGTTCAGAAGGATATCGGCCAAATGCAGGCAGGTGGCACTTGTGGGGTATGTAGGTCAGCATTGGAAAGATGGGCCGAAGGGCCTGTTTCCACATTATATGACTCTAAGACATCCTTGATCCTGTCTCAAAATCCAGTCCAATCTTTATCTGCCTACTTACCTACGACTGCAACTGCACGGTTACTCTCAGTGACTGGTGTCCAAGGACAACTAGATTGCTATGTTCATCTATTTTTACCACTTTATCTCCATTTAAGGAATATTGTGCCTTTTTTGGCTTTTTTTTCGTCCTGCCAAAGTGGACAACTTTACATTTGCCAGAGATGCTGCCTGACCCATTGAGTTACTCCAGTAATTTGCGTCTATCTTCGGAATAAACCAGAATCTTTAGGTCTTTATTCTCTGGAGCGCAGAAGGTTAAGGGGGGACTTGATAGACGTCTTTAAAATGATGAGAGGGATAGACAGAGTTGATGTGGACAAGCTTTTCCCTTTGAGAATAGGGAAGATTCAAACAAGAGGACATGACTTTAGAATTAAGGGACAGAGGTTTAGGGGTAACATGAGGGGGAACTTCTTTACTCAGAGAGTGGTAGCGGTGTGGAATAAGCTTCCAGTGGAAGTGGTGGCGGCAGGTTCGTTGGTATCATTAAAAAATAAATTGGATAGGCATATGGATGAGAAGGGTATGGAGGGTTATGGTATGAGTGCAGGCAGGTGGGACTAAAGGAAAAAAGTTGTTCAGCACGGACTTGAAGGGCCGAGATGGCCTGTTTCCGTGCTGTAATTGTTATATGGTTATATGGTTATAATCTGCAGTTACCTTCTACACAATTTTACACGTGTCCACTTTATACCTCAACTGCAAATAAAGACTAGCCTCACATACCTTTTAAATCCAGGTTGGTGGCCCAATTCGCATGAAGGAGGCTGTACTACATGCGCCAGCCATGGCTGGTGTAAAGCCCAAGGGCCAAACGTAAAGTCCTCTCCAGCTACTGTTCTCAGGATGTTTGTGCTCCAGGGATGCAGCTCGCAATGGATGGTAAATATTGGTCTTGCCGGAGGCAAATACATTCCAAATAAAATGGATAAATAAACTGAAACTTAAAATTTCATAAATCCCAACACTGGACCTTAAAATACTTTGCTAAAGCAGTTTAAACTGCCCTACAAGGCCCACACAAAAAGTTTGCTCACAGATCCTGTGCCAGGTTTAGAGTTGGAGCAGGAGCCCGTTCGTTTGAACGAAGATTTTATAGATGTGAGAAACAAGGTGAGAATTAGTAGTTACTAATTTTTAATTATTTATGTTTGCAGCAGTGTTTATGACTTTTTAAGTGCTTGCAGGTGCTTAAAAGTGATTTCCATTTTCATTCCTTTCAAAAACAATTAATTAATTTATTAGTTGATTATGTAAATTACAATAGTTGTTGCACGTTTTTGAACATATGACCACAAGACCATCAGAATAATAAGACGTACCTCTAGAATGGAGATGAGGAGGAATTTCTTTAACCAGAGGTTTAACCAGAAAAATAGACAGCCAACCATGTCATCTCTGGGTGCCCACTCTACCACCCACCAAATGGAGCTCAGGGCCTGGCAGACATTGCCGCAGAGACAACAACCTGGCTGCACAACACCCTGCTTGAGATCTAACTATTCCTTTAGTTTATGTTTCATTCGCAAGAAGAAGAAGAAGAACCAGAGGTTGGCAGATCTGTGGCATTCATTGCCATAGATGGCTGTGGAGGCTTATCCTTTGGGTATTTTTAAAGCAGAGATTGATAGGTTCTTGATTATTAAGGGCAACAAAGGTGAGGGGAGAAGGCAGGAGAATGGGGATGTGACAAAATGTAGATGAACCACAACTGAATGGCGGAATAGAACCAATGGGCCAAATGAAATAATTCTGCTCCTATGTCTTCTGGTCTTATCACAGGGTTTACAAAAGTTTGGTACTTTGGCATGCATAATCATGGCCTGGTTATCTAGTATTAGTGATAATTTATTGTATATTTGTTAAATTGTCGCATTTAATGTGGCTGTAAAGCTGTAGCAGGGAAGACTTTCATTGTTTTGGTTCTGGTGCCGTAGGCAGTTAAACACTCTTTTGATTTGGTTACCTCTCATACATTCTACAACAATTTATTTGATCTGTTGATGAAGGTAAGTGATGAAAGGCAGTGTTTCAAACAACTGAGTCTCTGAAATTCTCTTTCACCCGTTCCTTTCTCCATGCAACAAGGAAAGTGGAACAACCCCCACCCCCCCAATGATGCAAAGGTGATCAGAATATGCACAGCTCCAGCACAGAATGGGACCCTATTGCTCCACAGATCATTGAAGGACATAAGGAATAGGGGTAGAATTGGACCATTCTGCCCATCAAGTCTGCTCTGCCATTTAATAGTAAGATCAAATGAGAACTTACCAGTTTGAAGTTTGATCTTTAATTTATGAGGAGTTACAATGAGGGATTACGTGAAAAAGCCCACCGGTCCACATGTGCGTCAACCTTCAAAGCAGCGGTATGAAGTCACAGATAACAGTTGTTGAACTGAATATAGTAAGATTCGAGAAACTAGAACTACCAGCTGACCTATATGAGAAGAGGGTTGGGAACGGAGGGCACGTAATCCCTCATCGTAACTCCTCATAAAATAAACTTCAAACTGGTAAGTTCTCGTTTAATCTTACTATGTTACTTCGGAGTCACATGAGTGACTACGTGTAGACCCCGCCAGCATGCATGCGCGACATATCATCTAACGCATTGCGCAGCAACAGGCGGGAGGAGCATCGCTCCTCCAGCGGTAGGTTTAAAACGACCTGCAGGTAAGTTTCTACTACTCTGAGGTTGTTTTCTGTTCTGTATGATTTATTTTACAGAACGAAGCACTCATGGACAAGTCTAAGACAAAGTCCAAATGGACCGCAACGAAGCTGACTGCGGAGGACCGCCGGAATGCAGGCAGTCAGCAGTGGCCGACTTCACCTGGGACGTTAACCGTGCGGTCAGCAGCCCCCGACTTTGCACCGGCACAGCCCGTAAGGGTACCTCGGACTGACGGGAAGGCCACTCAAAAGTCGGATAAGCCCGTAGACTTGGATGGGTCGGGGCAGGAAGACTCACCGCCTGCGGATAGCGACCGTGGCCGTTTATCCCGCATGGAGCGGTTGATGGAGCAAATGCTCCAACATGACATGCTCCAACAAACGGAGCCTTGTCACCGTGGGTCTCCTCGGACACCCACGACAGCACTGCCAAATGTCTCCCTCTCCTCGGAGAGGAGCATAAGGAGTCACTACTGTGCTGGCTCTGAAGACGGTGGTTTGGCTGAAGACGCTTCCAGTGTGCTAGGGGTGCAAGAAGAACAGGAGGTGCTTGGCATGGTCTCTAAATTTGCGATGCCCTCGCAAAAAGGACAGCCGTTACAGCCACAGCTGGCAGCAAGCATCAATTACCTCACCACCAACCAGTTGCAGGAACAGGTAATGAATCACACAGTTGTTAAGTATTTAGCACCAGAAAACTGTGTTTCCCTCAATGTTCCTGCAGTGAACAACCCAATCTGGGGACACATCGGTGGTGGCATCAGAGCCCAGGAAAGTAAGATACAAAAAATCCTTAAACTACTGGCCTCCAGTATAACAGCATTTGCCAGATCAGTTGATGGAAAGGACATGTCGGATGAACAGCAAGATGCACTGGCACTCTTCTGCAATGCGCAATTTGAGATAAATTGCTTCAGGAAGAGTGTGATCTGACCTGCCTTAAACCCCAAATTTACAGGGTTGTGCAAGACCAGCGAGCACGCAGCCACCTAGTTTACTGTTTAGGGATAACCTGCCAAAGCAGGTCAAAGACCTCAACGAGGAGGCAAAAGCCATCCAACTAATAAAAGCACCGTCAACTGCCAAGACCTCACATCTTCAGCGGCAGCACCCCTACATATCCACTAGCAAACCACAATACCCAGCAGCTGGTGAAAGCTCAAAGGCCTTCATGGAAAAGGCGCCAACCCCACACTATAGCTCTTCTACCCCCTAGGAGACAGGGATGGAAGAAATGAACACAACTCCATCGGTAACCATGGAGGTAGGTGGGTCTAGAATTTAGAAGACTGAGAGGGGATCTTATAGAAACTTCCAAAATTCTTAAGGGGTTGGATAGGCTAGATGCAGGAAGATTGTTCCCAATGTTGGGGAGGTCCAGAACAAGGGGTCACAGTCTAAGGATAAGGGGGAATTACTTTAGGACCGAGATGAGGAAAACATTTTTCACACAGAGAGTGGTGAGTCTCTGGAATTATCTGCCACAGAAGGTAGTTGAGGCCAGTTCATTGGCTATATTTAAGAGTGAGTTAGATGTGGCCCTTGTGGCTAAAGGGATCAGGGGGTATGGAGAGAAGACAGGTATAGGATACCGAGTTGGATGATCAGTCATGATCATATTGAATGGCGGTGCAGGCTCGAAGGGCCAAATGGCCTACTCCTGCACCTATTTTTTGTGTTTCTATGTTTCTATGTCTAGTTTCTTCCGGGACGTAAGTTCTTCATAGGCTGAGGGAAGGTTACACTTGTTTTGAAGTGCATGGGGTTCCATAACTTCTGATCCTATTATACTGTATAGTATTCAGGGATATAAAATTGAATTAATTCGCAAACTTCTTCCTCCGGTTCAGCATGCACCTAGCCGAACGTTTGTGCTTTCACACCAGGAAAGATTGGAAGGTCATGCAGAACCTTTGAGGTCACATACAAAAGGAGTAATTGAGAAATCCAAACACGAATCTCTTGAGTTTGTGTCTAACATTTTCACAAAAAACAAAAAAGATGGTGGATGCTGCATCATCATTGATTTGACACAGCTGAATACTTATGTGCAGTATACACATTTCAAAATGGAAACTTTTGGTACTGGCAAACAATTAGTTTCCAAAAGATACTTCATAGCTTGCATCAATCTAAAAGATGCATACTATTCAGTAACAATAGAGAAGGGTCACTGCAGATATCTGAAATTTAACTGGATGGAGCAGCTCGGACAGTACAAAGCGCTGCCTGATGGATTAACATCAGCCACAAGACAATTTACAAAAATATTAAAATCAGCCTTGGCGTTCTCCGAAAACAGAAACATATTGTCATGGCATATCTGGATGATATCTTAATTGTGGGAAAAATTCTGGAGTTAGCCAAACCGACTGTTTCAGCCACCAAGCTCTTATTTGAAAAGCTGGGGTTCATCATCCATCCAGATAAATCTAAGTTAACACCTTCTACGACAATGGACTACTGGGGTTCACAATTGACTCTGTTCATATGTCTGTGACTTTGCCAAAGGACAAAGCAACAGACTTAATAGAGGCGTGTAACAGCCTTGTTATCGTCAGTCAACCATCTATTTGACAAGTAGCCAGGGTGATTGGAAAGCTCGTGCTGCTTTTCCAGCCACACAATTTGGACCTTTGCACTACCAAATTTACAGAGGGCAAAGGTGCAAGCACTCAAACATCATACAGGCCATTTTGACAGGCCAATGCAGTTACCAGCTTAAGCAGTTTTTGTGTTGCAATGGTGGATAAAGAACACTCGGCATTGGTCTAAACCCATTATAATTAGCAATCCTTCAGTTGTGTTACAAACTGATGCCATGGCTGGGGTGCAACTAATACCATCTCTAGTTACGGTGGTAGATGGGATGCATATGAGTTAATTTTACTTCAAGCACTTGGTTTAATCATCTCGAGATGATGGGTGCATTCCACGGACTCCGGATTTACTGTTCGGACATGCACCATCTGCATGTTTGCCTGCAAATTGATAATACCATTGTGGTGGCATATATTAATCATATGGGTGGAATTAAGTCGATATCGTGATAATCTGGTTAACGCAATTTGGCACTGGTGCATCTAAAGAAATATTTGGATATCAGCTACTTGCCTTCCAGGTAAGCTCAATATAGTGGCGGACACCAGGTCACGCAAATTTAATAACAACACCAAATGGATGTTGGACCACCAAGTATTTACTGACATTGTAGCTTGGTGTGGAACACCAAATATCAATCTATTCGCATCTCGGCCTAATCACCAGTTACCAACATATGTTGCATTGGAACCAGACCCTGGGGCAGTGGCGATGGACGCATTCTTGCTACACTGGGGGGAATTGTTTTTCTATGCATTTCCCCCCCTCTGCCTCATCAGTCGGGTCTTGCGGAAAATAAAACAAGACTCCGCGTCGGGTATCTTGGTAGTACCCGACTGGCCTACTCAGCCATGGTTTCCTGTGGTTCTCGACATGGTCTCGGAACCATGTATGCCCATCTCCAAGCGCCCAAATTTATTGGTTCATCCTGTGACAAGCGAGAGTCACCCGTGCCATGACAGGATAAATCTGTTGATTTGCAGGATCTAAAAAGACCACTCCTGGAAGTTGGCCTGTCGGACCGAACCATGAATATTATCACGGAGGCTTGCAGAGTCCACCAGAAAACAATACCTTTCATATATAAGAAAATGGGAGATATTCTGTACCAGGGCGAACATCACATACAATATGACTACTGTAACGAATGTGCTGGAATTCTTGGCCAGCTTACACTTTGACAAAGGTTTGAGCTACAGTGCCATCAACTGTGCAAGAAGTGCTCTATCATCTTACTTGGGGCAGGGATTAGGACACCACGCTGTTGGATCTCACCCTCTAGTATCAAAACTAATGAAGGGTATTTTCAACACTAATCCTCCCAGGGCTAGGTACTCCCAGACCTGGGATATTCATGTTGTCTTAATGCTGCTCAGGGGTTGGGCACCAGCAAGATCCCTGACTCTGGCAAAACTAACATATAAAATGGTGATGCTGATGGCACAAGTATCAGCACAACGGGTCCAGTCACTGCACAAATTAAGACTGGACACTATGGCAACATCCAAGAACAAAATAACTTTCTATATTTTTGAATTAGTTAAACAGAACAGGCCTGTGTCATCTGGCCTCAAATTAGAGTTCCTAGCATACCCCATAGATCTCCATCTGTGCATAGTGACCCATCTATTACATTATTTAAAGGTCACCAGAAGCTTAAGGGGCATGGAAATGGCATTGTTAATCAGTCATAAACGTCCTCATAAAAGGGTGTCCGTTACCACAAATTTTATATTTATTTAAATCAATACCGATATACTTACCTAAAAGCTTTTTCAAAAAATTGGATTCTGATATCACAAATTTTATATGGGACTATAAATCCCACAGAATTCAAAGAAGACACTTGTGTAAACCTAAAGAATTTGGTGGATTAACACTCCCTAATTTTTTGTATTATTATTGGGCAGTGAATATCCAAAATGTAATTCACCTGTTGGACAATTCTGCCCAACCGGTGCATTGGATAGTAATGGAGAGAGAGGATTGTTCCCCTTTTAATATAGGAGCGATCCTTCTCTCACCAATAAAACTGAATAATACAATATACAAGAAAAATCCAATTATTCATAGTACTATTAGAATTTGGAAACAAATAAAATTAACCCTTAAATTAAGAAACCTATCACTTCTCTCTCCTATAGTAATAATCCGTCGCTGAAACCATCCATTATTGATAAATCATTTACACATTGGGAAAGAATAGGAATTAAAACGTTAGGAGACATGTATGAAACTGGAATTTTTTTATAATTCCAACATCTACAACTTAAATACAATCTGAGAAGTAATTAATATTTTAAGTATCTTCAAATCCGTGATTATTTGAAAAAACATACACAAGAATACCAAATTGTGACTCCAGACCTATTAGATGAAGCTATGAACAGAAAGACAGACTCAACTAACTTAATATCATACTTGTATAATATCATCCTAAATATAGAAATACCATCATCCGATAGAATTAGAAGAGATTGGGAACAAAATCTCAAAAGAGAGTTGGGATAAATACTTGCTATATGTGCATAAATGCTCGATCAATGTAAGACATATTTTAATCCAATTCAAAATCCTTCACAGATTATATCATTCGAAAACTAAACTAAGTAAAATCTTTCCAAATGTTTCCCCCGCTTGTGATAAATGTTTATCTCAAGATGCAACTATAACATTTTTATAGCATAAAAATCCAAAAATGTTGGAATTAAATCTTTAAAGTTTTTACAAAAATTATTTTAAATAAAATTGAAACCTAACGCAGAATTGATTATTTTTGGAACAATGGAAGACGGCTTTGAGCTGACTTCGTTCCAAAAGTGTTTCCTTAATTATGGCTTAATAACGGCAAAAAAACTCATACTTAAATTTTGGAAAAATGCACCCACACCAACGGTAAAAATGTGGATTTCAAATATGTCCGAAATGTTACACCTCAAAGACATGAGATTCGTCCTAGCAGGCAAATCAGACCAATTCTTAAAGATTTGGTCTCCATTTATCAACTTATTAGAAGCACAGGGTGCAACATAACTTTGGAAATAAACTGTTTCAGGACCTGGTGAGGGGTGTGTAAAGATATGAAGTAAGTACATCCCTTTTATCTTATCTTATTTTCTTATATTTGCCTTTTTTAATTTTTATTTTTCTTTCTTTTATTCTTCCTCGCACTCTACGTCTCTACGTGCTCTTTCTTTTCACTTTCTCACATACTCACTATCTTACCTAACTTTCTCTATTTCTCTTTTTCTTCCTTCAGTTACTTTCCTATTATTAAAGTTTAAATCAAGAAGCGGTACATGAAATGTGTTATGTTATTTTTGGCTTTTACTACTGTACTGTACATTACTTCTAATTAAAAAAATAATTAAAAAAATTAAAAACATAAAAATAAAATAAAAAGGTGTCCGTGCAGACCATTTCGAGATGGCTTAGACAGGTATTGGGTGTGGCAGGAGTGGACACTGATGGTTTTAAATCTCATTCCGCCACGGCTGCAGCTATGCCGGCAGCGAGAATGTTGGAAGTTCCCATGGACCACATCCTTGCAACAACAGGATGGTCTAGCGAAATAACTTTTCAACGATTTTATAATAAACCCGAAGCCAGACCTGGGATATTTGCAGACTCGATTTTAAGTTCTGTATTATGATTTTACCCCGAATATTAGGGGTTATTATTATTTGTTAATAAATGTATCATTGTGTTTCATTAACCGATTCATGTCTGAATATGTTAACATATTTCCTCCATTGGTCAGTTATGGCAGTGTGTGGGCATGGACTCGTTTTCCACGGCATGAAATCACAGAGCTTTAAATGCTTCACGTAGTCACTCACGTGACTCCGAAGTAAAATAGTAAGATTAAACGAGAACTTACCAGTTTGAAGTTTGATCTTTATGTTATGAGGAGTTATGTTGAGGAATTCCACACCCTCCACGCCCAACCCTCTATAATAAAGGTCAACTGGTATTCTAGTTCTCTTATCTTACTATGTTTAGTTCAACTTCTGTTATCTGTGATTTCACACCGCTGCTTTGAAGAATGCCATGCAAGCGTGCTGGCGGGGTCTTCATGTAATCCCTCAATTTATACCCACCATAAGTTTTTAATCCATAGAGTGCTCCCAGCACCTCTAAGTAGTTAATACCATACAACTGAAGAATTGATGACTCATACGCATTCCATTTGCCACCACAGCTAGAGATGGTATCAGTAGCGCCCCATCCCAGAGCACTAGCATCAGTTTGTAATGTTACTGAAGGATTGTTGACCAAAATGTTACTGGAGCAATGCCGAATATTGGACGTCAGCAATGTAACTTAGCAATGGCTTCAGCTGGCAATCACATAGGTCTGTTGAAGTGATCTGCATGGTGTTTGAGTGCCTGCTCCTTTGCACGTTGTAAATTTTGATAATGCAAAGGCCCACATTTTGCAGCTGGAAAAGCAGCCACTAATTTGCCAATTATACTGGCTACTTGTTGAATAGAAAGTTGCTGCTTCACAATGAGATTGTTGCAGGCTTCTATTAATTCCAATCTCTTGCCCCAAGGCGGAGTTACAGACATGTGAATAGAGTTAATGGTAAGTCCCAAATAATCCATAACTCTAGATGGTGTCAACTTCCATTTAACTTGATGGATGAGAAACCCCAATCTCTCAAACAAGAGTTTGGTGGCTGAAATAACTAATTTAGCTAACTTCATAGTTTTTCCTATGATTAGGACACCATCCAAGTATGCCATCACTATATGATTTTGAGCTTGTAATAGCCCAAGTACTGGCTTCAACAATTTTGTGAATAATCTGGAGGCTGAAGTCAACCCATTAGGCAACGCTTTAAACTGTCATAGTTGCCCCATCCAACTAGATTTCAAATATTTCCTGTGATCCCTATGAATGGGTACCGAATAGTATGCATCTTTAAGATCGATGCATGCCATTTAACAACCCTTGGAAACCAGTTGTTTGGCAGTAACAAAGTTTTCCATTTTGAAATGTCTATACTGCACAAAGGAGTTAAGCCGAATCAAGTCAAGGATGATTCAGCATCCTCCATCCTTCTTTTTTCTTATAAATATATATTGGACACAAATTGGTGAGATTCATGACTCGACTTCTCAATTACCCCTTTTTGTAAATAAAGACTGAATTTCAGATTGTACATCCAAACCCTCCTGTTGTGAATGAACAAAGGTTTGGTTTGGTGGATGCCGGGTGGGTAGAAGTGAATCAGAAAGAAATTCAATTTGGAACCCGTCTATACTGTGCAGTATAAACGAATCTGATGTTATCCAACACCATTCATTCAAAAACAAGCATAATCTCCCACCAACTTGTGACTGACCCACACACCTCATGTTCGGAAATAACCAGACCCACCTACCTCCATGGTTACCGGTGGATTTGTGGTGTTTATTTCCACCCCCGGTGTTTGGGGGGTACAGCTGCTGGAGTGCGCGAACTGCGCATCTTCGATGAGGGCTGACCTGGGCCTTGCCCTAAAAAAGACCTCTGCCCAAAGCGTTCGGTCTTCATGCTGCCACCAGTTTCTGTGAGTCGTTTGCTGCTGGTGGAAGCGTAGGGGTGCTGCCGCCGGAATGACGAAGCCCTGTTCGTTGGTGGAGCTCTGATTAGCCCCCCAGCTTTCATCATCCAGGTCTTTGACCACCTTTGGCAGATCTTCCCCAAATAAATAGTTTGGCGGCTGAACGTTACTGGCCCTGCATAATCCTGCAAACTTGGGATTCAGGGCAGGGCGGATGGCATTCTTGCAGAAGCAATTAATCTCAAAATGTGCGTTGCACATTAATGCCAGCGCATCTTGTTGCACATCCGACAGGGAGCTTCCATCCACCGACCTGGCAATGGCCGTGATGCCTGAAGCTAGCAAGTTCAGGATCCTCTGGAGTTTTACCTCCTGGGTTTTGATGCCCCCACCAATGTAACTCCAGTTCGAGCAGTTTACAACCGGCAATCTGAGTTAAGCACAGTTGACAGGCATATGGTACCTCATGGATGTTTGCACCATTACCTGCTCCTGGAGTTGATGTGAAGCTAGGTAATTTAGGTAATTTAAGCTACGTAATTTATATACCATAGCAGGCAATTCTGCTTCACGCAGCTCGTGCATCAGGGTATGCTCCCCGGACATACCACCGAACTCTGAGTCAGCCCAAAACTGACTCCATATGCGCCCCTCCTCAGAGAGGGAGGCATTACGCAGCCCTGCACCAGGCACTGCCACGGGCCCCTGAGACCCGCGCTGATATGACTCCATTCCTAGGAGTATATCGTGATGGAGCATCCCTTCCATGAGATGCTCCATCCGGGATAGACATCCGAAGACGCTACCCAATGTAGGAGGCGACCCCTCCTGGCCTGACACGTCCGAGTCGATAGGCCTATTAGACTTTGATTCCGCTGTGGGGGGACGTTTCATGTTAAATTCTATAGTGTGTTGTTTCTTTTTTTATTTTGTATGGATGTAAGGAAACCCAATTTATTCTATGTACAGCACTTTGGTTTCAACGCAAGTTGATTTAAATGTGCTACATAAATAAAAATTACTTACTTACTTAAAAATATCCATTGACTTGGCCTCCACAGCCTTCTGTGCCAAAGAATTCCACAGATTCACCACCCTCTGACTAAAGAAATGTCTCCTCATCTCTTTCCTAAAAGAACATTCTTTAATTCTGAGGCTATGACCTCCAGTATTAGACTCTCCCACTAGTGGAAACATCCTCTCCACATCCATTCTATCCAAACCTTTCACTATTCTATAAGTTTCAATGAGGTTCCCCCTCATTTTTCTATACTCCAGCGAGTACAGGCCCAGTGCCAACAAATGCTCATCATAGGTTAACCTACTCATTCCTGTGTTCATTCTTGAAAACCTCCTCTGGACCCCCTCCAGAGCCAACACATCCTTTCTCAGATATGGTGCCCACGGGTTCCAGGAGGGAGTTCTGACTCAACGTGTGATCACAAGTATGCATAGCAGCTGTTATCTACAAACAGCATTTAAAAAGCAAGAGCAAATGGGTTGAGTTCATGCCGACTTCCAAGAAATAGAAAATTAGATGGATTTACGGTCAATGTGCTACATATAAAGTTTACATACAGCAAACCTGCCATCCTTGGAATCAGTCTCATGAATCTTAACCGTACACTCTGTATGGCTTGTATATCCTTTCTAAGCTAAGGAGAGCAAAACTGTACACTGTATTCCAGGTCCGGTCTTGCCAAATCTCTGTTTAACTGCAATAAAGCTTACTGACTCCTGTAATCACATCCATTTCTTATACTGGCTGAAATACGGTACCATTTTGTTTTAGTTTAGTTGAGAGATATAGTGCGGAAACAGGCCCGTCGGCCCACCGTGTCTGCACTAACCAGCAATCCCCGCACACTTACACAATCCCACACACACACTAGGGGCAATTAATAATTTTACCAAAGCTAATTATCCTACAAACCTATACGTCATTGGAATATGAAAGGAAACTGGAGCACTCCGAGAAAATCCATGCAGGTCACAGGGAGGACGCACAAACTCTGCACAGACAACACCCGTAGTCAGGATCGAACCGGGTCTTTGGCGCTGTGAGGCAGCAGCTTTTGACACTGCAACACTGTGCCATCCTAAGCAATGTCCTTCTAAGCACCGGCTTAATCGGCACATTAGCCGAAAGTGACCCCCTGTCCAACTATCAGGACCTTTACAACATAACACTGATCAATATCTCATCACATAACAAACACTCCAGTTATCAGTCATGCTTTTCAAATGTGATGGTGTCACATTTTACCACATTATATTCCATCTGCTCTGTTCTGAACCACCCACTCAGTTTGCCCATAATCCCTTGTAGCATCTTTACCTCTTATTCTGTACTCGCATTTCTGTCAAGTTTAGTTTTAGCAGCAAACTTGGAAATTTAACATTTGGTCCCTTCAGCTAAATTGTTGACATAGATTGTGAAAAAGTGGGGCTCATGCACTGACCCCAGCAGAATCCCACAGGACACAGCCTGCCAACTTAACACAGATCTCTTTATTCGGACACTTTGTATCTATTCAATAACCAATTCTCTATCCATGTCACACTCAAGCCTTATAAACTAACCTCACTGATTCTCTCTTATTTAATCTACTTGTCACATCTTCAATTAACTCCAGCAGTTTAGATAAACACTATTTACTGAAAAAAACGCAATGACTTTTCCTAATTCTATTGTTCCCCTCAGATGTTATTTTATTACATCTTCCATTACTGTTTCCAGTAATTTCCCCACCACTTAGGACACATTTGTGGCTCTCAGTTTTCTTTCTCTTTCCCTTCTTAAATAGCAGGGCCATATTTCCTCATCTTCAATCCAGGCACCAATTCCAGAATCTATTAGTTTAGCAGACAGATATAGCATGGAAACGGGTTCTTCGGCCCACAGATTCCACACTGATCATTGATTACCCATTCACACTAGTTCTAGGTTATCCCACTTTCTCATCCATTCCCTACAAACTAGGGGCAAGTTACAGATGTCAATTAACCTACAAACCCGCACATATTTGGGATGGGGAGAAGAAATACTGGAAGAAATCTCGCAGTCACAGGGAGAATATGCAAACTCCACACAGACAGCACCCAAGGTCAGGATCAAACCTGGGTCTGTGGCGCTGCAATGCAGCATCTCTACCAGCTGTGCCACTGTGCTGAATCTATAGAATCCTGGAAGATGACAACAAGGGTCTTCCACCTCTTCTCTCATCTCCTCCTCCTGCATCTGAAGCAACATCAGAAAACTATGGAGCCTCACATATTGTGTGCAGTGTTTGAATGACCCCCAGGTTAGCCTTGTGTATTGAATGCTTGTCAACCACAATCCATCCTTTTTATAAAAGGATAGACATACAATGCTAGAGTGACTAAACAGATCAGATCGCATCTCTGGAGAAAACAAATAGATTAGGTTTCGGGTCGAAACCTTTCTTCAGACTGTCTGAAAAAGGGTCTTGACCCAACACATCAGCTATTCCTTTTCTCCAGAGATGTGGCCTGACCTGCTGAGTTACTCCAGTATTTTGTGTCTTTTGTAAACCAGTATTTGCAGTTCCTTCCTACACATTTTGTTGAGAGGTGCAGACTGGTTTTAACTCATGCTTCTTAAATTGCACTCGAAATCTGCGTCCTGTACAAGGCTTTGTCAGTAGACCTATTGGAAGGAAAATAATGTTTGACTGATCTATTGAAGTTCTTTGGAAGATGTGGCTAGTAGAGGAGAGGAGGGACAAAACAGCAGATGTGGCACATTAGGATTTTCAGAATGATTTTTTCAAATCAAGTCCCATACAAAAACATGGTGAACAAAATTAGAGCACATGGGATTGTGGATAATACATTTCAGAATCGGTTTAAGTATGGAAGTCAAAGAGTAGGAATAAACTGATCCATCTCTGGTTGGAGGGCTGGCACTGGAACTCTGCTTGGGCCAAAATATATTCAATCTTTTCAATCAATAATTTCCCTTTTCCAGGACGTTGCCAAGACGTGAGGGCCTGAAATATAGGGAGAGGTTGGGCAGGTGAGGGCTTTATATTCTTTGGAGTGCAGAAGGATGAGGGGTGATCTTATAGTGACGTACAAGATCATAAGGGATAGATTTGATATAGGCATATTTGGTGTCAATGTACAGAGTCTGTTACCCTGAACAGAGGAATCAATGACCAGGGCACATAGATTTAAGGTGAGAGGGGTAATATTTAATAGAAACCTGAGGGGATAACTTTTTCACACAAGAGGGTGATGAATATATGGAATGAGCTGCCAGAGGAGATAGTGGAGGCAGGTACTATAACATTTGAAATACATTTTTCCAGGTTAATGGGTAGGAAATGTTTAGACGGATATAAGCCAAACGCAGGCAGCTGGGGTGAGTGTAGATGGAGCATCTTGGTCAGCATGGGCAAGTTAGATTGAAGGGCCTTTCCCATGCTGTATGAATGTATCTACACAGACAATTTAGCAGACAACATATGCAAGATGGTGAGGAGAACATGAGGTAAAGTGTGAACATGAGTCGGGATGAGAATACCAAGTAGCTTTAAGGGGATTATTGATAAACTGAATAAATGGGCAACATAATGGCAGATGAAGAGAATGCGCGAAATGTGAAAGTATCCATTATTTTGCGAGTGCGTGCATATATGCGTGGGTGAGTGCATATTTCCAAACACACAAGGTGCTACTGATATAAAAAAATCAGTGCACTGTGCATTTGAAGTAGGCAAATGATATATGATCTTCATTGTGGGAGGATTTGAGTGAAGGAGCAAAAATATCATTCTGCAGGGAACTTTGGTGAGACCACAGCTGGAGTTTTGTGTACAGTATTGGTCTCATTTAAAAATATATTTGCTACAGAAGTAGTGCAAAGATTCCACAGTCTCTGCAGATTTCCTGTGGTGGCAGGCTGGTTATTTCAGGACAGATCGAGATAGAGACCGGTCTCTAGACTCTAATTTAGAGGAATGAGAGACCTCATTCTTAGAAGTCTTAATAGGGTAGATGTTTCCCCAGTCCTGAACCAAGATATGGCTCGGGAGTCTAGGACCAAGGGTTAAAGTCCAGAACCAAGGATTAAAGTCTCAAAGTAAGGAGCAGGCCATTTAGGAAGTTTGGAGACATTTCTCTATTTTCTGCAAGTAGTGCAGTGGTAGAGTTTCTGCCTTAAAGTGCCAGAGACTTGGGTTTGATCCTGACCATGGGTACTGTCTGGATGGAGTTTGTACGTTCTCTCTGTGACTGGGTGGGATTTCTCTGGATGCTCAAGTTTCCTCCCACAATCCAAAAACGTACACGGTTACAGATTAACTGGCTTTGGTAAAAATTAAAAATTGTCCCTAGTGTACAGAGGTGGTCGCTGGTCAGTGCAGACATGGTGGGCCGAATGGTCTGCTTCCACGCTGTATCTCTAAAATCTAAAGTCTAAAGGATGATGAATGTTTAGTTTCCTACCCCAGAGGGCTGTGGAGGGTCACTCATTTCTGCACTCATGGTTTGATGCTTGCGTTTCTAGTTTACTCTCGTGTGTATCTGTGCTTTGATTTGGCTTAATAGCTTATCTAACTAGATTGCTTATCTTAGCATGCAAGAAATAGCTGCATAAAAGCTTGATTTATGGCCTTTTTTACAACCGAGCCAAAGAGAATCCCTTGAGCAGCAACATGCAATCATCTCAGATTAAAGTACCTTACCATATGGTTGCATAATATAAATCATAATCTATATGTTATTGGTGGTGATATAAGTATTCACAGTGGACTTAATGTCAGTGAAGGTCGTGTAGTGTTTCAGGTGCAGGCATTATGACAGGCTGTGGTGAAAATAAACACAGTAACTTAAACACAGTATCCAACAAATGGGCAGAACTTAGAACCATGCAGACATAGTTACTTGGTATAAAGCTGTGGTTCCTTGATTAATAAATGTTTAACTATATTTTATTGGCAACATTATTTATTGTGATTTAGGTTCCAGCTGTTAAAATCATTCCAGAATTATCTTGCTTTGGATCCACGCTGATCAATGAAACTAAGTAATTCAGCCAAAACCTTATCAAATTGAATAAGATGTTCCAATAGATAATTGGCAGTAATTTTACAGCGCTAAGCAGATGCACCTGCAAAACAAATTAATGCCCGTTCACTCTGATGAAATGTAACTGTCCTTCGTGTGACCTGTGCCATTAGAAAGATGATAAGTTTACTGCTTGGTCATTTTTGATTCCCTTTCTAATTTGTTACCTTTCAGGTTGTTATCCAGCAGGGGATTTGTGAATTTTCAACCATAGGATAATGCCAGGAGTAGGAGTAACAAACAGCTTTGTCATCTGAAAATAAAATATTGCAGATGTTTAGAAGTTGAAAAGAAAAAGCAATAAATCTTTGAAATGCTTTGCAAGCCAGGTAGCACCTGAGTTTAAACTAGAACCTGTTAATGTTTCTCAAGCGTTGAAGTGACTTTTAAAGGCTAAAAGATTAAAGCAGGACCTATTCCTGGTGTTTATTAGTGATATTGTCTAATGGATGGAGTCTTTCCAGCTTTTTTCTGCTTTGATACCCAGTTTTACAGGCAGGACTTCCAGTTAATTCATGGGGTAACAATTTAGCTCAATCACTTCAACTGTCTGGCAGACTACAGCTTTTTAATGTTGCCCAAAACTTAGCCAGAAATATCTCACTCCTAATAATTCATTGACATAACAGCCAGCTTCCCCATCAACCAAAGTCTATTCTCCTTCTATTGAATCAGCCAGCACTAACACGAAAACTCAAAAACAGTTTCTTTTGCACTTTCAAAAGCGTTCTGATAAATTCAGTATGTGACTACTTCGGTATCATATGGCCAGTTTTGCTCACAGTACTTTCCTCATCTCTGATGCTTTGGATTTATTAGAAGAAACAAGGAACTGCAGGTACTGGTTTACCAAGGAAAGGCAAAACACACTGGAGTAACTCAGCAGATCAGGCAAGACAAGGAGTCGGAAGAAAGGTCTCAACCCAAAATGTCACCTACCCATGTTCTCCTGAGATGCTGCTTGACCCATTGAGTTACTCCAGCATTTTATGTCTTTCCTGTGAAATTTATATCCTGTGGGAGAGGCCCGGGGAGCCGTTGGTGAGAGAGGGTGGAGTTACCTGCGCTATGAGTATAAATCTAGCGCGGGGCTTGCTTTTCACAGAGGCCCGGGGAGCCGTTGGTGAGAGAGGATGGAGTTACCTGCGCTGTGAGTATAAATCTAGCGCGGGCTTGCTTTACACAGAGGCCCGGGGAGCCGTTGGTGAGAGAGGGTGGAGTTACCTGCGCTGTGAGTATAAATCTAGCGCGGGCTTGCTTTACACAGAGGCCCGGGGAGCCGTTGGTGAGAGAGGGTGGAGTTACCTGCGCTGTGAGACCGAAATCTGCAACGTTCCATCTCACCTCTCGAGAGGGAATCTGGTGGAAGCCTCTGATTGGTTGAAGAGGACCAGAGGAAGCAGCTGATTGGGTGCAACCCGGGGTTTACATTTTTACATTTCTGCCTTCAGGTTTACGGATTCTGGGAGTTAAGGATTCTGGGAGTTAGGGATTCAGTATTTATTAGTAAAGTTTAAAGGATAAAGTTTTGTGTTTAATAAAAATAAAAAAAAATAAAATTAAAATTAAAAAAATATATATATATTTAATACAGAGTAATTTGGGAGTAAGATATGTCAGTAGAGATTGGCCCCATGGTTTACTCAGCCTGCAACATGTGGGAGATCAGGGATATTGTCAGTGTCCCTGGTGACTACATTTGCAGGAAGTGTGTCCAGCTGCAGCTCCTGGAAGACCGCATTGAATGATTGGAGCTGCGGCTGGATTCATACTGGAGCATCCACGATGCGGAGAAAGTTGTGGATAGCACGTACAGTGAGTTGGTCACACCACAGGTAAAAGGTAAGAGGACAGAAAGGGAGCGGGTGGCCAATAGCCAGCAAAGCAGTAGGCAGGTAGTGCAGCAGTCCCCTGCGGTCATCTCCCTCCTAAACAGGTTTACCATTTTGGATACTGTTGAGGGAGATGGCTCATCAGGGGAATGCAGCAGCAGCCAAGTTCATGGCACCATGGGTGGCTCTGCAGCACATGATGGGGGAAAAAAGAGGGGAAGGGCAATAGTAATAGGGTATTCAATTGTCAGGGGAATAGATAGGCGTTTCTGCGGCCGCAAACGAGACTCCAGGATGGTATGTTGCCTCCCTGGTGCAAGGGTCAGGGATGTCACTGAACGGCTGCAGAACATTCTGGAGGGGGAGTGTGAACAGCCAGTTATCGTGGTGCATATTGGCACCAACGAATAAGGTAAAAAAAAGGATGAGGTCCTACAAGGTGAATTTAGGGAGTTAGGAGATAAACTTAAAAGTAGGACCTCAAAGGTAATAATCTCTGGATTTAGGGCACTCGAACCATTTCTGGGGGAGGTGGGACCAGTACAAACAGGACGGTCTGCACCTGGGCTGGAATGGAACCAATTTCCTTAGGGGATTGTTTGCTGGTGCTGTCAGGGAGGATTTAAACTAATGTGGCAGGGGGATGGGTACAAGAGCAGAGAGGCAGGTGGGTGTAAAATGAGGGTAGAAACAATAGGGAGCAAGGTGACAAGTAAAAGTGGCAGGCAGACAAAACCAGGGCAAAAATCAAAAAGGGTCACTTAACCATATAACCATATAACCATATAACAATTACAGCACGGAAACAGGCCTTTTCGGCCCTTCCAGTCCGTGCCGACCATTTATTTTCCCCTAGTCCCATCTACCTGCACTCAGACCATACCCCTCCATTCCCTTCCCGTCCATATACCTATCCACTTTACTTTTAAATGTTAAAATCGATCCTGCCTCCACCACTTCTGCAGGAAGATCATTCCACACAGCCACCACTCTCTGGGTAAAGAAGTTCCCCCTCATGTTACCCCTAAACTTCTCAACATAATTGTATAAGGGGTAAGAGCATTGTAAAAACAAGCCTGAAGGCTTTGTGTCTCAATGCAAGGAGTATCGTAATAAGGTGGATAAGTTGAGCGTGCAGATAGCTATTAATGATTATGATATAGTTGGGATCACGGAGACATGGCTCCAAGGTGACCAAGGCTGGGAGCTGAACATCCAGGGATATTCAATATTCAGGAGGGATAGAGAGAAAGGAAAAGGGGGTGGGGTAGCATTGCTGGTTAGAGAGGAGATTAACGCAATGGAAAGGAAGGACATTAGCTTGGAGCATGTGGAATCGGTATGGGTAGAGCTGCGAAACACTAAGGGGCAGAAAACTCTGGTGGGTGTTGTGTACAGGCCACCTAACAGTAGTAGTGAAGTTGGGGATGGTATCAAACAGGAAATTAGAAATGCGTGCGACAAAGGCAAAACAGTTATAATGGGTGACTTAAATCTACATATAGATTGGGTGAATCAAATTGGCAGAGGCGCTGAGGAAGAGGATTTTTTGGAATGTATGCGGGATAGTTATCTAAATCAACATGTAGAGGAACCAACGAGAGAGCAGGCTATTTTAGACTGGGTATTGAGTAATGAGGAAGGGTTAGTTAGCAGTCTTGTTGTGCGTGCCCCCTTGGGCAAGAGTGACCATAATATGGTCCAGTTCTTCATTAGGATGGAGAGTGACATTGTTAATTCAGAAACAATGGTTCTGAACTTAAAGAAAGGTAACTTTGAGGGTATGAGATGTGAATTGGCCACCATTGACTGGCAATCAATTCTAAAAGGGTTGACGGTGGATACGCAATGGAAGACATTTAAAGACTGCATGGATGAACTACAAAAATTGTTCATCCCAGTTTGGCAAAAGAATAAATCAGGGAAGGTAGTGCATCCGTGGATAACAAGGGAAATCAGGGATAGTATCAAAGCAAAGGACGTTGCGTACAAAGTAGCCAGAAAAAGCAGCATACCAGAGGACTGGGAGAAATTTAGAGACCAGCAGAGGAGGACAAAGGGCTTGATTAGGAAAGGAAAAATAGATTATGAAAGAAAACTGGCAGGGAACATAAAAACTGACTGCAAAAGTTTTTATAGATATGTGAAGAGAAAGAGATTAGTTAAAACAAATGTAGGTCCCTTGCAGTCAGAAACAGGTGAGTTGATCATGGGGAACAAGGATATGGCGGACCAATTGAATAACTACTTTGGTTCCGTCTTCACTAAGGGAGACAAATAATCTGCCGGAAATAGCATGGGACCGCGGGTCAAAGGAGGAATTGAGTGAAATCCAGGTTAGTCGGGAAGTGGTGTTGGGTAAATTGAATGGATTAAAGGCCGATAAATCCCCAGGGCCAGATAGGCTGCATCCCAGAGTACTTAAGGAAGTAGCTCCGGAAATAGTGGATGCATTAGTGATAATCTTTCAAAACTCTTCAGATTCTGGAGTAGTTCCTGAGGATTGGCGGGTAGCAAACGTAACCCCTCTTTTTAAGAAGGGAGGGAGAGAGAAAACGGGGAATTACAGACCAGTTAGTCTAACATCGGTAGTGGGGAAATTGCTAGAGTCAGTTATTACAGATGGGATAGCAGCACATTTGGAAAGTGGTGAAATCATTGGACAAAGTCAGCATGGATTTACGAAAGGTAAATCATGTCTGACGAATCTTGTGGAATTTTTCGAGCATGTAACTAGTAGCGTGGATAGGGGAGAACCAGTGGATGTGGTGTATCTGGACTTCCAGAAAGCTTTCGACAAGTTATTTGGGTGCAATCCATTGATATCTTTTAACTCTTGAAATGAGAGAAATTTTCCTTTCCTGTAAAGGTGTTCTATCCTTATAATTCCTAAAATTTTCCAGTGTCTAAACCCCTTATCCAATATAGAAGGTTTAAATAAGGGATTATTCATAATTGGTAAACAAAGCGGCATATTGTCCAAATGTAAAGTCTTAACTATTTGTTTCCAAATGTGTCTATTGCTATGAATTATAGGGTTTTCCCCATAAGTTTTTTTTTGTACTTCCCTTGGAGCAAAGAGAATCGAACTTGTATCAAACGGTAAACAGTCTTCCTTTTCCATCTTTAGCCAAGCTGGTTCCTGATCCATTTTTACCAACCAAAAATTCATATTCTTAATCTGAACCGCCCAGAAATAATATAAAAAATTAGGTCACGCTAATCCTCCATTTATCTTGGATTTGCATAATGTTTTTTACTTATTCTGTGATTTTTATAATCCCAAATAAAGCTGTTAACAACAGAATCGATTAAAAAAAAAAAAGTTTTAGGGAAGTATAAATGGATAGCTTGAAATAAATATAATAATTGTGGTAAAAAGATTATTATTATAGCATTTATTCTGCCAATCATTGATATTGGTAGTGTTTTCCAGTATAGAATATTCTTTTTTAGTTTATTCAATAACTGAGGACAATTTGATTTGAATAAAAAATTATAAGATTTGGATACATTAATTCCTAGATATTTAAATTTGTCCGTAACTATTTTAAATGGGAATTGTTGTAATATATTTAATATCCAGTTATAGGCATAATTTCACTTTTATTCCAATTAATTCTATATCCTGAAAATGTACCAAAATTCCTCACAACACTTTGCATTTCAATATGATCTGCCTCAAACCTCAACTCATCTGTGTGTCAATTGCAAATTCACTGGTCTTTTAAATGCTTATCCACCTCTTCCTTAAATACTTCCATCGCTCCAACCTCCTTAGCTTTGAGGTAGAAAATTCCAAAGATTCGCCACACTGTGCAAAAAAATTCCTACATAATTTAGCTTTAAATGCCCTCCACCCTGTCTTGAAATTATGCCTCTTGTTCAATACTCTTCCACTTGGAAATTATTAATTATTTACTCTTTCAGACCTCTTTAGGATCTTATATTTTTTGGGAGAATCACCCTTTGTTCTTGCACACTCCAAAGAATATAAATCAAACTTCTTTAACTGTTCGTGGTAGGACAATCCTCTCATCCAGGAATTGGTCCACTGAATCGCTCATGGTCTGCCTTCAACATTGCCGTATCCGTTCTTAAATAAGGGGACCAAAATCATATCCTGAGCTCCAGGTGCAGCCTTAACAAAACCAACACTTCTCTATTCTAAACACCAACCCTTCTTCAGTAAAAAATCAACACAAATGCATTGTACACCTGCTATTAGTGTCTGGATGTGCTGGGGTTTTTAGCTGTTAACTTTTATCAGAAAAATAACATGTTTTAGCTACAATATGGAAACAGGCCCTTCGGCCAACGTCGACCAACAATCACCCATAGACTAGATCTATCCCAGACAAGGTTAATTCCCGGGATGGCGGGACTGTCATATGCTGAGAGAATGGAGCGGCTGGGCTTGTATACTCTGAAATTTAGACGGATGAGATGGGATCTTATTGAAACATATAAGATTATTAAGGGTTTGGACATGCTAGTGGAAGGAAACATGTTCCCGATGTTGGGGGAGTCCAGAACCAGGGGCCACAATTTAGGAATAAGCCATTTAGAACGGAGATGAGGAAACACTTTTTCACACAGAGAGTTGTGAGTCTGTGGAATTCTCTACCTCAGAGGGCGGTGGAGGCCGGTTCTCTGGAAACTTTCAAGAGCGAGCTAGATAGGGCTCTTGAAGATAGCGGAGTTGTTACGACTCCCGAAGGCAGGTACCTCAGAGTCACGTAACATAATCAAAAACCGGGTTCAAGTTTAAGAAAATAGTCTTTAATTTAGTTAAAAGAAGACATAAACCTGAAACTGATTTAAACAACAGTCAGGGACAAGAATCGACTAATAAACAAATATAACAGTCCTCCAGCCAGCCTCGCAATGGACCGTCGAACTGGAGTCTCTAATCCTACCTAAATAGAGATAACCCTGCAACAAAATACACGAAAACCCTCAGGTCAGCCCTTATCCATCCCAATACACCATTAAATGACAAATATAGGTAACAATACACAAAGTTCTATGCCATGCGGCCAGGCCTCCTGCAGCTCAGACCGGCAGCCTGTTCATTTGTCAGGGTCGGCGAAGAAGAGAGAGAATTCTGGGATCTCCTGCTATTTTAGCTTCCGATGAGTCACCGGTCACCTGACGCAGCTTGGCCAATCGGGTACAGGAGCTCTTAACCCCTTGATTCCTGACTCCCAGCCACGGGGCCTGCACTCAGGAGAGAAACAGAAAAGGTAAGTACATAGCATTCACGGGGGGGGAAGTGCCTAACAGGAGTCAAGGGATATGGGGAGAAGGCAGGAATGGGGTACTGTTTGTGGATGGTCAGCCATGAATGGCGGTGCTGGTTTGAAGGGCCATATGGCCTACTCCTGCACCTATTGTCTATTGTATATTGTCTATTATCTATTGACACTAGGGGACAATTTGCAGGGGCCTATTAAACTCCAAACGTGCACATTTTGGAGATGTGGGAGGAAATCAGAGCACACAGAGGTAACCCATGTAGTCACAGGGAGAATGTACAAACTCAGTGCAGACAGCACCTGTAGTGTGGACAGAACTTGGGTCCCTGTCCTTGTTAGGCAGTCACTCTAACGTCTAAAGCAATGTGAAAATATTTCCTGTTATTATCATCATGACTTTGATCAGAAACTTTTCTACCAAGAGCTTAGAATCTGACTAGAAGTTTGAGGCAGAGTTAGTCCAGGAGCAATCTTTCCAAAGGATGCATCCAGAACAGATGACCAGCATTTGAGAATGAATACTGGAAATCCAATTGTCGGTAAAGAGAGGGTGCATCTTTATCCTAACAAACTCTTATGAACTTTTTGGTTTTAACAAAGATTCCACGTTATTTCTAAATCAGAGACTGCTGGATTTTTGCTAAACAAAAATGTTATGGGACACGGTCCAAATGTATGAAGTTATGTCATGGATTGGCTATGTGTCTCATTTCCAGACTGAACACTCTCGAGGTACTGCATCGCCTTTTTCTTCTCCTATAAGCTCTTGTTTTCTTCCTGCAGTTGCTGACAGACTTGTGTATTTTTGCCATTTTTAATTTTATTAATCTGAAACATGTTTTGGCAATGTTCATCCTGAGCACTTTTAAACTGCCAAATATGAAAAATTGTGTTGATTTTATGATTCCAAAGGTCCAATAAGATAAATAAATATTGAAGATGCTGGTTTATACCAAAGATAGACAGAAATTGCTGGAGAAACTCATCGGGTCAGGCAGCATCTCTTGATCCTTCTTCAGACTCATGAACTGACCCGGGCTCAATCTCGTCTACGGGTAATGTCTGTATCCTCCCTGTTTGTACATTCTCCCTGTGATCGCATGGGTTTTCTCTGGGTGCTCTAGTTTCATTCCCATATTCCAAAGCCATGCATGCTTGTGGTTAATTGGCCTCTGTAAATTATCCCTGTAAATAGTGTGTAGGATAGTGCTAGTGCATGGGTGATCATTGGTTGTTGTGGACTTGGTGGGTCAAAGCGCCTGGTTCGAAACTATCTCTTGAAAATTAACTAGAATACACACATGTGAAAACATATCCAGTCACGTATTTTTTTAATCCAGAGGTTTCACATATAACAATAGATTGAGTGTGATACAAGCCTGCTCTGGGACCATTGCCATTAATTTCATAAAACAGCGGGAGTCAAAAGGAGATATTTCTGGGAATAGTCGCCATCTTAGCCGCATGGGTGACAGGTTGGAAAATAATAGCATTCAAGGAAATCTGGATAAATATTTGGTTCTAAATGGAAATAGGTTCAGAAGGATAAGATGAATAAGTACTTTGTGAAACTCGCTGTCGGCAGAAGTATTGGCACTACTGTGGAGTCCGATTGAAATCCTGGAATTCTGCTTGTTTGTCTTTTGGAGCAGTGGGCAAGTTTATAAAGTAGTTTATTGAAAAGTTTTGGTGGTATCAATTCAACTTCCTTTTCAAATCAGACATTTTAATCTTGCTCCTGGCATATTTTAGGCAACATATCTCCCCTCCCACCTCCATCCTTGCTTCCCCCCTAGTTGTTTTACCAGTTCCACAGATATTCCACATTTTTTCTCTTGGGATCACACCTTCTATTGCCAACAATGGACCTACCAGGTAAAGCCCTGCCTCAGGTCATTTGTGGCCGGCCCTGGTCTTATCTCACCTCCAGCTCTTCACCAACCCGCTACTTTCAGTCCGAAGAAGAAACCCGACCAGGATGTTTCCACTAGTGGGCGAATCTAAAACCAGAGGGAATAGCCTCCGAACAAAGGATTTTTCTTTAGGAAGAAGAGGAGGAATTTCTTTACTCAAAGGATGGTGAATCTGTGGAATTCATTGCCACAGACTGCTGTGAAGGCCAAATTATCGGGTATTTTTAAAGCGGAGATTGACAGATTCTAGATTAGTAAGGTTGTCAAAGGTTATGGGGAGAAGGCAGGAGAATAAGTTGAGGGAACGATAGGTTAGCCATGATTAAATAGCTGAGTAGACTCGATGGGCCAATTGCCTAATTTTACTTTGGAGTCACACGAGTGACTACGTGAAGACCCCGCCAGCACGCATGCGCGACATATCGTCGAACGCATTGTGAAGCGACAGGCAGGAGGAGTGTCACTCCTCCAGCGTAAGTTTAAAAATGGCCCGCAGGTAAGTACTTACCATTCCTGAGGTCGTTGTCGGCTCTGTTAAGTATTTTCCTTACAGAGCACACCAAGATGGAATCGAGGACGAAGTCTAAACAAGCCGCTGCCAAACTAGCTGCCGAGGACCGCTCCAGAGCTGCTGATTCAAACTGCAGCCCCCGACTTCATGCTGCCTCAGTCCGCAGGTGCTCCTCGGACTGGCGGCAAAACCACCCGGAAGTCGGGTAGGTCCGTTGACTCGGCTGGGTCCGGGCTGGAGGACACCCCGCTGGCGGAAACCCCGCTAGCAGTTGCTCCAACGTGACCAGCTACAGCAGGGGTATGGTCACAGTGGGTCTCCTCGCAGACCCACGGCAGCACCCTTTACAGGGCTGCCAAATGTCTCACCCTCTTCGCAGGGGAGCATAAGGAGTCAGAACTGGGCTGACTCTGAAGAGGGGAGTGTGGCTGAAGAAACACCAATGCTAGAGGTGCAAAAAGAGGAGCTACTGGGCATGGTATCAAAATTTCCGATGCCTCCCCTAAAAGGACTGCCATTGCAGCCGAAGTTAGCAGCCAGTATAAACTACATGGCAACGAATCAACTTCAGGAACAGGTAATTAATGACACCGCAGCCAAATACCTAGCTCCTGAGAATTGCGTCTCCCTCAACGTGCCTGCAGTCAACAACCCCATCTGGGGTAACATGAGCCCTGGCATCAGAAGCCAGGAAGTAATACTCCAAAGAATCCTAAAACTACTGGCTTCTGGGATTACGGCCATTGCCAGGTCAGTGAATGAAGTGGAGTTGTCGGAAGAGCTACAGGATGCCCTGGCATTCCTCTGTAACACTCAGTTTGAGATCAACTGTTACAGAAAGAGTGTCATCCGACCTGCATTGAACCCCAAGTTCACGGGGTTGTGAAGACCCAGCAGTGCACAGTCGCCTACACTACTATTTGGGGACAACTTACCTAAGCAGGTAAAAGACCTCGATGAAGAGGCAAAGGCAATAGGCATGATAAAAGTGCCGACTGCCACCAAGTCCTCATACCTGCGGCGACAGCACTCCTATGCATCCACCAGCAGACCACGCTATCACAGCGACAGAACACCTGCTGGTGAAAGCTCAAAGGCCATCTAACCTGCCCAACGGTCTTTTTTTAGACCATGCCCCAGCACGGCCTTTGCTGGAAGATGTGCCACCCCCACACCACAGCGCCTCCACCTCCCAGGAACCAAGGACAGAGGAAACTAACGCAGCACCGCCGGTAACCATGGAGGTAGGTGGGTCTGGTTGCCTCAGGAACATTGCATGTTTAACTTCTTCACGGATTGGGGACGGTTGCACTTGTTTCGGCATGCATGGAGTTCTATAACTTCTGATCCTTTCATACTGCAAAATATTCAGGGATACAAAATTGAATTTGTTCACAAACTTTCCCTACCTGTTCAGCATGTACCTAGTCGAAAGTTTGTACTTTCACAGAAAGAAAAGATAGAAGGTCATGCTGAACTCTTAAGACTACATACGAAAGGGGTAATTGAGAAAACCAAAAATGAATCTCATGAGTTTGTATCGAACATCTTCATCAAAAATAAAAACGACGGTGGATGCCGCATCATTATTGATTTGACACAACTGAATACTTTCGTGCAGTATGCCCACTTCAAAATGGAAACTTTTGTTACTGCCAAACAACTAGTTTCCAAGAGGTACTTCATGGCTTGCATCAATCTAAACGATGCATACTATTCAGTACCAATAGACAAAGATCACCGCAGATATTTGAAATTTGCCTGGATGGGGCAGCTCTGGCAGTATGAAGCGCTGCCTAATGGATTAACGTCACGCAAGTTTAATGACAACACTGAATGGATGTTGGCCCACAAAGTGTTTGCCGATATCGTAGCTCGGTATGGAACACCAGATATCAACCTTTTTGCATCCAGCCTCAATCACCAAATACCAACATATGTTGCATTGGAACCAGGCCATGTGGCAGTAGCGATGGACGCTTTCTCGCTACACTGGGGGGATTTGTTTTTCTATGCATTTCCCCCCTTCTGCCTCATCAGCCGGGTCTTGCAGAAAATTCAACAAGACTCCGCATCGGGTATTCTGGTTGTACCCGACTGGCCTACTCAGCTATGGTTCCCTGTGGTACTGGACATGGTCTCAGAACCATGCATTCCAATACCCAAACGGCCGGGTTTATTGGTACATCCTGTGACAGGGGAGAGTCACCCGTGCCATGACTGGATGAACCTATTGGTTTGCAGGGTTTGAAAAGGCCACTCATGGAATTTGGATTTTCGGACCGAACAATGAATATCATCAAGGCATCGTGCTGGGAGTCCACCAGGAAACAATACCTCACTTGCGTCAAGAAATGGGAGGTGTTTGGTACCAAGACAAACACCACATATGACCATTACGGAAGTGCTGGAGTTCCTGGCGACCCTTCATTTTGATGAAGGTTTAAGCTACAGTGCCATCAACTGTGCCAGGAGTGCCCTATCCTCATATCTCAGACTAGGTTTAGATATCTTGCAGTTGGGTCTCACCCCTTGGTGTCTAAACTTATGAGGGGTATTTTCAACTCAAATCCCCCCAGGCCTACATATTGCCGGACTTGGGATATTGGCATTGTGTTAACTATGCTCCGAGGGTGGGCATCAATAATGTCTTTTTCCCTAGCCAAATTGACATACAAAATGGTAATGCTCATGGCACTCGTGACGGCACAATGGGTCCAGTCCCTACACAAGCTAAGTATGGACACCATGGTTATAACCAACAATAAGGTAACTTTCTTCATTCATGGGTTACTCAAACAAAACAGGCCTGGATCTTCTGGCCGCAAGTTGGATTTCCTGCCTTACCCCGTAGACAGCCGTCTATGCATAGTGACCCACCTTTTACACTACCTGGAGGTCACCAAGTGTCTCAGGGGCACAGAAAAGGCTCTGCTTATAAGAGATAAACGTCCTCATCACAGAGTCACCGTGCAAACTATTTCAAGATGGCTAAGAGTAGTATTGGGTGCAGTGGGGGTGGACACTGATGTTTTTAAATTTCACTCCACCAGGGCTGCAGCTACATCGGCCGCAAGGATGATGGAAGTTCCTATGGATCACATCCTTGCAACGGCGGGTTGGGCTAATGAGAAAACCTTTCAGCGGTTCTATAATAAACCTGTGGCTGCGCCTGAGACATTTGCAGACACAATTTTAAGTTCTGTATTATAATTTCCCCGAAGTAGGTGTATTATTATTGTTATTTGTTAAATAAACACCCTCTTGTTTTTCAGCACAGTTTCATGTCTGAAATACGTTAACATACTTCCTCCATTTGTCATTATGGCAGTGTGTGAGCATGGACTCATTCCAGGGCATGAAATCACAGAGCTTTGAAGTCTTCACGTAGTCACTCACGTGACTCCGAAGTAAAATAGTAAGATTAAATGAGAACTTACCAGTTTGAAGTTTTATCTTTATTTTATGAGGAGTTATGATGAGGGATTACGTGTCCTCCGCTCCCAAACCCTCTATTATAAAAGTCAACTGGTATGCTGGTTCTCTTATCTTACTCTCTTAGTCAACTCTGTTATCTGTGATTTCACACCGCTGCTTTGAAGAATGTCGCACATGCGTGCTGGCGGGGTCTTCACGTAATCCCTCATCGTAACTCCTCATAAAATGAAGATCAAACTTCAAACTGGTAAGTTCTCATTTACTCTTACTATTTCTGTTCCAGTGACTTATGACCTTATGACATCTTGAAAGGGAAGTGAAAAGCCTTTAGAGAGTGGGAGGAATCCAGAGCACCCAGAGAAAACCTACGTGGTCGTGGGGAAAACGCAGATCCTTACAATTTAATTCTAAGTTCCTGATTTTTTCTTCTGCTTTTAACATTGCATAAGAATGACTAAGTTCCTGTGCAATACTTTGGAGAATTATGCAGCATGCAAGCACGCACCAGCTGGATGACCAGACATTCATTTACACTATTTAGCTAATCTGAGTAAAGCACAGATCATTGCTACTTGTGTTAACTGAGGAGTTCTAATAAAAAATGGTAGTAAGTTTTGGTTTGCTAAAATTCCATTTTATCATGAGAGACTGATACATTTTAAAACAAAGCCAAAAATGTGGCGGCTCTTGTGTACTGCCAAGGTGAGAACTGCTGTATGATTTTACCGGGTCGTATCCAAAACAAAATATTTCACTCTACCTCAATGTAGGAAGGAACTGCAGATACTGTTTAACCCAAAGATATATACAAAATGCTGCAGTAACTCAGTGGGACAGGCAACATCTCTGGAGAGAAGGAATGGGTGAAGACTTTGGAAAAAGATTCTCGACCACCCATTCCTTCTCTCTAGAGATGCTGCCTGTCCAGCTGAGTTACTCCATCATTTTGTGTCTATCTTCAAAGAAAGTTCAAATGTCTCCAGGTATGTGGGATGTCAGGACTGCACTCTTGCTGATGAGGTGATGAGCGCATGCCTGATAACAGATAGGAAGAAACTGCTTCTGAATACAAATCATAGAAACAGGTCAATTTGCATCCCATGCCCTTGTCTGAACTCCCAGTGAAGCAGCACTAGCACATTTCACACTGTAGCTCGAGCAGATCAATGAGACTTTTAGTTCATTTATCTGAACTGAAATTAATCGTTGGGCTCATCGGAACAAGTTTAACAATGAATTCGCTCTTCATTCTTTTCATAATCTGGAACTTGCTGGAGAGAAATCTCAAAAGATTTTCAGCAGCTGCTGATTTTACCATGAGTACATAAATCCAATCAGATAATCTGATGGGAAACTAATTACGATAAAATAAAGTATTTATCAAGATCCTTTAATAATTTGATTGTAGCAATTCTGTGTAAGCATGAGAATAGTCCATGTCAGCAAATAAGAGATATTGCTCTTAAACAAAAACACAATAATTGCACAAAGTGAGTCATTGTTAGGACATACTACATGTACACATTAGCACATCCAGACCTGTGGAAGGCAGATTTAACATCATTAGCTAATTATGAAATAGAAATTACCGATAACAGGTTGGGACATGCAGTGCCTTGCGTGGTTTCCTGATGACACAGGATAGGCCATTGTGCAAACTAGTCTCACTTGTTTGGAAGAAGTTCATTGCATTGTGCGATAAACTTACAAAAGCTACACCGAGAAAAAAAAATCTATATTTTAATCTAATCTGATCTTTTATACGTTTTTGACATGTTATTATTGCCATAATTCTGGTCCATATTGCTTGTGGAAGAGATTTTGTCAAGCATTAGCACGACTGGGGTTTGCTGGATTTAGTTTTGCCTGCAACCATACTGATGACACCTGCAAAATTTAAGATGCGGTACAATTATTTTGCATTATATATTAATTGCACTCACTCTGAACAACTTCTCTTTTAACTCGTTTCACTTCCTACGTATCAAAGGTGTGCCATGGGCACGCACAAGGGTCCTACCTAGGCCTGTCTTTTTGTTGAAGATAGAGACAAAATGCTGGAGTAACTCAGCAGGACAGGCAGCATCTCTGGAGAAAAGATATGGGTAACGTTCAGATTGAAGAATGGTGGCTATGTGGAACTGTCCTTGATTAAACCTGTTATGGTACCACTCCCACAATTCCTTCTCTGTTACATCAATGACTGCATTGATGTCTGTTCCTGCACTCGTGCAGAACTCACCAATTTTACCCTCTCACCCTCTCCCTCTTTATACTTCCTTCTCCCCTTGGTGCTGGCGCATGGTCTCAACCTGGAACGTCAAAAATTCCTTCCCCCGTGCCCCCAATTTGCCAGCTGATGCTGTTCAACCCTTTGTTCCTCCAGCAAACTCTTTCTTGCTCCATTGTGTTGCCCTCTGATATTAGCAATGGATAGTTTTCACCTCCATCTGATTTTCAGTTCCAGTATGGCAAAAAATAAAATAAATCAGACCTGTGGCTCAGACATGCCCAATGCCAGGAATTCAATGTTGGCTGACAGAACCAAATACCTCCTCTCTGCACTACTTCAAGTTGGAAATTCAATACAAGGCAAAATTGCATTAATTAGCTCTGTGCTATTATTCCTAACTGTCAATCGTTTTATGATAGATAGCTCTAAATGAAATCTTTGAGGTCAATCAGATTTCCTGCCTTTAACATAAGCAGGTACAGAATTAAATCATGATAACAAAAAAATTGCACGCAATTTCTCTAACGGCAAGCCAATTTGCAATGTTAACCTTATGCCTGGCAGTAAATTCATATTCTACTTTTGCCTTTTCACACCCAATATTTATCAATCACTGTGTGTGCATACAATAATTCAATGCATTATTTTCATTTGCTCTTAAGGTCACTCCAATAAAGAAATCAGGCGGCATTACCAAATCTAACAATAAAACAGATCAGTACAATTAATTAGACTTTAGATTTTAGCGATACAGCACGGAAACAGGCCCTTTGGCTCACTGAGTGCACTGACCAGCAATCACTGCATATGTACAGACTTGCGCTTCATCTGTAGTCAGGATTGAACCTGGGTCTACGACGCTGCAAGCGCTGTTGAATTGGTATGTCCCCGTTCCCTCCATTGTGTCCCATCCCTGTTTGAGGGCGGCCAGAGATGTCGGGGGTGACCCTAGACTGATGAGACACTGGCCCGAAGCAGTGGCGGCCCAGGCTTGCAGCCAGCGTGGATAATTCGGAAATGCTTTCTTTCTCCACCTCCACTGGTAATTCATTCCAGTCGGATAACCAAATGATCAATTTAGTGTGTCACCACTCTCAACGCGAAACACTTATCCTCTCAGATCTTTAAATTTCTCCCATCTCTCACCTTAAACCTCTGCCCTCTAGTTTAGGAAGGAACTGCAGATGCTGGTTTAAGTTGAAGGTAGACACAAAATGCTGGAGTAACTCAGCGGGACAGGCAGCATCTCTAGAGAGAAGGAATGGGTGACTTTTTGGGTCGAGTCCCTTATTCAGCCCTCTAGTTTAGTTTAGTTTGGAGATGCAGCATGGAAACGGGCCCTACAGCTCACCGTGTCCACGCCACGCAGCGATCACCCCATACACTAGTTCTATCCTGCACACAAAAAGCCAATTAAGATCCCATCAGGTCTGGGGATTGTGTACAAGTTGCATTAACTGTAACTGAGAATACGAAGATCATTATCTGACTGGAGGATTGACACCGTGCCTGGATGTCAAATGATTGAGTGGAGAATGGGCAACTGGGACGTATATTAAGTGACTCACTGCTAGTTTCAGTTTAGTTTATTATTGTCATGTGTACTGAGGTACAGTGAAAAGTTGTTTTGTTGCGTGTTATCCAGAGCAGCGAAAAGACTATACATGATTACAATCAAGCTGTCCACAGTGCACAGATACATGATCAATGGAATAATGTTTAATGCAATATAAAGTCCAGTAAAGTCTGATTAAAGGTAGTTTAAAGGTCGCCAATGAGGTAGGCCAGAACCTCTCTCTAGTTGGTAATAGGATGGTTCATTTGCCTTATAACAGCTGGGTAGAAACTGTTCCTGAGTCTGGAGGTATGTATTTTCACACTCTGTACCGCTTGCCTAATGGGAGAGGAGGGAAGACGGAGTGGTCGGTGTGAGACTCGTCCTTGCTTATGCTGGTGGCCTTGCTGAGGCAGTGTGAAGTGTAAAAGGAGAATGGAAGGGAGGTTGGTTTGTGTGATCGTTTGGGCTGCTTCCACAACTCTCTGCAATTTCTTGCGGTCTTGGATGGAGCTGTTCCCAAACCATGCTGTGATACATTCCGATAAAATGCTTTCTAAGGTGCGTTGAAAGCTAAGTATCAGTAATGGAAGGGGTGAATTTTGGACATCCTGGAGATATTTGATCAGTGTGACATTTGGCTCTGACAGTGCATGGAGAGAATGAGATCTTTCTCCGCAACTTGTTTTGCAGAAAAGTTGAACATTTTCAACAATTTTATCTCTGAGTTGTTAAGAGCCAATTTCTACCTTGAAAAATTACAATGTTTCCATAAAAATTGAGAAAAAACATTGCGATACAAAGTGTGTATAAAGTGTAAGAAGGAACTCCAGATGCTGCTTTAAAAAGCTGCAGTTAAGGGTGATGTTTTGGGTCGAGACCCTCTTCAAACCTTCTGAGGAAGGGTCTCAACCCAAAACGTCACCCATTTCTTCTCTCCAGAGATGTTGCCTGTCCTGCTGAGTTACTCCAGCTTTTTGTGTCTACCTTCGTGATACAAAGTCTTCTGGATTGTTAATTTACCTGTAGTTGAATTAGTGGTAGTGATCTTTGGATGAAAATGCAACTTGGCTTCATTAAATTTAAAATGGTAAGTTTCCTGATTTAACACTGAATGATTGAAATTCATTAAATTATTTCTTTAGGTACCGTCTGAAGTGTTTAATAAACTGTCTCATAGGAAATGTAACCGATTGAATACTGATTATCTCAGTCTACAGAAATGCTTCTTAATCTATTTCACAACGGTTTCTAAATCACTGTCTGCTTCCAAAACGCTGACATAGAACACAGACACTTTCTAGCACAGCAAGAGGCCAGTTAGCTCAGCGTGTCTGTACTGGCTTTTTGGAAAGAACCCAGAACTAATCACAGTATCACCTCCTCCAAATAACGTGCTTCTGCTGGATATCCGCTTTCCTTTAGAAATTGTGATAATCCCAGCCTCAATTACCCATACGGATATGTCTTTTAACTTTAGTCCTCAAACTTCCCCAACAGGACAAGGCTGTCCTTTTTTCTCACTCTGACCATTCACAATCTAAAAAAATCTCCTCACCCTTCTTCTTCCCACTAGAAATAGGTTGAGTATCTCAATTTTTTGCTTAAAAGAACAGAACACATAGCAAATTTTCGTACATTCAGCCCATCAAGTCTGCTCTGCCATTCAATCATAGCTGATCTATTCTTCCCTCATAACCCCATTCTCCTGCCTTCTCCTCATAACCTTTAATGCACTTACTAATCAATAACCTATCAATCTCTCCTTACAAGTATCAAATGACTTGGCCTCTACGGCCGTCTGTGGCAATGTAATCCACAGATTCATCGCTCTCTGGCGAAAAGCAATCCACAGATTAATCACACTCTGGCGAAATAAATTTCTCCTCATCTCCATTACAAAAACAAATGCTTTTGTTCTGAGGCTGTGCCCTCTGGTCCTCGACTCTCCCCTTATTAGAAACATCCTCTCCATGACCACTCTATCTAGACCTTTCATTATTTGGTAGATTTCAATGGGATCCCTCTACATCCTTCTAAACTCTAGTATTTACAAGCCCAAAGCCATCAAACGCTCATCATGCTTTAACTTAATCATCCCCGGGATCATTCTCGTAAACCTCCTCTGGACCATCTCCAATGCCAGCACATCATTCCTCAGATGTGGGGCCCAAGACTGTTCACAATATTCCAAATGTGGCCTGACCAGTGCATTATCAAGCCTCAGCATTATATCCTTGCTTTAATAAGGTCATAAAGTCTTAAGTGATAGGAGCAGAATTATGCCATTCGGTGCATCAGTCTACTCTGCCATTCAATCATGGCTGATCTATCTCTCCCTCCCTACCCCATATTCTAGTCTTCTTGAATTTAATGCTGACATAGTCAAACTACAGCAAGCCACTCTCCCCGAGGTCCTCAAGCATTTATATCAAGGTAGAAGTGTGATACTATAATCGCCACTTGCCTGGATGTGTGCACCTGGTATAACACACAGATGATCAACTCCATCTGGACCAATACAGCCAGCTTGATTGACTCCTCATCCACCGACCTGCACATGTGGCTGCCATTTCCAAAATGTATGTTCATTGCTTTTCATGCGTTTCCAAAAAGGAGAATCCAAAACCATGTGCAGATTTCAAAGAATAGAGGGGCCAATGTTTTATAGCTGATGAAAACACAGTTCAAATAGACATCTATTCTGATAATAGCATAGATGATTATTAAACATCTTATTTTTGTGATTTTCATGCGTTTCACAATGGAAAGTTTTACCTCTTGATGCATTGCTCAATAATCAGTGGTGAAAAATATCACTTTGCAACTCATTTCATTTTGATGATGCAGTCACTTCTAATCTGCAAAATCCTGAGCACAATCATAGCTATGCAAACAAAAATGGTGTGGCGGTACCTGGTGACTTTCCACGGGTGGTGAACCCTCGGCTCAGGAGGGAGCAATTGAGCATCTCGGAGTGGGAGGCATTGGGTCATGGGGTCTGACCCTGGGTAATTAAGGTCGGGTCATGCCCGGTCATGGGGTTGGAGTTGGAAGCAGCACGGTGACTGTAATAAAAACACATTTTGTTCACACAACTCATTTTCGCCTCATTCTTGGCTGGACTCCTGGAGTCCCCGCTATACTGGTGACCCCAACGACCAGGAGTGGAATCCTGGAAAAGTTCACGCAAAAATGTACAGCGCTCAACCCGCTGTGGCCGCCTACAAGGCCGAGCTCAACGAAGTAGCCCTGAACCTGCCTATCTTTTGGACCTCGCAGCCGGGGGTTTGGTTTCGTCAGGTGGAATCTCAGTTCCACGTCCACAGTGGAACGGTTGACGAGACCCGGTACCATTATGCGGTAGGGGCTCTCGACCAGGAAACGGCCATTTGGGTCGTGCCGTACCTCGATAACCCACCGACGGCGGGTAAGTATGCAGATCTCAAGGAGCTGCTGCTCCGGATCTACGGGCCGAGCCGCATGGAGCGGGCGGCGCGAGTCCTCAACATGGGCGGGCTCAGGGACCGGAAGCCCTCGGCCATCATGAGCGAGATGTTAACGATCATGGGTGACCACCGGCCCTGCCTTCTATTTAAATTCACTTACAACCGCTGGCCACCTTAATGAGGCTACGATTGCCGAACGGTACCCGATTCCCCACATTCAGGACTTCACAGCCCATCTGGCCGGGGCGAAGTATTTTTCAAAGATCGACTTAGTTCGCGGGTACCACCAAATCCCCGTGCGATTGGAGGATGTCCCCAAAACTGCGATTATCACCCCTTTTAGGTTATTTGAATTCCTGCGGATGCCATTCGCCGTCAAGAAAGCCGCGCAGGCTTTCCAGAGCCTCATGGATTCCATTAAATTACTAAACTAGTTATTCTGCAAGAATTACTGTCTGATGGCTCATTAGGTAGTCAAAAGTCAAAGTCAAACAAACTTTATTGTCATTTAGAAATACATCGATATATGCAGTTCCAAACGAAATTCCGTTGCATTTGGCTCCCTGTGCAACACGATAATTAACAGAAGGATAAACATGGATAAAATGGATAAAAAGGATAAAAGGATACTCAGAGAGTGGTCTCTTTACTCAGAGAGTGGTAGCGGTGTGGTCTTTACTCAGAGAGTGGTAGCGGTGTGGAATGAGCTTCCAGTGGAAGTGGTGGCGGCAGGTTCGTTGGTATCATTTAAAAATAAATTGGATAGGCATATGGATGAGAAGGGTATGGAGGGTTATGGTATGAGTGCAGGCAGGTGGGACTAAGGGAAAAAAGTTGTTCGGCACGAACTTGAAGGGCCGAGATGGCCTGTTTCCTTGCTGTAATTGTTATATGGTTATATGATAAATAGACAATGGCGGCAGCCCATTACATGGCATTCAGGAGTCTGATGGCTCATGGGAAGAAGCTGTTGCAGAACCTTGATGAACTTCTCCTTATGCTGCGATATCTTTTGCCCGAGGGCAGCAGAGTGAACAGTCCGTGATGGAGATGTGTGGGGTCTTTTATAACACTGCTGGCCTTAGACACGCAACGTTTGGTCGCAATATCCCCGATTGAGGGGAGAGAGGTCCCGATGATTTTTTCCGCTGTCCTCACCACTCTCTGCACGGACTTCCAGTCAGAGGCTTTACAGTCCCCAAACCAGACAGAGATACAGCTGGTCAAAATACTCCAAGTACAAGTTTAAATTAATTATTTTGCTTTCTCTTAATTTTGGCACAGAAGGATAAGAAGATAAAAACTTGTTTTGACTCACTTTGTGGTGGTATATCTTGTCGCTCATTTTGTCAGATAAGGAACAACAATAGTCAACTTCAAAAGTGAATTCAATTTTTTTTTTGTTTGCAGAAGCAAAGAACTGCAGATGCTGGTTAATGCACGAAAAGACACAAAGTGCTGGAGTAACTCAACAGGTCGGGCAGCATCACTGGAGAACAATGATAGGTGACGTTTAGAGTTGGGTTGGATCTGAAGAAGGGTCTCGACCTGAAATGACATCTGTCCATGTTCCAAAGATGCTGTCAGACACATTGAGTTACTCCAGCACTTTGTGTCCTTTTGTGCAATGTTTTCTTTCCATCCTGGCTTAAAACTAATGTATTCTCCATAACTGGATTTTGCACAATTTGATAACAGCATCGCATTCCGATTAATGCAAGGCTACTTACACGTAAGGCCAATTGCTGGTGAGAGCTGAATATATGCAGCATCAAATAATTATGTGTTTTAAGCATGAAGTGTGTGTTTTGTTGCTATTCTGCTGAGAATAGAGGTAACCATGTGTTGAATAGTCACAGACCTCACTACATGTATCTAATGAAGTGAGATCACCTAAGAGTATTGGAAATGAATCCCTGAAAGCCACATTTAAACCCTGAAAGAGAAGTGGTTTAGGTATTGCTACAATGCAGGTACAATGACATTCACAGTAACAAAACATTATTTAAAACATTAAATCGTACTTCATAAGGCCATGGTGGCGCAGCAGTAGAATTGTTGCCTTACAGCGCTTGCAGCACCGGAGACCCGTATTCGATCCCGACTATGGGTGCTGTCTGGATGGAGTTTGTATGTGCTCTCCGTGACCGCGTGGGTTTTCTCCAAGATCTTCGGTTTCCTCCCACACTCCAAAGACATACAGGTTTGTAGGTTAATTGGTTTAGCATAAGTGTACATTGTCCCTAGTGTGTAGGATTAATGTGCAGCGATCACTGGTCGGTGCGGACTCGGTGAGTCGAAGGGCCTGTTTCCGTGCTGTATCTCTAAAGTAAACTAAACTAAAGTATACAATGAGGTGGAACTTTATTTGCATCCTTGCCACATATTATTGATTCTTCATTTACAGAAAAAAGAACACTTTTTTTCCGGAAGTGGCCATGCTGGCTGGCAGCTGCGGCTCACCTGCAGTCCATCTGTTTTTTTTCTTTTCTTTTTGCATTTTTGTGACTGTTCAGTAGAATTTTGTTTTATTAGGTTGTGTATGTGTGGGGGGGTGTGTGGGAGAAACAGAGTCTTAGTCTCTCCCTTCGGGGGGATGCGTGTCCCCCGTTACCGTCTGTGCTGAGGCCTAATGGCGGAGCTGTGGCGGCGGCCTGGTTCAGAGCTGCGGTGCTCCAGCGGCGGCGGCGGTCCGCTTAGAGCTGCGGCGCTCTAGTGGCGGCGGCCTGGTTCTGAGCTTGGTGCTCCAGCGGCGGCGGTGGCCTGATTTGGAGTTGTGGTGCTCCAGCAGTGGCGGCTCAGCTCAGAGCTGCGGTGCTCCAGCGGTGGCGGCTCAGCTCAGAGCTGCGGTGCTCCAGCAGTGGCGGCTCAGCTCAGAGCTGCGGTGCTCCAGTAGCGGCGGCGGCCTGGTTCAGAGCTGTGGTGCTCCAGCGGCGGCGGCGGCCTGGTTCAGAGCTGTGGTGCTGCAGTAGCGGCGGCGGTCCGCTTAGAGCTGCGGTGCTCCAGCGGTGGCGGCTCAGCTCAGAGCTGCGGTGCTCCAGTGGCGGCGGCGGTCCGCTTAGAGCTGCGGTGCTCCAGTGGCGGCGGCGGCGGCCTGGTTTGGAGTTGCGGTGCTCCAGCAGTGGCGGCTCAGCTCAGAGCTGCGGTGCTCCAGCAGTGGCGGCTCAGCTCAGAGCTGCGGTGCTCCAGTAGCGGCGGCGGCCTGGTTCAGAGCTGTGGTGCTCCAGCGGCGGCGGCGGCCTGGTTCAGAGCTGTGGTGCTGCAGTGGCGGCGGCGGTCCGCTTAGAGCTGCGGTGCTCCAGCGGTGGCGGCTCAGCTCAGAGCTGCGGTGCTCCAGTGGCGGCGGCGGTCCGCTTAGAGCTGCGGTGCTCCAGTGGCGGCGGCGGCGGCCTGGTTTGGAGTTGTGGTGCTCCAGCAGTGGCGGCTCAGCTCAGAGCTGCGGTGCTCCAATGGCGGCGGCGGTCCGCTTAGAGCTGCGGTGCTCCAGTGGCAGCGGCGGCGGCCTGGTTTGGAGTTGCGGTGCTCCAGCAGTGGCGGCTCAGCTCAGAGCTGCGGTGCTCCAGCGGTGGCGGCTCAGCTCAGAGCTGCGGTGCTCCAGCGGCGGTGACGGCCTGGATCACCTTAGTGCAGAGGGAGAACTAGGAGGGAGGAAGACAGGAACTTAAGACTTTTGCCTTCCACCACGATGAGGAGGTGCCTGGTGAACTCATTGTGGTGGATGCTGGATATTTTGTGTTTTGTCTTTATTATATGTATGACTGTATGGTAACAATTCCGTTCAGACCGTAAGGTCTGAATGACAATAAAGGAATCTAATCTAATCTAATCAAAGACTTTGAAATTCAATTGCACCATTTTCAAAGCTTAAAATATTGTTGTACATCTCTTTAAAATAACTCTAATATAACTATTTGAAAACCAGTGTACTTGGGCTCCATTGCACAATGCTGCTTCAGGATCATCAAGCCTTATTGAAAAGCAACATCCAAGTTTCTCTCAACAGCAAATATGTTTCTTTATTAGCGAGAATGTCCAAAGCCCACGTACCTATCTATACCCCAATCTCATCTGTCTTACCTGCATTTCCTTGCATTGAAATATATGCAGTTTAATTTTGTTAAATCTTTCTCTTCCCCTGGGGCATACATAAGTTGACAATAGCCACAGTTTATTCCCCAGGGTAGGAGGGTCGAAAACTGCAGGGCCTAGATATAAGGTGAGAGGGGAAAGATTTAAAGGGGGAGCCAAGGAGCAGTTTTTTCACACAGAGGTTGCTGGTAAGTATATGGAACGAGCCGCCGGAGGAAGTAGCAGAGATGGGTACAATTAGGACATTTAAAAGATACTTGGACTGGTATGTGGATAGGAAAGGTTTGGAAGGATTTGGACCAATTGCAGGAGTGGGACTAGTTCAGTAGGCAACGTGATCAGCATAAGTGAGTTGGTCCAAAGGGCCTACCTTAGTTCTGCATAACTTTATGAATCCTGCACTTGCTTGCCCTGCCGACTGAATGTGCTTACTTTAACTGTCACAATGTCCTCAACCTTCTCTCCCAACAGCCACCGCCCCCCCTCTCCTGTAGGATTAGCGTGGCTGGTCTTTTAAATAACGCTGATGTTTAGCCAAAGTGAACCACAACTGTTGTTTTTCAAAACAATCAGATCTCACAAATGATGACATGTCCCAACATCAGCTCCCTCATTCATCTAGGGACCGCAGCATCCCTTCCAGGTGACCTCTCCTCCAGCTGATTCCCATATCTAACAATTACATGCCAGGCTTTGTCCTGCCCTCATCTCTTTTCCAGATTTCTGACCCCTACTACAATCAGTCAGAAGAATGAAAGCCCTAGATAGAGTGGATGTGGAGAGATGTTTCCACTAGTGAGAAAGTCTAGAACCAGAGAGCACAGCCTCAGAATAAAAGGATGTACATTTAGAATGGAGATGTGGAGAAATGTCTTTAGTCAGAGGGAGTGAATCTGTGGAATTAATTGGCACAGACGGTTGTGGGTCAAGTCATTGGGTATTTGGAAAGCAGAGGTTGATAGGTTCTTCCTTAATACCGGCATCAAAGGTTACAGGGACAAGTCAGGAGAATGGGACTAGGGGGAAAATAGATCAGCCATGATCGAATAATGGAGTACACACAATAGGCCGAATAGCCTATGTCTTCTACGTCTTACGATCCAAGAATCCCAACCCAAACAAAATCACCTATCCATTCCCTCCACAGTTGCTGCCTGACTTAATCAGTTACTCCAGCACTTCGGTTGTTTCTCCAGCCCCAAACCTCCTTTAAAGTGAAGGTAGACAAAAATGCTGGTGAAACTCAGCTGGTGAGGCAGCATCTGGAGCGAAGGAAATAGACAATGTTTCGGGTCGAAACCCTTCATTGGGCTCGAAATGTTGCCTATTTTCCTCGCTCCATAGATGCTGCCTCACCCGCTGAATTTCTCCAGCATTTTTGTCTGCCTTCAATTTTTCAGCATCTGCAGTTCCTTCTTAAACAAAACTCTTTTAAACTGAATGTTGGTTCAATATGGTGGGGTTTTCTTGGCTCTGATAGCTACAAGTGGCGTTTAACACTGGCTTTGTCATGAGTCTTCCCACAAGGATTGCTCTACAGTCCTAACAATGAAATATGTTTTCTACTGAAGCCAACACAGTGGTGCAACGGTAGCATTGCTGCCTTACAGCGCCAGAGACCCGGGTTCGATCCTGACTATGGGTGCTGTCTGTATGGAGTTGGCACGTTCTCTCTGTGACCACATGGGTTTTCTCTGGATTCTCTGGCTTCCTACCACATTCCAAAGGTGTGCAGCTTTGTAGGTTAATAGTCTTCTGTTATTTGTCTCTAGTGTGCAGGATAGAACAAGTGTACGGGTGATCGTTGGTCAGTGCAGACATGGTGGTCCGAAGGGCCTGGTCCCCACACTGTATCTCCAAAACTAAAACTTAACTAAAATCAACTGAAGAGCTTACAAAAATAAACAGTGATTGCTGTGACTGAGGGCGATAATGAAAGCCTCAGCGAGCTGTTGCGCTAAGGTTGGAGATGGGATTCCCATATTTAACATTAGTTTTAATCCCTTAACAGAATGCTTCCAAAGTGAAAATTACCATATTAGGCTATTGGGGAAAGAAAGCTTTTGCTTTAAATCTTGAAACTATGGAGAAACAATGCAGATTCCAGACACTGATGAATAACGTTAGCATCCAAATAATGCTCTGCTTATAGCGCATATCCACCCATGAACGGAAGCTGCCTCCTTTGTTAATCAAAACTCCCAGAACGCTTAACATTCCTGCTTTGTTTGCTGCCTGGGATAATTCCGGGAAGCACAAGAATCCAATTTGTAACCAAGGAACGGAAGATAAACTCCAGCAGGTCTTGCCAGACCAAACCCTGTCATCATCACCTCGACTTTTACGAATTGCCATACATTTAAAACGAACAGGAAGCTGACCTAATTTAAAAATATTTGATAATTTAGAATCTGAAAATGTTCCACATTACTGAATTCATAGGAATGGCAGGGTAGTAAGTGTAATGTGTTGTGGGATATCTGGACATCAGAGCAACTGGTATGCCTTTTTTTTGAAGAGGTATGAATTAAAGTGCTGTAAATAACAGGACATTTCATCACTGGGCGTGGAATCAGGAGGCCCAGTAGAACCTTAGTGAGAAGGAGAGGGAGATCGGTCTGGGCCTTAAGGTGTCAGGAGATGGGGATGTACCTCAGTGAGGGGGGTCAGGAGATGTGGCTACCTGTATATCTCAGTGAAGATGATCAGGAGATGTGCTTGTACCTCAGTGAGGAAGGGTATCAGGAAATCCCTCTGTACCTCAGTAAAGGTAATCAGGTGATCCCATCATACTTCAGTTAGAGGGGTGGGGGGGAGGTCTGGAGATCTCCCTGCACCTCTGAGGAAGATCTGGAAGGGAATATTCATCTCTACCTCAGAAAGGGAGCCTGTATCTTAGAGCAGGGCTGTGGGGTTTAGTAGATTGGGCTATAACTCAGTGAGGGGGTCGGGAGATTAAGCTGTACCAATAGACAATAGACAATGGACAATAGACAATAGGTGCAGGAGTAGGCCATACGACTCTTCAAGCCAGCACCGCCATTCAATGTGATCATGGCTGATCATCCACAATCAGTACCCTGTTCCTGCCTTCTCCCCATATCCCCTGACTCCGCTATCTTCAAGAGCCCTACCTAGCTCTCTGTCGAAAGTATCCAAAGAACCGGCCTCCACCGCCCTCTAAGGGAGAGAATTCCATAGACTCACAACTCTCTGTGCGAAAAAATGTTTCCTCATTTCCGTTCTAAACGGCTCACCCATTATTCTTAAACTGTGGCCCCTGGTTCTGGACTCCCCCAACATCAGGAACATGTTTCCTGCCATGTCCAAACACTTAATAATCTTATATGTTTCAATAAAATGCCCTCTCATTCTTTTAAATTCACAATGGTACCACGATGATGATTGAGAGGTGTGTCTGTAGCTCAGTGAGGGGAGAGAATAGGGTGGTGGGAGTTCCAGTTATACCTCACAGGGGGCATTCAGAAGTGTGGCTGCACCTGACTGAGATGTGGTCTGGAAATCCATCTGTAGATCACGGATCGGGCTGTACCTCGGTGAGGGGAATAGGATATCTGAATATAAAACAGGGCAGTGGGTTTGAAGACTGGATGTATGTTGGAGAGTGGGGAAATTGAGCTACTGATGAGGGCAGGGGGCAGGTTGTTCTGGCTGGAGTTCAGGGCAAGGGCATGGTATGGTGCAAATACCAGAAGTTTCACATGAATTGTACAAAGATGAGGTTAAGTAGTTTATTTCAATGTTTGGATATTGGGTGCAATTACCAGCATTGTGGGACAATGGGGACTTACTGAACTCCTAAAGAAGGCTTGCATGGGGAATTACATCAAAGTGACGTCCTGAACTGTAAAAGGACATCACAGATTGTTTTTTGACAAGAACTGCCCAGTCAAATGTTCCTAGTTAGTCATTTTGCAAAATGGGTATTTCTATATATAGTTGTGCAAGCAATTTATGTGACTAATGTGTATAATGATGTTGCATTTGTGCGATGCAAGCACACGTATGTTGTGATTTTTCTGTAATAAAATGTATTTCCTTAGTAGAAACAAGGAACTGCAGATGCTGGATTCCTAAAACAAAATGACACAAAGTGCTGGAGTAACTCAGCAGGACAGGCAGCATCTCTGGAGAACATGGATAGGTGACGTTCCAGGTCAGGACCCTTCTTCATACGTTTCTTGTCACATATCTTCGCTCTCCAGGCATGTTGCCTGACCCGTGGAGTTACTCCAGCATTTTGGGTATTGTGTTTGGAACGTATGCCCTTGGTCTGAAGATCTGGAGACCAAATTATCAGGTCTGATAATTTGGACTCTATTCAAAATCCTGGTTCACAAAGCACCACCAAATACACCACCACTGGCGACAGGATAGTCACATGAACCTAACAGTTATCTGCTGAATATCTACCAGGAGCGGCACAGTGGTGCAGGGGTAGAGTTGCTGCCTTATAGCGTCAAAGACCCGGATTCGATCCTGACTATGGGTGCTGTCTGTACAGAGTTTATATGTTCTCCAGGTGCTGCTATGGTTTTCTCCCACACTCTAAAGACGTACAGGTTTGTAGGTTAATTGGCTGGTAAAAGTGTACATTGGCCCTAGTGTGTACAGTGATTGTTGGTCGGCGTGGAGTCGTTGAGCTGCAGAAAAAACTCATTCACTGTCATGGGCATGTTTCCGTGCACTTGATCTGAACTATACTAAACTAAAGGAGTTTAAAAGAGATCTTGAATGCACCTAGCAAACACTGCCAACTGACTGCCCTCACCCCAACATCTTAGGGTGTCAACATGCTCCTGGAAGCACAATGAGTTGGTAGGTCCGCAAGGGCTGAGGCAACTAAACAAAAGAGAACACAAACAGTTTTCTGTACCATGGAGAAAAACCAGGATAATAGAAAACAAACCCATTATATGGACAGGAAACCATTATCTGGACAGGAAACAAGACAAAATGGTAGTTCAAGCAAGAACAGGCCACATAGATAGCTGAGTTGTACACAACCAGGTCATTCATGATGTACGTGGGAAGTGTGGAGATGTTTTTTATTCTAACAACATCCATGAGCTGAAGGTTCACGCTGCAGCCTCCGAGCGCTACTGCACAAGAGATGTTTTGCTGTGGAAGGTTAGCCCTGAGTCCTTTCATGTGCTTGCTAACCCAGAAGCCACACAGTAAGCTAAGGCATTCCTTTCATGGGGAGATACAAAAGCTCAACCAATAGCCATTTCAGGTAGCAGAGAGCGACAAAAACAGCTTTTGTTTAGTTTAGAGATACAGCATGGAAACAGGCTCTTCGTCCCACCAAATCCACACCGACCATCTATCACCCATTCACGCTAGCTCTATGTTATTGCACATTCTCATCCATTCCCCACATAACTGGGGCAGCACATTAAGCTTCTTTTGTGGGATGAGTAGGCAAATTTATTTCTTCATCCAGCTACAGAAATTGCTCAGATCATTTATTATTGTCAGGTGTACCGAGGTGTAATGAAATACTTTTTGTTTTGTACTATCCAGTCAGCGAAAAGACTATAGATGATTCCAATCAAGCCATCCACAGTGTACAGATACAGAATGAAGGATGCAAGTGAAAGTCTAACATACAGTAGTCTGATTAAAGATAGTATGAAGGTCTCCAATATGGTATGTTGGAAGTCTGGACTGCTCTCTAGTTGCCTGATAACAGCTGGAAGTAACTTCAGACTGAAGAAGGGTCTCGACCCAAAATGTCACCTGTTCCTTTTCTCCAGAGATGCTGTCTGACCCACTGAGTTACTCCAGGATTTTTTGTCTCTCTTTGGTTTAAACCAGCATCTGCAGTTCCTTCCTACGCATTTTGTGATTGGTCCCTAGGTCTAATCCCATTACACACTGTAGGGCCAATTACAGCGCCAACTCTATCTTTACCACAGTTTACCACAGTTGTCATCCAGATCAATAACACCAACAAGGCTATGTTGGAGTACAGGAAAGGGGCCTGGTCATGGTGTCAGAACAATAACAAGTGCAAAACAACAGAATGGTGTGTTGTTGCAGTGCCATTTGAAATAATGCAAAAAATATTTAAGTCCAATTACAGAATAATGAGCTAGAAGTGAGAACGTGTGGCAGCACCTGCAGGAAGGGTGTGTGGAAGAGGTAGACACAAAATGCTGGAGTAACTCAGCGGGACAGGCAGCATCTCTGGAAAGAAGGAATGGGTGATGTTTGTTTGGATGTTCTGGCTTTCAAACCCCAGTAATGTCTCCCAGAAGGTAGAAGAGAGACAAGGGAATGGCCAGGGTGGCAGGCATCCTTAAGGATACCTTCAGCCTTCCTCTTCTAGTGAAGATGCACTGGATGGAAGCAAGCAATGAGTCTCAGATAGACTGGAAGTATCGTCAGGGATGCCTGCCACCCTGGCCATTCCCTTGTATCTCTTCTAACTTCTGGGAAACGTTACTGGAGCTAGAAAACCCAGACATTCAAACAAGAGTAGCTTCTTCACCACTGCCATTGGAATCCAGAACCAATCACCTCTTTCACACACCCTTCACAAAGATGCCGCCACACACTCTTACCTTGACCTCATTCGGTTATTCTGTAACCGTACTTTAATATTTTTTGAACTACTTCAAATAGCACTGCAACCAGGCATCATAGTGTTGTTTGTCACTCCCATTGTACTTATCATTATTGTGTGTATACTGTTCTCTCTGTGAACTTCATGTGAACAAATGAATTTCTGTGCACTCTTGGATTTTAAATATGAATGGTCTTCAACTTGAAGCGTTAACTTTGTTTCTCATTCAACAGATGAAGCCTGGTCTACTGAGTGTTTCTAGCATTTATTGTTTAAATCTCATCTTTTCCTTTCATCCCTGAAACGTTTCCAACCAGCCACTTCTTCCAGAGACTCAAGTTGAGCAAAACATTTTGGTTTAGAGGCATAGAGTCACACCACGTGGAACAGGCCCTTCAGCCCAACTTGCCCATACCAACCAACATGTCCCATCTACACTAGTCCCACCCACCTGTGTTTAGCCAATATCCCTCTAAATTATGTACCAGTCTAACTGTTTCTTAAACATCGTGATAGTCCCTGCCTCAACTACCTCTTCTGGTAGTGCATTCCATACACCCACCACATTTTTTGTGAAAAAGTTACCTCAGATTCCTGTTTAATCTTTTCCCCTTCACCTTAAACCTACCTTCTCTGGTTCTTGATTCCCCTACTCTGGGCAAGACACTCTGTGCATCTACCTGATCTATTCCTCTAATGATTTCATATACCTCTATGCGATCCCCCCCCCCCCCCCCCCCCCCCATCCTCCTGCACTCCAAGAAATAGAGTCCTGCTCAACCTCTCCATATAGGACCCTCGAGTCCTGGCAACATGCTTGTAATTTGTTGAAAGTTGATGGTTTATTTACTTCCTAGTCTTTCAAAGACATCAGTAAAGAATAAATATAGATTTTGAATGTTCCATGAAACCGTGGTTCAGTTTGCACAGTATATCAGACTTTGTTTATAGAATTTGTTTTTTCCCTGCGCCTAAAGAATGCGCTAGCATCAGAAATGATTAATGGAATAAACACATTTTCTCATGGAAATCTTGGGAGGGCAGACAGCTCTCAGACAGTAGCCATTCAGCTAAGAGTTATAAACTTAACCCACAACAAACAATCTTTCAATCTCTAAATTCCATTGCTCGCAATGAGTAAATATGATAGATCTCAAAGGAATGCATTATTGTGATCGTTGGAAACAATGTTGCCAGCAAAATCACAAAATGCATCATTTTTTTAAAAGCATGAATCTAAAATCCTATAACACAAAACTTGCACTTATATAGCACACTTGAAATAACAGTCTAGGAAACAGTACCCATTTGAACACAAGAATCTTCTACCAACAGCATTGTAAACATTTACAGGATATTTGTATTAATATTGTCAAGTGAAGGATAATATTGACCAGAAAACTAAAGATAACTTCCATTAATCTAACTGAAATAGTGCCGTAAAATATTTTAAATCGTGTTAAGGAGAGCATGAGGACTTAGTTTAACGATCAAAAACCTGCTGAACTGAACAGTGGCACTATACATCTGAGAATTGAAGACTGAGTAATAATATTCTGATGTTTCATAGAACATAGAACATGCACTCTGTTTCCTTTCTATCTTGCACTACCTGTTTTCCTAATGTTTCGTATAATTTGCTTGCACAACACATAAAACAAATGGTTATCATTGTATCTCAGTACAAGAGACCCTAATAAACCAATACTACAGTATATCATAGCTCTCATGAGCGTAAAGAGTAGAGTTTTGTTGAAAAGATTGAATAATTAATCTTTCTATTCATTAAAATGGTGATCCACCAAATAAGTAATTTTAATCCATTGTCACAATGCCAAAGGGAGATTGTTCTTTCTTATTATTTCTGGATCTGCAATATAGAAACATCTGATCACTCCTTCACAGCTGAAATAGTAAACTTATAACAAGCTGGTTCAAGTGGATAAAGAGTTGCAGACTGTGAAGCCAATGCTACGAACGTCAATAGGCAGACTGTTGCAAAGCAAGCTAACGTGTTATAAGCCACATAGATCAAAAGGTCCAAAATCAACAAATTCACCCAACCTTGCTGGATGTATATTAAAAATAATCATCCTGACCTGCATTTTTACAAAAAGATTAAATGCCATAATGTTTGGTACTGCCCATTTATCAAACATTGCTGGAAATGGGATACACAGTATGGGCCATCGTGTACACATCAAATAAAGTAATCACAAAGGCCAATGGAGTATTGCCCATTTATTCAACGTGACTGATGTTCAGAAAGTGGGCAATGGATTGCTGACTTGGACTTCACCAGTAGTGCAATGTTCTGTTTTGCACCTCAAGAAAGCATAATGTTATCTTGGCTTTGAAAGAAAGAATTTCAGGATCCAAAGCATGATGATCGAGCGGGTTGTCGAAATAATTTGCTTTCCCTTCAATTCAAAAAGTTGGCAGCTGAGCTAATAACGATCCCTTGAATAATAAATACTTTTGATAGACTGGATACAGAAACACAGTTTCCTTTGGTGGAAAAATGCAGAGCAAAGAAGAGAATGGAAACTGTAACTAAACCATGAGAACAGGAGTCGCCCTGGGATAAACAGAGCTGAAAAAACAAGTATGTTGGCTTCTTCCAAGCACCAAAATGTCATGCTTTGCCACCATGCCACAGAGTTTAGTAGGAGATGTTAGGATAGATGGACTAATTATTTGTTTAGGATCAATCAATATTTCTATTAGCTTCCCAAAACCTCCACCATCTTGGTACCTGGTAGACAATTTCACATCCAGTTAATTCATTCCAAAATGCATTCATTGTTGTTTGGAGAACACCATTCAAACCAATACAGAAAGACCCACATGAATGAATATTTTATGTGGTGGTGTCAGTAATATTGACAAGGACACAAAGGAGTATCATATCCATTTTAAATAGTACAGAGGGTTCTTAAACAAACTGTAAAGCCAGACGGGATATCAAGCAGTTATCTCCAAAAATATAACAGTACCTCAGTTCCTGTAATTAAAATGTCAGCCAGACGTAAGGGACCAGATCAGAGGATGTTCAAACCTACTGGAGCATTGCAAAGCTAACAGTAGAAAGAAACTGAATACTCAAAATAATTTCCTTTTGAGGTTATGTTGCAGCTGTTCTGTAGAAGTGCCCTCTTCTCCCTTCATGCTCTTTTACAGCAGAGTAAATGTAACCACCATACAAACCCTGCTGGTTCATCAACAGTTTCAGCACCGCCCTGTCCTGGACCTAGCCTATACCCTGAGGCCACTGTGGGGTTATTGCTGGTCGGTGCGGACTCTGTGGGCCTAAGGGCCTGTTTCTGCATTGTATCTGTAAAATCTGAAGTCTAAAGTCAGAGTAAAAGGGAAGATACAGAGTGCAGAATAGAGATCTCAATCACCCTGTGCTGCGTTCATGCCACCGGCAGCAAGTGTGCCAACACAACCACAGAGCAGGACTGCCATTCGGATGCATGCACGACAAGTAATATCAAATCAAGATTCATCATATCGACCAAAGGCAGGCAGCTTTGCTAGGCAATTCAGGGGATACAAAGCTAGCCCAAACTTGGATCTGTTGTAAAAATTGTGCATGAAGGCAAATACATTTAAATAAAATAATGTACAACGTGTTTCTCTGCAGTTGCACACATTCTTTGTAAAATTGCAAGTTTTGTGCTGCTTCTTTGTAAATCTTTTCTGGCTGTCAGGAATGAACAGCAATGGAACTGCTCCCCATCATATATGAATGCTGAGAGGCAATAATCTCATTATTGGGTTCTGTTCAATATGTATTGATCAGGATATACTTTGCTACCTATAACGATGAAGGGTCTTGACCCAAAACGTCGCCCAATCCTTATCTCCAGAGATGCTGCCTGACCCATTAAGTTGCTCTAGCTTTTTGTGTGTATCATTTGCACTCCTTAACTGTCCAGGTATCTGCTATTGTGGTTTATTTTCCACACAAGTGGTTATGAATGCTGGCCAGCAGAGATCTATACTTGCATTTACTGGCTACATTTCCAAATGAAATGTATCAGCCACCTCCATTTGTGCAGCTTTATAAGAGGTTGTAGAGGCCATATTTAGAATATTGCATGCAGTTCCAGTTACTCCATTAAAGGAAGGATGTGGGCGCTCACCTCCTTTGGTAAGCAGAAGAGGCTGACCAGGAACATGCCTGGATTAGGTGGTATTAGCTACAGGGGAAGGTTGGAAAGACTTGGATTGTTTTCTCTAGGACACCAGAGGCTGTGGGGAGACTTGATAGAAGTATATAAAATTATGCGAGGCAGAGATAGGGTAGACAGTCAGAACCTTTTTCCCCAGGATTGATAAATCAAATATGAGAGGGCATAGCTTTAAGGTGAGAGGGGCAAAGTTTAAAGGAGATTGGTGGGTTAACCATTTTTTGGCACAGGCTGGTGAGTTGCTGGAAACCATTGGCAGGGTTGGTGGTTGAGGCAGATAAGATAGTGGCATTTAAGAGGATTTAAGATAGGCAGGGACTGGAGGGATATGGATTTTTTGCAGGTAGATAAGAGGTGGTCTTGGCATCATGTTGGGCCCAAGGGCACTTGTGGAGCTGAACTGTTCCACACTCTATGTTCTAAGAACTTCTCAAAGGCCTTCTTGATGTTGTTATTTACAAAGCTAGAAATTAAGATGTGTGAAACCAGTACTGAATCCTTTTCCAGTGCAGGTGATTTCCTCAAATTTAATTTTATGTCTGCAGAATTTTAAATAATGAGCATGTACCTCTGTTTAAATACTTTACCTCAGTGTCAATAGAGGACAGGGGGAGCACTGAGCGTTCATCAATGTAAAATTCACAGCCAACAAATGGACACACCACTGAAGGTCAATGGCTCAATTGACGGCTCACTCCAGACTCATAGAAACATAGAAATATTGGTGCTGGGGTAGGCCTTTTAGAAACAGAAACATAGAAACATAGAAAAATAGGTGCAGGAGTAGGCCATTCGGCCCTTCAAGCCTGCACCGCCATTCAATGTGATCATGGCTGATCATCCAACTCAGTATCCCGTACCTGCCTTCTCTCCATACCCCCTGATCCCTTTAGCCACAAGTGCCACATCTAACGCCCTCAAAAATATAGCCAATGAACTGGCCTCAACTACCTTCTGTGGCAGAGAATTCCAGAGACTCACCACTCTCTGTGTAAAGAATGTTTTCCTCATCTCGGTCCTAAAGGAATTCCCCCTTATCCTTAGACTGTGACCCCTTGTTCTGGACTCCCCCAATATCGGGAACAATCTTCCAGCATCTAGCTTGTCCAACCCCTTAATAATTTTGTAAGTATTTTGTAAGAATTTTGGCCTTTTGAGCCAGCACTGCATTCGATATGATCATGGCTGATCATCTAAAATCAGTATCCCATTCCTGCTTTTTCCCCATATCCCATGATTCCTTTAGAAATAAGAGTTAAATCTAACTCCCTCTTGAAAACATCCAGTGAATTGGCCTCCACTGCCTTCTGTGGCAGAGAATTCTACAGATTCACAACTCTCTGGGTGAAAAAGGTTTTCCTCATCTCAGTCCTAAATGGCCTACCCTTATTCTTAAACTGTGACCCCTGGTTCTGGACTCCCCCAACATCGGAAACATTTTTCCTGCATCTAGCCTGTCCAATCCTTTATGAATTTTAGATGTTTCTATAAGATCTCCTCTCATCCTTCTAAATTCCAGTGAATACAAGCCCAGTCGACCCATTCTTTCATCATATGTCAGTCCTGCCATCCCGGGGATTAACCTGGTTGACCTACGCTGCACTCCCTCAATAACAAGAATGTCCTTCCTCAAATTAGGAGACCAAAATTGCACACAATACTCTAGGTGTGGTCTCACTAGGGGCCTGTACAACTGCAAAAGGACCTCTTTGCTCCTAAACTCAAATCCTCTCGCAATGAAGACCAACATGCCATTAGCTTCCTTCGCTGCCTGCTGTACCTGTATTCTTACTTTCAGTGACTGATTTCCAGTGAATCACCAGTACTTTCCAGTGAATCACCAAATCTTCTGAAAAAAGATCCCGACACAAAACATTGTCTAGCCATTCCTTCCACACATGCTGCCTGACCCGTTGAGTTATTGCAGAACTTTGTGTTTTTACTCAAGATTTCAGCATCTATACCATAGCCTTGTGTCTGCAGTACATCTTGGGCATTTACCAGGACAAATGCGGAGAGTGAGGGGGACTTGAAACCACACTGTTTCAGTCTTGCACGCTGATTAACACATCTCTCTCACTTCGGAGATTCTCTGCTGACAAGATTCCTGCGATAGGGACACCTGAGGTCGGTTAGACACGTGGAGGTCAGAAACAATTATGGGAGCGAAGAGAGTGGGGGGGTAAGGAAGGGGGATGTGGAGAATGTGGGGGGACATCAAGAGCACACCATCTCAAGATTGAACCAGCTCAGTGTTAATGCGGCTCTGTCCCACTTAGGTGCAACGTATTGCCTTTTTTAGAAGAAATTGCCAGCAGTGAGAATCCCTTTTTCAATATAAATTTCACAACACAGCGATTTAAATACCAGCAACAATTTCCCATACTCTGTAAAATGAAGCACTCTCGTTAACTGCGTGCACGTTGACAAATAGAGTCTGTTTTACCTTGATTGGCTGGAGGCTGAAGGAGTACAATGATCTCATCCGATAGCCATCCATTGCCACCCAAAGGATAAAATGTTCAGGATGCAGGAAATTCCTATCCGAAGTGACAAAGGTAGATTTATTATCGAGAGACTGCAATGAAGAGACATCATCAGGTAAAAATAGGTTTCCAAACCACAACTTGACAGAGATCCTGCATTTTTTGTACCCAGACAACCAAGTCAGAATGGATGATTTACAGGTTGATGAAGAGTGAACAACAGGAAATGGCCAAGCTCCCGAGTTAAGTTCAATCCCAGATGCAATGCTATAGCAGTGACGTCATTGATCGACTCAATGCCACAAAGCCCTCGATGCTGACACTTCAGTGGCCTTCATTGCTAAATTGAAGAATGGACATATATTTCAAAGTGCTGATGTCCCAATGCGCTGTGGAAATGGAGAATACTTTGAGAGTTCAGAGATGCCTTGGTTAATGTCCATTCCTTTACCAATATCACCAAGAAAAGTTTCATTGAACCTTTAAATTATATGATCTTGCTGTTCTTTTATTGGCTCCTGTCTTTGGCTTGCTGACTTGGTGGCAACAAAAGCACTTCACAATAATACGTTTGTACTCTCTCCCCGTGACCTGCGTGGGTTTTCTCCCGGTGCCCCGGTTTGCTCCCACACTCCAAAGATGTACAGGTTTGTAGATTAATTGGCTTTGTAAAATTGTAACTTGTCCCTAGTGTGTCGGATAGTGTGTTGGATAGTGGTGTACAGGGATCGCTGGTTAGCATGGACTCAGTGTAAAAGGGCCTGAATCCATGCTGTATCTCTATACTAAACTAAATATGAGGGGATGCCATGTAAATGGCAATTCTATCTTTCTTCTCGTTTTAAGTATATTTGCTGAATTGATTCAGTGATCAGGGCATTAACAACAAATACATCCAAGGAAATAACATTTAATTGAAGATTTCAGGGCAATACAAGAATGTATAAGAACAATTTTACTTTGAGCAAAGGACTTTGCTTAACAGCATCTGCTTTCAATTTGTCTGTAACTCTTGATCACCTTTGGAAAATATAACTTTAATCCTTTGACAGCTAGCTGCAAAAGGGGAACTTTTAAACACTCCACCTCTTGTAGATAGAACAAACCTCACTCTTCCCCCCCCCCCCCCCCCCAACAACATTCCATGGGTTGATCAACATGACCTAAACAAGAATTCCTTTTGAATTTAGGATTTCCAGAGTAAAAGTGACCATGGTCCATTTAGTTTGTTGAAAATCCAACAACCGTAGATACTGGAAGTCTGTAATTAACAACAGTGAATGATGGAAACACACAGCAGGTCTGACAGCTTTAGCAGAGAGGAAGCAGAATTGATATTTCACATTGTGTAGTAAGGAACTGCAGATGCTGGTATATACTGAAGATAGACATAAACTGCTGGAGTAACTCAGTGGGTCAGGCCGCATCTCTGGAGAAAAAAGATGGGTGATATATCGGTTCCCTTCCTCAGAACGAAAGTAGAGGGGAGGCAAGACTGGAGGTGAGAACAACGGAGGGCCAGCAACAGAGGACCAAGGAAGGTTGAAGCCCATCATGGCATATTCTTGGCTGGGGAAGAGGTGATAATGGGGGGAAACGAGGATGCGAACAGTGGAACTAGTAGGACGTCTAGGGTGTGGAGAGCTTTCATCTGATGATCAATTAACTGAAACTTTATCCCAGTTTGTCTGCTCCCTGACTTGCAACGTATTTCCAGCAATTTGTGTTTTAATTTAAAGCTTAGTTTCTATATTATTATCCTGGTAGCCGTGTGATACAGTAGCCATGTCGACTCATCATGTTAACAAATAAAAGTTCATTTCAAATAGTTTATAACCAACAAATATGGTTTACAGAGAAACCCACTGGTTGAAAAGCTTGGCTCCATAAAGTTGTCCGTTACTCCCAAGAATACTACATTGAACTCAGTTCCCATCTCAAATTACTGATATACTACATTCCTAAATATTATTGTTGAAGTGTTGACTGCTATTTGGTAGAGAATTCCTTTTGAAACATGCCTTTCAGCAGTTTGAAACTGATGCTTGTCATTATTTCACCAAATGAACAATGCCGTGAATAGGAATCTAAATCCTACCAGGCCAGCTTGAGTATATACATTCAGTTGAGAAAAATTACAAATAACATTGAGATATAATGGCAATAAAGCAGTTGGATTGTATTTAAGCTAAAAGCGAGCTCTCTGGGGAAGGAAACATGATTTACTTTGCTGATCAATTCACACCAAAGTTACTCGCACTTAATTCCTCCTGGTGTGGTTCGCAGGCCATGCAATTGTAAAAGGAATGGAAATTAAATGACAGCCTCGTCAGGGACACTCATAATAATGAGACTGAATAACATAAACTTTCACCACCAGTCTATCTTTCCACCCCTTTCACTGCTTGTTAGTTTCACTAAGATGCTCAGTACAAAATTCTCCGTTACACAATCCTACAAATGGCAAGTTTTATACACTTACATTTATCACAATTTTGATTTATAATTTATAGCAGCTAATTAACCTACAAACCTGTACACCTTTGGAGTGCGGGAGGAAATCGGAGGTATCGGAGAAAACCCATGTGGTCACATGGTGAATGTACAAACTCCGTACAGACAGCACCCGTACTCAGGATCAAACCCAGGTCTCTGGCGCAGTAAGGCAGCCACTCTACTGCTGCACCGCTCTATAGAGTATTGCTTTATTTCATATTTTACACTTCCTAAAGATCCTGACATGTAATATTGTCTGCTCTTTGCAACTGAAAATAACTAAAAACATTTTTCCGACATCATTCTGAGAAAGAAAGGCAGATGAATCATACATGTATAAAATGTAGAAGAAAACACATAGAGAGAGACACATTCACACCGATATTTATGCATATACTCGCATGCACACCTATATGCACATCACACACAATGACATAAGAACACAGACACATACACTCATACACACACACAAACTTATGCAGACTTATAAACACATACATAATTACACGGACACACAGAAACATACAGCACGCACACATATATATCTTTAGTCAGAATTATTCCGTGTGTGTGTGTGTGCCTAGATACAAAGACATTCGGGCTAAAAGTAACCCATACACAACTATTGGCAGCTAACCCTCCATGTTCCAGGAGTAAGATCATTCCTTTCACAATGCAGACCTGGCAGAAAGCCGTTTCTCAATCAAATTTATCAACAGCCGCTCAAAATATTGGGTTATCTCCTGAACAAATATCAGAATTGATTAAAAAAAAAGGTCATAGTAATGTATTTCCAAATTATAAACAAAGTATTGCTTTACTGATGTGGATAGTTCTACTAATGGATAGGATAGGACAAGTTAAGAGGGATATGGGCCAAATGCGGGCAGGCACCAAGTGTAGATGGGGCATGTTGGTTGGCGTGGGCAAGTTGGGCTGAAGGGCCTGTTACCACCCCATATGACTCCACGAAGTCCAGCTTATTGTATTCTGGAATGCAGGAGTCCCCAAAAGAAGCGTGAAAAAAGAATTGGTAAATTCTGTAATTCAGAAGTGATTACTTTTCCTAGTCCATTGTTTTTTCAACTTTATACAATTATATGAAGTGAGGCTTTCAATGTGATTAATGCTTACTCATTAGGCTGGTGTACTAGAGTTAATAAACAGACGGTGTTGCAGGTTCAATGTTATGATTGCCTTCCCAATCAATAAATGATCCATCCTCCTCTCCTTTGATGCCCAGCAGCTTCTGTCCGGGCCACACCACTGAAAGGACCCTTATTTCAAGTTGCATGTGACAGCCTATTGGTGTGTAACCTTTGTCAATCATCTCCCTTCATCGTTCTCGACGTTTGATGCAGTTGACGTCAGCATTTACTGAGGGTGGTGGGCACCTGGAACAAGCTGCCAGAGGAACTAGTTGAGGTAGGTAGATAAACAACATTTAAAAATATATTTGGACAAGTCATGGATAGGAAAGGTTGAGGGATTTGGGCTAAATGGCGGAAAATTAGATTAGCTTAGGTGGGGCATCTTGGTCAGCATGGTTGAGTTGGGCTGAATGACTCCACACTGTATCACTATTTACTTTTGTGTCTCTCGACTGTCCTTCTTCAACCAAGTTAGTCTACCTTTTCAATAAATGCCAGGGTGACTTTTCTTCTCTTCCTGCAAGTTTAATCGTTGTAACCCTTGGTATCTAATTATGACCCTTGGTTATTTTTCTGCAGAATCACACTCTCACAGGACATTATCCATGAGCTCAACACCACCACTCGTTATCACCACCACTCCTTGCCACTGATTTATCAGTACATTTGCTTGGCCTCCTTATTGAATGAACACATAATTACAGCCATTCAGCATTGGCAGAACAAAAATCATTGCCCCAGATCCTCATCAAAACTTTGATCTGTGATCACTGTTGACAGCCCATTCCTTGTCTGTGGATGAGTTGAATTATATACAGACATTCCGACACGCAACTTACGTAAACTCGCATTTACGTAAACAATTATGTGCTCAGTCCCTAATGCAATCAAGGCAGTTTGTAATTTCCACAACACTATGATCGCTCAAATTTACATCAGAAACAAGCCAGCAATGACGATGGTGCTTAGCCAGAAGGCTGCGCGCTGTAGAAAGTGTTCCAACGGCGAGATAGAACTCAGGCCAGCAATGGCAGCAGTGCTTACCCAGAATGCTGCATGCTATAGAAAGTGCCCTGGAAACGGCAGGACACCAATTAATACCCTGCAAGTTATTTCAGGTTGATAACCAAGGGTCATAATTAGATACCAAGGGTTACAACGATTAAACTTGCAGGAAGAGAAGAAAAGTCACCCTGGCATTTATTGATGGTGATTCCTACTTACGTAAAATCTAACTTAGGCAAGGGTTCACGGAATGTAACTCATGCCAAGTTGGTGAGTGCCTCTATGTTGTAGGGGAAAGAATAGTGAGGGCTAATATATGGGTTGTGCTATTGTGATTTTAGGGAACTGCAGACAAAGCCTAAAAGTTGTGACATGGAATAGTAAGATTGAACGAGAACTTACCAGTTCGAAGGTTGATCTTTATTTTATGAGGAGTTGAAGTGAGGGATTTCGTGAAGAGCCCGCCGGTGCGCATGCTCGACATACTTCAAAGTAGCGGCGTGGAATCACAGAACCAACAATAGAAATGACTTTGCATAGTATGATTGAATTGACTAAGATTACCAGATGAAGGTGATTGAGGGTTGGGCGAGGAGGGCACGAAATCCCTCACTTCGACTCCTCATAAAATAAAGATCAACCTTCGAACTGGTAAGTTCTCATTCAATCTTACTATTTCATTTCGGAGTCACGTGAGTGACTTCGTGAAGACTTCAAAGCTTCTGTGATTACACGCCCTGGACCACGTCCATGCTGACACACCACTACCAGGGATGGATGGGAGGAACAAACTTGCTCAATAGTTCATACTGCAAAACAAGAGCATATTTATTAATAACAAATCAAAAAACCCTCATGCGGGGACATCTCCACGTTCTGACCCTGCATTCAGCACGGCTTCTGCGAACTGTAGCGGAGCAGCAACAGGCTTGTTATAAAAACGTTGGAACACAGCTTCATTAGCCCATCCTGCTGTGGCGAGAATTTGGTCCATGGGCACCTCCATGACCCTCGCCGCTGACGTCGATGCAGCCCTGGTGGAATGAGACTTGAACACATTAGTGTCGATACCTGACTTACCCAAGACGACTCGAAGCCACCTGGATATCGTCTGGACTGTCACTCGATGATGAGGTCTCTTATGAGTGACAAGCAGGTATCTCTCCATTCCTCTGATGCGTGCCGTCACGTTGACATAGTGGCGGATATGTGAGGCTAAACATAGCCTAGCATCTGCGGGGTATGCCGGGAACTTCAGCTACAGCCCTGTGCACCCAGGTCTATGCTGCTTTAGTAGCTCGTCAATGAAAAATACTACTTCTGTAGGGGTAGATGTCATTCTGTCGACACAAAGTTTGTGTAGTGTCTGTACCCTCTGAGCTGAAGTCAGCGCTAGTAACATCACCAGCTTCATGGTGAGTTGGTCCAGTTGGAGCCCTTCCATGGGAGACCACGTCCTGAGCAGGGTTAATACGTCCCTGACATCCCAGGTGATATTATAGCGTGGTGTAGGCGGATTCATATTGAATATACCCCGCATGAGTCTGGACACTAGCCTGTTGGATCCTACCCCAATATTGAGGTAGAATGATAGCGCACTTCTGGCGCTGTTGATGGCACTGTAACTTAAGTGTTCATCATGGTGCAACCCCGCGAGGAATTCCAGGACGTCGGTTATTGTCACGTCATCGTACGTGATGCGAGAGCGGCTGCAGTAGGCTTCCCACTTCTTAATATGCGAGCGGTATCTTCGCCTTGTGGACTCTCGACACGACGCCCCAATGGTATCCATGGTCCGAGCCGAGAGGCCGTATTGGACTAACGGCCTGTTCAGAACCTGCAAGCCAACAAATTTAAATAGCCATGGCAGGGATGTGGCTCCCCTGAGACAGGGTGAGTAACCAATTGTGGGCAACCCTTCAAAAGGACCCAAGGTTCGTTGAGCATGTCAAAGACCACCGGATACCAAGGCTGCGTGGGCCAGTCGGGTATAATAAGGATGCCCTTGGCAGCATCTGCCTGAATCTTTTGCAATACCCGATTGATGAGGCAAAACGGGGGGAAGGCATAGAAAAACCAATTCCCCCAGTCCAGCGAGAATGCATCTAGCGCTATTGCCCCAGGATCTGGTTCCCATGAAACGTAGGCTGGTACCTGATGGTTTAACCGTGACGCAAAAAGGTCAATGTCCGGTTTACCAAATTTGGCTGTAACTTTAGAAAAAATCTCAGGATGCAACATCCATTCAATATTGTCATTAAATTTGCGTGACCTGGTGTCCGCCACAGTATTAAGTTCACCTGGCAAATAGGTAGCTGAAATCCAAATGTCTCTTTGAACACACCAGAGCCAAATTGAGTTAGCCAATTTGTCACATGAAACTGACCTGGTACCACCCATATGGTTTAAATATGCCACAGCTGTGGTGTTGTCTATTTGGAGACAGACGTGTGCTCCAACAAGCTTGGAACAATATGCACGAAGTCCGTGGAATGCTGCCAGCAACTCCAAATAGTTAATCCCTTGAGTCAACAACATCGACGACTCAAGGGTGTCCCATCTGCCCCCACAACTAGAGCAATTATCAGTAGCTCCCCAGCCATTGGAGCTTGCATCAGTCTGTAAATATACCACCGGATTAGCCTCCCTAACAGGCTTGAATGAGTTGCTAATGTGACACACCCACCATTGCAACTCAGTTATCGCTTCGGACGGCAGCTGCATTGATCGATCATAATGACCAGCGTTCCGTTTTAACGCAGTAATTTTAGCTCTTTGCAAATTCTGATAATGCAAAGGTCCATATCGTGCTGCCGGAAACAAAGCCACTAGCTTGCCAATTACTGTGGCTGTATGCCGAATCGATGGTATATTGGTGCCAATTAAATCTCTGCACACCTGAGTGACTTCCTCAATTTTGTTAATTGGTATAGTTATCCTCATGCTCATTGAGTTCACCGTGAACCCTAGGTAATTAATTACCTGGGCAGGGCAGAACTTCGATTTTTCTGGATGGACAATGAATCCTAATTGTTGAAATATATTGACAGCAGCTGCAACACCCTGTTCGGCCAATTGCAGGGTGTGGCCCACAATAAAGACATCATCTAAATAGGCCATAACTATATGATGTCGTTGTCTCAAATAAGCCATGATTGGCTTCACCAATTTAGTGAACAATCTAGGGGCTGTAGTGAGCCCATTAGGCAAAGCCTTATACTGCCAAAGTTGCCCCATCCAGATAAATTTCAAAAACCTTCTATCATATTTCTGGATGGATACTGAATAATATGCATCCCTCAAATCGATGCATGCCATAAAGCAACCATGAGAAATCAATGACTTGGCTGTTTCAAACGTATCCATTTTAAAATGAGTATATGTTACAAACGTATTCAAACGGGTTAGATCAATAATGACACGACAGCCTCCATCCTTCTTCGGTCTAGTAAATATGTTCGAAACAAATTCAATTGGCTCATGCACCGTTTTCTCAATCACACCCTTCTGTTCCAGACTTAAAATTTCCTTATAACCTGCTGCCTGTTCTGCAGCAGACAATTTAAACGTACGACCAGGCATGTGCTGGGATGGAGGAATGTCGCCATTAATAAACTCAATTTTATGCCCCTGAATATTCCGCAACACATACTCATCACCAGTAAAATTACCCCATGCACCCAAAAACAACCGTAAACGACCACCAACATGGGAAGTTAAACAGAGAGAAAAAAGAGAACCAGACCCCCTCACCTCCGTGGTTACCGGCAGTCCTTGACACGTGTGGGTGGCCGTGGAGGTGCTGGGTTGGCTTGAGGGCGCGGCGTCTTCGATTTCCACCAAGGTCTCTGCCGACCCTGTCCTAAAAAAGACCCTTGGTGCTGGTTCTGGTGCTGTTGTCGTTGTGGAGCTAGAGGGTGAGTCCTCGTCGAGGCACTGGCCGACCCTCGTGAGCGAATGTATGGAGCTTTTGAGCCTGACGGTGTGGGGGCACTCTGAGAGCGCATGATCCCCACCGTTTTGGCTTGTTCGTCAAGCTCTTTGACTCTCTTCGAGAGGTCCTCACCAAAGAGCTGACGGGGCGGCGGCGGCGGCGGTGGTTTGCACAATCCTGCAAACTTCGGGTTGAGTGCTGGGCGGATGCTGTTTTTGCGAAACCCGTTGATTTCGTGCTGGGTCGCGCACAATAGGGCCAATGCATCTTCCTGGTCCAAATTCAGTTCGTCCCCGTCCACCGACCGCGCAAAGGCGGTAATACCGGCCGTGAGGAGTTTCAGGATCCGCTGCAATTTTAGCTCCTGTTGACGGATAGCCGCACTGATGTTGCCCCATATTGGCGTATTGACCACAGGCACGTTGAGGGAGTTGCAGTTTGATGGAGCCTTGTGACGGCTCATAGCCTGGATGAGGACTTCTTCCTGCAGCACCTGATTATTAAGAAAGTCCACTGTGGCTGCCAGCTTTGTATTTAGAGGAAGACCAGATGAATGCGGGGCCGCGAATTTGGTCGCCACATCCAAGAGTTCCTCCGCCGGCACCTCCAACGGAGGTGGTACGGGATCCACCAGAACCTCCTCCTCCTGCTGCTCCAGGCTGATAGTAGATGTTGGTGAAGACGCCCTGTGCCTGTTGCTGCCCTGCTGTTGTTGACGTTGAAGCAGGAGCTCCAGCAGCCGCTCCATACGGTCAATACGCCCTTCACCCTGAACACTCAGGTGGTCGGAGTCCTCCGGCTCTGAAAAGAAAACCGGGCTCCTGTCATCGGCCCGCACCTCGTCGAGGCCCTGCCGGTGCCGGTAGTTGTCGCTAACAGCCGCCGAGGCGAAACTGCGCGATTCCTGCGCGGGCGTGTTCAACCGCCTCCGTTTAGCGGGAGCTGAAGCCGCTGCCACTAAGGACACTTGCAGCCGAAGCATGGCTGCCTGAAGACCGCGCAGTCTTGCCGGCTGCCCACATCGTGGACCTTGCCGACGCATGGTCTCGCCCACCCATCCATGGGGGGCTCGGCGACCGTGACGAGACCCGACTCAACCGACCCGTCCCGGCGTCGAGAGTCGGGGTGTGCCGGCTGGACCTCACAGCCGCCCCGGGTCTCGCCCTGGAACCTGACCGCTCCTCCGCGGCAGGCAATGCCTTAGCCCTGGCAGGGTTAGGCTTCTGGGCTCCTGCCCTCCCCCTTCTCGGAGGGCTGAGTGGAACAGGCCATGCAACGGCACGTGCCCTGCTCGAGGTCGCCAGCGAGCCCGCTGATGACCTGACTGCTATGGCAGGGTCCCCCTGCTCTGGCGGCACACCACACTCCTCCTCGTCAAACTCCTCCGAGCTGTGGTGTGCTGGCGGATCTGGACCTGTAAACACAGGGCTTACCCACATCTCCGCCTGAGTCCCGGCCTGCGTTGCAGGTACTGCTGATGGTAATGGCCCCGGAACTGTTGGCCGTCGAATTCGTCCAGACATCCTCCGGCCCTTGAAACTCCCATCCATGTCCTTGCTGCAAGACATAATCAGACAACAAGGACCACCAACTAAAGGTAGAATACTTACCTCCGTGGCCCCTTATGAAGGGCTGGCGAGGAGCGCGCTCCACCGCCAGCCGTCGCAGCAACGCGGTACGACGATATGTCGAGCATGCGCGCCGGCGGGCTCTTCACAAAGTCACTCACGTGACTCCGAAATGAAATACAGCAGTGACGACACCCAAGTTTCAGGAACTTAATTGATTATGATATAACGTGCATCCTTCGTTGTCAACTAAGTTAGACTTGTGGATAATCATTTTATTCTGTAATCAAGACCTAGTTTTACTGTTAATCAAGTTTCTGTGTAATCTTGTCAGCTGAGAATGTAAAAGCTGTATCAAAGTCGTGCTCAGAAGATCTGCTTTGACGAGTCTCCTGGTGCACATTAATTTTAATAAATCGCCCGTTACTTGTAACACCAACTCCGTGTGGCCTTTCCTTTTGTTCCTGCATCTTCTCATATAATTTGATCATAGGCTCAGCTCCTGATCTTGCATTTTGACTGAATCCCAGACAGACAAGCATTTCAACTGCTGCAACCATCATCCATGCTTTTATCATCATTAAATTTAACTTTTTCAAAGCTCACATTGTCTGTCTTCTACTTGCACCTTCTGTAAACTTGCTGCGGTATCTTAACTCACACTATGTTTGATAAAACCAGAAGATGCTGCGAAATCTGACAAATCTAAAGATTTTTGGTCAGACAGCATTTGTGGAGAGAGGAAAACACTGTTTTATATTCCAATCCAATTAACTTTCAGCCTTGGACTATTTTTACGACATAATATGTAATATATTATGCGGGGCTCTTTGATAGAAAAGCCCAATTAAAGATTTTTGGTAGAATCACTAGTTTGAGAATTGAGAATAATGAAAGTATTCAACTGGGTTCATTGCAATGTTTGAATGAAGGCATTGTAAATCGGGGAAGCCATTATTGGTAAAGCTGCTGGTGATCAGGATCTGTACTGACCAACTCAAGAAAGAAAAGCCTGGTATTTCAAATTTGACGTAAATTAACTTTGGAGTCATAGATGTTAGAATACTATATTTTTAGTATCCTTTTTGCTAAGAAAGGACGAGTGCTTGACCTGTTACTGACTTTGAGTTCAACGGGTTTACGGTCAATCAAGTTGAACTCTGTGTAGCTACTGAATTGCACCAATTTGTTCCCCTCAAACTAAAATGCTGGCAAGGGTTCCATGGACACAGTTGAATAACTAGAACACTAAGCCAATGTACCTAATCCAGTTTCAGAAAGAGTTTATCCAGCGCTAAAACAAAGCCACATTGTGTTACACAATTGCATTAGAAGCCTAAACTGACACTCAATTGCAGCAACACAAAAACATTCCATAAAATGGAAATAACAGCCCTGATCTTGAACCACCTGGCATTAACTGTGCTCGATAACCAGCTGCTTCATCTCAGAACCATTCATGGCATTTGGTACGGTATAAACTATTGAATAACTATGGCATAAAACTATTTGAGTAAAAAAAGAGGTTCACCCTTCCCTCCCCAAATCAAGGAACCTCTCCAGAGCACTTCCACGATGAGTTCAATCTTCTGCACTCAATTTTTCTTCTCTGCTCATGTGAAAATCTTAATCCACTTCAAAAATAACATAAACTCAGATTGTTATTTAGCTTCTACAGATCAAAAGGGATTTTGTAAAGGTTCTCATGCTTGTAACATCACTGAATTTCTGCAGCAGAAAGTTGGCGAGCTTATTAACGATGGACTGTGCCATCGTTAATGGAATTACAAAAGCTAAAATTCTTGTCTCAACTTACGGCTGGTAAATGATGGAAGCCAGCAACAATGGTCTGTCTGCTGCAAACAAAACACTGACCCTGCAAAGGGTATCCAATTCATCTCAAGGGACAATATCGGTCAGAGCACATTACAAGGAGGACGGAGAATAAAGGAGGCAGCAATGGGAACTTGTCAGAAAGGTATATCAATATGCTAGTGAATTTTAATCACTGCATGTACTGGAACAAAATAAGATGGGCAAAAGATTCAAATTGACAGCGTCGCAGAAAGTGAGCAGTAAAAAGTAGACACAAGGAACTGCAGATGCTGGAATCTTGAGTAAAAAGTACTGGAGTAACACAGAGGCCAAGACAGCACCTCTGGAACAAGAAGCAAGAGAGCATTTGGGTCATCGGGTCCATAACAGGTCCAAACAGAGCTATGTCACAAGGTCCTTTCCCACACCTCCCCCTTTTCATTTCCCCGTACCCCTTGCAACCTCTTCTCTATCATTCACACCCATCAACTCCTTTTGCATTCACTTGTCCTTACATTACATGGAGGGCTCATTTGTAATAGGAAACGTCTCCAGGGGGTGGAAGGAACAGAGCACCTACAGAAAACACACATGATCATGGAGAGAGCACACAGACAGCACACAAAGTCAGGATCCAAACTGGTTCCCTGGAGCCGAGAGGCAGCATTGCCATCTGCTTATAGGTAGCCTGGGTGTGAAGGTGACCAAGCATTTATGAGGTCGTTTCTTAGAATGGCACATTCTCTAGCCAAGCACAAAACAGATAACAGCAATCATAATATGATTGAATTTCACACTGAATGGGAGAAGAATGGGTCCAGGAGTAAACATTTAAATTTAAATAAGTTCAACCACAAAACCTGTGCTTGTAGAAGTGAACTGTGCGTTAGGTTAGACACAAGGAACTGCAAGTGCTGGAATCTTACGTAGAACACAAAGTGCTGAAGTAGCACAGCAGATCAGGCAGCATCTCTGGAGGACATATATAGGTGATTTTTTGGGTTGTGATTCCTCTACAGTTTGAAGAAGGGTCTGACCTGAAATGTCATCTTTCCATATCCTCCATGGATGCAGCCTGACGTGCCGAGTTACTCCAGCACTTTGTCTTCGGGTGGGGTAGGTTAATTTAGTTTCATTTAGTTTAGAGATATAGCATGCACTTGGAGAAAACCCACGCGGTCACAGGGAGAATGTACAAACTCCACACAAACTGAACCGGTAGTCAGAATCAAATCTGGTTCTCTGGCACTGTAAGGCAGCATCTCTACTGCTATGCCACTGTGTCACTATAGAATCAGCCTGTCGAGAAGCAGCAACTCGCATTGAGGAGTGTCTTTCAGAATGCACAGAGTAGATACATTCCAATAGGAAAAACAATTCCAAGAGATGACGCATTATTTTGTGGTTTGCTAACAGAAGTAAAGATGATATCACATTGATGGAGGAAAACAAATCTGTGGAATGGCAGGTGACAGAATAGAGTATCAGATAGAATATAAAACAGTAACAAATTACTGGAAATAAGGAGCAAAAAATTAGAGCAGAAATTAAAGTGAGAAAGATTAAAAACACGTAGAAAGAGTTTATACAGACAATTTGAAAAAAATAGTTAATTGAGTAATTGTTGGCCCTCAAGAAAGCAATTCTGGGGCATTAATCATCAAAACCAATGAGTAGGCAGATTAAACACGTATTTCACATCAGTGAAAAAAGGACACAAAGTGCTGGAGTAACTCAGTGGTCAGGCAGCATCTCTGGAGAACATGACTAGGTGACATTTCAGGTCGGGACCCTTCTTCAGTCTGTTGAACTTGTTTTACAGCTGGATATTTTTTCTCTCCTTGTATATCTTGCATAGCAAAACAATCAAGAATAAAATGTATTTTACAAAATACTCTTCTTGCTACATATGTGGATATCATGGGAGCAATCGCTTGCTCATTTTAACATTTGTGGCTCAATTGCTTCCTTTTGAAGTAATTAACCTTTTTGACTGTTTAAACTTTTTAGTTTTGTTGTGCATACCTTCTTGGTTTTTAACCTGTCTTTATATTTACAACATAATGGGAATAACTATTTGGTAATGTAATTCTTAGACATTTATTTCACAGAAAGGTTCAGTAAAATTTACATTTAATGTAATGGACCTGTACCACTTAGGCAATTTTTCAGATGACTGCTGGCGACTGTCAAGTCGTGCCAGGTTGCTTAAAAAACAGCGACTGGAACGGCGACTGGAATGGCGACTGTCAGAGTGGAACACACACATACACACATCGCTTCCTTCCCCAGCCAGTTATGCAGGCGGGTGACAGGGCAAGCGGGGGGAGCGCTGTCTCAGTGAAATTCACATGGTGCAAAGCCAAGATGAACAGGAAGGCTGGCACTGTAATTAAGATGGTGAAAGCACAGTGTACATGAAGGGTCACTTAAGTCCTTTAAAAGAGGGGGGGAGGGGGAGAGGGGGGAGAGGGGGGAGAGGGGGGAGATGGGGTGGGGAGAAGAAGTGGATACAACTTTTAAGAACCTAGACATGCATGGCTGTGAAGCTCGACGGACATTAACATTACCGGTCGGTTATCCTCGGTTCTGAAAACTGCTGTTTACTTTTTTTTCCCAATGAGCCAATGAAATTCACCAGTCTGCACCGGCTACAACCACCGAGAACCTACGGCCTCCTGGCGACCCACTACCACTGCACCTATGTCACGAGAATTCTCGCTACTAAACATGTTGAAAATTTCCTTAACTTCTGCCTATAAAGAATGTCACCCCCTTGCTTATCAATAATCTACTTATCTCTGCTTTAGACATTCATGGAATCTGCTTCCACAACACTTTGAGGAAGAGTGGTCTGAAGACTTGTGAGCCATTGAAATATATATTTAATTCATCTTACGGTCTTAAATTAATAACTCTTATTTTCAGGCAGTGATGCCTGGTTTTAGATTCCCTCACAAGTGTACATTCACCCTGTCAAGACTCATTTGGAACTTGTAAGTTCCCATCAGGTCATCCAGAGTCATGGAGTTATACTGCATGGAAACAAGCTCATTGGCCAAAATTGTCCATGCTGATCAAGTCGGAATTCTGGGATAGTCCCATTCATCTGCATTTGGCCCACAGCCCTCCAAATCCTTCCTATCTATATATCTGTCCAAATGTCTTGTGAATAGGTTCGGCAGACATACAAACTAATAAATAATACATAATTTACAGTTAATACAGTTCTACTTCATATATTTTCATGTTAAGTAAGATAACGTGATACGGTTATGAAGTTGCAGTTTCAGAGGGCTGGGCTTTCAATGGATGGATGGTCGGACTCAGATCACCCAAGTCCGCCACTCCCACCATTGTGCACTGTTGGGAGTCAATTGCTCATCTCAGCACCTCTGCTTCGGAGGGAAGAATGTGGTGACCATCAACGTTACTCAAGGATGGACACTTCTCTTCTTGCACACATTCACTTGATTAACCATTCAATTAAAAAAGCTCTGTGACTTGCTAACCAGGGACCAAAAGCCTTGGCACATCTATTTCTGACCAGTGAGTAGTATATCGGAATGGAGTAGGTTTTGATTAATCATGTTGCTGCTCCCTCCTATTTATTCCATTCTTTTGTCATTGTCCTTGTGCTTCCTATATCAAAAATCCTCCTGGATTTTTCTTAATAAGCATCATGCAAATCAACTTTAAAACACAGCCATTTAATGAGCTTAGCATTGCTTTGGAAGAACATGCTCTCAGTTTTCAAAGTCTAGATACAACATCAAATGAAATCAGACCACTCTGGCATGTAATTCTGTTAATCTTGGCTCAATTTGAACACCGCCTTTTAAGTTCCAAACTAAAATTGCTGCCAATGTCAAAGGTTCCCTAGAGTAAATACATCTTGAATTAAACAATCTACCAGTTTTGAAGGAAAGATACAGGTGGTGTTTCGACCCAAAACAGCACCTATTCCATTTCTCCAGAGATGCTATCTGACCTGCTGAGTTATTCCAGCTTTTTTTCTCTATCTTTGGTTTAAACTAGCATTGGAACTTCCTTCCGACACAATCTAGCATTTTTAGCTGCATAAAGTTGATTTACTTAATGTACGAAAAAAGGGCATTTGAGACTTAATCCTCACCTCCCACTCCTAAGTCTAGGTAGTCAGAGGAAGAAAACATTTATGATTTTAACAATGGGGCATTGCACTAAAAAATTAGCTCTTCAAACAAACTGATCCATTATTACTACTTCAATAAGTTGTATATTTATTTATAGTCCCTGCGGTGTATGAAAGAAAATCACAAGTTAATTTTAACATATTATAAATGTATTAAGCAAAACTAATAAACTAGCATGATGGAGATTGATGATGAAAGCATCGCATAGACAGTAACAAATTCACCATCTAAAATAAATAATCAGTTCCATAACGAACAAATGCAAGAATGTTTAAAAAAAAAGAAAAATAATATACAGCTTTATTAAACTAATGGAATATGAATTTTGAAGATCACTATGTACACAAAAAACAGAAACAAGTGAGACGAGGGCAAAATTATTAACATTTTAACAAACATTCGGTGCAGTGTGATTGAAATGGGAACAGCAAAAATGTGATACTTTGGATTTCTTTATTAAATATATAATTTATTTATTTATCTTTCTCCTATTCTTGGCCGGTTTCTCAACACAGATCAGTCTAAGCACTGAGACTGTACTGCTCGCAACCTCTGTCACTGTGGCAGATGTGATTTGGGGAGATACTATCAGGTCGGCAAAGAGTTGGCCAAGGTAATCAGAAAGATGTTGCAATTTGAAATGAAAGCAGAAAACACTGGGAACACTGCAGGTCAGGCAACATCTGTGGAAAGAGAAACTGAGTTCACGATTCAAGTCAACCAATCATCAGACCCAGTTCATTAGTTTTAGTTTACACATACAGCATGGAAACAGCCCCTTTGGCCCAACAAATCCACATCAACCTATGATCACCAATTCACACTACTTCTATGTCATCCTGCTTTATGGGGTGGCACAGTGGTAGCGTTGCTGCCTCACAGTGCCAGAAACTGGAGTCCCATCCTGATCACGGGTTTCCCCCCATAATCCAAAGACATGCAGGTATGGAGGCTAATTGGCTTCTGTAAATTGCCCCTAGTGTGTAGGATGCAAAACTGGGATAATATCGAATGGTCAGTGTGGGCCAAAGGGCCTGTTTCCACGCAGCATTGCTTAACTAAATTAAACTAAAACTTCAAATTCACACCTGCACATTGGAGACATTTTTTTCAGTGGGCTATTAAACTGCAAACCGCATGTCTTTCGGATGGGAGAGGAAACCGAAGCACCAAGAGGGAACCTATTTAGTCACAGGGAGAACGTGGAAACTCCACACAGGCAGCACCTGAGGTCAGGATCAAATCCGGGTCTCTGGTTCTGTGAGGCAGCAGCTCTGCCAGCAACCTGGCCTGAAACGTTAACCCTGCTTTACATTCCACGAATGCTTCCCGATCTGCTGAGTGATTCCAGCATTTCCAGTTTTTATTTCTGTTTATAGGGAGAGTCTCGCCAGCATGAAAGAGAAGCCTAGCAAATTCCAAAGCAGCCAAGGGAGCAGAGGGTCACTGCTCCATTATCCACTGCCCTTGCATAAGGGTACATCAATGCCACTAATTCAAGGCGGAATAGTCAGCAAATACTCAGGATATAGGTCTGTTTTGTATCTTCTACCCCTCATCCTAGATTGCACTAGTAGGTTATTATGATGCCAGTGACACCAGTTGAGAGGCAGTTTCCACATTTCACACTCTTTGTTTGTGAGCTGCTCCATGCAAGACCGCAAGAAATTGCAGAGTATTGTGGATGCAGTCCTGACCATCACACAAACCAACCTCCCTTCCATTGACTCAATTTACATGTCATGCTGTCTCGGCAAGGCCACCAGCATAATCAAGGACGAGGCGCACCCCGACCACTCCCTCCTTTCCCCTCTCCCAACTGGCAAAAGGCATAAAAGTGTGAAAATGCACACCTCCAGATTTAGGAACAGTTTCTTCTCAGCTGTTATCAGGTAACTGAACCATCCTACCAACAACTAGAGAGCAACCCAGAGCTACTATATACCTCATTGGAGAGTGGTGGACTACCTTTGATTGGTTATACTGCACTAAACATTATTCATGTTATTCCCTTATCATGTATCTGTACACTGTGAACGGCTCAGTTGTAATCATGTACTGTATTGTCTTTCCGCTGACTGGTTAGCACGCAATAAAATATTTTCACTGTACCTTGGTACACATGGCAATAAACTAAAATCTACTATTCTAACTCCGTGGAATGCAGGCCACTTTCACACCACCAGGCAACTTCTTCTTCTTGTATGTCAACTTGTTCTATTTGATCTATTTGCTTGTGCATGTTGGGTTGATTGCATTAGTCGAAACACGGTGGACCATGTGAAGGTTGTGATCTCCCACCCCTCCAGGCAACAGAGAAGCAGCATAGAAAACAACACAGCTCTTTGCGATAGGAAAAGAGTGTAGCCAGCGGTAATAAAATACCTCTTACCCCACTAACACGACGATTTGAACCAGCAGACAACTCACATTTTGTCTGTATCCATACAAACACTTGCATAGTGAAGAGAAATCGTCTGGCTATTCAAACCTCAACGTTGGATGTGGAAAGATAGATTATAACTGTTTATTAAGAATGAAGTGCTCTAATTGTGTATCCTCCAAAACAAACTTTGTGGGTCACTAAAGGTGCTTGCTCCAATATCTCAGCAACACTCTGAAGAAACCCTCAACCATTTTTCTTGCGGCCAGTCCAGAAATAAATTGTGAAATATGCAACCAACAATCCTGATCCTGCCAACATTCTTGAGGAGAAAGTCTACTGAACTATTCAGACATTATGTGTAAGAAGGAACTGCAGATGCTGGTTTATACATAAAGCTGGAGTAACTTAGTGGGACAGGCAGTATCTCTGGAGAGAAGGAATGGGTGACATTTCGGGTCGAGACCCTTCTTCAGCCATCACCCATTCCTTCTTTCTAGAGATGCTGCCTGTCCCGCTGAGTTACTCCAGCTTTTTTGTGTCTATATTCAGACATCATATTCTGCTGAATTCAGTCTGCGGTGAACAAGCTGATAGTGGTGGAAGAGGCTTGGCCTCTCTCAACCAGGCACATTCCCCCGATTACTGGACACTATTCCAAATGAGACCCCAACTCACCTTTTCAGATGTTATAAAGTATTATAAGAAGTTTCCTAGTGAACCCAATAAGAGCATTGGAAACGTTATATGGCGAGCCAGTTACCAAAGCATCAGGATTTCCAAAGAGTGAGATTGTTGTTTGTCAGAGTTTTATGGACCAAGTTCAAACATAATGGAACGTGGCAAAATGGCCACAACAATAAAGAAGGGCATGAGAGAAACATATTGTCGTGCATTTGTAGCTTTTCCTCTTTATCTTGCACTAAATGTTATTCCCTTTATCCTGTACCTGCACACTGTGGACAGCTTGATTATAATAATATAAAGTCTTTCCACTGACTAGAAAGCGTGCAGCAAAATAAATGTCAGTGTACCTATGTACACGTGACAATAATAAACTAAAATAAACGTTTCATCATTAAAATAGATGGGAAACAATGGACCAGCTGTTATTAGTCAATTGAACTGTCCTCTCATGAGCTAGAGTGCAGTCCTGACCTCCCATCAACCTTACTGAAGACTGAACTATCTTCAATCAGACTCCGACGTTCTTTTAGGAAGGAGATGAGGAAAAGTGTCTTTAGTCAGAGGTTGGTGAATCTGTGGAATTTCATTTCGGAGTCACGTGAGTGACTTCGTGAAGAGCCCGCCGGCGCGCATGCTCGTCATATCGTCGTATCGCGTTGCTGCGATGGCTGGCGGTGGAGCGCGCTCCTCGCCAGCCCTTCATAAGGGAACCACTGAGGTAAGTATCCTACCTTAAGTTGGTGGTCCTTGTTGTGTTACTTTGTTTTTTGCAGCAAGGACATGGATGGGAGTTCTAAGGGCCGGAGAACGTCTGGACGAGGTCGCCGGTCAGCAGTCCCGGAGCCATTGATATCGGCGGTACCTGCAGCGCAGGCCGGGACACGGGCGGGAATGTCGGTAAGCCCTGTGTTTACAGGTCCGGATCCGCCAGCACACCACAGTTCGGAGGAGGTCGACGAGGAGGAGTGTGGTGTGCCGCCAGTGCAGGAGGACCCTGCCATGGCAGTCAGGTCGTCAGCAGGCTTGCTGGCGACCTCGAGCAGAAGGGTGCGTGCAGCGGCACGGCCCTTTTCACTCAGCCCTCCGAGTAGGGGAAGGGCAGGAGCCCAGAAGTCTAACCCTGTCGGGGCTAAGGCTTTGCCTGCCGCCGGGGAGCGGTCAGATTCCAGGGCGGGACCCGGGGCGGCTGTGAGGTCCAGTCGACGCCCCCCAACTCTCGACGCCGGGACGGGTCGGTTGGGTCGGGTCTCGTCACGGTCGCCGAGCCCCCCATGGATGGGTGGGCGAGACCATGCGTCGGCGAGGTCCACGACGTGGGCAGCCGGCAAGCCCGCGCGGGCATCAGGTATCCATGCTGCGGCTGGTGCCGACACCACGCCGCAAGTGCCCTTAGTGGCAGCGGCTTCAGCTCCCGCTAAACGGAGGCTGTTGAACATGCCCGCGCGGGAATCGCGCAGTTTCGCTTCGGCGGCTGTTAGCGACGACTACCGGCACCGGGTGGGCCTCGATGAGGTGCGGGCCGATGATAGGGGCCCCGGCAATTTTTCAGAGCCGGAGGACTCCGACCACCTGCGTGTTCAGGGTGAAGGGCGTATTGACCGTATGGAGCGGCTGCTGGAGCTCCTGCTTCACGGTCAACAGCAGCAAGCGTCCAGCAGCGACAGGCACAGGGCTGTTTCACCAACTTCCACCTTCAGCGTGGAGCAGCAGGATGAGGAGGTTTTGGTCGATCCCATACCACCTCCGTCAGATTTACCAGCGGAGGAACTTCTCGATGTGGCCGCTAAGTTCGCGGCCCCACACTCGTCTGGGCTTCCCCTGAACTCGAAATTGGCAGCCACAGTGGACTTCCTCAACAACCATCAGCTCCAGGAAGAAGTTCTCATTCAGGCCATGAGCCGTCACAAGGCTCCATCCAACTGCAACTCCCTCAACGTGCCTGTGGTCAATACGCCGATATGGGGCAACATCAGTGCGGCTATCCGTCAACAGGAGCTGAAAATTCAGCGGATCCTGAAGCTCCTCACGGCCGGTATTACCGCCTTTGTGCGGTCGGTTGATGGGGATGAATTAAATTTGGACCAGGAGGATGTTCTGGCTCTATTGTGCGCAACTCAACATGAGATCAATGGGTTCCGCCCGGCGCTCAACCCTAAGTTTGCAGGGTTGTGCAAACCACCGCCACCCCGTCAGCTCTTTGGAGAAGATCTCTCGAAGAGGGTCAAAGAGCTTGACGAACAAGCCAAAACGGTGGGACTCATGCGCTCTCACAGTGCCCCCAGGCCGTTGGGCTCGAAAGCTCCGCTTGTTCGTCCACGAGGGTCTGCCAGCACCTCTACAAGGACCTACCCAGCTCCACCCCGTTACCAGCAGCCCCAGCAGCAGGGGGCTTTTTTAGGACAAGGTCGGCAGAAACCCTGGTGGAAGATGAGGACGCCGCGCCCTCAAGCCAACCCAGCACCTCCACGTCCACCCACACGTGTCAAGGACCGCCGGTAACCACGGAGGTGAGGTGGTCTGGTTCTCTCTTTTCTCTTTGTCTAACCTCACATGTTGGTGGGCGCCTTCGGTTCTTTTTGGGTGCATGGGGTGATATTACTGGTGATGAGTATGTGTTACAAAATATTCAGGGTCATAAAATTGAGTTTCTTAATGGGGACATTCCTCCATCCCAGCACAGGCCTGGTCGAACATTTAAATTGTCTGCTGCAGAACAGGCAGCAGGCTATAAGGAAATTTTGAGGCTAGAACAGAAGGGAGTGATAGAGAAAACGGTTCATGAGCCAGTTGAATTTGTTTCTAATATATTCACTCGACCCAAGAAGGATGGAGGCTGTCGAGTCATCATTGACCTGACTCGTTTAAATACTTTTGTAACATATACTCATTTCAAAATGGACACTTTTGAAACAGCCAAATCATTGATTTCACATGGTTGCTTTATGGCATGCATTGATTTACAAGATGCGTACTATACTGTATCCATTCAAAAATGTTATAGGAGGTTTCTGAAATTTATCTGGATGGGTCAACTCTGGCAATATAGGGCTTTGCCAAACGGGCTTAGCACAGCCCCTAGATTATTCACTAAATTGGTGAAGCCAATTATGGCTTATTTACGACAACAACATCATATAGTAATGGCCTATTTAGATGATATATTAATTGTCGGCCACACCCTGGAATTGGCTCAACAGGGTGTTGCAGCTGCTGTCAATATATTTCAGCAGCTGGGGTTCATTGTCCATCCAGCCAAATCAAAGTTCTGCCCCTCCCAGGTAATTCATTATCTGGGGTTTACGGTGGACTCTATTCACATGAGGGTCACCATACCAACTAATAAGGTTGAGGAGGTCACCCAGGTGTGTCAAGGTTTAATCAGCGCTAGTATACCATCGATTCGACATACAGCTACAGTAATTGGCAAGCTTGTAGCATTGTTTCCGGCAGCCCGATATGGGCCTTTGCATTATCAGAATTTGCAAAGGGCCAAGATCGCTGCGTTAAGACAGCACGCTGGTCATTATGATCGACCAATGCAGCTGCCGCCCGAAGCGAAGGATGAGTTACGATGGTGGGTGCGTCACATTAGTAACTCATTTAAGCCTATTATTGAGGCTAATCCGGTGGTATACTTGCAAACTGATGCGAGCTCTTTTGGCTGGGGAGCTACGGATCATTACTCTAGTTGCGGGGGCAGATGGGATACCCTTGAGGCTACTATGTTGTTGTCTCAAGGGATAAACTATTTGGAGCTACTTGCAGCATTCCACGGACTTCGTGCTTATTGTTCCAAGGTTTTTGGGGCACATGTCCGTCTCCAAATAGACAACACCACAGCGGTGGCTTATTTAAACCATATGGGCGGTACCAGATCAGTTTCATGTGATAAATTGGCTAACTCAATTTGGCTCTGGTGTGTTCAAAGAGACATTTGGATTTCAGCTACCTATTTGCCAGGTGAGCTTAATACTGTGGCGGACACCAGGTCACGCAAGTTTAATGACAATATTGAATGGATGTTGCATCCTGAAATTTTTGCCAAAGTTACAGCCAAATTTGGGAAACCGGATATTGACCTTTTTGCGTCACGGTTGAACCATCAGGTACCAACATACGTCTCGTGGGAACCAGATCCTGGGGCTATGGCGCTAGATGCATTCTCGCTGGACTGGGGGAATTGGTTTTTCTATGCATTCCCCCCGTTTTGCCTCATCAGTCGGGTATTACGAAAGATTCAGATGGATGCAGCTAAGGGCATCCTTATTATACCCGACTGGCCTACACAGCCGTGGTATCCGGTGGTCTTTGACATGCTCAGTGAGCCTTGGGTCCTTTTGAAGGGTTGCCCAGAATTGGTTACTCACCCTGTCTCAGGGAGCCACATCCCTGCCATGGCTATTTAAATTTGTTGGCTTGCAGGTTTTGAACAGGCCATTAGTCCAATACGGCCTCTCAACTCGGACCATGGATACCATTGGGGCGTCGTGTCGAGAGTCCACAAGGCGAAGATACCGCTCACTTATCAAGAAGTGGGAAGCCTACTGCAGCCGCTCTCGCATCACGTACGATGACGTGACTATAACCGACGTCCTGGAATTCCTCGCGGGGTTGCACCATGATGAACACTTAAGTTACAGTGCCATGAACAGCGCCAGGAGCGCGCTGTCATTCTACCTCAAGATTGAGGTGGGATCCAACAGGCTAGTGTCCAGACTCATGCGGGGTATATTCAATATGAATCCGCCTACACCACGCTACAATATCACCTGGGATGTCAGGGACGTATTAACCCTGCTCAGGACGTGGTCTCCCATGGAAGGGCTCCAGCTGGACAAACTCACCATGAAGCTGGTGATGTTACTAGCGCTGACTTCAGCACAGAGGGTACAGACACTGCATAAACTACGTGTCGACAGAATGATGTCTACCCCTACAGAAGTAGTCTTCTTTGTTGATGAGCTACTAAAGCAGCATAGACCTGGGTGCACAGGGCTGCAGCTGAAGTTCCCGGCATACCCCGCAGATGCTAGGCTGTGTTTAGCCTCACATATCCGTCACTATGTCAAGGTGACGGCATGCATCAGAGGAATGGAGAGATACCTGCTTGTCACTCATAAGAGACCTCATCATCGAGTGACAGTCCAGACGATATCCAGGTGGCTCCGGGTCGTCTTGGGTAAGTCAGGTATCGACACTAATGTGTTCAAGTCTCATTCCACCAGGGCTGCATCGACGTCAGCGGCGAGGATTATGGAGGTGCCTATGGACCATATTCTCACCACAGCAGGATGGGCTAATGAAGCTGTGTAACAAGCCTGTTGCTGCTCCTCTACAGTTCGCGGAAGCCGTGCTGAATGCAGGTCAAGAACGTGGAGGTGTCCCCACATGAGGGGTTTTTGATTTGTTGTTAATAAATATGCTCTTGTTTTGCAGTATGAACTATTTGAGCAAGTTTGTTCCTCCCATCCATCCCTGCTAGTGGTGTGTCAGCATGGACGTGGTCCAGGGCGTATAATCACAGAAGCTTTGAAGTCTTCACGAAGTCACTCACGTGACTCCGAAATGAAATAGTAAGATTGAACGAGAACTTACCAGTTCGAAGGTTGATCGTTATTTCATGAGGAGTCGCGGTGAGGGATTTCGTGCCCTCCACGCCCAACCCTCAGTCACCTTCACCTGGTAATTTGAGTCTCTTTCATCTTACAATGCCAAGTCATTTCTGTTACTCGTTTCTGTGATTCCACACCGCTACTTTGAAGAATGTCGAGCATGCGCGCCGGCGGGCTCTTCACGTAATCCCTCACCGCGACTCCTCATGAAATAACGATCAACCTTCGAACTGGTAAGTTCTCGTTCAATCTTACTATTCTTTGCCACAGAAGGCTGTGGATGCCAAGTCAGTGGATATTGTTAAAGGCAGAGATAGACAGTTTTTTTGTTAGTACAGGTGTCAGGGGTTATGGGGAGAAGGCAGGTGAATGGGGTTAGGGGGGAGAGATAGATTTGATTTGATTTGGGTTGATTTAATTTATTGTCATTGCCTTCAAGAGACAACAAAATTATTTTGCCCTTAGTCATACAAATAATTTAAAAAACACAAAAATACAGAAAACAGTAGACCACAACACAAACATCCCCACAGCGGCACCAAAGTTCCCCACTGTGAGGGAAGGAACCAAAGTCCAGTCAACCTCCTCACCGATGTTCCCCAATGTTCACCCGTGGTCGGGGCCTCCCGAGCACCCCGTAGTCGCTGCTACGGGCGACCCGATGTTCAGGCCCTCTCACCAACGTCGAACGGGAGAACATTCTCAGTAGCCTCCAAATCGGCCACCCTGCACCAGAGTCCGCGGCTCCCGATGTCCACAGGCCGCGCTGGGCGGAGATTCATGTTGGCGACCCCGGCAAAGGGCCCCGGGACTCTGCGATGTCGAGGTTAGCGCCGTCCGCTTTGGGAGCTCCGCACCCACAGCCCCACGATGTTGGAGCAGCGGCCCAACACTCCGGAGCTCCAAGCGGCGATCCCAGGTATGGCCTCGCCCGCCCTGCAATATTTCCAGCTCCTCGCCGTCGCTGCTGAAGCTCTGGTCCGGTCCGGCAGGAAAGGCCGCGCCAATCCAGTTAGTAGGCCGCGATGAGGGGGGGCGAGGGAGCGACTCAGATAACGGTCGCATCCTCGTCAGGAAGTGACTGAAGGACGGTTCCCCCTTACCATACCCTCTTCCCCCACATAGGATACTGAAACAAACTAAAAACAAACATACTTTAAACATTAAAAAAAAACAACAACAAAAACCAAAAGACGACCAGACTGTGGGTGGAGGCAGCTAGCAACAGCGCCACCGGATGTCCGGATCAGTCATGATTGAATGGCAGAGTAGACTTGATGGGCTGAATGGCCTAATTCTACTCCTATCACTTATGACCTTATGACTCCAATGTATATCTTTACACTAAATGTTGTACCCTTTATCCTTTATCTGTGGACGACTTGATTGAATTCCTGTATAGTCTTTTCTTTGACAGGATAGCACACAAATAAAAGTTTTTCACTGTACCTTGGTACTCGTGGCAATAATAAACTAAACTAAACCAAACTGAATAGACCATTTCCTTGTAAGATTTCTCATCCTTCGGTTTATACTGAACGTTCGGAAACTCTGACGCATGGCAGCAGTAATTATCGCCACACATGTTCTTCCTTTTGCTTCAAGCTAAATATCACTTCAGTTTCAGGAAAGAATGTATTTACATTGGAAAACTTGCTATATTCTGGCTGGTGGCGTGGTGGAATCTGGCAAAGTCTGGGAGCACAGTGGGTACACTCCCAGAGAGCAACCCTTTAACCAGATGTGTTAAAGTCACCTGCTGTCTCTGGAGTCTGCCTGGCCAAATTTATTATCTCGCTGCCAGTGGGTGCAAGGCAAACATTCGTGATGAGAGATGGTGGCTTGTGTGGATGCAACATGAAGAACAACTTCAAACATTTCCTCACATCCCTAGTTATGTGTCAAATAAGTTGACTTTACATCATATTGTGGGAATTCACATCCAACATTTTTTTTTAAAGCAGTCGTACAATGAACATCTGTGGTTTGAAAAAAATCATGAAAATTTATAGAATGAGGAGAAATAAAGCCAACGCAATAGAAATTGCTCTGTCCGCCTCAACAATATTTTCCTGGACAGATTTGACAAAGGGAAATGGGGGAAGAAATGATCCATGGCTTGGAAAATGGAATAAAAATAAGGAAACTGGTAAAGTAGCTTTGGCCCAGACAGTTACAAATTAAAACAAAAATACTAATAACATTTAATTCCTCCATAACAAAAGACAGCAGTTGCAATGATAGTTTCATCCCTGCTGATAAAATATAAGCAGAATTGAAGTATTTTTCCTCAAGGTGCAAGCATTGAACATAGAACAGGAACGGCCCTTCGACCTACAATGTTTGTGTTGAACATGGGGCCAAGTTCATCTGATCTCTTCTGCCTGTACATGATTCATACCCCTCTATTCCCATTTCCATCCTGGGACAACAGTTCGGACTGTTTACCTTATCTATTTCTCTTATAATTTTACGCACTTCTATCAAGTCTCCCCTCAACCTTTGACATTCCAGAGAAAACAGTCTTTTACTTTTAGACTTTAAAGGTACAATGTGGAAACAGGCATTCTGGTAAACCTCTTCTGCATCATCTCTTCTCCTCAGGCGACTCGTTACGATCAAGGATGACTCACTTCTTCACCAGTTCTGCGGTTTGTAAAGAAGCAGGAAACATGTTCCCAATGTTGGGGAGTCCAGAACCAGGGGCACAGTTTAAGAATAAGGGGTAAGCCATTTAGAACGGAGATGAGGAAAAACTTTTTCACCCAGAGAGTTGTGAATCTGTGGAATTCTCTGCCTCAGAAGGCAGTGGAGGCCAATTCTCTGGATGCTTTCAATGGAGAGTTAGATAGCGCTCTTAAAGATTGCGGAGGATAGGGGATATGGCGAGAAGGCAGGAACAGGGTACTAATAGTAAATGATCATCCATGATCACAGTGAATAGCGGTGCTGGCTCGAAGGGTCGAATGGCCTACTCCTGCACCTATTGTTTATTATCTATTGTCTAAATGATGTGGAAACACGGAATCCTCCACAGATGGCCCACGGGATGCCGGCTGGGAGATGCAGGATAATCACGTGAATGTGTCCTCCTTATGCTGGGAGTCCCGTGCTTCCACTACATGTCCTCAATGGTTCTTTATTACCAAGTTTACCAAGGTGCAGTGAAATTCTTTTTTTGCATACAGATCAGTAAGATTAATGTCATACATAACATAGATACATAGAAACATAGAAATTAGGTGCAGGAGTAGGCCATTCGGCCCTTCGAGCCTGCACCGCCATTCAATATGATCATGGCTGATCATCCAACTCAGTATCCCGTACCTGCCTTCTCTCCATACCCTCTGATCCCCTTAGCCACAAGGGCCACATCTAACTCCCTCTTAAATATAGCCAATGAACTGGCCTCAACTACCCTCTGTGGCAGAGAGTTCCAGAGACCCACCACTCTCTGTGTGAAAAAATTCCTTCTCATCTCGGTCCTAAAGGATTTCCCCCTTAAGTACATTCCCCAACTGAGTACAGAATGCATACCCACCCGGCTACATTCTGCCCTCATGATCCAGGGTCCGTCCAGCAGCTGACTACACCACCGAAGGTAATACCCCTCCCTGGTACTTCCTACCGGCCCTTTGTTCCAGCATCTACCGCCGTTGTCGACTCCCTCTATTCCTCATTGGTTCCCAGTCCCGGGTCGAGTAAGGACGAGCTTCAGGGTTCACAATTCAATTCCGAATGTTACTTCTCCACTTTGTGCAGTAATGGGCCAGAGGTTCCCAAGACACAGTGGGGAATGTGGCATTTTTACCAAGTCTCATTCACACACTCTTTACAATGCATGTAGACTCTACTCATTTGCCCCTTACGTCCATTTGAACAGGACCATATTTGCAGCTGGACTCTACTAGTTAACACCATCACCTTGGGTTGAACTGCTGTAATCGAGTCTTTATTTCGGCATTTGATTTATATTCAAAGTACACAACACTAAGAGGAAAAACAAACAGCAACGGCCAGGGTACTAACCGGGCAACGGCAGCTTTAGATTTATGTGGCAGAGGTTAAATCCAGGATGGGAGCCAGTGGTATAATTAAGATGACTCCAAGGACAAGAACTACAGTATTAGTAACCATGGGAAAATTCTTAACACCAAGTTGCAATGTCACAAAAGGCAGTGGTAAGGCCGAGAATAAATATCACCGAGTCAACATTGCAAGATGCCTTGCAACACACCAGCAACAAGGAAGCACTTGAGTGGAGGGACTTCACTTGCAGGTAAAATTCAACAGCAGACCCAGACATTCTTATAGTCCTCCGTTTCACTTAGTTGTGTGGGGTAAATGCTAAAGAGAAGCCAACAGAGCATTTCATTAACTATCTACCAATAAAATGGGATCCCTCACATAGAATGTGGATTCCAAACATCACAACAGGACAGCACGGTGGTGCTGCGGTAGAGTTGCTGCCCCACAGCGCCAGAGACCCGGGTTCGATCCTGACTACGGGGGCTGTTTGCATGGCATTTATATATTCTCCCCATGACCACGTGGGTTTTCTCCATGAGCTCCGGAATCCTCCCATACTCCAAAGACCTACTGGTTTGCAGGTTAATTTGCTTAATTTGTCCCTCGTGTGTGTATTGGATAGTGTTAGTGTACGGGGTGATCGCTGGTCAGCTTGGACCCGGTGGGCCGAAGGGCCTGGTTCTGCGCTGAATCTCTAAATTAAATGAAACACATGATGAATCATTTTACATACACATAGAATAAACCCTCACTATAAGAGACCATGGGGGTTAATGGCGTTTAAGATATATCCAAAATCTATATCCTAGATTTTGGATATAGCGAATTGTTCGCTATAACCAAGTGCAACATATGGCTTTTCATGTTTAGTTTAATGTAGTAATTTAGAGATACAGTGCAGAAGCAGGCCTTGCGATCCACGTACATTAGCATTACGTTACACACTAGGGACAATTTTTACCAAAGCCAATTAACCTACAAATCTGTATGTCTTTGGAGTGAAACTGGAGTACTCGAGGAAAGCCCACGTAGGTCACGGGAGAACGTACAAACTCCATACAGACAACACCCGTAATCAGGATCAAACCCGGGTCTCTGGTGCGGTGAGGCAGCAACTCTACCGTGCAGCCCGTTGGAGCTGTGTAGAGACCCAGCAATAAAATTTAGGCTGAACAAGAAGTGCACTGACAGAGGTGCCTTTTTTCAGCCGAAAATTTAAAGCAAAGCCATGGCGGTGGTGGCCGGGCCTAGAAAGCGATGCAGGCCAGTTTTGGCATCGGCAGTCCGGCCTGGCAGTTAAGTTTGGTAGGACCATGCGCTATATCCAAAATCTATTATAAACAGATCCATAAAAATGAGGATATATTGCAGGCCCATGTGGATAAATGACTGGATATAAATATGTGTCAAAATAAATAGTCTCTTTCAAAATTCTTCCATATCTTTTATTCTGAGTATCTGGAATCTGGATAGACAGGTTGTAGATGATTAGTGCATGTCCCTTTAATTGTAGTTACGTAGCCCTACTAACCACTCCCCTATAATCAAGTATATCTGTGTCTTCCCATCCCCTAGCTCTCTCTAGTGAACATGACAGACCATGTACAGCTAGGGCAGTAATGTGTGTGTAGTTAATAAAAGCTATAGTAGAGAACTCCTTGTGTGCGTGCATGTTCTTTACATGGTGTCAGAAGTTTCTTTTCCTGCGTCTCCTGTATATCGGATTTTATTTCTTTAGTCCCAGTTACCCTTCCCTGACTTGCTATGGCTTCCTCCTGCCGTAAGCCAGACCCGCTGATCTTCGACGATGACATTGCTCATCGTTGGAACGTCTTTCGACGTGATTTTGAGCACTATGTCGCAATCGCCCACCCTGCGGTTGCCCCAGCGATTAAAGCCTCCCTCCTTCTAAACCTGGCCGGTCCGGAGGCTCTGGAGCGCTCCGAGTCGTTCGTTTTCGGGCTCAACGAGAGCACCCAGGACCCGGTGTGTTTGGTCGGAAAGTTTACAGAGATGTGTGATGTTCCCACCAACTCCATTCTGGAGCATTTTAAGTTTTTCGCCTGCCGCCAGAACCCTGGTGAGTCTGTGGACAATTTCGTGGCTGCTTTGCGGCACGTAGCTCGCCGATGTAACCTGGGTGCCGCGACCGAAACCCTGACCCGCGATGTCTTGGTGTATGGTCTACGGGATGAGAAACTGCGATCAGAGCTCCTGTGCAAGCCAGATCTGACTTTCCACGAGGCTCTGCATGCCTCTAGGCTGGCAGCAGCTGTCTCCTCCGCCGTGTGGTGCACCTGCACTGATTACAGACCCAACCGTGCAAGTTACTGTAAACGGCTCAACTTTTTCTGCCAAGGTCGATACTGGGGCCGCTGCAAATGTTATGTCAACAAGCTTATTCAAGAAGATAAGAAATAATGAGCGAGTTACCACTGAACGCTCTATCCTTCGTGCCTATGGGGGAGGACTGCTTGTTCCTGTGGGGAAAGCCACTCTCCACTGCAAAGTATTGAAGGCCATTCGGCCCCTCTCTTTCTTCCTACTGGACGGTAAATGTGCACCCCTGCTCGGTATTCAGGCCTGCCAGGACCTTGGTCTAGTCAATTTCCACCGAGACATCCGTGTGGTGCAGCAACCCTTAGACCGCTGGTCGAATACCCTGACCGTTTTGATAGCAAGCTGGGGAAGCTTCCCTGCAGCTACAAGATCTCTCTCAATCCGGAGGTTAAACCTGTCATCCGTCCGCCCCACCGAGTGTCGTTCGCAATGAAGGACAGGGTTGAGTCTACTCTTCGTGATATGGTGGCTATGGGCATCCTGACAGAGGTGAGCGAGCCAACTCAGTGGGTCTCCACCATGGTTGTCGCTGCAAAGAAGGACAAAAGTGAGCTGCGGATCTGCATCAACCCCAAGGATTTGAACTTGGCTATCAAGCGCCCGCATTATCCTATGCGAACCGTTGAGGATGTTGCTGCACAAGTCGGCCCAGCCACTTTGTTTTCAGTGCTGGACGCCAAGAGTTCGTTCTGGCAAATACCACTAGATGAACGGTCATCTTACCTGACAACTTTCGGCACACCCTTTGGGAGGTTTCGTTTCCTGCGCATGCCGTTCGGGATCAACTCCGCCAGCGAGGTATTCCAGAGAACGATGAAACAGCTGTTCGCGGGGCTCCCGTGCGCTATCATTGTTGACGACATCCTGGTGTATGGTAAGGATGTCGCACAGCACGACCACAACCTCCGGCTTGTCCTGGATCGAGCGCGAGAGGTCAACTTAAAGCTCAACCCGAAAAAGTGCCGGTTCCGCGTCCCGGAGGTCACCTACGTGGGACATGTTTTTACAGCGTCCGGGCTGAAGCCCGACCCACAGAAGACAGCCGCAATTTCTGAGATGCCTGCTCCTGAGGATGTGCCGAGCCTTCAGCGCTTCCTAGGCATGGTCAACTACCTGGGGAAGTTCATCCCTGACTTGAGCGAACTGAGCGCTCCTCTGAGAGACCTGGTGAAAAAGGACACTGCTTGGGCTTGGTTCCCACAGCACCAGAAAGCCTTCGACATCCTCAAGTCCAAGCTAATCAGCACCCCTACGTTGAAGTACTTCGACCTCCAGCGACCGATCGTCATCACCTGTGATGCCTCCAAGTTTGGCCTGGGCGCCGCCTGCTTGCAGATCCACGACGGGGTGCAACTGCCTGTGTCTTTCGCGTCCCGCACAATGACCCCTGCCGAGCAGCGCTATGCCCAGATTGAGAAAGAGCTGCTGGCTGTCGTGTTCGCCTGTTCAAAGTTTAAGGACTATATCATAGGCACGGAGTTTTCCATTGAAACTGACCACCAGCCTCTGGTCACCATCCTCAGCAAGCCGATTCACGCTGCCTCCTCCAGGCTCCAGCGGATGATGCTCCAGCTACAGCGCTTTACCTTCTCCGTGGTGTATCGTAAAGGCAAAGACATGTTCATCGCTGACACGTTGTCTCGGGCGCCCCTTGCTTCGACCACCCGTCACCCTTACGAGGCGTCCGATATGATAGTGCTGAATGTCAACTTCGTGCCTTCCAACCAGTTGAAGTCTCTGGTCAAACACACTGCTGCTGACGCTTCGCTCCAACAGCTGGCTGCGGTTATTCAGCGGGGTTGGCCCGAACGACATTCTTCCCTGCCCGCCGCAGCAGTGCCATACTTCCTGGTCCGTGACGAGCTGGTGCTGCGAGATGGTGTGATCGTAAAGGGCCACAAGTGGTGATGCCTGAAGCTCTACGACAACAGTATTTTGAAACTGCTCATCGCGGCCATCCCAGGGCCAAGGCCACTCTCTCCATCACTCAGAGCCAGTTCTACTGGCCTGATATGGCCACTTTCTTCCGGGACAGGGTGTCGTCATGCCCTACCTGCAACAGTCTTGCCCCGCAACAGCAGCGGCAGCCCCTTTTGCAGCAGCCCGCTCCAGACCTACCATGGTCTGCGCTGGCGACTGACATTTTCGAATGGCACGGCAAGCATTTCCTGGTGCTTGTCGATTCCTACTCGAACTGGTTTGAGGTCGACCAGCTGTCCTCTCTCTCATCCTCTGCCGTCATTGAGAAGCTGCGCCGCCACTTCGCCACCTTTGGGTCCCCTGCAAGCCTGCAGTCAGACAACGGCAGCCAGTTCACCAGCGCTGAGTACAAAGACTTTGCTGACCGTTGGAACTTTCGGCATTACACCAGCAGCCCTGAATACCCTCAAAGCAATGGCTTGGCCGAGCGCGCTGTCCGCAGTGCTAAGGGGTTGCTGGAACGTTGTCGCCTTTCCAAGTCAGATATTTACCTTGCTCTCCTGAACCTCCGTAACATTCCCCGCGACAACGTCCTGGGGTCCCCGGCGCAACGCCTCATGTCCCGGGTCACACGCCCTCCCATTCCAGTTGCCCAGCAGACCCTTACCCCCTCCGTGTTCAAACCTGCCGTGGTCCGTGAGCGTATTGCTAACAAGCAGTTCATCCAGAAGCGTTCCCATGACAGGTCCTGCCGCGTTCTTCCTCCTCTGTCTCCTGGCCAGGTTGTCCATATGCGCTCCACCTCCGGTCACCCTGGGCTTGCAGTTGTCGTCGGTTCTGCCGGTTCGCCTCGTTCTTACTTGGTTAACCTTGATGGCACAGTCTACCGTAGGTCTCGTCAGCACCTTCGCCTGGTGAATGAGCCTCCACCCCCTCCTGCTGTCCCACATGCTTCCCAATGTCCGCTCTGCCGCCTCCGGGTTTCCCTGGCCCTGAGCCGCCCCGGACCGTCCCGGTCCTTCTTCCTGTGCCTGTCCCTGTCTCTCCTCCTCTCTTACCCCCCTCCTCTCCATCGTCGCCACAGCGCTCACCGCCCCGCGCCTCTCCTGCCCGGTTTTCCCCTCCCGCTCCGGTTCCGCCCGTTCCCGTGGGGGGAGGAGGCGGGATGCGGACCCGCTCTGGCCGTCTCGTGCAGCCGCCTGACCGTTATGGCGAATATGTATGATTCGGTGCTGCGTTGTTGTTTCTTTGCTTTCTGTTTGCCCTAGCGCATGAGACATGGTCGGCTGTCACTTTCCTTTCTTTTGAGAGGAAGGATGTAGATGATTAGTGCATGTCCCTTTAATTGTAGTTACGTAGCCCTACTAACCACTCCCCTATAATCAAGTATATCTGTGTCTTCCCATCCCCTAGCTCTCTCTAGTGAACGTGACAGACCATGTACAGCTAGGGCAGTAATGTGTGTGTAGTTAATAAAAGCTATAGTAGAGAACTCCTTGTGTGCGTGCATGTTCTTTACACAGGTCATGACAGTCTTTGGAAAAATAGTTTCACTGGTATGTCTTTAATAAACTGCTATAGTATTATCTTTTTCATGCTCACAGAACAGGGCACGTCAGAGGGGAGAATTTACCAGACCAAACTAAGCAGAAGAAGCTCAGCAGATGGGACTGTGTCAAAATGACCTCGCAAATGTTAGATTTCAAATGGCTAAATATTTAGTGCATGTTATCTATTGTAAAAATATTGGGAGAATTGCATGCATTCAATAGTCGCCATTACCATCTCCAGCAGCTGGGCTAATGCACTTGGGTCGAAACTTACTGGGAGCCATCAGCAGCTCTTTGCTTCAGCGCCACTACATTAGGGTTCCTATGTGATGGTAGAAGCCATGAACCTGTGGCCTCTTCAGGCCAGCGATTTGCCATTTGTGCTCAGACTTTGTATTCCTCATGGAGTACAGCTGTAGAGTGCAAATATCTTGCAATTCACCAGCACCTCTGCCGAGGAATCTACCTGCAAGATTTACATGATGTTTGACCTGGCAAATGAACAAGAAGACACCAAGTGTAATGTAATAAAAAAAAGGAACTACAGATGCTGGTTTATACCAAAAATAGACACAAAATGTTGGAGTAACTCAGCGGGTCAGGCAGCACCTCTGGAGATATGTGACAGTTTGGGTCTGGACCCTCCTTCATACTCTTCTGGTGAAAATGGATAGGTGATGTTTGACCCTTACTCAGTAGAAGGATCCCAACCTGAAATGTCACCTATCCATGTTCTCCAGAGATGCTGCCTGACCTGTTGGATTACTCCAGCACTTTGTGCCTTTTTTTGTAAACCAGCATCTGCAATTCAATGCATCCAAATGGAGAAATCTAGGCAAAGTTAAGTATCAGGTAATTTACATCAATGTAATTAATTCCGTTACTTAAATATTCAGAATTGTTAAGGTATTTTAAAAAATACCTTATTTAAAAAATATATATATATTGTATGTAGTTCACCATAATACTGGCAATAGGGTTTAGCCCAATTCTGAAAGTGATATTGTGGAATCACAATCTGAAGACGGTTCCTCACCTGAAACATCACCTGTCCATTTCCTGCCACAGATACTACCAGACACATTGAGTTCTTCCAGCAGTTTGTTTATTGCTCAAGATTACAATGTCTGCAGAATTTTGCAGCTCCTTTGTTTTCCATTTTGACCAGATCTGTTCAAGGGCCTTGATCTAAAACTTTAACTCCGTTTCGCTTTCCACAAATGCTGACTGATCTGCTGAGTGTTTCCAGCATTTCCTGTTTTTATTCATGTAAATTGATCATCGGGTGGCGCCACGCGCGGCAGCCTCGCCAGCAGTTTGTCAGACATTTTGACTTTTTAAAAAAAAATATGTCAAAATGTATGTGTTAACGTCTCTCGGTATGTTTTTATGTGGGGGGAGGGGGAAACCATTTCCAGTCATTTACCTCGATGGAGATGCAACTTTTCTCCTAGTCCCATTTTCGCCCTCCCTTGCGGCCTAACAACTTGGATTGGTGTGGCCTTTCCCAGAGACTGGCCCAGAGCTTCAGCAGCAGGCACAGCGTGGACTTTAACATCGTGGAGCCAGAAGAAAGGCTCCAACCGCCAGCCGGCTGACTTTAACATTATGAAGCCGCTGTCTGCGGAGCTTCTAGCAGCAGGCGTGGAACAGACGTTACCATCTCGGGGCCAGGGATCTCTTGCCGGGGATCGCCAGAGAAGAGCTCTGACCATTGGCCTGCCTGTGGCCTATAACACAGAGAGCCCGTGGTCTCCGATATGAAAGTGGCCTATTCGGGCACTCCAAGCCGTGGAGTGTGTTCCATCCATCCCGACGTCAGAGCTTGGATCAACCCGACGAGAGGGCTTGTACATCGGGCTGTCTGTAGCGGCGCCTGCGGAGGGTCAAGGCCCCAAACACGGGTGAACAAAAGGAGGAAGACTGACTGAACTTTATTGCCTTCCATTACAGTGATCACTGTGGTGGATGTTTATGTTAAGTTATATCATTCTTTTTAATTGTGTTGTGTTATTTTAATTGTATGGCTGCATGGTAACTCAAATATCATTGTACCTTAATTGTTGCATGTGACAATAAATGTGAATCTGAATCTGAATCCTTCTGTCTTCAAGATAATCTAATTACAACCACCCTAGATAGATAGTTAGGTCAAAATGAATAGAAGGCCATCATTATTTGTCCATGATCCCCCTCCTGCCACAACTACTCACAGGAAGGTGCTGGAGGAAAACTAGCGTCACTTCTTTCTCAGAGACAAGGGTGAAATGGAAGATATTGAGGGTATTGCAAACTTTGGTGACTAGGTCTATAACCATGCTGTGGACTCGGAGCTGAAAGTACTTGGCTTTGGTGTAACAAACCGGTGATGAAAGGTACAGCAGGGCACCAATCTTAACTGGCTTTTGAAAAATAATATCTTCCTGAGAACCTCAGAACCTTCCAACCCTCACCTACCTCCACACATTGGATGAAAATATGGTGCCGCCCGCACGTGTAATATATGCAAAAAGGGTTTATCTGTGCAGTTGCATATACGACAAGTAAAGCACTATTGAACTATTGAAAAGGCAGACTATTTCTCCCCCTCTCAACAAAGCTTGTCTTTGCCATCTTCCTGAACTCTCCCTTATAGTCTAAAGCACTTTCCTTCCTGACACAGATCCTCATAGAAACTAGATACAGCGCTCATCTTTTTAAGCAATTATCTCACAAGAAAAGTATTTTTCTTCAAAAAAATAACACACTGATTTATAAAATAAATTTGCCAGAATTTTGAGTCAAACCACAGACAAACAAGAGATGCAAAATTTAAAATTTACATCCCTTTACTACCAATAGAATTTTATTACAGTTCCCATTAATACAATGTTTAGAGAAAATAAAACCAGTGGCAGACACTATCAGTTGTCATGCAATATTTTAATACAGGACGTGTAGGAAGGAACTGCAGATGCTGGTTTAAACCGAAGATAGACACAAAAAGCTGGAGTAACTCAGTGGGACAGGCAGCATCTCTGGAGAGAAGGAAAGGGTGACGTTTCAGGTCGATACCCTACTGTAGACTGGACTAGTCCATTATCTGTCCATAACCACAATATTCAAGCAAAGTCCCTCAGAAATAATCATCTATTTTTCCTCACTTGTTACTTGTTCTTTGTTAGTTTCCATAATCGATTATCCTAAATGGCGACTGAAGCACATGGGGTAGAACGTTTTGCCACTGATGAACCTAAACATTATGCCAGTATTTCTGTCACACTGATTTATCTTCCCCATGCCTCCTTATCAATGTGTGCTCCCGAGCCTGGCATTAGGACCTGTGACAAAGTCAGTTGGTTTGCAAACTAGTCACATTGTTAATTGTCTCATCTTGCATCTTATATTGGTAATGAAGCAAAATGAGGAATCTTGACTTCCAGCTTCCTTCATTCTACTGTGACAAACTCCGGGCAATGCACTGACCTCAAACTCTGGTGATAACTGAAAGCAGAAGATTACCAGTACCGTCCATGATAGACCAGCACTACTTATCTATCGGTCCATTGAGTCTGTGTTGACCAACTAGTATAATGATGTTAACAATGCACTTTCACTTGATTGCATTTTTCGTATGCTTCGTTGGTAGTTAACCATGTTCAAGTATTGCGACTTTAAACCCTTCACTAAGGTGTTAACAAGACCCCAGCGCTCTAAAGAACTCATGAAGGAGCAGGGAAACAAAACAACAACAAAAACAGCTGGCAAATTCTGGATTCCTGCATGTGGAAAGCCAGTGGAAGCTACTGCCAGATTTACTGCACAGTAATAATGAGAGCAGTGACTCTTGCCAATTGTTAATGCAACATCTGAACCAACGCAGCTGATGATACCCAGCTAGGGTTTTTGAAGATTTTTTTTGTTACAGTACAGATTGAGCCAATTTATCACGTTAATTAGAAAGAAGCCTCAGGGCCTCATCTTCAACCAAGGAAGGAAAACAATGTCTCCCTAGAGCTATTTAACATGTCACCTAGGGAAGGCAAACTTATGACTTTAATATTAGTGAAGTGAGTTAGAGTGACAGATGTGGGTACACTCAAAAATACATTTAAAACAGCTATGCTGATCATTGCAGTGATAATGATGGAGAATGTTTTTGGAAATTGATTAAGAGGTGTAATTTGGCATCAAGAAGGGGTACCAAATGTTCTTTATGCTTCAGAGATACAGCGCAGAAACAGGCCCTTCGGCGCACCGATTCAACGTCGACCAGCGATCCCTGCACACTAGCACTATCTTACACACAAGGGACAATTTACAATTTTTACTGAAGCCAAATAACCTACACTCTTGTACGTCTTTGGAGTGTGGGAGGAAACCAGAGCAGCTGGAGAAAACCCACGCAGGTCACAGGGAGGACTTACAAACTCCGTACATTCAGCATCTGCAGTCAGGATCGAACCTGGATCTCTGGCGGTGCAAGGAAGCAATTCTACCACTGCGCCACTGTGCCGCCCAATGTTTTTTTTTGAACTATTATGGTTAAGACCCTTCAGCTCCAAAATATCCAGGGTCAGGAATAGAGAAGACCAAACACTTGACACGTCAGGGCAGGAGGGAATCTTTAATTTGGAGTGAAATCCATGGCATTGTATCCTTGCTCATGCACCAGCTCCCAGTGGAGGACTGACTGCTGACAGAAACAGGATCCCATACTAAAGCGGTCAATTATAACTGACCACAGGATGGGACAATAATGGCTCACTTGCTACCTCAGGACAGACGAAGACTGTCCTTAATATTTTGTCCTCAACCTTTAACAGGAGTTACCTTCATCCCTGCAGCAGAATCACAAGCTTGTATATTCACTTCCAGTGGAATAGTATGGTTGCCTTAAGGGAAGCATCCTCATGTGCACCAATCTCAAGAAGGGTCTCAATCCGAAACATCACCCATTCCTTCTGTCCAGAGATGCTGCCTGTCCTGCTGAGTTACTCCAGCAATTTGTGTCATATGCACCTCATATGCACCGTCAATCCAAAGTACATTCATGATCATAAACCATCTCCGTGGGTGACGAAAAGTTATGGTCCATTGTCTGTCTAATGACACAGAGTTTCAGAGCTGCAAGTTTTTAAGTTGAGTTTAGGATTACTAAAGCTTACCATGCTGCAAATCAGAACCGGGGCTAGAAAGCGTTTATTATCTTTTCTGGATTCTTTCTACGAGGATAGTAACATATTAAAAAAAAAGACGATTGGTAAGTAACAGGGACGATCGTGCTTTTTGTGCGCAATAGGTTGGATTCTCTGGTTAATTACTTGAACGGTGGATAGAATTCCGTGCGTGTTTGAAAGGATACGATCGTGCCAATGTTATGCAATTCTAAATCTCATAATACATTAGTTGTGACCTATAACAAATCTTTGGCTTGCACATCAATAAATCTTTAAACAATGCTTGGCATTTAGTGTTCCTATTTTGTAGCTAGTAGCAGGGCTTGGATCTAAGTTAATACCTTAGTCATACACTTTGACTCCTCCAGCAGAAGAAACACATACACTTATGAAACCATTATGGAGATTTTATGTGGAAAATAAAATGGCAACAATGTGAACAATTCGTTCTAAAGTTTCAACTTAATTTTATTGGCTATTAAATGCAAGGAAATGTTAATTGACATTCAATTAATTTTATCAGTTAAACCAATTTTCAATTAGCACTTATAGAAGCAGAGTTTGTTTTTAGATATTCTGGATTAACTCAAATTTCAAAATAGCCTATTCTAAGAGCAGAGAAAAAAACCCCAAAAGTTTAGGTTGGTATCAACCCAAAGTGGGTACCAGTGAAAAACCACCAATTGTATGTTCAGCCTGATATGCTGTTCCATTGATTTCAAGTGACCTGAATGTTTGCCAAGTTACCTAACAGCCCTCCAAGACATATTTCCACTTCTACCCATTGGACGTCAGAAAAGTTGTCCTTCCTCAAAGACTAAAGGGCCTGTCTCACCAGCATGCGACTCCATGCGGCAAGCACGACCTAACGTGGTCGTTTGAGCCATCTGGCCCAGCGGGGCCGGTCCCACTTCGATCACCGGAACCATATGGAGTTGTGCGGAGCTGGTCCTGACATTGCGCGGGGCTCCGAAAAACTGACCGTGTTCAAAATTCCACGCGGCAACGGCCTGTCGACCCACAGCCGCCTCGACGCCGCATGCACCGCCTCAACGTCGTGCCTCCATGACCCTCTCTACGTACCTGTGTGTCCCTCTCTGTGTGTGCCTCCGTGTCCCTCTCTGTGTGCCTCTGTGTCCCTCTCTGTGCCCCTCTCTGTGTGCCTCCATGTCCCTCTCTGTGTGCCTCCGTGACCCTCTCTGTGTACCTCCGTGACCCTCTCTGTGTGCCTCCGTGTCCCTCTCTGTGCCCCTCTCTGTGTGCCTCCGTGACCCTCTTTGTGTGCCTCCGTGACCCTCTCTGTGTGCCTCCATGTCCCTCTCTGTGCCCCTCTCTGTGTGCCTCCGTGACCTTCTCTGTGCCCCTCCGTGACCCTCTCTGTGTGCCTCCGTGCCCCTCTCTGTGTGCCTCCGTGCCCCTCTCTGTGTGCCTCCGTGACCCTCTCTGTGTGCCTCCGTGACCCTCTCTGTGTGCCTCCATGTCCCTCTCTGTGCCCCTTTGTGTGTGCCTCCGTGCCCCTCTCTGTGTGCCTCCGTGCCCCTCTCTGTGTGCCTCCATGACCCTCTCTGTGCCCCTTTGTGTGTGCCTCCATGCCCCGCTCTGTCCTTTCGAACTTACCGCAGACTTCGCTCCAACTTCGCGCCACTCACCCGACCTCCGCGCGGCCCCTGCTTCCATCTTGGTCGCGCTTGCCTCACACACCAGGATCTGGGTTCTCTGTGTGACCGTTTCCTTCAGGTGCTCTGGTTTCCTCCCGCATTCCCAAAGACGTGCGGGTTTGCAGGTTAATTGACCTCTAATTTTCCACTAGTGTGTGGAAGGTGGATAAGAAAGTGGGATAATATACAACTAGTGCGAATGGATAGACACAAAATGCTGGAGTAACTCAGCAGAACAGACAGCCTCTCTGGAGAGAAGGAATGGATGATATTTTGGGTCGAGATCCTTCTTCAGACTGAAGGAAGCATAATCATCATGGCAGTCATAGATAGGGTAGATGACAAGAACTTTGTACAAATACAGAGAGGACAGATATTAAGTAAGTGTTTCCATGGAGGCAATGTGAAACACAAGCCCTCAATTTGGATTTCACGTACATGAACGTACATGACCTTCAAAATCTTCAGTGGAAATCTATTTCCAATTTGGTCCACATTTTGGAAATTAGCACAATACAATTTCAAGTCTGTTTTAAAACTTTACAATTGATCCTTGGTGCAGTATATGGTGCAACCTGTCAAATGTACAAATGCTTGCTGAAAGTACATTTAGCTGGCTTTCATCGTTGTCCCACATTAGAAAAGACCTCTCAACCACACAACTAATTCCTCCAGGCATTTTGAATTGGTTGGGAATGCTGTCCAACGCGTGTTGATCATCTTGAAAGCTCTATGAACACTATAGTCAAACAGGTATTGGACCAAGATAAGGCGATACAGTTGTGCAGCGGAAGAGTTGCTGCCTTGCAGTGCCAGAGCCCACTGTTCGATCCAGACTAAGGGTGTGGTCTGTATGGAGTTTGTACGTTCCCCCGTGATCACGTGGATTCTGTCTGGGTGCTCCGGTTTCTTCCCACATTCAAAAGACGTGGAGTTGGTAGGTTAATTGGCTTCAGTAAAAATTATAAATTGACCCTAGTGTGCAGGATAGTGTCAGTGTCGGGGGGTTATTGCTGGTCAGCGTGGACTCGGTAGGCCGAAAGGCCAGGTTCCATGCTGTATCTCTAAACTCAACTAAACAAAAATCAATATATAATGAATATTCCCATGAATTGCTAATCATTTACCCATAAGCGAGTGTCCAAAATCTTTCCACCCTGCAATACATAGAGCAACATCAAATTTAAGTCAATTTTTGCAATTTACAGTAAATGCCCTTCATTATCACAAGCCAAGGTGCGTATCAGGAGTGGCCTTCAGAAATTAAGATTTCATTCATTGCACATCCCCAACACCACTACCTGCAATGATTAGTAAAAAAATAAACTCTATTCTGTTAGCCTCTGCTATTTGTTAGAACATGAGCCGATGAACGTAACTTGTCAAAAAGGCCTGCAAGGAAATGAAGCAATGTCTTTGCTCAAATAATTGTTATTGTCTGAAATGTTCTTCCTCAGAATTTGATGGATACAGAATCAACACCAATTTGATGTATACAAAATTAGATGTATACAGAATCAGCAGTAATATTCAAAGAAGGAATATTTCAGAAGGTAATAATTCAGGGCAATAGGAAGGTGTCTTTATAGAGACTCATAAATTCATGTCATAGAAGCAGAATTAGGGCCATTCGGCCCATCGAGACAATTCCACCATTCAATCATGGCTGGTTTATCTTTCCCTCTCAACTCCACTCTCCTGCCTTCTTCCAATAACCTTTGACAACATTACTCGAACCTGTCAATCTATGCTTTAAAAGTATTCATTGACAGCCTCCACCACCAACTGTGGCAATGAATTCCACAGATTCACCACCCATTGACTAAATAAATTCCTTCTCATCTCTTTGCTAAAGGTACGTGCTTTGGTTTTGAGGCTGTGCCCTCTCTCCTGGACTCTCCTACTAGTGAAAACATCCTCACCACTTCCACGCGATCCCGGCCTTTCACTATTCGGTAACTCCTACTTTACACAACCGGCCTATCTTGACCTGAAACGTCACCTATTCCTTCTCTCCAGAGATGCTGCCTGACCGGCTGAGTTACTCCAGCATCTCCGCTTGTGATCATGAAGGAACCCACAGCAATTTTGAGTGTGGTCTTCAGCGTAGTGTGAAAGAAAGGACAGCTTTTCATTTTATCTGCTTTGTGCCACAAATTGCGTCAACTTCATTTCATTTCATTTCCACAACATATTTTGTGGATACCTCAGTCTTCCTTTTCAAAAAAATATTCTGCACTGTTTGCCTCAGTTCTGAGAGTCTGCCAATTATTCATCCCATTCGTTCTCCTATGTCTCCAAGCCACACATACCAGCATACAATCCTCTGGATACCTTTCACTGAAGTATTGCACGCTTATTCACATCCGCTGGCTCTTCAACCCACTGCCCTCCTCAACAGTCTACTTATAAATTCAGGGCGGATTTGAAAACATTCTTTCAGGGAGATAAAGCCGGTACATTCAGAGACACACCATATAATCCTTCTGTTCCTGTCAATGCTGCCCTTCCAATTGAAAATAAGATCTTCGAGTCCTCATCTCCTGTTTGGTCTCTGTTGCCTTGTCTTTGACCAACTCATATCCTGCAGCATAAATACCACAGATTCATCTGCTATACTAGCTTTAGGCACCACAGCCAAATGAATGGCTGCACTCTGCTTCCCAATCAGTCCACTCCGTGTATTTTAACCTTTCACACAAGAATGTTAACATGCTCAAAAGTATGTTACATTAGTTTAGTTTAGAGGTACAGTGTGGAATCAAGCCCTTCGGCCCACAGAGTCCGTGCCGATCAGCGATCCCCGTACACTAGCACTATCCTACACACTGGGGACAATTTAAGATTTTTTATCAAAGCCAATTAACCTACAAACCTGTGCAACTTTGGAATGTGGGAGGAAACTCGAGCACCCGGAGGAAACCCATCGTGTCACGGGGAAACCGTACAAATTCCATACATACAGCACCCATAGTCAGGTTCGAATCCGGGTCTCTGCCGCTGTAAGGCAGCAAATCTACCGCCGCGCCACCGTGCCACCCATTACGTTATGTATTGTTCTAACACAGAAATGTATGTTAACTTCTATCAAATGCTTGGTGCTGCTGCCCATCGCCAGCTGCTCAGTAATAAAAATGGGACATAACACAGAATGCTGGAAGAACTCAGTGGGGTCAGGCAGCCTCTGTGGAAGGAATGGACAGGCCTATCCTTTCCTTCCACAGATACAGCCTGACCTGTGTTCTGCGTTTGGCTGAAGATTCAAGCAGCTGCCATTGTGTGCATCTCCAATAAAATTGGGACCTCTAGGAACCACAGTAAACAGCAAACCATATTCATGTGGCACTGGAGCCTTGTATAGCCAGACCATGTCGGGACAAAGTACCTCCATCCACACATCAGTGAAGCAGTTAGGTTTTAATGAAGGAAAAAGAAACTGCAGATGTTGGTTTACAAAAAAAGGCACAAAGTGCTGGAGTATCTCAACAGGTCAGGCAGCATCTCTGGAGAACATGGATATGAGACATTTCGGGTCGGGACCTTTCTTCAGACTGAGGATGTGTCCCAGCCAGAAATGTTACCTATCCATGTTCTCCAAAAATACGGCCTGGCCCACTGAGTTACTCCAGCAATTTGTGATTTTGTTTAGGTTTTAATTATGTTTTTTTGCACGTTTGTTTATTTTCAGATTTTTTTTTAAATAATGAATGTCATGGTGGGATGAACTCAATATTTAAATAAAAGTTATATCTACTAGATATCCTTTGATGTTTCCCTTGTTAATCTTGTAGCCTTCACCCTGATCTACAAATAAAGAGCCAAAATACTGTCAGTCTTTATTCTCTGCAAGACTCTCTTATCCCTTAATGGTCCTGATGGACTAATTAGAAATTGAAGTCAAAGGACTTAATAACCCTTATTAAACATAAGGCAATGAAATGTAATAGGCCAGATAGAGCAAAAATATAAAAAGGGACCCAAGAAGAATAGCGTGATTTCATATTATATTGGGCAGCACAGTGGCGCAGCGGTAGAGTTGTTGCAATACAGTGCCAGTGACCTGAGTTTGGATCATGCCTACGGGTGCTGTCTGTATGGAGCTTGTACGTTCTCCCTGCTGACAGTGTGGGATTTCTCCGGGTGCTCGGTTCACTCCCACATTCCAAAGAGGTTTGTAGGTTAATTGGCTTTGGTAAAAATTGTAAATTGTCCCTAGTATATAGCATCGTGCTAGATCGCTGGTCAGCGTCGATTCGGTGGGTCAAAAGGCCTGTTCCCACATTATATCTCTAAACTAAACAATCTCCGAACAGGAGACATTTACGGGGCTGCACATATATTAGATTGACCTTAGAGAGACCAGCAGCAGCATGATGGACCAAATGATCTCCACCAACAACGAATGATTCCATCAATGTGTTTGTTCTTCCTCAATGCAAGTTTAGAGTCGATTGTGTGCATGGAGCAAGTCATGGCACTGTCTACACACATCATTGATGCAAGTGAAAATGGAAAGAGCAATTTATGAGGTAGGACATTTGAGGCATTAATTGATGTGATTTATGTCTTAGTCACTGTTTACACCAATAAGGACAATAATTCATAAACCATTGCTATATGTGCACCACAATAAAAGGAATGGCAATGATGAAAAGCGTTACCAGCTAGGTTTGCCAGAAGTTTTTGGAAACAGAAATTATGTCAAAAAACCAAGGGGCAGTAAACAGCCCAATTCAGCCCATTATTGATCAACAACCCTTTTCAGATGTATGTGTAGGAAGGATCTGCAGATGATGTTTCACACAGAAAATAGACAAAATGCTGGAGTAACACAGTGGGTTAGGCAGAATCGCTAGAGAGGAACAAAATAGGTAACATTTTGGGTCGAGACCCTTGTTCAGGATAAGGAAAGGATAGATACAAATCAGGGTAATCAGATCAAAGGAAAAATGCAGCAGATACTGGCAATACAAAACCAGAAGACGGTGGAAATATGCATGTGGTCAGGCAGCATTTGTGGAGAGAGAGACGGAGGTAACATTTCAGAACCGAGACCTCTCATCTAAGCTGCAAGATGTTAAAGGGGAAGGGCTTGTAAGAGCAGATAGACAAAAGTGCTGGAGATACTCAGTTGGCGAGGCAGCATCTATGGAGCGAAGGAAATAGGCAACGCTTCGGGCCAAAACCCTTCATCAGGCTGATGTAGGGTGAGGGGGCGGGAAGAAGAAAGCAAGAGGAGTAGCCAGAGGGCTGAGGGAGAGCTGAGAAGGGGAGGAGACAGCAAGGGCTATCGTAAATTGGAGAAATCATTGTTCAAGCCGCTGGGGTGCAGACTGCCCAAGCGGAATATGAGGTGCTGCTCCTCCAATTTCCGGCGGTGCTTACTCTGGCCATGGAGGAGGCCCAGGACAGAAAGGTCGGATTCGGAATGGGAAGGGGAGTTGAAGTACTGAGCCACAGGGTGATCAGGTTTGTTAACGTGGACTGAGCGGAGGTGTTCGGCGAAACAATAGGCAAGCCTACGTTTGGTTTCACCGATGTAGATCAGCTAACATCTAGAGCAGCGAATGCAATAGATGAGGTAGGAGGAGGTGCAGGTGAATCTCTGTCACATCTGGAATGACTGCTTGGATCCTTGAATGGAGTCGAGGGGGGAGGTAAAGCGACAAGTGTAGCATCTCCTGCTGTTGCAAGGGCAAGTGTCCGGGGAGGGGGTGAGAAGGGAAGAATTGACCAGGGGGTTACAGAGAGAGTGGTCTTTGCGGAGAGCAGACAAGGGGGGAGATGGGAAGATGTGGCAAGTGGTGGGGTCACGTTAGAGGTGGCGAAAATGATGGAGGACTATTTGTTGTATGTGACGGCTAGTGGGGTGGAAGGTGAGGACTAGGGGGACTCTGCCCTTGTTCCGAGTTGGGGAATGGGGAGAGAGTGCAGTGTTGCGGGGTATTGAAGAGACCCTCGTGAGAGCCTCATCTATAGTAGGGGAGGGGAACCTCCGTTCCCTGAAGAATGAGGACATTTCCAATGCCTTGGTGTGGAACACCTCATCCTCGGAGCAGACGCGGCATAGGCGGAGGAATTGGGAGTAGGCGATGGAGTCCTTACAGGAAGCAGGGTGGGAAAAAATGTAGTCTAGACAGCCATGGGAGTCAGTGGGTTTATAGTGGATGTTGGTCAGAAGTCTATCACCTGCGATGGAGATAGTGAGATCAAGAAATGATAGGGAAGTGTCGGAAATGGTCCAGGTCTATTTGAGTGCCGGATGGAAGTTAGGTAAGAGCATGCAGATCAACGTACAAGGGGGTAGGAGGAAGGGAGGTGGACATCAGGAGGAGGGAGGGAAATGGATGTAAGCAACATCTTGCATTTCTGAACAGTTAACAGCTTGAAATATGAGCTCTGACCCCAATCTTGCTACAGAGCCTCTTACAGCATCTCCCTTGTCCTTACGGGGTGAGGAATTTTTGTTGCCCAATAGGTTACTGCAAACTGATGACAATGTCAGGAGGGGAAATTGTGTATTTAGGATCTTAATAATCAGGGAAAGCAACTGCATATCCTTTTAGACAAGCAGATTATAGAACCGTGAAACCTACACTGCAATGGGAAGGATGCGCAAATCATGTGGACAAATTCAATATCAAATTGGATTCAGATGGAGGAGAAAAGAAGGTCAGAATCAATTGCTGAATTCAAAGTTTATTAGCTTCTGGTGAGGTTAATTGACTTCAGTAAATTGTCCCTCGTGTGTAGGATAGAACTAGTGTACAAGGTGATCATGGTCAGCGGCGACTTGGTGGGCTGAAGGACCTGCTTCCACGCTGTTTCTCCAAGCTAAACTGAAATGCAAGAGTGCTGATCAGATAACTAATTACATGTTGATATGTCCACAAAGTAATCCTGTTAGGACAATTAGATTCAATACTGTTAAGCAAGTATGAAGAAGGGTCCTGACCCAAAACATCACCCACCCTTTTTCACCAGAGATGCTGAATTACTCCAGCACTTTGTATCTATCACTGTTAATCTTACCCATTGCCAACTTTCCAACACATGACGCATGCAGTTTGGACATAAAACACATAAAACACACAATGTCCTAAAAACATAATTTAACATTTATTTTGTTATCGATCTTTAGACAATATCTCTCCTCAATTTCTCATGGTGAAACCAACTTGAACCTTGCAGACGTAAAATAAGCTGTTTTTTGCACAATATAGCAAAATATTCAGTGGTACACTTGCGAGTAGGAAATGTAGGTTTCTTTTCCATAACACAGAAGCAGTTTATAATCCTTGTTATTTTGTGAAAGATAAATTAAATCTGAAATGGCACAGCTTCACACAAGACCACTAGATCTGGGAGGCTATTTCTGACTTTTTTAATTTAAATGTATGTTTATCGTGTAGGACCACATGTTATTTCTATTTGCCGAGATGTTAAAGGTAAAAAAAGGAGCCTTTCAGACAAGGATGAAACATTGGTGACTGTATACTGTACATCTGCCCCCTCGCAAACATAAACTCTCGGTGCTCCTTACCCAGTGAGCTATTTATGTTCATTTTACGATTTCAGTCAGCAGTTCGAGTTCTATAGATCTCTTCACCTCTGTAGATGGTGAACAGTAGCTGTGCCTCTTCATATGTTTGTTCATCCCTAAAAGACCCACAATTAAAAGGTTGAAACGGACCAAGTCCTCTTTTACTGACCTCTGCAGCCATTTCCATCACAGGCAATGTTTTCTTGCTTCTGGCACTGAAGTGGGTAACACAGGTGTCCTTCAGGAAACAAGAGAAACTGCCAACAGACTCTCCACGTACAATGAATTCTTTTACCTCAGTCAGTCTCAGCGATTTCATAAATACATTTCATCTGCTTTCTCTATTTTCCTAATAATATTTGTAGAGTGCTTCATTGAAATATATTTCTCGTCAAAAGAGAAATTTGCAACCATTTATTAATTTTCTACTCTGAGTGTTATGAAGAAACTATTGTTTATATTATTTTACCTGAAAATAGGCGAAAAGTGTTTTGATAAAGATAGACACAAAGTGCTGGGGTAACTCAGCGGGTCAGGCACCATCTCTGGAGAAAAGGAATGATGATGTTTGAGGTCGACCTTTCTTCAGACAGACAGGGGAAAGGAAAACTAGAGGTACAGAAATCAGAGGCAACGCCGATGGCCAAGGAACCCACAATGGTCCATTGTTGGCTCAAAGTTCTTGATTTGGATTTCAAGATATAATTGATAAAATAGAAAAAGGAATATATGCCTGAAACTTATTGATGCCGGAGAAAAGATTTCTTAATAAACCACAGTGTTGCAGCTACAACAGCTGCTGCCTCGCCACTCCAGTGACCTGGGTTCAATCCTGACCTCATGTTCTGCCTGTGTGCTATTTACTCATTCTTCATCTGACTGTGGGCGATTCTCCTGGGAGCTCCAGATTTCTTCCATTGTGTCACAATTTACAGTGGGTGGTTAACCTACCAACCCGCATAGTTTTGGGATATGGAATATAGTGCTGGAGTAACTTAACGGGTCAGGCTGTGTCTCTGGAGAATGTGAGTAGGGGTCGTTTCAGGTCAGGACTCTTCTTCAGACCTGTTCTCCAGTCTGAAGAAAGGTCCTGACCTGAAACGTCACCTGTCCATGTTCTCCAGAGATCCTGCATGATCCGCCAAGTTACTCCAGCACTATGCCCTTTGTTTGTAAACCAGCATGTGCAAATCCTTGTTTCTTCATTGTAAATTGTGGCCAGGTGACTGGTAGACCCTGGAGGGAGTTAATGGGAATGCGGGAAGAATGAAATGGGATCAGTAATGGATTAGCGCAATCGCGTGATTGATGATTGTCATGGGCTCAGGTAGCTCACGGGTCTGTTCTCATGCTGTGTGACTATACAGGTATCAGATGCTGTGTGACTATACAGGTGTCAGAGGTTATGAGCAGAAGGCAGGAGAATGGGGTTAGGAAGGAGACAAAGATCAGCCATGATTGAATGGCAAAGTAGATTTGATGGGCCAAATGGCCTAATTCTACACAACGAGATCTGGGTGGCCTTGTCACTGAAAGTAGGCATGCAGGTACAGCAGGCAGTGAAGAAAGCAAATGACATGTTGGCTTACATAGCAAGAGGATTTGAGCATAGGAGCAAGGAGGTCCTACTGCAGTTGTACAGGACCCTAGTGAGACCACACCTGGAGTATTGTGTGCAGTTCTGGTGACACATGATGAAAGAATGGGTCGACTGGGCTTGTACTGGATTCACTGGAATTTAGATGGATGAGAGGAGATCTTATAGAAACATATAAAATTCTCAAGGGATTGGACAGGCTAGATGCAGGAAAAATGTTCCCGATGTTGGGGGAGTCCGGAACCATGGGTCTCAGTTTAAGAGTAAGGGGTAGGCCATTTAGGACTGTGATGAGGAAAAACTTTTTCACCCAGAGAGTTGTGAATCTGCGGAATTCTCTGGCACAGAAGGCAGTGGAGGCCAATTCACTGGATATTTTCAAGAGAGAGTAAGATTTAGCTCTTAGGGCTAAAGAAGGAACTGTAGATGCTGGAAAATCGAGGGTACACAAAATGCTGAAGAAACTCAGCAGGTGCAGCAGCATCTATGGAGCGAAGGAGATAGCAACGTTTCGGGCCAAAACGCTTCTTCAGACCTGGCCCATGGAATCAAGGTGTATGGGGAAAAAGCGGGAACAGGGTACTGATTTTGGATGATTAACTATGATCATATTGAATGGCGGTGCTGGCTCAACAGACCGAATGGCCTACTCTTGCACCTATATTCTGTTTTTATGTTTCTACTCCTATTCCTTAAGACCTTATGAGATCAGAAGTGTTCGCAATCACTAGAATTCTTTATATTAACTGTTGTAACATCTCAAAGAAGAATATTACAAGTATTTAAGATGTCTCCAATGGCCCCAATGGCACCTTATCTTGCTTTGAAGATTTCCTTCCTATTCCGTCCATAAATCCAAGACATGTTTCCTACTACACACCTGTCCTGTCCCATTCCATCCTAATATCAACTGTGGACCAGAAGTCTCAGGCTGCCTAGATTTTCCTACTTTCCCTTCTCTTCTCACTGCCATTCTTCAAATAGTGAAAGTGGTGTTACTTCAGTCTCTCTGTCCATTCAGGTAAAGGAAGCTGAAATGGTGATTTTCTTTTGGGAATGCGATGAAAATTGTCAGATACAAATGGCTGATCATTTGAAACATTTTGTGTCGGGACCCTTCTTCAGACCAAGGATTAGGGGAGAGGGGAAGGAAAGGTATGAAAAAGGTGCAGAACAAATCAGAGCCTGCAAGGAGCCCACAATGGTCCATTGTTGGCTGTGGAGGAGGTGATCCGGTGGCGCTGTTGCTAGCTGCCTCCGCCTTCAGTCCGGTATCTTTTTTTTGTTTTTTTGTTATGTTGAAGAGCATTTTTTGTGTATTTCTTAATGTCTTTATGTGGGGGAAGAGAGTACGGTAAGAGGGATACCGTCCTTCAGTTGCTTCATGGAGAGGATGCGACTATTATTCGAGTCGCGTCCTCACCCCCCCCCCCCCCCCCGCGGCATACCTACTTGATTAGCGCAGCCTTTCCTGCCGGGACCGACCAGCGCTCCAGCAGCGGCGGCGCAGCGTTGGAAACATTGCGGGGCGGGCGATGCCTTACCGGGGATCGCTGTTTGGAGCTCCGGAGTGCTAGACCTGCTGCACCGACATCACGGAGCTGTGGTTCGCGGAGCTCCCAACGTGGGCGGCGCTGACCAACATCGCAGAGTCCTGCGACTCCACCCGGCTCGGCCTGTGGACCTCGGGAGCCGCGGACTCCGGTGGGAGGTGACTGATCTGGAGGTCCGGGCCGCTGAGGATGTTCTCCGTCGGGGTTCGGCATCGGGGTTCCATCGTTCCCGGCGAGAGGACCTGAGCATCGGGCCGCCCGTTGGCGGCGACTGCGGGTGCTCGGGAGGCCCCGACCACGGGTGAACATCTGGGAAGATCGGCGGGGAGGCTGGCTGGACTATGGTACCTTCCTTAACTTTGGTGCTGCTGTGGGGTTATGTTGTGTGTGGACTTCTGTGTTTGTGCTTTTTTTTAATATGTTTATTTATTATTATTTATTTTTATGTTACTTGACTGTAAGGAAAATCCATTTTGTTGTCTCTAAAATGAGATAATGACAATAAATTGAATACAATTATGAAGGGATACAGACAGTGAAACTGGCAGGACGACTTGGGTGTGTGTGTGTGGCGGGGGGGGAGGGGGGGGAAGAATGAATGCAAGGGTTCTCGAAATTAGTGAAATCAATATTCATACTGCTGGGTTGTAAGCTGTGGGCTCCTTGGCCATCGATGCTGGCTCTGATTTGTTCTGTACCTTTACATACCTCTAGTTTCCCTCTCCCCTGACTCTCAGTCTGAAGAAGGGTCTCGACCCGAAACATCACCTATTTCTTTTCTCCAGAGATGCTGCCTGACCCTTTAAGTTACTTCTGCATTTTGTGTCCATCTTCAGTGCAAACCAGCATCAGCATAGATGCACATGTTCTCCATTGATGCTGCCTGACCTGCTGAGTTACTCCAGCACTTTGTGTCTACTTTCGCAATGAACAGGATTGTTTACCTGATAAATCTGTTCACTTTTAATTTAATTTTAAAATTAATTCCAATAAGACCAGTTGTTTCTGCTGTCACGCATTCTCAGAAGTCTGACATATCGCTGAAATGTTAGTTGAAAGAATGCATAACCTTTGCTGAACATCTACTGAAAATGTATGTTAAAATGTTTCATTACCATTGGAAATTAGTTGCGATTTTCAAAACTAATACAAGCTAAACCATTCATCGAGAGAAAGCTATGATGAGTGACTGGGAGATGGGGGTAGTCAAATGTAATAGTCCTTGAAATCAGGTGCAGCGTTTATGATGCAAAATTAACCTCAACCCATTCAGTGTAATGCCAGCAATAACAACTGCAGAATCTATTCAATGAATTCAATTCAATGATCCATTATTGTCAAATGTGCCTAGGTACAGTGAAATGCTTTGTTTTGCATACAACACAGTACAATCACAGAGCAGACCTCACCTTGGCAGTACACAAGTGTCACCACGTTTTGGACAAGCTCACCAAGCAGTCTAATCTACAGCCCACCCCTCACACCAACACCCCCCCACATTCCCCATCCCAACACCCACCACATATAGCCATCAACAGTAATGATCTCCTTTTGTTGAATACAGTACATCTGTAGGGAGTCAACATTGTGAATAGGCAAAGCTAGCCTGCTCATCTGCTGGGGAGGTACATGTTGGAAACATTCATTGCTGGTAAGACTCCGACCATTGAAACGAGAATGTGCTCAAATTATTTTCAAAGTGTGTACAGGCTGCCTTCAAAGGAATGATATAGAAAAAAGAGACATGTTCTGCAGCTGCAAGTGGTTTGGGAATACTCCAGACCGGCCCCAAGCTGGCAGCGGGAGCCATCAGATTCAGAGAAGTACAAGCCAGAAGTGAACATTTGAGCATTTCAATGTAAGAATGCCAATGCGCCAACACAGTGGCGCAGCAGTGGAGTTGCTGCCTGACAGTGTCAGAGACCCTGGTTCAATCCTGATTACGGGTGCTGTTTGTACGTTCTCCCTGTGACCGCATGGGTTTTCTCTGGGTGCTCCGGTTTCCTCCAAGACTCCAAAGATGTACAGGTTTGTAGGTTAATTGGCTTCTGTAAATTATCTCCAGTGTGTAGGCTAGAAGCAGTGATTGCTGTCACCCACCAACCATCTCTATCAACGACAATGTATAATTTTAGTGTAGATAGACACAAAGTTACCATGACACAATGGGTCAAAGATGTGTTTGGACTAACTAACATTCATAGGCTCCACATCTCACATGCTTTGCAATGTTGTTCATATCACTTCTCACAGCATGCAAGCACAACAAAACACAATGGCTGTAATTTGTGGCACAGAGGTAGAGTTGCTGCCCTACGGTGCCAGAGACGTGGGTTCTATCCTGACGATGGGAGCTGTCTGTATGGAGTTTGTACATTCAGGTTTGAAAGTTAATTGGCTTCTGTAAATTATCCCTAGTCAGTCGGATAGAACTAGTGCAAGGGTGATCGCTGGTTGGCACTGACTCACTGGGGCGAAGGGCCTGTTCCCCACTGTATTTCTAAACTAAATAACATCTTAGTGTCTTTTCAAATCTCAGATAACCATGAACAATATTGTTCAGATGGTGTAGAGGTGAGATAGGGACTAACGCTGAAGATTCACCCACACTCCATTACACACTCACAGCTCTGGAGCCACAGTGGCACTGAGCTGTTTACTGCTCCCACGAAGGTACTGCCCATCACCACCAGGGTCCTTGCTGTTGCCCATCAGCCAACCAGGCCAGGCTGCTGCTTGCCACATCAACAGGCAAGTCAGTTGCATATTCATTCAACATCCAAACTGCCTTTCCTCAGTCATTGGGGTAACACAAAAGCATGTGCTAACGGAATCAAGGGATATGGGGAAGAAGCAAGAACAGGGTACTTATTGTGGATGATCAGCCATGATCATGTTAAATGGCGGTGCTGGCTCGAAGGGCCGAATGGCCTACTTCTACATCTATTTTCTATGTTTCTATGTCATTGTGTCATCACAGCTAATGTCATTGTGTAAATGCAGCCATCTTCTACAGTATTCCCCACCGAGGTGAAAGGGCGACACGGTGGCGCAGCGGTAGAGTTGCTGCCTCACAGTGCCAGAGACTCAGGTTTGATCCCAACCCAGGGTGCTGTCTGTACAGAGATTGTATGTTCTCCCTGTGACCGCGTGGGTTTTCTCCGGGTGCTTTGGTTTCCTCCCACACTTCAAGGGCATACAGGTTTGTTGCAATATTGTCCCTAGTGTGTGTAGGTTAGTGTACAGGGTGATCACTGGTCAGCGTGGACTCGGTCGAAAGTCTAAAGCAAGGGATTGGCTCCCATTACATCCGATGTTGATAGCATGCTGAGATGCCCTAAAATCACCTAAACATTCTTCACCAACTTCCGACAGTTCCCACGAGGACCACAGCAACAAGAAGATCAACACGAGGATCAACTAGCAACTAACCAGTTTTTTGTTGACATTACTTTCAGATATTACCGACAGGTGATCCTTCTAGCTGCTGTAGATATATTTACCAGAACATTTATAAGCCCTAAAATGGCAGCCAACACATGTCAGGAAATGTGCAGATAGATCTTGGGATCTGCCCACTCTGTTCACATTCTAACACCCTCAACAATACAACTCCTGGTGAACAGAAGTCACAAGTTGGAGCATGTGTTTGTTTGGCATCTGAGATCTTCATGGTCTTTCATACTGCATGTCAAACACAAAATATTGATACCAAATCCATTGGGGCCTCTTTGCCCTTCGAAAATATAAATAAAGGGTGTTCTACATGACAGAGCAGATGGTACCTTTGAGGCATTTGCAAACTTCTTTCTTGAATGACTTGGTCATTCTGTTATAGGTGCATTAGTTTAGTTTATTGTTATGTGTACCAAGGTACAGTGAAAAGCTTTTGTTGCATGCTAACCAGTCAGCAGAAAGATTACACATGATTACAATCAAGCCATCCGCAGTATACAGGTACATGATAAAAGGAATAACATTTCGTGCAAGATAAAATCCAGTAAAGTCTGATAAAAGATAGTCCGAGGGTCTCCGGTGAGTTAGATGGTAGCTCAGGACTGCTGTCTAGTTGTTGGTAGGATGGTTCAGTTGCCTGATAACAGCTGGGAAGTAACTGTCCCCGAATCTGTAGGTGTGCGTTTTCACAATTCTGTACCTCTTGCCTGATGGGAGAGGGGAGAAGAGGGGGAGGTCAATGTGAATGACACTGCAGTTAAAACTTTTCCCTACATTATATGCAACAAAAGGAAATAATTGTGCACCACAAGGTTTATTTCTGCATTCACAGTCAAATGCTTGGTAAATTTAGTAGTTCATGTAAACCAAACTGAAGTTTTCCAAAACATTTGGATTTATTGTAAATGCCAAAGAATGCAACACAATATACGGCACATTTTGTTCCATATTACCATTTGACCAGACATATGAAAATGAAATTTCCAACGTTGTGCTATCATTATCACAGTTTCAAGGAAAGTGGCAGATGTCAAAGTCATATTATGGAAGTGAAATATTATATTGAAAAAACAAGTAATTTCTGCTATTTGAAAGCAGAGCCAAAGTCTACAGATGGTTTGACATTCATAATGTGTTAAAGTTCTAAGCATCTGTACCATGGCATTGAGGATGTGCCCATATCAGTGTCAGACTTGGCTCGGCAGTCTCTGAGTCAGAAGTTTTGAATTGAAATCACAGTCTCGAGACGTGCACATAATCCGAACTGACAATTCAAGGCAGCAGTAAAAAAAATACGTTTACAGTGTCTGGCCAATTTTTCATCCACAATAGGTCTTCCGATGACTACCGATCTTGCTCTAAATCTTCATTCTGATATGTTTTACAATTTCTAGTTATCAATATTTAGGTCAACTCTTTTTGCCTCCGATTGTAAAACATTGATTGTTTTCAGCTATTGCAATAAACATAACAATAAAGGAGGGGCATAAATCAACTCGCATCGAATTTGATCCTCCAAAACTTTAGACAATATAAATCTAATCCATTTAGTTTCTCTTCATTGAATATTCACTTGCTCAGGAGACAAAAACAGAATTCCATAATCCAGATATTTTCTTAAGACTTTAGAGCAACAATGTGGAAACAAGCCCTTCGGGCCATTGAGTCTGTGCCGACCAGTGATCACCCGGTACACCAACACCATCCTACGCACTAGGGATATTAATAATTTTTTTAATTGAAGCTAATTAACCTTCAAATCAGTAGGTCTTTGGAGATTGGGAGGAAACTGGAGTACCTGGGGAACACCCACTCAGTCAAATGGAGAACATACAAACTCCGTACAGACAGCACCCATAGTCAGGATCGAACCCAGGTCTCTGGCGCTGCAAGAGCAGCAACTCTACCGCTGTACCACTGTGCCTCCCTCTAAACATTTGCTAACAGAATTATTATGATGCTGAGGGAGGCTATGGCCTATCTACATTGGTTCTTTACTAAGCCAAGACAAACAATGTCATTCTCCACCTTTTCCTAGCAGACCAGCATATTAGTATCGCTCCTGCCTGCACAATTCCCTTCACAAAATACAATGGTTTTCTTTTCCTGAAGGGAATCTATGAATTATCTCTTTAAATGCTTGGCACTACTTAACTACCCCTCTTATCTTTAAACTAGTATGCCAATAATTCCTCGTGGATATACAACGCACAGTTATCTTCAAAAGGAATGGAATAAATACATTTGAATGACTGGGGTAAATGAAAAAAAAATCAAAAGCTCAAGCTTTTCTGTTTCAAAATGTATAGAAAAAAATTCCAGGAGGTTTATTTCCATTTATTCCAATCTTTTTAAGAAAAGGATTAAGAAGAATAAGAATTATTCTTTTCTTGACACTAATGATTCTGACTATCAACATCTGGTTCCCAGCACTCAGAAAGTTCAAAATGTACTCATCTGGATGCAGTTAAATACAAGTAACAAGAAAAGCCCCATTGGCTGATATGATGAAAGAAATCGCACATATCTGGCATAAATATATATGCTCACGAGCCTGTGAAAATGCTGACATCATGAATTTCTGATAACAGTTGGAAGGTCATGAATAATTTTTGTGAACTAATTTTCCAGACTAACTTTATTGTTACCGACTGTTTGTGTGTGCGTGTGCGTGTATATATTTTGAATATAATGAAAAAATGTAGATATAGATATAATTGTTCACAGAATGTTTCATTTTTTTAGTTTCGAGATACAGCACAGACACAGGCCCTTCGGCCTACCGAGTTCACCCAGAGCAGCGATCCTGCCACACTAGCACTATCCTCTACACCAGGGACAATTTACAATCTTTACCAAAACCAATTAACCCACAATCCCGTATGCCTTTGTAATGTGGGAGGAAGCCGGAGTACCTGAGGAAATCCCACACAGTCACAGGGAGAACGTATAAACTCCATACATACAGCAACAGTAGTCAGGATCGAGCCCGGGTCTCTGGCGCATGCGACCGTTCCACCACTTATTATGCCCAGTATTATGTTTACATATTCTATTGCGCTGCTGCATGTAGGAATTTAATTGTTCTGTCTGGGACATATGACAATAAAACTCTCTTGAATCATTTTACATCTGTGTATAGAAACAGCCACTTATAAACTTGCTAAACCAGTGTAATGCTATAGAAGCATTTGAATGGGAAGATTTACATTGGAATGGGGATGAGACACAACTAAAATGTGAAGCAAAGCCCAACAGTTCCTTTAGTCTACTTTCCAAGTTGTGTTTTTGGAAGAACCAACATATCTGCATCAAAAGAATTAATCCAAAAGGTCTGGCACATTTTCTTTCAGTATATTCTCCAGTACTATTTTAGTTTAGTTTAGAGATACAGCGTGGAAACAGGCCCTTTGGCCTTTCAAATAGCCCTTTGGCCCACCGAGTCCCCCCGACCAGCAATCAGGAGATCCCGTGCACTAGCACTATCCTACTCACTAGGAACACTTTACAATACAACTCTACCGCTGTGCCACCGTGCCACCCTGAAATTTGTGGCATCAGCACATCGTACTTGTAAGTGTGAAAATGTGAATGTAAATAGATTGCAGTTCATCATACATATCTCTATTACCTCAATACAATTCATAATTAAATAAACATGGCTCTTCAACAAATCTGCATCAAATGATCTCCAAATTATACAGAGGAAGTTGATCTCAGATAAGCCAACATTTTCATTGTTAGAACTTCAACAAACTGACTCAAAGCCAGAATCAACAACAAACGGCAACTTAGATTGACACAACACTATTAACATAGCATAACATCTCATGGTGATTCATGCGGCTGAGATACCCACAACGACCAAAAATATCACGAAGAAGATACGGTTTTAATTAGCATCATAAAGGGACCGAGACAGCAGACAGCCACAGCTAATGAATCAGTTCCCAGACAATTGTCACGACCCAGTAGATTCTTTCCAACTATATTTAGCAATCCCTGCTCCCAGGCTGATTCCTTGAGAATCGCCTGCTGGATAAATGCATGCCTGCAGCCCATGACCAGTCTATCCCACAACGCATTGTCTTGGCACTTTTCGCAGCATTGAGTTTTAAAATCACATGCCTTTGCTTTGGTGCAAAGTTCGGCAAGAAATTTCGTAATCGATTGCCCTTCCTGTTGCACCGTCTTGTAGAAATCAAGGCGAGCTGCGAGGAAATTTCGACTTCCTTAAGTAATTAAAGTTCAATGATCTTTTATCATTAAAGTTAAGGGCCTGTCCCACTTTCACGACCTAATTCATGACCTCTGCCGAGTTTGCCCTTGACTCATACTCGCAGCATGGTTGTTACGAGGTCGTAGGAGGTCGTAAGAGGTCGTAGGTAGGTCGTGATGCTAGTCGTAGGTACTCGTGGCATCAATAGGTCGGGCGTTTTTACAACATGATGAAAAATGTCCATGAGTAAAGAAGGTCGTGAATTAGGTCGTGAAAGTGGGACAGGCCCTTTACTCATTATCAATTAGTCTTTATGGCCTTATGAAAATTCCACTGATGCAGAGCAGGATATTAAACAATGCAAGGTATAAGACAAGAGTCTTGATACATTGATGTATGTGAGCAGTTTGGAGCCCCATATCTGAGAAACATAGAAAAATAGGTGCAGGAGTAGGTCATTTGGCCTTTCGAGCCAGCACCACAATTCAATATGATCATGACTGATCATCTAAAAACAGACTGCATTCCTGCTTTTTCCCCCTATCCCTTAATTCCTTTAGCCCTAAGAGCTAAATCTAACTCTCTCTTGAAAAAATCCAGCGAAGTAGCCTCCACTACCTTCTGTGGCAGAGAATTCCACAGGATCACAACTCTCTGGGTGAAGAAGTTTTTCCTCATCTCAGTCATAAATGGCCTACCCCTTATTCTTAAACTGTGACCCCTGGTTCTGGACTCCCCCAAAATTGGGAATATTTTTTCTGTATCCAGCCTGTCTAATCCTTTAAGAATTTTAGATGTTTCTATAAGATACCCTCTCATCTCATTCCAGTGAATACAAGCCCAGTCGACTCATTCTTTCTTCATATGTCAGTATGAAGACATATGTCTTCATATGTCCCGCCATCCCAGGAATTAACCTGGTGAACCTATGCTGTACTCCCTCAATAGCAACAATGTCCTTCCTCAAATTCGGAGACCAAAATTGCACACAATACTCCAGGTGCACCAGGGCCCTGTACAACTGCAGTGGGACCTCCTTGCTCCTAAACTCAAATCCTCTCGCAATGAAGGCCAACATGTCATTAGTTTTCTTCATTCCTACTGTCTCTCGAATGTGACCTGGGTGTACAAATACACCCACGTCACATTGCACCTCCCCTTTTCCTAATCTGACACCATTCAGATAATAATCTACCTTCCTGTTCTTGCCACCGAAGTGAATAAATTCATATTTATCCTCATTATACTGCAACTGCCATGCATCTTCCCACTCACCCAACCTATCCATGTCACCCTGCAGCCTCATAGCATCCTCCTCACAGCTCACACTGCCACCCAGCTTTGTGTCATCCGCAAACTTGGAGATGCAACATTTAATTCCCTCATCTAAATCATTATTGTATATTGTAAGTAACTGGGGTCCCAGCACCAAGCCTTGCAGCACCCCACTAATCACTGCCTGCCAATCTGAAAAGGACCCATTAATTCCTACTCTTTGCTTCCTGTCTACCAACCAGTTCTCTATCCATGTCAATACCCCACCCCCAATACCGTGCTCACTTTTCTGCACACTAATCTCTTGGTCAATTTTCAAGGTCATCCATGTGATTTTTAAATCTTTGCCATTGCATCTCTACCGTCAACCCTTTAAGTATAATTTGCCAGTCTATCCAGGTCAATTCGCATCTCATACCTTCAAAGTCTCCTTTCTTTAAGTTCAGGACCATAGTTTCTGAATTAACCATGTCACCTTCCATCCTAATGCAGTAATTCCACCATATTACCCTCCAGTCCACAGGAACTGATCCAGAGTCGAGAGAACATTGGAAAATGATCACCAATGCATCCACGATTTCCAGGCCCACCTCTTTGAGTACTCTGGGATACAGACCATCAGGCCCTGGGGAATTATCTGCCTTCAGTCTCAACAGTTTACCTAACACTATTTCTTGACTAATGTGGATTCCCTTCAGTTCCTCCATCCCACTGGATCCTTGGTCCCCTAGTTTTTCTGGGAGATTGTGTGTGTCTTCCTTAGTGAAGACAGAACCAAAGTACTCATTTAACTGTTCTGCCATTTCTTTGCTTTCCCATTATAAATCCATCTGTCTCTGATTGTAAGGGCCCTATATATGTCTTCACTAATCTTTTCACTTTTTCCATATTTAAAGAAGCTTTTACAGTCAGTTTTTATATTCCCTGCATGCTTTCTTTCATGCTTTTTCCCCCTCTCTTAATTAACCCCTTTGTCCTCCTCTGATGAGTTCTAAATTTCTCCCAGTCCTCCGGTTTGCTGCTTCCTCTGGCCAATTTATATGGCTTTTCCTTGGATTAATACTATCCTTCATTTCCCTCCTTAGCCACAGTTGAGCTGCCTTCCCCGTTTTATTTTTTCGGCAGACAGGGATGAACAATTTTCAAGGTCATCCATGTGATTTTTAAATCTTTGCCATTGCATCTCTACCGTCAACCCTTTAAGTATAATTTGCCAGTCTATCCAGGTCAATTCGCATCTCATACCTTCAAAGTCTCCTTTCTTTAAGTTCAGGACCATAGTTTCTGAATTAACCATGTCACCTTCCATCCTAATGCAGTAATTCCACCATATTAAGGTCACTGTTGCCCAAGGGGTTTTGCACAACAAGATCGCTAACTAATCCTCCCACATTACCCAATACCCAGTCTAGGATGACCTGTCCTCTTGTCAGTTCTTCTACACATTGGTTTAAAAAACCCATCTGGTATACATTCCAGGAAATTCTCCTCCTCAGCGCTGCAACCAATTTGGTTGGCCCAATATATATGTAGATTAGAATCCCGCATGATAACTGATGGAAGGATGTGCTAGTGTTGGAGAGGGTTCAGAAGAGGTTTACAAGAATGATCCTGGTGATGATTGGATTAAGCATGAGAAGCATTTGATCTTTTTGGGCCTGTACTTGCTGGAGTTGAGAAGGATGTCAGGAGGTTGCTCTCATTGAAACGTACCGAATAATGAAAGGCCTAGAAAGAGTGAATGTGGAGAGGATGTTTCCAGTAGTGTGATTCTCTAGGACAAGAGGACATAATCTCAGAATAAAAGGTCGTACTTTTAGAAAGGAGATGAGGAGGAATTTATTTCATCAGAGGGTGATGAGTTTGTTGAATTCATTGTCACAGATTGCTGTGGAAGCCAAGTTATTGGGTATTTTTAAAGCAGCAATTGACAGGTTCTTGATTAGTAAGGGCATCAAAGAAGGCAGGAGAATGTGGTTACGAGGGGAAAATGAATCAGCCAAGATTGAATGGCAGAGCCGACTCAATGGGCCAAATGGCCTAATTCTACTCTCATGTCTTATCATCCAAACACAAACAGAAGCAGTGCTTTGAATATCCAACATAATATTAAGTAAACATGTTCAGTGTGCACTTCTATCACACTCTAAAACGTAGCCTGAAAAGAAGAGATCAGGTTAATAATCATGCACCACAATTGTTCCAGAGACTGGAAAATCTCCAAGTTTGTGGCACTTAGATGCTATCTTGGCTATGGGAGAACCTACATGTCAATGGTTTCATCGAGCAGGACTATACGAGTTGAAGAAGACCGACAGGGAAAGGATTCCAAGAAAGGCAAGCAAGAAATCAACTGTATTTTTAGTTTCCATGAACAGTGTTATTCGGAAACAGAATGATCCTGTCATCAGCTGGTGTGCAATCCTGACTTCCCATCTACCTGATTGAAATTACCTTTGAATTACCTTTAATCTGACTTTATTGGACTTTATCTTCAACTGAATGTGGTGTACCCTTTATATTTTATCTGTGTATTGTGAGCGGCTTGATTTAATCATGTATAGTATTTTCTATGACTGGATAGCATGCAAATAAATGATTTTCATTTACCTCAGTACTTGTCAGACAATAATAAAGTAAACTAAACTAAACAGTGTTTTCCATTGAACCATACCCTTAAATCATTCCTCACCCAAAGCAATAGATTGTGTTATGTCATGAAAGAAACAAAACTTAACTGCTCACTTGGTTAGAATTTGACTTTACCCAATTAAGACAAAACAAATCATCAAGCTTTTGGCTCAGACTTATTTGGAACTTGCCAGCATGGAGTGAAAGTAGGACCAATGACTGCAACAAGACTGTGTGGAAAAGCTTTAGTCTGCCCACAGCTCGAGGATGACCTTGCACAGTGCAAGATCCAAAAAAACCATGAGTGCTTCTCTGGAACTTGAGGAGAGACTTGATAGAAGTATATAAAATTACCAGAGGCGTAGATAGGATAGTCAGACCCTTTTTCCTAGGATGGAATTGGCCAACACTAAAAAGTGTAATTATAAGGAGAGGGGAAAGGTTTCATGGAGGCATGCTTTTTATGCAGATAGTAGTAGCCTGGAACGCTTTGCAATGGATGATGGTGGAGGTAGATGCAACAGTGGTGTTTAAGAGGCTTTTAGATAGGCACATAGAAGTGCAGGGAATAGAGAGATATGGATTATGTACAGGCAGATGAGATCAGTTTAACTTGGCATCATGACCGACACAAACATTGTATGCTAAAGGGCCTGTTCCTGTGTTATATGTTTGTCACTGAAGTGGAAATAACTTTAGTAGGTGCAGATGAAGGAAAGACTTGCATCTTGATCAGAGTCCCTGCAATGAGATCTGTCATGTTTTGATCATTATTCACCGAGTCAAACAGAAGGATTTTAGTAAATCATTAACTTAAAATCGTCTTGTTACTCATTCGTGAAAAGAACTGATTTAAACTCAAAATCAGAGTTTGGAAATGTAGAATCTTTTCCATAAATTTGGGGATTCCAGTGAAATATTGTAGGTTATTTCTATTTACGTGGGACCAGTAAAACGTATTTCCCAAGAATATAATCAGGAGGGATTATTAAGCAGTTAGTTTGGTCTTACGCCTGACTGGTGAAAGGAATAGTTTTGTCCTTCAAATCTATGAAACATTTAAGAATGTTTGAAGGAGGGTGCCGACCCAAAGACTATGTCAGAAGAAGGGTCCCGACCCAAAACATTGCCTGTCCATTCCCTTCCCACATGCTGCCTGTTGGTCCAAAGGGCCTGTTTCCATGCTGTATGAATCTCTGACACTAAATTCAGTTCCATTCAGTTCCATTCAGCCCAGACTTTTTGAAACAAAACTGTCATCCCAAAAACTCGCAAGTCAGACCACAAAAATAATGGAGTACGCAGTTTAAATATTTTCTTCATTTCCAAGAAAGGATATTGAAATCAAACAAAGCAGAGCAGAATAGTGGAATACAAAATAATATTTATTTTGGGGATAAGCAGACCATGCAGCATAAAATTCTTGTGTTGCTAAAGGGTTTGAAGCTACTAAAGAGAACAGCAGCCGTATCAGTTTGAATGGGCATGTAGTAGGCGATAACCTAGAAATCCATCCCTGGTTGGTAATGTTAAATGTGCTGTATATTGGGTTAAAGTGTGTATGCTGTCACTGGCATTCACTCCATTGATAGAATGATTGTAGGATGCATATATAACACGGCAACGTGACTATACAATGTCATTAGCACTACTAAATAGTGATACATTTCTTGGCATCTTTCAAAGCAACAAAATCATGATCATTTTGGTAGAAAGGATAGAACGACCAGTAACAAATGGAATACTGGGCTCTCCTAGAGTCTCCCACTAGTGGAAATATCCTCTCCACATCCAGTCTATCCAGGCCTTTCACTATTCGGTAAGTTGCAATGAGGTTTCCCCCTCATTCTTCTAAACTCCAGTGAGTAAAGGGCCAGAGCCATCAAACGCTCATCATATGCTCTTCACCTCTCTGCAATTACGTGTACACCTCATTAACTTTTGGCATGCTGAAAATAAATGTCAATGGTTTCATCGAGCAGGACTGTAAGAGTTGAAGAAGACCTACAGGGAAAGGATTCCAAGAAAGGCAAGGAAGAAATCAACTGTATTTTTAGTTTCCATGAACAGTGTTATTCGGAAACAGAATGATCCTGTCATCAGCCGGTGTGCAATCCTGATTTCCCATCTACCTGATTGAAAACCTTTGAATTACCTTTAATCTGACTTTATTGGACTTTATCTTCAACTAAATGTGGTGTACCCTTTATATTTTATCTGTGTATTGTGAGCAGCTTGATTTAATCATGTATAGTATTTTCTTTGACTGGATAGCATGCAAATAAATGCTTTTCATTTACCTCGGTACTTGTCAGACAGTAGTAAACTAAACTAAACTGAACAGTGTTTTCCATTGAACCATACCCTTAAATCATTCCTCACCTAAAGCAATAGATTGTGTTATGTCATGAAAAAACAAAACTTAATTGCTCACTTGGTTAGAATTTGACTTTACCCAATTAAGACAAAACAAATCATCAAGCTTTGGGCTCAGACTTATTTGGAATATGGATCATGTACAGGCAGATGAGATCAGTTTAAAGAAGGAACTGCAGATGCTGGAGAATCGAGGGTTACACAAAAAGCTGGAGAAACTCAGCGGGTGCAGCAGCATCTAAAATCAGACTGAAGAAGGGTCTCGACCCGAAACGTCGCCTATCTCCTTCGCTCCTTAGATGCTGCTGCACCCGCTGAGTTTCTCCAGCTTTTTGTGTAACCCCCTGAGATCAGTTTAACTTGGCATCATGACCGACACAAACATTGTATGCTAAAGGGCCTGTTCCTGTGTTATATGTTTGTCACTGAAGTGGAAATGACTTTAGTAGGTGCAGATGAAAGAAAGACTTGCATCTTGATCAGAGTCCCTGCAATGAGATCTGTCATGTTTTGATCATTACTCACTGAGTCAAACAGAAGGATTTTAGTAAATCATTAACTTAAAATCGTCTTGTTACTCATTCGTGAAAAGAGCTGATTTAAACTCAAAATCAGAGTTTGGAAATGTAGAATCTTTTCCATAAATTTGGGGATTCCAGTGAAATATTGTAGGTTATTTCTATTTACGTGGGACCAGTAAAATGTACTTCCCAAGAATATAATCAGGAGGGATTATTAAGCAGTTAGTTTGGTCTTTCACCTGACTGGCGAAAGGAATAGTTTTGTCCTTCAAATCTATGAAACATTTAAGAATGTTTGAAGGAGGGTGCCGACCCAAAGACTATGTCAGAAGAAGGGTCCCGACCCAAAACATTGCCTGTCCATTCCCTTCCCACATGCTGCCTGACCCACTCAGTTCCTCCAGTACTCAGTGTTTGGCTCAAGATTCCAGCACCGCAGATTATTTTGTGTCAGACATTTAAGAAAACAGATGAACAAAAGAGAGACACAAACATTGTCTTTGTGTTATTGAATAGGAGATGCAGAGAACAAGCCAAGTCTGGGCTGATATGAGCACATTTAAGTTTTAAAGTGAGGGGTGAGAGATTTAATAGGAACTTGAGGGCTAAATTTATCACACAGAGGGTGGTGGGTGTATGGAACAAGAGGCTGGAGGAGGTAATTGAGGCAGATACCATTGCAAGGTTTAAGAAACATTTGGACAGGTACATGGATAGGATAGGTTTCGAGGGATATGGGCCAAACGCAGGCAGGTGGGACTAGTGTAGATTGGACATTGGACATGTTGGTCGGCATGGGCAAGTTGGTCCAAAGGGCCTGTTTCCATGCTGTATGAATCTCTGACACTAAATTCAGTTCCATTCAGTTCCATTCAGCCCAGACTTTTTGAAACAAAACTGTCATCCCAAAAACTCGCAAGTCAGACCACAAAAATAATGGAGTACGCAGTTTAAATATTTTCTTCATTTCCAAGAAAGGATATTGAAATCAAACAAAGCAGAGCAGAATAGTGGAATACAAAATAATATTTATTTTGGGGATAAGCAGACCATGCAGCATAAAATTCTTGTGTTGCTAAAGGGTTTGAAGCTACTAAAGAGAACAGCAGCCGTATCAGTTTGAATGGGCATGTAGTAGGCGATAACCTAGAAATCCATCCCTGGTTGGTAATGTTAAATGTGCTGTATATTGGGTTAAAGTGTGTATGCTGTCACTGGCATTCACTCCATTGATAGAATGATTGTAGGATGCATATATAACACAGCAACGTGACTATACAATGTCATTAGCACTACTAACTAGTGATACATTTCTTGGCATCTTTCAAAGCAACAAAATCATGATCATTTTGGTAGAAAGGATAGAACGACCAGTAACAAATGGAACACTGGGCTCTCCTAGACTCTCCCACTAGTGGAAATATCCTCTCCACATCCAGTCTATCCAGGCCTTTCACTATTCGGTAAGTTGCAATGAGGTTTCCCCCTCATTCTTCTAAACTCAGTGAGTAAAGGGCCAGAGCCATCAAACGCTCATCATATGCTCTTCACCTCTCTGCAATTACGTGTACACCTCATTAACTTTTGGCATGCTGAAAATAAATCTCTGCACGTCCCGAGGGAATGTAATATTTTGATTGAAAGTGCTCACTTTAGTCTCCACCGTTCCACCAAATATGCCCACTGAAAGATTTGCCATTGGACATAAATACAGCATTCTTCTACCTAATCCTCCAAACCAATAGCAAAATATTTATTTATTATTTATAAAATATTTTATCATATGTGTAGGAACATTGCATAAATTGCAGCCTGTCTGCACATCAGCACATTTGAAGACATGTGCTGACCAGATATCTTTTCATTTCAATCCTGCAAAATAGAGACTGCATTGTGCACAGACGAGAGGGGCAATCACTGATAGTACCACAGCTAAACAAAGTACAGTCTGTCAAGGCATTGCTGAACTGCTCAGGAATGTGAAATGCTGCTCAACAATGTCACAGGTACTTTCTCCAACCTTAATTTGCACAGAAGGCTTGCTAGTTCTGAAAATAAATCTGTGCACTTCGCCAACAAAAGAGGCAGAGGAATGATTTTCTCTGTGGCTTACCCGATCTCTTTCACTCATGAAATAGGCCTTATACTTTGCAATAAAAGTTAATTCCAAAAATAATCAGGATAAATTAAATTCGGATTTTATTGAGTTTGAGAGAGCTGGCAAATCACTGGTTCTTCACAGGGTAATATGCCTTAATAAATTATTTTACGGTGCAAGCAAGGAATTCTTCATTAATGTTGGCACCGTTTTTCCGTAGGGATCTGACTCTCACAATGCCTTTTGATTATGTGGGGGTTGAGGAGAGTTGTGGGGTTGTGGAGGGTCAAAAAGAAGGATTTGCTGCTGCTTTTGAACTTGTTACCATTTTACCAGCAAATTGTTGGGGCTGGTTTCCACAGGCAGGCCCTCAATGACATTTAAGTGTCAAAGCATGGACTTGTTATGGTTTTAACCCCTGGTCATGTTAGTTGGCACAATACAAAGGCACCTCACATTGAGCTAAGTGGAAGTTTACATCTATATTTCAAATATGCTCTTGGTCATGGTCAGATGGAAAATAGCATTTAAACTTGAATCAAGAACCAGAGGCCAAATCCCTCTAAATCTATCCTAACCATGTACATGTCTAAATGTTTCTTAAACAATTCAATAGTACCTGCCTTAACTACCTCCTCTGGCAGCTCATTGCATACACCCACCACCCTTTGTGTAAAAAAGTTTATTTCTTAAAAAGGTTCCCATTAAATCTATCCCCCCCTCACTGTAAACCCATGTCCTCTGGTTCTTGATTTGCCTACTCTGGGCAAGAGACTGTCCGCTTCCACTTATGATTTTGTACACCTCAATTAGATCACCTCTCATCCACATGTGCTCCAAGGATAGAGTCCTAGCCTGCTCAACCTCTCCCTAGAGCTCAAGCCCTTGAGTCCTGGCAACATCCTCATAAATCCTCATAACCTCCTATAACTGGGTGCCCAAAATTGAACACAATACTCTAAATACGGCCTCACCAACTTCTATATAACAGCGACATGACCTCCCAACTTCTATACTCAATAATAGACACAAAATGCTGGAGTAACTCAGCAGGACAGGCAACATCTCTGGAGAGAAGGAATGGGTAATGTTTTGGGTCGAGACCCTTTTTCAGACTGAAGACTATACTCAATACTCTGACTGATGAAGGCCAATGTACCAATAGCCTTTTTGACCACCCTATCTACCTGTAACGGCACTTTCAAGGAAAGTGCAACTTACATTTTCAAGGCTTGATTTGGACTCTAGAGGTTATCAGAATTGGTAGCCAAGGTTAGTGTAGTGTGGTCAAGTTTAAATGCTGTTTTCCATCTGACCATGACCAAGAGCATATTTGAAATACAGGTGTAAACTCCCACTTAGCTCAATGCTAGGTGCCTTTGCAATGTGCCAACTAACATGGCCAGGGGTAAAAACCATAACAAATCCATACTTTGACTCTTAAATCGTTGAGGGCCTGCCTGTGGAAACCAGCCCCAATGATTTGCAGGCACAATGGTAACAAGTTCAAAAGCAGAAGTAAATCATTCTTTTTGACTCTCCACAACCCCCACATAGTCCAAAGGTACTGTTAGAGTCAGACCCCTATGGCAAAATGGTGGTAACATTAGTGAAGATTTCATTGATTGTACAGTAAAATAATTTATTAAGGCCTATTACCCCATCAAGAATCAATGATTTGCCAGCCAGCTCTCACAAACTCAATAAAACCCTAATTTCATTTATCGTCATTATTATTGGAATAAACTTTTATTGCAATGTATAACAAGGCCTATTTTTGTTGGCGCTTGCACTTGTACCAGTGTGCTGAATAATCTCATTCCAGCATGCTCCCAAACCAATGGCAGCGTGGCATTCTTGGCTTCTAATGCCAACTCATTCCCTATCCACTTAGCCCTCATCCACACCCACAATCCCAGGATTAACAGCACATCCGAAATAAGAGGCATAATTCAAAGTTGAGGTGCCTGATATCTCAGCTCAATAACTTGACCAGTTGCTCTCTGAGAAATTAATCTTTGTTCCTCTGCAGGGAATAGCTTTTCCATCTATGCTCGTCTGTGGATCTTGGCTGCAATTTAACAATGTGGTAAATGAAGGAACATTTTCCTACCATACAACAGTGTTTTGTACTTCAAAAATATTTCATTGCTGTAGACTTATTGGGGACCCCCAGAAGTTGTAAAAAGTAAAATGTATATACATATTGATTTAAAGCTACTGACATTGCTCAAGGCCTAGAGATCTAAAAATTTCCCCTCTTTTTGTATAGTTGCTGTCAGAGCCTGTACATTACTTGTTTGTGGATTGATTGACCCAAATTAAAGAAGCATGGTTTTATTCAACTTTCAAAGCAAACAAACAATTCCACTCCTGCGTAGGAAGGAACTGCAGATGCTGGCATACACCGAAGATAGACACAAAATGCTGGAGTAATTCAGCGGGCCAGGCAGCATCTCCTGAGAAAAGTAGTAGGTGACGTTTTAGGTCGAAACCCTTCTTCAGACTGAAAGTAGAGGTTTGGGGAGGGTGCTGGGGCACGGGGAAGAATGAACTGGAGGCGATAAAAGGCCAGAACAAATTAGGGCTGGCAACAGATGACCTCAGAAAGGGTGGAGCCCCTGATGTCCCAATGTTGGCTGGTGAATGTGTGAAAACAAGAGGGGTACAAGGATGTGACTAGTGGAACAGGTAGGATGACTAGGGTGGGGAATGGAGGGAATAGAGGGATTGTAGGAGTAATAGAGTCATAGAGTTATACAGTGTGGAAACAGGGCCAACCTGCCCACACTGGCCATCAAGTCCCAGCTACACTAGTCCCACCTGCCTGCGCTTGGTTCATATCCCCCCAAACCTGTCCTATCTGTGTACCTGTCTAATTGTTTCGTAAATGATGGGATAGTCCCAGCCTCAACTACCTCCTCTAGCAGCTTGTTCCATACACCCACCACCCTTTGTGTGAAAAAGTTACCCCTCAGATTCCTATTAAATCCTTTCCCCTTCACCTTGAACCTATGTCCTCTGGTCCTCGACTCCCCTACTCTGGGCAAGAGACTCTGTACATCTACCCGATCTATTCCTCTCATGATTTTGTACACCTCTATAAGATCATGACCCTCCTGCGCTCCAAGGAATGGAGACCCAACCTACTCAACCTCTCCCTATAGCTCACACCCTCTTGTCCTGGCAACATCCTCATAAATCTTTTCTGAGTTGTTTCCATCTTTTCCATAACATGGTGCCCAGAACTTGAGTTACTTGAAATTAGAGAAAACAATGTCATACCATTGGGTTGTAATCTGCCCAAGCGAAACATGAAGTGCTGATTCTCCAATATGTGTGGCCTCACCTTGACAGTGGTGCCCAGCTGCTGATTCTGGCTACTTAACAAATTTGTATTATGTTTTCATCATCATAGATGATGTAAATAGTTGAAGAATAAATGAATACTTCTCGTTGTTAAGGGATCAGTTATTCCATTGTGAGCACTGAATAATCCCATAAACTGTAGGTAATCATGGAGTACAATAGAACTTCTTAAAACCAAGCAGATAGACCCATGGATTTTGAGCTCTCTCGGCATAATACCTGATAAAGTTGCTGCATAACTTTAACCCCATCCTCATCATTTTCCTAACCTTAGTGAACTAATATGAATATTGGAACATACGAAATAGGAACAGGAGTAGAATTACCCCTACATTCCTTTCAGGTGAGGTGGAGGTTTACTTGCACCTCCTCCAACCTCATCTACTGTAGCCAGTGTTCCTGGTGTGGGTTCCTATATGTTGGCGAGACCAAGCGTAGACTTGGTGATTGTTTCACCGAACACATACGTTCAGTCCACCTTGGCCTATGCAATCTCGCGATTGCCAAACATTTTGACTCCCCTTCCCATCCCCATACAAACTCTTCTGTCCTGGACACAAACGCAACTGCCTCATAGCGCCAGAAACCTGGGCTCGTTCTGAAAATAAATCTGTGCACTTCGCCAACATTCCTGACCTCGCGTGCTGTCCATGTAGAGTTTGCACTTTCTCCCTGTGACTGCATGGGTTTCCCCTGGATGCTCCGGTTTCCTCCCACATCCCAAGGTTGTGTGGGGTTTTAGGTTAATTGGCCTCTCTGAATTACCTCAAATGTGTAGGGAGTGAATGTGAAAGTGCGAGAACGTAGAACTAGGAATAGGTGATCAATGGTTGGTGTGGACCTAGTGGGGCGAAGGTCCACTTTCGATTATCTTTCAATCAAAAACTTCAGTTCTACATCTTCTAGCGGCTGCAGACCTAACAAAGTTATCTCAAAATCCTTATCACAAACTTCTTCAATACGTTCCAGGTAAATGACAATGCAGTGACACACACAGCTCCAAAAGGCAGATGTCAGGTCCAGAGAATCGAAGTAAAAAAAGTACACCCAAACTTTTTTGTCCTTGTGACTCTTGAGGCACACAGCAAGGTGCTTCCTGGACCAAATTCTAAATGTCTGATTATTTTTCCATTGATTTGTAAATAACTTACACTGTTGGAAAGATAGCTTTGAGTTAACATCTTTCTGTGTGCGAGGGGATGCAATAATGATATCCTGTTCCAAACTAAAAGGGGGACTGACCAGGGTGAGACTTCACCAGCATAATCAAGGATCAGTCTCACCCCGGTTACTCCCTCTTCTCCCATCAGGCAAGACATACGGAAGTGTGAAAACGCATGCCTCCAGATTCAGGGACAATTTCTTCTCAGCTGTTGTTAGGCAACTGAACCATCCTATGAACAACCAGAGATTGGCCCTGAACGATTATCTACCTCATTAGAGGCCCTTGGTCTATCTTTAATTAGACTTTACTTGACTTTATCTTGCACTAAACGTTATTCCCTTTATCCTGTATCTGTACACTGTAGGTGGCTCAATTGAAATCATGTATTGTATTTCCAGTGATTGGTTGGCACACAACAAAAGCTTTTCATTGTACTGTACACGTGACAATAAACTAAACTAAACCTCCAGGTTCCTGGAACATAATAGGATGAATCAGTAAACTAAAAAATGCAAATAGATTTATTACCTAGAATCATGTGACCTGTAATCAATAGTGCTGACACCTGATTGCTCTGCATGCATTGTCATCTAAAGGGCATCTAAAATCAACAGTAAATTCCAGTTGCTTCAAACATTAAGAAGTCATCTTTTTTAAGGCTCTGCTGATTCCTTGAGGCACTATGTTTAAGAACTGCAGATGCTGGAAAAATCAAAGGTAGCTGGAGAAACTCAGCTGATGAAGGAATGGGTGACATTTCGGGTTCAGACCCTTCTTCAGACTGAGGCACTATGTATGTTAGCATGATCCAAAGAAGGGTCCTGACCAAAATGTCACCCAAATACATTCTCCAGAGATGCTGCCTGACCTGCTGCATTACTCCAGTGCTTTGTGTCTTTTTTTGTAAACCACCATCTGCAGTTCCTTGTGTCTATTCTCTGATGAATGCCAGTACATGTCCATTCTGATTAAAGAGTGCTTGAAAGATCTTTCTTGAGAACGGCAAGATGTTTGCAAGAGACTGCAACTTTGCAGTTTTCCACTTTTTCACTCATCTCATCAGTCATCCTCAATAGGCAACATTTCCAAGTCCTCTCCCTGGCTATTTACAAAGACAGATTGTTTTGGAAATAACATTTTACAGCCCAATTGTAACTACTAGGCCAAGAATGTTGCACATTTGTACCTTATTTATTACCTGCTCTAAAAAGCACTTATGATGTACTTTGGAGAGATCAGCGATACAAAGATTAAGATTCCATGTGGTATCACAGAAGACTTGCATTTGCAATGTATAACTAAGCCTCTCAGAAAATAGATCACATAAATAGATGACAAAACTACAAAAACAACCTCATTAATCTGCTTTCTTCTTGTTATTTTATCAGCCAGATGAGTAATCTGGCTTCATCAGAAGGTGTTACCAAGCTGTGCTGAATGTATCTGTCCTACCTCAATAAAAATTCTCAGACAGCTACAAATGCTATCCAAAAGTATGGTTGCATTGGATCAGAATTATCAATGGCAATCATCAGTAATCCCAAGTCTTCAACCTATTCACTCTATCATAGATACAATATACATTTAGCTCAGGGACAAAGGAGAAGAACTTCATTTATCTTCAGTGGTCTGGTCATGAACCTCTTGCATTTGTGAGATAAAAGGGTCTCCCGACGTCATTTATTGTTTGTAAAAGCAGATTTATTTCGATCATTTTGAAAATGATTTATGGCCTTCATCTTCACACCTTCTTTAACATTTGTTACGCTTGATTTTTAATCAAAGATTCCAGGCCAATTATTTTGCTTCACTCAAAATACAACATTATAATTTCCAACAGTATATGGGCATAATATTAACATTCTGTATTTTAAGCATGTGACATTATTAACTTCGATTGGAAAAGTTCTTTCATATTTATATGAAGAAATGCACAGCATCCAAAGTCAATATCAGTGAAGATCACCAATTGCAATGTGTTTGTATTAAACCTTTGACCACTGGATGATTTTATTCAGACTTCACTACTAATAAATAAGTTCATAAAAACTCAGAGAAGACTTAAAGAAACAAAAGAAGGCACACTAATTGATCAATCATTAGCCCAGTGAGGATATATACAACACAGTTTTGACAAATTAAAAAAAAATCTGACCAGAATAATCAAAGGATAAAATAATCAGTTGGTTCTGTTTATGTTAATCAATTACCTGCAGGAAGGAACTAAGTGCAAGTTTGCTCATATTATGAAGGGCCTGGAGTGATGAGGACATTGCGATTCAGCAACGTTTAGTTTAGTTTAGTTTAGTTTAGAGATACAGCGTGGAAGCAAACCCTTCGTCCCACCGAGTCTGCCCCGACCAACCATCACCCATATACTAGTTCTATCCGACACAATGGGGGCAACTTACAGAAGCCAATTAACCTACAAACCTGCATGTCGTTGAAGTGTGGGAGGAAACCAAATCACCCAGAGAAAGCCCACGCGGTCACAGGGAGAACGTGCAAACTCTGCACAGACTGCAGCCGTAATCAGGATCAAACCCGATGGCTCTGGGGCTGTAAGGCAGCTGCTCTCTGCTGCACCAATGTGCCACCCTAGATTTCTGATGAGGATGTTATGGATCAGAGAATAGAGAAACTGGGGTGGCACAGTGATCTTACAGTTCCAGAGTTCCTGCCTTACAGTGCCAAAGATCTGGGTTGATCCCGACTATGGGTGTTGTCAGTATGGAGTTTGTATGTTCTCCCTGCGACCACGTCGGTTTTTCATAGGAGCTCAGGTTGACTCCCACACACCAAAGACGTACAGGTTTGTAAATACATTGACTTTGGTAAAAATTATAAATTGTCCCTAGTGTATAGTCTGTGCTTGTGTAACAGGGATCGCTGGTCTGCACAGACTCAGTAGGCCAAGGGGCCTGTTTCCTGCTGTATCTCTAAGACTAAGACTCAATATTTCATATTAAAATTCATCATACAAAGAGTCTTAAAATTACATTCTGGTCTATTCATGCAATTGCCAGCCGTTTGATTCAGATGCAATTGAATTCAGATACAGATGAGAGTGTTTTTGTGCCACAATCTAGACAGCTCCTCAGTTTCCAGCTACAATACTTTTACAAGACTTTTCTGATCCCAGTAAAGGAAAAAAAAACTCTTGGAAATGCTTTTGGAGCCAAACAGGGGATTTTCTGGACAGAATACATGGTAATGCTGAATCACGTGGATAAAGGAAACATTCTTGACATAACAACAGAATGAACATTCTGAACACCCTTGGAGCGACATTCCCAGAAAACCCAAATTCCCGGTATCCATTCCATTTTTAGTCCTTCCAACATATTTGCATCTGTCATGGAAAAGCCTTAAATAATGTCAAGGAGAACATATGATTAAGTAGCACATAGCAAGTCATTCCACAAACTGAACTTTATGTTTTTGCTGTTGATTGCCACACTCCCGAGACCATTATGACAGCCGCTAATTTTGGTTTTTAACATATTCCTGTGGTTGCATGTGCAATAAAGTACCACGTTCTGAGAAGCTACAACCATTTTTTGACCAACAGTATGCTGTGGTTGGCAGTGAAGCAACAGTATGTCCAACTCAAGCCAGCCGACAATTATAAACCCCCCCCCCAGTAATAACATATATAGCCACAACATCTGTGTTCCATCTGTATATGCGTGCAACTGATTAATTAATTTGCATCTTTGCTGTCAGAAAGAAAAAGGTGAGAAGGGGAAAATTAAGCAAATTCCAGATCCTTTAAAACCAGCCAAAGGTTATTGCAGATAAATGAAAGATGCTATCAAATGGGAGGCACAGTCGTACCAGTTGGTAGAGCTGCTGCCTCACAGCATTAGAGACCTGGGTTCGAAACTGACCTCGGGCGCTGTGTGTGTGGATTCTCCCTGTGACCGCATGGGTTTCCTCCGGATGCTCCAGTTTCATCCCACATCCCAAGGACTTGCAGGCTTGTAAGTTAACTGCCCCTAGTAAATTACTTCCGCAAATTGCAAGTGTGTAGAAAATGGATGAGAAAGTGGGATACCAGAACCAGTGTAAATGGGTGATAGTCAGCATGGACTCGTTGCACTGACGGGCCTGTTCCTATGCTGTATCTCTAATTGGTTTATTTTACAGATACAGTGTGGAAACAGGCCCTTTGGTTCACCAAGTCTGCACCTATCAGCAATCCCTGCACATTAACAATACCCAACACGCACTAAGGATAATTTTACATTCATACCAAGCCAATTAACCTATAAACCTCTAGATCTTTGGAGTATGGGAGGAAACCAAAGATCTCAGAGATAACCCCACTGTATCTCTAAGAATTGTCAGAACTGAAGGAGGAGGAGGACACAAATGCAGGCTCAGACACAGGGCAGATCTGTATTCAGAGTTTAATCGGTCCAAGTCGGTACACAGAAGCAACAGTACAATCTAGGAGCAGGCAAAAACAGTGGTCAAAAAACAGGCAATGGTCGAGCTCACAATGTCACAATATTTCTAGAGCTGGAACGAGGTGATACCAAGTAGCATACACAACAAACTGGCAATGAGAACCAAAACACAAAGGGCTTAAATACAAACTTAACAGGGGATAACGAGACACAGGTGACACACATCTGGGTGGGGCCAACAATCACATGAGGGTAAACAACCTGACAGAAAATGGGACCTGAAACAAGAGGAGATGTGAGACACCAAAAAAAGACAAGAATGCAAACTCAAATACTAAAAACCAATAAGAACAGAAACTAGATCAAACGCGAGACCTGACAAGAATAAGACTAAGTCCATATAGTGAAACTGTTATAGAGTTCTTGTAGTGTTATACATGATCTTATAGTGTTATATATGATATTATAGTGTTGTACACGATCTTATAGTGTTTTGTACGATCTTAAAGTGTTATATATGATCTTACGGTGTTAAGATCTTATAGAGGTGTACAAAATCAAGAGAGGAATAGATCAGGTAAACGCCCAGAGTAGGGGAATCGAGGACCAGTGGATTTAGGTTTAAGGTGAGGGGGAAAGATATAATGGGATCCTGAAGGGTGGTCAAGGGTGGTCGGTGTATGGAACAAGATGCCAGAGGAGGTAGCTGGGGCAGGTACTATCACAATGCTTAAGAAACATTTAGACAGGTACATGGATAGGGTAGATTTAGAGAGATATGGGCCAAAGGCAGGCAGTGGGACTAGTATAAATGGGGCATGTTGTTTGACATGGGCAATTAGGGCCTAAGGGGCTGTTTCCACGCTGTATGGCTATATGACTCTCACTCTCTCTTCCACTATATATATATATCGAGTATATCGATATATAATATCGAGTACATGATATAATGAAGTCATGTGTTCTAAAAATCAGGATCACATACAGAATGAGGAGCTTGCAGATGCCAAATTTTAGTTTGAACCTTTAAAAGAGAACTACGGAACAAAGTGCAGTCTCTGGAACACCATAAAAACACCATCTGGAACAGCATAAGAGAAGAAACAAGGAACTGCAGATGCTAGTTTACAAAAAGAATCAAAGTACTGGAGTAACTCAACAGGTCAGGCAGTGTCACTGGAGATCATGGATAGGTGATGTTTCCGGTCTGGACCCTAAGAGAGTGATACAGTGTGGAAACAGAACCGTCAGCCAAATTTGCCCACACCGGCCAACATGTCCCATCTACACTAGTCTCACCTGCCTGTGTTTGGCCCATATCCCTCAAAAACTTGCATATCCATGTCGCCTTATTGTTTAGAGTTGCTGCCTGACCAGCACAGTGTCTTTAAGAGGAGTTGAATAAGGATTCTATGATGAAATTTAGATTCCAATTCTATGTTAAAGTGGTCAAAGCCAAACAAACAAAACATACAGGATGCAGGCGAAAATGCTTTACAACTGAAGTGATTTTCCAATTGCCTAAGATGAATGCGATAAAAATAAACATTGGCTCAGACAAACAACATATAAACAGCATCCATTTCACTTATCACAGCTCTTCATTTTAAAGATCTTCCAAGAGGAGTTTCATTTTACAAATTGGCACAGTGAAGACTTGCTTCATGATAATAAGTTTTCATTTATGCCAACACCCAGCTGTAATATACTACATATACATGGTATATAATATAATATACATGAATTATATTTTTATCATCATGAATCAACAATAAAAACACACACACAACTTTTTTCCTTATCATGACTTTTACTATGTTTCTTTATGCACTGACTAAGTCTGCCAGCTTATGTATGCACTGTCAGTGGTACCACCTTTCATAATGAGAGCACATGTATTGTTGTATGTACTGACTCACGTATTAAATCTCAGTGAACGCTCATAGGCACCTACTTTTGTACTGGGAGTGTGTGTAGTCTCAGTGGCAACATCTTCTAACCTGAGAGGGTGTATTCTGTCGAAAGTGCCATTTTTTGTTTTTGATCATGTGCGTTGCTGGAGGTACCACCTGTTTCACAGAGTCATATTGTCGTACAGTGTGGAAGCCGGCCCTTTGGCCCAACTTCCTCACACCAACCAACATACCCCATCTACACGAGTCTGCATTTGGCCCAAATCCTTCTAAACCTATCTTATCCATGTACCTGTCTAAATGTCTTTTAAACATCATGATAGTACCAGCCTCACTACCTCCGCTGGAAGCTCGTTCCATTTACCCACCACTGGTTAGAAAACTTGCCCTTCTGGTTCCTATTAAATCTTTCCCCCCTCACCTTAAACCTATGTGCTCTGGCTCTTGATTCCTCTACTCTGGGTAAAAGACTCTATGCATTCACCCTATCTATTCTTCTCATCTTGGACATCTCTATAAGACCACCCATCTCCCAACACTCCAAGGAGTAAAGTCCTAGCCTGCCCAACCTCTCCCTGTAGCTCAGGCCCTCGAGTGCTGGAAACATCCTCATAAGTCTTGTCTGCACCCTTTCCAGCTTAACATCTTTCCTGTAACAGGGTGACCAAATACTGAACACGATACTCCAAATGTCAGTCACCAATATCTTTCACAATGGTATCAAAACTTTCTAACTTCTATAGTAATAGGGTGACCACATCTGAACAGTTTACTCCAAAATGTGGCCTCACAAACATCTTGTACAACTGTAACGTGACCTTTCAACTTCTAAAGTCATAGAACCTTTTACACTAATAGTGTACGGACCACCAGTGACACTCTATTTCACACAGAGAGGGTGTGCATTGCATTGGACCATTTTCATGCCGTGAAAACCAACAATCTTTGGTTATGAGAGGCGTGCACTCTCTGTACACCTTCATACTGAGTGCATGCGTACTGTCAGAGCTACTGTCTTTCAGCTTGTGACATTAAATCAAGATCTTGTTCATCTCTCAAAAGAATCTGCATTACCCCATAACACTAACTGAAATTAGTGCATGTTAGTTTTCCCGTAGGCCAGATGTACAGATGGATTTCTCAACTGCATTGTTAAAATCTGACAGATTATCCAGTTGACATGAGCAAATAGGACACCATTTTTCATACTTCACAACATTACTAAACTATTTAAGTTTTATTCATAGCACTATTTGATGTCCCAGTGTACTTTCACTTGATTTCAGACGCAACTCTCAAAATATGAAGAAACTATGGCATTTAAGAGACTTAAGAGAGGCACATGAATGTGCAGAGAATGGTGGGATATGGACATGGATTATGTGCAGGCAGATAAGGGTTGGTCTTGGTATTATGTTCAGCAAATACGTTGTGGACCGAAGGGCCTGTTCCTGCGCTGCACTGGACTGTTCCGTGTTCTGTGCTAAATATCACTTTTGTTCAGATTCATAGAATGATGCAATTGAGTGGAGATACTATGGTTAACCTTGCCCATGCTGACTGTTCAACAGAGTTTTTCCAATTTGTCTCACTCCCAAATCTGTCCCCACAGCCCTATAAAATACTTGTCTGTGAGTACTTATCCAATTTATCTTTGAAAGTAACCATAATGTTCCATTATGTTCTTAGCCAGTACATTTTTGCACATAGTAAATGCTGTGAATTTCTCTTTCTTTGTCATTCTGGCTTATTTTCCCCAAAACTCAGGACCTCTGGCTTTTGCCCATTTTGCTACTGGAGATAATATCCTCATCTTTACAGACTCGTCTATAAATCATAACGGACCAGAAGATGCACCCTGCTGTGGTATAGCACTGACCCTGGCCTTACTTTGTGTGAAGTGTTCCGCCTCAGAAGTTCAATCACCAGCGAGGTGTGAGGTAGTATTTGGGGGAGAATGAGACATGCGATGAAACTGGCACAAGTGTTTTCATTCTGCCCACTACCACCACCGCCGTTGCAGAGAATGGACAGCCCAGGGGAATGTAACTTGAAAGACGGTGTAAGGAACTGTGAGTGTGGACTGGAGGATTAGGCTGAGGTCATGGTGGAAGAAAGAGGACAATGGGGAGGGGTGAGAGGAAACATGAGGGGAGAGAGAGAGGGAAGGAGGATAGAGAGAGAAACGGAAGAAGTGGGGGGAGTTGGAGAGGGGGAGAGGGGGAGAGGGGGAGAGGGGGAGAAGGGGACAGGGGGAGAGATATGCGGGAGGTGAAGAGAAAGAGGGAGAGGTGGAGAGAGAGATAGAACGGGGTGGAGATGGAGAGAGGCAATGGGGAGGTGGTGACAGACAGGCAGGGAGAAGCAGAGGCAGAGATAGAGAGGATAGGGATAGGGAGAGGCAAGAAAGAGGGGAAAATGAGCGAGAGAGGGGTTAGTCATCAGATATATCTGACAATGCCCAGGAGATTTATCTAACTTCATATGCCTTAGGACATCCTCAGCTGTAATAGGAACTATCCTCAAGACATCTCCGTTAATTTATTTTTCCCCATGGTGAAAACAGAAGAGAAATATTCGTTGAGAACCTTACCCATCTTTAGCGGTTCCACACCGAGGTGACCACTATCATTTCTGAGGGGCTATATTCTCTCTCTACATGTATCCCCTGCCTCCTTTTTCCTGAACAGAACCTCAATTTCTCTTGTCCTCCATGCTTCCTTACTCCCACCTACCTTGCCCTTCACTCTCACAGGAACATGTTTGCCCTGAACTTTTGTCATCACACTTTTAAAAGCATTCCACTTTCCGGATCTCCCTCAGCCTGCAAACAACGTACTCCAATCAATCTTAGAAAGTTCCTGTCTATTACCATCAAAGCGCTCAGTTCACAATTTTAACTTGTGGGCCTGCTGGACTTGATCCACAACTATTATAAAACTAATAGAACAGCGGTAAAGGCTTGCCCACAGACACGACAGTCAGTCACTTGCCCTTCCCAATTTCCAAATCATTTTTCTGTGTCGTCCTTTGTTTGCGTTGCCTTAAATCTGCATTATCAAAACCTAATGTAATTAATATATATTTCAGTGGTAACCAGTTTATTACTTATTATCTCTAACCTCAATAATAAATGCTTTATTTATTATTTCCAGCTACAGGGGAAGAAGGTAAATTGAACTGAATTAAATCATGAAAACATTTGTCCTAATTTCCTAAATATAGTGTAAAGGGCCTGTCCCACCAGCATGCAACTCTATGCGATTAGCGCGACCTAACGTGGTCGCTTGAGCCGTCCGGCGTCGTGGGGCCGGTCCCATTTCGATCGCCGAAGCCGTGCGGAATTGTGCGGAGTTCGTCCCGAGTTCGACCCAACACCGCGCGGGGCTCCGAAAAACCGACTATGTCCAAAAACTCCGCACGGCAACGGCTTGTCGGCTCGCAGTCGCCTCGACATTTACACACCGTCCGGACATCGTGCCTCCGTGAACCTATTTGTAAGTGCCTCCGTGACCCTCTATGTGTGTGGCTCCGTGGCCCTGTGTGTGTGTGTGCCTCGGTGCCCCTCTCTGTGTGCCCCTCTAAGTCCTGGCGAACTTACCTTGGACTTGCTCCAAGTTCGCCTCACTTTGCGCCGCGTTGCGCCACTCACCCAACCTCCACGCGGCCCCTACTGCCGGTTTGGTTGCGCTTGCCGCATGCAGGCGCATGCTGGTGGGAACGGCCCTGTACAGGGGATCACCCGACCTCCGCGCGGCCCCCGCTGCCGGTTTGATCGCGTTCATCGCATAGAGTTGCATGCTGGTGGGACAGGCCCTTAAGTTGTTAACATTGTTGTCTCATGGAGCAGGCCACCTCCTGAGAAGGCGGACAGGAGAGAGGGTCAAGAACTCAATCTTTTTTTTTACATACTCTGCATGCCTGAGTTTTCAGTCATACAGGGACAAAGATAATGTGCAAGGGTATTGTGACCGAGTAATTTATTGCACCAGCTATGACCCTACCGAGAATTAACAAGCTTGTTAATAAACAGTTTCTGCCAAACTCACTGGTCCTAACCAGAACGCCTTTCCAAATCCAACATTCCAGAATGCAGTTTACAAGCTATTTATGTAAATTAATTATCCATTCAGAGCTCCGCCAACTGACAAGTTTTACAAGTAACTACGGGATATTCTTGTCCATTAAAAATAGTAACTGGAAGTGTCGACAGTCCAGTCATAGTTAAGTCCCTAATGGGTAAGACGTAGTTATTCCAATTATAAAGCCATGATTATACTTTCACTGCATCTGCAGGGACGCTGCTTATGGATCCGTAGATCAGCTGAATTATAACTCCTTCTACAACCTGTATGGAAAATAGCACAAGGTAAAATTTAGTAGATCGTAGTGGAATAGCTATCTCATTATATCTCGTATTTTCTTTTAGCATAGAAGGAATTTACTTGGACCATTATACCTATGCCAGCCAAAGTTCTGTACGCCCTCTAATTTCTTTGCAATATATTCTCTCTCATAGGGATATCACCTCCATCCTGATTTTCTGAACATTCAAGTAATCTAGGGGTAATTTACAGCAGCAAATTAATTTCGTAAGTTATAGGAGCAGAATCAAACCATTTGGCCCAACAAGTCTACTCTGCCATTCAATAATGGCTGATCTATCATTCACTCTCAACCACACTTTCTTGCCTTCTCCCCATAACCTCTGACACTCATACTACTCAAGAACCTGTCAATTTCTGCCTTAAAAATATCCATTGACTTGGTCTCCACAGCCATCATTGAATTCCACAGACTCACCACCCTACCAACTACTTAATCTACCAACCAGCACATCTTTGGGGTGTGGGAAGAAACTAGAGAATGTCTAAGTTTGAAGACAGGTCCTGACTTCTGTATGTCTTGAATAATTAAAGGTCTAGATAGAGTGGACTTGGAGAGATTGTTTCCAGTAATGGGAGAGTCTAGAACTATCTGGCACAGCCTCAGAATGAAAGGACGTAACTTTAGAATGGAGACAAGGAGGAATTCCATTAGCCAGAGGGAGATAATCTGTGGAATTAATTGTCACAGACAGCTATGGAGGCCACACCATTGGGTATTTTAAAGTGGACATTGATAGGTTCTTAGTAAGGGCAGCAAAGATTATGGGGAAAAGGCAGAAGAATGGGGTTGAGATTGAAAAATCAATCAGCCATGATTGAATGGTGGAGTAGACGCAATCTAGTATAGTCAATCTACAGGCCGAATGGCCTAATTCTGCTCATATAGTCTTACAGTCTCTCAGTTTCTCACCACACATACTGCTTGACTTGCTGAGTTCCTCCAACACTTTCATTTTTGCTCAGTAACACAAGCCCCTGAGGAAGCCAACAAAGGGACAGGGAGAAGGAGTACAAAAACCGCCACAGGTCGAGATATAACCCAGGTTGCAGGAGCTGAGGCATTCACACAAACTGTTGCATTGTTGTGCTGCCCTATCATATATTTCTCAAATCTTAACTACTTTAGATCCAGTAGTACAACCCATTAATCATATTTTTTGGGCCATTATGATAAATTCCCCTGGCTTTGGTAATTTAGGTTGCAATATTTTCTGTTCGGCCTATGGCTGGTGTAATGACTTTAGAAATTAGAGATACAGCATGTAAGCAGGGCAATTGGCCCACCAAGTCCACGCCGACTAGCAATCACCCCGTATACTATCATTATCCTACACACTAGGAACAATTTACAATTTTCACCAAATCAAATTAATCTACAAACCTGTATGTCTTGGGAAACCGGAGCACCTGGAGAAAACCCACGTGGTCACAGGGAGAATGTATAAACTGCATACAGACAGCAGCTGTAGTCGAGATCTCTGGCGCTGGGAGGCAGCAAGCCTACCGCCGCGCCACTGTTCCACCTTCGAATGGATACGGCCAAACAGTAACAAAATGCACTGTATCACATTGAGCAGATTTCTGCCGACAATTTCAATCAGTCATCAAAACCGAAGTCGGTCTAAGAATCCCACGTGCAAAATGCCAACTCTCCACTCTGATCCAACAATAGGGCGGCACGGTGGCGCAGCAGTAGATTTGTTGCCTTACAGCGCCGGACACCCGGGTTCGATCCGGATTACTCATCTGTATGAAGTTTGTACGTTCTCCCCGTGGGTTTTCTCTGAGATTTGCGATTTCCTCCCACACTCCAAAGACATACAGGTATGAAGGTAAATTGGCTTGGTATAAATGTAAATTGTCCCTAGTGGGTGTACGATAGTGTTAATGTGTGGAGATCGCTGGTCAATGCGGACTCGGTGGGCATTATATTTGGGCATTGATCTCTGCAAACCAGTGCCAGTGCCAGATCAAAGCTGACAAAGATTCTGAGGGTCTGTGTATTTCAGTGATCAAGGTGGAGCAATGACATTGAAAGCAAAAATATGTTTTTAAAATTGACCGTGCTTTACTTTAGATGTAATTTGTTCAGTGTTTATGACTTTGCTATGGTTGCTTTTAAAAGCTTGGAATTAAATTTGAAATTTCTTAATTGCTGATTTTAATGTTAATAATACTTAAATATCAGAGCCATTTAATAAAATTACTGATAATGTTTACAGCTGACAGCAAAGACCATGTCACAGAAACAAGATACCAACATTCTTGGACTCAATTTTCCCGTTAATTGGCTTCCACTTAGTGACAGCAACTTTCTCTGTAATTTTGTGCTGCCCCTGAACTCCACCATGATAAGAGCTGATAAACAGAAGCTGCACTTATTTAAGAAAGAGTTGTGCAAATGTTTGCTTGTCCTGATTAGCTCACGTTCCAGTCAAGCCAACAATGACTAAAGAAACTCGTGACTGGGGTAGCCCGGGCCTTTAACTGCTGAACAAGAGAATATAGTTCAAATTTAACTCGCAGGAAACCTGCAGTCTCCCACAGTGTGATAAACGCAATGCCTCTGACGTTTGACTCAGTGGGAGATTATATAAGCCTTTCCGACTGGTTAGTGCTATAAGTGTCTTCCAGCGACAAAAAGAACACTGCTCAAATTGTTATAATATAATTAATTAACCATTATCCCTACTCTCCAGAAACATCAGTGAGCTTGCATTGCATTCCTACAAATGTTGATGCTGATGGACATTCAATATCTGAAACTAATTATATTTAAAACTCCTCTCTTACAAACTAAAGTAGGAACAAGGACTACAAGTCAATCAGCTTTCTCGGCCTCTTCATTCACTGACCATAAGTGGCTGTTGTTTTACAATGTGTTTGCAGGATCTGGGCATCACTGACAAAGCCTTTTATTGACCACCTTTTATTGGCAGTCTCTCCCCACCTATTCTAGAGGACCAGAGTCATAATCATATTGCATGGAAATAGGCCCAACGTGTCCATGCCACCCTAGATGCCCCATCTACATTAGTCTCACCTGCCGGCGTTGGGCCCATATCCTTCTAAACCTTTTCTATCCACGCACTGTACCTATCCAATTGTCTTTTAAATCTTGTGATAGTACCAGCCTCAACTACTTCCTCTGAAATCTTGGTGCATATACCACCCTATGTGTGAAAAAGTTGCCCCTCAGGTTCCTATTAAATCTTTACCCCCTCATCTTAAATTTATGCCCACTTGTTCTTGATTGCTCTACTCTGTGTGAAAGACCATGGTTTTACCCTATCTAGTCTCCTCATGATCTTATACAGCTCTATAAGGTTACCCCTCAACCACCTGTGCTCCAAGATCATCCCTCATTTCATGTACTCCCAGATCACCCTTCATCCTCTTGCGCTCCAGTTACAGATATTGCACGGTGGATAATAATGGCAAGTTTTCTTCCTTGAGGAAGATTGCTTTACAAATAACAGCAATTTAATGCTCGCCATTATTAAAAGTAGATTTTTTATTCCAATGTAATTAAATTCCTCAGCTGCGGCGAAGGGATTTGGATTTGTGTCTTCATATGCAACTTAATCCTTCCAATGTTATCACATACAGCTAGCCTACCTCCACATCTCCATGCTGCCTTATATTAGTTTACATAAATCAAGCGTTTTCAGACAAAATCCCATAATTGACATTAAAATAGATTAAAAAGAGATTTCCATTTTTTACTATCATCTACATATGGAATATTAATAAACTAGAAAGACAATTCAGAAGTTGATCATATCATACCAACTCCATCCCACTACCAATCCTTTTACATGATTCACAAATAACTTTCAATCTTTTCCCATTACTAGCGAGTGAATGGTTGGACATTGTGTTATCTTCAGACAAAAAAACTAGATTGAGTAGATCATTTAAAAACTATTTATTAATCAAACTCTGAATCACCACTTTAGAAAAGATTCCCGCATCTTGGTCCATGCTTAATGCAAAATCATTCCCCTTGGGCTGCCGACACATTGCGGACATCCTCTCAATGACTTCATCCAGCCTACACATGGTCAGCGGAGGATCGTGCAATCTGGTTGGTTTCTCTACAAGGAAATGCATTAATCAGCTGGTTAGCCGGTGCTGTTCCTTGGTAATGTCATGTTCCAAATTCCCATGACTACTGCTTGTTGGCCAGTGCATTAATGGAGTACATACAGCTGGAGAACAAGATCAACATTTTGTTCAGCTTACTACATTGTTTAGTCTTTAATGCCTTCATATCTGCTGAGGAAGATTAATCTACTTGTAAAGAATGAAAAAGATATTTACATTAATAAACTATTTCATCAATCAAGCTGACCTTGTGTCACCAGCAATCTGTATAATAGGTTGCTGGATTTCACAAGCCCCGAGATAACGCTAAAAAAGACACAAAGTGCTGGAGTAACTCAATGGTCAGGCAGCATCCCTAGAGAAACTGGATAGGTGACATTTCAAATTGGGACGCGAGACAACACTATAATTTTTTTCCACTCTAAACAGTGACAATAAACCATCTCCTTAAGAGTATTCTCGCCTATCCAATCATTCCCTATAGCCATATTTTCCTGGTTTACAAATATCTTACCAAATCTCTTCTGACCCTCTCCAGTGAAATGTCTTCTTGTCTGTAATGTTGCCAGAACTGCATACATGACAAAAGCTGTGTCCGAACTAATGGTGTACACAACTAAGGTGTCAGGATGACGCAGGGGTAGAGTTGTTGCCTTACTTCTTGTTAATCAAGTTTGCATGTAGTCTTGTCAGTTGAGAATGTAAAAGTTGTACCAATATTATGCTCAGGAGATCAGCTTTGACTGGTCTCCTGGTGTTGCACCACTTTTAATAAATTACTTGTTACTTCAAACACCAACTCTGCGTGACCTTTCCATTTACTCCTACAAAGCCAAAGAATTAGTTCAGGGAGACAAACTCCACCACTGCTCCACTGGGCAGTATCTCCATTGATTCTGGATTGAGCCATGCGAAAGAAGCTCTGCCACACCAGGTTAGGTCATTGGCTGGCCCATCAATGTGGCAAGGGTGCACTAAATGTCTGGACAGATGCAATGATCCTTTGTTTTTGTCACATCAAATGTCAAACTGTGCTCTTCCCAGCTCCACCAGTCAAACTCAGCTAAGATTCAATCTCAGACACAAGATAGCAGAGATACACTTGGAGATACCTGAAGGATACCATCATTATGATTTGCGCTTGGGGAAATCTTTCATGCAAGAGCATCAAAGTGCCTCCCAGAAAAACAAGTCTATTCCATTTAGTACAGCTTCCCTTAGATAAAAATCATTCTCTATGACTATTAAAGGCACCTTATCTTCATCCAGCTGTATCAACCCTTTCTGCTATCCAGTCAAATCAAACCATATATGGGTACAGTCAAGCAATGCACAAGTACAACAGGCAGTGCAAAGAGAAAAAATATCACAATGCAGAATATAGTGTTACAGTGTCATAGCACCAGAGAAGGTGTAGATATAAACAATGTTTAAGTGCCGCAATGACGTTGGCTGGGAGACTGCCCTGCACATCTCCTTTAAACGTTTCCCCCCTCACCATAAGGCTATGCCGTGGATTCATAATCTGGATCTTACTGTCTGTAGGACAGCAGATCAAATGAGGCTTTCAAAAGAAAATTTGGATAAGCACTCAGGTAAGAGTAATATTTCAGGTCCATTCGGAAAGATCATGTCATGGCACCGATTAAATTGCTCTGTGTAATCCGGTACAGACTCAATGAACTGATGTCCTTGTTTGGTGCACTACAACTTGATTCTATGGACTGAAAAAGTGGCACCAAATGATTGGCAAAAGATGCAGTGAAGTCAGCTTAAAGGCCAGGTACACAAGTCAAAAATAGCTGCTATTTTTAAATCCCATTCTTGTGACAGTCTGCTGTTGCATTGTTCCTCCAAACTAGTACTTTTATTTCCATCAGTCGTAACCTAAACTTATGCCATAATCTAAATGTCACTTCATTCATCCTGTTGACCATTGTTATGAAATCTTTAAAATACTCCAGCGAGGTAGTTATGGCAAGACCGGGTTCAGATTGTTATGTTACGTTGTCAAGTATCTTACAGGCACTTTACACTGAAGGTCCGCGACTGCCTGCGACTGTTACAGTGGTAGCAGGTCGCAGAAATAGTGGTGACTGGACCCCCCCCCCCCCCCCCCAGGACAATGTCTACGACAAGCTACGACAACCTACCACCTAGTCGACGTCAAGCTACTGCAAACTACCGACAACCGGCAACCCATTAGGACGTCCACCTACGACCACACCTACGACAACCTACGACCACACAAGTGGCACGTTACAACAACTGAAGTCAACCTACGTCCACCCGTGACAAGCTACGACAAGCAATGACCCTGTCGGCGACAACTGAAGACAATTCCGTTGCCGGTACCTGTCGCCGGTTGACGCAGGTTGGCGTAGGTAGTCGCCAATGGAATTCACCAAAGTAAGCACCCGGTGGCAACCAATGTCACCTGGCAACAACCTGCGTCATCCTGGCGACAACCTACGACAGCACCTACGACAGAAGAAGACAAGCTACGTCCATCCCACAGTCGCCAAAAAGCTTTGAACATTTCCAAGTTCAGTAGTGACCAGAAAAACATTACGACTCTTTAGGCGACTTGAGGAGACTACTCTCGACCATACAGGCATCACCCCGCGACCATGTGGCGACAGCCGAGTCACCTGTTGTCGCCGAAAAAATCGCCTAATTGGGACAGGGACTTTAATTTATTCCAGAGACTTTATTAAAGGATTAGCAATAAGGTAAACCCCTTCCAAGCCATGAGCAAGCACTGTTTCTCTGCAGGCACAGAAGAGCTGCTGCTAAAGATACAGACATTTTGCAGCTCTGCTGAGTGGATCATCCTCCACTAGGCCCGTAAATTCCATCTGTGCTTCTGAAATAACCTCTGCTAAACACGGTGCACAAAACTCTGCAGTCATAGATCACTTGATCACACTCACCGTTTATAGAGCAAACTGTATGAAACTGAAGCTGTTTATTAGTTGCCTCTCTTTCAGGAAATCCCAAAGTCCACTTTGGACTCAGAGACTGAACATGCGGAATTTCCCACCACACTCAGGCCCAGATTCACTCTTGAGTACAGAAGATTACTTGCAGTCGTGTCTGGTAATGTTTATCAGGAACACCTCAGGTCAAGTGGGAAGAGGACGGGCATTCCAGTGGATACAAAGAGATAAAATATAAATTTAGTATCTACTCAACAATTCAGAATGGCGCTTCAGAACAACATGCATTGAATCCACTCCTCCTCCTCGACTCCTCCGGATGAACTTTACCTTTTTATTTCTAACTTCCAGCGTGACATCAACCGTCTCAACTTTTCCTATCCCCTTACTTACTCTAACCTCATCCCCTCTAAATGTACAGCCCTCCGCTCACTCTGCAGAAACCCTGAGGAAGTTTCCTTCTATTCAGAGATGCTGCCTGTCCTGTTAAATTACTACAGCATTTTGCATCTATCTTCGGTGTAAACCGACATATGCAATTCCTTCCTGCACATGCCAACTTTTGCATTCATCGCTCATGAAATCTTGCATTAGTACTTACAGTCTTGCAGCTCCCAGCATGCTGCTGATCTCACTGCTGTTGCAATTCCAGGGGGCAATGGTTGCAAGTGATGCCAAGACCACAGATGGCATCGGTACTCGGACGGGACGCCGAAGCACGAGAAGCCGAAGTCAAGAAGTCGAAGCCAAGATGCAGCATGAACATCACGTCGAAAAGCCTAGATGCCGAATGGACATGACGCCGAAAGGGTATGAAGCAGAACGAACATGATGCCAAAAGGACACGACGTCGATATGAAATTATGTCAAACGGACATGAAGTCGAAATGATAAATAGGTATGAAACACTTTAAAAAAAATCTATATTTGCAGCAAAAATTGTTGTACCTTGTTACATTTTAAAATAGTTAAATTGTAGCTTGTACGTCTCCGGGGACAGGATTGGTCCGACAAAGGTCAGTGATTGGTCCAGACCCCCGTGTCCATCACATCACTGCCTCTGTGGCAATCGCAGCAGCTTGGACTCACTGCCAGCATTTTACAAATGCAAACTCAAGTTTCCCCCTACCCTCCCGTCTCCCCCCGGCCAGTGATGTGATGGACGAGGAGGTCAGGACCAATCACTGATCTTTGTCGATGACTGAGAAGGTGTCGGACCAATCCCGCCCCCGGAGACATCATGTAATTGCTTTTCGATGTCTTGTCCTTTCAACATCTTGTCCGTTCGGCGTCGTATCCGTTCGGCTTCGTGTCCGTTCGGTACCTTGGCTTTTCGCCGTGATGTACGTTCGGCATCATGGCTTTGGCTTCGCCTTCTCATCTTTCAACGTCCTGTCCGTACACGAGACCACAGATGGCATCACCCAGGCTCACACCTACGCAGTCAGAGGCCTTTCCCACTGTACCTTACAATTTCTGGTAAGCTAAAGATACAGAATTCTATACTCTAAGGTTATTTGTTCCTCTCTCTTCCTCTAACTTGTATACTTTATTGTTACACGCAGTGCTTTTAAGCTTCAACATATTTTATTTTGGATCTTCAAAAAATATTTTACCGTTAGTAGTTTATATTGTACCGTCTGAATTCTTTACTGTATTTTTATCTTGTCTTCCAAAGTAATAACACTACCCAAGACTCATTTCCTTTGAAACTAGACACTCATTCTAAATTAGCACAATTGAATTAACCTAAATATTAACAACATTTCCTTGTAAACACCCACTTCTAACATTTACCTCATAGCTTCGTAGAAGTCAAAACAATGGAATTATAATCTCTGATTCAATGTTTAGACTATCAATGCCTTTGTTTTATCTTAGTTTAGTTTGGAGGTACAGCGTGGGAAACAGGCCATTCTGCCCACTGAGTCTGCGCCGACCAATACTTTTACTTCTACCGTACACTACTTCTATCCTACATATTAGGGACAACACCAGTTTGACTCTCCTTATATCTACTATCAACAATCCACCAGCAACAATGGAGTGTGATTGAGCCATCCAACTTGCCAAATATGGAGGGAAAAAAAGAACTGCAGTTTACACAAAAGGACACAAAGTGGTGGATTAACTCAGCGAATCAGGCAGCATCTCTGGAGACCATAGACAGGTGACCTTTCGAGTCGGGGCCTTTCTTCAGACTGATTGTGTGGAGGTGGGATGTGGGGGTGGGGGAAGTGGAAAAGAAGAGAGGCAGGACAAAGCATGATAGGTAATAGGTGGATGCAGGCGCAGGTGGTTTTAGATAGGCAGATGGTGGGAATAAAGGCCAGAGAACAGAAGGTGTAGACAATAGACAATAGGTGCAGGAGTAGGCCATTCGGCCCTTCGAGCCAGCACCGCCATTCAATGTGATCATGGCTGATCAATCAGTACCCCGTTCCTGCCTTCTCCCCATATCCCCTGACTCCGCTATTTTTAAGAGCCCTATCTACCACTCTCTTGAAAGCATCCAGAGAACCCGCCTCCACCACCCTCTTAGGCAGAGAATTCCACAGACTCACCACTCTCTGTGAGAAAAAGTGTTTCCTTGTCTCCGTCCTAAATGGCTTACTCCTTATTCTTAAACTGTGGCCCCTGGTTCTGGATTCCCCCAACATCGGGAACATGTTTTCTGCCTCCAGCATGTCCAAACCCTTAACAATCTTATATGTTTCAATGCGATTCCCTCTCATCCTTCTAAACTCCAGAGTGTACAAGCCCAGCTGCTCCATTCTCTTAGCATATGACAGTCCCACCATTCGGGAATTAACCTTGTAAACCCACGCTGCACTCTCTCAATAACAAGAATGTCCTTCCTCAAATTAGGGGACCAAAACTGTACACAATACTCCAGGTGTGGTCTCACTAGGGCTCTGTACAACTGCAGAAGGACCTCTTTGCTCCTATATTCGATTCCTCTGTAAACAAATTTTCAAACCAGAGGGAGGAATGAGAAAACGTGATCCATTCAGGGTAAAAAAAACACTAATGAAACTGAATGTGGTTTGGTGACGTATAATTTTGAATAGGTCAATGGTGTAAAATATAAATGCTATTTTTAAACACCTTTGTAATATACCATATTTACCATATTTGAAAACTTTTATGAAATGTCCACATTTTGAGTATAAAATAATCCAGTCACAATGTCTGGACAATTTCAGGAACAAATCTTTTAAACGGTCCACCTTAATAGAAAAAGCAGATGAAGAAGCAACCATGGGTTTCACACTTAAGTAGTGGAATTTCATAAACCATAAAAGAGTTTGAGATCTACAGAGCAATGTCTGTTGTGAAAACAAGGAACTGCAGATGCTGGTTTACACAAAAGGATATAAAGTGCTGGAGTAACTCAATGGATCAGGCAGCATCTCTGGAGAATATGGATAGGTAACGTTTCAAGCTGGGACCCTTCTTCAAACACACTTCAGAAGAAGGGGCCCTAGGAAAAAAAGGTAACGACACCCATCCATGTTCTCCAGAAATGCTCCCTGACCCACTGACTTACTCCAGCACTTTCTACGCAATGCGTGTTGCTTTGTATAGAACTGTCACAGGCCTGAGATGTTCCAAAATATGACCGAGAATACGCAAACAGAAAATACGTGCTGACACATTCATAATATAGAGCAGCCTTTAACATTAAAGGCTTTTGTTTTTGAAAAGGCCTGGTGAAAGCCATTTCAGAGACAGAGTTTCAAATATCAAAACCGGAGGGATGAGCATCTTTCAACGCATTCTGTACAGTAGAAGGGAAAAGGAGTTCTGATATGTATGATCCTGCTCAACTATTATATAACTAAAAATTCAAAATACTCCTGTGCGGTGAGGAATGGAGAAGGTTCTGAGCGCCAGAAAAGTCTAGGTCTAAATGCCTAAAATGTTCACATATCCAGAGAAACCTCTTGTATTTACGAAGCACATTCATGGCGCCAGGCTGTAACTGCATGCCTCAGAAACAATAATTATTTTTGAAAAAAAAGGGGTAAAAGTAATAATATGCATTTCTGTAGTTCCTTTCTTGATCTCCTTCCTTTCTTAAGCTTCAACATATTTTATTTTTGGGTTTTCAAAAAATATTTTACCACAAGTAGTTTATATTGCGGTGTCTGAATTATTTTCTGTATCCATGGGAGATTTCCCAATTTATCGAAGCTAGTTAACTACTTGTCATCATCAAAGTTTGTTCTTCTGCAGGATGTTTCTTTTATACATTTTATATTTTTTATCTTGTCATACAAAGTAATAACACTACCCAACAATCATTTTCTTTGAAACCAGACACTCATTCTAAATTACCACAATTGAATTAACCAAAACATTAACACCATTTCCTTGTAAACACCCACTTCTAACTAATTTACCTCATCGCTTTGTAGAAGTTAAAACCATGAAATTATAATCTCTGTCAATGTTTAAACTATCAATGCCTTTGTTTTATCTTAATTTAGTTTAGAGATACAGCGTGGAAACAGGCCATTCGGCCCACCAAGTCTGCGCCGACCAGTACGTGTTCTTCTACCGTACACTACTTCTATCCTACATATTAGGGACAACACCGGTTTGACTCTCCTTATATTTACTGCCAACAATCCACAAAGCACATTCATGGCGCCAGGCTGTAACTGCATGCCTCAGAAACAATAATTATTTTTGAAAAGAAAAGGGGTAAAAGTAATAATATGCATTTCTATAGTTCCTTTCTTGATCTCGAGTTGTCCCAAAGCTCTTTAATCAGCAAGGTCACAACTGAACCATGTAATAAGCTGCTTCTCTCATTGATATTTGTAGGAGAATAGATAAAGGCCAGGACAGAATTGAACATCCCAGCTTTACCTTGGTGCGGTGTACAAGATCATGACCATGGATAAAATGAACGCACGCAGACAATTTTCCCAGGATAGAGGCTTCTAAAACTATTGGCTTGATGTGAGAGGGGAGAGATTTACAAGCGAACTCAGGGACAACCTTTTCACTCAGAGTATAGCCTGTCAGAGGAAACTATAGAAGAGGATAAATTTATGACTTTTCAAAGACATTTGGACATATGTGGATAGGAAGAGGTTGGAGGGATGTGGCCAAATGCAGGCAAATGGGACTAGCCCAGCATGAGAACATGGTCGGCATGGACAAGGTGGGCAGGAGGGCCTGTTTCCGTGCTGTACAAATTTATGACAATTGGTGCTGAGGACCTTTCTCCACCTAAAGGACAGAACATCTCATCTGATGGATAATAACTTCATTGATGCGTCACTCCCTCATTAAAGCACTGGAAGAAATATTAAAGCCCACCCTTCTGATTCAAAGGTGAGGGTATTATTACTATTCCCTTCCAGATTTGGAAATGGCATCCTCCGAGTGTGAGGCCAACTAATACACAAAGGCTTGTCTCAGAATGGCCAGGCAGTGATCATGATCCATGGAATTAGACCTCAGGGGAAGGCTAAATATTAATGTCAAGTGAAGGAAGAAATAAAAAGGACACAGCAGCATACTAATTATCATAGTAGGAGGGTGAGTCATAAATTCGGTATGGTTCAGTAAAATAAGAAATAAATAAGCTGAGTGTACATCACGTTGCTAACAACAGGTCATGAGAGAAAATAGTTCACTGGAAAGATTAAAAACGGATATTTTCTATATACTTTGCCAAAGTAATATATTTTGGGGGAAATGTTGCAGCTACAACAAACGGAGTACCACAATTTGAACACTGAATCATTCCATCAAAAGAGTTACGTTAGCAAATTGTGTTATTATTTAGCGGACCAGGCATGATTTTTCCCAAAAGGATAACAAGTGCTCGAGTAACTAAGCAGGTCAAGCAGCATGGATAGGTGACATTTTGGGTCGGAACCCTTTTTCTGAAGGGTCTGAAGAAGGGTCCCGACCCAAAATGTCACCCATCCATGTTCTCCTGAAGTAACTCAGAGATGCTGCCTGACCTGCTGAGTTACTCCAGCACTTTGTGTCCTTTTGTGTAAACCAGCATTTACAGTTCCTTGTTTCTCCTTTGTGATGTTCCCCACTTGCTATCAAAATTGAGCTTTTCCTTGGAGTTATCGGGATTAATCCAATGCCATTGTTTTGTCAATCCAAAGGAGCCAGAGAGGATAGTGGCTTCCACCCAGCCAAAGACTTGGCCAAATCCATCATATGTGCATTTAATTGATGCAAGCACCTCCTCAGCTTTGAGGATGCTGGATTTATCCCATTCTGAATCTGAAATGCTGCAGAATTCAAAATGACATTATGAACATGCGATGGGACAAAGTTATTAAGTCAAGGATCTTTTCACTTCAAGATATGAACTAAAGCACAACAAAACCTGAAATTGGAGAACTCTGAAATAGTAGCCTGGGGGATGGGAAGCGAGGAGGAGGCGATGCTTTGGAGAATAATGTAGTAACTGGCAGATTTCTCCCAAATGAACCAAATCCATGCTCGTGCCTGCCACTGAATTATCTTACCATATATGGAACAGTGTGGGATACTCGGAAGCTTCCATGTTTGGCCTGCTGGGGAGGTTTTGAGTGACACACATTCCCTCTGCTCCGTGTCTGACCTCCTGACCTCCAGCTCTCTGCAGCGGAAACAAACTTTCATAAAACGTCAACATTTCTCATTCCAGCTTAGTCCTTTCATTGCGTGTTTTCAACATGCAGAAAGAACTCTGCATCAGACCTGACGCAGTAATGCCTCACCTTACTTCAGTGTTTAATTACAGGTATTATGCTCACATAAAGATATGAAAACATACAATCTGTAGACACAGTAATAAGTTATTTATGAAATACCAATTAAAAAACATTTCAACCATCAACACAAAATATGCACAGCGCAGTGAATCTTTAAACTATTTATTTAGCAGTCAGATGATTTTGCAGCACAGAAGTTGCATGTGCAAACAATTTCAAGTGCCCGTCCAATAAATCTTTCATTCTTTCACAATAATACTTTTATTTGCCATTTTTTTTTTGTAGAGGAACCAAACGGAGGAAAATATAATAAATTAGAAAACAAAAATTTAATAACAGAGAAAGAATTAATTCTGTTGAAAAAAGATTGCAAAGGTAAAATTTAGAAAATGTATCCAATAAAACAGCAATGAGTTTAATGAAGGAAATAAAATGTGTTTCCCGACACTGGAAATCTTTGGATTGATTCCACTTAATTCAATCACGTTGTTTTGCAGGTCTGCATGTCTTCACAACTCCCCCATGCTCACAACCCGTCTAATCATTCATTAGGAATCCAGCAGAGGACATAGAATGGTCATGATGGTAGTGTGGCATTAGGGAACAAATTGCTCACTTCAGCAGATGGAACTGTTGAGTTTCATTAACTCTAAATGTGCTGCAAAGTGAAAAATCACTGTTCCATTGTTCCCACCAAACTTCGCTTATTTGGGAAGAGTGTATGATGAGAGTTTGACGGCGCTGGGCCAGTACTCACTGGAGTTTAGAAGGATGAGGAGGGACCTCATTGAAACTTACCGAATAGAAATAGACCTGGATAGAGTGAATATAGAGAGGATGTTTCCACTAGTGGGAGAGTCTAGGACCAGAGGGCACAACCTCAGAATAAAAGGATGTACCTTTAGAAAGGAGATGAGGATGAATTTCTTAAGTCAGAAGGTGGCGAATTTGTGGAATTCACTCCCACAGACGGCTGCGGAGGCCAAGTCATTGGGTCTTTTTAAAGCGGAGATTGACAGGTTCTTGATCAGTAAGACTGCAAAGGTTATGCGGAGAGGGCAGGAGAATGGGGTTAAAAGGGAAGGATAGCTCAGCCATGATTGAATGATGGAGTAGACTCGATGGACCGAATGGCCTAATTTCTGCTCCGATGGCTTAGGAACTTATAAAATGTCAAACGTTCATTATAGTGTAAAATTCTGAGGCACTGAAGAGACATAACATAAACTGAGCAACAGTGAATTGGCAGCCAAGTTCCTAAGTTGTTCATTTTTCTTTCTCCAAGGACAAACCTATCTCCATGGTATCAGGTGCATTAATTGTTGTGCTAATGTCTATCAAAACAATGACAGCTGCCGAAACCGATGAAAAGTCTTTGAAGCTCCCTTATCTTGGGACGATACTTCTCTCTGACATTATAACGATTGGCCAAAAAATCTATTAAAAATCCACAGGGAATATTTCTCCACATTGTTTCACTGTAAACGTCAATAGCAGTTGTGGCTCAAAGAGTGCACAAGGTTTAGTTTAGTTTTGTTTATAATTGTCACGTGGAAATCGAGGTACAGTGAAAAGCTTTTTCTGTTGCGTGCTATCCAGTCAGAGAAAGGACTACACAGGATTGCAATCACGCCATCCACAGTGCATAGCTACAGAGTAAAGGGAATAATGTTTAGTGCAAGATAAAGTCCAGTAAAGTCCAGTTAAAGCAGCAGATCTGAGTGATGACTAAGAAGATCATTGTTATAGAGTAAGAAAAACTGCTGTTGATATAAAGATTTAGAAGATTGGAACGATTGTAATGAATAATTGTAGATCCTTCTGGGACCAGCTCGCAGAGAGCCGTCTGGCTTTGACGCCATCTTGGAAGTACAGTGGAACGTGGCTAACACATGAGGATCAATCCAATAATATTGAACACACCTAGCGAGAGTTACAACAATTCTGCCAATGCAACACAACCTTTAAGGAGCAGTCCATCAAAGATTCATCAGCAACATATATCACAACCATGCTCTTGGGTTCTGTCTGAATCAAAGCTACAACAGGTTCCCCTCCTCAGCCTCCCCTCAGAGCCATGCAAATTGTTTTCTTTCCAACACTTACATTTGAATTCTACAATATCATCTGCCTCCAACACTACACCTGGCAGTGCATTCCAATTAGCTGGCTGTATAAGAAAAACTTTCTTACAACACTGGTGATCTTTTCTCATTTGGGTGGCACAGTGGCGCAGCGGGTAGAGCTGACTCCTCTCAGCGCCAGTGACCCGGGTCGATCCTGACCTCGACTGCCAGCTGTGTAGAGTTTGCATGTTCTTCCTGTGACCACGTGGGTTTTTACGGGTGCTCCGGTTTCCTCCCACATCGCTAAGACGTGCAGGGTTTAAGGTTAATTTGCCACTGTAAAATGCCCCTAATGTGTATGGAATGGATGAGAAACATAGATAACATAGAACTAGTGTGAATTGGTGACTGATGGGTCAGTATAGTCTCGAAGGGCAGAAGGGCCTGTTTCCATGCTTTATCTCTAAACTAAACTAAGCTATGTCCTCTGGTCCTTGTGAATTATTTCTCTTGACATCCTCTAAATACTTCATCATTTTAAATACTTCTATCAGGTTCCCCTGTTATTCAAGCTTCCCCAGTCTATCCACATTGCTAAAATCCCTTATCATCAAAATTATTCTAATAAACCCCTTCTGAACATGCACAATGGACTTCGTTACTTTCTTAAAGTGTGACATTCAGAAGTGAGCATAACATTCCAGTTACAGCGAAACCTAAAAATAAAAGATCGACGAAAGTGCTGGAGTAACTCAGCAGGTCAGGCGGCATCTCTGGAGAAAAAGGATGGGTTGTGACCCTTCTTCAGACTGAAAGTAGAGGGGGGGGGGGGATGTGTTGAGGCGAGAAAAGACCAGGACCAATCATTGCCAGTCCAAATGACCAAGGCAGGGTGGTGCCTGGTAGATCCATTGTTGGATGGGAAGATGTGATCTCAAGAGAAACAATTGAGTTACTCTAGCACTTTGTGTCTATCTTTGGTGTGAACCAGCATCTGCAGTTCTTTCTTTCAATATTTAATAAACATCGATGGTGATTTCCTTGCTTGCCCTCGTACTCGTGAGTTTGCCGCTTTGCTTGGTTCCAGCCTTGTTGCAGACCTGAATGCCAGAGGATAGTGAGAATCATGCCTCGTGGTTTCAAGATCAAAACTGGAAATCTTATGACCACAAAATGTCCAAACAAAGACGGTCAGTGAATTAATTCAAAGGGAACTTCCTACCAATGTGCGATGAAAAATAACTTGTGCATTAGATATCACTGTTTCATTATTCCCACCAAATTTTGCTTATTTGTGAAGAGCGTATGATGAGTGTTTGATGGCGCTGGGTAGGTGCTCGCTTAGCTTGTATACTCTGTATACATGTGGCTGGGCTCGTATACTTTGTATACATGTGGCTGGGCTTGTATACTCTGTATACATGTGGCTGGGCTTGTATACTCTGTATACATGTGGCTGGGCTCATATACTCTGTATACATGTGGCTGGGCTTGTATACTCTGTATACATGTGGCTGGGATCGTACACTCTGTATACATGTGGCTGGGCTTGTATACTCTGTATACACGTAGCTGGGCGTGTATACTCTGTATACATGTGGCTGGGCTTGTATACTCTGTATACATGTGGCTGGGCTTGTATACTCTGTATACATGTGGCTGGGCTTGTATACTCTGTATACATGTGGCTGGGCTTGTATACTCTGGAATTTAGAAGGATGAGAGGGATCTTATTGAAACATATAAGATTATTAAGGGTTGGAACACACTAGAGGCAGGAAACATGTTACCGATATTGGGGGAGTCTAGAACCATGGGCTACAGATCAAGAATACGGGGTAAGCCAATTAAAAAGGAGATGAGGAAAAAAAACTTCACACGGGGTGTTGTGAATCTGTGGAATTCTCTGCCTCAGAAGGCAGTGGAGGGTAATTCTCTGGATGCTTTTAAGAGAGAGTTAGAGCTTGTAAAGATAGCGTAGTCAGGGGACATGGGGAGAAGGCAGGAACGGGGTACTGATTGTGGATGATCAACCATGATCACAGTGAATGGCAGTGCTGGCTCGAAGGGCCGAATGGCCTTCTTCTGCACCTATTGTCTATTGTATATTGTCTATTGTCAGTCATCACAAGCTCAGGGTATTGCCATTGAATTCCTAAGAGCAACGTCTTTTGGTCAACTATTTCCAAACAGCAGCAAACATTGTCCTCCAGTCAAAGTTTTGTGGGGAAGAGGGGTGGGAGGAGCTACTCACCATTTTGATCACAGCTATTCTGAGTCCACACTACCATCCACAGAACTGGCACAACACTCATGTTCAGGCTGGAGACTCAAGAGACTGCATATGGTGGAATCCTGAGCAAAACACAAAGTGCCGGAGAAACTGAGTCAGGCAGCATCTGGGGAGGACATGAATAGATGACATTTTGGGTTGGGACCCTTTGGTTAGGGATCTGACTGAGGAAGGGTCCCAACCTGAAAAGTCATCTGTCCATTCCCTCCCCAGATGTTGCCTAACCCATTGAGTTCCTCCACCACTTTGTGTTTTATCCCAGATTCAAACTAATAGATGGTAGATAGCATTTACTTGACAATATTTTTATGCATGACAATTCATGAAGTTGACTGATTAATCTTGTTATGACTCCAATTTTTAGATTCGAAGTGAAACGCGATATTTGGTTCAAATGGAAAAATAGATGAGAGGAATCTCATTTAACAACAGAACTGACTCAAGGGGCTACACAGCTTACCTCTTCCCCAATTTCTTATTTTCTTTGCTTTAGCACAGATGTATCTGCAAATCATTAGTTCAATTTTGTGGCCAATAACTGAAACATTCAGCTCAGAATCTGTTCCATATCGTCAGTATTCTGCAACAAAAAAAAGATCCCAACTGAACATCTTTTAGCATGTAATTAAAGTAGGTAATGAATTCTCGGCCAAATATCCTTCTATATCTCAACAAGTTCACTGGGCAGGTCAGACTCCCAAATGGCCTTTAGGATCTGTTGAAGCCAAACTCAAAAATGAAGCAAACGCCCTTGGGCTTTACAATCGCTTTATACTGGACATAAATTGCTCTGTAAGTAAAGGGCCAGACACATATGTCTCCACCACAATCCATGGAAGATTTAGTGAAATGGGTTTTGGAATTTGATACGGTGACTTCAATGTAAATGAATCTCAGATTAATGAAAAGTTTAACACCTCACAGCTGAGTATTTGGTGAATCTTTCCCAAGTCATCCCATCCCTTAAGGTTATGGGGCTCTCAGTCCTGCTTTTTAAATAGCAATCGCATTAAATCATTTGAAGAAAGAGGTTTTTCGTAAAAAGCCACAAGAATGGATTCAGAATAAAAATCAGAAAATATGAGAACAATAATATGTTTGCGATATCAGGAGAGGTGGGTAAGATTCTGTCCGTAAATGAATTATATTTAAAAGTGTAAAGTAAGTTGTACAATAGTAGAATTCCCTTGCAGAAAAAAGGAACTGCAGATGCTGGTTTACAAAATAAGATACAGAATACTGGAGTAACTCAACCGGTCAGGCAGGATCTCTGGAAAACATGGAAGGTGATGTTTCGGGTCAGGACCCTTGAAGTTACTTAAGCAACCTGCTGAGTGCCACTCCAGCACTTTGTGCCTTTCGACTTTACTTTAGACTTTAGAGATACACCGCATTTTTGAGAAACAGGCCCTTTAGCCCAGAGAGTCCATGCCAACCAGCGATTACCCCATCACTGCATACCCATGATAGACACAAAAAGCTGGAGTAACTCAGCGGGGCAGGCAGCATCTCTGGAGTGAAGGAATGGGTGGGATTTCAGGTCGAGACACTTCTTCACCTACACTACACTTAATGTAAATTGAAAAGTGCAAAATTTTATTGACAGGCCAAAGAAAATGCCATATAAAAGCAAAATCTTTCTTGAAACAAAATAATTATATTTTTCCATAGCACATGTCACAACTTTGCAACATCACCCATACCTCCAGATTCAGGAACAGTTTCTTCCCAGCTGCTATCAGGCAACTGAACAGTCCTCTCATCAGCTAGAGTATGGTCGTGACCTCCTACCAACCTCATTGGAGACCTTTGTATTACATTTATTTGGAGTTTATTGGACTTCAAGTAAACTCATTATAATTCATCTTATTATTGTGGGAAAATGCAGCAGAAATTTGATGCTAAACAAGATATCATAAACAGAAGATCATCCAAAGCAGTGGTGTTTTTTAAGGGATATTGGCCAGGATATGCAAAAGTCTCAACAGCTCTCCTTGAAAGATCTTTGACCTCAATTTAAGAAACCCAAGAAGATTATATACACAAGTTTCTTATGAGCAACTTGAATCCATGACCTTTTGGCCAAAGAGAAACAAATGCCATCACTAGGCCGAGCCTGATACTTTTATGGAAGCACACAATGAATCAGTCAGATAAATAAATCACATTTTATACAAACAACATCCTACACTGATCCACTGGCACGGTCAACAGGATGACACGGAGGCGCAATGGTAGAGTTGCTGCCTTACGGCGGCAGAAACCTAGGTTTGATACTGACTACGGGTGCTGTCTGTGCTGAGTTTTTACGTTCTCCCTGTGACTGCGTGGGTTTTCTCTGGGTGTTCCTATTTCCTCCCACATCCCTAAGACGTGCGGGTTTGTTGGTTAATTGGCTTCCGTAAATTGTCCTTCGAGTGTAGGATGGAGCTACAGTAGTGTGAACGAGTGATCAGTGGTTGGCGCAGGCTCGGTGGGCCGAAAGGCCAGTTTTAATGCTTATCTCTAAACTAAACTAAACTAAACTAAAGAACAGATGTCGCACATCAATTTGCAAGACTCAACACATCTTCTGATATCTAAATAAAAAGTTAAGCACAGGGAAAGGACAGAAAGTCCTGTTTTGTGACAGAATCTGATCTGAGAATTTACGATTTTGAAACACGGGTGTTTGGGGAAATCAGCCTTTACAACTCTGGAACACACACCATGATTGAATGGCAAAGTAGACTTGAAGGGCTGAGTGGCCTAATTCTACTCCTATCACTTATGACCTTATGACATACTTAAAAATTCTATGGTAAAGCGTATACTAAAATAGTAAGATTAAACGAGAACTTACCAGTTTGAAATTTGATCCTTATTTTATGAGGAGTTACGATGAGGGATTTCGTGAAGACCCCGCCAGCACGCATGCGCAACATTCTTCAAAGCAGCGGTGTGAAATCACAGATAGTAGAACTGACTGGAGATAGTAAGATTAAGAGGAACTAATATACCAGTTGACCTTATGATAGAGGGTTGGGAGCGGAGGGCACGAAATCCCTCATCGTAACTCAACATAAAATAAGGATCAAACTTCAAACTGGTAAGTTCTCGTTTAATCTTACTATTTTACTTCGGAGTCACGTGAGTGACTTCATGAAGATTTAAAAGCTCTGTGATTTCATGCTCTGGAACCACATCCATGCTCACACAATGCTGTAATAACTGATGGAGGAAGTATGTTAATGTATTTCAGACTTGAAACAGAGCTGAAAAACAAGAATGTATTTATTAACACAAACAAAAAAACCCTGACTTCAGGGAACGTTCAGGGAACATAACTTAAACAGTGTCTGCAAACATCGTGGGAGTGGCCACAGGTTTGTTGTAAAACCGTTGAAATGTGCCTTCATTGGCCCAGCCCGCTGTTGTGAGAACATGGTCCATAGGCACCTCCATGGTCCTCGCCGCTGATGTGGACGCAGCCCTGGTAGAATGAGATTTAAAAATATCAGTGTCTACCCCTGCTGCACCCAACACCACCCAGAGCCACCTGGAAATAGTCTGCACAGTTACCCTGTAGTGTGGGCATTTAAAACTGATAAAGAGACCTACTTCCATACCGCTGATATTTTGGGTGACATTTATATAATGTCGAAGATGGGTGGCTATACAGAGGCGTACATCAATGGGATATGCCAGCAATTCCAATTTAAGACCGGTTGTTCCAGGTCTATGGTGTTTTAGTAACTCATCAATAAAGAAGGTTACCTTGGTGGGGGTCGAGACCATCCTGTCCAATTTCAGTTTGTGGAAGGTCTGGACCCGTTGAGCTGTGATAAGTGCCATCAGCATCACCACTTTATAGGTGAGTTTTGCCAGTGGGTGTTTTGAAACTGGTGACCAACTCCTGAGTAGGGACAACACTACCCCAATATCCCAGGTCATAGTGTATCGTGGCCTTGGAGGGTTGGAATTGAAAATACCCCTCATTAGTTTTGACACCAATGGATGGGATCCCACTCCAAGTCTGAGGTAGGATGATAATGCACTCCTTGCACTGTTGATGGCACTGTAGCTGAGGCCCTCATCATAATGAAGGCCCGCGAGGAATTCCAGCACATCTGTGATGGTGGCAGAGTCGTAGGTGATATCAGTCCTGGAACAGAAGACCTCCCATTTCCTTACATGGGTAAGGTATTGCTTCCTTGTGAACTCTCTGCACGACGCCGTGATGATGTCCATGGTCCTGTTCGACAGCCCAAATTCCAGTAATGGTCTCTTCAGAACCTGCAAGCCAACAGGTTCAGATGACCATGGCACGGATGACTCTCCCCTGATATGGGATGTGTCAGGAGGTTCGGGCATTTGGGAACCTGCACCCACGGTTCCTTCACCATGTCGAGGACCACCGGGAACTATGGCTGAGTAGGCCAGTCGGGTATTATCAGTATCCCTGATGCGGAATCTAACTGGATTTTCTGCAAAACCCGACTGATGAGGCAGAAAGGGGGAAATGCATAGAAGAACAAGTTCCCCCAATGTAGCGAGAATCACTACTGCCCCAGGGTCTGGTTCCCAAGAGACATATGTTGGTATCTGATGGTTCAATCTGGATGCAAAGAGGTCGCTATCTGGTGTTCCATACTGAGCTATAATGTTTGCAAATATTTGGGGGTTCAACATCCACTCGGTGTTGTCATTGAATATACGTGACCTGGTGTCCGCCACTGTATTAAGCTTACCCGGAAGGTATGTAGCTGAAATCCAAATGTTTCTTTCAATGCACCAGTGCCAAATTGTGTTTGCCAATTAATCACAAGATATCGACTTGATACCACCCATATGGTTTAAATATGCCACCACTGTGGTATTGTCTTTTTGTAGACGGACATGCGTATGATGCATATTTGTACAGTAAGGCTGTAGTCCGTGAAATGATCCCAGCATTTCCAAATAGTTTATACCTCGTGATTGGAGCAATGTTGATTCATGCAAATCCCATCTGCCGCCACTACTAGAAGTGGTGCCGTGGGCGCTGGTGTCAGTTTGCAACACGACTGAAGGGTTTGTAACTACGATGGGATTAAAACAATATCGGATGCTGCTAATCCACAGCGTAGCTCATTTTTTGCTTTGGTTGGTAGCTGCATAGGTCTATCAAAATGCCCAGCATTAGTTTTTAGTGCTGAGATTTTTGCTCTTTGCAAGTTTTGATAATGCAACGGTCCAAATCGTGCAGCTGGAAGTTTCCCAATTACCTTGGCAGCATGTCGAATAGTCGGTTTTCTGGCACAAGCAAGGCTATTACATGCCTCTGCTTGTATTTGCCGCTTTGTTATTTGGGAAAGTGATAATCATATGATTTGTGTTAATCGTGAATCCCAGATAGTCCATAATGACAGAAGGTGTTAACTTAGATTTGTCTGGATGGATGATGAACCCCAGCTTTTGGAATAGTGACTTGGTGGCTGTCACAGCTAATTTAGCCAATTCCAAAGTTTCCCCCACAATCAGTATGTCATCAAGGTAGGCCAAGACTATGTGGTTTTGTCTTCGTAGAGACACCAATGCTGGTTTCAATATTTTGGTAAATAACCTGGGGGCTGTTGTTAGTCCATTAGGCAGTGCTCTATACTGCCACAGCTGCCCCATCCAGACAAATTTCAAATATCTGCGATGATCTTTACGCATAGGTACTGAATAGTATGCATCTTTTAGATCGATGCAGGCCATGAAGTACCCTCTGGAAATCAGTTGCTTGGCAGTTTCAAATGTTTCCATCTTGAAATGGGTATATTGCACAAAGGTATTCAGTTGAGTTAAGTCAATTATAATACGACATCCACCATCTTTTTTAGTTTTGGTAAAGATGTTAGATACAAACTCAAGAGGTTCATGTACAGTTTTCTCTATTACCCCCTTGGTATATAATCTGAATAGTTCTGCATGTCCTTCCACTTTCTCTTTTTGAGAAAGCACAAATTTCCGGCTAGGTACATGTTGAACTGGTGGGAGTTGTTTGTTTATAAAGGGGTCAGAAGTTATGGAACTCCATGCATCCCTAAACAGACACAACCTACCTCCCACTTGTGAGGTTATGCATGCAAATTCCCAAGGGAACCAGGCCCCCTTACCTCCATGGTTACTGGTGAGGCTTGGTCTTCCGTCCATGGTTCTTGGGATGTTGTGGCGCTGTGGTGTGGGGTTGACGCATTTTCCAAGCGGGTCGCTCTGGGCCTTGGCCTAAAAAAGGCCTCTGTGGATGAGGCACGACCTTTGAATTTGCACCCGTCACCCTATCGGGGTGAAAGCGGGGCCTGTTGGGTGTTGCATACGGATGCTGCCATCGATACGCTGGTGGCCTGCTAGAGGAAGGCGGTTTTATCATGCCGACCGCTTTGGTTTTCTCATCTAGGTCTTTGACCTGTTTGGGCAGGTCATCCCCAAACAACAAGCTTGGTGACGGCGTAGCGCTGGCTTTACACAACCTCGCAAATTTGGGGTTGAGCATGGGACGGATAGATCTTTTTCTGAAGCAATTAATCTCATATTGCGCGTTACAGAACAGGGCTAATGCATCCTGCTGCTCTCCCGTCATGGCCGCACCATCGACTGACCTGGCAAATGCAGTAATCCCTGAGGTCAGTAGTTTGAGGATTTTCTGAATTTTCAATTCCTGTGCCCTTATCCCAGAGCTTATATTCCCCCATATGGGTGTGTTGATGGTGGGTACATTCAGCGACACACAATTCTCCGGGGCCAGGTACTTGCCTGCGGTCTCCGAAATTACCTGTTCCTGTAGTTGGTGTGTGGTCAGGTAATTGATGCTAGCCGCTAGCCATGGCTGAAGAGGTTGCCCTTTCTGGGACGGCTGCGCAAATTTAGACACCATCCCCAGAAGTTCCTCTTCCTGCATCCCATGCAATTTTGGGTCTTTGGTCAACCCCTCCTCAAAGTCAGCCAATCCCTGACTTCTGGCGCTCCCTACCGAGGAGGGAGAGATGTTGGACAGTCTTGGAAAAGGGGCTGTTGTGGACCTATGTGATCCACGGGTAGCATGCTCCTGCTGGAGTAGGTCCCTCTGGAGCAGCCGCTCCATCATCCGCTCCATGCGGGCAATGCAATTGCCGTCGCTATCTGCGAACGGTAGGTCGTCTTCCCCAGATTCTGCTGAATCAATGGGGCTATAACCGCCAATCCGACTCCGTCTGAGTGATGTCTATGGGACTGATGCGGTAGAAAGTTGGTACCAGCCGCTCCAGCGGGGCTGCGCGACTACTGCACGGATCTGCCGCCTCTCCGTGGTCTTCTGGACCGAAGCGATGGAGAGTTGGTGCCTGCTGCTCCTGCGGGGCTACACAACTTCCTGGTAGATCTACCGCCAGTCCGCGGTCTTCCGGACTGTGGCTGTGGGGAGTCGGTGCCTGCCGCTCCAGCGGGGCTACACGATATCCACGTGGGCCTGCCGCCAGTCCGAGGTCTTCCGGATTGATGTGGCGGAAAGTCGGTGCCTGCCGCTCCAGCGGGGCTACTCGACTTCTGTGCGGTTTTACCGCCAGTCCGCAGTCTCCCGGACTGATGCGGTGGAGAGTCGGGGCCTGCCGTCCTTTTTAACCTGCCGACAGAGGAGCTGCGCTCCCCCCCCCCAGCTTGTTGACTGCAATGCGAGCGACGATATGTTGCGCATGCATGCTGGCGGGGTCTTCACGAAGTCACTTACGTGACTCCAAAGTAAAATGCGTAGGTGGTATCATAGACAGTGAAGACTGATAGCAGGAAATTCAGCAGGATCTTGATCATCTGGGCAAGTGGGCCAAGGAGTGGCTAAAGGATTTTTATTCAGATCATTTAAAGGTGCTGTATTTTGCAAAGTCGTACCAGAGCAGGACATTCATGTGAAAGGTAGGACCCTAGGGAATGTTGTAAAACAGAGGGATCTAGCAGTACAAGCACAAATACTGAACTGGCATCACAGTCGAATAGGGTGGTGCAGATGACTTTCGGCACTACCCTTCATCAGTAGGAAAATGAGTATGGAAGTTGGGATACTATGTTGTATTAAATCAAGATTGTGGTGAGGCCACAGTTGGAGTATTGTGTTCAGTTTTGCTCACCAGCTATCGGAAAGATGTCATTAAGCTGGAAAGAGTGCAGAGAGGATTTACAAAGATGTTGCCAGGATTCGAGGGCCTGCACTATAGGGAGAGATTGGCCAGGCTAGGACTTTATTCCTTGGAGGACAGGAGAATAAAGAAATAGAGGGATAGGTTTAAGGTAAGAGGAAAAAGAAAACCTGAGGTGCAACATTTTCATACAGCTGATTGTGTATCTGGAATGAGCTGCCAGAGGAAGTAGTTGAGGCAGGTGCAATAAAAATATTCAAAGCCATTTAGCGAGGTTCATAGATTGGAAAGAATTGGAGGGATATGGCCAAATGTGGCAAATTTGTCAAGCTTAGTCTCATAGACATGTTGGACCAAAGACAGACATGCAGTATGATGCTATGACTATGACCTCTGAACTTAGGTGCAGGTCAGAGGTCGTACTCATATTTCTATTTCTAAAGTGAAAGTCTTCAATTATGCAGCCAAGAAGGAACGTTGTCTGTCGGACGGCACGGCGGTGCAGCAGTAGCGTTGCTGCCTTACAGCGCCAGAGATCCAGGTTTGTAGATACGGAGTTTGTACACTTTCCTCACGACTGTGTGGGTTTTCTCTGGGTACTCCAGTTTCCTGCCACACTCAAAAGTCATTCAGGTTTGTAGGTTAATTTGGCTTCTGTAAATTATAAATTGTTCCTAGTGTGTAGGATAGTGTTAGTGTATGGGGGATCGCTGGTTGGCGCGAAGGGCCTTGGTGGGTCGAAGGGCCGATTTCCACGCTGTATCTCGAAACTAAAAACTAAATTAAACTAAAGAAGAGCATATAGCCTTGGTTATTATCATATGGTTGAATCAGTTTAAATGATTACTGCTATTTGAAGCAGCAGAAGGACTTTCCACTGATCACTTGTGCTAGTGTAATTCTAGAATAAAAACATAATTCTAGAGTAAAAACAGTCATGGAATTTTGCTTCAGTCATTGCCTACTTTTATTAAATTCATTTCAAGGAAGTCAAGTGCGCTGGACTTGATTAAATGCATCAACTGATCCTCTTCCACATAACTAGCACTGGCCACTGAAGGCAAATTTCTAACCTACATTGCTTTCAGAGTGGATATTGGTCTTTGACTGCTGAGGGTGAACCTACTGTTCTGCGTCTGAAATTCAGTCGCATCGGTTCTGGTGAAACCAAATTTCAGTAGTCAGTGCAGTGGTCTCTTCTACAATGCATGTTCAGTGCAGATAACCAAGGAAGAACAGCTCCCCTTTCACATCCTCTTCAGCTGCACGTGCTAAATATGGTTTAAATCTACTTCTACTTGAATGTATATCGTTGCCAGTAACAAATAAATCTGCAAAGATTACTGAGTAATTTAATCTCATATAGCATAGAATAAAATATGAGCATTATCATTGCCAAGAAAATAAAAGTGCAGGTGGCCTGCTGAACTTTGGCATGTAAGATCCAGCTCGACACACAGATGGCCACATGCACTATTTCTGCTAAATATGTTTTCCAGAACAACTAAATCTTCTGAAAAGAAGATTCCTCGTAAATAGTTTTTTTAGGCGGGGATAAAAAGAGGGAAACATGGCATTGTCTCATTATGTACAGTTCATACAAAGAGGGAGTTTTCCCACGCAGATTGCCAATTTAAATATCGCAAGTGTGTTCTTCACTGCAGGGAATCCGTCTGCACCAGAAAAATGTCTTTCCATTCAGATGGCACTGGTGGAGATGGAGCCAAAGGAAAGATTATTTACTCCAAACTATGGTCGTCCATGTGTGAGAAGTCTGCATAGTGGCACAACAGTAGAGTTGCTGCCTTACAGCGCCAGAGACCCGGGTTTAATCCTGACGAGTGATGTGGTCTGTATGGAGTTTGCACGTTCTCCCCAATGACCACGTGGGTTTTCTCCAGGTGCTCCGGTTTTCTCCCACATTCTGAAGGCATACAGATTTGTAGGTTGATTGGCTTCAGTAAGTTATCAAATTGGCCATTGTGTGTTTTTAATTTAGTCTACGGGGTGATCGCTGGGGGGGGGGGGAGGGAGGGGGAAGGGGCATGGACTTGGTGATCAGAAGGGCCTGTTTCTGCATGAATCTCCAGTCTCAAGTCTGCTTTCCTCAACATCCAGGCCATGCCATCTTATTGCTGGTACCTTAGGGCAGGAGATACACTATCAGGTTTAGGAACAGCTACTTTCCTGCAGCCATCAGGTGCATGAACCAGCCTGCACAACTGTAAACCAATCTCAGCAATGGGACACCATGACCACCTCTTGCACTATCACAAACTAGTTTTCTAGTTGTGTTTCTGCACTAATATTTTTTTGTTGTTCACAGTCATTTTCTTTTTGCTCTCTTGGATAATTTACATATAATTTATGTTCAGGTGTGTTGTCTGGGTCTATATGTCAGTTTTGCTGCAAACAAAATTTTTTCGCTGCACCTTTTGCCTCACCGTTCCTGTGCATGTCAGTGAATACTTGACCAATACATACATTTTTTTTCTCTGTCTTTCGGGTAATATGGATACTTAGAAACAAAATACGACTAGCATTTCTACTTCATGTTAGAACATTTCATGGAGATGTCTCAAGATGCTTTAACTAAAATTAAATTTGAAAAGCAGAAACATAATCAGCAAAGCATAACTTGCCACAAGTTTAAATCACGATAAGTTCAATGTTCATAAGTTATAGGAGAAGATTTAGGCCATTTTGCCCATCATGTCTAGTCTGCTATTTCATCACAGATGCTCTATCTTTCCCTCTCAACCCCATTCTCCTATCTTCTCCCCATAACCCTGACACCCGTACTAATCAAGAAGCTATCAATCTCTACCTTAAAAATATCGATTGACTTGGTCTCCACAACCTTCTGCGGCAATGAATTCCACAGATTCATCACCCACTGATGAAATTCCTCCTTATCTCCTTTCTAAAAGTACGTCCTTTTATTCTGAGGTTATGGTCTCTGGTCCTAGACTTCCCCACTAGTGGAAACATCTCACCACATCCACTCTATCCAGACCTTTATAAGCTTGATATCCTTGTGGTCCCACAGAAAACCAACTGACCAAGCTTGCTGGGTAGTGTTGACCTTCAAAATACACTTCTTCTGAGAAGTGTTACCATAGCAGTAAAATGACTGATTATAAATGTTGAGAGTTACCAGCAGAATAAAGTTAGCAACCCCATCCATGTTCAGAATTTAAGTGGTGGAATGCAGGATTTCAACTACAAGGCTAGAGTGGAGAAGCTGGAGGTCTCGTTGGGGAGACAAAAGCTGAGAAGAGATGTGATTGATCAATGTAAGATGATGATGATTTAGATCAGGTAAATGGAGGGAGGTGGCCATGGTGTTCCAATAGTGGATGGTTCAGTTTACCAAGGACACCGATCTGGAGCAATGGCAAAAGGAAATACAAGGGGAATGAGAGGAAAAGCTTGTGTTTACATAGAGAGTGGTTACGATCTGGACCTCGCTGCCTGCAAACGGGTTGGAAGCTGTCAATCAGGTCTTTCAAAAGGAAAGATAGGTTCTTGATGGTGAATAACCTGCAGGGCAGTGGGGGAATAGGGGTGAATGGAACTATCCGGGTTTCTCCACGAAATGTCAGTGCAGGTTTAGTTTAGAGATAGAGTTATAGCGCGGGAACAGAGTCCGCGGTGATCAGCGATTCCTGAACACTGCCACTATCGCACAATTGTTAAGAACAATTTACAATTTTACCAAAGCCAATTAACTTACAAACATGTACTCCTTTGGAATATGGGAGGGAACCGGAGAACTTGGAGAAAGCCCACTTGGTCACAGGGAGAACATACAAATTCTGTACAGACAGCATCCATGGTCAGCATCGAACATGGGTCTCTGGCGCTGTAAGAACAATTGTGCCGCCGTCAAAGGTTAGATGGACTGAATGGCCTCCTTACACACAGCGACAATTCTGTGATTCTATTCAAGGGCTCACCATTAAAATCATGGAGCAGAGGTGAATACCATTGTTTGATGTTAACAATAGTCGTCAAAAGCCAAGCATTCCAAATCCAAGCATTCATGTCCAAATAACTTGGTTGAAATGGCTTCCATGCCAATTGGAAGTTCCACATCTCGTTTTCATTACAGCAAGAAATAATTGCCAGGAATCAGAAAATAATGATCTACAGGCACATTGGAGCAATCATATGTGCATTTGTTTCTCTTAAAACTAAAAAATAAAGATTTGTTAATGAGATGTGAGCATCAGAACTCAAATTGAAATAGTCCAGAAGAACCCATTAAAATTCTGTCATGGAGCAACTTTTTATGTGATTAGATTTAATAAGAAATCAAATAACAGACTGCAATTCGGAATTTGGATATGCATAGCATTTCCATGGCTTCTAGCAATTGTTCCATGCACATAGGTCATGTACACCCAGAAGACATTGGAAGTTTCTTCTCAGCTGTCATCAGGCAACTGAACCGCCCCATCAACAACTCAAGAGTGGTCATGAGCTACCATCTATCTCATTGGAGACCTTCACACTATCTTTAATCGGACTTTACTGGACTTTCTCTTGCACTACACGTTATTCTCTTTATCCTGTATCTGTACACTGTGGATGGCTTGATTGTAATCATGCATAGTCTTTCCACTGACTGGACAGCACACAACAAATTCTGTCATAGAGCAACATCATTGTACCTCGATATACGTAATAATAAATGAAACAAAACTAAACTAAATTAAACTAAAGTGTGCAGTGATATCAATCCGCACACAACACACAATTTACATAACTTCATTTTTTTATATCTTCCATGAGCATTTAAAACATGGCATGGGCCACAGACACATGAGAGAGTATCATTGAGTATCATTGGAAGGATTCAAGATAGACAATAGACAATAGGTGCAGGAGTAGGCCATTCAGCCCATCAAGCCAGCACCGCCATTCAATGTGATCATGGCTGATCATTCACAATCAGTACTACATTCCTGCCTTCTCCCCATATCCCCTGACTCTGCTATCTTTAAGAAACCTATCTAGCTCTCTCTTGAAAGTATCCAGAAAACCGGACTCCAGATGATTCTTATTTCTTGATCCTATGGGCCTTGAATCGTATTGAAAGTTATTCATTTAGTCTGACTCTTCTCCAGGGCCAAGCAGAGTTGCCCTCTTTGAGTATGTACTTAATTCCCTTTTGAGAGTTACTATTGAAGCTGCTTCCACACTTTCAATCAGTGTGTTCCAGATAACAAGAGCTCGCTGCACAAAGTGCAAACTTTTCTTCATTTCTCTTTTAGTTTCTTGCCAACGATCTTACATTTTCCTTATATGTCCATTCAATCTGGATGAACATGAGCAGTCTTTGAAACCACCTATTTTTACTTTAAAAAAAATAATTTGTTGTTGCTATGCAAGAGACAGTGTTTAACTCTTTGTGGCACTCTTTAAAACCAGAACAAGCCATTCAACTGTCATGAAGAGAGCTCACCTCAACTACTCTAGGCCAATAGAAGTGGGCAATAGCTGCCAGCTGTGACAGCACACATACTATAGATGAATCAATGAGTGCATATCCTTCGTTGTGCTGTGGTCAAGGTATTAACTGCAAATAAGTGGTTTGCAAACATGCACACAGGAGACGAAATGTAATCAAAACAGGATTGTACAGATTGATCCACTTCAACATTGACTCTTTCAAGCGTCTAATATTTTTGATAAAAACACACACTTGTGCACATGCAAGCATACACACACACACCCTCTCTCTGAAATGTAATTCACACATTTTCACAAAGTGCTTGAATAACTCCGCGGGTCAGGCAGCACATCTGGAGAAAGAGGATGGGTGAGTTTTCAAGTCAAAACCCTTCTTCAAACTGATATTAGAAGTGGGGGTGGGGGGGGCGGGGAGGAGGGAAATAAACTGAAGGTGAGAAAACCAGAACCAATTATGGCCAGCAACAAATAACCTCAGGAAGGGTGGAGCCCATAATGGCATGGGAAAGGTGTGATAACAAGAGAGATACAGGGATGCAAACAGTGGTACTTTATCTTTGTTTGGGCATAATGAGAAACATCAATTGATATCCAGGGCTGTTCTTCAATTCCTGCATGTGACAGGATTGTATGTAAGAATCTAGTTCAAACTCTGAACTGTGGAAGGCAGTAATACGCTTAGCAGCGTCTACACTGCCAGAACCCGAAAAAAAAACAAAAAAAACAGTGGTACTGGTAAGATGACTAGAGTGTGTGGGAGGGGTGGGGGAAGAAAGGGGAGGGGAGGGAATGTAAGAGTTATTTGAAGTTAGAGAAATAAATGTACATACTGCTGGGTTGTCAGTTGCCCAAGCAAATTATGAGGTGCTGTTCCTCCAATTTGCATGTGGCCTCACACTGACAGTGGAGGAGGCCCAGGACAGAAAGGCCAGTGTGGGAATGGGAAGGAGAATTAAAATGTTTGGGAACTGGGAGATCGCGTAGGCCAAGGTGGATTAGACTCTGAAACATGCACATACTGGCTCTGTCCCACTGTTTGCAGAAGTAAAAATCAGATAAACCTGCAGCTGTAACCTACGGCAGATAAAATGATGAAATAATGCAGTGGCGATTTTCAAACGTGTCCATGTCAGGAATGACTGCACACTCAGAAATGAATGTTTTCTTCTTCCAAGGAAAGCATTCAAACTCTTCAATTACCAGCCTTGCTTAAAAACAATCTTTTACATACTGACACTGGTTACCATGTTGAAGAATGTGATTAAGTGGATTTGTGTTATTTGTTTCAACACCGATAACACTGAATCTCGTATTAACTTTATGAATATTAATAAGAGGAATCAAATATAGGAGCAAGGAGGTCCTTCTGCAGTTGTACAGAGCCCTAGTGAGACATCACCTGGAGTATTGTGTGCAGTTTTGGTCCCCTAATTTGGGGAAGGACATTCTTGCTATTGAGGGAATGCAGCGTAGGTTTACAAGGTTAATTCCCAGGATGGCAGGACTGTCATGTACTGAGAGAATGGAGCAGCTGGGCTTGTACACTCTACAGTTTAGAAGGATGAGAAGGGATCTCATTGAAACTTGTAAAATTGTTAAGGGTTTGGACACGCTAGAGGCAGGAAACATGTTCCCGATGTTGGGGAAGTCCAGAACCAGGGGCCACAGTTTAAGGATAAGGAGTAAACCATTTAGAACGGAGATGAGGAAACACTTTTTCTCACAGAGAGTGGTGAGTCTGTGGAATTCTCTGCCTCAGAGGGTGGTGGAGGCAGGTTCTCTGGATGCTTTCAAGAGAGAGCTAGATAGGGCTCTTGAAAATAGTGGAGTCAGGGGATATGGGGAGAAGGCAGGAACGGGATACTGATTGGGGATGATCAGCCATTATCACCTTGAATGGCGGTGCTGGCTCGAAGGGCCGAATGGCCTACTCCTGCACGTATTTGAATCAAATAGTCTATTGTCTATTGAATAAGAAATAAATAAATAATATAGCATTTGATTCTCCCCTCCACTACCACTCCACAGAAATATCATTCAAATACAATCAGGTTTTATAATATGCACAGAGTTTTCTTGAGGTGAATTAGCACACAATTTGTTCACAGATAGTAAATCATAATGGCAATTGGGGTTTCTTGTCTGAACCACAAAGTCCCAAATGCTTATGGTTTCGGGATTCTTTTCTCAGGGGAAACTCCTATTTTAAGTGTGGCTTAATCAAGTAAATAGCTCAAGAGAGAATATGGAGACAACAAACTGCAGATGCTGATTTATCAATGAAAGACACAAAATGCGAGAGTAACTCAGCGGATCAGGCAGCATCTCTGGAGAACATGGATGGATGACTTTCGGCTGGAGAAAGTCATCCATCCATGCATGGCAAGCCTCTTCAGTCAATAGAGGCTTGCAATGAACTCTAAAAGGGATTGAATCAAAAAGATGCATTTATGTCAGACAGTTAATCCTACAAACACGTATCCATTAGGTGTCACTCAAATCCATCTCCCTAAGAGCCTGTTTTTTTAATTTAGTCACCTGTAGTGTCTTAGTTGACGACAATAATTTATGTAGACTTTATCAAAGCCTCCAGACTTTTAATTCACCACTGAAACCAGCACTAATTTAATGAATTAAAAATATATAAACAATATAGTATGCAATTCCCACCTCACTCTACGGATGTATCATTTACATGCAATTATGTTTTATAATATGTAAAGAATCCTCTTCAGGTAAATCAGCACACAATTTGTGCACAGATAGTAAATCATAATTGGAATTGGGGTTTCTTCACTGAAACACAAACTCACAAATGTCCATTAGGTTATGAACAGTAAAAGGGCTTCAACGAAATCGACACAATTGTAAAAGAACCAATTCTGTGAAAACGTGGTGATTTTTTGTTAAAGACAGCCACTGGTTATCATCAAACGAGGAATTGCACATGTTTACATTTAGCAAAAATACCTAATCACATGCAATCATGTGGAGAAACATGGTTAAACTTTCTAAAGTGTGAGTTTAAGAACATTATTATTCAAGTAAAATAAAACTGTTAAGATATTTCAATAAACCAGAAATATTTAGAAAATCGATAAATACATTGTATACTTTGTGTATCTGTTAGAGCTGCTGCCTCACAGTGCCGGAGGACAGGATTCAATCTTGACCTTCTGTGTGGAGTTTACACATTCTCCCTGTGATCACGTGGCATCTCTCTGGTATCCCCCCACGTCCCAAAGACGTGTGGGTTTGTAGCTTAATTGGCCACTGTAAAATTGTCGAAAAGTGGGATGACATTAAACTAGTATGAGTGGATGATCAATGGTCGGCATGGACTAGGAAGCTGATGGGCCTGTTTCCATGCTGTATCTTTCAATCAATCAATTAATATGTCCAAAGGTGTTTACCAAAAGTGTAAAGGATACTTACACCTGGAATTTCAGCAATGCAATTTGGACTAAATAGTAATGTCAATATGCTGCAGTCTCCATCCAGAACCTCATTCCACTAGCTTCAATAGAATGAATTTTGGAGGTAAACTGGTCTATTCTCAGATAGCAGTCTCTACCATATCACTGCCTCACCCATTGTAACCAATACACCAGTGGCTCCACGTACCAACCGATCAAGGGCACACTCCTTGGTGTTAATCATTGACCAAGCATTTCACCGCACAATCAGCATGTTTTCACACAAAGGATTCTTCTGTTTCAGCATTGCGCATCAATTTGTCTTTAGAGTTACAGCGCGGAAGCAAGCCCTTCAGCTCACTGAGTCCACACCAACCAGCAATAACCATGTACACTAGCACGATCTGACACAATAAGGACAATTTCACAATTTTACCAATGCCAATTAACCTACAAACCTGCACGTCTTTGGAGTGTGGGAGGAGACCGACACAACTCATGGTCAGGATTGAACCCGGGTCTCTGGCGCTGTAAGGCAGCAACTCTACCGCTGTGCCAGTGTACCGCCCCAAGGAGCAGAATGCTCCTTGTTTCCAGTAAGATTTCCAAAGCATTTCTCAGCAATATGCAGGATTATCAACAAGCTGTCAATCTATTTCAATCTAATGTTTTACTGACATTTTGCCAGGTAGTTTTCTGATAATGACAACCTCATTTATGGAGCCCCTTTAATTAACCAAAACATCCCTAGACAGGCAGCAGAGTTTTTGGATGATGTCTGATTGCTAGAATAGAATGAGGGAGACCATAGTCATGTGTTGAGACAGCAAAAGGCGTTTAGACAGGGCTGGAATCGTGCAGTATTAAGTGTTGGAGATGGCAGTGGGTATAAGAGTGAAAACTTAATCTGAGCATATTTGACATCCTGTTTATAATAAAGCATATTTGGAAGCTCTTCATGATCAGACTATTTCAGATTTAAACTATTACCAGATGACGAGGGAATGATTTTCTAACCATGAGTGACATTCATGACTACAGTTTTCCCAAATTTAGTTAAAGTTAAGTTCACCTTATCCATTACTGGATGTTGGATAAACAGTCTGACAATTTAAAATATGTAAGAGGGTCAATAGGGGGTTGCAGTACAAGTTGTACCACATCCCGTAAATTTGTACTACCACCAGAACTACTTATCCATTAAAATTCCCAAATTCTACTACTGGCTCAACCCACTGCTTATGAATTCCTTATCCATAAATGTGTTACCTCCCAGTGAGATGATTCCCACACAATACTGGCCAACATATCTTATTCGACTCTCCTTTAATTCAAAGATATTCAAATATGGTGCCATGGGCATACAAATATCTGGCCTCATACTTAATGAAGAAACAAGGAACTGCAGAAGCTGGTTTATACCAGAGATAGACACAAAGTTCTGAAGTAACTCAGCGGGTAAGGCAGTATCTCTGGAGAAAAAGGTTAGGTATGGTGTTGGGTCTGAAGAAAGGTCTCGAACTGTAACGTCACGCAGCCTTTTTCTCCAGAGATGCTGCCTGACCCGTTGAGTTACTCCAGTATTTTGTATCTATCTTAGGCCCTATACTATGAGAAAAAGCCAAGACATAGGATTTCATTTCATGTGCCAAAGTTAATGTTTCCTGTTCTATAAACACATTTAAAGAGCACAACTTAAACCAGTTAAGATCCCAGAAGAGCTTGTCATGATAAATCACCCACATCGAGATATGAATTAGAGACCCAGGCATTGAATATGCAGTCAACCAGACAACTAAGTCACAACACTTTTTAAGTAATTATTTAAAAATCCTTGACCTGAAACATCAATGTTTCTCCATAGATTCTGCCTACGCTTTGGGGGTTTTTTGTTTTCATTTCATATCTGTATTATTTTGATTTTTGGTCAAATAAATCTAGCTGCGGCATTGTTAAAATGATCAGATTTGATGCCTCAGCCATCATTACTAGATTTACTAAAACAAGTAATTTGTCAAAATCCTCTTTAATCAATATAAGCCCTTGATTTCAATTTTAACTAAAATCTTAATTTCCCCATACTCAACAATAATATCTGAAAGGTCAATCTGTAAAGTTTCCGAGCAAATTTTCTCAACTTTCTGGACGATTGTTTAAAAGCCATATATGTGCAGGTAAAGTGTACATGTAGTAACAGAAGTAGAGAAGTTGTCCATTGACTAAATTGAACAGAGGAACAAAAGGTGCTGTGAATACAAATACACAAACCATGGAAAGGTCAGACACAAGTTGATAGGCCGTAGGAATGCAAAGCAACCACTGTGGTTAATTTCCAGAAAATTAAATAAAGTAAAGCTGTGTTGAACTTGCATTGAACCTTGGTCAGATCACTCAGAGTACTGCACTTAGTTTTCTCATACATTCTCTCATTTTGTCCTGGACCAGCCACATTGAAGCTATGGCCAAGAAAACACACCAATGCCTCTACTCCCTTGGAAGGCTTAGGAGGTTTGGCATACCCCCAACAGCCCTCACCACAGATGCGCTGTAGAAAGAACTTCCACAGATGCGCTGTAGAAAGCATTTTATCGTGATGCATTACAGCTTGGTTTGGGAACAGCCCCACCCAAGACCGCAAGAGAGTTGCAGAGAGTTGTGGATATAGCCCAGACCATCACGCAAACCAACCTCCCTTCCACTGACTCCATGTACACTTCACACTGCCTCAGCAAGGCAACCAGCATATTCAAGGGCCAGTCTCACCCTGGTCACCCCCTCTTCTCTTGTCTCCCATCAGGCAAGAGGTACAGAAGTTTGAAAATGCATACCTCCAGATTCAGGAACAGTTCATTCCCAGCATTTATCAGGCAATTGAATGGTCCTCTCATCAGCTAGAGTGTGATCCTGACCTCCCATCTACCTCTATGGAGACATTTGAACTATATTTAATCTGACTGTTATACCTTGCACTAATTGTTGTACCCTTTATCCTTTATCTGTGCACTGTGGACGGTTTGATTGTATTCATGTATAGTCTTTTCATTTGCTGGATAGCATACAAACAAAACCTTTTCACTGTACCTCAGCACACATGACAATAATAAACTAAACTAAACTAATTAAATATACGTAGAGGCCATTTGATCTTCCTAGCTTATGCCAGCTCTCACAGCCTCCCAATCAATACATTCACCATTTATTCCCTTGCAACTTATTCTCTCTCCCATGCTCATCAACTCTCCCATGATCTTCCTCTGATCTTCCACTGCCAGCCTTGGCTTGATGCAATAGTGTGGTAACTCTTTGAGTACTCTTCCCAGCGAACAATCTATTGTCATTGGAGGGTAGCTAATGTAACCCCACTTTTTAAAAAGGGAGGGAGAGAGAGAACGAGGAATTACAGACCAGTTAGTCTAACATTGCTAGTGGGGAAAATGCTAGAGTCAGTTATTAAAGATGGGATAGCAGCACATTTGGAAAGTGGTGAAATCATTGGACAAAGTCAGCATGGATTTATGAAAGGTAAATCATGTCTGACAAATCTTATAGAATTTTTCGAGGATGTAACTAGTAGAGTGGGTAAGGGAGAACCTGTGGATGTGTTATATCTGGACTTTCAGAAGGCTTTCGACAAGGTCCCACATAAGAGATTAGTATACAAACTTAAAGTACACGGTATTGAGGGTTCAGTATTGATGTGGATAGAGAACTGGCTGGCAGACAGGAAGCAAAAAGTAGGAGTCAATTTTCAGAATGGCAGGCAGTGACTAGTGGGCTACCGCAAGGCCCAGTGCTGGGACCCCAGCTATTTACAATATATATTAATGATCTGGATGAGGGAATTGAATGCAACATCTCCAAGTTTGCGGATGACATGAAGCTGGGGGACAGTGTTAGCTTTGAGGAGGATGCTAGGAGGCTGCAAGATAACTTGGATAGGTTGGGCGAGTGGGCAAATGCATGGCAGATGCAGTATAATGTGGATAAATGTGAGGTTATCCACTTTGGTGGCAAAAACAGGAGGGTAGACTATAATCTGAATGGTGAACGGTTAGGAAAATGGGAGATGCAACGAGACCTGGGTGTCATGGTACACCAGTCATTGAAAGTAGGCATGCAGGTGCAGCAGGCAGTGAAGAAAGCGAATGGTATGTTAGCATTCATAGCAAAAGGATTTGAGTACAAGAGCAGGGAGGTTCTACTGCAGTTGTACCTGGTCTTGGTGAGGCCACACCTGGAGTATTGCATACAGTTGTGGTCTCCTAATCTAAAAATCCTAATCAGGGGTATGGAGAGAAGGCAGGTACAGGATACTGTTGGATGATCAGCCATGATCATATTGAATGGCGGTGCAGGCTCGAGGGGCAAATGGCCTACTCCTGCACCTATTTTCTATGTTTCTATGTTTCTATGTCATGTAATCTTTTAAATCTCTTTTCTGATTGTAAGATATAACTATATTCTGCGTTCTGTTTCTTCCCCTTTACTCTATATATTGTACTTGAGTTTGACCATTAGATTTATTTATATGTGCTACCATTAATCAGACTTTACACTCTCTTTAATCGGATTTTACTGGACTTTATCTTGCGCTAAACGTTATTCCATTCATCTTGTGGATGCCTTAAACATGTCTGGTCTTTTGTCCGACTGGTTAGCATGCAATAAAAAAGCTTTTCACTGTATCGCATACACATGACAATAATAAACTAAACTAAACTAAACGAGCATCATCTGATCTGAATGGACAGCATACAAAACAAAGCTTTTCACTGTACCTCTGTACATGTGATGATACTAAACCTAAACTTAAACCTAAACCTAATTCGAAATCTAAATCACCTACACTAAGGTAATTTTGAGTGGTCAACTAATGTGCCAGATGATGGACATAAAGTGCTGGAGTAACTCAGTGGGTCAAGCAGCATTTCTCGAGAAAAGGAATAGGTGACGTTTTGGGTGGAGACCTTCCTTCAGATTGAGAGTCAAGGGAAAGGAAAACTGGAGAACCTGTGCAGTTCCTTCCTACACAATTAATGTGCCAGCATGCCTTAGTAGGCACCTGTAGAAAGCCCAAGCAGTGACAGAGAATTGCATGCTGCATACTAACAGAACCCAAGGTCAGTATTGAATCTGAGACATGAGAATTGTGAGGTTGTAGCACTATCCTCCCGTCAAAGTTGAAGTGTGATGGGCGACTCGCAAGACTCTTTAAAAGCATGAAATGTTTTGATCGAGACACAAGAGACTATGGATGCGGGAATCTTGAGCAACAAAGTGCTGGAGGAACTCAGGGGGTCAGGCAGCATCTGTGGAGGGAATGGACAGATGAACATTTCAGGTGAACTGATTGTAGTAGAGGGGGAGAGAGCTGGTAAAGAGAAGTGGGGGCGGGACAAGGCATGGCGAGGGATATGTCATTTCAAGTGAAGGGGGGGGGGGGTTGGCAGATGGGGGGGGGGGGAGTAGGTTTTGATCCGGTAGACAAGTTGGTAGCAATCAACAAAGTGGTCACCTAAAAATTAAAAAGGAAACTCAGAAGAAAATCTTTAGCCAGAAAGTAGAGAGAATATTTAAAGACTGCTGAAGGATGTTATAAAAGCATAATTGATTTTAATGGAAAGCCAGATAAGAAGTTGTGGGTAGAGAAATAAAGGATTATGCTGAAAAAGACACAAAGTGCTGGAGTAACTCAGCAGGCCAAGCAGCATCCCTGGTGAACTTGGATAGGTTACGTTTAGGGATCCAACCTGAAACGTCACCCATCCATGTTCTTCATGGATGCTGCCTGATCCCTTATGTTACTCCAGCACTTTGTGTCTTTTTTTGGAAACCAGCATCTGCAGTTCCTTAATTCTGCAAAGGCTTATGTTGGTTGAGATGGACGAGAGAGAATTGAAAGAGGCTCAAGTGGACTAAAAATGTTGACATGGTTCGGCCAAATGGTGCGTGTCTGAATTAAATTAATCTTTGACACTTTATGTAAACTGGGTCTCAGTTTTCCATTCCCAGATTTCATCATCTAAAAAATATGTCAAATTGTTTATGAAACAAAAAATATCAACAATTCCCACCAAATGTTGTCTGCCTCTCCCCAGTGTCAAAAGATCTGAAGTTAATTGGGTTTAATTTTTTTAAATTGTATTAAAACATTTTCTCCAGGGGCTCCAGTTTCCTCCCACATTCCAAAGATGTACAGGTTTGTAGGTTAATTGGGTTCGGTCAGTTGTAAAACTGCCCTTCGTGTGTGTAGGTAAAGGATGTTGTATTGTGTTAATGTACGGGGTAATCTCTAGTCAGTGCGGACTTGGTGGGACAAAGAGCCTGTTTCCATTCTGTACCTCTAAAGTGTAAAGTAAAGATGAGTATACAACATCCTTTTGGCCAATTTAGAATCGGTTTTGCAGAGAGCATGGTTTCCCATTTGTTTGGAGAACTTTATATGAAGTTGGAAAGACCAGTGGAATTAGGAGGAGAACAATGTTTAAACGATGCACATTCTCTTATAGTGCTGCACAGCAAATCTGGGCCCAAGAATAATCTCGATGTTTGGCCAGACCTTGCTGCAGCTTTAATTTGGTGGTCATTTATCACCATTACAAAACAAGAAATAACTGAAGCAGTTTTCAACGAGCTGACAGGGCTTCTTTTACTGATTCTGATGGATTTCGAGCTCACAAATATGACTGTAATGAAAGAAAAGCATAATTTCCTTCAAATAGTGGCATTTAACTGATTTGAAATAGGATAAGCTAAAATATTAATATGGAAAACATTTGCATTGAAGAAGAAAAAAGACTGCAAAAAAAAAAGTTTTTATTGTAAAAACATAATGAGAAAGTAAAGTCCATTGTAATGCAAGGGATAGATTGTGTGTTCCATTGTCGAGGTATGATTAGGGTTGTGCAGGTTGGTTCAAGAATCTGAGAGATGTAGAACAGTAGCTATTTCTGCACCTGGTGGCGTGGAACTTCAAGCTTCTATATCTTCTGCCCAAAGGCAGTTTCTAGAAGAAGGCATGGCCTGGATAGTGGAGATTCTTGATGATGGGAGGGGAGGCCTGTGTCCAAGATGGACTGGGCAACGAGGTATAATGAAAGACCGGAATTCATGGTTAGCATATGGCATGGGGTAATTGAAAAGGACGCAAAGAGCTAGAGTAACTCAGCGGTCAGGCAGCATCTCTGGAGAACATGGACCTCCTCTAACCTCATCTACTACATCCGGTGTTCCCAATGAGGTGTCCTGTACATCAGTCAGACCATTTTACATGGCAACCATTGTAATGAACATTTGCACTCTGGCCACCAAGGCCTATTGGATCTCTTAATATCGAACCATTTTAATTCTCCTTCCATTCCCATACTGACCTTTCTGTCCCGGACCTCTCCATTGTCAGAGTGAGGCAACACGCAAACAGGAGGAAATGCTTATTTTTCTAAGCATGTTCAGCAGATATGCTGCCTGACCCATTGAGTTACTCCTGCACGTTGTGTCCATTCATCTCTAGCCTCTTGTACTCAACCAATGACTCCATCTACATTTCAGGCTACCTCAGTAAGGCCCCCAGCATAATCAAGAGCCAATCTCACTGCCGACATTTCCTCGTCTCCCCTCTCCCATCAGTCAAGTGGTGCAGAAGTTTGTAAATGTGTACCTCCAGATTCAGCAACAGTTTATTCCCAGCTGTTTTCCGGCAACTGAATAGTCCTCTCACCTACTAGAAAGCAGTCCTGACCTCGTATCTACCTCATTGGAGACCTTTGAAGTATTCTTAATTGGACGTAATTGGACTTTATCTTGCACTAAATGTTATACCCTTTATCCTGGATCTGTACACTGTGGATAGTTTGCTTGTAATAATATATAGTTCACTTTCGCTGAATGTAGAGCACACAACAAAAAAGCTTTTCACTGTACATCAGTACATGTGGCAATAATAAACTTAACTAAACTAAACCTCTGAAAGAAAATCACTTGTGCACATTTGGTTCAGTTAAAATCAAAGAAAAGTTTGTCCGCAACATTTCAATGAGAACCAAATTGTGAAGGGAACATAATGATTAGAAACAACATCCCCTTAGAGTTTTGATAAGCCAGTCCAAGGAAAGGCATTTGGATCACTGAGGAGTTTTTATTTTGCTGATTGCTCCAAGTTACCTGCAAATATTGGATGGAGTTGTTGAACAATTTGTCCTGACACAGCTTGGACATTGAAGAGATTTTATTTCCACAAATGTCTGAAAAACTGGGACAAAGTGCAAACATTTCTCTCTGAAACAACAGCAGCTGTTTCCAGAAGAACAAAAATGGAAGGGATCACTAATGTTTTCAGAGAAAAGGGAGAACATTTTCATAACTGTGGCAGAAAATCCCAACTAAAATATTTGAACTGCTGGTAGTAGTTCAAATCAAATACTATACACCTCAACAACATGGTACTGAATTCTTGTAACATTTCTGCAGTGTTTTATAAGGGAAAATGACAGGTTGTTCCACATTCAGTGAGTCAAGCTAACTACTAGAAAATGGAAATGCAACAGTTGCTACCTCTTGGAGATCTCCTATTATTTTAAGAAGGAACTACAGATGCTGCAAAGATCGAAGGTAGATAAAAATGCTGGAGAAACTCAACGGGTAAGGCAGCATCTATGGAGCGAAGGAATAGGTGACGTTACGGGTCGAGACCCTAATGTTTTAATCCTTGTAGCTCAGTGCTCTTTCGTCTAAGATCTTCAATATAAGGCAGTCCCCAGGTTGTGTGAGAGTTTGTCTACACTTCACGCTGCCTCAGCAAGGCTACCAGCATAATCAAGGACCAGTCTTGCCCGGTCACTACCTCTTCTCCCCTCTCCCATGAGGCAAGAGGTACAGAAGTTTGAAAACGCATACCTCCAAATTCAGGGACAGTTTCTTCCCAGTTATTATCAGGCAACTGAACGGTCCTCTCACCAGCTAGAGAACAGTCATGACATCTTGCACTAAACATTATACCCTCTATCCTGTATCTATACACTGTGGACGGCTTGATTGTAACCATGTATAGTCCTTTCGCTGACTGGATAGCATGCAACAGAAAACCTTTTTCCTGTACCTCAGTACACGTGACAATAATAATAAACTAAACTAAATCAATCTAAACTAAAGTTCCGTTCTGACAACTCTCCGTAAGCTGATTTCTCCACATATCAGAGGCGTCCATACCTATGCCTCGCGTAATTTTTTACACTTCTATCCTCTCCCCTAAACCTCTGACAATCCAGATAAAAGAGAGTAAGTTAAGGAGTTTCAGAAAACATCTTTTATTTAGTCATTGATGTGCCACTGAAAGCTTGAACAAGCATAAGTTGCCTCCGTTAAAATAAAAAAAAACACACCTTGGATATTGAAAGGATTTTCCTTTCTTGACTGCCTGGAAATCTGGCAAGTGGAAATATTTCAGTGTATCAGCGGTAGATCTGTTCAGAGGAACTCTGCATAAGAGGAAAGTAGCGTTACTAGTTCCAAGAAAAAATACAGATGACTGTAGATATGGCAGAGAGTCAGAAATAAATGTTTGGGTTTGAAAGTTAAATTGCTTCCCGGAAGTTGTTCAGATCAAACACCCCGTCCCTTAATGACATTATAATAAATTGCTTTAATACTTTCACAGGTTTCAGCTGAGGAAATGAAGTCAGGAGGTCTGAGCTTCATCTGCAGAATTCAGCTACAGGCTTTTATGACCGGTTTCATTGGAGGCGGGCTCAACTTTCTCACTGGGCAGCTTATATAAGCCAAGCATAACTTGCTGTCAAAAATATATTGGTATCAGCACAGCACTCTATGTACTCTCAAAACTTGATAAGAGATGAGAATATGTTTTACAAAATTGTACTTCTTTGTCTCTGCATCTTCTTAATTTTAAATTCCTAACAAAATCTCAGGATATTGCAAAGTACAGGATATTGGGCCAGCACAGTGGCGCCGTGGTAGAGTTGCTGCCTTAGAGAGGTCCGGGTTCAAACCTGATTACCGGTGCTGTCTGTACGGAGTTTGTACGTTCTCCCTGTGACCACGTGAGTGTTCTATGGGTGCTCCAGTTTCCTCCAACAATCCAAAGACGTACGTGCAGGTTTGTAGGTTAATTGGCTTTGGTTAAATTGTAAATTATCCCTCATGTGTAGGATAGTGGGCCAAAGGGCATGTGTCTGTAAATTCTAAAAAGTCTACTTTACAACTAATAACTTACTTTGCAAGCATAACCACAACCGTAATGGCAACCCAAATGTCCATACAATTAAAACTATTTGTCTGTTTTAGTGGGGTTGATTGGGAAGTGGAAATTAGTCAGAACATCAAAAAACCCTCCCCTTCGCTTATTCAGTATAAAGCCATGTGATGTTTTAGACCAGTCAGCGAGAGCCAAATGGAGTCAGGTTATCTTCCTAGGCAAAAGATGGATACATTTCAACTTCAAAAGCAGCTTCACTATGTGTATATCCACCCAGTTTGAAGACCAAGTATGATATAAAGTAGCATGGAGATGAGGCGGAATTTCTCTAGGCAGAGTATGCCAATGGTAAATAAATTATATTCAAGCAGTCATATTGACATAATAAAAGTACCCATTTTGTAAGAAATCCAAACTACTTTGTGAAACTATCAGTCACAAAGAAAAAGCATCCAAATGCCAGAAAGACTGTAAATGAAGCACCAACTTTACAGAAAGGGAAAATGTTGGCATTTCTACCACTATTAGGACTTGCACTTGGAAGTTTTGATTGGAGAAGGACAGAGGACATTTGCTCATTTTTTTTACCTTTAGATGGAGAAATCAGTGTTTAGGATAGAGCAGAGTAACAAACTGCAAGTAAGAATTTAATTGTGCCGTTTTTGGACATAAAACACTCTTGACTTTTTAAATATAGAGAAGCCAATGAATGAGGAAGAAAATGCAATTCTTGCTCAAAGGGTGATCATGGGCTCAATATAAAAGTCAAATTTAGACTTTTTGTGTCCAACAATTTACGGCACTATATTTTGCTTTAGATAACATCAAAATATGGACCTCCATGAATCCCATGCCTGCCCGTGGGATTTCCACTCATTAGCTCTGGCTTAATCCCAGTCCATTTCTTGGGGATGTTATTAGCATATTGAGAGCAGGCAATAAGAGCAGTTGACTGACAGTATGAAAGAGAAAATCACCAGTACCTTTTCAAACCTTATCCATCAGCACAGCCCAAGTTGTCTCGTGAACTCCTGTGCTACTTGATATTTAAAATAACAGATTCCAAATTTTATTTATCGAAGAAATTGATCACACTCTGAAGAAGCTCCACTCAAATAAATATTTTTCTAGCTGGATAGACTGTACTCCTAAGGTTTAGCTAGCTGTTGAAACACAATTGTTCCTGTCATTCACCAAATGTTCAAAAACTATTTAAAACTTTTAAAGCATTATGAACTTCAAGAGTTGTTAGAAAATTGAAAACATTTAAAGACACCTAAAATCTCCAGAAAAACAAGTGCATAATGCAATAATTCAAATGAGCTCAATTAATTAAAATTGTAAATACCCTGGTTTTTACCTTTCTCCCTCACAGCCACCCGTCTCCAATGAAATGAATGAAAGCATGATTCCATGTGCAGTTGTTCCCGTGTAACAGTTGAGGAAGTTACAACTCTGCCAAAGAGCCTAGTATGGCGTGCAGTTGGAAGATCATTGGCAAGGATCCTAGAGGGAGACTTTAAATTTTTGAGATACAGTGCAGAAACAGGCCCTTCAGCCCACCAAGTCCACACTGACTAGCGATCACTCCATACACTAGCACTATCCTAGACAGTAGGGACAATTTACAATTTTACCAAAGCCAGTGAACCTACAAACCTGTACGTCTTTGGAGTGTGGGAGGAAACCAGAGTACCTGCAGAAAACCCATGCAGTCAAAGGGAGAATGTACAAACTCCATACAGATAGCACCCATGTCTGTTATCAATTACGCAAAAATATTCTGGCTTGCAAACTTGAAAAGTGTTTGAATCACATAAGAGTGTTGCAATCACTAAACATGTCAAAGATCAGAAAGCCACCAGATCAGATTTACTTCAGGTTAACGGGTTACAGAATGTGCCAAAGATAAATCAATCACATATTTTATGGTTTTCAAGGGGCAGCAGAGTAGCGCAGCGGTAGAGTTGCTCCCTCACAGCGCCCGAGACCTAGGTTCGATTCTGGTAAAATTTGTAAATTATCCCAGGATTGTGCTAGTGCACGGGGTCAGCAAAGAAATCCAGCAAAGAAAGTTTGCAGAAATCTTCAGGAACTGAATTGCGATACTTTGTTTCTTTCTACCTCTCCAATCTAATCCTACTTTGGTTTCACCTGATTTGTCACTAATAAGCCAAGTGTAGATCTGGTATCTGTAAATTACTGTAGACTTTGGACATTAGTGATACAGCGTGGAAACCAGTGATCACCGCATACCCTAGCACTATCTACTTACTAGGGACAATTTACAGAAGCCAATTAACCTACAAACCTGAAATCTTTGGAGTGTGGTAGGAAACTGGAGCACCTGGAGGAAACCCATGCAATCACAGGGAGAACGTACAAACTCCGTATAAACAGTCAGGATCGAACCAGGGTCTCCGCCACTGTAATACAGCAATGCTACCACTGCGCTACTGTGCGTCTAATAAGCCTGGGTGTGGGTGGATAGTAGCACAATCAGACTGAAGTTAACAGGCATGTAAGGGAGAGTAGGTTATGGGAATGAAAAGAGAGGAAAGGAAGTGATGGCTTTACTATGAAATTCAGCATGGGCTCAATGGGCCAAATGGCCTATTTCGATGTTGTAATAAAATATGAGAAATATCATTGTTCATTCATCAATTATACTTTATATTGGAACTTCATAAAACAAATGACAAACAAATCCAGTTGGATCAAGAAAAGTATGGCATGATTAAGGGGAACAATACTATTGGTGTCACGCTGACAGTAAAGTGGCACAAATTGTCCACCAGTTGGCAGGAGTTTGTAACTCATAAATGCCACAAGTTACTGGCCAATTTGTGCATTAATAATGACACGTGTCATTTGCACATCATTATTTTTTAACTAAATCTTGGCAAATAGTTCCAAGGTCATTAGATTATGTCATTTTCATACATTTGCCAAGAACCTCTTCATAAACAGATCAATTGTGTTTACCCATAAATTGAAATGTAACGTAAAACATAAAACGTAGCTTTTCATGTCTTTTGCTAGAGTTCAATTTTGAAAAATATAAGTTGAAAATCCATGAAGTAAAACAAACTCTCTGCAACATTATATCCACTGCTTGATGAGTGAAATGGGAAAGATATGTATCTGGCAGTGGGGTAGAAAGAATCTGTAAAACAGGAAGAGAATTGTCAAAGTTGGCAAATCCGGAGAAGAGTTGAGATTATTTTTTTTCTCACGGACAGAATGCCTTTTTCTGTTGAGGTGGTCTAGGCTAACTCCATGAGTAACTACATTGGGAATTGGGAAGCTACATGAGGAGGATATAGTGGGATGTCTCCCTCTCCCTCACTTGTCTGTAGCTCCCTGCTTCCATGGGCTGAAATACTGACAGAGAGGTGGGATGGTAGGAGGACTGACCGGTGAAAAATTAGTCAGCATCTGATCTCAATGGAAAAACCATCTTAAAATAAATCAAGGCAGACTTCCAGCTTTCTGGCTGGTGTGATTGCCTGGCTAGGTATGGGCGGTATGAAGTGGTGGCTGCAGTAAGGAATCCATAGAGATGATTGTCAGTTGTTAAGCAGTTGTTGGTGGCACAGTGGCGCAGCAGTAGAATTGTTGCCTCAAAACGCCGGAGACCCAGGTTCAATCCTGACTACATACGCTGTCTGTACAGAGTTTGGATATTCTCCCCGTGACTTTGTGAGTTTCCTCTGTGTGTTCCGGTTTCATCCTGCATCCCAAAGACGTGCAGGTTTGGAGGTTAATTGGCTTCTGTGACTTGTTCCTAGTGCGTAGGATAGAAATAGCATGGGTGATTGTGGTTGATGCGGAGTCAGTGAGCCTAAGAACCTATTGCATCTTTACACTAAACTAAACCAAATGCAAAGGACTCATAGCCACACTGGGGTTGTCAAGGCTTCCTTGAGAGATTGGGAGGTCCTTTTGGGTTCTTTGAACCAATGAATAGTCTGTAATTTTGTAAAGCACACTTGAACCTATTTAGGCCAGGTGGCACACACTCACCTTGAACCATTTGGATGGACCAGCACAATGTAAGTTAAACATACATTTGTGCAATCTGTCTGCTGTGTAAAATATCTCCATGTCATTCTTAAAAGCCTGAATACATATGGGGGGACTGCGAGCCTCAGCTCTTTTCCTGCTCATGGCTCCAAACATAATAAAAAGCTCTTTGTTAAATAAAGAATCAGAAGAAAAAAAAGAATGAGCAGTTTGACTAGCCAGGTTTAGTACTGTACCCCCACCATTGCCGTTCATTACCAGTATGGAAAAGACTGAGAGTAGTATGCGGAAAGTAAGATTGCAAAACTAAAGATGTCTCACAGCTCTGTTGGGGTCATATGCAGTGTGGTTACTTCAGGGTAAAGCCAGTTATTTAATTACAGGTGCCTTCAGGCAACTTTGAATCAGGCTGCACCCCATGTTAATCAGACATCCTCATCAGGAGGCATTCTCAAATAACAAGCTGCATTCCAAAATTTTAATTTAAAAAATCCTTTTGCAACACATTCCAATCATCTTGCCTCAGCTGCAATATTTGGAGGAGAACGAATGTGTGTGAATGAGAATGATAAAGAACAAATGAATTACTTTGCCACAGCTGAATTATGTGCAATCACAAGCAACTGTCTTAAATGTAGTCAATGAGTTTAAAAAAATCAAAGTATTCTGGTGATACATTCTGGTGTTTGACCACAGATTTGGTTAAGAACAATTGGGTGTCCTCCAAAAAGTGGCTAATCTACACCACATTCAGAGCTCAGACAGCAGTAAGTAAAAAGCCAAGCCAATCATTTTGAAACTGTGACTAAAATGACTCTTCTTGCCTCTGCCAAAGGAAAGGTCACTTGAGATCAGCAACTCAGCTGAATATTCCTTGCCTCCTTCATGAGGTTTGTGTGTTTAAAACGCTGCTAAGAACACAGTGACACAGCAGAGGTGGACGGTGGCACAGCAGTAGAGTTACCGCTGTACAGTTCCAGGGACTGGGTTCGAGCCTGCCGGGTGCTGTCTGTGTGGAGCTTGTACATGCTCCCTGTGATCACATGGGTTTTCTCCGGGAGCTCCCAGTTTCATAGAATCATAGAAAAATAGGTGCAGGAGTAGGCCATTCGGCCCTTCGAGCCTGCACCGCCATTCAATGTGATCATGGCTGATCATCCAACTCAGTATCCGTACCTGCCTTCTCTCCATACCCCCTGATCCCTTTAGCCACAAGTGCCACATCTAACGCCCTCTTAAATATAGCCAATGAACTGGCCTCAACTACCTTCTGTGGCAGAGAATTCCAGAGACTCACCACTCTCTGTGTAAAGAATGTTTTCCTCATCTCGGTCCTAAAGGAATTCCCCCTTATCCTTAGACTGTGACCCCATGTTCTGGACTCCCCCAACATCGGGAACAATCTTCCAGCATCTAGCTTGTCCAACCCCTTAAGAATTTTGTAAGTTTCTATAAGATCCCCCCTCATCTTCTAAATTCCAGCGAGTACAAGCCAAGTCTATCCAATCTTTCCTCATATGAAAGTCCTGACATCCCAGGAATCAGTCTGGTGAATCTTCTCTGTACCCCCTCTATGGCAAGGATGTCTTTCCTCAGATTTGGAGACCAGAACTGTATGCAATACTCCAGGTGTGGCCTCACCAAAACCCTGTACAACTGCAGTAGAACCTCCCTGCTCCTATACTCAAATCTTTTCGTTATGAATGCTAACATACCATTTGCTTTCTTCACTGCCTGCTGCACCTGCATGCCTACTTTCAATGACTGGTGTACCATGACACCCAGGTCTCATTGCATCTCCCCTTTTCCTAATCTGCCACCATTCAGATAATAGTCTACCCTCATCTTTTTGCCACCAAAGTGGATAACCTCACGTTTATCCACATTATACTGCATCTGCCATGCATCTGCCCATTCACTCAGCCTATCCAAATCAGCCTCCAAGCATCCTCCTCACACCTAACTGTAGCCCCCAGCTTGGTGTCATCTGCAAATTTGGAGATGTTGCATTGAATTCCCTCGTCCAAATCATTAATATATATTGTAAATAGCTGGGGTCCCAGCACTGAGCCTTGCGGTACCCCACTAGTCACTGCCTGCCATTCTGAAAAGGACCCATTTACTCCTACCCTTTGCCTCCTGTCTGCTAGCCAGTTCTCTATCCACATCAATACTGAACCCCCAATACCGTGTGCTTTAAGTTTGTATGCTAATCTCTTATGCGGGGCCTTGTCGAAAGCCTTCAGAAAGTCTAGATATAACACATCCACTTGGTTCTCCCTTATCCACTCTACTAGTTACATCCTCGAAAAATTCTGTCAGATTTGTCAGACATGATTTACCTTTCGTAAATCCATGCTGACTTTGTCCAATGATTTCACCACTTTCCAAATGCGCTGCTATCCCATCTTTAATAACTGACTCTAGCAGTTTCCCCACTACCGATGTTAGACTAACTGGTCTGTAATTCCCCTCTTTCTCTCTCCCTCCTTTTTTAAAAAGTGGGATTACATTAGCTACCCTCCAATCCTCAGGAACTACTCCAGAATCTAAGGAATTTTGAAAAATTATCACTAATGCATCCACTATTTCTGTGGCTACCTCCTTGAGTACTCTGGGGTGCAGACTATCTGGTCCTGGGGATTTATTGGCCTTCAATCCGTTCAATTTACCCAACACCACCTCCCGGCTAACCTGGATTTCACTCAGTTCCTCCATCTTATTTGACCCCCGTTCCACTGCTATTTCCAGCAGATTATTTATGTCTTCCTTAGTGAAGACAGAACCAAAGTAGTTATTCAATTGGTCTGCCATGTCCTTGTTCCCCATGATCAATTCACCTGTTACTGACTGCAAGGGACCAACATTTGTTTTAACTAGTCTCTTTCTCTTCACATATCTATAAAAACTTGTGCAGTCAGTTTTTATGTTCCTGCCAGTTTCCTTTCATAATCTATTTTCCCTTTCCTAATTAAGCCCTTTGTCCTCCTCTGCTGGATTCTGAATTTCTCCCAGTCCTCCGGTAGGCTGCTTTTTCTGGCAAATTTGTATGCCTCATCTTTTGTTTTTATACTATCCCTGATTTCCCTTGTTATCCATGGATGCAGCACCTTCCCCGATTTATTCTTTTGCCAAACTGGTATGAACAATTTTTGTACTTTATCCATGCAGTCTTTAAATACCTTCCATTGCACATCCACTGTCAACCCTTTAAGAATCACCTGCCAGTCTATATTGGCCAATTCACATCTCATACCTTCAGAGTTACCTTTGTTCAAGTTCAGAACCCTTGTTTCTGACTTAATTTTGTCACTCTCCATCCTAATGAAGAACTCAACCATATTATGGTCACTCTTGCCCAAAGGGCCACGCACAACAAGACTGCTAACTAACCCTTCCTCATTACTCAATACCCAGTCTAGAATAGCCTGCTCTCTCGTTGGTTCCTCCACATGTTGGTTGAGAAAACTATCCCGCATACATTCCAAGAAATCCTCTTCCTCAGCACCCCTGCCAATTTGATTCACCCAATCTACATGCAGATTGAAGTCACCCATTATAACCGTGTTACCCTTGTTGCACGCATTTCTAATTTCCTGTTTGATGCCATCCCCAACTCCAATACCACTGTTAGGTGGCCTGTACACAGCTCCCACTAGCGTTTTCTGCCCCTTAGAGTTTCGCAGCTCTACCCATATCAATTCCACATCCTCCACGCTAATGTCCTTCCTTTCTATTGCATTAATCTCCTCTCTCACCAGCAATGCTACCCCACCTCCTTTTCCTTTTCGTCTATCCCTCCTGAATATTGAATATCCCTGGATGTTCAGCTCCCAGCTTTGGTCACCCTGGAGCCATGTCTCCGTGATCCCAACTATAGCATAGTCATTAATCGCTATCTGCACCTTCAACTCATCCACCTTATTACGAATGCTCCTCGCATTGAGACACAAAGCCTTCAGGCTTGTTTTTACAACACTCTTACTCCTTATACAATTATGTTGACAAGTGGCCCCTTTCACATCGATCCCTATTACACTTGGCCATACTCTCCTATCCCTTTGTGAGCTTTCTTTCCCGTTAATTCTGAGGTCATTAACCATCCCTTTACTCTCTTTCCCTCTAACTCCGTCCTCGACTATCCCATTTGACACCCCACCCCCCTTATTCAGTTTTCCTCCAACACTCCCTAGATGCGCAGGTTTGTTGATTAATTGGCTTCAGTAAAAGTTATAAATTGTCGCTAGTGTGTAGGATAGTGCTAGTGTACGGGGTGATCACTGGTCAGCATGGCCTCGGTGGGCTGTAGGGCCTGTATCTGTGCTGTATCATTAAAGTCTAAAGTCTAAAGTGAAGTTTAAAATCATTCTTAAATTGTGAACCTTTATTTTGAAACAGTGACCTCTACTTTTATATTCTCCTGTAAGAGAAATCATCTTCTCCAAGTCCACTCTGGAAAGACCCCTCAATATAATGTGGAAGTCATAGTCATGGAATTGTTCAAATCAATTTACCATCATATCCATGCCCACACTTCATATGAGCTGCAGAGCTCTGCATTTGCTCCAGGTTTTCCCATTTCATTTCTATATCTAATTCTCTTTGAAAGTTACTTCTGAATCAGCTTCCACCACCCTTTGAGGGTGATTTTTTTCCTAACAACGACCCAGAGGATGATAGCATTACTTGCCCTTTTGATTGCCCTGGGGGAATGGTCTGTGGTGGGGTAAACCCAATATGCACATTAACTAAAGACGTCAAGGATGATAACCAGCAATGTTGAAAGAATAATGATATATTTCCATGGTGAGGGACCTGAAGGCAAACTTGTATTGTGTCTGCTGTTTAGTTTAGTTATAGTTTCGAGATAACAGGTGTAAGCAGCGGTTAACATATGATCAGCATTTGATGGCACGAGGCCTGTACTCGCTGGAGTTTAAAAGAATGAATGGGAACATCATTAAAACATACAGAATAGTTTCGAGATAACAGGTGTAAACAGCGGTTAACATATGATCAGCGTTTGATGGCACGAGGCCTGTACTCGCTGGAGTTTAAAAGAATGAATGGGAACATCATTAAAACATACAGAATAATGAAACATTGGATAGAGTGGATGTGGAGAGGATGTTTCCACTAGTGGGAGAGTCTAGGACTAGAGGTCATAGCCTCAGAATTAAAGGATATTATTTTAGGAAGGAGATGAGGAGTAACTTTAGTCAGAGGGTGGCGAATCTGTGGAATTCTTTACCACAGAAGGCTGTGGAGGCAGTCAGTGGATATATTTAAGGCAGAAATAGATAGATTATTGATTAGTACTGATATCAGAGTGGGGAGAAGGTGGGAGAATTGGGTTAGGAGGGAGAGATAGATCAGCCATGATTGAATGGTGGAGTAGACTTAATGGGCCAAATCACAATTCTGCTCCTGTCGTGATTCTATGAACCCTTGAACAGGTCCTTCGGCCCACCAAATCAGCACCGACCAGCAATCCCTGTACACAAGTACTATCCAACACACTAGGGAGAAATTTACAATCTTTATCAAAGCCGATGAACCTACAAGGAAAGACATCCTTGCCATAGAGGGGGTACAGAGAAGATTCACCAGACTGATTCCTGGGATGTCAGGACTTTCATATGAGGAAAGATTGGATAGACTCGGTTTGTACTCGATGGAATTTAGAAGATTGAGGGGGGATCTTATAGAAACCTACAAAATTCTTAAGGGGTTGGACAAGCTAGATGCTGGAAGATTGTTCCCGATGTTGGGGGAGTCCAGAACAAGGGGTCACAGTCTAAGGATAAGGGGGAATTCCTTTAGGACCGAAATGAGGAAAACATTCTTTACACAGAGAGTGGTGAGTCTCTGGAATTCTCTGCCACAGAAGGTAGTTGAGGCCAGTTCATTGGCTATATTTAAGAGGGCGTTAGATGTGGCACTTGTGGCTAAAGGGATCAGGGGGTATGGAGAGAAGGCAGGTACGGGATACTGAGTTGGATGATCAGCCATGATCACATTGAATGGCGGTGCAGGCTCGAAGGGCCGAATGGCCTACTCCTGCACCTATTTTCTATGTTTCTATGTTTTTACAAACCTATATGTCTTTGAAACATGGGAGGAAACCGGTACACCTGGAGAAAATCCATGTGGTCACGAGGGGAACAAACAAACTCCGTACAGACAGCTCCTGTAGTCAGGATCAAACCCGGGACTCTGGCGCTGTGAGTCAGCAACTCTATCACTGCCCCACCGTGCCACCTCACGGCGTCTTTGATCTTTTTAGATAGCATTGGGAGCTAGTATGAGAGAAGCTTTGCTGAATTCCAGATCGTAGAAGAGACTTGCTCTCTCCCAGAATCCAAAGGATCTAGCAGGATTACCTGGATCATCATCAGAGTCAGTTGTCAAATCCCATATTGTTACCTAACCCAGGAATACAGGGATCAAACCCATGCGACCTATTACAATACTGATTAAATGTAAAAACTAGCTCTGGGCCAGAGATCAAAGCGCGGACGTTTCTGGTCCGTTTAATGCAATATCACATCACATGGCAGCATTGGCTGCTAAGCATTCGGAATCCATGAAACGCTTTGAAATATGTTTAGCTGATGGATTTGACACACCTTTACCACAGAACTGCTTCTCTTTGGGAGGCCTGGTATCACAGGTGGTACAGCACCTGCCTCCAAGCTAAGTTTATGTTAGTTCATCTCAAGTGCTAGTTTACTTTATTACTCCAGGCTTCACGTTTGAACTTTGCAGATGCTATCAGATTACCTCAGCAGCAATTCTTTCACATGCTAACATTTCTATGTTCCATTTTATCAGAAACATGTAGCGTACCTTATGGAACAAAAGTTAAATTAGAATTGGAGCAATCGCCCTGCAGGTTCAAGGATGGAGGTAAAAAGCTTATCAGTAAATGCTTTCAAATCTTTTTGAAAGAAAGTTCAGGTTCTCAACTAAAATGACATTCCAATTAGGTGTTCTGCTTACAATCTTTGTGCAAGATGTGCAGTATAATCAAGATATATTGGCTGGTATCGGTTTATTACTGTCACGTGTGCTGACACACAATGAAAAACGTTGTTCTGTGTGCTATCTGCAATGATCATACCATACATGAGAACAACAGCCTCCATAACTTTCCTGTTATGGGACGATGAGAACTGCACACAATACTCCAGATGCGGCCCAACCAAAGGCATTTAATAAAATGCAAGTAAAAATCGTATTCCGAAGAATCCTTCCCAATGGCTTCCCAACCTCTGACTCGAGGTTCACTGGCCTTTAATTCCCGGGATATTCTATAATACCCTCTTAAACAAAGGAAACAACAGATGGCATTAAAGATAAAGCGTTAGCCAATAAATAGGAGTCTGATGCAGGTGCCTTTGTTATCCATATGTTTCAGGTATGACTTGCTTGGCCAGGAGATAGTGTCTGGCCTGTTGTCACGGTAAAGGAATGGCAGTAGAACTACACCGTCTTGGAGGCGGGAGTTGCTGTATGATTTGACAAGTTTCTCAATTATGGTTGTTGGCAATATAGTCATTAAGCACACTACCCTGTTTTCTTTTGGCCCCAGTTGTTAATGAATTACACAGATTGACCACCCTCTGACTAAAGAAATTCCTCTTCATCTTTCTATTGGTACATCTTTTTATTCTGAGCCTATGACCTCTCATTCTGGACTCTCCCAATACTGGAAATATCCTTTCCACGTCCACTCTATCTAGGCCACCCATTAGGCCATCAGTTAATTCTGTCCACACTGGGTGGTTGGCACTCAAAAGGTTCAATTAGCCCAAGCAGCACAGGATGGCTGCCTTCCTGTTACCTCTGGCCTATGTCAACCATGTGCCTCACAAAAACCCTCTCATCTATATCAACATATTATCTGCCAGGCTTTGTCCTGCCCCTACTCTCTTCCAGCTTTCTCCCCCCACCCCTCCCCACAATCAGTCTTAAGAAGCGTCCCGACCCGAAAGGTCACCTATCCATGTTCAATAGAAATGCTGCCTGACCCACTGAGTAACTCCATCACATTGTTTCTTTATTTTGTAACCTAGCATCTGCAGTTCATTGCAATTACATGCATCATAGCCAGTCATCAGATGCACCCTAGCTGAGATGTTCATGAACTATGGGCTTCCTCTTAGGAAGGAGATGAGAAGGAATTTCTTGTCGGAGGGTGGTGAATCTGTGGAATTCATTGCTACAGACGGCCGTGGAGGCCGTCATTGGGTATTTTTAAAGTGAAGATTCTTAGGTTCTTGATTAGTAAGGGCATCAAAGGATATGGGGAGAAGGCAGGAGAATGGGTGATTTTATATAAAGGGCTTGGATGATATTCACTTTATTTGTGGTGTTGGCTCAGTCTTATAAACTTTTACAAGTGTTCCAAGTTTTGCAGAATGTGAGTCTTGACAAGTTTTACCTCACTACTGGTGCTGTCAGTTTGTACGTTCTCCCTGTGACCACATAAGTTTTCTCCGGGTGCTACAGTTTCTTCCCACACGCCAAAGATATACAGTTTTGCGCCTCACCGAGTTTTTCCAGTGTTTTTGCCTACCTTCGGGTTTGTAGGCTGATTGGCCTCTGTAAATTGTTCCTAGTGTATAGGATAGTGTTAGTGTACGGGGTGATTCCTGGTCGGCACGGACCTGGTGGGCCGAAGGGCCTGTTTCCATGCTGTGTCTCTTGGGTCTAAAGCCAAACAGAAAGCGACAGGCCAACCCCAAAATAGATGTACGAGACAAATACTTACAATGTGATGACATATCACAACGTTTTGCAGCAAGATTATGTGGAATATGTCAGCTGGGTGCATGCACAATATGATAAAAGGAAGAACTTCCGAGGAAAAGCCCAATTGAAGGGTGATAATGCTCAGTGTGTGACAAGATTGTCACAACCACTGACAGAACAATTCCTACAGATAAACTTGGATGGATGTCTCTTTGCTTGAGGCAATATTGCCTCCATTTTGAACTTTAATCAGTCCAATTGCATAGAGTCAAAGGGTCATAGAGTCATACTCATACTGTTTAGAAACTGAGCCTTCAGCCCAACTTGCCCACACCGACCAACTAGCCCTATTTACCTGCATTTGGCCCATATCCATCTAAACCTGTCCCATCCATGTACCTGTTTAAATGCTTCCTAAACATTGCGATAATCCCTGCCCCAACTACCTCCTCTGCCCACTCATTCCTTACACCCACCGCCCTTTGTTAGGCCTCAGATTCCTGTAAAATCTTTCCCGCTTCACCTTAAACCAACGCCCTCTGGTTCTTAATTCCCCTACTCTGGGCAAGAGTCTCTCTGTGTCAACCCAATCTATTCTCCTCAATGATTTTATACACCTCTATAAGATCACTCCTCACCTTCCTGTGCTCCGGGGAATAGAGTCCTAGCCTGCTCAACCTCTCCCTACCTCTTCTAAGACTTGGTGAAACTTGGTGAATATCACACTGTTACTGCAAGAGACAGGGTTCAGTTTATCATTGGGGCCATCAAAGCTGCCCTTGCTCCTTCTTTTGATCCTTCTTCCCTTTCTCCAAATTTGCAGAGGGATTTCTTTGAAGAACCCTGTTGTTTAGTTCAGGTTTAGATTTATTATTGTCATGTACACTGAGATGCAGTGAAAAGCATTTTTTTGTGCTATCCAGTCAAATCTGTTCATACTAATCATGAAGACAAACAAGATGAAAATACCAAAGTGCTGAATAGTGTGGTGCAACTATGGAGCAGGAATCCAATATTTAAAAGCATAGGTTCTTCAAGCTAAATGAAAATAAATATATATTTAAAAATGAATATAAATTATCATATCAACCAGACGGTGCATTTTAAGGGAAGTTTGTGCAGAGACAAAGCCTGGCAGCTGCAGATGCTACTTCTATGGATATGGCAATGATTACCCATTCAGATCAGTGGGTGATAGTGTGAAATATGACCATATGTCAATTCCAGAGTGAAATAATTAAATCAAAATGAAATATTGCCACAAACTGTGTGTGGTGCAAGGCAACCAGAAAGTTGCCATGACAACATCTACCCGCAATTTGATTTTCCAAGTAAAACCAGTTGGAGAATTGAGGGTAAAATCATCTCAACTGCTCCCCCCATCCAATAATATGATCATAGTAAGTCACAATGATCTGTGATTTAACAACTGGGGCGTGGATTGGACTTGGACAATGGCATCAAACATGGCGCCTCTTGCATGCAGACTCAGTAGACTATTTGTTTCCGTGCTGCATCTCTAAAAATAAAAGTTAAATCTAAATTATTAAAGTCTAAACACAGAATGCCAGTGGATCCACTTGGAACTACTCTCTCCAGCCAGCAGGCTTCTCCCCTGGGTCAGGAAGGCAAGCAACTTGTAGATGCTGGCAATCTGCTCTGTTGGCCTTGACAAAAGATTACATTGCAGCATTCAGCTACAATAAGATAAGTCACAGTCATAACAAGAGCAATTCAACAAAGTAACAGCAGAGATATTCCAACCATGTGCATATCTAAGAACAATAAAACAGTATGTGTTTCACACTTTAATAAATTAATAATGCCTTTTTTATTTGTCCTTATCTGGGTCCTATTCTGATCCAGCTGCAATTTTATAATTGATAACCAAAGCCATGACACTCTTTGATTATAATAGAAAAATATGGATTATTGGGAGACCGCACTTTGAAAGTCGCTGAGGTTCCTTGATTCTCTGGTGGGGCAGGGTGTGAATGGATACCAAGAAAGAGTAATTTCAATATGAACTGCTTTTGTGTAGTCTGAGAGGAAGAGCTATACAATGAAGCACATTTAATATCCTCTCTTAGAGTCATGCAGTGTGCAAGCAGGTCATTTGACCCAACTTGCCCACACCAACCTACATGCCCCATCTACACTAGTCACACCTGCCTGTGTTTGTCCATATCACTCTAAACCTGTCCTATCCATGTCCTCTATATGTCCTAAAGATCTTCCATGATTACTCTGAAATCCCAAATAATTTGGTCATTAACTTAATTATAATTTCTCATTATAATTCCTCCTAATTCATTTTCGTTTTTACCTGGGACAATTTACAATTTACAGAATCCAATTAATCTACAAATCTGTACGCCTTTGGGATGTGGAATGAAACCGGAGCACCTGGAGAAAACCTATGTGGTCACGGGGAGAACGTACAAGCTCTGTACAGTCAGCACCCGTAATCAGGCTCGAGCCCGGGTCTCTGGCATTGTAAGGCAGTAACTCTACAGCTGCACCACAGTGTGGCCATCTTTTTATATTAATATGTTCACAGTTCCCACATTGGGTTGTAGACTTGAAATTTGCTCCACAAATTATTTTCAAGGAAAGGTTATATCGTCTCCTCGCATAGGTGCAGATATAATCTCTCCTATACAAAACATAAATACTTTCCATGAAAATTATTATGAATACATTTTACAAAATAACTAGAACAAGGCTGAACCTCATAGGCAACATACAAAAACAAACTCTTCCAGGAAAACAGCTTCGATATTTGAGTTTATTACTTTGGAAAGAATTCTCCTTGCACAAACACCTAATTTCCAAGATCTGTATTAGCCTATCGAGCAGAAGCTGGACAAATGAGATCTGGACCACCCACAAGTTTATCCCAGTGCTCCACAGCTCAAATGGACAAAGCAATTTTGCAATCCCAAACAGTAAACAAGTGAATTGAATTATTCATTTTGTTTGAATCAAGCAATATTTTGGCAGAAGTCATTAATGTCTTTCAGTGAATGTTGCAGAAAGCAGCAGCATGATCGTATCCTTACAATTTGTGACCTTAACAGCAGTCAGACAATCAAATCGGAACTGCACAAAATGCTATTCAAGCGTGACTTTTCACCTTTTCAATCTGCTTACAATTATTGTTCTTTTTAACCTCAGCAATCTTTTCACTTCGGGTGACGTCAAACTCCCACTTTGCCTAGAAAGAGCACGAACATAGCCACAACTTGAAATCTCTCTTTAACTCACACGGTGCCCAAACCCTCCAAGTTTGCCTTGGCGTCTCTGTGGTCAGAAATGTCTTTTGGGCATTCAGTTAGTCAATTAGCAGGCTCACCCACAAGAATTCGGCAGCACCATCCAAAACCACAGGGGCTGTGTTCAGGATTGTTTCTCTGACAATTCAACTGCAATGAATGGGGGGGGGAACAAAAACTAAAAGTGACCATTGATTCTTGTGTTCACCCATTATAGCCAAAATTAGTTTTAAATGTCAAGAATAAAGGAAGTCTCTGTATGGAAAATGTTAAAGGAGTCATTTTACTTCCGGCATGTTCATGTTTTTTTGTCAAACCTCCAAGTGGTCTTTTTTTCCTCAGATTTTTGTAAGCTTTTGCAGGCTTTTGCAGGCTTTTGTAATCCTCCATCAGATCCCACCTTCCCTTGACCCAACCACCAGGAGCGAATCAAGACCAATTGTGGCCCTGGCAGTTTACAGAGACTCATAAGCTATCACTCCCTATGAATTATACCTTTGTACCCATGTTGTTCTCGCATCCAACATCCATTCTTTTCTGAGAAGCAGGGCAGGCCTGTTGAGGTTATCTTCCCGACATAGACACAAAAGGCTGGAGTAACTCAGCAGCTCAAGCAGCATCTCTGGAGAAAAGGAATAGGCGACGTTTCAGAGTGAGACTTCTTCAGACTGAGAGTCAGGGGAGAGGGAAACTGGAGGTCTGAGAAGGTACAGAGATCAAAAGAATAAAAGGTATGAAAAGAACAAATCAGGGCCAGCAAGGATGATCAAGGGAAGGAGGAGCCCACAATGGTCCATTGTTGGAAGAAGGGGTATGAACAGTGATACTAACTAGGATGATGCTGAAACTAGAAGGACAACTAGGGTGGAGGAGGGACGGAGAGAGAGGGAATGCAAGGCTTACTTAAAATTAAAGAAATCAATATTCATACTGCTGGGTCTGGAAGCTTCCTGACAGCCTGTCAAATATTCTGAGCTGTGCAAAATCCACAGACTTAATATAAAAGTGTGAAACCGACCCAGAGATCAGATAATTTGTTTTTTGTTTTGTTTTATTTTTATTAGAAGCATATACATATCATAACCAAAACTTGATTTGTTTACCAGTTACATATTAACACACCTTCTGTTTATTTGACTAATCCTTGTCTGATATTTATATACTTTCCTCCAAAAATAAATTTGAGCATGTGCCTTTCCACCTTTGGTCAGCTGTCCTGTCTCATGAAGTATGCATGGTGTAGATGATTCCTGGGTCTGGTATAAAACTGAGCTGCAGTATATATTCCCTCGACATTATCATTGTAAATGATAATCATTATCATTATCATTATCATTGCAGCTCAAGATGGCGCCTGCCTGCGGCGACTTTTGCGGAGCACCAGAACAGAAAAGATTTACCTACAACTTCTATCAACTTACCTGCATCAGGGAAACGGCAGTAATCGGTGCCGTTTCTGACAGGCTGCTTGTGCAGCTGAAAGCGCTGGCAATTTTGCGATCTCCCGCAGCTGCGGGAACACCGGACTTTAAACTTTCCCTCGCTGGCTGTGAAACTCCCGACCCGACTGAGGAACCCAGGTACGGCACCTGGAAACCCCGGAATGACCTCCAGAACCGACGGGCTGGATATCCCAGAAGAAATTAAGCTGGAGCTGCTGATTCTGAGGGAACCCCCGTTCGTTACGGAGCTGGAGCTGCCGTCTGTGAGGGAATTCCCGTTACAGCGCTGGTCCGCAGAAACAGCAGGTACAGGAAACACAGTACCTGGGAACAAAGGGGAAGCCTCCATTGTGTCCGGAAACGTGGCCGGCGTGCAGGACTTCAGGTCAGACTGAAGCGCAGGGGACTTTGGCCCCCTCTCCCTACTATCCTACTGGCCAATGTACAGTCCCTTGAAAATAAAGTGGAGGACTTAAGGGCAAGGCTGCTTTATCAAAGGGAGCTGAGGAAATGCTCTGTGTTCTGTTTCACAGAGACATGGCTCACCCCCAGCTCCCCAGACTCAGCAGTCCAGCCTGAAGGGTTCTCCATCCATCGTATGGACCGTACACTGGCATCAGGGAAAGGGAGAGGAGGGAGTGTCTGCCTCATGGTCAACTCTGCGTGGTGCTCAGACATGGCAGTCCTGTCCAACTCCTGCTCTCCACACTTCGAACATCTGGCGGTGAAGTGCCGTCCCTTCTACCTACCGAGGGAATTCACCTCCATCATCCTGACCGCGGTCTACATCCCACCCCACGCAGACGTCCGTCTGGCACTGGAGGAGCTGCATGCCATGGTCAACAAATACCAGACGTCTTACCCCGAGGCATTTACCACCATTGCTGGGGACTTCAATAAGGCAAACCTAAAGAAATCACTCCCCAACTTCCACCAACATGTCTCCTCCTGCACTAGAGGACCAAACACCCTCGACCACTGCTACACCACCATCAAGGATGCCTACCGCTCTATCCCTCGCCCTCACTTTGGTAAATCCGACCATACCGCGGTGCTGCTTCTTCCTGCCTACAGGCAGCAATTAAAGAGCGCACCCCCAGAGGTGAGCACAGTACAGAGCTGGTCGGTGGGGGCAGAAGAACAACTACAAGACTATGTTGAAGGACTCGGCAACGGACTTGAATGAATACGCCACAGTCATCACAGACTTCATAAAGAAATGTGTGGAGGACTGCATCCCTACAAAAACCTTCCGAGTGTTTCCCAATCAGAAACCTTGGAAGAACTGTGAGATCCACACTCTTCTGAAGACCAGACACCGGGCATTCATGTCTGATGACACAGTGGTCTACAAGAAGTCCAGATACGACCTGGGTAAGGCCATCAAAAAGGCCAAAAGGGAGTTCTGCTCCAAGCTGGAGGATGAGAGAGATGTTCGGCAGCTGTGGCGGGGACTGAATGCAATCACCTCTTACAAGGCGAAACCAGGAGGCAGCTCGGATGTTGGCGATACATCACTTCCTGATGAGCTCAATGCATTTTACGCACGCTTTGATAGGGACAACACCGATGTGCCTTCCCGAGCCCCTATTCGCTGTGATGGTATTTCAGTCTCGGTCACAGAGGCCGATGTCAGGAAATCCTTCAGTGGGGTGAACCCTCGAAAAGCGTCTGGACCTGATGGCATACCTGGTCGTGTCCTAAAAACCTGTGCGGACCAACTGGCTGGAGTTTTTACGGATATTTTCAACCTGTCACTTCTGAGGTCTGAGGTTCCCACCTGCTTCAAAAGAGCATCAATAATACTGGTGCCCAAGAAGAGCAAGGTGACGTGCCTCAATGACTATCGACCTGTGGCACTAACGCCTGTGGTAATGAAGTGCTTCGAGAGGTTGATCATGGCGCAAATCAACTCCTACCTCGACAAAAACCTGGACCCACTGTAGTTCGCTTACCGCCACAACAGATCAACGGTGGACGCGGTCTCGCTGACCCTCCACTCCGCTCTGGACCACTTGGACAACAAAAACTCATATGTCAGGCTGCTATTCATTGACTACAGCTCGGCATTTAACACAATCATCCCCTCCAAGCTGGTTACCAAACTCGCAGAACTGGGTCTTTGCGCATCCCTCTGCAATTGGATCCTCAACTTCCTCATCCACAGCCCACAGTCTGTTCGTATTGGTGGAAATGTGTCAGACTCGATAACAATCAGCACGGGAGCACCTCAGGGCTGCGTGCTCAGCCCCCTGCTGTACTCACTCTATACTCATGACTGCGTAGCCGGTCATAGCGCGAACTCCATCATCAAGTTCGCTGACGACACCACTGTTGTGGGACGTATCTCTGATGGGGATGAGTCCGAGTATAGAAGAGAGATCGAGCAACTGTCCATATGGTGCCAGCACAACAACCTGGCCCTCAACACCAGCAAAACCAAGGAACTGATTGTGGACTTTGGAAGGAGTAGGATGGGGACCCACAGTCCTGTTTATATCAACGGGTCGATGGTTGAAAGGGTCAAGAGCTTCAAATTCCTGGGCGTGCACATCTGTGAAGATCTTTCCTGGTCCGAGAACACAGATGCATTTATTAAGAAAGCTCATCAGCGCCTCTACTTCCTGAGAAGATTACGGAGAGTTGGTCTGTCAAGGAGGACTCTCTCTAACTTCTACAGGTGTACAGTAGAGAGCTTGCTGACTGGTTGCATCGTGGCTTGGTTCGGCAACTTGAGCGCCCTGGAGAGGAAAAGACTACAAAAAGTAGTAAACACTGCCCAGTCCATCATCGGCTCTGACCTTCCTTCCATCGAGGGGATTTATCACAGTCGCTGCCTCAAAAAGGCTGACAGCATCATCAAGGACCCACACCACCCTGGCCACACACTCATCTCCCTGCTACCTTCGGGTAGAAGGTACAGGAGCCTGAAGACTGCAACAACCCGGTTTAGGAATAGCTACTTCCCCACAGCCATCAGGCTATTAACCTGGCTCGGAACTCTGAACATTAATATCCCTCCATCTGTTATTTGCACTTTATTAATCCATGGGTGTATTTATGTATAGAATTGTAGTCAATGCCTTCTATGTTCTGTTGTGCTATGCAAAGAAAGATTTTCATTGTCCTGTCAGGGACACATGACAATAAACTCTTTTGACTTTTGACTAAAACCCCAAACTCACACTCAAATTGATCTTACTAATTGACTCCGTAATGGCACCCGTGGGCTTTGCTCTTCACAAGTATTAGCCAAGAGCTCTTGGCACACATGCCCTTTGTCGGTAAGCATTACCCCAATTCCTACTGATCTCCACAAGCAACCTTTCCATCACTGGTTTGATTTTTAAAAGCTGCGCTCCTGTCAATGCTATGGAACCTTGTCCAAAATGTCATCCCACTCACACCACTCGTCTGCTTTCAAATTATTCTTTCATAAGATCAATGATTTGGATGGAGGGATTCAAAGTAACATTAGCAAATTTTCAGATGACACAAAGCTGGGTGGCAGTGTGAACTGTGAGGAGCATGCTAAGAGAATGCAGGGTGACTTGGATAGGTTGGGGGAATGGACAGATGCATGGCGGATGAATTTTAATGCAGATAAATGTGAGGTTATCCACTTTGGTACCAAAACCGGAAGGCAGATTACTATCTAAATGGCATCAAGTTGGGAAAAGGGGATCTGGGGTCCTTGTACATCAGTCTATGAAAGTAAGCATGCAGGTACAACAGGCAGTGAAGAAAGCGAATGGCATGTTGGCCTTTATAACAAGAGGAATCGAATATCGGAGCAAAGAGGTCCTTCGGCAGTTGTACAGAGCCCTAGTGAGCCCACACCTGGAGTATTGTGCGCAGTTTTGGTCCTTTAATTTGAGGAAGGACATTCTTGCTATTGAGGGAGTGCAGCGTAGGTTTACAAGGTTAATTCCCGGGATGGCGGGACTGTCATATGTTGAGAGAATGGAGCAGCTGGGCTTGTACACTCTGGAGCTTAGAAGGATGAGAGGGTATCTCATTGAAACATATAAGATTGTTAAGGGTTTGGACACGCTAGAGGCAGGAAACATGTTCCCGATGTTGGGGGAGTCCCGAATCAGGGGCCACAGTTTAAGAATAAGGAGTAAACCATTTAGGACGGAGGCAACTAAACACTTTTTTTCACAGAGAGTGGTGAGACTGTGGAATTCTCTGCCTCAGAGGGCGGTGGAGGCAGGTTCTCTGGATGCTTTCAAGAGAGAGCTAGATAGGGCTCTTAAAAATAGCGGAGTCAGGGGATATGGGGAGAAAGCAGGAACGGGGTACTGATTGGGGATGATCAGCCATCATCATCTCATTGAATGGCGGTGCTGGCTCGAAGGGTCGAATGGCCTACTCCTGCACCTATTATCTATTGTCTATTGTCTATCATAAGATTATAAATGATAGGAGTAGAATTAGGCCATTCGTCCATTCAGCCCATCTAGTCTTGGTTTCAATGTTTTTATTGGAAGCATTTGCACAAAAAAAACTGACAATTTTACAGCTCAGTGAACAGCTTCAATTTTAACATTTTCCAAAAATGACATTAAATTAAAAAGAGAGAGAAAGAAGGAGAAGAGAGACAAAAAAGAAAAATGAAAAGAGGGGAGATATACCCGTCGACCCACATGTACGCCCGCTCACCCAGCACTACGGGTTATTTCGAATTTGTGTTCAAATATTGTATTGTTCAAGTAAATCAATAAAAGATGACCATATTTTTAAAAATTGCTTCAGTTTATCATTCAAGATAAACGTAATTCTCTCTGGAGGTAATGTGTCTGTCATTTCTGTAATCCACATCTTCACTGGAGGGACATGTTTCCAGAATTTAAGTAAGAGTTTTTTTGCTGATGTTAGTCCATAGGCAACAAAGCATTATCAGTTTTGAGTCTGGCTCTAATGGGATTTTCAGTACATTGGAGAGGACTTCAATCCAAAAACGTTCTATTTTTGTACAAAGTACAAAGCTGTGAGTTAAAGTGACTCCTTGGAGCTGACACGTGTCGCAGAGAGGGGAAACACTTGGGAAAACTTTGTTCAGTTTGTTTTTTGAGTAGTATAACCTGTGCAGCACTTTGAACTGTATCAGGCAATGTCTGGCTTTCATGGAGCACAGCCCATCAAGTCTACTCCACCATTCAGTCACGGCTGATCTATCTCTCCCTCCTAATCCCATTCTCCTTCCTTCTCCCCATAACCTCTGACACCTATTCTAATCAAGAATCTATATATCTCTGCCTTAATAATATCCACTGACTTTGCCTCCACAGCCTTCTGTGGCAAAGAATGCCACAGATTCACCACCCTCTGACTAACAAAATTCCTCCTCATCTCCTTCATAAAAGAACGTATTTTAATTCTGAGGCTATGACCTCTAGTCCTAGACTCTCCCACTTGTGGAAACATCCTCTCCCCATCCACTCTAAACAAGCATTTCACTATTCCATACAAGCCTCTATCCAAGCCTTTTACTTTGTCCTCCATTCCACCCTTCAAGGTCATATTTCAGCCACCATCCATTGCAAGCATCCACCACTAGAGCATCATTGAACAAATCCCAATTTTGACTCACTTCTCCATCAACACTGTCAACAGTACAAGACTCTTGTTTCATATCAGTATATATGTCACCGATGTATTAGCTCCTGCAGCATTATTAGCTTGGGTTGAGAGCAATATGCCAACATCTGAGTTAGAGGATCATTGGTTCCGTTCCAACTCCAGGGCTTCATTTCGATCAGCTTTACAGTTCTGGGAGAATGCTGGATTGACAAAGGTGCCTTTTTTGGATGACCTTTAAGTCAAGGTCCTTTCTCCTTTCAAATAATTTCCTGGACGTCTTTACCTTAGGCAGTGCCTTGCAATGATGTTGAGGATGATGTTGTGGGCCCTGTGAAGATGGATGAGGCTAGTGTTAGAACGTTAGACTCTTGTATAGATGGGACACGAGATGTCTGAACGTGTGGGTGCATGGTAGATTGTAGGTTGGTATACTCCCTCTGCCAGTCACCCAGAACTTCCAATTTATGGCCTTGAGGTGCTCAGCAATATCCTGAATGCTCCTTCTGCACATGGGAGTTCAGTAGAAGCAAGCAGAATTCCTAGAGGAGATTCCAGCAAATGCCCTCAAGACAAAAGTGACTATATTGACTAATGAGGAACTGCAGATGGTGGTTAATACACAAAAGGACACAACGTGCTAGAGTAACTCAGCAGGTCTGGCAGCATCTCTGGAGAACATGGTTAAGTGACATTTTGGGTCGAGACCTTTTCATTGGTAATAAGTGTTTAGGATATGAAATGAAATACAAAATGAAAAGAAAAATGGTGAGCAGATCATTAACAAAATTATGCTCTTCGTTACATTAAGAAAATAATTTACTCTGGCATTACAGGACAATGCTTCCCCTTGACAGTTTCCTATTTCATGTGAAGCTCAGATCTCTTCAGTGGGGAGGGGGTACGGAATGTGCGGAAATAATAAAACAGCAGTAAGGACAATCGTCACAGTAATCAAATGCTGCCCTGGCTTTAAACAGGAATTCATTGTGGCATGCGGCATGGCCACCACGTTAATTCTGAAGAAGAGCAAACGGTACCTCCAGCAGAGATTTTTCTAACTAGATTGTTAGTGATGGGTCATGAAGAACCTCTTGACCCATCTCCTGAGACATGAAAAGAACAGTTTCCCAGTAATTTATTGGCCAAATAAAAGAACTCCTGCATTGTTTCCACTCAGTTCAATTTTAATTCTTAACATTTTTTACTACCAGAGTTCTCCTGGGAGATCTCGGACTACAGGCATTTTAATTAATTGCTAATATTGTTATAGAGTCAAAGTCATACAGCATGAAAACAGGCTTTTTGGCTCAACTTGTCTATGCCGACCAAGATGCCCCTTCTATGATAGTCCCATCTGCCCATGTTTAGCCCATATTCTTCTAAATCTTTCCTATCCATGTACCTGTACATATGTCTTTTAAGTGACAATTTATTTTAAATTTTAAGGTGGAAATAATTTATGGTGATAAATAATTTATGGTCTAAATAAATAAATAAATAATGTTATAAATAAATTCACAATGTGCTTCCAAAAAGGAGATATGACACTTAATTATAATAACTAAGCCAATGTTACATGCATTCAAGTGTATTGTTATTTTTTTAATTTCACGCACAATTTATACAACTGAAACTGGTCCTTCAGCCCAATTGGTTTGCGTTGGTATTTATGTTCCACATGTATCTCCCATATCCCACAACCTTCCATAAGGATAAAAAGTTACCAATGGCCACAACAAATTGCAGATTGTTGTGGCTGCAGCCCAGTCCATCCCTAAATCATCTGCACCATCTACACTTAATGCAGACTCAGGAAAGCAGCCAACATTAATCAAGAACCTCTCACATCCCAATCATTCTCTCTCCTCCCCTCTCCCATCGAACAGAAGATACAAACCAGATTCCCCAGCCAGGTTAGGTGCAGGGTGCCTCATTGCTAAACTGGAATGTTTCCTGTCCATTGTACATCCAAAGTATACAGATTTATTACTGTTTTTCAGCAAACTTTTGAACACAACATGATTTAAAATAAATCCAAATTCATTATTAGTTTTGGACTGATTGAAATATACAGCATGGAAACAGACCCTTCAGCTCACTGAGTCCACACCGACCATTGACACTAGTACCATGCCATCCCACTTTCGCATCCACTTCCTACACACTATGGGCAATCTACGGAAGGCCAATTAACCAACAAACCAGCACATTTTTGGGATGTGAAAGGAAACCGGAGCATCTGGAAGAAACTCAAATAATCACACGAAGAACATGCAAACTCCACATTGTCTGCACCTGAGGACAGGCTCGACCCCGGATTTCTGGTGCTGTGTAGTTAATAGTGTTTTGTGAAGGAGATGCCACATCAATAAACAGTGTTTACTCATTCCTACTCTGTCCATTAAAGCCTCCAACATATTCATGAGAAGCAACCCTATCTCTCCATTTATGATGAGTTCAATTTTGTGTTAATGTTACATGAAGATAAGTTTTGTTACATTCAGGAAACCATTGACAGGATGCTAAACGTGTGCCAATTATTTTCTTCCCAGCACCCTTATCTGCTACAAAGAGTTGCAAAATAATTATTTTTGACCTATACCAAAATTGTCTCGAAGGCTCATTTACACAGCTTCAGAAATATTCATCAGGAAGCCAAATGACAAGAGTGAAAAGGTTGCAATCTCCAGTATACAGAACTTTAAAAGACCCCTTGACAGCTTCATAAAAATGTTCATCAAAACTTGTCTTTTGTTTGGCAAACCCATGATGCGGTGAAACATATGGAGAACAGAGGACTTTTATCCTGCTTATGAAATAAAACAAGAAATGTCATCCAAAACAAACACACTTCATGATCAGTAAAACGCCTCAAAAGTACCTCATTGAGGTTTCACATTTCATTGGGGTTTTACATTATAAGCTCAAAATAAAAGCAGCATGATTGAAATTATTGTGTATTCTTTTTGTGTTTAGCTTAGTTTAGTTTAGTTTAGTATATTTCCCCACCAAATAACTATCACCCTTACACTAGTTCTATGTCATCCCAGTTTCACTTCCTATAAAGTAAATTATAAAGTCTGCTAATTTAGTTTCACGATCTTCTAGCAACTTAGTTTTAGTTTAGTTTAAAAATACAGCGTGGAAACAGGCCCTTCAGCCCATCTAGTCCACGCTGACCAACGATCACCGGTACACTAGTTCTATCCAACACACTTGGGGTAATTTACAGAAGCCAATTAATCTATAAACCTGTCTTTGGAAGGTGGGAGGAAACAGGAGCGCCCAGAGAACGTACAAACTCCGTACAGACAGCACCCGTTGTCAGGATCGAACCCAGGACTCTCGCGCTGTAAGGTAGCAATTCTGCCTCAGCGCCACTGTGCCACATTATCATAGAACAAGGAAGGTATATTCTGCAAAGTATGTTTTCATTTTCTTTAAATGTACATAATCAATATATTTGAAACATATTCACAGAATATAAGCATGCCTATCAAAGCTAGCATTTATGACTCATTCCCTTTGGAATGTAGCCGTGACCCACCTTATTGCACTGTTGCAGTATATTTAAGTCTTTACGTAGAGAGCTACAAGAGTTTGACCTCGAGACAATGAAAAAACAGTGACATTATTTAAAATGAGGTGGAATGCGACCAGGAGGTTAACGTGAAGATGAAGTAGTCTGATGCACCTGCTGCCCATGTTCTTCAAGGTGGTAGAGGTCACAAGTATGGGTGGTTTAGTTTAGTGTGGTTTAGTTTAGTTTAGAGATATAGCATGGAAACAGATCCATCGGCCCACTGAGTCTGCGCCGACCAGCGATCACATATACTAACACTAACCTACACGGTAAGGACAATTTACAATATTTACTGAACCCAATTAACCTACAAATCTGTACGTCTTTGGAATGTGGGAAGAAAGTGGAGCATTTGTCAAATTAAGTATCTGTCATTCTTTTGAGCAGCATCTCTTTGAACACTTGCAGCATCCCAAGGGCTTAAGTAATAACAAGTAATACGAGTCTAAGGAGATCTTTCACAAAGCAGCATGCAGCACATAATTTGTAACTAATAACTACACACATCAATCTCATGCATCCCTGGAAAACACCAACAAATTACCAACTCGAAAGCTGATGACCTATAATATCCCTATGATGATTAGTTTAGTTTTGATTTAGAAATACCAATCTAGGATGCTAGAGGATTAGTTCAGTAAACAGGCCCTTCGGCCCACCAACCACAATCACCCATACACTAGTTCTTTTGTACACCGTTGGAACAATTTACAGAAGCCAATTAACCTATAAACCTGCACTCTGTGGAGTGTGGGAGGAAACTGGAGCATCCGGAGAAAACCCATGCGATCACAGGGAGAACATGCAAACTCCATACAGACAGCACCCTTAATCAGGATCGAATCCGGGTCTCTGTTGCGCCACTGTGCCACTGGTCAATGATACCCCTATGAAGCACCTAGAAATAATGGCCTTCACTTTCCTAATTCTCACAAATGTGAGTAAGTATAAAAGATATCTGTGAGACCTTGGGAGGAGGAGCACTAACTTTATCTGATATTAGGCAGGTAAGATGAGTATATCTCAGCATTACGTGCAAATAGGACATTGTGAGCCAAAGGGCCTGTTCCTATGCTGTACTTTTTTTTGTTCTATATTCCATTAAAATTAATTCAGGAAGTGTTAATGAAAATTAGATGTTTGTTAAATTGTTCTGGTCCTGCACAGTTAGGAATCTTTGTTTTGCCATCAACAGATATGAAAATCAAGATAGGGAGAAAAATGATTTACTGATCAGATAGCTTGCTGTATCTATGCTGATACTGACAGCCTAACCTAGCAGCATAATCAAGCTTAGATAACCACCGCTTTATGGGGGAGTGGGTTTACGCTCCTTGAAAGCCGTCCATTTGCCATTTTCAACAATGTGTAATTTAAACATGTGTCCAGAAGAGTTGAAAGAAGATTATATTATTTATTTACCATTTTCTTCACATAAATTCTGTGACTGCAAATTTTTATCAGCATTTTTTTGTTACATTTTTTAAGTAATGATTTGCGAATGCTGTAAGAACAAATTTCTGTTACCCAAACAATTGTAACATAGGGGTCACCTTTAATAGATATTTTGCACCAGGATAAAGTGTGCATCAGCAGCTTTGACCAAAGGTATGATTTCAATCTAACCATGGAGGTTAGAGTGGTCTGTTTAGTTTAGTTTAGTTTAGAGATACAGCATGGAAACAGGTCCTTCGGCCCACTGAGTCCACGCCGACCATCCATCAATGTTTACATACCAGGTCTATGTTATCCCACTTCCGCATCCACTCCCTACACACAAGGGGCAATTTACATAAGCCAATTAACCTACAAACCCACATGTTTTTGGGATGGGGGAATATTTCAGAGCACACGGAGGAAACCCACATGGTCACAGGGTGAACATGCAAACTCCACACGGATATCATTGAGAGTCAGGATTGTTCCAGGGTCTTTGGAGCTGTGAGGCAACAGCTCTACCAGCTGCACCACTGTGCCCGTGGGTTGATATGTATCAAATAGCATTTGCAGGCACAATTGTCAAGCGATTGCCATCTACAAAAAAATGAGTCCACCAGCCACCGTAGCATTACCATTGCATCAGTAGCATTACCATTGCACGGCTTGGCATTGGTAACTGTCGACATTGGCGTGTTTGGGTATCCCACACCATCCAACTCCCCCAAACCTATCCATTCTATACAAAGCACAAGTCCAGATGTGCTTTGTAAAGAACCTCCACTTGCTCAGAAGTGTGCGCCTCCAATAAAACTCATCAAACTCGAGACCATGAGGGGCAAAGCAACGTGCTGATTGCAGCCCCATCCATTAGGCAAAAACGCGTTGAATCCCCTACAATCATACGATATGACTACATTGTGCAACACCCTAAAGATCTCATAAGACAAATCACCAAGGCGTCTTAATAACAAATCCTAAACATGCAAACTCTGAGGCTTAAAAGCATAAGGACAGCAGATGCATGGAACACATTGTTTCCAACTACGCAACAATCTGACTGGGAAATGTTCTTTCATTGCTATTGGGTCAAAGCTTTGAAACGTTCTAGCTAACACTAAGCAGTATTTTAAACACACAGATTGCTTTACTTCAAAAAGGCAGCTTATTACCACATACTTTGGGACAATTAAAGATGTGTAATAAATGTAGGCCTTGCCAAAAATCTCCAAGGCCCATAAATAATAATTTTCCAAAAAGATAATTCAGAGCAGTTTACTGCCCGAGAGCACAGATACCGGGCTTATTGCAATGTAAACCAGACTGGTATAACTGATGAGGAGGGGAGACAAAAATACCATATTAAATGCCAGCCTGAAACAATTACTGGCCAAGGCAATAGCAAGTCAATGCAACTGATAAGTCAAGGGAGTGAAACACCCCAAAGATAAAGTTGAGAATAAGGAATGTGCACTGCTCCAGAAAGGCCATGACTCTGACCTACCACCTGGTCTTGTTTTTTTTCACCAGTGATTCACAAATGATGTACAAGCCGCGCTACTTTTTCTTGAGAAAAACAACACCAAAGAAGTGTATAAAAATTGATAGCTGGGAAAGCTGCTATGGCATCAAGTATTTTTAGATGTTGATCTGGACCTGCAGCTTACTGGAAACATGGTCTGATGCTGGGCAAAGCAATCCAGTAAACAAAACACATAAAAATGCCGATAGGAAAGGTGAAATAAAAACAAAAACTGTCTGCAACGCGCAGTGGGTTTTGCTGGCAGACCTGCTAACTACTTACCGTAATTTCTGTTTATACTGAAGGCAATCTAGTCATGGGGAATGTGCAGGGAACATTCCCACTTTAATTTAAAGTCAGAAGCAATGCCGACATCCGGCTTACAAATATGGCCGTGTTATCAGAAAATTGATTGTGGCCATGTAACAGAGAGTTGTTACAAGTTTGCATTCCCAACAGTGACCTCCAGAGAGGTTTCAGATGCCTTCAAAGCCACAAAGACATCTGGCTTGGTAGATCTCTAGTGGCTCCGCCATACAGCTCAGAGAAGTGGTGGAGGGATGTTTTTCTGACTGGAGGTCTATACGTGTGTGTGTGTGCGTGTGTGTGCGTGTGTGTGTGTGTGTGCGTGTGCGTGTGTGTGTGTGTGTGTGTGTGTGTGTGTGTGTGTGTGTGTGTGTGTGTGTGTGTGTGTGTGTGTGTGTATTGGTGAGGTGCTAAATGAGTACTTTGCATCTATATTCATCAAGGAGAGGGATGTGGAAGACAGTGAGATCAGTGTGAGGTATATTAATATGGTGAAGTATACTTATATTGTCCCTTGGAGAGCGTCAAGGTGGATAAGTACCCAGAGCTTTGTGAGATATATCCCTGGTTATTGCGAGAGATGAGAAAGTAGATTGTTGAGACCTTGACAAAGATCTTTGTATCCTCCCTAGTCACAGGTGAGGCTGTGGAGGACTGGAGAGAAGCCAATGTTATTGATTTGCTTAAGAAGGGAAATAGGGGTAATCCAGGAAAGTATATGGAGGGAGCCACTGGCGATGATGGACATGAGGAATGACGTCCTCAAGGGCGACGGGGGAGGCCCTGCAGCAGCCTGGGCTATCCTGGGCTAAGCTGGATCAGGAGCGCGGCAGTACATCCAGCATGTGGACTGGACTGTGCCTTTGGACATTTTCTTTTTGTAAATGGTGTCAAAATATGGTGACTGTGCATGTGTGAGCTAATGTATGCAAAATGAATTTCACTGTGCAGTACATATCTGACAATAAAGAGCCATTGAACCATTGAAGGCAGGTCATGTCTTACACACATGATTGTGTTTTTACAGGGGGTGGCGAAGATGATTGATGATGGTACGGTAGTGCATTTTGTTAGCAAGGATTTCAGAGTGGCATTTGTCAAGGTTTCACATGGTCGGCTGATCCAGAAGAATAAGATGCATGGGATCCATGGTGACTTGATAGTTTGGATTCAGAACCAGCCTGCCTAATGTAAAATTACATACCAAAGGTTTTATAAGTGTAACTGTCCCAGTATTGGGCTACTGTCGTTGTCCTGATGAAGAGTTTACAGATGAATGTTTATGATTTGTCTAATTGTACCTGGATGTCAGGTGATCTGTCCAGTTTTATTCATTGACCTGGAATGCCACAGTTTGATTCAACCAAGACATTATACCTTGGAGCGCAATAGGATGAGGGATGATCTTATTGAGGCATATAAGATCATGGGGGGAATAGCTAGGATGAATACACAGTCATTTACCCAGAGTAGGGGGATCATGAACCAAAGGACATAGGTTTAAGGTGAGAGGGGAAAGGTTTAATAGGAACCGGAGGGGCAACTTTTTCACACAGAGGGTGGTGAGGATATGGAATGAGCTGTCAGAGGAGATGGTTGAGCGAGGTACTATAACAACATTTAAAAGACATTTGGACAGATACGTAGATGAAAAGAGTTTAGAGGGATATAGGCCAAATGCGGGCAGGTAGGACTGGCACAGATGAGACACTTTGGATAGCATTGGCAAGTTGGGGTTGAATGACCTGTTTCTGTGCTGCATTCTACAATGCATGACTCCATGACTCTAAGACTCCTGCTACATTTTTTCAGAGAACAGTTTAAAAGAAACCACAATTAATCACAAATAGATCAGTAATTTTCTTCACTGAAAGGACGTTGATAAATCCAAAAGTATTCAGAACAATTCTGTAATTTATTGACGTAAGTGGACTGTTTAGGAATAGGAATGGGAATAGGAATACTTTATTGGAACATGGGACTAAGCACAGTGAGATTCTTTGCTTGCATACATAATGTATGCATATAGCAGCCGCCTACAGCACTGACAAAGTTACAAAGCTCACCCTTTTGTGCCTCCTCCTCCCCACCGGAGTTCCTCCATGTCGGGTCCCCGTTGATCTTCCCCTCCCCCCTCACGGTGGTTCCCCACGCTCTCATCGATTGTCGACCATGTGTCGACCCGCGAGGCATCGCCGCCGCCACGAGGTTTCACCGCTACTGAGGTCCCATCGCCACGAGGCTTCACCACTGCTGCTGCCAAGGCCTCTCCACTGTCGACGCCCCACTTCATGCCTCCATGGTGCCAAACTGGGCCCCAGCCGTGGGCTCCGTCGGCCACTTCGCCCGATCTAGGCTTCTACCCACAAGGCCCCAGCTGGGCCCTGACCTGGGCTTCCACGCGGCGATCCAGGAGGCTTCAAGACCGCGGTGCCTCGATAAAAATCTCCGGCTGCATTCCCAGTCCACAGCCGCTCAGCCTGGCGCGAATACCAAGTGATTTAATACCAAGTGATTTAATTAAGTGAATCTAAATTTCACATCTGCTATGGTGAGACTTGAACTGACATATCTGGATCCCTTAGTCCATGCTTCGGAATTGCTCTTCCGGTAATTTCAACACTAAACTGCTGTTCCCATCATTGCTTGGGCGCCCATATGAGTTGGTGTGTTACGTTAGCAGGAAAGAATTCACTGTTTATATACAATCACACTTGCTTTTTGGTAAAATAGATAACCAGAGACCAGCCTAGAATCCAAGAAATAAACGTATGCGGGTAAAGAGAAGACCATAAAAATAATTGATAGAGGCGGAAAGCTGATGATCTCAAAGTGAACACTTTAAATCGTCCTGATCAGATATTTTCATACATTTAATTTTTCAACTGCATTAAATTAGCTGAAATCGGTTAGATTGTAATCTCAAAACATGTAAGCAAATTCCAGTGAGTTAGGCAAAACTTGGTTTGGCCAAGACTTAAATCTTGAACCTAAAATTATTAACAGAAGGCTCCAATTCAAGATTTATTAGCATTCCATGACTTCAAACTGGAATATGTTAGATTTATTGCCAAACATATGTTACGGTCCCTATTCACTATTCTCTTTCCCACTGATGGATCCTGGGTGGAAGCACAGCTGTATTCTTTGTATCAGTACCCCTGAAGTCTGGTGTCCTTGTTAAAAGTCATCTCTCAACCAGAATTATTTAACTGGATCACGTGGTTATTCTTATATTGCTGTTTGCGAGATCTTGCTGTGCACACATTGGCTACTTAATTTCCTAAACTGCAATGGCGACCACACTTCAAAAGCACATTATGGGTTGTAAAACAAAATTGTAAATGGTATCATAAAATCCAAAAGTCTGTCGCCACATCATTCACTGCAATACTGGCCAGAGGAGAAACAATCATAGGTTTATTGATTGGGATATTTGGTATGATGGATCAGGGTTAAGGATATGAAAATACACAATTGTACACACATTACCTTTATTAACGTAGAACATAGAACTGGAATGGCCCCTCCAGCCCACAATATTTGTGCCAAACATGATGCCAAGCTAAACTGATCTCATCTCCCTGTACATGATCCATATCCCTCTATTCCCTGCACTTCCATGAAACTATCCAAAAGCCTCCTAAATGCCACTATCGTATCTTATAATTCTTGTCGGGTCCACACACAAGATTAGAAGTTGTTCAGCCAGAGCTGAACACACTTCTTGGCATCTGCATGCAATTGTGTCTGTCTTGTGTTTCTTGTGCATGGTAGTGGTGGAAGGATTAGTGGAAACAGGGCCACGACTTGAACACTCTTTTGCTCTTATAATTCTGTTTTGCATTTCATCCTTTCACACATGACAATTTATTGCTCACTTATGTTTGGACTCTAGGCATTAGACTTTAGACTTTAGAGACACAGTGTGGAAACAGGCCCTTCAGTCCGCACCTACCAGCGATTACCATGTACACTAGCACTATCCTACATTCCAGGGACAATTTACAATTTTTACTGAAGACATTTGACCTACAAACTTTGAAGTGTGGGAGAAAACTGGAGAAAGCCCACATGGTCATTGGGAGAACATGGAAATTTTGTACAGGCTGCACCCGAAGGTAGGATCAAACCCAGGTCTTGGGCACTGTAAGGCAGCAACTCTCCCATTGTGCAACCATGCTGCCTCATCTCCAATTAATTTTACAAGATTAATATATGCATTACTATCCACATATCCCAGACAAAATATGATGATGGATTTCAATGAGTAGCATTTGCAAGGTATGGAGAGCATTGGTAACATTGGGAGCATTGTCCCCCCTCCCCCCAGTAACAGCTTCACCAAGAAATCAGCCAATTGAAGGTCTCATTGTCTTATTTCATCCAGTCATTGTTCACCAGAATTTTTTGCAGGAGATATATATTTAAAAAGAGCTCACATTTTCATTTTCTTAAGGCTAGCCTTCTCTTCCAAGTTCTGTCAGATTGACGATCAGAAACAAAGCGGTCTGTTCTCCAGAGGAAAGATACTGGTCCAGATTTTCCTGAGACTTGCCAAGGGTTCAACAAAGAGCTAATTTCCTGCGATTCCCCCAGCAGTTGCATTGGGGAAAGTACGGCTGAGCCTGTGCCAAGTTAGAACTGATGCAACTAAAGCACACTCTTCCCTTTCCCCAGCAGCAGTAGAAATGGGGAAGTTATAGACAAGATACTCTTTTTTTAACTAATAGTTTATGTTTCTTCAGACTTTATACTTTAGAGGTACAGAGCGGAAACAGGCCCTTCGGACCGCTGAGTCCGTGCCGACCAGCGATCACCCCCTACACTAGCACTAACCTGCACATTAGGGACAATTTACAATTTTACCTAAGGCAATTAACCTACAAGGCCATCTGTCTTTGGAGTGTAGGGGGAAACAGGAGCACCCGGAGGAAACCCACACAGTCACGGAGAGAGCATGCAAACTCCATAAAAACAGCAGCCATAGTCAGGATTAAACCCAGGTCTCTGGCGCTGTAAAGCAGCAACCCTACCACTGCGTCACTGTGCCACCATTTTCTTTTCATTTTCTTTTCAAATCATTTTGACTGTTCCTAAATGTCTTACAAATGAGCCAATTATTTGATCATTTTCTAAGTGCCGGAAAGCCAACTGACAAAGTTTTTCAACAAATCGTCTCTTTGGGTGGGATGTGTCATGTGGTGCCATTTACATCTGGAAGACCCACACGGGCCTTCATTGACCAAGGTGGATCTGGCTTTGCTGCATTCAAGTGCAGGGTTGGTGTGAAGAATGAGCAGAAAGTGCTGGCACCTCCCTACTGCTGTAATCAGATTGAATCAAGTTGATGCTTTTATTAATTGTGTGTTTCGGGTGACCATTAGATGTGTGTCCCCTGAAATCTTGTCACTCTGCTATAGGTTCATCCAGGCTGAATATGGACCTTTTCACGAGTGCAAAATGGATGATACTGTATTTTCTCTCCATTAAACCACCCATGCATTTCCAAACTAGCATTTCTTCCTTTTAGTGTAGTTTAGTTTAGCTTGGAAATACAGTGGGGAAACAGGCCCTTCGACCCAACGAAACCACACAGATCATCGATCATCCATTCGCACTAGTTAATCTAGGCGATCTCGGATCCCAGGCTCTGTGGTGTTTTAAATCCAGCGCCTCCTGCAGCAGCTGTATGTCCGCAGCCACAGCTCTGCGATGTTGGGAGTCGGCGGTCACAGCACTCCGGAGCTTACCGCACGGCGACCCGGTAAGGCATTGCCTGCTCCCTGATGGTGTCCCAGCGCTGTGCCGCCGCCAAAGCTGCAATCCCGGCCGGTCCCGACAGGAAATGCCACTCCACTTTTGATTGTAGGTCGCGCGGAAGGGGCGAAGAAACAGCTCGGAAGGAAGCCGCCTCTCCGACCAGTTAGGGACTAGGAAATAAAGTTTCCCCCATGCCCTCCTCCACCCCCCACATAAAAGACCTCCAACTAACATTTGTTTTTTTTCTAACAGGACTAAAAATAAAAATTAAAAAGGGTGAAAGGGCGGACTGCAGGCAGAGAAGCTACAAATTCTGCACATTTGACACCATAGTTTGGATCAAACCTGGGTGTCTGGCGTTGTAAGGTAGAAGCTCAACTGCTGAGCCACTGTGCCGCCCTGAGCTTTTATCCTTTCACCAGACTCATCAGCCCCACGTGATTTTTTGCCAGTCCCCTTAGCCAATTTACAATCCAACACTATGGCACTCAACAAAGTCCCTTCAGACTCTTTCCTTGACAAATGTGTTTGTCTTCCTTCATTTTGAACTGCTCTCATCGATGGTTCATCGATACTTTATTGTCAGATGTACCCAGGCACGGTGAGATTCGTTAAAATCTTACATCAGCACAATCATACCCAAGTACAAGAGTCTGAGAAGAGTTGATTACATTGAGGCAGTGCACGAGCCACCACCATTCCGGTGCACTTATATCCTTTACCTCCGTCCTGACCTCCGTCTGGTCAGGGAGAGTGAGGAGGTCATAGAGAGGAGTTACAGGGAGGTGGTCACTCCCAGACCATGGGAGGCAGACAAGTGGGTTACTGTTAGGAAGGGCAAGGGGCAGAGGCAGAGACTAGAGAGTACCCCGGTGGCTGTACACCTGGAAAATAGGTACTCATGTTTGAGTTTGATTGGAGCGGACAGCCTTCCTGGGGGAAGCAACAGCGGCCGGGCCTCCGGCACAGAGAACGGCCCTGATGCTCAGAAGGGTAGCAAAAAGAGGAGGGCAATTGTAATAGGGGACTCCATAGTTAGGGGGTCAGATTGGCGATTCTGTGGACACAGTCGGGAGACCCGGATGGTAGTTTGCCTCCCTGGTGCCAGGGTCTCGGATGTGTCGGAACATATCGAAAAGTTTCTGAAAAGGGAGGGAGAGGAGCCTGATGTTGTGGTACACATTGGTACAAATGACATAGGCAGAAAAAGAGAAGAGGTCCTGAAAGGAGAATTTAGGGACTTGGGGGGAAAGTTAAGGAGAAGGACCAAAAGAGTAACAATTTCAGGATTACTGCCTGTGCCACGTGACAGTGAGAGTAGAAATGGAATGAGGTGGAAGATAAATGCGTGGCTGAGGGACTGGTGCAGTGGGCAGGGATTCAAGTTTCTTGATCACTGGGACCTCTTTTAGGGAAGGCATGATCTGTATAAAAAGGACGGGTTGCACTTGAACCCGAAGGGAACCAATATCCTGGCGGGGAGATTTGCAAAGAAGACTTTAAACTAGAAAGGCTGGGGGGAGGGACTCGGGTAGAGGGGGCTAGGGGACAGGGTGAGGGGCAAGAGGCCGAGAAGGGAAGCACTTGGACCCAAAATGTAGGCGAGAAAGAGGAAAAAGATAATAAACAGAGAATAAGGGATGGTGGGTTTCTAAAATGTGTATATTTAAATGCTAGGAGCATTGTAAGAAAGGTGGATGAACTTAGAACATGGATTGACACCTGGAAATATGATGTTGTGGCAATCAGTGAAACATGGCTGCGGGAGGGTTGTCATTGGAAACTAAATATTCCAGGATTTCGTTGCTTCAGGTGTGATAGAATTGGAGGGAACAGAGGTGGAGGGGTTGCATCGCTTGTCAGAGAAGATATTACAGCAGTGCTTTGGCAGGATAGATTAGAGGGCTTGTCTAGGGAGGCTATTTGGGTGGAACTGAGAAGTGGGAACGGTGTAGCAACACTTTTAGGGGTGTATTATAGACCGCCAAATGGGGAGCGAGAATTGGAAGAGCTAATATGTAAGGAGATAGCAGATATTAGTAGTAAGCACAAGGTAGTGATTGTGGGAGATTTAATTTTCCAAAAATAGACTGGGAAAAACATTCCGTAAATGGGCTGGATGGTTTGGAGTTTGTTAAATGTGTGCAGGATAGTTTTTTTTTGCAGCAATACATAGAGGTATCGACCAGAGAAGGGGCAGTGCTGGACCTCCTGCTAGGAAATGAGGCAGGTCAGGTGACGGAGGTATGCGTTGGTGAGCACTTCGGGACCAGTGATCACAATACCATTAGTTTCAATATAATTATGGAGAGAGTCAGAACTGGACCTAGGGTTGAGATTTTTGATTGGAGAAAGGCTAACTTTGAGGGAATGCGTAATCATTTAAAAGGAGTGAATTGGGACATTTTGTTTTATGGGAAGGATGTAGAAGAGAAATGGAGGACATTTAAAGGGGAAATTGTAAGAGTACAGAATCTTTATGTCCCTGTTCGGTTGAAAGGAAATAGTAAAAATCAGAAAGAGCAATGGTTTTCAAGGGAAATTGGACACTTGGTTTGAAAAAAGAGAGATATCTACAATAATTATAGGAGGCATGGAGTAAATGAGGTGCTAGATGAGTATAAAGAATGTAAAAATAATATTAAGAAATAAATTTAAAAAAGCTAAAGGAAGATATGAGGTTGCTTTGGCAAGAAAGGTGAAAGTAAATCCAAAGGGTTTCTACAGCTATATTAATAGCAAAAGGATAACAAGGGATGAAATTGGACCATTAGAGAGCCAGAATGGACAGTTATCTGCAGAGCCAAAAGAGATGGGGGGGGGGGGGGGGGGGGTAATTGAACAATTTATTTTCTTCGGTACACACCAAGGAGAAGGATATTGAACTCTGTGAGGTAAGGGAAAAAAGTAGAGTAGCTATGGAAACTATGAGATTCAAAGAGAAGGAAGTACTGACACTTTTGAAAAATATAAAAGTGGATAAGTCTCCAGGTCCTGACAGGATATTCCCTAGGACATTGAGGGAAGTTAGTGTAGAAATATTACAGAAATATTTCAAATGTCATTAGAAACGGGAAAAGTGCCGGAGGATTAGCGTACTGCGCATGTTGTTCCATTGTTTAAAAAGGGTTTAAAGAATAAACCTAGCAATTATAGACCTGTTAGTTTGGTGTCAGTGGTGGGCAAATTAATGGAAAGGATACTTAGAGATAATATATATAAGCATCTGGATAAACAGGGTCTGATCAAGAACAGTCAACATGGATTTGTGCCTGGAAGGTCATGTTTGACAAACCTTCTTGAATTTTTTGAAGAGGTTACTAGGGAAATTGATGAGGGTAAAGCAGTGGATGTTGTCTATATGGATTTCAGTAAGGCCTTTGACAAGGTTCCCCATGGAAGGTTGGTTAAGAAGGTTCAATCTTTGGGTGTTAATGGCGGAGTAGCAAGATGGATTCAACAGTGGCTGAATGGGAGATGCCAGAGAGTAATGGTGGATGGCTGTTTGTCATGTTGGAAGCCGGTGACGAGTGAGGTGCCTCAGGGATCTGTGTTGGGTCCACTGTTGTTTGTCATTTACATCAATGATCTAGATGATGGGGTGGAAAATTGAATAAGTAAGTATGCAGATGATACTAAGATAGGGGGTGCTGTGGATAATGAAGTATATTTTCAAAGTCTCCAGAGAGATTTGGGCCATTTGGAAGAGTGGGCTGAAAGATGGCAGATGGAGTTTAATGCTGATAAGTGTGAGGTGCTACATCTTGGCAGGACAAAGCAAAATAGGACGTACATGATAAATGGTAGGGAATAGAGGAATGCTGTGGAACAGAGGGATCTAGGAATAACTGTGCATAGTTCCCTGAAGGTGGAATCGCATGTAGATAGGGTGGTAAAGAAAGCTTTTGGTGTGCTGGCCTTTATAAATCAGAGCATTGAATATAGGAGTAGGGAAGTAATGTTAAAATTGTACAAGGCATTGTTAAGACCAATTCTGGAGGATGGTGTACAATTTTGGTCGCCTAATTATAGGAAGGATGTCAACAAAATAGAGAGTACAGAGGAGATTTATTAGAATGTTGCCTGGGTTCCAGCAACTAAGTTACAGAGAAAGGTTTAACAAGTTAGGTCTTTATTCTTTGGAGCGCAGAAGGTTAAGGGGGGACATGATTGAGGTCTTTAAAATTATGAAAGGGATAGACAGAGTTGACGTGGATAAGCTTTTCCCATTGAGAGTATGAAAGATTCAAACAAGAGGGCATGACATGAGAATTAAGGGACAGAAGTTTAGGGGTAACATGAGGGGGAACTTCTTTACTCAGAGAGTGATGGCTGTGTGGAATGATCTTCCAGCAGAAGTGGTGGAGGCAGGATCGATTTTAACATTTAAAAGTAAAGTGGATAGGTGTATGGACGGGAAGGGAATGGAGGTGTATGGTCTGAGTGCAGGTAGATGGGACTAGGGGAAAATAAATGGTCGACACAGACTGGAAGGGCCGAGAAGGCCTGTTTCCGTGCTGTAATTGTTATATGGTTATATGGTTATATGGTTAAGTTTCAGAGATCTTAAAACTGTAGAGTCATTACTTGGCTTTAAAAGCCCATTATCCTGGTGGCGGCACTGGGTTATTGTTGGCCTGGCTGGGCCTGGCGATATTGTCGGTGTCGTCCACTGCCGCTCCTGATCCATGCCTGATCCACGTGATCCCCGGCTGCTGCATGGACTCCAGCGGCCCACTCCACAGACACCTTGTCCCGTGAACTCTCCATCACCTCGACTCCTGCAGCCACCGCTTCCCGCCTTCCGTAGTCATAGAAACATAGAAACAGGTACAGGATACTGAGTTGGATGATCAGCCATGATCGTATTGAATGGCGGTGCAGGCTCGAAGGGCCGAATGGCCTACTCCTGCACCTATTTTCTATGTTTCTATGTTTCTATAGCTGATCATCCAACTCAGTATCCTGTACCTGCCTTCTCTCCATATCCCCTGATCCGTCTAGACACAAGGGCCACATCTAACTCTCTCTTAAATATAGCCAATGAACTGGTCTCAACTACCTTCTGTGGCAGAGAATTCTAGAGACTCACCACTCTCTCTGTGAAAAATGTTTTTCTCATCTCGGTCCTAATAGATTTCCCCCTTATCCTTAAACTGTGACCCCTTGTTCTGGACTTCCCCAACATCGTGAATAATCTTCCTGCATCTAGCCTGTCCAACCCCTTAAGAATTTTGTATGTTTCTATAAGATCCCCCCTCAATCTTCTAAATTCTAGCGAGTACAAGCCGATGTCAGAACCCCCAGACCACATCTAAGGGAGTGGGAGGCGTCCCCATTGCCTGTTCACTGGCACCATTCCACTCCTCCGTCCAACACCGCTGCCATCTTGCAAGGGTCAGGATCCTCTTCAGTCTTCCCACACGATCAGGAATGCACACAAGCCAGGCAACCCTGTGTGCTGGTCCCAGACACGAATCTGCAATCACTCATTGCAGTCTCTCCACTCTCTTTGCCGTGGACGGCTCGATGGCAATCATGTACAGTCTTTCCACTGACTGGATAATACGCAACAAAAAGCTTTTCACTGTACCTAAGTGGACATGGTAATAAACTAAACAAAAGTTCTCCGACTTCCATCTGAATGATGGACCTGACCTGAACTGCAACCTATCCATTCCCTCCACAGCCTGACCCACTGAGTTCCTCCAGCACTCTATGTTTTGCACAAAATTCCAGCATTTTAAGTTCCTTGTGTGTGCAATGTGGCCTTCATCACGATACACGGTTCCTCCTTGAACATTACACAAGGTTTGACCCAGACAGTCAGCCATCCACCAGCATCCACCTATCCAGGGCGGGGCTCCCTAGTGGAACTTGCTGATGCATGAAATAGCTCAGATAAGTAGTTTATAAAGAAAACAATTTGGAGGTACATTTGGAGCATGAACACCAGTAAGCACCTATCGAGCAGAATGTCGCATCAGTGCACTAAATTCCATCTTAATGTTATTAACATGCCTTCTGAAACATCTACTACTCCTGGAATCAGCCAAGTTCACTCTGACATGTCAACCCCCTTCTATTAGTTTAGTTAAGTTTAATTATACAGCGTGGAAACAGACCCTTCAGCCCACCAAGTCCGCGCCGACCAGCGATCACTCGTACACTAGTTGTATCCTACACACTAGTGCCAATTTACAGAAACCAATTAACCGCTACAAACCTGTATGTCTTTGGAATGTGGGAGGGAACCGGAGCACCTGTAAAAAGCCCGCGCGTTCACAGGGAGAACGTGCAAACTCCACACAGAGTGCTCAGGATTGAACCCGGGACTCTGGTGATGTAAGGCAGCAACTCTACCGCTGCACCACCATGTCGCCCTCATTTGCTGTCGAATGAGGGAATGGCATGTTGCACGGGGGTGGGGCACACAAAGCATGAATCTTAAAGAATACAAAGGATGTATTTTCACGTTTAACAAACTGATTCTCACACTAAGTAATGAGAAACAGAACCAGAATGGGGGAGGGGGAGGAGGGGGACCTCCACTGTGAACCAAAGATCATAGAGCTCTAGTATCTTTGCTGTGAACTGCATGATGTTAATGTGGATCAAGCCGAGTTGTGATGTCTTATTTTGTCAAGCAAGCTGTCATTCATTGTCAAAGTTCATTGGTGAAGTCCAGCTGCTCTTGCAGGCTGGGGAAGGAGCATAATCATTCTGCTAGTGCCACTCTCAGCCAAAGAGCAGCGAAATGAGGTGCCATTCGAAGTGGTGTCATTATAAAAACACTCTGTATGGTATTGTTTCGTTTAGCTTTGAGATAGCGTGGAAACAGGCCCTTCGGCCCACTTAGTCCATGCCGACCAGTGATAAACCCGTTGCTAACATTATCCTGCGCGGTAAGGACAATTTACAAATTTTACTGAGGCCAATTAACCTACAAACTTGCACGTCGTGGAGTATGAGAGAAAACAGGGGCACCCAGAGAAAACACACACAGTCATGGGGAGAACGTACAAACCCTGTACTCACAGCACCCATGGTCAGGATCGAACCTGTGTCCCTGGCGCTACAACTCTACCACTGCACCACCGTGCCACCAGATATTGGCTCAGTATTGTGAGGTGTACCAAAGTACTATTCCTCAGACTATCTTTAATCAGACTTGACTGGACTTTATCTTGCACTGAACGTTATTCCCTTTATCTTGCATCTGTACACTGTGGACGGCCTGATTGTAATCATGTATTGGCTTTCCGAGCACTGGATAGCATGCACCAAATATTCTTTTCACTGTTCCTTGGTACACGTGACAACAAACTAAGCTAAAGTACAGTGAAAAAACTGTAGTTTAGAGATACAGCGCGGAAACAGCCCTTCAGCATTCCGAGTCCGCACAGACCTGCGACTCCCGCAAATTAACACTATCCTACACACACTAAGGACAATTTACACATACACCAAGCCAATTAACCTACAAACCTGTACGTCTTTGGAGTGTGGGAAGAAACCGAAAATCTCAGAGGAAACCACGCAGTCACGGGGATAACATACAGACTCCGTACAGTCAACACCCGTAGTCGGGATCGAATGCGGTCTCCGGCGCTGCAAGCGCTGTACGGCAGCAACTCTACCGCTGCACCACTGTGGCTGCTCTTAAATTGGTTCGTACCATATATGAATTCAATCAAGCCATACTCAAGTACAACAGGTAATGCAAAAAACAAAGAATACCAGAGCACAGAATTATGGCATGATTGCCTCAATTTCACATGATAGTTTTGCATGTTTCAGTGCAAGACGCCAGACAGCAGAACGGCAAAGTAGCCGTGCTGAGACCCGCAGAGCCGACAACAAGTCAACACATTAGCAGAGGCAATTAGTATCTGCAGAATTGGGGACACTTCAGGCAGTTAATCTTTGCCCCACTTCTTTACATGTGCAGTTGAAGGGAGAGCACTTAAAGCCAACTCTTTGGAAAAACAACATGGATTCGACCTGATTCCGGCTGTCTGCTGCTTCAAACTTTGCTGGGATACCAGTGTCGCCCTGTTTGTGGACTGGATCACTGAGTTGCATTGTGTCACCCTGGCTCTTGGGATTCACATAAAAATCACTGGTTAATTTATCAGGGCACGTGACAATAATAACCTAAACTAAACTAAAGTGTTTCTCTGTCAACAAAGCACTTTTCTATGGTGTGGTCACTGCTATAGTGGAAGAAGGGACATTCACATCAGAGTTTCCGGGAATAAAGAGAAAAATGATTAAAGGTTGTGCTCAGAGCCCTCTCGCAGAAATGCAGCATCGCCACTGGGAATCTCTGACCCTGTCCACTCTAAATGGAGAAGGAATATTCGGTATAGTATCGGGGACCTCCAGCCCCATGTACCCGGAGCACACGGAACAGACCACCTCACAATGCAGCCACCCATCCTGCCTGGCATCTCCTGCCTAACCTGCAGAACTATCTTCAGTTGCCACATGATCCTAAGCAATCGCCTCAGAAACCCCTAAAAATAGGCTAAGCCCATGGATCCTGACGGACTGCCTAAAATGGAGAAGAAGGGCATGACAAGCACACTGTTCTGAAATGTATTGTCTAATGGTTTTAGTAGAACTGAGGCATTGTTCCCAACAAAAGCAGGCATAAGAGTTCTTGGTTTATGCTCAGAAGAGTAAAAATATTTAATTTGATGCCTTAAAAATATTCTTTTTGATTTCTCAACTATATTGGTTTGGAAGATTTTCCAATTAAAAAAAAAAGAATAACAGGAGGTTTATAGATCGGTCAAAATACATATTTCAGCTTTGCACGTAACTATACATGCTTCAGCAAAAGTTACTACATCCGGAGATAAATTGGTAGCAATTTCACCTATGTCAGAGGATTCAGATTTCACTCCAGAGACACAATCTAGGCTGACATTCCAGTGTTGTAATGGGAGGTATTTCATTTTGGACAAATGTCAAAGAAAGGCCTTTTCTTGAAAGGCATTATATGGATTTGGAGACTAGCTGGGTGCCAGATGGCCTGTCTAGTGTTATTCCTTCTCGGTTTCAATGGACAATTGAGTGGATTGCTCTGTGTGTTGGGAAGCAAAATTGAATGCTTGTTGTATACTTCAAGCATTTTCTGTTTGCTTTCCACATTTACAGCACATTTGTTCCTTTCCCAAAGTTGCAGGTCTACTATAAATGTGTTATGCACCTAGTTACCTCTGTGACCCACACCTATGGTATTCAATTATTTCTTCATGCATAGGAGTGCAAATGGAGCAACAAGGCACGTTAAAGTACGTGCGTTTGTGTGTGTCACTGCATGTCTAGCATGCCTTTTCAACAGCAGTCAAAGTCTGCACTTGCTCCTTTTCCAACTATTTCCAGAAGCAATGAATCACACTATATTGTCATAGTTTCCAATCTCCAGATAAGAATTGGGATGGAAAAGGAATCAACAAGCTAATTGACACTTGGGTGTATCCCAGGTGAGAATGTCCTCAGTTTCACAAGACTCCTATTTACACAGAAGCATTTAAAGGTTTCAAAAGTATTTTATGGTCACGTGTACCAATTAAGGTACAGTGATATGCAAATTACCATACAGCAATATGAAACAAAAAAAACAACAAGACACACAATTACATAAAAGTTAACATAAACACCCACCACAGCGGATTCCCCACATTCCTCACTGTGGTGGAAGGCAAACAAGTCCATCTTCTTCCTCTTTATTCTCCCACGGTCGGACAGTCGGAGCGATCAACGCTCTTGCGTCGGGGCAATCGAAGCTCCTGTGGCTTGGAGTTCCCAAAGTCGGTCTCTTAAAGGATGATGACAAGAAGCTAGTGCGACTTGGATGGGGAGGGATAAAGAGAGGGAATGCCGGGGCTACCTGACGTGAGAAAAATCAATATTCATACCACTGGGCTGTAAGCTGCCCAAGCAAAATATGGGATGCTGTTCCTCCAATTTGCATTTAGCCTCATCCTGACAATGGAGGAGACAGAGGACAGAAAGGTCTGTGTTGGAATGGGAAGGAGAATTAAAGTGTTCAGCGAACGGGAGATCAGGTTGGTTCATGCGGGCTGTGCAAAGGTGTTCCACGAGTCTGCGTTTGGTCTAGCGATGTATGTCTACATCTTGAACAACGGATACAATAGATGAGGTTGGAGGAGGTGCAAGTGAACCATTGCCTGACCTGAAAGGACTGTCAGGATCCCTGGACAGAGTTCAGGGAGGAAGTATAGTGACAGGTGTTGCATCTTCTGCGGTTGCAGAGGAAGGTACCTGGGGAGGGGGTGATTTTGGTGGGAAGGGATGACTTAACCAGGGAGTTGTGGAGGGGACAGTTTCTGCGGAAGGCAGAAAGGAATGGAGATGGAAAAATGTGGCTAGTGGTGGGATCCCGTTGGAGGTAGTGGAAATTTTGGATTATGTGTTGTATGCAGCGGCTGATAGGGTGGAAGATAAAGACTAGGGAGACTCTGTCTCTGTTGCGACTGTGGGGAGGGGGAGCAAGGGCAGAGCTGCGGGGTACCGAGGAGACATGAGTGAGGGCCTCATTTATGATGGGAGAGGGGAACCCCGGTCCCTAAAGAATGAGGAATTCTCAGATGTTCTAGTATGGAACACCTCATCTTGGGTGCAGATGCGGCGTAGACGGAGGAATTGGGAGTAGGGGATAGAGTCTTTGCAGGAAGCAGGTTGGGACGAAGTGTAGTCGAGATAGTTGTGGGAATCAGTGGATTTTTTAATGGACGTTAGTCAATAGTCTATTTCTCGTGATGGAGACTGTGAGATCAAGAAAGGGGAGGTACTTCACTGTGATGGTATTTCGGTCACTGAGGTCAACGTCAGGAAATCCTTCAGTGGGGTGAACCCTCGGAAAGCACCTGGACATGATGGCATACCCGGCCGTGTTCTAAAAACCAGTGCGGACCAACTGGCTGGAGTTTTTACGGACATTTCCAACCTCTCATTTCTGAGGTCTGAGGTTCCCACCTGCTTTAAAAGGGCATCAATAATACCGGTGCACAAGAAGAGCAAGGTGACGTGCCTCAATGACTATCAACCAGTGGCACTAACATCGGTGGTGATGAAGTGCTTTGAGAGGTTGATCATGGTGCAAATCAACTCCTACCTTGACAAAAACCTGGACCCACTGCAGTTCGCTTACCGCCACAACAGATCAACGGTGGATGTGATCTCGCTGGCTCTCCACTCCGCTCTGGACCACTAGGACAACAAAAATTCATATGTCAGGCTGTTATTCATTGACTACAGCTTGGTATTTAACACAATCATCCCCTCCAAGCTGGTTACCAAACTCTCAGAGCTGGGTCTCTGCATATCCCTCTGCAGTTGGATCCTCGACTTCCGCATTCGCAGACCACAGTCTGTCCGTATTGGTGAAAATGTGTCAGCCTCAATAACAATCAGCATGGGAGCACCTCAAGGCTGTGTGCTCAGCCCCCTGCTGTACTTACTCTATACTCATGATTGCATAGCCGGTCGTAGTGCAAACTCCATCATCAAGTTCGATGATGACACGACTGTTGTGGGACGTATCACTGATGAGTCAGAGTATAGAAGTGAAATCGACTGTTTGACCAAATGATGCCAGCACAATAACCTGGCTCTCAACACCAGCAAAACCAAGGAACTGATTGTGGACTTTGGAAGGGGTAGGATGGGGACCCATAGTCCCGTTTATATCAACGGGTCGATGGTGGAGAGGGTCAAGAGCTTCAAATTCCTGGCCGTGCATATCTCTGAAGATCTCTCCTGGTCCGAGAACACGGATGCAATTATAAAGAAAGCACATCAGCGCCTCTACTTCCTCAGAAGATTACGAAGAGTCGGTGTGTCAAGGAGAACTCTTTCGAACTTCTACAGTAGAGAGCATGCTGACCGGTTACATCGTGGCTTGGTTCGGCAATTTGAGCACCCAGAAGCAGAAAAGACTACAAAACGTTGTAAGCACTGCTCAGTCCCTCATCGGCGACAGTTGTTGCATCTTCTGCGGTTCTGATACATCACGACAAATTTTCATCCCGCACATGCAGATCTCACGGACTTCATGAACTTCACCACCAATTTTCATCCTGCACTCACATGATCCCACAGATGAGCACCTCCCTACCATCGAGGGGATCTATCGCAGCTACTGCCTCAAAAAGGCTGCCAGCATCATGAAGGACCCACACCATCCTGGCCACTCACTCATCTCCCTGCTGCATTCAGGTAGAAGGTACAGGAGCCTGAAATCTGCAACATCCAGGTTCAGGAATAGCTACTTCCCCACAGCCATCAGGTAATTAAACTCAACTCAAACAAAACTCTGATCATTAATAGCCCATTGCACTTTATCTGTTTATTTATGTGTGTGTATATATATTCATTGGTATATGGTCACACTGATCAGTTCTGTTCTGTATTTATGCATACTATATTCTGTTGTGCTGAAGCAAAGCAAGAATTTCATTGTCCTATCTGGGACACATGACAATAAACTCTCTTGAATCTGTTGAGGTGTTGGAGATGGTCCAAGTAAATTTGAGTGCAGGATGAAAATTGGTGGTGAAGTTGAAGTCCATGAGTTCTGCATGGGTGCAGGAGGGAGCACCGATGCAGTCATCAATGTAATGGAAATAGATTTCGGGAATAGGGCCAGTGTATGCCTGGAACAGGGATTGTTCAATGTACCCTACAAAGAGGCAGGCATAGCTGAGGCTCATGCGGGTGCCCATAGCTACGCCTTGGACTTGGAGGAAGTGTGAGGAGTCAAAGGAGAAGTTGGTGAGGGTGAGGACCAGCTCCACTAGGCAGAGTAGAGTGTTAGTGGAGGGAAATTGGATGGTTCTGCGGTCGAGGAAGAAACAGAGGGCTTTAAGGCCTTCCAGGTGGGAGATGGAGGAGTAGAGTGACTGAACGTCCATAGTAAAGAAGAGGGAGTGGGGTATAGGAAAACAGAAGTCATTAAATAGACGAAGGGCATGTGAGGTATCTTGGACATAGGTAAGGAGAGATTGGACCGGGGGATAGGATGGAGTCGAGGTACGTGGAAATAATTTCCATGGAACAGGACCAGGCAGAAACTATGGGTCTGCCAGGGCAGTTGTGTTTGTGGATTTTGGGGAGAAGGTAAAAACGGGCTGTGTGGGACTGGAAAATGATAAGGTTGGAGGCTGTGGAAGGCAGACAGCCAAAAGTATTTAAATCAGTAAAGTGTTTGAGATTCAGGCCTGGTGCTCATCTGTGGGATCATGTGAGTGCAGGATGAAAATTGCTGGTGAAGTTGATGAAGTCCGTGAGATCTGCATGTGTGGGATGAAAATTGGTGGTGATGTGTCAGAACTGCAGAAGATGCAACACCTGTCGCTATACCACCTCCCTCAACCCTGTCCAGGTATCCCAACAGTCCTTTCAGGTTAGGCAGAGGTTCGCTTGTGCCTCCTCCAACCTCATCTACTGTATCCGTTGTTCAAGATGTGGACTTTTATACATCAGCGAGACCAAACGCAGACTGGGCAATCATTTTGCGGGACACCTTCACTCAGCCCGCGATAACCAACCTGATCTCCTGGTTGCTGGACACTTTAATTCTCCTTCCCATTCCTATGCAGACCTTTCTGTCCTCGGTCTCCTCCATTGTCAGAGTGAGGCTAAACGCAAATTGGGGAACAGCATCTTATATTTCGCTTGAGCAGCTTACAGCCCAGTGGGATGAATATTGATTTATCTCACTTCAGGTAGCCCTGGCATTCCCTCTCTCTCTACCCCTCCCCCACACAAGTCGCACTTGCTTCTCATTTTCACCCTACAGCTTACAATGGCCTGTTTCCTTTATCATTGTTACTTTTTTGCAAATCTTTCATTCATTGTTCTTTATCTCTACACATCACCGTTTATAACTCTCGTTTCCCTTATCCCTAACCAGTCTGAAGAGGGTTCTCGACCCAAAACGTCAGCCATTCCTTCTCTCCAGAGATGTTGCCTATACTATTTATCTTGTGTCTATCTTCAGTTTAAACCAGCATCCGCAGTTCCTTCGTACACATAAAGGATGAAGGCAATGGCCAGTATTTTTCTCCTTTCATAGTCTCTAGGTAAATGGTGAACTGCAAAATGTCAATGACTGAAATTGGATCATGCATCGCCTGCTTAAGGACTAAACCAGCCCCCATTCTGAGTCTGACATCTGATGATGGGTCTCAATCCGAAATGTGACCCATTCCTTCTTTCCAGAGATGTTGCCTGTCCTGCTGAGTTACTCCAGCATTTTGTGCCCATATTCGGTCTAAACCAGCATCTGAAGTTCCTTCCTACAACCATTCAGCAACATCACACAGTGCATTAAACGTTTTTATTTAGTTTAGTTTAGTTTCAAGATATAGCGTGGAAACAGGCCCTTCGGCCCACCGAGTCCAAGTCAACCTGCTATCCCCACAAACTAGTTCTATCCTACACACTTGGGACAGTTTACAATTTTACCAAGCCAATTAACCTACAAACCTGTATGTCTTTCGAATGTGGGACGAAACCCGGAGAAAACCCATGCAGGTCACTGGGGAGAACGTACAAACTTCATACAGACTGCACCCGTAGTCAGGATCAAACCGGGTCTTTGGTGCAGTAAAGCCGCAACTCTATCCCTCTGCCACTGTGCCACCCCTTAATCATTCCTTTCCAGGGATGTGGTTACGACTGGGAAGGAGAGTATTGTTGTTACCAGTTCCATATGAAGATGAAGTTAGCTAATTTCCTAAAAAATGTGGCAGTCCATTTGTTGCCATTTTATACAAATAAGTGGACAATTCAGAGAGCAGTGAGCTAAACACATGGGCCTATAATGGGTGGTATTAAAAAGTTAAACCCTGTTAGTGTGTTACCTTTTATTTTCTAAACTACTATAGTGAACTTGTTTGGATCTTGTAAGAAATATTTGGAAGATCTACATTTTGATGGGAAAGTTCATAGTTGCGGTTGTTATGTCATAGAGCCATACAACACGGATACAGGCCCTTCAGCCCACCTTGCCCATGCCGACCAAGATGTTGCATCTACACTAGTCCCAACTGTCCATGATTGGCCCATTTTCCTCTAGATATTTCCTATCCATGTTTCTGTCCAAATATCTTTTAAATACTGTAATAGTACCTGCCTCAACTACCTCCTCTGGCAGTTCGTTCCATATATCCACCACCCTCTGTGTGAAAAGTTGCCCCTCGGGTTCTTATTAAATCTTTCCCCTTGAATCGTAAATCTACATCCTGTAGTTCTTGATTCTCCTACTTTGGGTAAAAGAATCTGTGCAATTGCCCTATTCACCCTCTCAAGATCACCCCTCATCCTCCTGCGCTCCAGGGAATAAAGTCCTAATCTGCCCACCCTCTTCCTGTTTCTCAAACTATCAAGCCCTGGCAACATCCTCATTATTTTTTTTCCACACTCTTTCTAGTTTAACAACATCCCTCCTTTAGCAGGATGACCAAAACTGAATACTATCCTCCAAATACGGCTTCTCCAGTGCTTTGTGCAACAGTATCATAACATACCAACTTCTATAGATGGACACGAAAATGCTGAAGTAACTCAGCAGGTCAGGCAGCATCTCTAGGGAAAAGGAATAGGTTACGTTTTGAGTGGAAACCCCTGTTCACCTGAAATGTCACCTATTTGTTTTCTCTACAGATGCTGTCTGACCCACTGAGTTTCTCCAGCATTTTGTATCTATCTTTGGGGTAAACCAGCATTGGCAGTTCCTTTCTACACATCCCATCTTCTACACTTATTATCGTGACTGATGAAGGCCAATGAACTGAAATCCTTCTCGACCGCCCTGTCTACCCATGACATTACCTTCAGGGAACTGCACTCCCAGATCCCTCAACTATACCACATTCCACAGGGTGCTGCCATTCACTGTGAATGTAATATCCAGATTTTTTTTAAAATCTGAATTCACGTGTTCAAAACCATAGTTCATTGAGGAAGGGATGTGATTCTGTACATACACAGGAAAATCTGACTCACCAAATACCAAATGTCTAAGGTCCAACTAATTGTTGTTTTAAGTGACTCCAAAAATACGAGTGACCTTATTGCATTTTCACAGGGAATTGGCACCAATAATGCTTTCCTTGCCAGCAGTTACCGCATCCTGGTAGTCACATCAATACAACAACAATGGCTTAGTTTGCCATTCATGGTAATCAATCTCTAACACAAAAGTAGGAAATGCTGGAAATACTTGGGAGATGTGGAGAGAGTGAATCAAAGTTTCAGAACTGTCCAAGGAAGAGTCTCCAAAATGAAATGATGACTCTCCCCACAGACGTTGCATGATCCGCTGAATATTTTCTGTTCCTCATCTTCTTTTTGATTTTCAGAGTCTACGGTTTCTTATAATCAATCCCTAACAATTGCCATCCACAGACCCTGGCAGATAAAATGGAAAACTCCACCAATGGAAAACTGCGACAACCATTGTTCGAATTTTGTTCTGATTATGCTACATTTACCCAAAATCATTTTCAAATTACTCACACACCATGTCATAATATACCATTTCCAGAAAGGAGCCTAACAAATTTTCAATTCATCTAATTAACACATCGTCCTATTCTATTATGACCCAGTCATAGATTTAACACTTGTTCACTGAAAATAATATTCTGGTAGATTAGGTTGAATTTTACCTCCCATCAACTGTTGACAGTGTCTTTGTTTCTGTACTTTGTAGAAGAAGCCAAGATCTACATATTATCACATTCATTTAGTTTCCTACAAACAATACCCTCTTTGCCTTTTCATCCTCGGTGAGAACATGTTTGATCCATAGAAAGGTTCCTCATAATCTAATCTCTCCATCTCTTGAGTCATTTTTCCCTTTCCCATGGTTACAATTGCACATAGTATTTAAAATATAATTGCACCAAAGTTTTATAATGTTTAAGAAGGAATTGGAGATGCTGGAAAATCGAAGGTAGACAAAAATGCTGGAGAAAGTCAGCGGGTGAGGCAGCATCTATGGAGCGAAGGAAATAGGTGACGTTTCAGGTCGAAACGACCGCAACCAGTCTGAAGAAGGGTCTCGACCCGAAACGTCGCCTATTTCCTTCGCCCTAAAGTTTTATGATGTTTCAGTTTTTCTTCATTATTGTCATCTCCTTATGAATTTGGGTGGGATTTTTTTTGTTTATGTAAAGCGATATCCCAAATTTATGACAAATAGGGTTGCCCCCTCCACTTCAACCATCCCTCTCTCCATAACATCCATTTAATTTTCCTTATGAATTGTTGTATTTCCATTTAAATAATGTACCCTTTCTTCATATACTTCAGAAGATGTGGGGTTGCAAGAAAATATATGGCTATTTATTCCATTCTTACCTCCCATCAAACTGCTATGTTTTTTGGTATATTTTCTAACATTCTTTATTACAGGCTGATTGGCTAATCGCAGGCGTTCTTGGTAGACTTGCCTCTACTGACGTAGAATCAAGATGAACATAGAGCATATATAGAACAACGCAGCACAGGAATAGCCCCCTTGGCTCACAATGTCTCTGCTGAACATTATGCCAAGATAAACTCAGCTCATCTGTCTGCGCATGATCCATATCCTTCCACTCCTCGCATATTTTTAGTGCCTTGCTCTCAGTGCTTATCTGAAAGTTTAAACACCACTATCGTATCTACCTCCACCACCACATCACAAGCACTCACTCCCACACTCAGCGTTAAAAGAGACTTGCACACTGAATGAAACTTGCGCCTTGGATAGCACGTGGCACAGAGGTAAAGTTGCTGCCATACAGTGCTAGAAATCCAGGTTCAGTTCTGACTACGGGTGCAGTCTATATGGAGTTTGTATGTTCTCGCCATAACCTGCGTGGGTTTTCTGCGGGTGCTCCGCTTTCCTACTACACGCCAAAGACATACAGGTTTGTAGGTTAATTGGCTTGGTAAATCTGGAATTTGTCCCTAGTGTGTGTCTGTAGGGATCGCTGGTCGGTGTGGACTCAGTGGGCCGACGGGCTTGTTTCTGTACTGTATATTAAAAACTAAACAAAAAGTAAATTAAAACCACTCCTGGCAGCGCATTCCAAGCACTCACCCCACCCTCTGTGTAAAAAAAAAACTTGCCCCACGCATCTCCCTCAAACTTTGCTCCTCTCAACTTAAAGGTAGCCTTTGACATTTTCACCCTGGGGAAAAAAGGTTCTGGGACTTGTTGGATGTATACATTGAGAGAAAGCCGAGTTGTACATGCTAGGGTAGGGTCATTTCCAGGGAGCACACATTTAGAGCTGGCAACATTCCTCACTCCACATTCACACACACACACACACCTGTCCTTTACACTGGGTGGCTGCACACACGCATTCATGGATAGACATACAATGATGAGGGGGACACCACTCTGCTCATTGCCAATGTGGCATGTGGATCGAGCCAACCAGAGGCATTTAAGAGGGGTTACTTGAGGACATTGATATACTGTGAACTATTTACTTGCTCTCCCCTTAGCCTCCATTCACTCCGCTACTATTGTCCCGCACTAACACTTGGCTGGAAAGAAAAGTCTCAGTGCTTCTGTCGAGATTTGTAACCTCTTGACAAGGTTAAGTAGGACAAGATATTCACACATACTGTGGAGTAAAAGTGTTTGCCTTTGGTAAACATTCTGCATGGTGCGATTAATCCTCCTCTGTGCGGGTCGGCGAGTGCATAACGGCGCTCAGAAACCCAGCTGCATGTGATCATATTTTGAAGGAAGGAATTACATTGCGAAAAGGTTTGCCTGCGCATAAGACTTGGGGATAAGTGTTCGACGCGGGGCATTGATACAGAGGGAAGAGTGGGTGGTGGGAGAAGACATACACGCTGCGCCATAACATTCCGATGAAGCAGGTCTGCTCTGGCTCCGTCTTCGCTCCAAGCGCCGAGCAAAAATGCACCGACGTCAAAAACTATTTCCTGAATCAGTTTTCTTCAATGACGTATCGCACAACTGGAAAACCAAATAAGTAGAATAGCAAAGAATTAAAATTTGTGTGATTGATTCCAGTTGCGTACCCAGAATTACATTTTGCTTGAAACGCGGTTTGCACACCTACAAAGTAAAGCCGATTATAAAGTAAAGTTCTGTGATCACGAAATGCATTGAATACTCTCATTTCTTTGTCTCGCATTGAATTTATTTTTTTAAAAACGTCAAATACAAAGTCCTATCTGCTCGACGTATGTATCAGGTAGGAACAAAGACAACGTGTAGTGCGAGACTGGTGAAGTAGGTTTGGGCTCTCCGCGTGAAACGCTCGCACTGTCTGACTCGGGAGGTGAGTCACTTCACCTCGGGTCAGGCACCGGGCTCAGCTTGAAATCAGGAGCCGCACTTCCCCCTGCTGGATGCTTAAACACGCTGGATGAACCCGCCAATTCCAAGTTTTTGAATTATTCAACACATTCATGATTTACTTGAAAAACACACAAACTCATTGGTACATTAAAACCTTTCACAACACTGAACCGCAGTTCGATGATAGAAGACTTAAATAATTTTAAAGCAAGATTTTAGTATTAAAATCTAAAATCTAAGTATTAATGTGTGTCTGTGTGTGTCTGCGTGTGCGCGGCTGCTGAAGATGACTGTCTGGGTTAAGGTGAAAATATGGATCAATTGAGCAGGGCAGAGGCTGGCTCGAATCTTTCGGTAATATTATTTGAGTATTTTGGCTCCGGTCCACTGGAATCCGCCTAATTGCTTTCCTCGGCGCGGTCTGCCTGCCTTTGGAACTGTATCCCTCTTGTTGTGAGGTAACTGAACAAACACAAGCTCGCTTCCTCCCAGGCTGCTGGTGATTGGCAGATGCTGTATGCAAGGAATGTGAGAGGGTATTTAAAGGAACCGCACTCGGGCTCCACGGTAGTAGCGATCTCCAGCATCCTCAGCTACAAGTGGCAAGCACCGCTTCAAGTGCCCGATCAGTCAGACTACCCGCTCTGCACGAGGAACTCGCTCCATTTAGGATTTGCCACTGGCACCTCTTACCTTCCGCGGAATATTTTACAGTGATACCTTTCAATCCATCCGGAGATTTCAGGGGTAATGGTCAGTAAACGTTAACCTGTAATAACACGCCAGCAAATCCTATTTTTTTTTTAAAGTTTAAACCTGATTTCATTGTTTGGAAACTATAAGCAGCTAAACCAAACCCCCTCTTTTTATGCTAGGTGGCGGGACCCTCTACTAAAATGAAGCTTCCACAAGGACTCTTCCTGCTGTTCATGATCGCTGTCTGCTCCGCAAAAAAGATTCAGGGTGAGTTGGGGTGCGTTTTCTACACTGGTTGGGACGGGTAAGCGGGCGATTATATCTTCTGGGTTCCACTGCCCACCTGAAGAATTTAAGATTGAATTTGTCCCCTTCTCCCTCTCCCTCGCCCCGCCAACTCTTTTCTCCCTCCACAGACACGGGAGCGGATGGCGTGTTCGACCTGTTCGATGTCACCGGGCTCACTCGCAAGCACGTTGGGGTGCACATGGTCAGGGGTCCTGAGTCCAACAGCCCAGCTTATAGGATCGTCAACGCCGACATCATCGGGCCGGCCTCGGACACCAGCTTCAGGGACCTGGTCGACCACATCCAGCATGAGAAGGGATTCATCTTCCTCGCCACCCTGCGCCAGATGAAGAAGACGCGCGGTACCTTGGTGGCCATCGACAGCGTGGACGGCACCCGGATCTTCGAGATCCTTTCCAATGGGAAAGCCAACACCCTGGATCTCACCATCACCATCGAGGGCAAGCAAAGCATGGTGTCCATCACCGATGCCCACCTCGCCAATGCCCGCTGGAAGAACCTGACCTTGTTCGTTCAGGAGGATGTGGCCACACTCTACGTGGGTTGTGATAAGATCAACCAGGTGGAACTAGAAGAAACCATCCACAAAGTGCTGAAGTACGGCGACTACAAGCTGAGGCTTGCCAAAGGGGGGAAGGGTCTCGGAAATAACTTCCAGGTATGTACGAGGTGGGGTGGCAACTGAGCTGGTTGCGGACGGGTGGTCAGTGGTTAGCGGAGAGCGGTGGATAACGGGGTGGACAAAGACCAGTGAGAGGGAAGTGGGAAGCGAGCGGCGCTCACGTTGTGTAGATAGATTGAACACTGTAGAAAGCTGCATGAACATTTGCTTGCACTGCGCTGAAGAGGCTTAAAAAGTGGACTTCAGTCAACTAAGAAAGTCCTCTCTTCGTCGATGAGAGCTAACTGTACATAATGCTGGTGAGGGTTCTCAAGTTGGATTAGCATGCATTCAGTCAGAGGAAGCTCCACGGGTGAGTTTTGAAGCCGCTCGATCCAACGATGTTTGTTCCTTCTTTCTGACACAGGGAGTCCTGCAGAACGTCCGTTTTGTGTTCGGGACTAACACGGAAACCATCCTGATGAACAAGGGCTGTTACAGTTGTAAGTATTTGACATGAACCCGGTCCAGGCGACCTTTTCCATGCGCGCCGTCCGCTTAATTGTTTGCAGTGTTGCCGCCGCACTTTGATCTGCAGTCCGTGTGCTGCCTTGTACATTGCCCAAACTGGCCGGCTCTGGGCTGTTAGATCAAAGGACGATATTCAGGCCAATATATGGAGCTCCATATTCAGGAGACGCAAGCAACCGCAGATGGTGGAGACTTGAATAAAACCACAGTGCTGGAGTAAATCCGTGTCTGTGGAGGGAATGGATAGATGACGTTTCGGGTTGGGACTGTTCTTGAGACTGATAGTCGTAGTGAGGAGAGAAAGCTGGAAACGACGCTAGGGGGACAATTGCGAAACGAGTCGTGCATTCCATCAGTGAATCCGAGCCTGGGCTTGTGGTAGGTAATAAATGCTAGGAGTCCAGGTTCGTCCTGTGAGTGTGTGAATCTGATATATGTATAACCCTACACCAAGTTTTCCGTTGAGACCTTCAAAAAAAGGACATTGCGTTGGCTTTATTGAAGTATTTGGCATTGGCTTAGCCATTTGACGTTGTATTTGACATTGCCTTCGATCTTCTCTTCCAGCCACACGCGGGATAGTGTCTTTACCAAATGGGGGCTCCGAAAGCCCAGCGATCCGGACCAACTTTTATGGGCACAAATCCAAGGATCTCCAGACGATCTGCGGCATCTCCTGCGAGGAGCTATCCAACATGTTCACTGAACTTCAAGCTCTCCGGACCATGGTCACGCAGTTGGTAAACAACGTCCAAAAATTGGTAAGGAAAATAAAATAATTCGCCGTTTTTTTTTGGGGGGGGGGTGCCCTTCAAATCTGCAAGTATTTATAATTAACTCAATTTGCTCCGCCTTCAGACTGCAGAGAATGAAGTCATTGCGAAAACCATTGGGATCAGACCTATTGGAGCGTGTGTTCACAATGGCATGACCTACAAGGACAAGGATCAGTGGAAGGTGGACAACTGCACTGACTGCACCTGCCAGGTAAAAGCATGCAATGGCAGACGTCAGTCTCAAAGTCACTGCCTTTAATTTTCTAAATGAAAGTCCCCTAAAAGTTTGAGAGTAAAAAGACTGAAGCAACCATTTAAACCCAAATAGTATAGCTTGAAGAAAAAGGAAGTAATTCAGAGATGACTTTAGACTTTAGAGATATAGCATGGAAACCGGTCGAGACCACGCCGACCAGCGATCACCCGGTACACTAGCGCTACCCTACACACACAAGGGACAAATTACAAAGGCCAATTAGCCTACAAACCTGTATATTTTTGGAGTGTGGGGGGAAACCAGAGCATCCGGGGAAAGCCCACGCGGCACAGGGAGAACGTACAAACTTGTACAGACATCACTGGTGGACAGGGTCGAACCCTGCAAGGCAGCATCTTTACCGCTGCACCACCATGCCGCCCTTAGCTCTGTGCGCCCCTTAGCCGCGCTGCTTATGCTCCCAGATGAAAATCTACAGGTTTAGCAGGAGCCAGCTATTCCTGAGAAGCAGCTCCAGCCACTATGTACCATGAGAAGTTCTTTATAAAATAATACCCAGAGTGTTGGTTACGTGGATTATTTGTAAGTATGAAATGGTTTATTAGTGTTTATGTTCTGCAGCATTGGAGTGTGTGCAGGGAAACTCCGTCCGTCTCTGTCAATACCCTGGAGGACTGGGGGGGGGGGGGGGGGGGGGCGGGGGGAGGGAGGACAGTACCAAATATCCGCATTTTTATATTAGCTTGGACCTAAATAAAAAGACTCCAGCTCTCCCAAAATAAGTTGACGATCTCATTTCTATGGGAGCAGCTTTAACAGTTTTGTTCCAGTATGCTTCCAAATAATGATGTTAATCACCCAGAGTATGTCAGATGGACTCATCAAGTGCACTATTTCCAAAACACTCCTTAGTAAGTTGTGTGCTTGCTGGCACCCAATATACAGAAAGACTTCCATGCAGTTCACGTAGTCACCCTGCACTCCCTTTCTGTCACATGACATCACTCGGTCTCCAGCACGCTCCAACTGAAGGCCAAAGCAACTCGTAATGCACACTTGGGAAATAAAAACACACATTTTAACCAGCTGGTATTGTATTTGCTCAGTCAGACACTTGTTCACAAACATTTGTTGTCCCTGACGTTGCTAACCTTATTTCTTTCCTTTTTTTTCAGTCCTCCGTCACCTTTTGCCAAAGGATCTCCTGCCCCACCGTATCCTGTGCCGACGCGGTGGTCCCGGATGGGGAATGCTGTGCCCGATGCCCATGTACGTGATATTAACCTGAGTTATTATATAAAACCATAAGCTAGGTATGAGTACAGGAGGTTAGAGCTGGTGGGAGACAACATTAAAAGTGATCGACATGAGCTGAATTCCTTTTTGAATGAATTTATATAGACATAAAATGCTGGAGTAGCTCAGCGGGGCAGGCAGCAACTCTGGATAGAAGGAATGGGTGACGTTTTGGGTTTTGACCCTTCAATTAATGATACTTTATTGTCACATGTACCTGAGTACACTTGCCAAAGCTGCAAAATGTTCATAAATCATAGGAGCAATAGTAGGCCATTCAGCCCATCGAGTCTACCCCACCTTTCAATCATGGCTGATATATCTTTCCCTCTCAATGCCATTCTCCTGCTTCTCCCTGTAACCCTTGACACCCTTACTAATAAAGGACCTGTATTGGATAGAATTGGGGGCCATTTATAAAACAATACCATGAGTATTTCTATAGTGACATCCAGCAGAAATGCTGCATACAAGAAACATAATTGGAGTTAAAATTCCAATTAAAATAGTGTCTAATTTCTGCAGATCAACCATTGAATAATCCCTAACTTTTCAGAAATGATGAAAATTACTTGTGAAAGTTTGGCTTCTCCATGAACTACAGACATTGTGGATTGAATTTAGATGTAATTAAAAATCAATATGTCTCTGTTGCTGTTAGCAGCTGGCACAGTGGCACAAGGGATGGGGCACGATGACACAGTGGTAGACTTGCTACCTTACGGTCCCAGAGACCCAGGATCAATTCTGACTATAGGTGCTGTCTGTGTGGAGTTTGTACATTCTCCCTGTGACCGCATGGGTTTTCTCCAGGTGATCCGGTTTCCTCACATAATCCAAAGATGTGTGGGTTTTGTAGGTTAATTGGCTTCTGTAAATTGCCCCTGGTGTAGAATGCAAAACTGGGATAACAGAATTGTATTTAGTTTTGTTTCATTTCATTAGTTGAGTTTAGTTTATTGTAGGTACTGGAGGTACAGTGAAAAGCGTTTTATGTATGGGTTATTTTTTGGTCTGCACAGACTCATTGGGCCGAAGGGCCTGTTTCCATGCTGTTTCTCTAAACCAAACCGAAGTTGACAGAGGTTCAGGAAAATAAATTAGCAGACTCTATTACTTATCGTTTATACACTGGTTGATGATATTCCAGAGCGAAATACCTTTCATTTTTTGAGACTGCATTTAACATACACTTAACTTCCGACAGCATTTCCCAATGAATCCGAGGCTGGCTGGTCTCCGTGGTCTGAATGGACTCATTGTTCCGTCACCTGTGGGATTGGAACACAGCAGCGAGGCCGGTCCTGTGACCGGATTAACAACGACTGTCACGGGACCTCTGTTCAGACCCGCAGTTGCCATTTGGAAGAATGTGACAAGAGATGTAAGTTTTCTTTCCAAACCCCCACCCCTCCTCTCCACCACAGCTTTGCTTGCAATGTGTCCAGGCAATACGATGTCAGGGGTGAATGTTAGACAAAAACACACTTGCTCTTGCAGGTGCGTGGTTATGTTTCTTCCCTCTTGCACAGAGCACGGACCTCGGCTAACGAATGAGCAAGCTTGGGAAATGCTTCTTTACAAAGCAAACTGAATGTGCTCTGGCCAAGTTTCACTGTGCAAAATGTCAGCTGACCATCTCACAGAGAAATGGAGTAATAATGATCAATACAGCCAAAAATAGTGCTCTATAAAATGGGTATAAAAGTATTACTATAATGACACACATCTTAACTTGTACTTCTATAGAATGCTGGTTTAATGCTTGAATATAGTTCACTTCCTACTGAACCTAAGGGTGGCACAGTGGCAGAATTTCCGCCTCACAGTGCCAGAGACCTAGGTTCGATCCTGACCTCCGATGCTGTCTGTGTGGAGCTTTCTTGGGGTGCTCCAGTTTCCTCCCACATCCCAAAGATGCACAGGTTTGTAGGTTAATCGGCCTCTGCAAATTGCCCCTAGTGTGTAGGATAGAACTAGTGTGAAAGGCTAATCGATGGTCAGCGTGGAGTTGATGGGCCAAATGGCCTGTTTCCATGCTGTATCTCTAAACTAAACTATATCTCTATTACAAAACTAAACTGAGATAGTGAGCGGCCCACTGATCTAACAATGATGTTGATATTTTATCACTTCTGTTCCAGTCAAGCAAGATGGTGGTTGGAGTTATTGGTCACCTTGGTCTTCTTGCTCAGTGAGCTGTGGTACTGGAGTGATCACTCGAATCCGCCTGTGTAACTCGCCAATGCCACAAATGGGCGGCAATGAATGTGTGGGGAACAAGAGAGAAACCGAAAAATGTGAACAGGTCCAATGCCCAAGTGAGTATTTGCTCAGGGTGCACGGCCTTGCACTTGTGTAATTATTTATCAAACCTCATACGTGCCAAGAGGTTAAACACAATCTTGAACACATGTAACCGTGCAAACATTCCTTTTGTTCTGTAGTTGATGGAAGATGGGGTGTCTGGTCACCTTGGAACACCTGTACCGTTACCTGTGGAGGAGGAATACAGAAGCGCACACGCCTTTGTGACAGTCCGGCACCCAAGCATGGAGGCAAGAAATGTGTGGGTCAACCTCGAGAAACACAGCTTTGCAATAAGCTACAGTGCCCAATTGGTAAGCTTGCAAATTGGTCCACAGTTCAAAAACATTAATAAAGTAGTGTACTTTATCCCAACTAAGTGTCTTTACTGTATTTTTACACACTTGTCAACAAAAAGTCAATGGTTCACGTGCAAATCCACATATATTACAGACGGATGTCTATCCAATCCATGCTTTGCTCAAAGTAAATGTACCAGCTTCCCTGATGGCTCCTGGAAGTGTGGACCATGCCCCCCTGGTTATAAAGGAGATGGTATTCACTGCAAGGACATTAATGAAGTACGTATTTACTAGATTTCAGTCGTACCTGTACATTTTATGCATTCAGAATTCTTAGCGGGATATTAATTTTTGAATCTCTTGCAGTGCGTGGAAGTACCTGATACCTGCTTTCAGGTAAATGGAGAGCACAGGTGCGAAAACACAGTCCCAGGATACAACTGCCTGCAATGCCCCGCACGGTACACTGGCAATCAACCATTTGGCAGGGGCATCGAGGAGGCTACAAATAACAAGCAGGTGAGGTTAAAATTAAAATGTAATGGTGTTTAATCAGGGCCACTTCTTTAGTTTCAAAGAAATGTCCATACATCCATACAATATAAATTATCTGTAAGACAAGATATAGCCAGAATTTGGGCCCCATATCTGAGGAAGAATGTGCTGGCTTTGCAGAGGGTCCAGAGGAGGTTTGCGAGAATGATCCCAGGGATGATTGGGTTATAATATGATGAATGTTTGATGGCACTGGGCCTTTCTGGTTCCTTTTACTGGAGGAAGAAGAGGGACCTCATTGAAACTTACTGAATAGTGAAAGGCCTGGATAGATTGGATGTGGAGAGGATGTTTCCACTAGTGGGAGAATCTAGGGCCAGAGGCCATAGCCTCAGAATAAAAGGACGTACCTTTGGAAAGGAGATGAAGGGGAATGTATTTAGTCAGGCGGTGGTGAATCTGTGGAATTCATTGCCACAGAAAGCTGTGGAGGCCAATCGATATTTTTAAGGTGAGTATTGCCAGTTTCTTGATTAGACACAAAATGCTGGAGTAACTCAGCGGGTCAGGCAGCATCTCTGGAGAGAAGGAATGGGTGACGAATGTGTCAGGGGTTATAGGGAGAAGGCAGAAGAATGGGGTTGAGAAGGAAAGCTAGGTCAGCCATGATTGAATGGCAGAGTAGACTTGTTGGGCAGAATGGCCTAATCCTGCTCCTACAACTTATGAAGTATTGCAAAGGAAAGGTATGATTTGTGAGCAGCAAGTGATCAGACAATATGTGTTTTTTATGTACAAAGGTCTGTGAGCCACGAAACCCCTGCAAAGACAAGACAAACAACTGCAATAAACATGCCAAGTGTATTTACCTGGGTGTCTTCAGTGAGCAGATGTTCCGCTGTGAATGTAAGCCTGGTTTTGCTGGCAACGGCATTATCTGTGGAGAAGATACTGATCTGGACGGCTGGCCAAATAAAGATCTCACTTGTGTTGCCAATGCAACTTACCACTGCAAAAAGGTAAACTCGTTAACCTGTCTCCTTAGATCTGACATTGTGCTTCAGTCCATATGTCATGTAACATAGTGTATAGCCTAGACTTTATCTTGCACTAAACGTTATTCCCTATATCCTGTAAATGTACACTGTGGATGGCTTGAATGTAATCATGTATAGTCTTTCCGCTATCTGGATAGCACGCTACAAAACAGCTTTTGGATGGCAGGGTGGCATAGCGGTAGAGACCTGGGTTCGATCCTGACTACGGGTGCTATCTGTACGGAGTTTGTATGTTCTCCCCGCGTGGGTTTTTTCCGGGTACTCCGCTTTCCTCACACATTCCAAACACGTACAGGTTTGTAGGTGAATTGGATTTGGTGAAGTTGTAAATTGTCCTTAGTGTGTAGGATAGTGTTTGTGTATGGGGATTGCTGGGCAGCATGGGCTCAGTAGGCTGAAGGGCCTGTTTCTGCGCTGCATCTCTAAACTAAACTTTACACCGTACCTTGATTCACATGATAATAAACTAAACTAAAACCATAGACTTTATACTTGGAGCAGAAAGCATATTGGAGTAATACAAATTTGAGGAATGAAAAATATGAAATTATCTCGCCAGTTAATGATGTAATAAATCTGTGTAATGACATGAAAAGGACAGGGTGTGGTTCATATACAAAACTTCTGTCAGTCTGTCGATTAGAATTAGTTATAATTGTCTGTTCTGCTTGGATGCGCAAACCCATAACATTCTTGTTAGGCAGCTGTTTTTTTTAAAGGAATCAAACAGAATCAATCTGAAAACATTAATTCTCCTAGCAGAATCTTTCTGAAATTAAATTGACAGATATTTTGTTATTTTGCACATCTGAAATGCCACACTTCTTGATTTGTAGGATAACTGTCCATTCCTCCCCAACTCTGGACAAGAAGACCACGATAAAGATGGAGTTGGAGATGCCTGTGATAAGGACGATGATAATGATGGCATTCCAGATGAGAACGTAAGTTTTGAATGAAAGATATTCTACACCACACCATTCTGTGAGGACAGACAATACTAAAAGAAAACACACTTTGCCCTATGACATTAATTCCGAGGGGGTGGGGGGGAATAATGCGCAGAATGAAAACAAGATTCACTGGGTGCTCTGTATTCTGAACACATAGCAGAGTTGATAAAGCTGTCTGGGCCTCATCTCGGGTACCTGCGAAATCCATTTGCAAAGTGCAATGCCATTTAAAAGGGTGGTTTTCTTCTGACTCTATAGGCTTTTGTGTTTTCATAACCACATACGCACAGGCAGATTCTGTGAGACAGTAACAGCTTCACAAGCAAACGCTAGCTATTTAGGCAATGTGACACCTGTGTGTTCAAAAATGCCTCGTTGGATTTCATTTAAATAATGGAGTGTTTGAAAGAACACTTTTCCAAATTAAATTGAAGTATTTTGTATTTGAGTGAGCATTGGGCTTTCCTTTTGTTTAAAATGTGTATTTCAACCTGCTCATGAAACTACTTTTCAGGACAACTGCCCATTCTTGTTTAACCCTCGCCAATATGATTATGATCGGGATAATGTTGGAGATCGCTGTGACAACTGCCCGTACGACCATAACCCTGACCAGACAGATACTGATGGAAATCGGGAAGGAGATGCCTGTGCCATTGATATTGATGGAGATGGTAAGAATGCTTGACCTGCAAGTTGAAGACCACAGTAATGCTTTAATATTAGTAATTAATCACCAAGGAGATCATATAGCCCAGCCTGTATGTGCTGGCTGTTCAATACAACCATCTAGTTGGTTCCAATCTTCTGCTTTTCCAGCACCACTCTTGAAGTTTTTTTTTCTCAAGCATTTTTCCAATTCCATTTCCTAAGTAATCATTGAATTTGCATCCACTGAGCTTTTAAACAGAGCACACAAGATTACAATTCTTTCCCTCTCATTAAGTTGTGTTTGCCAATTACCTTGTGTATTGGTTACCAACCTTTCTGTAAATTAAGACACTTTATCCTTATTCGTGCAACCTAAATGAGAATGAGGAAGCAAACTAGTTTCATTAAGTCACTTCCTCGTAACCTTATCTATTGTAAGGAGGACAATCTTAATTGAAGTTTGGTTTATAATAGCATAAACCAAGTGATAAAACATTTATCCTAATACTACAATATTTTTTACTTTCCAGGTGTTTTAAATGAGAAGGACAACTGTCCATATATATATAATGTTGACCAGAGGGATACAGATTTAGATGGTGTTGGTGATCAGTGTGACAACTGCCCACTAGAACACAATCCAGATCAAGTAAGTGTTTTTAAATAATGCACACCATTGAACGCACTACTGTAATATTAGAATATTTTGATAAAATATTCTTTCAAAATTGCTCTAATGTTGTTTACTGCTTTAAGCAAAGCACAGATATCTTAAATGATAAAAGGGATATGGGCCAAATGTGGGCATATAGGATTAATATAATTGGGGTATCTTAGCATGGGGAAGTTGGGCCGAATAGACTGTTTCCCTGCTGTATGCCTCTCATCCTGTTTTGCATTGCAAATATACATTTGGGTTGTGCTTGTGCAAGGACTGTTTCATCATCAGTGATATTTTTGATCCTGCCTATATTTAGTTATGCAGAATGTTTATTCAATGACCAGACCTCTCCAATGTGGACTAATATGGATCTGTTACCCAATTCCAGGCTGATTCCGACTCTGACCTTGTGGGTGACAAATGTGACAACAATCAGGATATCGATGAGGATGGTCACCAGAACAATCTGGACAACTGTCCCTACATTCCCAATGCCAACCAGGCCGACCACGATAAAGACGGCAAGGGTGATGCCTGCGATTACGATGATGATAATGATGGTATTCCTGATGACCGGGATAACTGCAGATTGAAATTTAACCCCAACCAAACTGATTCTGATGGTAAGAGTAAATATTACACGTTGCTTCATTCATTTTAAACTGGATGAGAGAGAAATAAATAATGGAAACTAATGGGGGAAATACTTTTCAATGGATACTTTTATGAAAGATATAATTTATTTTATTCAGGTGATGGTCGAGGTGATGCTTGTAAGGATGATTTTGATGGAGACAATGTCCCGGATATCTATGACGTTTGTCCTGAAAACTTTGACATCACGGAGACTGACTTTCGCAAATTCCAAATGGTACCGCTGGATCCAAAGGGAACGTCCCAAACTGACCCCAATTGGGTGGTCAGACATCAAGGCAAAGAGTTGGTGCAGACTGTTAACTGCGATCCTGGCATTGCGGTTGGTGAGTGTTGAACTGACCCAAACAACATAAAATTAACTATGTTGCCAGAGTGGGTGGGAAAACAGGAATTCTTCATGCCAAAGGCACTCAAGCCAAATGCAGCTCTGGGTTGTATTAAAAAAACTTTCAGCACCTACAAAACACAAATCACATTGAGGTAGGGGCGGCATGGTGGAGCAGCGATAGAGTTGCTAGCTTACAGCATCAGTGAGTGTAGGTGGTCACTGCTTTTATGCGACCATCTACAGCTTTTGTAGGCAACTTGGCTTGGTAAAAAAATTGTAAATTGGCCTTAGTGCCTGTAGGATAGTATTAGTGTGCGGGGATTGCTGGTCAGCTCAGGTGGGCTAAAGGGCCTAATTCCGCGCTGTGTCTCTAAATTAAACTAAACTAAACATGTATAGGAATGGCAATAAGCACACTCGAATTCTGGCCTCCTCCGAATTGGGTTAAAGGAGAATGGACAGAAGCCTCTGAGGAATTATCAGCAGCAGACCGAAGGTATTTTTTTTCTATGGGCTCTCTGAAGTCACCCGCTACCTCAGACAGTGGATAGGGTACAGCTCGCAGGGCATCTGCTCCGCTCAGTTAATCTCAGACTTTAAATTGGCAGAAGGCATCTCTTTGCATTTTTAAGACAACCTTTCTTTCTTGTCCAGTTGGCCAGTCAGCTCTGCTATTTTGAGCCATGCTTGAATATGGTCTTCTTCTTCTTGTTCTTCTTCTTGCGTATGGCGTGCACAGCCAAAAGTTGTAGGACAACTTGTTCTATTTGATTATGCTTGAATATGGTGTAGAAGGGCCTTAGGTACCTCACGAGCATACCACCATATTTTCCCCCTCTGGTGCATTCAGATCAAAAAATCTCCAGACATGCTGTCTGAGCTGCTGAGTTACTGCAGCACTTTGTGTCTATCTTTTCATATATACAGCTTATAACATTCAAATTGGGGAGAATAATTAGAGAAATATTTTACTTAAAGAACCTTTTTTTTTAACCAGGATATGACGAATTCAATGCTGTCGACTTCAGTGGCACTTTCTTCATTAATACTGAGCGGGATGATGACTACGCCGGGTTTGTTTTTGGATACCAGTCCAGTAGCCGCTTCTATGTCGTAATGTGGAAACAAATAACACAGACTTACTGGCTTGATTCACCAACCAAAGCTCAGGGCTACGCCGGACTCTCCATCAAAGTGGTGAACTCTACAACTGGCCCAGGAGAGCACTTGCGTAATGCACTCTGGCACACTGGCAATACAGCTGGACAGGTACAAGAACTATGAATACATCTACCAATTATTATGATGCAAATGTTTTGGAAACAAAATGTTATTTATGTCTCCCATCACTGGTACAATTTTTTTGTGAGGCTACTGCAAAAATTAGCGTGGCACTGTGGGAGAGTCGCTGCCTTATACCGCCAGAGACCGGGGTTCTATCCTGACTACGGGTGCTGTCTGTATAGAGTTTGTACGTTTTCCCTGTGACCTCGTGGGTTTTCTCCGGGTGTTCTGGTTTCCTTGCACATTCCAAAGATGTGCTGGTTTGTAGGTTAATTGACTTCAGTAAATTGTTCTCGGTGTGTAGGATAGAACTTGTGTACGGGCGATCGCTGGTCAGTGCAGACCCAGTGGGCCGAAGTGCCTGTATCCACGCTGCATCTCTGCACTAAAACTATACTAATTATCCTTCCAAGAGTTTTGGAATCTGAAATCTTTCATTCTTACTTTCCTTGTCAAGGATTAGAGCAGTAATTATAAAATTCAGAATATGTTTCTTCAGTTCTGTTGGGAATGGGAAGGTGCCCTTCAAGCCTGTTGTCCATTCATTTAAATCCTCCCTAATTTATTGGGAAAACAAAGAATGGCAATCTAGTTTACTCTCTCCCATTCTGGAGATGATGGTGTTAATAGCTGAATTATTGACTAATTACAGCAATTAGTCTTCATCAACTCCAAATGGAAACTCCAAAGATGAGGAGCATTGGGTACATTAGTTTCAAAGTCTGTTTCCAAAGTATAACACCCATGCCACTTGGTTAACTTCAGTAATGTTCTTGATTTAAGCAGCAAATATATAATTAAAATATTTAAATTTGCAAGTAGAAACCATCTATGCTTTGTTTAAAAGTTGCAATTAGCCTTGAGATATAAAATTCCTCTTACACTGGCTGAATTGTGACGCTATTAGGAAGCAATTAAATAATGCATTTGCTTTTTTTCTTCTTTAGGTTCAAACTTTGTGGCATGATCCCAATAACATTGGCTGGAAGGACAAGGCAGCTTACAGATGGCAACTAACCCACAGACCAAAGACAGGATTCATCAGGTAATTACTTCACAACTGATATTTTCACATCCTACTATACTATTGATCATGTTGCTTTAAATAAGCACATGGATGTACAAAAGGTATATGAATCACATGATGGCAGAGGAAATGGCTTTAACCTGGCATCATGTTCGGCACAGATACCGTGGGCTGAAGTGCATGTTCCTGTGCTCTACTGTTCTATGTAAATAACTGGGATAACGTGAGGCTTTGAGTCACAAGAATAAATTAATGATTGATAGACACAAAGTGCTGAAGTAACTGAGCAGGTCACCCAACATCTCTGGAGAAAAAGGATGATGTTCCGTGTCGGGATCCTTCTTCAGTCTGACCCGAAACATCACCCATCCTTTTTCTCCAGAGATACTGCCTGACCCGCTGATTACTCCAGCACTTCATGTCTATCTTCAGTATAACCCAGCGTCTGCAGTTCCTTTCAACAAAGATTAAGGATTGAATTAGTTTGGACAGTGATAAACCCTGCAATAAGTTTTCCTGTACCAGATTAATGAATATGTTTTTGTTCATATTACAGAGTTGTAATGTATGAGGGGAGGAAAATCATGGCAGACTCTGGAGCAATCTATGACAAGACCTATGCTGGAGGACGATTGGGTCTCTTTGTGTTTTCTCAAGAAATGGTTTACTTCTCTGATCTTAAATATGAGTGCAGAGGTAAGATTTATATTTGTATCAATGGAAAAACAGAATGGCCAAATTTGTTAACTAAAGAAGGGTCTCGACCCGAAACGTCGCCTATCTCCTTCGCTCCTTAGATGCTGCTGCACCCGCTGAGTTTCTCCAGCTTTTTGTGTAACCCTTTGTTAACTAAAGCTTAGGTTCTGTACATATGTACAAATATGCTTGTTCCTTGTTAACACCACATGGTTAACGTTAACTAACAAAAGGTGCGAGTAAAAACTTAAATCCTATTTTTATGAATGGGTCATATTGGCAAAATTGTGCAAAAACGAAGGAACAATGCATTTGTAATTGTTTTGGATTTTTTAGAAAAAAAGCTCTTTCTGGTTTAAATTTTGACTGACTTTGCATTTTGCCTCAACAGATTCCTAATGTTAACATTCCTTGATGTGGAAATGTTTAAAAGCTGGTGTTGCACCTATCTATTTTCTTGGAACAAATCCTACGACCATTGTTTCCTTCTTCCTTGTTTTATTCATGGAAAGCACATGACCTGCAATGGCCGATACAACTCATTGGATGTTATCAACATCAAATACAACAATTTCTGCAAGGAAATCATTCCCTAGATCACGACTGGCTCTACTTAACTGTTTTTCCGTTTTTGATAATTTCAAATTGCAATTACATGGAAACAAAAACCTCTTGTATCTGTGAAAAGTTTCACTCGACACGTCATTAACCATATCAGTCCTACTACATCTCATAGCTGGAGGTCCCCTGGAAGGAGATTGCATGCTGCTCATGAGACTATCTCTGCTGTGGACTAATATTAAAGAAAGAAATGAGGGCTGTTTTATGGTGAAAGGATAACTGAGGTTTAAATGAAAATAAAGAAGGATTTACAAAAGGGGTGGGAGAACCATTGTAGTTTTTTCTTTATGTGAAATTCATCTGGAAGAAACCATGGAGGAACTATTACTTTTTTTTGTATTGGACCTTTATTTGTTCCTTTTACTAAATGTATTTAGTGTAAATACTTCCAGAATTAGCTAGATGATTACACGCAACATGAGAATCTAATTCCATTGACCCGATCCCACCCCAAATCAGATCAACACAGGCCAGCTCTCCAGATACGTGCTGACCAGACTAAGGCAGAGGCTGGAAAATGTATCTTCAGGTCTTGTTGCCAGGAAGAAATATGGAAGATGTAACATATCTCTGGCTCCTTTAGGATAAGATTGCTGTCATCCTGCAACGTTTTGCTAGTCTGATGGCAAGTTGAGTTAGAAGAGCAGTCTGTGAGCGTTCTCTTCAATGCTGATACTGGCCACCATGGAGGGAGCATCTGCTTCAAATACTATGGTTTAAAAAACAAAGGCGCAAGTAGACAGTTGAGAGACTGCTCTTCTCTTTAACATTTGCCAATGGGGCAAATCATTGTGCCTGTAGATATTGATAAAAAAGTCATAAATTATTTATTTTCTTATCCTGGGTGAAATAAGATTGAAGGACACTTTAAAAAGTAAATGCGCAGACTATCCATGAGAGTTTATCATAGTCTTTGTATGCATTCTAAGATTGTAAATACAGTGATTATTTATTAACATTGTTCTATATTAATGCTAGCTAGTTTAGGATTTTTTTTTCTTTGTTTAAACATTATCCCACTGCCCAGGTAAAAAGGGCAGCCCATAGGTGAAGCTGAAAGTGGGACACTCGAGAACGAGTCTGTAATTGTTGTCTTTTGTAGGCTTTTGGGCCTTGTGAGGCAGTTGTCTTTATTCAGCTCATGATAAAGTAGCCCTTTTAGAGCCTAGAACTTTATTTTTCTTCAACCATGTGGTACACATGGGTCTATATGGTTTCCAAAAAGTGAAAAAGGTGAAACTTCTATGTACAAATATTACCTCATTGTTGTTTGATCGATAAGAACCTTTGGATCAAGCAGCGGAAAACCTTGCTCACGTATCTAAAGTCTCTTGAAGCTACTGTAGTATAAAAAAAGGCTGTGTACATAGTCAAAAATTTATTTTTACAAAAGAAAAAGGTATTGCCCCAGTAAAGAAAGATATGAAAAACACCCAGTGTTGTCAAACTGGCTGGTGTTCTTTTCCCCAAAACTAATTGTATGTCATTCCTCTTTTTTAAGGAAAGTGTTTGTATAAATTATTGAGTTTTTCTGTTGCAACTTGTAACTTTAAGCAGGTAAACAAATCTCATTATTTTGTAGATACGCTATTTAAGTAATTTATCAGGAAATGCTACCTAGAGTTAGTGTTTCTGTCAGTATGAAATCTTTTGCACACGGAATTAAAGATGTTGCTTTTTTTACATATTGTTTTTATCAATAGGGGTTGCTTTTTGTTGTACATCTTTCTAACCATTTTGCATTTAAATCTGTTCAAATCAAACCGTGTTTATAACAAACATGAAATGACAATAAAACATATAGAACCAACCTCTTGCTCATTGTGTCATGATTGATCTTATCAAGACTGAAGATATTTTATCCATTGGGTTATTAAGCACAGGAACATCCTTTGGCCCACAATGTCTGCGGGAACATGATGCTCAGACCAATCATACTTGCCTGCACATAATCCATATCCCTCCATTCCATGCATATCCATTGACATATCCAAAAATCTCTAAAATGCCACGATCGTATCTGCTTCCATCAACAGTGCGTTCCAGGCATCCACACTCACTGTGCATATTTTAAAATAATGATCGAGTGGCACAGCCGGTAAAGCGGCTGTCCCACAGCGCCAGAGACCTGGGTTCGATCCTAACCTCAGGTGCTGTCTGTGTGGAGTTTCACGTTGTCCCTGTGACCATGTGGGCTTCCTTCGGGTGCTCCAGTTTCCTCACACATTCTAAAGACGTGCAGTTTGAAGGTTAATTCAGCTCTGTAAGTTTTGCTCTAATCTTTAGGGAGTGCATGAGGAAGTGGGATAACATAGACCTAGTGTGAAAGGGTGATCGATGGTCGGCTTAGACTCCGTGGGCTGACAGACCTGTTTCCAAGTTCAAGTTACATTTATTGTCACATGCAGCAATTGCTACAGTGTGATTTGAGTTACCATACAGCCATACGAATAAAAAGAGCACAATACACGATAGAATTTAACATGAACATCCCCACACAGCAGAATCAACGTTTCTCAATGTGAGGGAAGGCAATAAGGTTCAGTCATCTTCCTCTTCGTTCACCCTTGGTCGGGGCCTTTGAGCCTTCTGCAGTCGCAGCTACCGATGTTCAGGCCCTCTCGCCATGATGATCGGAGCTCCGGTGTTGGAACTGATCGGAACACACTCGCGGCTTCGAGTTTCTGAATAGGCCGCTTCCTGCCGGAGACCGCGGCTTCCGGGTCCACAGGCCGAGCTGGGCGGAGATTCAACACTGGCGACCCTCGGCAAAAGATCCCAGGACTCGGCGATGTTAAAGTCAGCGTCACCCATGGCTGGAAGCTCCACAAAGCACAGCTCCGTGGTGTTAATCAGCAGGCCCAATGCTCCGGAGCTCCAACACAGGCGATCCCCGGTAAGGCATCGTCCCGCTCCGCGATGAAATTCAGTGCTGCGCCGCTGCTGAAGCTCTGGCCGGTATACGGCAGGAAAGGCCGCGCCAATCCAGTTGGTAGGCTGTGAGGGGGGGGGGGCCGAAGATGCGACTCGGAGAAAATACGCATCTCCGTCCAGGTAAGTGACTAGGAAACGGTTTCCCCCTATTCCCCCTCACATAAAAAAGACTAAGAAACCTTTAAAAACATACTTTTAGACACACAAAAAATAACAAAAAGGGTGAAAGGACGGACAGCTGCTGGTGTGGCTGCCACACTCGATAGCGCCACCAGATGGGACGCATTGTACTGCTAAACGAAACTCCCTGTCTAGAGGAAACAATCCCTGTCTAGAGAAGTCTGTCCAACCTCTCCCTGTACCTAATATCCTCTAATCCAGGAATCAATCTGGGAAATCTCCTCTGCATTATTTCCAAAGTCTCTACATCCTTCCTGTAATGGGGCGACCAGAACAGCACACAATACTTTAAATGCAACCTAACCAAAGTTCTTAAAGCTGCATCATGACTTCCTGACACTGATAATCAATGAAGGCGAGCATGCAAAATACTTCACCACTCCATCTGCTTGTGTGGCTACTTTCATGGAGTTATGGACTTGGACCATAACTCCATGAACGTTATGGTCCCTCTACACATCAATGCAGTTTAAAGTCTTGCCATTAATGATATATTTTCCCCTTGAATTCGACTTTCCAAAGTCAAACATCTAACACTTGCTCGGGTTAAACACCAACTCTGGAGCGCAGAAGGTTAAGGGGGGACTTGATAGAGGTCTTTAAAATGATGAGAGGGATAGACAGAGTTGATGTGGACAAGCTTTTCCCTTTGAGAATAGGGAAGATTCAAACAAGAGGACATGACTTTAGAATTAAGGGACAGAGGTTTAGGGGTAACATGAGGGGGAACTTCTTTACTCAGAGAGTGGTAGCGGTGTGGAATGAGCTTCCAGTGGAAGTGGTGGCGGCAGGTTCGTTGGTATCATTTAAAAATAAATTGGATAGGCATATGGATGAGAAGGGTATGGAGGGTTATGGTATGAGTGCAGGCAGGTGGGTCTAAGGGAAAAAAGTTGTTCGGCACGGACTTGAAGGGCCGAGATGGCCTGTTTCCGTGCTGTAATGGTTATATGGTTAACTGCCATTTCTCCATCCATTTCTGCAGCTGATCTATATCCTGTTGCATATTTTGTCAGCCTTCCTCACAGCCACCCTTACTATGTATAGGAAGGAACTGCAAATACTAATTTAAACCGAAGATAGACACAAAAAGCTGGAGTAACTCAGCGGGGCAGGCAACATCTCTAGAGAGAAGGAATGGATGACGTTTCGAGTCGAGACCCTTCTCAAGTTAGGAAAGGGAAGATCGAGGAAGGGTCTCGACCCGAAACGTCACCCATTCCTTCTCTCCAGAAATGCTGCCTGTCCCGCTGAGTTACTCCTGCTTTTTGTGTCCATCTTCCCCTTACTTACTAACTTACTTACTAAGACTTAAGTTAAACTTACTAACCAACCTGTCTACATTTAGTTCAAAGTAATCTAGATATATCACAAACAGAGGTCTCAGCACAGATCCCTATGGAACTCCACTGGTCACAGACCCTCACCCTGAATATTGTCCTTCCACCAAAACACTCTGTCTTTTATCATTAAGTCAGCAAGTTGGTTTTGAATCCATACAACCAAGTAATTGTTAATCCTGTGCATCTTAATCTTCTGGATTAGCCTACCATGGGAAATGTATCAAATACCTTCCTAAGATTCATGTACACAACATTCACCGCCCTATCCTCATTGATCAACATCAGCAACACTCAAAAAACTCGATCAAGGTAGAGACCTGTAAATCAAGAGACCTGTAAATCAACATCCTTGTTCACAATCCAAATCTCAGTGCCACTTTATAAATTAAAATATATTTTACACCTGATGTTTAAGTTGATTGTGTAAAATGTAAAATACTTTTTTATTACATCCCCCTCCTCCCCACTAGCTTACACAATAGAAACGGAAATTATGAAGATGTTTTCACAGAAATTCACACCTACATTAAGCCATTCCTATATGGAACAAAGTGATGGCCAGTTTGCTTGTGGATCTTGTCAGTCATTTTTGTGTCAGATATTAGATCTGAATGGAAAAGAAAGATTTGTTTTCTGTGTGTCAGGGGAATGGTTCCCTTCAGTAATCATTTAGCACAACAGTCCACCAATGTGAATAAACTGTGTGCATAAACTTTAGTTTTCTTCGGTTTAGTTTTAGACATACAGTGTGAAAACAGGCCTTTCAGCCTGCTTCGCATCCTACACAATGGGGGGCAATTTACAAAAGTTAATTAACCTACAAACCTGCACATGCTTGGAGAGTGGGAGGAAACTGGAGCACCCGGAGAAAATCCACGCTGTCACAGGGAGCACCTATAGTCAAGATCGAACCCGGGTCTCTGGCATTTGTAAAGCAGCAACACCATGCCACCCTATCCAAACCTGCCTCTCCAAAATTTAAATTCACGTGCATCTGTGAACTTGCTCCAGTTCCGTTGCCTTTACAAGTGTGAATCCAATTGCAATCAGTCTAGTCAAGATGAAACGTAAAGTACCACATTCCACCAACAGTGTGTAAATATACACCTCAAAGGTTCAATGGTACTTAATACTCACATGTGCCCAAGTACAGTGAAATTCTTTCTTAGTCTACAGTTTAGTGACAAACCTGCATCAAATTAGGCACAATCATAAGAGTGCAAGATACCAGACCAAGTTTTAGGTGCCGTCTTGTACCCTTCAAGTCCAAATTTTATTTTAAACTAGACTAAGCGGGACCCGTTGGGTCCCAGTTTCACACAGGAGGGCTGGCCCCCCAACGCAAAATTCCACCGCTCCATCAATTCCAATATACACACACACACTCACATACACTCACACTTGCTCACTCACACTTGCTCACTCACACTTGCTCACTCACACTTGCTCACTCACACACTCACACACACACTCACACACACACTCACACATACACTCACACATACACTCACACATACACTCACACATACACTCACACATACACTCACACATACACTCACACATACACTCACACATACACTCACATACATATACATAAACAACTCATGGCATTGTCATTTCATTTCCAATTAAGCATTGCACTTTCAAGCACAGGCAGAGCAGCAGGCCAAACAACTCATGGCATTGTCATTTCATTTCATATCATTTCCAATTAAGCATTGGATTTTCAAGCACAGGCAGGGCAGCAGGCCAAACAACTTATGGCACTGTCATTAAGTCATTAAGGGCTAACAAATTATTTATTGCAAGTACATTGCAGACTCACAGTTCAGTTGATTCACAGCTTAGAATGACAGTCGTGGTCTCTCCCTTGCGATCTTGCAGAATGACTGGCTCACGTCCAGACAACAGGGGTTTTATACTCCTGTCTCCCCCCCCCCCCCCCCCACCCCCCGGAAGGGGTGTTACCTTCATCGTGGTGATTGACAGGCAAGAGGACCAATCAGCAGTTCAAGGTTTTTTAAACACTCATAATTTTTTTCTTTTTCATCGATGGGAAAAATCATCTGGACTGGCTCAGCGGAGGAGGACTGTGAGTAAGATGGCCGATAATCAGTGATACAGGGTAGCGTTTTTTCTAAAATCAATATACAGCACAGACAGGAAGTGGTCAAGATGAGACTTTTAATTATATAGATGCAAGGGTCATAACTTGGCAATCAAGGCCGGTTATCCAGGCAGTGGCACTGGGTCAGAGTTGCAGGCGTCGTCCTGGCTAGGCGATGGGTCGCTGTCCTCTACCGCTGCTCCGTCACTCTGTGCCACTGTAAGCCATGCCTAATCCGTGGGCTCAGCCACATGGAGCGGTGCAGGATCTAATCAAGCTCCCAGCTGGTTAGGGCCTCCAGTAGCCTATTCCACCGACTTGACCACTCCGACACCTCAACATTTGTCTGCGATCATCATTGTCCCACCGACAGTAACCCAATGACTAAACTAAATTAAACTATACATGCTGTTTCTCTGGCCGAATGCCTGAAGTAGTAATCTTTTTCTTTCTCAAAGATCTTGCTTCAGTGCTCCCATCCCTTTCCATTCAACCTCAATCCCTAGCCACCTATAATAATGCATCTGTTTCAAGCTACATCATCAAAATATATAGGGCAGATATGAGTGCTTGAGTATTGGCCGCTACTGTTTGCTGCTCGCATTCAGGTTCATTGATCTGAATCAGTGCCAAATGGGAGTACAATGCCATAGATTCATAGAGTCATACAGCATCGAAACAGGCCCTTCATTCCAACTTCCCCATGCAGACAAATATGCCCCATTTATGCCAGTCCTAGTTGCCTGCGTTTGGCCCTCTAAACCATGGGCGAAAATCCTGGGAGGAGTGGGAGGGGACCTGTCCCCCCATGTTTTGAGACGTGGGGGACAATGCCCCCCATGTTTTGTGAAATATGTTGCAGCAAAACTGAAGCTTCTGAAGTCGGGTCGCAGCCGCAATACCGCCACAGCCTCCGAAGTGAACCAGCTCCGTGATGGTAAGTCCACAGGCTCTGCGACCGGAGTCCTCTAGGTCGATTCCAGTTGGAAGCCACCAGCTCCTAGAATCTAGCAGCCCGGGACTAGCTGCAGGTCCCAGGTTGCCTGCACGCCCCAGGTTTGGCTGTAGCTCCCAGGTCGCCTGTGTACTTCGGGACTGGCTGTAGCGCCTAGGTCGCGAAAACAAATTGAAAAAAAATACGCCTGTGGGCCGGATGATTTCGGGTTACGGGCCGGATCCAACCTGTGGGCTGTAGATTGCCAACCCCTGTCCTAGATGTCAAACCTCATTGTGTCCCCCCAATGTTTTCAAAAGCGATTTCCACCCCTGTTAAAACCTTTAAAATGTTTAAAACCTTTCCTATTCATGTACCTGTCCAAATGCCTTTTGAATGGTGATATGGTACCTGCCTCAACTACTTTCTGACAGCTCATTCCATATATACCCACCATTCAGCCTACATATTCCTCTCATGATCTTACACACCTCCCTAAGATCACCCCTCAGCCTCCTGTGATCCAAGGAATTAAATCCTATCCGGCCCAAACTCTCCCTGAACCGCAAGTCCTGGCAATAGTGGTATATGGATGTTTTGGTGTCCATTTGCTTCTGGTGATGTTGTGCTACGGCTTTTGCCATCTTAATTAACTGTTAACAATATCCTACTTGGATTTCTAATGTATTGAGATTCGAATCATAATTTGCTCATTTGTCTCAAATACAGTATGTATGAGTTCTATATCTATAGAGTAGATGGAAGTGCTCTATTTGGTGATGTTGAAAGTAAAATCTCTGACATTTCAATTAGGCAATCAGACAATACTGCTTTCTGTCAACCCATATATACTTTTAGATTGTACTAGACTAAATGGGACCCGTTGGGTCCCATGTTCACACGGGAGGCCTGGTCCCCCAATGCAATATTCCACCTCTCCATCAATTCCAATATTGCTGGCCAGTGAGGGGGGGAGGGGGGGGGGGGGTCTTTCTGGAGCGCTAGTATGGGTGTTGTGGGCTGAATGGACTGGTTTCCAGAGGGCTAATATGGACATTGTTGGCTGAATGGATTATTGGCCTGGCAGCTCAGTCACTCAGGCCTGGTGGGCTGGCAGCTCAGTCACTCAGGCCTGGTGAGTTGGCAGCTCAGTCACTCAGGCCTGGTGGGCTGGCAGCTCAGTCACTCAGGCCTCGGGGGCTGACAACTCAGAAACTGCCAGAAATTCTGCCCAAAACAGGTGAGAGACTCTGGGAGAGAGAAGGCGGAGAGGGTGGAGAATCAATTATAGACATTTTTCATCTTTTTCTGCAGATCACAGCAATTAAGGAGGAAAGTCTATCCTGGCCTGGATCCCACGGGGAACAAATGAAGGGGGGGAGAAAAATACTGGGGTGAGGTTTAATACGTGCAAGGGGAATACTTACTGATGGGCCGAAGGGTCACTTTAAAATAAAATCTGAGTGAAATCTCAGTGAAAGGCACTTTTTCTGGATTTTTCTTGGCCTGGCACGGGCCTTTTGGGCGAAAATGCTCCTCATGGGCTAGTACGGGCATTTTGGGAAAGATAGACTGGTTTCTCAGCTAATAGGGTCCTTGTGGGCCGAAATTAGCAGTTTCAGGCAGGCCAAACAACTAATTTCATTTCATTTCCAATTGCATTGCAGTTTCAAGCACAGGGCAGGCCAAATAGCTCATTGCATTTTCATTTCACTTCCATTGCCATTGCAGTTTCAAGCACAGGGCAGGCCAAGCCAAACAGGTGATTACATTTTTACTTAATTTCCATTGCCATTTCACTTTCAAGCACAGGGTAGGCTCAAGCCAAACAGCTGATTGCATTTTCACTTCATTTCCATTGCCATTGTACATTCAAGCACAGGGCAGGCTGAAGCCAAACAGCTGATTGCATTTTCACTTCATTTCAATTGCCACTGCGCTTTCAAGCACAGGGCAGGCTCAAGCCAAACAGCTGATTGCATTTTCACTTCATTTCCATTTCCATTGCACTTCCAAGCACAGGGCAGGCTCAAGCCAAACAGCTCATTGCATTTTCACTTAATTTCCCTTGCCATTGCACTTCCAAGCACAGGGCAGGCTCAAGCCATACACCTCATTGCATTTTCACTACATTTCTATTGCCATCGCTGTTTCAAGCCCAGGGCAGGCCAAACAACTAATTTCATTTTCATTAAGGGCTAACAAATCATTTATTCAAGTACATTGCATACTCACAGTGTTCTGTAGTTTTCCAGCTCAGACAGAGTCGTGACCTCTCCCTCACCATCTTGCAGACAGCCTGAGCCACGCCCATACTTCCGGGTGTTATAGTCCCTCCCCCTCCCACCGGAAGGGCGTGGCCTTCATGGCGGTGATTGACAGGAGAAAGAATCTCAAGATTTTTAAAACACTAATAAGTCTTCTATTTTTCATCGATGGGAAAAATCCTCAGGGCCTGTGGAGGACTCTGAGTGAGATGGCCAAAAGAATCACAGCCATATGTGGTAGCGTTTTTTTTCTAAAATCAAAGCACAGTGCAAACAGGAAGTGGTCAAGATGAGACTTTTAATTATATAGATGGTTGCTGTGTCACTTTTACCTACCACATTTAAAGGAACACAGCCCGAATTCATGTAATGAAACAATAACATTGTCTCGTAAAATTTACAGATGGAATAGTTCAACTTTATTTATACAGATACCTATACCTGGTATTCAGCCAACTCCATTTTAAAAGCCACAATTGCTTCTGTTTCCATCACCTCATTAGGCAATGGCATGGAGACATTTTTCTCCAAGCTGTTTTTGGTTCTTTTGCCAATCACTTGAGACCTGTATTTTTAATTCTTAATCCTTCAGCTAAATGGAACATTTCCCTTCATTTATTTGTTTAGGCCCACATGATTTCAAAACTTCATCTTAACGCTCCTTTTTCCAAGAAGACCAATACGAGTTTCTCTGTTCTGTCGGAACAACTTAATCTCTGGAACCTTTCCAGTAAATCATTTCCACGCCCATCAAAGGCCAATATTATGCATAATTGGACTCTAATCATATTATGGCCGTCTTTTAAAAAAGAGTTTAAACCAAACTTTTCATTGCTCCTCGAGTCTTCGAGGATATGTATCCCTAGATAACAGATTTCTCAACCTGTTCAATGTAGACACATAAAACTGCAGATGCCAGTTTACAAAAATAGATATAAAGTGCTGGAGAAATTCAGCGGGTCATGATTTGCAAGTTTGCAGATGATACTAAAGTAGGTAGTATCGTAGACATTGAAGATGTTTATCAAAAATGACAGTAGGCTTTTGATCAGCTGGACAAGTAGCCTGAGGGAATGGCTAAGGGAGTTTAATGCATATAATTACGAGATTGTGGCGGAGACTCGCAGGAGTCCATAGTCGGACACGAGTTGTGTGCACCAGACGTGTTTAATCTCTCTAATACAGCTCCCTAGTCCTCCAAGGACATGGGCATTGCCAGCCTTAAATACCAAATCAGGTACCGACCCCGTGACTAGCGCCTCCCACACCAAGACGCCGCCCTCTAGCGCCAATGCTTCATTGTGACCTTGGGTTGTCACCAGGTGCCGCCACATCACCACCCCCCCCCCCCCCCCCCCCCCGTGAACCAGAGGCACCGAACCGGACGGGACGCCATATGTGTGGATTTGACTGCCATTCACAGTAGTTAACAGGGGGCCTCTCTTACCAGCACGAAGGTCGAGTCCAGATGGGGGCAATACGCTGACCTCCGCCACAGTGTCCACCAAGAACCTGAGCCCCGTGCGCTGGTCCCAGACATACAATCGATGGATCCTGCCGGCCACCGCGGTGACTATTGGCAGCCAGCGCTGCCGTTTCCTGGAAATGAACATGGCTGGCGGCATTGGCAGGCTGCTGAACCCCAGCGCTGGTGGTAAAAACATCACATTCTTCTCCTTGGATCTGCTGGGTCCTGCTCAGCAATCATCCTCTCCTGTGCCACTTGTCTGGTCTGTGGCTCAGCCATGCTCCGCTCCTGTGCCACTTGTCTGGTCTGTGGCTCTTGTGGGCGTGGTCCTAGGTCGCTGGGCCTGTCAGGGCGTTGAGTCAATCCGGTCCAGTGATTCCGGGGATTCCAGCGGTTCCAGGTATTCCAGCGCGCCCACCTGCTGCTGGTCAGAGATCCACAGCTCATCAGCTGGATGGGACGCTCGAAGCTCTCCCCCGCGAGCTGCCGGCCGATGTCTCACGGCAACTGCTGCAGGTAGGTAAATTCAAAGTGCGGGCAGGGCAAGTGGTCGCCCATTAGCGTTAGCATTTTGCTCATGAGGGCCGAGGGCATCCGGTCGCCGAACCCGCCTATGTTAAGGACCTGACAGGCATGCTGCATTCAGCTCAGCCCGTAGATCCGCAGCAGCAGCTCCTTGAGGCCTGTGTACTTACCCTGTTGAAGCCTGTTGAAACCAAACCCCCGGCTGCGAGGTCCAAAATGTCGGTAGCTTTAGGGAGACTGTGTTGAGTCCGGCCTCGTCGGCCTCGTGGGCGGAAGTGGCAGAATGCATTGTTTCCTCAAATTTCCCTTCCAGGATTACACTCCTGGGCATCGGGAGTCACCAGTGTGGCAGGGACTCGCAGGAGTCTAGCCAAAAACTAGTCAGACATGAGCTGTGTGCTCTAGACATGTTTAATCTCTCTAATACAGCTCCCTACTCTTCCAAGGACACGGGAGTTGCCCGGCCTTAAATACAAAATCAGGTACCGACCCCGTGACTACACCAAGATCCTCCCACATCAAGACGCCGCCCTCTAGTGCTATTGGTTCGTTGTGACCTTGGGTTGTCACCAGGTGCCACCACAAGATGTCGCATTTTGAGAAGTCAACCAGGGCAGGACCTTTGCAGTGAACCATAGAGTTTTGGGAAGTTTTGTAGAGCACAGGGATTAGGAATGCATGTATATAGTTCCCTGAAAGTGGCATCACAGATAAAAAGGTTGTAAATAGAGCATTTGGTACATTGGCCATCATCAACCAGAGTATTATACATAGAAGTTGGAACGTTATGATCCAGTTTATAAGATATTGATGATGCCACATTTGGTGTACTGGTCACCCGGTTGTCAGGATGTCATTAAGCTGGAAAGAGTGGAGAGAAGATTTTGCTAGGATTTAAGTGCCCGAGCTACAGGAAAAAGTTTAGGACATGGGGCTCAGAAGGCTGAAAGGTGAGCCTGTAGATGTGTACAAAATCACGATAGGAATAGATTGGGTGAATGTACAATCTTTTTTCCTGTGTAGGGGAATCAAAGACTAGAGGATATAGATTTAAGGTGAGAGGGGCAAGATTTAATAGGAATGAAGGCAAACCTTTTCACTCAGAGGTTGTGGTTGTGGTTATATAGAACCAGCTGCCCGAGGAGGTAGCTGAGGCAGGAACTTTAAAAGACACTTGGATAGGTACATGGATAGGAAAGGTTTTGGAGGGATATGGGCTAAACACGGGCAAATGGGACTAACTTCAGTAGGAAATCTTAGTCAATTCAATGAAAAGATTCAACTATACTTTATTGTCACATGTACCCAAGTACAGTGAAATAGTTTGTTTTGCATACAACCCAGTAAAATCACATAGCAGACCTCATCTAGGCACTACACAAGAGTCGTCACGTTTTGGAGCCAACAAAGTTACAAAGTTCACCAAATCTATTGCCTGCCACTGCACGTGGCATCAGGCTGCCTCCTCCCCTCCTTCCCCTCCCCTGATTTGGGCCAAAGGGCTTGTTTCCATGCTATATGACTAAGATTCTATAACCTTTCCACGTTCTTGTCCACAATGGGGATATTTGCTGATGAAGATTCATACATGAACAAGTACAGTGCCCTCCATAATGTTTGGGACAAAGACCCATCATTTATTTATTTGCCTCTGCACTCCACAATTTGAGATTTGTAATTTTTAAAAAAACACATGTGGTTAAAGTGCATATTGTCAGATTTTAATAAAGGCCATTTTTATACATTTTGGTTTCACCGTGTAGAAATTACAGCAGTGTTTATACATAGTCCCCCCATTTCAGCGCACCATAATTTTTGGAGCCACAGCAATGTCATGTAAATTAAAGTAGTTATGTTTAGTATTTTGTTGCATATCCTTTGCATGCAATGACTGCTTGAAGTCTGCGATTCAGTGACATCACCAGTTGCTGGGTGTCTTCTCTGGTGATGCTCTGCCAGAATATGTAGTACAACCATCTTTAGCTTATGCTTGTTTTGGGGGCTAGTCCCATTCAGTTTTCTCTTCAGCATATAAAAGGCATGCTCAATTGGGTTCAGGTCAGGTGATTGACTTGGCCACTCAAGAATTTACCATTTTTTTAGCTTTGAAAAACTCCTTTGTTGCATTAGCAGTATGTTTGGGATCATTGTCTTGCTGTAGAATGAACCACCGGCCAATGAGTTTTGAGGCATTTGTTTGAACTTGAGCAGATAGGACGTGTCTATACCTTGCAGAATTCATTATGCCACTACCATCAGCAGTCGTATCATCAATGCAGATGAGTGAGCCAGTACCTTCAGCAGCCATACATGACCAGGCCATTACATCCCCACCACCGTGTTTCACAGATGAGGTAGTATGCTTTGGATCTTGAGCAATTCCTTCTGTCCTCCATATTTTGCTCTTGCCATTACTCTGACATGTTAATCTTTGTCTCATCTGTCCATAAGACCTTTTTCCAGAACTGTGGTTGCTCTTTTCAGTACTTCTTGGCAAACTGTAACCTGGCCATCCTATTTTGGCAGCGAACCAGTAGTTTGCATCTTGCAGTGTAGCCTCTGTATTTCTGTTCATGAAGTCTTCTGCGGACAGTGGGCATCTGACACCTGAAATGGGGGGGGGGGGGGGGCACTATGTATAAACACTGCTGTAATTTCTACATGGTGAGACCAAAATGTACAAAAATACCCTTTAATAAAATCTTACAATGTGCACTTAAACCAGATGTGATTTATGCTATTACAAATCTCAAATTGTAGAGTACAGAGGCAAATAAATAAAAGACGGGTCTTTGTCCCAAACATTATGGAAGGCACTGACCATCTCCAACAAAAGAGAATGTAACCACCTCTTCTTGGCATTTAATGGCATGACCATCACCACATCCCCCACTATCAATATCCTCGAGATCACCATTTACTAAAAATTCAACACGAGCAGCCACATAAATACTGTAGGTACAAGAGCTGGTTTTCCTTCTATAAGTAACTTGCCTCCCAACACCAAAAAGACTCGCCAACATCCACAATGTTGGGCTCCTCCTCCACACCCGTCACTTCCTCGCCCTGGTCCACCAACACCAAGTGGCGGACGGTGTTGCCTTCCGGTCGTGAGGAGGGGCCCCGGTTGGGGTCCCTCTATGCAGGGATTCTCCCCCTCTACATTGGGGACCTGGGGTGGAGTGTATTGCACCACGAAGTTCCCTGCAACCTGTTCCTCTCGTGGTTCACAGACTCGGCAGTTGCCTGCCACTTTTGCGGCTGGAAAGGTTTGTGTACCACGTATATAAGGAGTGTGTGAGGCTGCAGCTACTGTTTGAATACCTAAAGGGCTGCTCCTTGCCTTCTGGCTGCATTTTTCACACACCATCCTCATCTTTGGACTCCTTGTGCGTAGGGGAGAAGGTAGGGCTGAAGATGTCCTGGTGGGGTTGCTCCTGGGCCTGGCCAAGCTGGCCATCGTGAGAGAGACAAGAGACAAGAGACATTTATTTATCAAATGTACCATTTGGTATAGTGAAATGTGTGGTCACCATACAGCCATACAAATTAAAAAGAGCACAGAACACGATAGTCTTTAACATAGACATCCCCACACAGCGGAATCAAAGTTTCCCACTGTGAGGGAAGGCATCCAAGGTTCAGTCATCCTCCTCTGTTGTCCTCTGTTGTTCACCCATGGTCGGGGGGTTCCTGTACCACTCGCTGTCGCCGCTACGGGTGGCCCGATGTTCAGGCCCTCTCGCGGGGATGCTGGAACTCCGACGTTGGAACAGGAGAAAAACCTCAGCTTGGACATCCGAATTAGCCACTTCCTACTGAGGTCCGCAGCACCCAGTCCACAGGCCGCGCTGGGCAGAGATTCACGCAGGCGGCCCTCAGCAAAACGTCCCAGGACTCCGCGATGTTGACGTTAGCGCCGCCCGCGCTGGAAGCTCTACAAACCACAGCTCCACGATGTTGAAGCAACAGGCCCAACACTCCGGAGCTTCAAACAGCGATCCAGGTAAGGCATCGCCCGCTCCGCGGTGAATCCGCAGCGCCAGGCGGAAGAGGGCTCTGCCTGAGCCAGCTGCCTGCCCATTTTCCGGGGTTATGTCAGCTCCTGGGTGGTACTGGAGAGGGACTACGCGCTGTCTACGGGCACCCTGGGGGATTTCCAGGACCGTTGAGCGAGGGGGGTTGACTGTATCCTGGACAAGGATTGTAATATTGTTGTTTAGTAGTATATTTGTTTTGGCTTGTACTATGGTGGTGGGTTCTGTTTTGTTTTATTGTGTTGTAAACACTATTTTAATATTTTAATTAATATATTTAATTAAAAAAAACATCTACAATGCGCATGAAGCAGCACTCTACAGTTCCCTGGATGACTGCAGTCCTAGCAATTCACAAGCTCAACATCATATGGGTAAAAAAAAAACTGTTTAGGTGGCACCCCATCAACTACCCTAAGTATTCCTTCCCTCTGCTGCTGGCATATCTGTTTCATACATTCCTATGATTATATGTGCTCTATTAGGACAAAACAATATACATAATCAAACTTTTTCAGATAATTTATTTTCCATTCCAAAATCCTATGGTAATTCAACTTTCATTTCACTTATGCTTTCCAAACCTTAAGCTGTTTAGTCTAAAGTAGCCATGAACATCCCATTCAATTGATAAACAATGCAAATCACCGCCAAACCAGATGAGGCAATAAATACACATTTGAATCATAATTCCATGCAGAAATCATGATGTATTCTGCACAGAAAAGCACTATGGCAAAATTACTTCAAGATGATGATTCGTGAATGTCATACAGATGTCTTTTGCTTGATATAATTTATGTTATTCAAAATATTTCATTCTACATCTGGCAAGCTTTTTATTTTGATCCTTCCATTGAGTATTATCAATGAAAAATTATTAATGGAATCTATGGACAAGGAAATAAGAATGATCAGCAATCTTGCAGGTTGCCATTATGTAACACCAACTTTTGAGATTGTTTCCAAATCCTAGTCTCAACGTTAGAAGTCTTCAGATTCATTCTGTATCTCTTTTTCAGATCTATATTAGAGCACTGTCTCTGTTGTGGGTGACAGTACAGTAGAATCTTCGCAATGCAGCCCAGTGTAACATCTCAATAATATTCTTGCAATCCTGTTCTGCCATGGAAAATGTGAAAGTTTTGCACATGAAACCGACCAAATTTCAAAATACAGTGAGATTGGATGGTCCGTGTCATGGACGTTCAAAAGTACATTAGGACATTAACAACATGGCCTGGCCAGGCTGACCCCTACACTCTGGCCCAGTACCGTTGCCGGGACAACGGGCCTTTGTGGCCATGTTAAGTCTGTAACATTTTTAACAAGCTTGAACTTGAATGGCACTGGGAACATGGTGAGTCTTGTGTACGGCCTCAGTGTAATCTGTTACCTTACACTCTTGTACTTGTGTATGTTTGCACCTATGATTTTTACTGAACTGTATGCAAAAAAGGAATTCCACTGTACCTAGGTACATGTGACAATAAAGTACCATGGAAGCATTGAACCTTGTAAACATCAGAGTCTTGAAAGTAGTATCATGATTATTCCACAAAAAACATTCAAAAGTGGCTCAGGTTTTTGAAAGGCAGGCATCAGTATCATTATCTGTGACAATTCTACCATGCAGATGCTTCCTATTGGGAACAATTTGGGTACTGCTTACAATTCATATTTATCAAACTTGGTGGCTGGTGTTACATAGATCTAAGATGGATCTGATTAAAACATTACTTAAATTTCCTTCTGAATTATGGTTAGCATGAATTATAATTCTTCGTATGTGACCTAGGAAGTGTGTCCAAGAGTATCACTGTATTATCATTGGTTATATTCTGGACTTCAGCACTGCCAAAATAGTACAAATATGCTTGGAATCTGAGCCATTTCATAGAAGTAGCGTTATAAGATAATTATCCAATATAGATAATTAAAGCACTCATAATATTTACGACCAACAAACTTAAATACTAACAAGTAATAAAATGCAGTTGTTATAATTTTAATGTATGAATGTGGTGAATACATTTTATAATACTTTCTTATTTAATTGACCTTTTTTGCCTACAGTGCAGCACTTAATTCCTATACTTTTTATAGTGTACTGAAAACTAAAAACAAATCAGCAACAATATTAAATATTAAATACGGAACTGGAGAGAGGGATTGAAAACAAAGTTTAAAACAAATATGCAACAATGCAACTGTCTCCAAGAATGGTGGAAAAATCGGAAAATGATACATGGCTACTAGATTGCACGCGTTCAGGCATCCAGTTCAGCCTATGGAAAACTGGCATCAAATCCAAGGTGGCATCAATTCCACCATGTAACTTATTTTACATTCCCCTTTCAGCTTGGGAATGTAAATAAGTCATTTAATAAAATAAGTTAATTAAACAAAAATCTGTAGTAAAAAGTTAGTCTTAGTAGTAATAATAATAATAAACATAAAACTATGGTATAAAAACTTACGAGGATCGCTAACGCTTTTAATGAAAGGAACTCTGTTATCGCCGTGCACTCAGGTACATATATGACTTCAGACTCACAGTCGTGTAATTAACACTTCATCACTCTCCAAAATGGGCAACGGTATTAAAAATGCTCATTCCCAATTGAGCCGAAACTGCTAACGTGGTTTGAATATCCTCAACAATCATGTTTTAAGGAAGAGGTTCTCTGCTATCTTTTCATGAGCAGACAGCGATAAATCCCAAAACAAAAGACCAAATAGATCTATTGAAAAAATGAAGTCAAACCACTCATAGGAATTAATGTAGTGGAAAAACATATTTATTCTATGAAAATAAATTTAAGCGAACAACACCAGATACTTGAACCAAATGCTTGAACCAAGGCTCACAATATGTATTAAAGAAGGAACTGCAGATGCTGGAGGATCGAGGGTTACACAAAAAGCTGGAGAAACTCAGCGGGTGCAGCAGCATCTAAGGAGCGAAGGAGATAAGGAGAGAAGGGTCTCGACCCGAAACGTCGCCTACCTCCTTCGCTCCTTAGATGCTGCTGCACCCGCTGAGTTTCTCCAGCTTTTTGTGTAGCTCACAATATGTAGTTAGTTTTATTGGAAATGAGACTATTGACACTGAATCTATTGCACTAACATTCTTCAACATCATTATTATGTTCCAGTTTTCATTTCCACTAAATGGCACAATAATTAAAGAGGATTAGTTAGTATAAAATTACTTCCAGCATAAATATTGAGATGGAAATGATTTCACCATCATCTCTTGTGACTTAATTTCAACCAACAAGCATTTAATTAGTTTTACAATTATTTTTTCGGCCAGGATACCAAAATCTCAAATCTCAATAAGCTTGGAGGGAGAATATATTTAGGGAGGAAATGTAAATGCTGGTTTATACCGAAGTTAGACACAAAATGCTGGAGTAACTCAGTGTGCCTGGCAACATTTCTGAAGAAAAGGAAAGGTTATGTTTTGGGTTGCGACCTTTCTTCAGACTGAGGGTCAGGGGAAAGGGAAATTAGAAGTGTGAAAAGGTACAGAACAAATCAGAGCCAGCACCGATGGCCAAGGACCCCACAATGGTCTAATGTTGGCTCACGGTTTTTGACCCTTTAATGTTCTGGCCTTTTTGTTCTCTATTTTTCAGCCTGAAGAAGGGCTCTGACCCAAAATGTCACCTATTCCTTTTCTCCAGAAATGCTGGCTGACCCAAAGTTACTCCAGCATTTTGTGTGCTTCTTTTGTGGGAGAATAGTTTGATATTCATGCGGATGCACTCCGCTTAGCCAGAAAGCTCTTCTTCTGGATCGCCCAAATATGATTTTTGTGGAAAAAACACATTTCACTGCAAGAAATTATGATCATTGAAAAAATTAAAACAAAATTCCTATGCAAATTATTTCCTTTGAACCATATCAGTGAATAAATCATCCACTTCTAGTATATGACCAAGTCATTTGCCAAAGATCAGAATATCATAACAGACAGAACAAACAATCTTAGAAAAATCATCCTTCTTTAATAAAGACTACTTCAGAAAGATCTGAAATGTGACCAGAACATTTCTTCTACTTTGATTTCACCTTATTGTCAGCAATATTTAAATCCACTTCATTCCCAGTACCATTTTCATCACCTATTGAAAATAAAACAATATTCACAGTATTAATTAAATGTTCAAATTTAGAACTTTTCAGTGAGCATTGAACTGACAGACCATACACTGTTCTCTGCATTTTGTGATCAGGAAGGCCAGAAATCAGTCTGGGTTCATAGCGCTAATGGTTTTTCAGTAACCACTGCCAGACACAGCTACAATCCTTACATGGCTGAATAACTTCAGGACAAAAATAGAAAAACTTGTCATTATTACCAGCACTATACAGGGGTGAGAATATTGACTTCCAGTTATACTCACTCTGTGTTCTCAAACCTGTTTAGTTTCACCAAACAAAGACAAATTTATCCTTTGTGCTATACATGCAGAAACTACATTTGAAGTGCAGGCAGAGTTTCAAAAGACATTTGTTTGGGCGGTGCAGCTGGCAGAGCTTGCTGCCTCACAGCACCAGAGACCCAAGTAATTGACGAGGGTAAAGCAGTGGATGTTGTCTATATGGACTTTAGTAAGGCCTTTGACAAGGTTCCTCATGGAAGGTTGGTTAAGAAGGTTCAACTGTTGGGTATAAATGCAGGAATAGCTAGATGGATTCAACAGTGGCTGAATGGGAGAAGCCAGAGAGTAATGGTGGATGGCTGTTTATCGGGTTGGAGGCAGGTGACTAGTGGGGTGCCTCAGGGATCTGTGTTGGGTCCTTTGTTGTTTGTCATGTACATCAATGATCTGGATGAAGGGGTGGTAAATTGGATTAGTAGGTATGCAGATGATACTAAGATAGGGGGTGTTGTGGATAATGAAGAGGATTTCCAAAGTCTACAGAGTGATTTAGGCCAGTTGGAAAAATGGGCTGAAAGATGGCAGATGGAGTTTAATGCTGATAAATGTGAGGTGCTACACCTTGGCAGGACAAATCAAAATAGGACGTACGTGGTAAATGGTAGGGAATTGAATACAGTTGAACAGAGGGATCTGGGAATAACCGTGCATAGTTCCTTGAAGGTGGAATCTCATATAGATAGGGTGGTAAAGAAAGCTTTTGTTATGCTAGCCTTTATAAATCAGAGCATTGAGTATAGAAGCTGGGATGTAATGTTAAAATTGTACTATCCATACCAGAGTTAATTCTGTAGATAAATGAGTTCAGTCACTAAGAAGCTCAATCAGCTGCCCACCCAGGTGAAGCAGCCCCAGCAGCTCTCAGTCAGCCTCAGAATAGAGTGGATGTGGAGAATAGACTGGATGTGGAGAATAGACTGGATGTGGAGAATAGACTGGATGTGGAGAATAGACTGGATGTGGAGAATAGAGTGAATGTGAAGAATAGAATGGATATGGAGCGTAGACTGGACGTGGAGAGGATGTTTCCACTCGTGGGAGAGTCTAGGACTAGAGGTCATAGCCTCAGAATTAAAGTTTGATCTTTTACAAGATGGTGTACAATTTTGGTCGCCCAATTATAGGAAGGATGTCAACAAAATAGAGAGGGTACAAAGGAGATTTACTAGAAAGTTGCCTGGGTTTCAACAGCTAAGTTTCAGAGATAGGTTGAATAAGTTAGGTCTTTATTCTCTGGAGCGCAGAAGGTTAAGGGGGGACTTGATAGAAGTCTTTAAAATGATGAGAGGGATAGACAGAGTTGATGTGGACAAGTTTTTCCCTTTGAGAATAGGGAAGATTCAAACAAGAGGACATGACTTTAGAATTAAGGGACAGAAGTTTAGGGGTAACATGAGGGGGAACTTCTTTACTTAGAGAGTGGTAGCGGTGTGGAATGAGCTTCCAGTGGAAGTGGTGGCGGCAGGTTCGTTGGTATCATTTAAAAATAAATTGGATAGGCATATGGATGAGAAGGGTATGGAGGGTTATGGTATGAGTGCAGGCAGGTGGGACTAAGGGAAAAAAGTTGTTCGGCACGGACTTGAAGGGCCGAGATGGCCTGTTTCCGTGCTATAATTGTTATATGTTATATGTTATATATGTTATATGATTCCAACCTCGGGTGCTGTCTTCGTGGCGCCTGCATGTTCTCCTATGACCATGTGGGTTTCCTCCGGGTGCTCCGGTTTTGTCCCATATCCCAAAGACTTGTGGGTTTGTAGGTTAATTGGCCTCGGTAGATTACTCCTTGTGTCAAGGGAGTATATGAGAACTTAGATAACATAGAACTAGTGTGAGTGGGTGATCGATGGTCGGTCTGGACTCTTTGGGCCAAACAGCCTGTTTCCATGCTAAATCTCGAAACCAAACTAAACTGAACAACAGAACTCTAACATATGTCAGCTGTGTTTCAGTCTTCAGGAAAAGATCAGGATACAAAATGGGACAGAGATAGCATAAGTATTCTGTGAGCAAAAACAGTTTATAGGAAGCAACAGTACATTACCTATAAAGTTACTAAAAGTGAAGAGTGAAGAATGATTGATCTTCAGAGAGAAACCAATGAAGGTGCTACCCGTTGAATAATATTAGGCATATTAAAGACTTGTCTGGACATACGAGGCAAATTTCCATTTTAGTAAATGGCACACTCAGAAATGCAGTGGATACACTGATGGTGGCTGAATTTAAGAGTCAAAGATGAACTAACAGATGGCAATGAAGCTTTCTTGCTTCCTTTTTAGTGAGTTTTTTTGTATTTACATCATGTTCACATCACAGTAGCACAAAGTGTATAAAGAATCCAACCTATGTTCCAACCTCCGGTGCATTGGTCCGCACATTATCACCAACATGATCTATGCATCCACTCACATCATGGATATCAGCATAAAAAGCCTATGCCTGTCAGTATTACGGGGACACAAAAAACAGCAGTTGCTGGATTATTGAACAAATACAAAGTGCTGGAGGAACTCAGCAGGCCAGGCAGCATCTGGGGAGGGAATGAACAGACAATGTTTTGCATCAGGACCCTTCTTCAGACATGCCCTGAAACATCAGCTGTCCATTGCCTTGCCAGATGCTGCCTGATCCACTGAGTTTCTCCAGCATTTTGTCTGTATGTACCTGTGCAATAAATCAGCGAAAAAAATAACCATCAAATTGTAAGCACTGCTCTGTGGACTTGATGGAAATGTTTGGAGTGGAAAAATCTCGAAAAAAATGTAATACAACTTTAAATTTCTATCACCTTTCAGAATTACTTTAGAGTCCAGAGATGCAGCGTCAAAACAGGCCCTTCAATCCACCAAGTCCATGCTGACCAGCGATCATCACATACACTATATACTGGGGACAATTTACAATTTTTACTGAAGTCAATTGATCTACAAACCTGCACGTCTTTGAAGTGTGGGAGGAAACCGGAGCGCCCAGACATAAACCATGCAATCACAGGGAGAATGTGCAAACTCCATACATACAGCACCCGCAGTCAGGATGGAACCCCATTTATCTGGTGCTATAAGGCAGCAACTCTACTGCTGTGCCACTGTGCCACCCTTGATCTTTCCTATTGCATGTCCATACCTAATAAATAGCAGAAATCATATTAAAAGTGTAATTAAAATTCTAAAATGATACAATGTCAAAGAGGTGGCTAAATACATCAAACTTGTATCTGGTCTTTCAAAAATCTTTTCAATCAATCTTATCTCCCTGCTTTTTCCACATAAATTGCTGAGAGCTTCAAGTTCCTTGGTGTTCATATTATTAATGATCTACCTCCTTAGAAGACTTATAACCATATAACCATATAATCATACTTCAATTGAAAATTCAGCTTGTTTCCTGTGATTCGTACAAACCTCTCCAGATGCACCATAGAAAGCATACTGTCAGGTTGCCTCACAGCTTGCAAGACCGCAAGAAACTGCAGAATTGTGGATACGTAGCTCAGTCAACTCACAGACCTGAATGACCATCACTGACTGCATCTGAACTTCATGATGCCTCAGAAAAGCAGCCACCATCATCACAGATTTGTCCCAGCTCGGCTATTGCTTCTTCTCCCCACTCCCGTTGGGCAGAAGATACAGAAGCTTGAAAGTGCACACTACCAGACTCAGGAACAGCTTCTTCCCCTCTGTTATCAGGCTTCTGAACTGTCTTTCAATAAGCAAGTGTATTGTCCGATTCACCTCCATCCCTTTGTGGGCATTGGATTATGCCCGTGGAACAATGCTGAGAACTATATTCTGCACTCTGTATCTTCCCCTTTGCTGTAACTATGGTACCGGAGTTTGACTCAGCTATATTCATATGTCGCAAAACAAAGCTTTTAACTGTACCTTGGTACACGTGTCAATAATAATAAACCTAAATTCTAAACCTATAGTTCAATATTTTTTTCAATTCAAATATTTATCCAAATTTCTGCTGAATTTGCTTCCAGCAATACTTCAGAGAGCACCTTCTATATCTAAAGGCTGCCTACGGACCTTCTTCTAGTTGCCTATGGCTCTTCTCCCAGTCACCTGAAATACACATCTTCTTATTGCTGACCCACTGCCATTCTTTATTCAACACAATCATAATTTGTGATATTTCTATCAATTTTCCTCTTAACCTTTTTTCTTTGTAGGGAGTAACTGCCCTTTCCTCAGAACTGACATTCCTTATGCCTTGTACCAGTGCAGAAATTTGTTCCGTAACCTCTCTAAAGTCTCAATATCCTTGTGACCAAATTTGAAAGAAATATTCCACCTGAAGCCAAAAAAAAAGTGATTTAAAAAGGCTTGGTATAAATGTCTTACTTTGAGTTGATTTATAAAATCAAAAATTAATTACGCTTTTTAACAGTGTTCTCAGCCTGTCCTCCATCTTCATGATTATGTGTAGGAGAACTTTTATGTCTTTCTGTTCCTGCACAACCTTTAAAATTGTACAGTTTTGTTCATCTTGCTCAGAAAGGATGCATCACTTTGCAACTCTCTTCATTATTCATCTGCAATGTGCTTGTCCATTTCACCTACTTGTCAATGTTTAAGTTGCTACTGTCCTTCTCTGAGGAGCCAGTGGAATTTCCCAGTACAGAAGGAAGATTGTGCCATTGAATAAATTTAAGGAGGAATAAATTTAAGGAGGAATTTCTAAACATTGGAGGAAAGTGCAGAGAAGATTCACCAGGATGTTGCCTGGAATGGAGGCTTTTTAGTTATGGTTCAATTGTCACTTATGCACAGCACTGTGAAATTCTTTTTGCAAATCCTATTTCCCCTTGAGCATAAGAGGCTGAAGTGTGACCTAATAGTAGGACATAACATTTTGAGAGGTATTGATACGGCAGATAGTCAAAATCGTTTTCCCATGGTAGGGGTAGCATAAATAAAAGAGCATAAATGTAAGGTGAGACTTAGGATTTGAGTGGTACGTTTTTATTTACACAAAGAGTAATGGATAACTGGAACGTGTTGCCAGTGGAGGTGGTAGAATCTGAAATAGTTTTCTATGTTTAGAAGGCATTTAGACAGACACTTAAATAGGCTGGACACAGCAGGATACATTCTTAATATGGGCAAATGGATCAGTGTCGATGGGCATGGACATTTTGGGCTGAAGGGCCCATTTCTGCGCTGTATTACTATGACTCCATGACTTAGAAGATGTCAAGTGATTATGGGGAAAGAGCAGGGACCTGATATCGTAAAAGAGGATCAGTCATAATTGCATTGAATTATAGAGCAGGCTTGAAGAGCCAAATGACCTCCTTCCACTCCTGTTTCTCTGCGTTGCATGTTTCTATGTAGAATGCAATGTTATAACTCAGTTTATCTAGCCCCTCTGGCCGTGAAGGAAATTGAGGATAATTAAACACATATCTAGATGACAAATAATTGTCAACAGAAATAAGAGGATGTAAAACAATCAGCACACGAGGGAGAGGGGATCAGACAAGCTTTACAGCCCAGACTATGGAGCTCTATTGAAATGTAAACCGAAGGGGAGAATTATTGTGAGCTTCTCACATGGACCAGTAACATTATGATAGTGAAGAGACATTTTTTGTACAGTGTAACATGTGCTAGATATTAGTTAAAGGTTTGGAAAAGTTGCAATGGAAAGAGTGTATTTTGTGGACCTCAGCAAACAAGGACCTGCCTTGTGTACATGTCATCGCTTGAATGGGAAATGGAATTCCACAGGTGCATTTGAGATTGGTTTGGCAAAAGTTCTTGTGCTTTCCGTAAAAGGTGTGTTTTAAGAAAATGAACCAGAAAGCAGGAGCAGAGGGAATTTCACAAAGGATGAGAGCCCAGGTACACGTAATCTGACAATTATTCAGTGCAAAATAGCATATATCCTAACTGTCAACAAGACTTCAAAGTCTGCTCTGATACTATAAAACTTTCTAATGTATAAACTACAGGTCAACATTAAAGGGCCTGTCCCACTTGGGCGTCATTTGCGCGTCATTTTCGCGACGTCTAAAAATTGGCTTGCATGTGGCGTTATGCGCAGCTGGCGTGTGGTGAGGTGTGGTGGTGTGTGCAGTGACGCGGTGAAACGCGCACCACCCCAGGATTTTGGGATGCTCAAAATCCTCGCGCGCCACCTGCGTGACGTATCCCTTGGGCATGCTGATGTACTGATAGCGTGCGCTGACGTACTGATTGCGTACGTGTAGCGCGTGGTGACGCATGGTTACACACGGTGATGTATGAACATTGCCTATGCTAATTTATTATGCATCACCATACATCAACGTCCGTAACCATGCTCCGCCCGTACACCATTGGCGTGCCAATTGCGCGTCATTTGAGCGTCGCACCACATGAACCACCTCATAAGACGCGCGTAGTTTTGAAATTTTTTCACTGGGAAAATCCTTGCCACGGAGATCGGACTAAGTACGAACGACATCGCAAATGGCTCCCAAAAGAAGCAAGACCCTCAAGAGCACTGTCGTACTGATAGATGATTTTCGCACGGCAGTCACTACTGGCCAGTCGCGTAAATGACGCGCAAATGACGCCCAAGTGGGACAGGCCCTTGAACATTAGAGCTCAAATAAACACAATGCTCCACATTATACAGTTATATCCTATTGGTATGTACTCCTCATAACTACCTTGCTAGTATCGTCTTCTCTAGAAGATGCTTATTTATTACTCCGAGCCACACCTTCTCTGCCTCTGCAAGATTCTTTTGGCCTTTAAGTGCACCCACTCTTCTCTTTACTTCACTTTACAATTTATTTGCTTATAAAATTACCTCAATTCACTCAATGTGAATTGTTGCTGATTTACATCAAATCAAGGCAAAGTTGTCAAGAAAGAAAATTAATTGTTTTCTAAAAATAGTCACATATCCATTATCTACTGAGGTTTGCTCAGCTCTGAGTGAATTTTTATTACCTCCGTGCGATATCCATGGAATTGTTGGAATGCTGTCCTCTGCTGATTGCTCCCGGTCCATTGATTCGTAAAGATTTGAATCCACAAGGAAAATGGGCCTTTTCCCTTGCTTGATCTCCAGTGCCCTGGTCAAATAGGACACCTCTCTGTTGCATTGCGTCCATTCCCCATCCTCACCATCTGATTTATCATAATCTGCTGTCGGAAAATCCATCAATCTTTCTGACAACCTACTGATGTTAGCCCGGACTTTGCTGCGATAGTAATTTGGGTCCTCACTCTCGACACCGGTAACTAATTCTTTGCGACCTCCTTCTCTTCCGCCAGAAGCTGGGGAAATGCCTGATCGGTATGCATCTTCCAGAAGCTGAGAAAGGACAGAGTCTGACAGCCGTGGCGGGTTAAATACAGTCGTTGCCTGAGAACATCGAGAACACAAAGAAACAGAAGTGTCGGTACCAGCATCCAAAACATCACTTTCACATGTTCTCCCTGAACTTTGACATCGGATGCAATCGTCCAGTAAGGAGGTCGTTGTGGCGTTTGGTTGGTTTGGCACAGCATCAATCTGCAAACAAAGATTAATTGAGTAAGGCACACAATTCAATAAACCTATTCAATCATATTGAAATCTATTTTTGGATTGAGAAGCAAGGAACCGCAGATGCTGGCTTACCAAAAAATACACAATGTGTTAGTATACCTCAGAAGGTCAGGCAACATCTCTAGAAGCAGGGATAAAGGTGTTTTGGATCAGGACCCTTCTTCAGACTTTAGTCCTGACCCGTAATGTCACTTATCCATGACTTCCAGAGATGCTGCCTGACCCATTGAGTTATTCCAGCATATTGTGTCTATTTTTGGATGGCTTATTTCAAATTGTGAGCAATTTCTGATCACATACAACACAAAATTAACTTTAAAAAGTTTGTAGACTTCTAAGACACTCACTGTAAAGTGGGAAAAGCCACAATGTAATGTGTCATAAATCCTGCAACATGCAATACTGTTCCTTATACATTCTTAAAATGCAAGAGTAGCATGTACAGAAAATTCAAAGTTTTGCTTAGGGTACTCAAGAAATCGTAGTTTAAACCTGTCCAGATCTAAGCTTTGCCAGATTACACTTTTACAATTTCTACATTTCCAATAGTAAAAATTACATGAACTAAAGTGAAGTTAGAGCTCTAGTTTCCATGTGGTTAATGAATGTGCCTTTAATATAATCCAGTTGGATTCTGTAATGTTGTTACTGAAAAGTTCAGGATCACAGACAAAGAACAAACCAAAGAATGAAGAAATCGGTAATATATCAAAAAATATCTCTTATATGTATGAATGTTTAGACGGAGTCTTCAAAACACACAGTTATTTAACATGAAACATATTTAGTATATGTGAGTTACACAGGCTTCCTCACACAGCTGATTTAGATCATAAAAGACATTTTTACAGAGTAATTGCCGATGCTTGGATAGGAATTAGCCCCTAAAATATGTGCAAAATGTAAATATTTTGCAGTTTATGAGGCAGCGATAAATTATCTCAGTTTTGTTACATTTGTTCCATGTTTTAGTTACTTTAACAAGGAGTGTGCTGGGAAATACAACACACAAAGCAGCATATGCTGCATGGCGCTTAATAGAAACTATATATATATATATATATATATATATACATATTGTTTTTGTGATTTACTTTAACATCAAAGGTTAGGGTGGAATTCTAATCCAATTTATTTGTGATCCTGTAATTTACCCATTCTGTAACCGTAACTATGAATAGTGAAATAAATAGTCTTCAGTGTGAGATTCCTTCTGTTTTACATTCTTGTGTATAAAAAAATGCCTGACCTGTGTAGTTATCTTTGATATCTGTTTCTTTTAGATCCGTTAAGTTGCCCTGTCATATCGTGACACAGTATCCATTTCATCATTACACAAAAGTGACAGTGATTTGATTTGAGACTGAATTACCTGCTGTGTTAATGTAACAGCACATTGCAAATTATTAACAAACATATGCAAGGTGAACTGTTGCACAGATTCCATTACCCTTCGATGAACTAAGCAATGCAAGGTATTTTCATTCTACGCTTCTACAAATAATGATGGCACAATTACGATAGTGAAGTGAAATTTATAATGTTTAAACAAAAAGCTTTTGTAACATTATATTTGCAGCCTATTATCATCAGTTCAGTAGCAGGGGATGACCTCCAGTGACATTATTGGCTCAGCACAAACATACTTTGGTTTCCCACACCATTTCTAACTGGTGCTTCATTGTATATTGGCAATAATACGGTGTAAATAGCATGATGAGCTACACAATTGGGCCGAGAAGATTTCTATGTCCAGTAGATCACTTGAGAAACCCACAGATGTCTTAAGTTGCAGATCTGTTACCAACCCAGTGATTTGTTATCTGTGCTCAATGAGAGAGTAATTCATTCCATCAATTAGGTCTATGTTCCTCACCAGAGCTCCGTCACATCACTTCAGCAATTTTTACAGGCTTTGTGTGCTAAAATACTTAAAGCTATCTCCCATTAATTTTCTTTTTCAAATAGTCAAAACTGACAATTAAGATTTCAATACAAGATGCTAAAATTCTCTATTTCTTTGAATGTTGCAGAACAGACGGAAGGAAGCAATTTAGCCTACCTTTACAAATATTTGCCTGGATTTTATTTAATGTTTGTAGGTGCAATGAGTAATTCAGAAAGCGGGGAAAGAGGGGATTGATAAGTCTGTAATTAGTAAGGGTGTCTGGGAGGAAGGCAGGAGAATGGGGTTCAGAGGGAGAAATAGATCAGCCATGACTGAATGGCGGAGCAGACTCGATGGGCTGAATGACCAAATTCTGCTCTAATGTCTTATCGTATTGCATGGAAAACAGAATGTAAAAATATGGAGATTATTCCTCAGTTAGACAGGACATAGATGAGTCCAGATTTGGAGCACTGTGCACAGTATTGGTCTCTTTATTTAATGGAGGATATTAATAAGTTCATAGAAAGTTTACTAGAAAGGTTGGACAATCTAGGCTTTACATCTTAGAAACTTGACAGAGGATTTCATTGAGACATGCACGATCCTGAAGGTATTTACAGGACAGATATGAAAATATATAAATTACTGGCGGCACAGTGGTGCAACGGTAGATATGCTGCCTTACAGCACCAGAGGCCCAGGTTCAATCCTGATTATGGGTGCTGTCTGTGCGGAGTTTGTACGTTCTCCCTGTGACAGTGTGGCTTTACTCCGGGTGCCCCGGTTTGCTCCCACACTCCAAAGACATGCAGTTTTGTTGGTTAATTGGCTTTGGTAAATTGTCCCTCGAGTGTAGGATAGAGCTAATGAATGTTGGTTGGTGTGGACTCAGTGGGCCGAAGGGCCTGTTTCCTCATTGAATATCTAAACTAAGTTAAACTAAAGATATTTCCTCTTGCGGGAGAATTTAGAATTAGGGGACATGTTCAAAAAATTATGGGGTTGTCCATTTAAGACAGCTGCAACAACATATTACTGATCATAGGGAGACTTTGGAGCTCTCATCCTGATAGGACAGTAGAAGGAGCACTTTGAGTATCTAAATGGCACATGCAGGTAGAAACTTGGTCAGTAAGGGGTAAAGGGTTACCACAGCTGGGCAGGAATGCAGAGTTGAGGTTACAGTTAGATAAACCATGATCTCATTAAATGGTAGAGGAGGTTGAGGAGATTTGGCCTACTCCTGTTAATATCTTCGTTCAAATCCTATGGGTGAATCTATGGAATGAATCTAGAGACTGCATTGTCAGGAGCTTCGTATTGCATTTTCCTACAGTGCAATATTTCTCTTTTTTGAAAGAGTACCTGTGCTGTCCTCAAAATATGACTGTGTATATCTTGACAGTCAGCTTAAACACCTTCCTTTATCAAGACTCTTTTGTCCACGGGTTTATTGAATCGGGAAAGTGTGAAACAACATTTACAAAATATGCGTAGAAATAAGAATAAAAGGGCTGTCTCACTTGGGTGACCTAATTGGGGAGTTTAGAAGAATTTGAAAAAATTACACATTGAAGACCTCCTTCCACCTCCTTCGACTATGTTGAAGACCAGCTTCGACTAACTTCGGGATAATTGGACACCGAATAGTGGAGAGTGAAGATGACCTCCTTCCACCTCCCTTCGACCTCCCTTCGACTATGATGAAGACTATCTACGACTACCTTTGACTACCTTAGACTACCCTTGATTACTATGACTAACATGCTGACCTACTACGACCTACTATGACTAAACCTACGAGTAAAAATAGTATAGATTTTTTTCCATGGCGACCTTTTTTTACTCGGGGCATTTTTAAATATATTAACAAAATCGCTGCAACCTAGCTGAACCTCGAGTACGCGGAGACCACTCTCGAGCATGAAGGAGAGTTACGACGACCTCCTACGACCTCGTGTCGACCATGCTGCGAGTATGAGTCGAGCGCAAACTCGCCAGAACTCACGGATTAGGTCGCCCAAGTGGGACAGGCCCTTTACGCTTATTGCAAACATACTACAATAACACTGTAAATAAACATTATACCTGAAATAATGAATCCCAAACATAAGTAAACAGTAAACATTGCAACACATTCTGATGATGCTGTCAAAACGCATAAGATGTTCATAAAATATATCAGGACCAAAAAAATGTGCTGCTGCCTCCACTGTTCTGCACTCCAAAGGTCACCTGACAAGGTCACAAGGTCAACCAGTTACAAATTAAGTGTATTACCCAACATGGCCACTAGGAGGCACTACATTGTCTACATTCAATACTGAAACTGTTCCAGAACAACCACACTCTTCTTTCAATGGCCCTTTCATGCAAACCCTATTTTATTTTGGGAAGTGGAAGGAGAAACAAGCACTTTCCCCCCTCTGAAACAGTTTTTAAATATTACTTTTGCTTGAACCTATGAAGGAACATGGATGCTTCTGGATGGCATACATTTCCCTTTGAGTACCCAGTACATAAATTGAACACTCCCCAAAAAAGGTTGTTTAGGTGTGAACAAAGGATAGAGGATACTTCTGGATTCTGATGAAAAAAAAACCTCCCCCTCCCATTCCCATACTGACCTTGTGTTCAAGAAGGAACTGCAGATGCTGGAAAATCGAAAGTAGACAAAAATGCTGGAGAAACTCAGCGGGTGAGGCAGCATCTATGGAGCGAAGGAAATAGGCAACGTTTCGGGTCAAAACCCTTCTTCAGATTAATGTGAGGGTGGGGGGGGGGGGGGGGGAAAGAAGGAAGAGGTGGAGCCAGTGGGCTGAGGGAGAGCTGAGAAGGGGAGGAGAAACTAGGGACTGCCTGAAATTAGAGAAGTCAATGTTCATACCGCTGGGATGCAAACTGCCCAAGCGAAATATGAGATGCTGCTCCTCCTTAAGATTCAGATTCAGATTCAATTTTAATTGTCATTGTCAGTGTACAGTACAGAGACAACGAAATGCATTGTCTCTAAAACGTCACCTATTACTTCTCTCCAGAGATGCTGCCAGTCCCACTGAGCTACTCCAGCATTTTGTGCCTCACTTCTCACTCTGACTGTTTATACCAGCTATATAATGACACTTAGGAAGCTTATTTGGTACTATTCCAAAACTATACCTGTGCAATAGAATCTGAGAAAGCTTTACAATAATGTTAGTGAATCGTACAGCATGGAAACAGGCTCAACTCACCTATGCCAACCAAGCTGCCCAATCTATGCTAATGCCACCTGCCTGCGTTTGGTCCATATCTCTCTAAACCTTTCCTGTCAATGTACCTGTCCATAGGTCTTTTAAATGTTGTTAGAGTGTCTGGCTCAACTACCACCTTTGGCAGCTTGTTCCATTTATGCACCACCCTTTGTGTGGAAAGGTTGCCCCTCAGATTCCTATGAAATCCTTTCCCTCTCACCTTAAACCTATGTCCTCTGGTTCCTGATTCCCCTATTCTGGGTAAAAGACTCTGTCCATCTTAACACGTTGTTCTAATTAAAATAATATTCCTAACATATCAATAATTATGCAAATAAAAGTGTGATTGGTGGAGGATGCGATCAGCATAGTATCCCAATTCAACATATGAAGCACATGTCAGTCATTTACACTGGACTATTTAGCATTGCATTCTGTTCAGAAAGGTACTGAGATCCAATGGCTGGAGATTAGTCACTGTGTAAGGCTCAGTTCTAAAGTGCAAATTTATTTCAGTTTTGACCCTGCCTGAATTTGTCACAGTCAGATGAAAGGATCACTTAAGCACAGCACCAATTTACTGATCAACAGTTGATGAAGCAATCTTGCTGTACCAGACAGCCCTTGAAGAGTAAACAAGACTATAAAAGCTTTTTAATGACTACATACAATAAAGGTGAAGCAGGCAGAGTAAAATAAGCCTGTTATTAACTGGGGTTTATAATTATACTAATGGCACATTGATGGAAATACGTGAACCGTTAAGAGCACAACTCTCACTAGCAGTACTGGTCAGAATAATTTCAGAGACTTCGCCTTGACCTTTCAATGGGATTCTCATGCACATTGTTATCAGATGTTCACTTCACCCTGCTTCCTGCTGAACTAATTGACCCCGTACTCCTTTCCTCCCAAGGTTTTATCCTTAACTGCATTCCACATACCACACAGGACTCGAGGAGAGATTGAAGCTTCATGCAGCTGGAATTCCCAGTTATCATTGTATAGTATATTCCTGCTGTGAATCCTGGCTTACAGCTGAGACACTCAGGAAGTATCTGTAAAAGAACTGCAGCTGCATGTTTTCTATTAAAGTCATGCCAAATACAGTTTCCTCCATAATGTTTGGGACAAAGACACATCATTTTTTATTTGCCTCTGTACTCCACAATTTGAGATTTGTAATAGAAAAAAATCACATGTGGTTAAAGTGTACATTGTCAGATTTTATTAAAGGACATTTTTATACATTTTGGTTTCACCATGTAGAAATTACAGCTGTGTCTACATGGTCCCCCCATTTCAGGGCACCATAATATTTGGGACACATGGCTTCACAGGCATTTGTAATTGGTCAGGTGTGTTTATTTGCCTCCTTAATGCAATTATAAGAAAGCTCTCAGCACCTAGTCTTTCCATCACCTTTGGAAACTTTTATTGCTGTTTATCAACATGAGGACCAAAGTTGTGCCAATGAAAGCCAAAGAAGCCATTATGAGACTGAGAAGCAAGAATAAAACTGTTAGAGATATCTGCAAAACCTTAGGCTTACCAAAATCAACTGTTTGGAACATCATTAAGAAGAAAGAGAGCACTGGTGAGCGTACTAATCACAAAGGGACTGGCAGGCCAAGGAAGATCTCCACAGCTGATGACAGAAGAATTCTACCTAAAATAAAGAAAAATCCCCAAACACCTGTCTGACAGATCAAAATCACTCTTCGGGGTCAGGTGCGGATTTGTCAATGACCACTGTCTGCAGAAGACTTCATGAACATAAATACAGAGGTTACACTACAAGATGCAAACCACTGGTTAGCCGCAAAAATAGGATGGCCAGGTTACAGTTTGCCAAGTACTTAAAAGAGCAACCACAGTTCTGGAAAAAGGTCTTGTGGAAAGATAAGATGAAGATTAACATATCAGATTGATGGCAAAAGCAAAGTATGGTGGAGAGAAGGAACTGCCCAAGATCTAAAGCATACCACCTCATCTGTGAAACACAGTGGTGGGGGTGTTATGGCCTGGGCATGTATGGCTGCTGATGTTCCTGGCTTACTTATCTTCATTGATGATACAACTGCTGATGGTAGTAGCATAATGTTATATGCTGAAGCAAAAACTGAAGGGGACTAGCCCCCAAAACAAGCATAAGTTAAAGATGGCTGCAATACAGGCCTGGCAGAGCATCACCAAATAAGACACCCAGCAACTGGTGATGTCCATGAATCACAGACCTCAAGCAGTCATTGCATGCAAAGGATATGCAACAAAATGCTAAACATGACTACTTTCATTTATATGACTTTGTTGTGTCCCAAACATTATAGTGCCCTGAAATGTATAAACATATGTATAAACACTGCTGTAGTTTCTACATGGTGAAACCAAAATGTATAAAAATGGCCTTTATTAAAATCTGGCAATATGCACTTTAACCACAGATGATTTTTTCTATTATAAATATCAAATTGTGGAGTACAGAGGCAAATAAATAAATTATGGGTCTTTGTCCCAAACATGGAGGGCACTGTATTTTGCATACGCAGGCTTATAATTACTCATCACTATTCCACTATCATTTAAATTGCTGATACAGATGAAAAGTCACAATGTAATGTCTCCTTAAAACATTATTGGACTTACTACAATCTTATCAAATTACAGATAAGCAGTTTCCTAACATTTCCTAATGATCTAAAATAAACATAACTGTAGAATTGTGGTTTCAAAAAGTAATTTTGTCATACATCGTGAAAACAGGTGCTTCAGCCCACCTTGCCCACACTGTCCAACATGTCCCATCGACACCAGTCCCACCTGCCTGCATTTGGCCCATATCCATCTAAACTTATCCTATCCATGTACCTAAATGTTTCTTAAATGGTATGATAGTGCCTGAATCAACTACCTCATCCTACAACACATTCCATACACTTTGTGTGAGAAAAGGTTGTCCCTCAGAAATCCACCCCCCCCCCCCCCCACCCCCCCCCATCACCGTAAACCTCTGTCCTCTGGTTCTCAATTCCTCTACTCTGGGTATAGACACTGTTCATTCACCCACAACTATTCCAAAGTGAAAAGAGTGAAGTCAAAGTAAAAAAAAACAACCTCCATGACTACATAATGTGCAAATACCTATTGGTAAATTTGACCTTTAAGAAAATTGAGATAGCCATAATGGAGTGTGCACTGTGACTTAGGAAGAGATTACCAGGCAGGCAGAGGATATGATTTAATAAATTACTCAAAGCCATGATTTTGTGTATAATATCAAGTGGGGAATAGATAGGGTGAGAGTAGGGGAGGGGAATTAAGAACTAAAGGATATAGATTTAAGGTGAGACGGGGAAAGATTTAATAGGAACCTGAGGGGATACTTTTTCACACAGGTGGTGGGTATATGTTACGAGCTGCCAGATGAGGTAATTGAGGCAGGTACTATCACAACATTTAAAAGACATTTGGACAGGTACATGAATAGGAAATATTTTGAGGGATATGGGCCAAATTTCAGGCAGGTGGGAATAGCATAGATGGGGCATCTTGGTCTGCATGGGTAAGCTGGGCTGAAGGGTCTGTTTCCATGCTGTTTGACTGATATTTTCAGTATTTCCACTGGTTCCCATGAATCTCTGGTGTCCGACCTAGAGCATTCAATATATTGTTGAGGACCTTGAGTCCATGCATCGGACATTCACAGAAGACCTCACAAATTACTGCCTGCCTCACCAGCACCTACTGTCCCACCTGTGGAAGAGTCTGTGCTTCTTACACCGGCCACATTACTCACTTCAGAACACACAGAAATGGAGTGGGACCAAGTCATCCTTGATCCCAAGGAACTGCCTGAGAGAAGAATAAGAGTAAAATTCTCACAACCAAGCATCCTAGGACTTTGGTAGTGCCACTTTCTCTATACTATTGGATGTTCTTCTCATTAATACCCAAACACAAAGAGATTTACTGCATGCAATCAGGCACTTCCATTTCACTTTTCCTGCACGTTACACAATGGTATGAAAAATATTATCTGGTGAACTGCTTAGTTTATAGGGATTATTGGATTTCTGAACTACCAGATGCAGATTAGCAGAGTTTTCCTGTAGTCTGTCACCAAACAAATAAACAGCTTTCAGTTCTAGCTGTCAACTAACGGTCACTTGTTGGAGGGTTGACATTTCTAATTTAAAAAATTCTGATATCTCCAATTACTTCTTTCTGGATAATGATATATGTCCTCGTAGTTAGCTGAATTGAAGGTCTCAAGCCAAAATAAACCACAGAAAACAATTAAAATTAACGCTGCTCTCCAAATTTATCCTGTGATTTCCCCACTGAGAAACTATGGAGTAGTTTATGGGATATACACACAAAAGTTTAGCTGCCTTGTAATTACAACCACAATGTCAGAAAAATTGCAAAAAGTGCTGCAATTTGATGTGTGGTGCCGTCAAATAGAACTGTGAACTGCGGTTAATCAGAATAGACCATGATTTGGCAGTAAAGATTGTGAAATCTCAATCTGGCCTTCAGCCACTGGTGGCCTTGGGCGGGTTCAACTGGCATAGAAACCTGACTCTGAAAAGAAAGAGAAAAGCAAGACCAGATACATATGGTTTGAGGCCTCTCTGTCCCCGGAGAGCGTCTCAGGTTCAAAACATTGATATTGCTCTCATGAGAGAAGCAAAGCATCTCCCATTATGACGTCTCAAGATTTAAGTTCACCTTGGGCCCTGTTTTATCATCTGACATCTTGCTAGAGCAAGAGTTTGAAGAAGGGTCGCCACCTGAAACATCACTTCTCCATGTTCTCCAGAGATGCTGCCTGACCAGTTTAGCTACTCCAGCACTTTGTGACTTTTAAATAAAATCCACAGCAAGAGTTGTTCATGAGATATCAATTGAGTAGACTGGGAAAGGAACAGCAAGACTGGAGCCAGGGACGGGGGAGGAGGGGTGGGAGTTGTGGTTCAGGTGGCACTGTAATGCAATTCTACAACATCAAAATCCTATAAGGAATGAAGAGGAAAAGACTCAGAAGTGGTGTTAAAGAGCCAAATGTTATGATCTTCAAATATTGTATTCTCCGAATGTATTATAATTATAAATGATTTGAATATACTGCCACAGTTCAAATGTGTCTTAAGTAAGTGTAAATCATATTCTTTGGTACTGAGATGTGTGACATCGGTGTGGCAGCTGCAAGCTGACCTTGCCGTCTCACGTAGAAAGGTTGCTAATGAAACTTTGTTAACTGTGTGAACATTGTGGCACCTAGTGCATGAGTATGTCTATAACTAAATGCTGGCAAAAGCACTCGGTTAGCATTAACTTACACTTTGGAAGTTGGAGAATCTTGCAAAAGCCCACAGCTGCACAGTCTGTTTACACAAAGTCAACAGAATGCCCTGTTAAATTCTAAAAACATCAATGCAGTATAATATGTTCCTAGTTGTGCTGAAACTGTTCAGCTGGAAGCACATTTATGCCAGTGAGAGAAAATAGATTTTTAACAAATGTTCATTTTTGGGACACTGGCTTTGCATAACCACAGCATTTCTTCGAGTGAACATAATCCCAATGTGATGTAGCAAGGAACTGGTCTATGTTGGAGATAGATACAAAATGCTGGAGTAACTCAGCGGGTCAGGCAGCATCTCCGGAGAAAAAGATGGGGGGGGGGGGGGGGGGGGGTGGTGGGGATGACATTGGCGATAAAAGGCCAGAACAAATTACAAATCAGGGCCGGCCACATAATCCTCCAGTGGGGGAGAATTTTGCAATGGTACTAATTTGTAGACCATGATATCCAGACATAATTCTACCTCTGAGTGTCAGTGAAAATCGAGATAGACAATAACAGCATTTCAAAGGAGTGGGTTCTGAGCAGCACTATGCAGCGAGGATTACCAAGGCAGAGGGTTCGAGATTTAGGCAGAATCCTATGCACAAACATAGTTGAGTGTCCATAACAGAAGATATCATTGTCAGTGTTATAAAGATTGCAACACCATTGAAGATGATATATTTGGCTTGTTGTTTAAGAGGAAGGGGAGAAGTAGAAATAAATAAATGGAGTATCTTACTGCCAATGACAAACTCCATGTACTTTATTGTCACTTCTGAGGGCAGAGAATTACATGCTCCAATCTGTTTAAGTCATGGGTTGCTAAACCAGTTGTGAGCCTAGTATACCCATGTTCATACCCAAAAACGCAAAGGGCCAAAGATGCCAAAATAAGGAGTGTAAGGCTAAAAGTGGGATTTAGCGATACAGCTAAAGAGATACAGCGCGGAAACAAACCCTTTAGCCCACCAAGTTCACACTGACCAATGATCACCCACTGCACTAACGCTCTCATAGAAACATAGAAAATAGGAGCAGGAGTAAGCCATTTGGCCCTTCAAGCCCCCACCGTCATTCAATATGATCAATGGCTGATCATCCAAAATAAGTACCCTGTTCTGGCCTTTTCCCCATATCCCTTGATTCCCCAACTCTCTCTTGAACACATCCAGTGAATTGGCCTCCACTGCCTTCTGTGGCAGAGAATTCCACAGATTCACAACTCTCTTGGTGAAAAAGTTTTTCTCATCTCAGTCCTAAATGACCTACCCCTTATTCTTAAACTGTGACCCCTGGTTCTGGACTCCCCCAACATCAGGAACATTATTTCTGCCTCTCCTGCCCAATCCTTTAAGAATTTTATATGTTTCTATAAGATCCCCCAATGTTGGGCAGTGCTGATGGAATTTAATCCACACAGGTGTGAGTGTAATGCTATACATTAGGGACAATGTACAATTTTACCAAAGCCAATCAACCTACGAACCTGTACGTCTTTGGAGTGTGGGAGGAAAGTGGAGCACCCGGACAAAACCCATCTGGTCACAGGGAGAACGTACAAACGGCGTACAGACAGCACCCGCAATCAGGATCAAACCCAGGTCTTTGGCACTGTAAGGCAGCAACTCTACTTTGTGCCATGGTACCGCCCTGCCTACTGTTTCTTCTGGAAGCAACTCAGGGTGGAACAGAGTCACAATAGAACACATTAAGGTTTTAAAGTAGAGCTCAGGGGAATGAAAAAGCAAAGAGAGAAGACCAACAAAAGAAGATGGGTGATCACAACATAAAGCAAAACCTTAGATACAAAGGAACATATGAATATGATAAAAGGCGATATGGAGGTTCTACTGCAGTTGTACAGGGTTTTGGTGAGGCCACACCTGGAGTACTGCGTACAGTTTTGGTCTCCAAATCTGAGGAAAGACATCCTTGCCATAGAGGGGGTACAGAGAAGATTCACCAGACTGATTCCTGGGATGTCAGGACTTTCATATGAGGAAAGATTGGATAGACTCGGTTTGTACTCGATGGAATTTAGAAGATTGAGGGGGGATCTTATAGAAACCTACAAAATTCTTAAGGGGTTGGACAAGCTAGATGCTGGAAGATTGTTCCCGATGTTGGGGGAGTCCAGAACAAGGGGTCACAGTCTAAGGATAAGGGGGAATTCCTTTAGGACCGAAATGAGGAAAACATTCTTTACACAGAGAGTGGTGAGTCTCTGGAATTCTCTGCCACAGAAGGTAGTTGAGGCCAGTTCATTGGCTATATTTAAGAGGGCGTTAGATGTGGCACTTGTGGCTAAAGGGATCAGGGGGTATGGAGAGAAGGCAGGTACGGGATACTGAGTTGGATGATCAGCCATGATCACATTGAATGGCGGTGCAGGCTCGAAGGGCCGAATGGCCTACTCCTGCACCTATTTTCTATGTTTCTATGTTTCTATGTAAGGCAGCTCCAGTAATCAGCCAGCTAAGTATGAGCACTCAGTACACAAAGCAGAAGAGGGCCTCATTACAAAACATCTCACTGTTGCAGACTGATGTACACTGCCAACTGCAGCAAGAGTAGATGAGGTGAAAGACTCCCTTTGCAGGCTCAGTTTCTGGCTATGATTCAACATATGGTTGAACTTTATGTTTAATGCACATGTGATGAGTAGCTTATTCTGTTTTACCTCAAAGTTCTGTTTTTTTTTAATATGCATTTGACTCCAAATATAGCATACAGATGTGAAATTGATTAATTGCTAAAGGAGTCAGAAAAATCAAGTGATTTATGCTACTCGATTAAAAAAAGAAAAAAATAAGTTCATGCCAATACAATGGCGAAATGTTTAACATCACATTGATTCATGGTAGGTAAATGAACTTTGGAGCAGTGCCAATAAATAAAGTACTATCAATTGAAAGTTGAAATCTTTTCCTAGCAATGAACAGATTGCTGCCACCTTTTTGTAAGTAAAATATTATTTGTACCAAAATACGCCAATGTCATGTCAATTACCAGATACAAATAGAAGCAGATACCTTGGAAGTCGACAATGTGAACCTTTCTTCTCCATGTACCTCTGGTTTCAGTGTGATGACAGGGCATATGGATGAAACCTTTTGAGTTCTGCTGCAGAAGCTTGATATACAATTTATGGGTCAAGTATCCTGCATGAATTCAAGCTGCTGCTTTTGTGTTGGAAGAAAAATTCCAGCACAATGAGCAAGAGAGGCAGGATATTTCTGCAGTGTTAATTTGGCTTCTATTCCTCTTAGACCCATTGCATACAAGATGCCTAATTCAATTTAGAGCCATTTCACCTGGTAAGTGGGATCATGAAACTCAATACATCTGCCCTCAAAGTTTATTCTCTCAACTTTCGACATCAGGAATGTCATCATTGCTGCTGGATGATGAGCTGAAAATTCACAGGCAGTTTGTGTTTTGGGTTAGCCTCTGACAAATTCATTCAATCACCAGCAGTTCAAATTGTCATTGTTGGCAGGATCAGCCCTAAGCTTTCCAAAGTAAAATCAGTACTCACAGGCTCATCTCATAAAGATAAAGTTGGATTGTATTCCCTTGAGTATATGGGATTAAAATTTAATCAGGTTGTTTAAATGTTAAGATTTGTTTGCATTGACGTGGATGAACAATTTCCTCTGGAGGGAACATAAAGTATAAGAGACACAACGTTAAAATTAGAGGTTAGCATCATAGAGTTATCATAAGCACGGGATCTGGCCCTTCAACCTACCTTCGCCAAGCCAACCAAGTTGGCATATTGGGCTAATACCATTAACTGTATTTGAACCATTTCTTTCTAAACCTTTCCTATTCATTAATCAGCCCATTGACCATTCAGGAGCAAAATTGGGAAGGAATTGTTTACCATGTGGAACTCTGACAAAGGTCAAGTATATTTGCAAAACTGGAGTTTTTAGAATAAAATGTAGATGTTAATAGTATTTTAAGAGAAATAGGTCAAAATTGCTATGACAGATAGAGTGGTGAAAAAGGCTTTCGGCACATTGGCCTTCTTCAATCAGAGTATTGAGTACAGAAGCTGGGAGATCCTGTCAACGTTGCATATGACATTGGTGAGGCCACATTTAGAGTATTGTGTTCAATTCTGGGCATCATGTTACAGGCAAACTAGAAAGGGTGCAGAGAAGATTTATGAGGATGTTGCCAGGACCAGAGGGCCAGAGCTACAGGGAGAGATTGAGCAGACTAAGACTTTATTCCATGGAGTGCAGAAAGATGAGGGGTGATCTTATAGAGACGTACAAGATCACGAGAAGAATAGATTATGTAAATGCACAGAGTCTTTTACCTTGAGTAGGGAATCAAGAACCAGAGAAGGTAGACAGAAATGCTGGAGAAACTTAGTGGGTGAGGCAGCATCTATGGAGCGAAGGAATGGGTGACGTTTCGGGTCAAGACCTCTCTTCAGACTGTTGAGGGGATGGGGGGGAGCAGGAAGAGGAAAGGAAGAGGCGGAGACAGTGGGCTGTGGGAGAGGTGGGAAGGGGAGGGGAAAGAGGGAGAAAGCAAGGACTTCCAAGACACTTCACACGCCATGACTTCCTCCATGACTTCCGTTTTCTAGGCCCCCATTCCCTCATCTTCTCCATGGATGTCCAGTAACTTTACACTTCCATCCCCCACCAGGAGGGGCTTAAAGCCCTCCATTTCTTCCTCGACCGCAGAACTAACCAATCCCTGTCTACCGATACTCTCCTCTGCCTAGCGGAGCTAGTCCTTACCCTCAACAACTTTTCATTTCTCCTCCCATTTCCTCCAAATCCAAGGCGTACCTATGGGCACGCGCATGGGCCCCAGCTATGCCTGCCACTTTTGAGGGTACGTCGAACAATCCTTGTTCGAGGCGTACCGTGGCCCTATTCCAGAACTCTACCTCCGCTACATCGACGACTGTATTGGTGCTACCTCCCGCACCCATGCAGAACTCACTGACTTCATCCATTTCACCACGAACGTCCATCCGACACTCAAATTCACACTGACCGTTTCCAACATTGCCTTACCATTTCTAGACCTCACTATCTCCATCGCAGGCGACAGACTTCTGACCGACATCTACTATAAACCATTTGAATGCCATGTCTATCTGGACTACACTTCTTCCCACCCTGCTTCCTGTAAGGACTCTATCCCCTATTCCCAATTCCTCTGCCTACACCGCTTCTGCATCCAGGATGAGGTGTTCCAAACCAGGGCATAACTCTGCTCTCACTCCCCATCCCACTACTCGTAAGAAGGGCAGAATCCCCCTTGTCCTCACCTTCCACCCTACCAGCGATCACATACAAGATAATCTTCCGACATTTTCGCCACCTCCAACGGGATCCCACCACTTGCCACATCTTCCCATCTCCTTCCCTATCAGCTTTCCGCAGAAACCACTCCGTCCGTAACTCCCTGGTCAATTCTTCCTTTCCCACCCAAACCACCCCCTCCCCTGGTCCTTTCCCTTGCAACTGCAAGAAATGCATTGCATCCGCTGCTCTAGGTGTCGGCTGCTCTACATCGGTGAGACCAAGCGTAGGCTTGGCGATCGCTTCGCCCAACACCTCTGCTCCATTCGCAATAACCAAACTGATCTCCCGATAGCTCAGCACTTCAACTCCCCCTCCCATTCTGAATCCAACCTTTCTGTCCTGGGTCTCCTCCATGGCCAGAGTGAGGACCACCGTAAACTGGATGAGCAGCACATCATATTTTGCTTGGGCAGTTTACACCCCAGCGGTATGAACATTGACCTCCAATTTCAGGTAGTCCTTGCTTTCTCCCTCTTTCCCCTCCACTTCCCAGCTCTCCCGCAGACCACTGTCTCCGCCTCTTCCTTTCTTCTTCCCCCCCCCCATCCCCTCATCAGTCTGAAGAAGAGTCTCGACCCGAAAAATCACCCATTCCTTCGCTCCATGGATGCTGCCTTACTCGCTGAGTTTCTCCAGCAATTTTGTCTACCTTCGATTGTTGTAGCATCTGCAGTTCCTTCTTAAACAAGAACGAGAGAACATAGATTTAAGGTGCGCGGGGAAAGATTTAATAGGACCCTGGGGGGTATCTTTTTTTACACAAATGGTGGTGGGTGTATGGAACGAGCTGGTGAGGCTGGTACTATCATAATGTTTAGAAGTCATTTGGATAGGTGCATTGATAGGATAGGTTTAGAGGGTTATGGGACAAGCTCAGGCAGGTGAGTCTAGTGTAGATGGGGCATGTTCGTCGGCGTGGGCAAGTTGGGCTGAAGGGCCTGTTTCCATGCTGTATAACTCTATGACTCTGTTGAGGATCAACTCATGATTAGCATATGATGTAAACAAATACGAGAGCAAGGTTACAAAGTTGAATGACCTTTTTCACTTGTCCCTAAAATCTCCAAATTCTAAACAGCTCTCTGTCCTTCACGTATCCCTGATTTGCAAATACTAAACTATATTTCTGATTAAAATCATCCACATTAGCGCTATAATAAACTCATGCATTCCCATTCTCCATATTTGAAAAATGTATTTTTTGGTATGATGAGATGTCAAGAATAATCATGAAATGTTACTTTAAGGATGATCAGTACTCATGGCATCTGGGATTTCACACATATCTGTCAAAATAAGACTTACTTCAAAAGCCTCAAAGGTATTTCAGTCTAGACTTAACAAAGTTCTTTGCACAATTTTAGTCATTCATACTTCAAAGTAACTTTCATATTGGATGGTCAAAATATTTAAACAATTTTCTCAGCTCTGACTATATTCTCATCCTATAGTTACATAATTGCACATCTGCCTGGGCTGTGCCTGTTGCCTTTGAAATATTATTTCAACAATATTACTTGCTCCACAGAAGAATTTATAATATGCACTGATTGGAGATCGGCAGTGTGGCCTTTTTCACAAAGAAAGTTTCAGTACAAGTAAATAAGCAAGGATTGGTGAAGTACAGGGAAAATCATTTCAAGTCCCTATTATTAAGGGTTCTAAATACTCTAATACCTATGGCACTGTCATGTTGTTCTCATAACGTTAAAATATCACGCAACATCTTTTCTTCCATTAGTTCCCTACTTGATAGGAAGGTTGCCATTGGACCTCTTTTGGTGTGTTTGTTGATCTGGGTGCGTGGAGATGCACAAATGTGTCCTGCGCGGATGTGATATTGTTTATTCTGCTAATTTTAAATAAAATTGAGGAATAGTTTGTAAGTTAAAATGTACCAGAAAAAAATAGTAAGATTAAACGAGAACTTACCAGTTTGAAGTTTGATCGTTATTTTATGAGGAGTTACGATGAGCGATTACGTGAAGAACCCCGCCAGTCCGCATGCACGTCAATCTTCAAAGCAGCGGTGTGAAATCACAGGTAACAGTAATTGAAGTAACATAGTAAGATTAGAAAACTAGAGCTACCAGATGACCTTTGTGATATGAGGGTTGGGAGCAGTGGGCACGTAATCGCTCATCATAACTCCTCATAAAATAAAGATCAAACTTCAAACTGGTAAGTTCTTGTTTAATCTTACTATTTATTTTGGACGCATGAGTGATTCCGTGAAGATTTCAAAGCTCTGTGATTTCATGCCGTAGATACGAATCCAGGCATCTCACTGCATCGATTGACCCAGGATGAGTGAATAATAAACAATGCACTGAACCACGGCATTGATTTGAACATTTGGATGGTTTATTTAACAAAGAAAAACAATAGCGACCCCTCTCTCCCAGGGGGACACTATGAAACAGAACGTAAAATAGACTGTGCGAATACCCCCGGTCCGGTAAGTGGCCGGGGGTATTATAGAACCTTTGAAAAGTCAGTTCATTTGACCATCCTGCAGCCGCGAGGATATGGTCGAGAGGGACGTCCATTGCCCTCGCTGCTGATGTTGATGCCGTCCTGGTGGAATGAGATTTCAAATTGTCAGTTTCCACCCCTGCACAAACCAGAACCTGTGTCAGCCATCTTGAAATGGCCTGTACCGACACTTTCTTATGCGGCTTTTTGTGGCTGATAAATAATGCTGATTCCGAGCCTCTGAGGCTCTTGGTGACCTTGATATAATGTTGCTGGTGCGAAACTACACACAATCGTAAATCTGTGGGGTATGGTGAAAAATTAAGCTTGAACCCTGACATCCCTGGTCTGCTCTGTTTAATTAAATCATAAATGTAAAACGTTACGTTATTTCCAGATGACACCATCCTGTCCTGTCGCAACTTCTGCAACGTCTGGACCCATTGCGCTGAAACCAGCGCCATGAGCATGACCATCTTTAGGGTGATTTTGGGCAAAGACAGGGATGTGGCTGGAGCCCACAGGCAAAGCAGCGTGAGTACCATGCTCACATCACAGATTTCAGAGTACCTGGGCCTGGGGGGATTGGAATTAAAAATACCCTTCATAAACCGGGATATTAAAGGGTGAAATCCAACAGAATGTTGTTCCTTCCGCATCCATAAATAAGATGACAGGGCACTCCTGGCACTATTGATGGCACTATAGCTCAACCCTTCATCAAAATAGAGCGTTGACAGAAACTCTAGCACATCTGAGATGGTGCCGTGTGATATGTTATGTTCCCCCGTAAACAGAACACCTCCCATTTCCTGACATGAGAGATGTACTGTTGTTTGGTACTATCCCTCCAGGCCACAGTGATCACATCCACGGTACGAACGGATAGTCCAAGCCCCAGGTATGGCCTCCTTAGAATCTGCAAATCAATAGATCAATACGGTCAAATAATGGATGGTATTCCCCAGTTGCACCAGTAGGTTACTACGTTTTGGGACAGTCATAAGCGGCTGTGTTTTTATTCCCAAAACTAGTGGGAACCATGGCTGAGTAGGCCAGTCGGGTACCACCAAAACTCCTGAGGCAGAGTCCTGCTTGATCTTGAGCAAGCACTGACTGATGAGGCAAAATGGGGGAAATGCATATGAAAACATTCTACCCCAGTGTAGCGAGAATGCATCTACCACTACTACCGCTATGTCTGGTTCCCTTGAAACATACTTTGGTAACTGGTGATTGAGTCTAGATGCAAACATATCGATATCTGGCATCCCATACCGAGCAACAATATCATTAAATACATCATGATTCAACATCGATTCTGTGTTGTCATTGAATTTGCGTGACCTGGTATCCGCCACCATGTTGAATCTACCTGGTAGGTAGATAGTTGAAACCCGAATGTTTCTTGTAATACACCAATGCCAAAAAGGTTAGCCAATCTATCACAAGATTCCGACTTGAGTCCACCCATGTAATTAATATACGCCACTGCCGTAGTGTTGTCAATCTGAAGCTGGACATGCAAGTGACGCATACTAGTACAATAAGCCTTAAGACCATAGAATGCTCCCAACAGTTCTAAATAATTCATCCCATATGATTGAAGAATAGATGCCTCATGCATATTCCATCTGCCTCCACAGCTAGAGATGGTATCAGTAGCACCCCATCCTAGGGCACAGAAATCAGCCTGTAAAACAACTGAAGGTTTCTCAATCAGAACTTTACTGGAGCAACTCGAAATGTTCACTATCCACCACTGCACTTCAGCAATGGCTTCAGCTGGTAATTGCATGGGCCTGTTAAAATGACCTGCATTTATCCTGGGTGCCTGCTCCTTTGCATGTTGTAAATTTTGGTAATGCAAAGGTCCAAACTGTGCAGCTGGAAAGGCAGCCACTAATTTGCCAATCATGCTGCCCACCTGACTAATTGAAGGTTGCTGCTCCATCATGAGCTTGTTACAGCCTTCAATTAAGTCTAATCTCTTGCCCCTGGGCAGAGTCACAGACATGTGAGTTGAGTTAATAGTGAATCCCAAATAATCAATAACTCTAAATGGTATCAATTTGGATTTAACTGGATGGATGAGAAACCCCAATCTCTCAAACATGAGTATAACAGCTGAAACAGATAATTCAGCTGCTTCCCGAGTCTTCCCTATGATTAAGACATCATCCAAATAAGCCATTATAATATGACTCTGAGCCCGGAGTAGCCCCAATACTGGTTTCAACAGGTTTGTAAATAATCTAGGGGCCGAGGTTAACCCATTAGGCAGTGCTTTAAATTGCCATAATTGCCCCATCCAGCTAAATTTCAAATATCTCTGATGATCCTTATGAACAGGCACTGAATAATATGCATCTTTAAGATCTATACATGCCATATAACATCCTCTGGAAATCAGTTGTTTGGCAGTAACAAAGGTTTCCATTTTGAAATGTTTATACTGCACAAAGGGATAAAAGCTCATTAAGTCAAGGATGATTCGACATCCCCCATCCTTCTTGGCCTAGGAAAAATATTAGACATGAATTAGTTAGATTGGTGAACTAATCTTCTCAATTCCCCTTTTTTGTATAATTTTTCAATTTCAGCTTGTACCTCCAAATTCTCTTGTTGTGAAAAAAACAATGTCCGGCTTGGTGTATGCTGTGTGGGTGGACGCAAATTGGGAAGGAATTCAATTTGAAACCCTTGTATACTGTGCAGTATAAACGGATCTGATCTTATCCTATACCATTCCTTCAAGAACAAGTTTATTCTCCCCCCACCTTTTAGGTGATCCACACTTAATATGTTCCGACAAGAACCAGACTCACCTACCTCCATGGTTACTGGTGGAATTTTTTGTCCCCGGTTTCTGGGGGGTAAGGCCATGTTCGCCCGTGCTCCTGGTGGGGTGCGCCAGCTGCGCATATTTGTGAATGGCCGGCTTGGTCCTTGACCTGATCCGGTTTCAGCGAACCGTTTGTAGGGTTACTGCCGCCGAAGCGAGGTTTTGCTGGTCGTCGGTGCTTTGATGGGTCTGACCGTTCTTGCCTTGTCGTCCAGCTCCTTGACTCTTTTTGAGAGATCTTCACCGAACAGCAGGTTCGGTGGCTGGATATTGCTGGGTTTACACAGAGCCGCGAACTTAGGGTTAATAGAAGGGCTGATGGCAGACTTTCTCAGGCAATTGATCTCAAAATGTGCATTGCACCTGAGGGACAGGGCATCCTGCTGTACATACGCCCATGTGACCTACGCCCATGTGACCCCAGATGGTGTGGTTAACAGCCGGCACTTTGAGCAGGATACTGTTGGCAGGGGTCTCATATTTTTTGGAGGTTTCCGCCATAGTATGCTCTTGAAACTGGTGTGAGACTAGGTAATTGATACTTGCGGCCAACTCTTCACCCAGTGGTTCCCCTGTTTCTGTGGGGATAGCAAATCTTGCTGCCAGGACTGGCACCTCTGGCTCGTGCCTTTCATCCCTTGGGGTATGCTCCACGGCTATACCCACTGACTCGGCGTCAGAATGAAACTGACCCCGCATGCGCTCCTCCTCCAAGAGGGAGACATTAAGCAGCCCTGATACAGGTGCCGCTGGCGCGGGCTCCTGAGGAAACCCGCGCTGTCACAACTCCTCCAGTTGGAATGTATCTTGGTGGAGCATCCTCTCCGTTAGGAGCTCCATCCTGGACAACCATACAAAGACATTATCGGAGGGGAACCCTCCCGGCCCGACTCATCCGAGTCTACGGGCCATGCAGACGTTTTGGTGGCTTTCCACCCCAATGGTGCACCACAGTGCTCTCAGGCACCAAGCGGCTCACCTTGACTTCACCTTCGACGCTTTCTCCATACTCGACCTTGTCTCCTGAAACAAGAATTACCAAGCGCAGAAAATGACCTCCGACTAAGTTTAACACTTACCTGAGGGTTTTTAAAACTTACTGCTGGAGGAGCAATGCACCTCACAGCCAGTCACTGCAACATGCGTCAGACGTAATGACGTGCATGTAGACTGGCGGGGTTCTTCACGGAATCACTCACGTGACTCCGAAGTAACATTACTATATCAATAATTCTCTGAAAATGCTTTTGCAGAAATGCAATATTCTTTTCCCGATTTAAATGCTGGATAAGGATGAATGATAAGGATAAGAATCAAGGATATTTGGGTGTTTGTGTACATATGCAACATAAGTGCATGCATCCAGTTTGAGTCATGTTATAGACATAATGAAATAATGCAGCCGATTGTGCAGAATGCCCAATAACGTGAACCAGTGAACCAAAGAATGTGTGCACATATTATGTTAGGATTTTACTGAGACTGCATTTTGTTTAACCTGCAGTAGCCGCAGAATGCAGGTGTATTTATATTGTCATTAAATCATTTGTCTACAAGGAACTATTTTATGGTTTGAAGCAATGATTTTAAGGCTTCTTTGTTACATAATTAGTTCAACTATTCAGGCAGCAACAAACAGTGATGAGGGAGGGGAACCTCATTGAAACTTAACGAATAGTGAAAGGCCTGGGTAGAGTGGATGTAGAGAGGATGTTTCTGCTTGTGGGAAAGTGTAGGACCAGAGGTCATAGTTTCAGAATAAAAGGACATACCTTTAGAAAGGAGATGAGGAGGAATTTATTTAGTCAAATGGTGGTGAAACTGTAGAATTCATAGAAGGCTGTGGAGGCTAAGTCAATGGATATATTTAAGGCGGAGATTGGTAGATTCTTGATTTGTGCGTGGCATCAGGAGCTATGGGGAGATGGCAAGAGAATGGGGTTGAGATAGATCAGCCATGATTGAATGGCAGAGTAGATTTGATGGGTCTAGTGGCATAATTCTGCAACTATAACATGAACTTATGAAACAGAAGATCACCCTCTTAAAGCTGCATTCCATCTATTTTATTTCCCTGGAGGATATTTCACTGCATCCCTATTGTATGGAGATTTCTCATTCTATCTACATTTCAGGCCAGGCAAAGCAGATTATTGCAAACACGCTTTTCTCAAAGGATTTACATGGAGAAATAATAATTCTAATTAGAGGTAATGTAAAGATAGACACACAATGCTGGAGTAGCTCAATGAGTCAGGCAGCATCTCTGGAGAAAAAGAACAGGTGACATTTTGGATCAAATCATCACCCATTCTTTTTCTCCAGAGATGCTGCCTGACCCGCAGAGTTACTCCAGCACTGTATGTCTATCATTGGTATAACCCAGCATCTGCAGTTCCTTGTCTCTACATTTCTCCTTCTATGTATTCATTAGACTTGGGAAGCACATTCAGGACTTGACAGTGTATCCATGGATTCTGATGAGACAGCTACAATCTAAGCATATTTCAAATTGTCTGTAACATTGTTAGCCTCCTGTGTAGCCTGTACCGGAAGGTCAGCAGTGAATTGGGTACCAGCTGGTTGTTGTATGGTTATGATTCCATTGTGTGGGACATATGTGACTGCGGTAATGTTGCAGATGTTCTGGTATTCTTGATGAATCGTGTTCATAACAGAAAGGCATAATAATACAAGATAAGTATGCAGTTAGTTTGTGATCAATGTAACTAAATTCTATGCTTGAAACCCCAATTTTCTGGAAGATGCCAAGGATCTTTTATCCCTAATTACTGCAATATAGAAAGCTACAAAGAGTGTTTAGTGAAAACATGGACTGCAATTTGTAACAGATGATATGAAAGTTAAATACGCAACACGCTTCCTTGGGTCAGAGTTGAAAGTAAGTGAATACTGCCTGGTAGGGTGTATCAGTAAGAAACTGTCTAATGGAAACTGTACTAGTAGTTTCAATTGGATAAGAGAGCAAAACCACCACACTGGACAAATCAAAATAGGACGTACATGGTAAATGGTAGGGAATTGAGGAATGCTGTGGAACAGAGGGATCTAGGAATAACTGTACATAGTTCCCTGAAGGTGGAATCGCATGTAGATAGGGTGGTAAAGAAAGCTTTTGGTGTGCTGGCCTTTATAAATCAGAGCATTGAATATAGGAGTAGGGAAGTAATGTTAAAATTGTACAAGGCATTGGTGAGACAAATTCTGGAGCATGGTGTACAATTTTGGTCGCCTAATTATAGGAAGGATGTCAACAAAATAGAGAGCACAGAGGAGATTTACTAGAATGTTGCCTGGGTTCCAGCAACTAAGTTACAGAGAAAGGTTGAACAAGTTAGGTCTTTATTCTTTGGAGCGCAGAAGGTTAAGGTGGGACTTGATTGCGGTCTTTAAAATGATGAAAGGGATAGACAGAGTTGACGTGGATAAGCTTTTCCCATTGAGGGGAGGGAAGATTCAAACAAGAGGGCATGACATGAGAATTACGGGACAGAAGTTTAGGGGTAACATGAGGGGGAACTTCTTTACTCAGAGAGTGGTGGCTGTGTGGAATGATCTTCCAGCAGAAGTGGTGGAGGCAAGATCGATTTTAACATTTAAAAGTAAAGTGGATATGTATATGGACGGGAAGGGAATGGAGGGGTATGGTCTGAGTGCAGGTAGATGGGACTAGTGGAAAATAAATGGTCGGCACGGACTGGAAGGGCCGAGAAGGCCTGTTTCCGTGCTGTAATTGTTATATGGTTATATGGTATTGAAATTTAAGTTACTTTCACCCCATAGCTAAGGTCTACATAAACCAGATGCCCAAGAAGGAGCACACCACTGTGGCTTACAGTTAAGATGATTTGGACCAGAGGAGCATGTGTGTGCAGCAGGAAGCAGCAACCAGAGGAAGAAGGGGCCCTGAGTCACATGACTGGTCTATAAAGCTAACCAGTCAAGCTGTAACTAATCAGGAAAGTTATAAAATAGTTATAAAAGACAACATTATTGATACCAGAGCTTAAGAGAATGATCTTTGGGGAAAAGTATACTGTTGACTAAGAGCTTGGGGATGTCTTCAACTTTCCCATTCTTCACTGCTACATTATGCTCCCTTAGCTATGTTGTAAATAGCAAGTTTTATTTTCTCTCTATTAGTATAGCCCTGGCTGCTAGGCATGTCCCACAGCCTTGCTACTAACAACTAATAACATACACAAACAAGAATAAAGTGTTTCAAGTTGTCACTAACTCCTTTAATCTGACCTTATTCCCTTTGTTCTTCCTCCTCCATCTGCTGCTAAAATGTGTTTTTCTCTCTTTCCTAGTTCTGCAAAGGCTCGCAGATTTGTAATGTTAATTTTTTATTTTTCCACAGATACGGTCACCACATTCGTTTTTTTTAAAGTCAACGGCTCCTGAAGTTAGGCAATCCAGTTCATGCTGAACAGGTTGAAGCACGGTTCTGTTATGCTAATTCTGAAGCTGATTTGAAAAACTGAGAAGAAAGGTAGAACATTACTGATGGCAGAAAGATAAGAAAGTAGGTTGTGAAGAGGATGCAAGGAGACTAAAAATGGAAATTGACAGATTAAGTGATTGGGTAGGATCTGACAAATAACATATGAAATGGAAAATGGGTGTCTATTTTGCAAGAAAACCATTGGGGAAAAAAAATTAAATGGGAGGAGACTGTAGATTCTGAGATGCAAAAGTTTCTGGGTGGCCAAGTGCAAGATTTGTAAAAGTTAACACAGAAGTAAGCAAGTAATGAGGAAGGTCACCAGAATGTTCTGGTTCATTGCAAAGGGAATTAATTACAAAAGTAGGAAGGTTATGCTTCACATATGAAAGGCATTGGTAAGAAGAATTTGGAATATCATAGAAAGTAATGTTTTCTTATTTAAGGAATGATATTTTGCTTTGGAAGCAGTTCAGAGAAATTTTATTCAACAGGAAACAGTTTTACTAGGTTGGCAAAAGAAGGTCACAAACTTGGCCCCGAACTGCTGGAATTTAAAAGTATACAAGGTAATGTGATTGAAACCTGAGGGGTCTGATATGGAGAGGATTTATCCTCTTGCAGGAGAAACTAGAACTATGTATTAAAAAAAAAACCATAAGGGTTATGTATTTAAGAGAGGTAGAGTGTGATGTTTTTTCCTGTCAAAAGGATCTTGAGCCTTTGGGACTCTTCCTCAAAAGGCAGTGGAAATAATGTATTTGAGTATTTTTAAGGGAGGGGGGGATTAATTATCCTCACCTCCTTAATTATTGATAATCAAGGAGGTGAGAAGTTACTCTGAGTCGTGGTTACAAACATATGATCATATTAAATGGCAGTGTAAGCGTGTGGAGGTGAGTGGTGTGAGAAGCCTCGGCCAATTCTCAGTTCATCATACACATCAAAAATTGTCCTCTGAGGCATGGTGAAAGACAATCTGGTCAGATGAGCCTTATATTAGTGACAAATAACATTAAAACCTGACTAGTAGGGTCATAGAGTCATACAACGAAACAGCGCAACTGTGGAAACAGCGCAACAGCCTAACTTGCCCACACAGACCAACATGCCCCATCTGCAATAGTACCACCTGCCTGCGTTTGGCCCATATCCCTATAAACCTGTCCTATCATTGTACTTGTCCAAATGTTTCTTAAGCGTTGCGATAAAAACTGCCTCGTCTGGCAGCATGTTCCATACACCCACCACCCTAGGTGAAAAAGTTACCCTTCAAGTTCCTATTAAATCTTTCCCCTCTCACCTAGTATGATACGTTCAGGAAGGTGCAACAAGGCCAAGGGACAGACAATAAATGGGAAAATATTGAATACTGTGGATAAACAGAAACAAAATGTATTTATACAGTTGATCCTCAGGAATAGCACGGCAGAACAAAGAGGAGGTTCAAAAACCATCCTGGATTATTCATTTATTAGCAAAAGCATAGAATGTAAGAGCAGGTAAATTAGTTTAGAACTGCACATAATTCCAGTATGGCTTACAGTCGATTAAGGGGTTGAGGATAGTGTGAGTACCTGCACATCAGAGTACTTTGAGGAGTACTTTAAATAAAAACCTTAAGGACACAGGCAGCAGTACCAGATTGATGGCATACACAATGAAATGCTTAAGCATTGGAAATTCGTCAAACACCTGCATACAATATCAAGGAGCTTGGAGGAGTCCAACAACAATCTGGCACATGGGTTTGTCCAGAACCAGTAGCTCATCCATTCCAGGGTGGGACTGGCAGCCAACTCCATTTGCACATATATGAACACACACAAAATGTTACAACATTGCAGTTTCTATTTCTGCACTGACAACAGCCAACTGAGGTCTGAGTTTTGCCTTGGAAGATCAGAAAGCTGTCATGCATGCTCATTATTATAGTACTGGATTCCAAAGTTCAAAAGGGCTTTGAGGATTTTATGCCACACTAACAATCCTCTCTTCAAAATATTCCTCTTCTTCTCAGGCAGTTTTATGTTAGACTTTTGACTTTAGAGATACAGCGCAGAAACAGGCCCTTCGGCCCACTGAGTCTGCTCCAACACAAACACTATCATACACGCTAGGGCCAATTTACAATTTTACCGAAGTCAATTCACCTACATACCTGTATGTCTTTGGAGTGTGGGAGGAAACCAGAACACCCGGAGGAATCCCATGCTGTTACAGGGAGAATGTACAAACTCCATACAGACAGCACCCATAGTCAGGATCAAAGCTGGGCCTCCGTAAGGCAGCAACTCTACTGCTGTGCCACTGTGCTGCCCTAAATCAATTCCATCCTTCGAAATCAATAATGGCATGCTTCAAAAAGTAGATCCTGAGATGTCTTATGAGGCCAATATGATACAACAGACTATAGAGGTAATACTCCTGGTAGGACAGGAGGTGCTTGATATGGCAAAGTAGGTGCACATACCTTCGATAATTTAAACAAACAAACCCTAGGTTAGGAATAGGAATACTTTATTGTCACATGTGTTGAGGCACAGTGAGATTCTTTGCCTGTATACAAATAGCAGCCACCCACGGCGCTGACAAAGTTACAAAGCACGCTGGCTCCCCCTATTATCACCCACGCCCCCCACACCCCCACAGCGGATCCCCCCACGCTGAGTCCCCATTGTCCTTCCCCTCCCCCCTCACAGCGGTCCTCCACGCTCTCATCGACAGTCGACTGCGGGTCGACCCGCGAAGCATTTCCGCAGCCACGAGGCTTCACCATCGCCGAGGCCGCATCATCGCGAGGCTTTGCCGCTTCAACGCCATCAAGGCCTCACCGCTGCCACCGCCCCATTTCACGCCTCCGTGTTGCCGACCTGGGCCTCAGCCACAGGATACGTTGGCCGCTCCGTCGACCCTGGCTTCTGCGAGACATCCAGCTTCTATGCGGTTCTCAGTGCTCTCTCAGCTTCATTGCAAGGTTGTGGTGCTGTTTTTATTTCTGCTACCAGCTACTTTTAACAGAATATTCAGGAATATCTTGGTATTTCAGAAGGACCCAATATTCCCTTAGCACCTCGTGTAGTTGTGCATCCAAGTACAACTCCTTTTTTCGCTCATTGTGACTAACTGCTGCCAATTTGGGCTTGGACACAGTTCCCTGTCAAGGGTGATTAGAAGTCCTTTAACATCTGTTGGCCTCCTGCACTTTATTCACTATGCAGAACGGCTGCTGCATTTCATTATTTATTGCATGAATGCCAAAAGTTCTACAAACCTAGCCATTACTACCAGCCTCGAGTTAAAGAAAGTGCTGAAATCTCCAACATGTCTGAGATAACTTGCGGAGAGAGAGAGAAACAAAGTTAACATTTCAATTGGCTTGAAGCATTAAAACTATTTTACTCTCTCTTCAAACGCTGCCTGACCTACTGAGCATATCAAGCATCTTGTTTCATTTCAGATTTCCAGTGTCTGCAGTAATTTCTAATCCGAGTCTAAAAAAGTCAAAGTCTTTGGACAGATATGAAGTCAAATTAATAATCCTTTGCTTTCTAGTAATCAATTTATAATACCCTATCTTCAACTATGGTGTAAATGGCAATGATAAGTAGTAACTTATCAGCGATGTGCTTGCCCAGGAACCTGATGCTGTTGACTCTGCCCATAGGTGCCCCATTGATTACTTTTTGTAAGAAAAATAATTTCACTGTGTTAGCACTTCGCACATTACAATAAAAGCATCATTGAACCATTGAAGACAGGTTTGTGGATCCTCAGTTTCTCTCTCCTGTAGTCAACAATCAATTTCTTGCTCGTGTTAATGGTGAGAACAAGATTGTTGTTCTGACATAATTACATCAGATTTTCAATCTGCCTTGTGTACTTTGTCTCATCCTTACCTGTTATTCGTCCAACTACGGCGGTACCATTTGCAAATTTAAAAATGGCATTGGAACTGTGCCTAGTTACACAGTTGTGGGTATGAAGAGAGTGGAGCAGGAGACTGAGTACACAGCCTTGAGGTGCTACTGTATTGATACGTTTCTTATGATAAGGTGTAGTAAATTCTGCAGTTTTGTTCTGCTGGTGTTTGGTTGGCAGTAAAAAATGTCTGCTTTTAATTCCGCTTTACTGTTCTATTTCTCATATAATCTCTCTGCTCAAACTTTAATTCTCTCTCATATTTCTATCTTTTGCATGTTTGCTTTGAATTTAACAACATTTATTTAAAGATCTTTTTGGTCCGTCTATTGATTTCACAATCTTCAACCATGATTGATCACGGGGATACACAGATAGAACATAGAACATAGAGCAGTACAGCACAGGAACAGGCCCTTCGGCCCAAATGTCTGTGCCGAACATGATGTCAACTATTATCTGCCGGCACATAATCTATATCTCACCATTCTCCAAAAATTCATGTGCCGAACCTAAAGTCTCTTAAATGCCACCATTGTATCGACCTCAACTACCAACCAGAGCAGCACATTCCAGGAACTCGCCATACATTATGTAAAGAAACTTGCCCCCACTACTCCTTTAAACTTCGTCCTTCTCACCTTACTAAGCTCCCTAGTATTTGATATTTTCATCCTGGGAAAAAGGTTCTGACTGTCTACCCTATTTTTGCCTCCCATAATTATATATACTTCAATCAGGTCTCCCCTCCACCTCTGGCATCCCAGAGAAAACAGTCTCTTCATGTAACTAATACTCCCTAAACCAGGCACTATTCTGGTAAACCTCCTCTGCAACCTTTCCAGAGCCTCTACATTCTTCCTGTATTGGGCGATCATAACTGCATGCAATATTCCAAAGGCAGCCTAACCAAAGTCCTATAAAATTGCATGATAACCTTTTGCCTTTATACTCAATGCCCAACCAATGGAGGCAAGCATACCATATGCCTTCCTTACTACTCTATCTACTTGTGTTGCCACCTTCAGGGAGTTATATACCTGGACCCCAAGATCCCTATGTACCTCAATGCTGTTGAGGGTCTTGCCATTAATTGTATATATATATTCTCATATTCACATAGAGGATGTCTAGATTCTCTTGCTGTAACGTTGCAGTAAATAATTTAAACAAACTCCTATATCTAAAAAAAAGTATTACCTTCATGTTCAAATGGACTTCTAACAAAAGGCTGATGCCATTAGACGCCCTGCTACAGCCAATTATGATCCATAAGCTCTGCTTAATGGTTATCTAAAACAAAATGGATTAAATCTGGCATTGGTAGCAGTGTCGAAGACTTTTCCGCTGAAGCGAATACCACATCAACCACAAGCTGTTTTGTGGAAAGCACAAACTTCAGTGTTCTCAGCAGTCAAACTTCAAGCTCGAAGGTAATTGTTTCCTGGCTCGAGTTCAGTAGGTTAGGTGCCCAGGTTGGAAAGATTATAAAGAGAGATAGACTGCTCGTATAAATGATAGAAAGTCTGGGGATAGTTAAATTTGGTTTTGTTGACTATTCACTTGACAAATGCTCAAAATAAATTTATTTCTACGACATTTTACAGATAGTTTACCAGAGGAGGATGTGAATTGATAAACAAATTGTGATAAAGGGCTACAGAATGAAAGTTGGCCACAGCGAACACCATCTTTTCCAATATCATCTGTTTGATGCACACAAGTTAAACCAGTACAAGCTACATTTTCCTCCATGTGCAATGATATAATTCACATTCGACAGCAATATTTTTTGGGCCACCCAGTCGAAAATATCTAATCTAAAATTTGACAGAAAATAGTGATTATGTTTTTTTCCCCATAATCAATAATTTTAGTGCAAATGACTCCGTTTTGAAGGACAGGCTGTAGCTTCTCAAGAAGAAGGATGTCTGACGTATAGTTTTCAGTATGCAGCTAGTTAGTGCTAAATCAAGAGCAAAATATGCATGTTGCCATCTGTTCTGCTTTATGCCAAAAGCATACCTAAATTAGAGTTTGCAAACTTACAACATGACATTTGGGGACATATTGTCATTAGGAAGATGGACATTTTTGGAGTAAAATGTCACTTTTAGTGAATAAAATGAATGGTTCTCCCAATTGATGTCTCAATTGAGAATAATTATCCATTCAATTTGTAATCTTGAGGGAAACCATAATGGCGCGTTGGGTTTTAGTTAGACGCCTTTTCCTGTCAGATATTTTCACATAGTCAACGGTGATGACCACTTCTACCAAAGTCCTTACTTGGTACTCACTAAATTTTACATTTAATTCCATATTTGATAACTCAGCAAATTTAACCTTTAATCTTATATTTAACCCAAGTCCCCTCCTAGCATCACACCTTGTGTGGTGCATTGTGATGTATATTGTATTTGTGATCTTTAAAAGCTAAATGCACCATGTGGTTTGACGTCCGATACATTTTATATCAGTCAATATCATTTGTTCTTCTCTTTTAATAAAGGGAATTTTATTAGAACCTCTGGTCTTCTAGTTTAGAGGAACATGGTCTCCATTTATTGATTATCTAAAGGGACAAACTGGCTCGGTTCGAGGGCCTGACTGAAACCTGGACGGGGAATGGATGAAGAATTATATATAATAGATCACTGATATATCTCCAACGTAGTACAGAATGTTTAAAACTCCACTCACATTATTGATTTTCTATTTTTATTATTATTTTAATTTCTCTTATTATTTCTTTTTATTAATTTCCCCCTTTATTAAAAATAATTTAAAAAATATGTAGAAGTATAAACAAGAATGACTGTAAATTTTATAAATATTAAGAATGTATGTGATGAATAGTAAATTCTTTTGTTTTTCTTTTTCTTTCACATTTTAAATTGTCTTAATATGTATCAATATGTATTCACTTCTAATAAAAAATTTAAAAAAAAATATTAACAGAACCTCTGGTCTTCTTACTTGCCTCATTCAGAAGAAATATAGAATAACCAACAGATACTCTACATGAGGTGAGCTTGGATATTTCTGCTGAGAAAACAGTGTGATCAATGATTAGAAAATGAATAGTTTCATGTTGAACTAATTTTATAACTGCTGACTGAATACATGTCTGTAGATAATTAGTGATATAGTTTTAAATTGCTAGTTGATTAATAACAGATAGAATCATTTTGTGGTGTGGATAGTTGTTATTGTTATGGGTTTCTTCCTTTTTTTAAGGCAATGAAGTGGCATTTACAAGGCTTCTATATATCTTTAAAAACATTGTGGTATAATTTCTGATATGTTGTGCCAACCATGGCAATCAGTGTCGTTCTCCATAAATTAAGACCACCTTCTTGTAAGATAGACACAAAAAGCTGGAGTAACTCAGTGGGACAGGCAGCATCTCTGGAGAAGGAATGGGTGAAGTTTCAGGTCAAGACCCTTTTTCCGACTGGTTACGGGGGAAACAAAAGATATAAGATATTCTTGTAAGATATATCTTTATCATTTGCCTTATTAAACAACAATTTAAAACCCACGGGAATTAAAGTTAAGACTCGTTGTGTGATTATCCGTTCCTATGCCACCACCCTGATTGCCTTTTTGGCTGTAGTTGAAGTTTATTTTCGAACAGCGACCCACCATAGGGTTTGTTTCGTGGTAAGCAAGGAGACCAGTTTAAAAAAAGTCCTTCAAAGGGTCAAACTTCCTTCCAATGTTGGATTTCCCTTTTTGACAACTGCAATTGATTACATCTTAAGTCTATCCCTCATCTCACACAACATTGCAATGAACTCACCACACCGTTGCCATGACAAACAAACTTATCACATGACATATTTCCATGAAATGTGTTTCGTTGAATGTATGTATTCCTTGACTTCCTACAGTTTCAATGGAAACATGCAGAAATGGTGGAGTCTGTGGGGAGCCAGTGGAACGGGTCCTTGTTTAGTTTTCCTGGCCGCAAGTGCATATCGTAGCCAACGTTGGTACAGTTGAAAATACCAATACACAAGTGTACTGTGTGTACAGTTATAATGTAATCCCATAGTACACCACTGTGTGGTGCATACTTTGCCACTCTCATCATTGCATTACTAAACTTACTTACACTCTTGTACTAAATGGTGTTTGTAAACCAGGACCAAACATAACTGAGGTCAAAGCTCACATTTCCTACCTATAAAGCTATATTTCTGCATTCACAGCATAAAACGCTTACATAGCACCACTAACATGGAAAAATGTACAAACAGATTATGTGAAGGTGAATTTAGATAAAAAATAGGCAATGAGACACAAAAAGCTGGAGTAACTCAGCAGGTCAGACAGCATCTTTGGAGAAAAGCTGAGTTACTCCAGCTTTTTGTGTCTATCTTCAGTTTAAACCAGCATCTGTAGTTCCTGCCTACACATTTCGAGAGACACAAAGTGCTGGAGTTACTCAACGAGTCAGGCAGTATCGTTGAAAAATATGGATGTGATGTTTCATGAAAGAACGGTCCCGTCCTGAAACATCACCTATCCATGTTCTCCAGAGATGCCTGACCTGCTGAGTTACTCTATCAATTTGTGTATTTTTTCATAAACTAGCATCTGAGATTCCTTATTTCTACTTAAAACAGAGAAGTTAGGAGGGATGAACAACAGCTTAAATGAAGTCATACGTTTTTATCAAACCACAGTTGGAGTCAGAGTGGTGACTGGAAAGAACTGCAGACCAGGCAACCAAAATGCCTGAAAATACAGGTAGCACTACTGGGGAAAAAGATGCCAAAAAGGCTAGTCAGAAAATGAGGTGGTGCTAGTGGCAGCAGAGGTTGTGATTGTGATTACTGAGATGAAACATTTTAACATGCGGTTGAGAATTTTAGTGGTGGTGATTCAGAATCAATGTAGTTTAGTAAAAAACGGTCTGATTTGTAAGTGTTAGTTGCTGCGAAATGGGATACAGACAGAGTTTTGGACTAGCTGATCAGATGAGAGGATGAAGAATACTTTCCACAGACCATGAGGCAGGTAAAGGTTGAAGTAAAAAATGCATGGTGAACGTCTAAGCAGCTGATAATAAGCTGCTGCCATTGGTATTTTATAATGAAAATGAATAATAGCTTTTGTCTTTGCATCAGTAGAATTAAAGAAAAATACTTTCCAAACTCATTCAGGGGAATGTATAAACAACATTTCCAAAGCAAAAGCTGAGCATGTTAGCCCTGCATATTCTCATATAGAAGAGTCCTTACACTGGAAGGTTGCAAGATATTTAACAAGATTGAGAAAAGAAACATAAAACAACATTATCGAAGGGATATGGTGATAAATCAGACTGTTAAGTCCATAAGCTTAGGACGGATACCAGGGAATGCTCCTGGTGGAACATAGAGGATTAACACCTCTACTTTGTTAGAAGGCTTAGGAAGTTCGACATGTCCCCAACAACTCTGGTTTGCTATAACCAAGACTGCAAGAAATTGCAAAGAATTGTGGATGCACCCCAGACCATCACACAAACCAACCTCCCTTCCACTCACTCCATCGACATTTCATGCTGCCTTGGCAAGGCCACCAGCTTAATCAACAACCAGTCTCACCCCAGTCACTCTCCCTTCTCCCCTTTCCATCAGGCAAAAGATACAGAGGTGTGTAAATGCATACCTCCAGATTCAGGGACAGTTTCTGCCAAGCTGTTATCAGGCAACTGAACCATCCTATTGCCATTTAGAGAGTGGACTTGACCAACCAGACTTGACCAACCATCTACCTCATTGGAGACACTCGGACTATCTTTAACTGGACTTTACTGGACTTTAACTGGCACCAAACATTATTCCCTTTATCCTGTATCTATGCACTGTGGACAGCTTGATTGTAATCATGTATAGTCTTTCCACTGACTGGATAGCATACAACAAATTAGCTTTCACTGTACTTCGGTACATGTAACAATAAACTAAAGTAAACTAAACATCTAGAGCAGATTGTCAGGAAGGGTTGTTGAAGCCAAGCCTATAGAATAATTTAATAACATATTAATGCTATGCCATGTGGAAGAAGTATTTAATTTTTTAAAGATAGTCAAAAAGCAGGTTTCTGATGGTATATGGGAATGCTGAGGTGAGGTTCCATTAGGTCAACCCTGATTTTATTAAATGTTGAATTAGACGAGGGAGAAATTGGTCTACATTGCCTCCTAATTCATATCCTTGTAGGTTTGTAAACATGAAACTATATCTAATTTCTGCTGGTGTAAACAGCTATAAAACTTTAGTGAACGTCATGCTCCTAAGAGTCACGCCTTATTTATCTTGATTGTTTACTGAAAAAGTCTAGAAAATATAGGCACCTTGAGACTGTGTAGCAGACAGACAGAAGTCCTTTGTAAGTGATGGAAGTAGCGCAAACTAACCACCCGCCCATCCTGGCAGCCGTGACTTGCAGAGTAGTCTGCAACTCCAACGTTAGCCGCTTTAGAATCCATCAAACTAGAAGCAAATCATCCTCAATCCAGAAGGTCAAGAGTCAAAAGTTAATAGTGTTTTTACTGTCAGATGGCCCAGAGAGAACAAATGAAATTCTGACTTGCAGCAGCAAGACCAAATATGTAAACATAGTATTCTATAAACAATATAATAAACAAGAACAAAAGAACAGTTTGTATATGTGAAACATAAATATAGATATATACACACAAAATGCTGGAGTAACTCAGCGGGACAGGCAGCATCTTTGGAGAGAAGAAATGGGTGACGTTTCGGGTCGAGACTCTTCTTCAGACTGATCAGTCTGAAGAACGGTCTCACCTCGAAACGTCATCCATTCCTTCTTTCCAGTGATGCTGCCTGTCCCTTTGAGTTGCTCCTGCATTGTGTATCTATCTTCAATTTAAACTAGCATCTACAGTTCTTTCCTATGCACACACACACACACACACATATATATATATACATACATATACACATAACACACACACATACACATAAAAATAAAGAATAATAGTGCAATAAAATACAAAACCAATGCCACCTAGTCTATGTAGTTCATATTTTATAAACTTAATGTGCAGTGCCCAAACTCAGCACCATGTCAACAATCTGTAACTTGAAGGTAAATATAGTCATTAGTGTATAATAGTTGAAAGATCAGCTTATGAGTATCGAGCACAAATACACACTTCTTCATCGGTGCTACAATCACCACAGATCCTGTAGTTACAATGGTAAATCTTCATACACTATTAATCCATGTGGACGGTGGCGCTGCGGAAGAGTTGCTACCTTACAGCACCAGATCCCGGGTTCGATCCTGACTACGGGTGCCATCTGTACAGAATTTGTGACCTGCATAGGTTTTATCTGAGATCTTCGGTTTCCCTCCATGCACCAAAGACGTATGTTTGTAGGTTAATTGGCTTGGTGTAAATTGTGTCTCGTGTGTGTTGGATAGTGTTAATGTGCGGGGATTGGTGATCTCCACAAAATCGGGAACTCTGTTCTCGCAGGTGACTCAGTTGGCCGAAGGGCCTGTTTCCGTTCTGTATGTCTCAACGAAAACCGACTTTGGAGCTATATTCATAGAAATGTCATCAAATATTCCAGCTCAGATTTCTAATTGCAGAGTTTAACATCTCTTTTCCGAAGGTTACACAAAAAGCTGGAGAAACTCAGCGGGTGCAGCAGCATCTAAGGAGCGAAGGAGATAGGCGACGTTTCGGGTCAAGACCCTTCTTCATATTCTTCAGATGTCGCCTATCTCCCTCGCTCCTTAGATGCTGCTGCACCCGCTGAGTTTCTCCAGCTTTTTGTGTAACCCTCGATTCTCCAGCATCTGCAGTTCCTTCTTTAACATCTCTTTTCCGAAACTGTTTTAGTTTGCATTACATATTGGGCAATAATCTTACTTAGGCTAGTTACTGTTAGCATATTTTTTTATTTTGTCTAGATATTTCTTGCAGAATTATTTTGCACGCATAGGGTGGGCTTTTGGTATGTAGATGGACGTGACATACATCGGACCAGGCGAGCAAAATCACAGGGAGTGGTCAGATCGACTGGAGCCGGCACGGGAAAAGGAATACAGTTTTTATCAGATCAGATAGTAAGAATGGAAAGCTACGATTTGTATAAGGATAAAGAGGATCTGGTATGTTTACTTCTTTGTCTGAACAACTATTTCAATAAAGAGTCATAATTTCTGCAAGTCATTTTGAACACAAGATGCAATATGTCCTTGTTTGAATGTCACTGACTTCATCCTGTCATGGCACCATGCCTTAAAAGAAATAAAACAAATAAAATATTTTTTAAAACAAAGTTTATTTCTTTTACAGCCCCTGTAAATGCATATCTTAAAGTAGCACTTCTGTGTTCCTTTTTTGAGAGAAAGATGATTCAGCATTTTTAAATTTATGATTTGAGTAGTGTTGTTGAGGCTACTAAAGGAATTTATTAACCATTCTTAATTTCTTGAACAATTGCTGTACTTCTGGTGAAGGTACTCCCATTGTACGTTGGGTAAGGGTTGAGACCATTGTATGATCTGGACCGAACGATGATGAAGAACCAACAATATATGTCAAAGTCAGTTAACATAGTATGTAGAAGATAGACCCAAAGAGCTGGAATAACCCAGCGGGACATGCAGCATCTCTGGAGAGAAGGAATGGGTGATGTTTTGGGTCGAGACCCTTCTTCATGACAAACATATTATGTAATAAGGGGGGAAGTTTTAGATGGTTGTTTTACAATGTGCTTGCTTCCCTTGCTCTTCCAGTTGTAGAGGATGCTGGTTTGGCCACATACCACACACACAAAGTGCCGGCGTGGGGGAGGGAATGGATTCTAATCAACCGGCCTGTTTGTCCTAACGATCATGAAATCACTTGAGAATTATTGGAGTTGCACTCATCCTGGCACATCGACATTATTCCGATATGTTCTAGACTTGCAGCTTGCTGATGGTGAAAAGGCTTTTGGATGTCAAGTGTATGATTTAGCATAACATACCCAGCCTATGACTTCCTGTTGTAGCCACACTATTCCTTTGATAATTCCCATGATAATGACGATTCAGCACCAGTGATGCCAATGTATATCAAGTGTAGGTGATAAACATTTTTTGTTAGAAATGGTAAATGCCGGGAAATGTGCAGTACACTTGTTACATGCCACCTACTAGCCCATCCTGAATGTTGTCTAGGATTTGTTAGACAATAGCACATAGACAGACAATAGACAATAGATGTAGGAGTAGGCCATTTGGCCCTTCGAGCCAGCACCGCCATTCAATGTGATCATGGCTGATCATCCCCAATCAGTACCCCGTTCCTGCCTTCTCCCCATATCCCCTGACTCCGCTATTTTTAAGAGCCCTATCAAGCTCTCTCTTGAAAGCATCCAGAGAACCTGCCTCCACCGCCCTCTGAGGCAGAGAATTCTACAGGCTCACCACTCACTGTGAGAAAAAGTGTTTCCTCGTCTCTGTTCTAAATGGCTTACTCCATATTCTTAAACTGTGGCCCCTGCTTCTGGACTCCCCCAACATCAGGAACATGTTTCCTGCCTCTAGTGTGTCCAAGCCCTTAACAATGTTATATGTTTCAATGAGATCCCCTCTCATCCTTCTAAACTCCAGAGTGTACAAGCCCAGCTGCTCCATTCTCTCAGCATATGACAGTCCTGCCATCCCAGGAATTAACCTTGTAAACCTACGCTGCACTCCCTGAATAGTAAGAATGTCCTTCCTCAAATTAGGGGACCAAATCTGCAAACAATACTCCAGGTGTGGTCTCACAAGGGCTCTGTACAACTGCAGAAGGACCTCTTTGCTCCTATATTCGATTCCTCTTGTTATAAAGGCCAACATGCCATTCGCTTTCTTCACTGCCTGCTGTACCTGCATGCTTACTTTCATAGCCAGTCTGAAGAAGGGTCTCGACCCAAAACGTCGCCTATCTCCTTCGCTCCTTAGATGCTGCTGCACCCGCTGAGTTTCTCCAGCTTTTTGTGTAACCCTACTTTCATAGACTGATGTACAAGGACCTCCATATCCCGTTGTGCTTCCCCATTTCCCAACTTGACGCCATTTAGATAGTAATCTGCCTTCCTGTTTTTGCTACCAAAGTGGATAACCTCACATTTATCCGCATTAAACTTCATCTGCCATGCATCTGCCCATGCCCCCAACCTGTCCAAGTCATCCTGCATTCTCATAGCATCCTCCTCGCAGTTCACACTGCCACCCAGCTTTGTGTCATCTGCAAATTTGCTAATGTTACTTTGAATCCCTTCATCCAAATCATTGATGTATATTGTAAATAGCTGCGAGCCTTGCGGTACCCCACTAGTCACTGCCTGCCATTCTGAAAGGGACCCGTTAATCCCTACTCTTCATTTCCTGTCTGCCAACCACTTCAATATCCATGTCAACACTCCACCCCCAATACCATGTGCCCTAATTTTGCCGACTAATCACCTATGTGGGACCTTATCAAATGCTTTCGGAAAGTCCAGGTACACTACATCCAGTGGCTCTCCCTTGTCCATTTTCCTAGTTACAGCTTCAAAAAATTCCAGAAGGTTAGTCAAGCATGATTTCTCCTTCATAAATCCATGCTGACTCGGACCTATCCTGTTACTGCTATCCAAATGTGCGGCTATCTCATCTTTCATAATTGACTCCAGCATCTTCCCCACCACCGATGTCAGGCTAACTGGTCTATAATTCCCCGTTTTCTCTCTCACACCTATCTTAAAAAGTAGGATAACATTAGCTACCCTCCAATCCACAGGAACTGATCCTGAGTCTATAGGACATTGGAAAATTATCACTAATGCATCCACGATTTCTAGAGCCACTTCCTTATGAACCTTGGGATGCAGACCATCAGGCCCTGGGGATTTATCAGCCTTCAGTCCCATCAGTCTATCCAACACCATTTCCTGCCTAATGTGGATTTCCTTCAGTTCCTTTGTCACCCCAGGTCCTCTGGCCACTACTATATCAGGAAGATTGTTTGTGTCCTCCTTAGTGAAGACAGATCCAAAGTACCTGTTCAACTCATCTGCCATTTCCTTGTTCCCCATAATAAATTCACCTTTTTCGGTCTTCAAGGGTCCAACTTTGGTCTTAACTAATTTTTTCTTCACATACCTAAAGATGCTTTTACTATCCTGCTTTATATTCTTGGCTAGCTTACCTTCGTACCTCATCTTTTCTCCCTGTATTGTCTTTTTGGTTATCTTCTGTTGTTCTTTAAAAATTACCCAATCCTCTTGCTTCCCACTCATCTTTGCTACGTTGTACTTCTTCTCTTTAATTTTTATACTGTCCCTGACGTCCCTTGTCAGCCATGGTCGTCCCTTTCTCCCCTTGGAATCTTTCTTCCTCCAAGGAATGAACTGATCCTGCACCTTCTGTATTATTCCTAGAAACACCTACCATTTTTGTTCCACTGTCATCCCTGCTAGTGTATCTTTCCAGTCAACTTTGGCCAGCTCCTCCCTCATGGCCCCATAGTCCCCTTTATTCAACTGCAACACTGACACCTCCGATCTACTCTTCTCGCTCTCCAATTGTAGATTAAACCTGACCATGATCTGGTCACTGCCTCCTAATGGCTCATTAACCTCGAGGTCCTTTATCAAATCCGGTTCATTACATAACACTAAATCCAGAATTGCCTTCTCCCTGGTAGGCTCCAATACAAGCTGTTCATAGAATCCATGTTGCAGGCAGGCATGTTGCCAATTGTGCAATGACATTCCTACTGCTGACACGACTTATGTTTTAAAAAGGTAATTATTGAAGCAGCATAAGATTGTTGGGCCCAGGACACGTACCTGAGGGACACTTGCATTGGCAGAGTAGAATGAAGAGGATTTTCTTTAACCGCAGGGTGGTGAATCTGTGGAATTATTGCCACAGACGGCTGTGGAGGCCAAGTCATTGGGGATGTTTAAAACGGAGATTGAAAGGTTCTTGATTAGTAAGGATATTAAAGGTTATGGGGAGAAGGCAGGTGAAGGGGATTGAGAGAGTGAAACGGATCAGCCGTGATCGAATGGCAGAGCAGAGGTTTGGTCTGATTCATAAATGTGGGAACATTTTGCATTCTATTTATTTCCTTAACAAGTCCAAGCAATGCACTGTGGGTGGCTTAATTGTAGGGATCTAGTGGGACAAGAATAATGTAATGAACTCTGGTTAAAGTGCTTCAGTGGATTAGAATAGATATCTGAGATTATCTGCTTGATTTGAATGTGATTACACCATAACCGCGAATTGAGTAATGACTGCCAACTTTTTGAGGAACTGTAGAGTGGATTTATCTTAAGCGCTGTAGAGAATAAAGTGTACATAGTTTAACATTCCAATAAATAAAAACAAATGACTGTGCATTAATAATATCCAAAGCCTGAACTGCATTTATATTATGGCCTGAATGCTGATCAAGCTCAGTCACATTCTAAATACCAGACGCATTATTGAAGGTCAAAGCTGCACTGAATCAGCTGCTTGTGTACAATTTGATGGCTAACAGACTGCAACCACTCATGATTGATCAATTTTTTATGCCACAATCAAACATTACACATTAGTATTCCTTAATAATGTGATACGTCATCATGTCTCCCTAATATTGGGTTGAGAAAACCACCACAATTAGTAAATCATTTTTGGAAACAAATTTCTCCCTTGTTCATGGCTGTTGTCCGGAAAGAGGGACCACACATGGAAGGATTTGTTCTGGATACACGTCTTTCAAGATCCGTGCCTGCTGCCATTTCAAGGTCCATCTGTGAGTGGCACTTACAGGGAACTCAATAATCCGATCCAGAATTGTAAAGGCAAGAATAAAAGAAAGGTCACAGAGTACATCCAATAGCAAGGCTTTGGTGGACATCTTTCTCTGCAATAAACTATTTTGAAATGAGCAACATTTTGAAATAAGTCAAAACCTATAATGCAATCTGCCTGCACAAAAGAGAGGACAAAATATCAGACATAATTCCTGTGTCTGATTGCTATCCACTGCGCTATCAAAGAGAGCGTGGTGTCAGGAATGGGAAAGCATAACTGTGAGGTGAAAAATGATCCCGTGGGTGAAATAGCACAGTTGGTTGCATTTGTGGTGTTGTACACAGCTAGAGTTCACATAATCAGGAGGGAAAATGGGAAACAGTGAACAGAATCCTGAAACACATGCTATGAATACTTACTAAATCCACAGAATTAAAAGGTTAAAAGCTGTTTGAATGCAAAATTGGCTCATATACAGAACGCAGAAAGTTTGCTTTTGCAGACTAGAGGGATGTCAACAGTGAAGTCCCCTGTGAGCTGGTATCAGGATCACTTCAGTATTTAATTGCTGAATTTTGCTGACCTTCAGTCACTGGATCTGTAGAGGAAAACTAGCGAGCTGCCGTGAATACATCAGGCTTCCATGCCGTGTAGGAAGGGACTGCAGATGCTGCTTTACGCCGTAGACACACAATGCTGGAGTAACTCAGCAAGTCAGGTAGCATCCCTGGAAAAGGAATAGGTGACGTTTCGGGTCAAGACCCTTCTTCAGTTGACTCTAAGTCTGAAGAAGGGTCCCGTTGTGTTACTCCAGCATTTTGTGACTATGTCAAGCTCCCATGCCCATGTGTTGTAATGCAAACGCTAGGAAATGGAGTGCTAATGTTCAGTATCAAGAGTATTTTCTTCAGATTTGACAAACTGATCTTCACACTTCCGGCATCTACCTCTGTTCAACTAACCCATAATGACCCATCTCCTTCATTGATTTCTGACTTTTTGCCACTTATCGGACTGAAATTTTGCATAGATCAGAAAGCCTTAATTTCCAGGTTTTCCATCCAAAAATCCCCTCTGCCCACACTTTCCTCATTCCAAAAAAAATGCAATGATGGAGAACAATTGCAATTGTCTACATGTTAGTGTATTTTTTTTAAGTTTAGTTTCGTGATACAGCATAGAAACCAGCCGTTCGGCTCACTGAATCCACACTGACCATTAATCACCCGTTCACACTACTCCCTTTATCCCACTCATGCATCTACTCAGTAAACACTATGGGGAATCTACAGAGGCTAATTAATCTACACAATTTCGCAAGAAACCGAAGCACCCGGAGGAAACCCACACGGTCACAGGGAGAACATGCTAACTCCACAGAGATAGCATCTGAGATCAGGATCGAACCCAAGTCTCCGGCACTGTGAGGTGTCAGCTCTACCAACTGTGCCACTATGTCGCTCTTTCTTTAGTATGTCAGTATAAATGCGGACTGACAAAATTGGCAGATACATGGTAGATCAAAGTTAATACAGCAAAGTGTGCTCCTTACATTTTGAGAAGGAAAATGACAGGCAATATGATCAAAATGGTACAATTGAAAGGAGCTGCAAGAACAAACTAAACTGGAGTGGAGTGAGCATCTTTGAGGTTATATTTTAAATTTGATGGGGCTGCATGTAAAAATACAAAGCTAGTTAAGAAAGCACTGGTGAGTGTCAGCATTTCACCTGAAGATCCTCTCCAACCAACCCATTGTCACTGTGCGTTGCCTCAAGAGCTGGAAGTATCGTCACAGATGCCTGCCACTCTGGCTATTCCCTTTTCTCTCTTCTACCTTCTGGGAGAAGATGTAGGACGTTAAGATTTAAGAAAATCTTCTTCCCCACATCTATCAGACTCCTAAACTAATCACCTCCTTCACACCCTCTTTCCAGAGGTGCTGCCATGTACCCTTATTATTAATTCTACATCATTTGGTTATTCTATTATTGTGCTTTAATAAAATATTTTACACACACTACCTCGATTGCACCATAATCTTGTGGCATTCTGTTATTTTATACTGTGTACATATTGTTTACTCTGTGAGCTTCATGTGAACGGGGAATTTCATTACACCCTGCTGTACATGACAATAAACGAATCTGAATCTCTGAATATAAGAGATCATTGGATTAATGAATTGACACAGAGGACGATGTGTGAGGTGACTGATCACCAGCCCATGTGGGGTGGGAGGGTCTGATTCCTAACATCAAGGGAATATTGCATAGGGAAGGAGCCTGAAGGGTAGTGGACTTGGGGAACAGATCCAATCTAAGAATATTTCTGTCCCCTTCCAGTTATCCAAAAGCCAGAGAAACCCAGCCTGTTGAAACTGTAAACTAGACTGAATCAGTCTGTAGTAAAATATTTAAAGTTCCTAGAGTGGTGTTGCTACAACAGTACAAGATTAGAAATGGCTGTGGAGTCTGTGACATGTCTGAAATGTTCAATTCTGTCAACTGATATCCTGCAAGAAGAATCAGTAAAGTTGCCTGTGATGTGTAGGAAGGAACTGCAGACGCTGGTTTAAACCGAAGATAGACACAAAAAGCTAGAGGAACTCAGCGGGACAGGCAGCATCTCTGGAGAGAAGGAATGGGGGATGTTTCGGGTCGAGACCCTTCTTCAGACTGGTGGTAAAGTTGCCTGTGGTACTGCACCTTGATGTGGCTAGACATAATGCTGATCAGAGGGAGCGATCGGATCAGTTTTATTGTTATTATTATCATCTCTCGTGCAAGTTGGTTAATAGGGAGATCATTTCAGAGAACAGTTAAGAACCAAACACTTTGCTGTCGATTTGGAGACACATATGGCATCACAGAATTGTTGTGACAATGGAGAGGATCATTCAGTCCATGAAATGTGAGCGCTGCCAAGGACAGCCAATTTTATTCCCAAAAGGGCAGGATCCCATCATATCTTGCTTTTAACCTGAGATTTAATGCTTTTGTTATTCCAACCTATTTCTCTTGTTGCCTCCAGGACATAGCAATTCTGTCAAGCAGCAGTTCATGTCATGATATATAATCAAGGCAAACTGATTAAACACATTTTACAAAAGAACTGCAATATTGTCATAAAAGTACTTGAACAGAATGCCTGTGGTAATTGTACCTTTCCATAACTGATTCTTATAAAACTAATAACCATGTCTGCCCTTAAGACCACTTCTTTCTGAAAGCAGTCATGACACAACATGAAAGAAACATTCTGATCAACTGATTGCGTATGTTGAAAACAAATTAAGTTTCAAGCTGCATGTCGCAACACTTGGATTGCATCTGGAAACACCTCGAAAAGGAAATTCCTATCCTTGTTTAAGAATCCTTAACTTGTATTTATGTAACACTTTTAATGCAGCAAACATTCCAAGTTGTTGTGCAAGAACATTATCAAATTAATTTGACACAGTTAGTTTAAGGGATTATTTTAGCACTAGAGAATTGGTGAGTAATGGGAATGATTATTAATAAAAAATATCCATAAGAATGGATAGCATGATGCCATTGATTGTAGGAATAAACCTTCAGCAAAGTTATACAGTTATACAACATGGAAACAGGCCTTTTTGCGTGCCTTGTCCATGCTTCTACAACTCTCTCCTCAGCTCTACTATTACTGTGCAAGTCCTGCCCTGGTTTGACATATCAAAATACAACACCTTACACTTGTCAGAGTTAAATTCCATTTGTAAGAGGCTTTGCATTTCTGGAGTCTGGAGATGTTCAGTAAGATTTGCTCTGGGGTGGGTTAAAGAGTGAAAGGAGTTTGGAATGGTAGGAGTGGGCAACATCACTGCAACAGAAGTAAGAAGTCCCGATGAAGTTATGAGATTCCAAAGCCATCTCATGCTCAGCTTGGAAACCACAATTACAAACTGGAGAAAATCTTATAACTTTAACAAGAAAGAGTGTATTACACATGCAACCTTGTGTGGCACAACTATGCAATTCGAGCCTTTACTTCAAAGAAAGTCACAAATCAAAAGTCACAAACGCAAACATACAGCCTGTTTTCCATGCTGCATGGCTCTATGACTCTCCATGACTCGATCTAAATTCATATTACTAGAACTGCTTTTTTTTTAAGGGAATTAAAAATTATTTTTGTTTAAGTTTTTAAACCTTTGATAAAGAGGTTGTAAATAAAAGTCATGAGAAACACCACATATTGGTTGAACTATCTAATCAAATGGTCAAATTAATTTATTAGTCTCGGTCTTGTATCCCTGAATATTTTACTCGACCATTTTCATTTGATTGACTAAATTCTTTCACAATGTTCTTAAAATCTGCATTTCTTAGACCTGGATGCATTATAGCTTCTTCTCTAGAAATAATTCATTGCAATCAATAGAAAGGAATCCGTTATGTTGTACTGTCTAAGTTAAATCCTATTTGTCACACATGGGTTGATCTCCCAAGACTCCAGCTGTGAAAAAGGACTACACAAATGTAAACTCTGCCTTCCATGAAAGAACAAAATTCAATTAAGTTTCTCTGTCGTGTGCATTTGGAAACAATGGGAAAGATTCTGCATGAAATTGCAGTGGTTGGATTCCAGGTCCAAATTTCTGATTAAATGTATTTCCATGTATATAACCTTCCATGACCCTCCATGTGCAATTGGTTAACACAAATTTAAAATGCTTAGGTGTGGAAAAATATTCATCGGTGTATTTCAGTGTAGTAACATGGTCTAGGTTCAATAATGCAGCTAAAATTGAGTAAATCATGAAAATTTGTTATTTTTCAGAAGAGAATGGAAGTAACAAATTCATATTACTAGAACCACTTTCTTCTTTTTTGAACCCTGTAAGTAACTGGGTTTTAAAAGTCACCAAAAATAAATTTAAAATATTGTAAGTTACATGGTGTAGAGAAGCCAATATCTTTGTAAATTTACTACATTTAAAAAATAACTTAACATGAAAACTCGTTTCAATTGCTTGCTATTGGCAGTAGTTTATTTTGTGAACAAGGTTGACTTGAGGATCAATATTTTTTAAGCCACATTAAAGATCACTAAAGGCTTAACTCAGTCTTGACATTCCATAATCTTTTGTGCCAGTTAAATTGATTTCATATGATGGCTAACACAAGATGAAGTTCCACTTCAGTTATGTCAGACTAAAAAAAGTATTAAAAACTCAAGTTGACCCATTTGGATTATTTTTAAATAACATATCATTCTGCCAAATCACACTTCGTCAACCTTTCACACAATAGTTTGTTCCATTACCATCTTCAACCACATACATCAAAACTGTTGGAGTTAGCCAACTATCTGTAATAAAACTTAGCATGGAATGTTCTTGTAACAAATTTTACAAAGCAGTGCATCAAACAATATGAAATGCAGCAATGCTTCGTAAACTCAAAGTAAATAACACACTCGTGAGTCAGCAGAGCAATAAAGATTTCCTGAGCAACTCATGGTTGCTGGGTTGTAGAATAGAGATAGAAATTCAAGTGAAAACAAGTGGTGAATATACTTCGTTCAGTGAAAATCCCCAGTGTGCTTAGATTTCCAACAAGGTCTCTGCCATTTTTAATAATAGTCACTGCTGAATAAGAATCGATGCCAGGCAATTTATGAACATACAGTGATTAAACTGAAAAATTGCATCACTGTGCAATGATTTTATGCAATATGCCACAAAATGTTATCCAATATTAAATTGTTAAATAAGGTTGGCATCACCATGATCATGGACTGCATAATATGTTCAGGTAGGAAGGAACTTCAGATGCTGGTTTACCGAAGATAGATATAAAATGGTGGAGTGACTCTTCGGGTCAGGCAGCATGTCTGGAGAAAATGGTGACGTTTCAGGTCGGAACTCTTCTTCCAACCCTATAAAATCCCATATTCGTTGTCCTCCGGAGATGCTCTCTGACCAGCTGAGTTACTCCTCCATATTGTCTATCTAGATGCATGGCTGCTCTTCCACTTTAAGCATTACTTCCATGGCAAGATATCTCAGAGTAAAGTTTGCACTTCTCACTCAACTTTGGGATGAACTATAAATTATTACATATTGGGCACATTAGAATATCACTTTCAGTCTGGGGTCTCAGCTAAAACGGAGAGTCTTTTCAGTATGGTGATGAAGCGATAAAGTTCATGTGGGATAGAAGATAGATGGAAAGATTGATGGGACCTTGTGTTTTGCAAATTACGCTGAAATTGGATGATACACCAAGCTACAATGGCATGTGGGAAACTAAAATGGGGAAACGGGTATTTTAAAATATATAATCGACTAATTAATTTAAATTGTTCATGGTTTTTGGAAGGAAGCCACTCGATGAGATGTTTAGTCTACGTTTACAGTTCTACAGGTATTGAAATGCTGGTGGAAAGCAAATAGTGAGCACAGCGAGTATGAGCTTCACTTATATAATCTTATTTTCAAAAAGAAAATCAGTGGCACTGACACAGCTTCTTTTAAAAAATCAGCCTGCATCCAAACGAACCGAAGCGTTGCCGACCTGTAATTTCGAAAGTCTGCCATCTCCTGTGTCCCTGCATCTGTGGTGTGTAAGAAAGCAAAACATGGTACATCATTTCAAAGAGAAGTGTCAGATTTAGACCAGTTGCAAATGCAATGATGGTTATCTTCATAAGATTTGATTCTTGGGCTGCAGGTGGATTAGTGGCATTGTCTGACAGTTTTCAACTCTGATGTTTTGATTCAAATACTTTAAAAGGATTTGTAGTAAGTACATAGGGAGATTAGGAATTTCAGCAACTGAGCATACACATAGATTGATTTAATTATTACAATTTTAACACTGCACCAATTCTCTGTACAAGAAAGGACTCTCAAATCTATGAACGTTATATATAGTGTGCCTAATAATGTGTATTATCCAAGGATTGAGCAGAACATCCTTTTCAGTTTGCTCATCACAATCACGTGAGCATGTTTTCGCCAAATCTTTGTTTAATGGAAAAAGAAACATTCCATTAGACTGCATGAGTTATAGAGTTAAAAGGGAAGACTAAACAGTGGCAGAAGCTTAATCCGATAGATAACACGTCATGACAGACTCTACAACTTCACAATACATGAAGTGAGCAATAATGCAGGGCATTAACCCTCAACCTTCTGTTTTTACTATGTTATTAATTCTATATAAATTGCAGGGCGAGAGCCACATTTGTATTCAGAGATACAAAGTAAACATTCAGAGGCGCCTGTCCAATTACTTGCTACAAACAATCCTTTTCTTAAGCAGTTCCTCAGGATCGAGAACAACTAGCTTCCACTTTAGCTTTCTGGGTGCTGAAGCGACTGATAAGGCCACCCCTTGTAAAACTGTAATATGACTTCCTGAGTCTTACACTCAATGCCCTGACCGATTAAAGCAAGCATCAAAATGTTATTCACCGTTCCTTGGTACACGTGACAATAAACTAAAGGAAACAAAAACGGAACTTTACTACTATACATGTGTTGTCAGTTTCATAGAGCTATGGACTTGTACCCCAAGATTACTCTGTACATTAATGCTGTTAAGGATCTGTACATTACTCTTACATTTGACCACCCAAGGTACAGCATCTCACACTTGCTCAGATTAAGTTCCATCTGCCATTTCTCCATCCTTTTCTCTAACTGGTCTATATCCCGCTTTATACTTTGACAGTTTGCCATACTGTCCGCAACTCCACCAATTTTAATGTCAACTTACTAACCAACACATGTACATTTATATACCAGTCATTTTCATATACTAACGAACCCATCTACATTTTTTGCCCAAGTCGTCCCAGCAAGAGGTCCCAGCACAGATCCTTGCAGAATTCCACTGATCACAGACTCCAGGATAACAACCTTCCACCACAACGCTCTGCCTTCTCTGAGTAATCCAGTTCTGAATCTAAATGAGTAAGACATTGTCGAACCCATGCATCTTAATCTTCTGGATCAGCCTACAATGAAGAACTTGGTGTGCAGAAGGATGAGGGGTGATTTTATAGAAGTGTGCAAATGCATCAGAGGAATAGATTGGTTAAACGTGCAGAGACTGTTGCCCAGAGAAGGGGATCGACAATCAGAGGACATAGGTTTAAGATGAGGGGGGAAAGATTGAATAGGAACCTGAGAGACAACTTTTTTTACCCTAAGGGTGGTGGGTGTATAGAACGAGCTGCCAGAGGAGGTTGTTGAGCAGGTCATATCACAATGTTTAAAAAACATTTAGACAGGTACATTGGTAAGATAGGTTTGGAGGAATATGGGTCAAACGCAGCCAGCAGGGACTAGTGTAGATGGTGCATGTAGGTCAATGTGGGTAAGTTGGGTGGAAGGACCTGTTTCCATGATTTAAACTCTATGAATAGTAAGATTGAACGAGAACTTACCAAGTTTGAAGGTTGATCTTTATTTCATGAGGAGTTGCGGTGAGGGATTTCGTGAAGAGCCCGCCGGCACGCATGCGCGACATTCTTCAAAGCAGCGGTGTGGAATCACAGAAACAACAACAGAAATGACTTGGCATAGTAAGATTTAAAGAGACTCTGATTACCAGCTGAAGATGATCGAGGGTTGGGAGCGGAGGGCACGAAATCCCTCACCGCAACTCCTCATGAAATAAAGATCAACCTTCAAACTTGGTAAGTTCTCGTTCAATCTTACTATTTCATTTCGGAGTCACGTGAGTGACTTCGTGAAGACTTCAAAGCTTCTGTGATTACACGCCCTGGACAACGTCCATGCAGACACACCACTAGCAAGGATGGATTGGAGTAAACAAGTTGATGAAACGAGGTTATACTGAAACAAAAAGAAGATTTATTAATAATACAACAAATAACGCCCTTTTAATCAGGGACATCCCCACGTTCACACCCGGCGTTCAGCACGGCCTCTGCAAACTGAAGGGGAGCAGCAACAGGCTTATTATAGAAACGCTGGAACACAGCTTCATTCGCCCATCCTGCTGTGGCGAGGATATGGTCCATGGGTACCTCCATGACCCTCGCCGCCGACGTAGATGCAGCCCTGGTGGAGTGGGATTTAAACACATTAGTGTCAATACCTGCCTTAGCCAGGACGATCCGGAGCCACCTGGAGATCGTCTGGACTGTCACTCGATGGTGAGGTCGTTTGTGAGTGACAAGCAGGTACAACTCCATTCCTCTGATGCTCCTCGTCACCTTGATGTAGTAACGGATGTGAGTGGCTAAACATAGCCGAGCATCTGCAGGGTATGCCGGGAACTTCAGCTGCAGCCCTGTGCACCCAGGTCTATGCTGCTTAAGTAGCTCATCGATGAAAAAGACTACTTCTCCAGGGGTCGACGTCATCCTGTCAATACGTAGTTTGTGGAGCGTCTGAACCCGCTGTGCTGAAGTCAGCGCTAGTAACATCACCAATTTCATAGTGAGTTGGTCCAGCTGTAACCCTTCCATGGGTGACCACGACCTGAGCAGGGTAAGCACATCCCTGACATCCCAGGTGATGTTGTAGCGTGGTGTAGGCGGATTGAGATTGAATATTCCCCGCATAAGCCTGGACACTAGCCTGTTCGATCCAACCTCGATGTTGAGGTAGAATGATAGCGCACTCCTGGCGCTGTTGATGGCACTATAACTCAAGTGCTCATCATGGTGCAACCCCGCGAGGAATTCCAGGACGTCGGCTATGGAGACATCGTCATAGGTGATGTGAGAGCGACTGCAGTAGGCTTCCCACTTGGTGATGTGGGAGAGATATCTCCGCCTGGTTGACTCTCGACAGGATGCTCCAATGGTGTTCATGGTCCGGGTGGTAAGGCCATACTGCATCCATGGCCTGGTCAGAACCTGCAAGCCAGTAATTTTAGATAGGCATGGCAGGGGTGTAACTCCCCTGAGATAGGGTGAGAAACCACATGCGGGCAACCCTCTAGAGGGACCCAAGGTTGACTAATCATGTCAGAGACCACCGGATACCAAGGCTGTGTAGGCCAGTCGGGTATGACAAGAATGCCTCTGGCAGAATCCATCCTGATTTTTTGTAATACCCGACTGATGAGGCAAAACGGGGGGAATGCATAGAAAAACCACTTCCCCCAGTCTAGCGAGAATGCATCAATCGCTAATGCCCCAGGGTCTGGTTCCCATGAAACATATGTCGGTACCTGATGGTTCAACCGGGACGCAAAAAGGTCGATATCCGGTTGGCCAAATTTGGCTGTAATTTGGGCAAATATTTGAGGATGCAGCATCCACTCAATACTATCATTGAATTTGCGTGACCTGGTGTCTGCCACAGTATTAAGCCTACCTGGCAAATAGGTGGCTGAAATCCAAATATCTCGATTAATACACCAGCACCAAATAGTATTAGCCAATTTGTCACAAGAGACTGACCTGGTACCGCCCATATGGTTTAAATATGCCACCGCTGTGGTGTTGTCTATTTGGAGACGGACATGAGTGCCACTAAGATGAGCACAATATGCCCGCAGTCCGTGAAATGCTGCAAGCAGCTCCAAATAGTTAATCCCTTGTACTAGCAACATGCTAGCTTCAAGGGGATCCCACCTGCCTCCACAACTAGAAGAGCTGTCCGCAGCTCCCCAGCCTAGAGAGCTTGCGTCAGTTTGCAAATATACCACCGGATTGGGCACAACAATGGGTTTGAATGCCCTGCCAATATTGGACACCCACCATTGGAGCTCAACCTTAGCATCAGAAGGCAGCTCCATAGGTCTGTCAAAATGACCAGCGTTCTTTTTTAACGCAATAATTTTGGCCCTTTGCAGGTTTTGATAATGTAAAGGCCCAAACCGGGCTGCCGGAAATAAAGCTACGATTTTCCCAATTATCTTAGCTGTATGCCGAATAGATGGTATACTGGCGGATGCGAGATCCTGACATGCAAGGGAGACATCCTCCACCTTGTGAAATGGAATGGTGGCCCTCATTTGAATAGAGTCCACCGTGAAACCCAAATAATCCATAACCTGGGATGGGTGAAACTTCGATTTTTCTGGATGAACTATAAACCCCAGTTGCTGAAATATAGCAACAGTTGCTAAAACAGCGCTTTCAGCTGCTTCCAGAGTATTGCCAATAATCAGAATATCATCCAAATAAGCCATGACAATATGATGTTCTATGCGTAATTTGGCCATAATAGGTTTAAGTAATTTAGTAAAGAGCCTAGGGGCAGTAGTAAGCCCATTTGGTAAGGCTCGATATTGCCAGAGCTGATCCATCCAGACAAATTTCAAAAATTTCCGGTGATGTTTCCGGATGGACACTGAATAGTATGCATCTTTTAAATCAATACATGCCATAAAGCAACCATGCGAAATCAGTGATTTGGCTGTCTCAAAGGTGTCCATTTTGAAATGTGTATATGTTACAAAGGTATTCAACTGGGTCAAATCAATAATCACCCGACAACCTCCATCCTTTTTTGGTCTAGTAAATATATTGGAGACGAATTCAATGGGCTCGTGAATAGTTTTCTCTATCACGCCTTTTTGTTCCAAACGAAAAATTTCAGCCGTGCCTGCTGCCTGCTCAACAGCAGACAGCGTAAACTTCCGTTTAGGCATATGCTGGGATGGAGGAACTTTGCCGTCAATAAATTCAATAGAATGACCCCGAACATTTTGTAACACAAATTTATCCGAAGTAACTGATACCCAAGCTTTAGCAAAGAACCGGAGTCGCCCTCCCACATGTGAGATTAAAGGGGCAGGGGAAAGAAACCCAGACCGCCTTACCTCCATGGTCACCGGCGGTCCCTGACATACTTGGGTGGCCGAGGAGGTGCTGGGTTGGGCTGACGATAAGATGGCTTCATCTTCCACTGGGGTCGCTGTGTGCCTGACCCTAAAAAAGACCGCTGCTGCTGGCCCTGTTGGTAGTAGTGCTGAGTAGTAGCATATGGTCTTGATGCTGATGCGACCGGACCTCGCGGTCGAGCAGGGGGAGCTTTTGGCACCATCGGTCTGGGGGCGATCTGAGATCGCATAAGTCCCACCGTTTTGGCTACCTCATCCAGCTCCTTGACCCTCTTCGGAAGGTCTTCCCCGAAGAGTTGTCGGGGCGGTGGGGGCGGCGGTGGCTTACACAACCCTGCAAATTTTGGGTTGATAGACGGACGGATGCTGTTCTTCCGGAAATCGTTGATTTCATGTTGGGTGGCACATAATAGTGCTAATGCATCCTCCTGATCCAATGACAGGTCCGTTCCATCGACCGACCGCGCAAAGGCGGTAATACCGGCCGTGAGGAGTTTGAGGATCCGCTGGAGTTTAACCTCCTGATGGCGGACAGCCACGCCGATGTTGCCCCATATGGGCGTATTGACCAGTGGCACGTTGAGGGCATTACAGTTGGACGGGGCCTTGTGGCGCTGAGTGGCCTGTGAGAGTACTTCCTCCTGCAACCGATGATTCGTGAGAAAGTCCACTGTTGCTGCCAGCTTTGGCTGGAGCGGAAGTCCAGTTGTAATTGGTGCAGCAAATTTGGCTGCCACGTCCAGTAACTCAGCTGTCGGTGGCTCCGACGGTGTTGGGGTGGGGTCAAACCCTTCTTCCCCTTGTGGCTCGCTGATGAGGGAAACCGGCGAGGCGGCCCTGTGCCTGACGATATCCGTGGGTGCGTACTGCTGTTGATTATGGAGTACCAGCTCCAGCAGCCGCTCGATGCGGTCAATACGCCCCCCATCCTGAACACTCGGATGGTCGGAGTCCTCCGGCTCAGAAAACATGCCGGGGCTCCTATCATCGGCCCGCACCTCAGAGAAGTGATCTCGGTGCCGGAATGGATCGCTTTCGGCCGCCGCAGCGAAACCGTGCGAGTCCCGTGCGGGCAGGGTGTCCAACCGCCTCTTCTTGGCAGGAGTAGAAGCCGTTGCCACAAAGGGCCCTGACGGCTTGGGGTCGACTCCAGCAGAAGCATGGAGCGACGCCCGCACAGGCTTGCCGGCTGTCCGCATTTCGGACGGTGCCGACGCATGGTCTCGTCCTCCCATCCATGGGGGACTCGGCGACCGAGGCGGGACCGTACCCAAGCCCCCCGTCCCGGCGGCGGGGGTTGGGAGTTGGGTAGCAGACCTTAACGACCCAGGTCCCGCCGTTGCACCAGACCGCTCCATGGCGGCTGGTGGAGCCTTGGCCCGGACCGGGTTAGGCTTACGGGCGCCTCTGCTGCCTTTTAATGAAGGGCTAGCGGAGGGGGGTCGGGCCGCAGCACGAAACCCCTTCCCCGTTGTCGCCAAAGGCGAACTTGTGGCAGGGTCCACCCTTTCAGGAGGCACCCCGACGTCCTCCTCCACGCACTCCTCCTCGGAGCTGTGGCGACTCAGCGGGTCCCGACCTGCAGCAGCAGACGGCAATGACTTCCCCGCCTTCTTCCCGGCCCCAGGTGGAAACGATGAGGGCGCCGGGCCACGACTTCTTCGTCCAGACATTCTGAACACTCCAATCCGCACCCTTGCTGAAAGACAAAACCGACAGCAAGGGCCAACCAACTTAAGGTGAGTTTAACTTACCTAAGCGGCTCCTTTTGAAGGGCTGGCGAGGAGCGCGCCCCACCGCCAGCTGTCGGCAGCAATGCGTTGCGACGATATGTCGCGCATGCGTGCCGGCGGGCTCTTCACGAAGTCACTCACGTGACTCCGAAATGAAATCTATGACTTTAAACCATCATATATGCCTTACTAAAATCCATCTGACTTGACTCCAACAGCCAGATGTCGGCTCATTGTTGCCCCCCCCCCCCGCCACAGGTCGTTGGTTCAAGTTGTTTATTACTTGCTGTAACACAAGTGCTCACCCCTTGAGCGTGTGGGAGGGGATTAGTGTACGTATCTGCTCTTTTAGTAGACCATTTGTACGTTCCACCAGCCCCGCTGCTTGCAGGTAATATGGGATGTGGAGGGTCCACTGCACCCCATTATCAGCTGCCCACTGTTGTACTTTGTTACCGGTAAAGCGGGATCCGTTGTCAGACTGAATTTCCCATGGGGTGCCATACATGGCCATTAGCTGGTGCAGACCACGCAACGTGTGGTCCTGATCGGTCTTACTGGATGGGACAGCCATTAGGACCCAAGAGTAGGTATCCACCAGGGTCAGCACATATCTCTTTTTGTGACACATGGGCATTGGGCTGATAAAGTCAATTTGTCAGGTACTTCCTGCCCCTGTTCCCCGTTTAATTTGTCCTACTACCCCAGCAGGGCAGCTCCGGAGCTTCACATCCTGACATGCTGCACATGTTTGGATGGATGTACGTACCTCATCCAGGGAAAGAGCCACCCCCCGTCCCTCAGCACACTTATGTGTCCCCGCTATGCCACTCTGGGCATGTGCCCAGGCAGCGCGGGGGAGGTGACTATTCAAATACGTGCTACCTCATCTATTGCGGCATTGAACAGGGTCTCAACATCTCCCCCACCAGTGTGCGCGTTAACGTGGTAAACCATGATGGGTCTACGGTGGGCCTCTTCCCATATCCTGATCCACAGTGACTGTCCCCGCAATGGGCGCCCATGTATCACCCACCCCTGGGACTGTCACCGTGTCATCCGTACAGCCACACCGTTGGCCAACCGCTCAGGAGTCGGTCGACAGTCGGACTAGGGTATTGTCGTCAAACAAGGGAAGGGTGGCCGCCACAAGCTCGGCCAGTTGACTCGAGCCGCCAGTGCCAGAGTCTCGTCGGACCTCGCAAGAGGTAAGCTGGAGGGCAGCCGCCTGACAGACGGCCTTACTTGCAACCCACCGACATGAGCCATCCGTAAACCATGCCCGTGGTTGTTCATCAGGGGAGAGGTCAGAAAATGGTACCCCCCCAAGCAGTGGGTGGGTTGGGCTTGGGTACTGGTCACCTCCCAAGGGGAGGGTCATAGCCTCCTCATGCTGACGGCTTGTAAATCCACTCAATAGCTTCCCTGTCTCTGACATGTATTTACCAGCCTATAATTTCCTGGATTATTTCTACTTCTCTTATATTTGTAACTCTCCAGTGTAATCTGGAGGTCCTCCGGGACCAGATTAAAAAATCTGCTTCAAAGCCACTGCAATCTCTTGCCCAAAATAGTCCAAAAGCACCAACAAACCTTGTATTTCAGACCTTTTGGAAATGGTTTTAGGGCATTTATTACAGCAATATTAACCACAGAAATGGTACAAACAAATTTCAGCTTTTTTTCAAATTGTTAAAACATCAGAAATCTTTCCCAAGCACACACCGATCACAAATATATTTTTTAACGAACTTGAATGGAAGACAAATAGGAAAAATAAATTGTTTTCAAAGTTGAAATAACAATGATGACTAATTATAGATCTAAATAGTTGGGAGATATTCATACATCAGAATAACCGATCAGATTAAAACTAAGCCCCAATCTCTATATAAGTAAAAGTCTTTGTCTTGTTTGTGCCCACAATGTGTCAATCTGGTTTTCCTATCTTCTTCTAAACGCTAGGCCACAGCCTTCCCATTTTCACACATCCTACACATGTTTTTCCTGTTGTGGCGATAAACATCTTCCCGGCGCATTCCCACCTATATTTCTGAAGTTATTAATCCTTTAAATTTAAAAAAAAGCCCCAAAAACTCACCCATTTCGAAACAAAAATCCGAGTCATGTCACAATGCACTTGCAAGGCAGGACGGGACACTCTGGGAGGGAGGGGCACTCCAGCGCTCGCAGTGAACAAGGAGTGGAGGCGGCTGCGGTGTCCGACGGCCACCCAGTACCTGGTGGGGAGGGTGATGAGCCCAGGAACTGGGCCTGGGCTGGAGCCAAGCCTGGTGCTGGAGTGAGGGCCAAGCGCCCAGGCGGTGGCCAAGCTGACGGCTGGAGTTTACAGCCAGGGCCGGGTCCAGTACGAGAACCAGGCCAAGTTCCAGGCCCTGGCGCTGCTCTACGACCTGGGTAGGTACTGGGAAAAAGGGGAGGAGGATGAGGGAAATGTGGAGGAGGGAGATGGGGGAGGGAGATGGGGTGGGGAGTGGGGTGGAGAGGGGAAAGATCTTCGGGAGGTGAGGAGGGTGAGTGGGGGAATTGAGGGAGAGGAGGGGGTAGGGAGGGTAGTTGCTACTTCTACACTTCTTCTCTCGCCCCCTTCCCTCTCTACCCTCCCTTCTCTACCCACTCCCTATCTGCCCTCACTCCCACCCTCTCTATACCCTCCCTCTCTCTCTACCCCCTCCCTCTCTGCCCCTGTCCTTCTCTACCCCCTCCCCTCCCTTCCCTCTCTACTCCCCTCCCCATCTCCTCCCTCTCTACCCCCTCCCTCTCTACCCCTCCCCTCCATCTCCCTCTCCCTCTCCACCCCTCACCCTCCCTCTCTACTCCCTCCCTCTCGACCCCCCCTCCCTCTCGACCCCCCCTCCCTCTCGACCCCCCCTCCCTCTCTACCACCTCCCTCTCTACCCCCTCCCTCTCTAGGGATTGAAGAGGGAGGGTGAAGAGGAGGAGGAGGGAGTGCTGGGGGATGAGGAGAAATGAGCTGCGCCTGCACATTCAGGGGTTGGGGAACGGCTTGTGTTGGAGGAACGGGTGAGTGGTAGAATCTTGCGTTGGAGCAGACCCAATGTGTCTGCACTGGTCTAGTTTTAGACTATAACTTGAAAAGCCATAGAAATTCTATCTCATTCCCCTCACTGCAATGTTGAAAGCAGTTAGAAGATTATTGAAAAGTTGATCTAAACCTTCAAAGAAAACATAACATCTTATGCAAATACCACATTCCCTTAAGTGCGTTTGCAGGGATTTTCAATTAAATTAAAATTGGAAGCTTCTCCAACAGTCTGCTAATCCACAGCAGCAGTATTTTATGCAGCAAGTTACAAATTCACTCCATAACTGGGCATTCAAAGCTATAGAGAATAGATAAATCCAGTGTGGCAGATAGTTATTTAACGATACACAAGTCAGTTCTACAGTAGAAGTCACTACAAGTAGCAGACAAATAAATTATGAAGTTGTTTCCTTGCACTAGAATTCACAGCAAGCACTGTTGATAAGAAATTAATCTGGCATGCTATCCAGACATGACTCATGATGCAGAGCACATTGCATTTAGATTTGTTTTTGCCTATAGTCATTCAGCTTGGCCACATATAAACCTCAGCCATGAAGTATCTATTAATCATTTTCACGTAACAACAAACAAATGAACTACCCAAAATGAAATTTCCCGATTTTGCCAATTAATGTTGGATACTTCAAAATGACTTCTAAAAAATGTGACATTTCTCTGAAAGACTGCAACGAATACCAATGGCAAGTCAGAGGGAGAGAAATGTTTCTTTGCTTCCATGAGAAATTATTAACTGTTACATGTACTTACCTCCACATGTTCAATTCCAGTAACCTCAAAGGAACCAACTTGCAGAAGTTGAGCACAACTGGCAGACAATGCTCCCTCAAGCTTTCAGTAGCGGTTAAACTAGACAAATTTATCACCCTAAACACTGCCACAAAACCTTATAGATCACCTATTTCAACTCAGAAATGTTGGATATGAGAGAGGAGTTGTGTGGCAGTGTTAACACAGTCCCAATTGACAACGTTAACTAGATAACTTAATAGGATTGAAAATGAAAAATGGCAAAAAATATAGAAATTGTAAGTCAGAAGAAAAACTATAACCAGATCAAACTGATGGCCAAAATATTTCAATGATAATTGGAAAGGAAACAGAACATAGCATCCTGAAACAATTTCAGACAGATCATCTATGGCAATCCTTGCGTAATGCTTCCATCTTTACGGTTTACATTACCTTCTATCTTTGTAACGGGTGGGTTGCAACAGAGTCCATTGTTTGTGCTTGAATGATATTTTAATCTATAGTGATGACTTGAATAGACAAGTTCATTTTTTGAGGGCGACACAGTGGTGTAGCAGTATAGTCACTGCCTTACAGTGCCAGAGACCCGTGTTTGATCCTGACTATCGGTGTGGTCTGTATGGAGATTGTACGCTCCCCCTGCGACTGTATAGGTTTTCTCAGGGTGCTCCGGTTACGTCCCACCCTCCAAAGACACACGGATTTGTAGGTTAATTGGCATCAGTAAAATTGCCCCAGAGTGTAGGATAGTGCTAGTGTTGACAGATAGTGAAACTAAAAGGGAGCAAAACAGATTGGGGAGAGAATTGTAAAATGGTACAGAGCTCAACACTGAATTAGCCTTGATCTTGTCAACAAGACATTATAAATCAATGCAGAAAAACTACTATTCCACTGAACTTTATATGATATACCAGCTCAAGATTAAACCATGATGCCCATTTACTTTTAAAGTTAGGACTAGACCCGTTGGAGTCTGCTCCAACAACGCAATATTCCACCACTCACCCGTTCCCCCAACACAACCGTTCCCTCAAGGCAATATCACACCACTCAAGCATAGCCCCCAACAACACAGGCGTGGCTCATACCCCCTGATCCCCCAGCACTCCCTCCCCCTCCCTCTTCTTTCCCCTCTCTTCCTCACCCCCTCCCCAATCCCTCCCTCTAATTCCCCCCCCCCGGTCACTCCCTCCTTCCATAAATCCTCTCCCGTCCCTATCCCCCCTCCTATCCCTCTATCTCCCACTCCTCATCTTCCTTATGCCCCCACTATCTCTCCTGACCCCCCCACTGCCCTCCTCTTCTTTTATTTCCCCCTCCTCTCTCTCTATTCCCCCTCCTGCCCCACTCTCATTCTTCACCTCCCCCACTTTCCCTCCTCTCCCTCAATCCCTCCACTCTCCCTCCTCACCTCCCTAGGATCTTTTCCCTCTCCTCCTCCCCCCCCTCCCCAATCCTTCCCTCACCTTTCCCTCCCGTTCCTTTCCCCTACCCTCAGTCGCTCCATAAAAAGTAGCATCTGCAGTTTCTTCCTCCACAGGTCATCCATTGTTAGTTGTGCTTTAGATCTCGTTGATGATTGGACCAGGTTGCATCATGCGCGAGTGCGTGCATGTGTGTGTGTATAATCCCATCTTCTCGAAAAAATGACCCACTAACGGTATCATTTTTATATATTCCAGTAGCAATTCAAACTCCACGCAAATTGCTCGGCCACCCTACAACCCGACTCTCCCTCCCTCCCTCCCTCTGCCCACTCCGCCTCAGGCACCGCTCGACCAATCCCCGCCCTGCCCGCCCTGTCTGCTCGCTGTTGCCACTAGGCCCGTGCCGACCCTGCCCACCCGCCTACCTATCTGCCTGCCAGGGCCGTGAGGGTGAGTTACCGCAGTGGCATCAGCAGCGGAGGAGATGGATAGTTGCAGCCATTCACCCGGGGGAACGGGTAGACAGGACCACCATTGCCCCAGAGGGCGGGCAGGGGAGAGGGGTGAGTGAGGGAGAGAAAGAGATGGGACAAGGGCCACCCTCCACTGAACATGCCCCCGCCGTGGCCGCGGCCGCAGCTGCCGCCAGTGGTGGGGGAGACGGTAGACAAGTTACTATGAGTAGAGGAGAGAGGAGTTTGTGAGTGAGGTGGGAGAGGTCGTGGTTCAGGAAGGGGCGTCGCCGTCCCAGCTATTGTGTTGATTGACAGGAGAGGAAACCAATCTGTGTGGCACTGACTGAGGAAAAGAGACCCATCTGCGCATGCGCGTTTTTTAAGATTTTTAAACCTTAATAACTTTTGAAATATGACATCGATCCGATCAAAGTTGGTTGCACTTGCAGCACAGGAGGATGATGAGTAAGGTGGCAAAAAATCGCAGCGCTATCGTGTACCGCTTTTGCGCAAATAGAAAAATCATGCAAACCTGAAGATCACAAGATCAGAGTTTTAGTTATGTACTAGACCAAGTGGGACCTATAGGTTCCTGTCCCCTCAACTTGCGGTTGCGGGGTGGGGGGGATGGCGGTCTGCAGCGTCACACACACACACACACACACACCAACCACCCCACCCCCCCCAACACACACGTACACTAACCACCCACCACACACACACATACTAACCACCCCCCTTGGCATTATATTAATTTTTTTTTAACTCCACATTTATTGACATAACAAAAGACACATACAGGCAAAACAAAGAGACACACAAACGACAATCGCAAGATGACAAAATACAAATCACCTAACCTCTATTTGCATCACATCGGATCCTCTTAACATTCTATCATAGAAGCATCTTATTAACAGGCACCATAGCAAGCATATTAAGGATATTAAGGATTCATATCCTTAATAAATCTTGGCATTTGTAATAGTATCGGTTTCCATATAATATTAAAGGTATCGGTCCTCAACTGGAGTTTAGCAGTTATACTTTCCATCAAGTATACATTTTTCAATCTTTCTCCCCACTGTTGAACATTTGGTGGCATTTCCTTTCTCCATAGCACAATCAACAGCATCACCCAAGCAAATATTTCTGGTTTTGAATATCTGTTGTTGCTGGAGTATCTCCTAATACAAAACAAGCCGGTTCCAAAGGTAGATCCACTCCCAGAATTAATTTAATCTCTACCTGGATGTCTCTCCAGTATTGGTACAATTTGGGACAATCCCAAAAAATATGTTTGTGATCACCGATCTTCCCACATTGTCTCCAGCATAAATTTGAGGTGTTACTGTATCTTGCCAACACTAAAGGGGTCCTAAATACTCTCATTTTAATTTTTCACTCGAAATCCCTCCAAGAGGGGCTGTTTGTCAGCTTATGGCCCAAGAGACATGTCCTTTCCCATGTTTCATCTAATAATAGTGTTCATTTCCAATTCCCATTTCTGTTTTGTTTCTATTGTATTTCCTTTTATATAGTCTTGAAGTCCGTGATATAAATGGGATATCAAATTATTTTGTAACACTCCCTTTATAGTCATCAAGAAAGTATTTTCCAAATTTGAAGGTAATCAACATATCTGCTCCCAATCTACATGTGGGCGGATGACAGGTTCGATATCTGGATTGAGGGCGATTTTCTAACTGCAGGGAAGCTTTCCCAGCTTGGCGTCAAAACGGTCCGGGTATTCGGCCAGCAGGTCCAGGGGTGACTGCACCAAGCGGATGTCAAGGTGGAAGCTCACCAATCCGAGGTCTTGGCAGGCCCGAATGCCTAGCAGGGGTTCACATTTACTGTCCAGCAGAAAGAAAGAGAGGGACCAAGAGGCCTTCAGTATCTTGCAGTGGAGAGTGGCCTTCCCCACAGGAACGAGCACGCCTCCCCCATAGGCATGCAAAACAGAGCGGTCAGTGGTAACAAGCTCATTATTCCTTATCTTCTTGAACAAGCTTGTTGACATAATGTTGGCAACAGCCCCCGTGTCGACTTTAGCAGAGAAGGTGGTGCCATTCACAGTGACACGCACGGTCGGGTCTGTTATCAATGCAGGTACATTTTGCAGCGAAAACACACTCAGCTCGCTCGGGGAAGAGCTTGAATCAGACATGGGGAGTTCTTCTTGCTGGTGATGGGAACCAGACGCCGTATCAGCACGTGTCAGGTAGTTAGAGGACTTCTGCTGTGGCTGCGCAGGCTTCCCACGGGAACGACACGCCGCCGAGAAATGGTTTTGCTTGTGGCAGAAATTACAAGTCTTGCCCAGTGCAGGACAAACATTAAAACGATGCAAAGCAAAGTTGCAATTCCGTCAGCGTTGACGGGCTCTGGACCCGGGCGCAGGGCTTACCCTTTGTCGGTGTGGAACAGAGTACTGGCGGCCAGCGAAACTGGCCGCGTGGACCTCATGATCGGACGGCAACACAGCGGAGGAGACAGCCTCTGCCAGGCGAGAGGCATACAATGCCTCATTAAAAGTCAGATCAGGCTTGCGAAGGAGCTCAGCTCGCAGCTTCTCATCCCGGAGGCCATAGAACAGAATGTCCCAGGTTAACGTTTCAGGGGTTAAAACATCCAGGCTGCAGCGGCGAGCCAGGTGCCGCAACGCGGCGATGAAATTGTCGACCGATTCCCCAGGGTTTTGGCGGCGGCCAAAAAGTTTGAAACACTCCAGGATATAGTTTGTAGGGATGTCACACAACTCAGTAAACTTTGCAAGTAGACATACCGGGTCCTGAGCGATCTCGTTGACCCTGTAGATGAACGACTCCGATCGTTCCAGAGCTTTGGGACCGGCCAAGTTGAGCAGGAGAGAGGCTTTGACCGCAGGGGCAACCGCAGGGTGAGCGATGGTAACGTAGTGCTCAAAGTCACGTCTGAAAACGCTCCAGCAATGAGCGATGTCAGCATCAAAGATCAGGATGTCAGGTTTACGACAAGCAGAAGCCATCGTGACACAGGGATGGGGTATTGGGACTAAAGAAACAAAAACCGATAGACAGGAGACGCAGAATAAAAAACTTCTGACGCCATGTAAAGAATATGCGCATACACAGATGAATCTTTACTACTACTTTATTAATTAAACACACACATCACTGCCCTAGCTGTACGTGGTCTGTCACGGACACTAGAGAGAGAGCTATGGATGGGAAGGTCACAGTTATACTAGATGATAGGGGGGTGGTTAGCAAGGGCTGCGTCACTACTGTTAAAGGTGTACACACATATCATCTACAGTAGCCTTCACATCCTGTGGGATCCTTCCCTTCCTTATAAATAACAGTGATTATAGCCTCTGCCCATGATTTTGGTGGGTTGCCTTCAGCCAAGGCATAATTATAGACTCTAGCCAGAATCGGAGAAAGCTCGTTCTCAAAATATTTATAAAACTCTCCTGGAATCCTATCCGTCCCTGGGGACTTGTTGTTCTTTAATTTTTTTATTACTTCTTTTATTTCCTGCTCTTCTATTTGTGTTGTCATATTTCTCACTTCTTCTTGAGAAAGGCCGGGCATTTTTAATCCAGAAAAGAAAGTTCTGATCTTTTCCTCTTTATCTATGATTTCAGGAGAGTCGTATAACTGTTCATAGAAGGATGTAAACGCTTCTGTGATTTCTCGTGGTTGTGAGACTAAGTATCTAGAAATCAGGTGTAGAACTTTAGCAACTGCTCGATTAGCTTGCTCCTTACGCAAGCGAAATGTCAAAAGGCGACCAGCCCTATTTCCCTTCTCATAGTATTTTTGATTTAAGAATCAAAGGGCTCCTTCTGCTTTATATGTTAGAAGCTCTTCTAACTCATGTCTTTTTTGTTTTAGTTCCTTTAACAAATTCTTGTTTCTATTGTTATTTTTGTGTTCTACCTAATATCTTTATTTTACTTTCAGATTGCTTCTTCACCTATTCTTCCTTACTCTACTCGATATTTCAATCATTTTGCCCCTTATTAATGCTTTTGCACCGTCCAAAAGCATGGATAATGTTACTTCACTATTGTCATTGATACAATTCCTAAACTATTGTCACTCTTTGATACAATTCCTAATTTCCTGTGTCACTACGTTATCTGCCAATAAAGAGATGTTTGCTCTCCAATATTTAAAACTCTTTTCAATTCCTAACTCCAAGGTAAGGATTATGGGCGCATGGGCACTGATTGTTATTGAACCAATTTTACAATCTACCACTTTATATGTATATTGTTTGAGAACACAAATCATGTCTATACGTGAGTCGCTCCCGTGCACGTTCGAAAAGAAACTATAATCCCTCCCTCTTGGATTTTTATATCTCCATGAGTCCACTAATCCTAACTCCCCTAGCATATTATTTAATAGTTTTGTTTTTTTTGTTTGGTTGTACTCATCTGGTAATCTATCCAGCCCCCCATCAAGGACCACATTGAAATCACCACCTAGTATTATCATACCTTTGGCATTTTCTGCAATTATATTTGCAATGTCTCTAAAGAAAGAGTAATCATCTTCCGTTGGTGCATAAATATTTATTATCGATACTACCATCCCACTTATTGTACCAATTACCATTACATATCTCCCCAATGTATCTTGAAGTACTTTTTCCACGGAGAAAACTACATTTCTATTGAAAAGAATAGCCACTCCTCTCCTTTTCCCACTAGAGGCACTGAATACCTCACCAACCCACTCTCTTCTAAGCTTTTTATGTTCATTTTCCACCAGATGCGTTTCCTGAATCAATGTAACTCTACATCCTAAATTTTTGAGTTGCCTCAGACTTTTTCTCCTCTTTATGGGGTGGTTTAAACTGTGGACATTATTACTTACTATCTGTAAACTAGTCATTATCCCACGTGGTGTAATCTACTAGTTGCTTTCTATACCTTTTTTTTTCTTGCTCTGGTTAGCCTGTGAATATCCGCTGTGCTCAAAATACAATTTACTAGGGTGCGATGTAACAATGAAAAACATTTGCCAAAATAACAAATCAATAAACAGTAAACAAATCATTAAATCAATATACAATAAGACTTTACACATAGGACCAAAAAACAATAAAGAAAAAAGGGACTTCCTACATAACAAACCCATCTGGACCCCCTAAACTAGGTGGTGTACCAGCTCCTCGTAAAAAGGTGAAGAGATGTGGCTAGGTCTCTCCTGCATAGCCCACTTACATGTGGTTGCAACTACAGTAAGGTTGCTCTAGATCCCACTTTGGGACTTTTGAATCACAATTATAAACAGAAATAAATGTCAGGTATCTCCCCCCCACCCAAGAGAGCCCCCCTCAATCCCACTCTTTGATAGTACATTCAAATCAATTAGAAAATATAATACATTACAAAACCAGCTGTATATGTGCTGTGAAACATGGGATAATTACCCTTCGTCAAGAAAACAAAACAGGACCAGAGAATATATGTACAAATTATTTACATATTATTTGTCTCATCTTATACTATTATCTGATCATATAGATGTTAATTGTCCACTTCATTAACTCAATGGTCTCTTTCAGATATTTTACCATTTGCACATATGACGCATATTTCTGTGCTTATTTCAAACCTGTCTGTAGTCCATCTCCTGTGATACCCAGTATGGTGCAAAGATCTTCCTCTGACAGATTTGCCAATCCTCTCTGGCCGCCTGCTTTATTCGTCCTCCCTGACCAGTGGTCTCACAGCAGTTCTCTATTCAACACATCTCTGGACTCCGATCTGATGTAAATCCCCATCTTCTCCAGTGTAGGTACTGCCTCAGTCAATGTCCTGGAGGATTTAACTCCAGAATCTAGGAAGATCTTGAGCTATGCCGGGAATGGAGACTTGGCTTTAATATCTTTCTCTCGTAGTTGCTTAATCACCTGTCGTACCTCCTTACGCTTTCTCTGGACTTCTGGCGAGTAGTCTTGATCAAAATACACTCTGTCCCCATCATATATTATCTTATGCTGCTTCCAAGCCTGTTGGAACATGAGATCTTTCGTATAATAGTCTAAAAATCTGACTATTATAGATCTCGGTGGGGTTAGCTCTGCACTTGGTCTAGCTGCAAGGGACCTATGTGCTCTCTCTATATTAATAGTTATATCTTCTGGGAGTTCTAGGGAATTCCTAAACAGTGCATTTACAAACTGGAACATGTCCTTTTTTTTCCCTTTCTCTCTGTGACTCCATATATCCGCACATTTTTATGCCTCGCTCGATTTTCCAGGTCCAGACATTTCTCTGTTAATTTAGCTTCTCTCTGTAACAGGTGGTTAATCATTCTCTCATGTCTCATTTCCTTATCTTCTGTTGAACTTACTCTGACCTCCATTTCCATTGTGAGTGAGGCGGGAGAGGTCATGGTTCAGGAAGGGGCATCGCCGTCCCAGCTATTGTGTTGATTGACAGGAGAGGAAACCAATCTGTGTGGCACTGGCTGACAGGAAAAGAGACCCATCTGCGCATGTGCGGTTTTTAAGATTTTTAAACCTTAATAACTTTTGAAATATGCCATCGATCTGATCAAAACTTGTTGCACTTGCAGCACAGGAGGATGATGAGTAAAGTGGCAAAAAATCACAGCGCTATCGTGTACCGCTTTTGCGCAAATAGAAAAATCACGCAAACCTGAAGATCACAAGATCAGAGTTTTAGTTACGTACTAGATCAAGTGGGACCTATAGGGTCCCGTCCCCTCAACTTGCGGTTGCGGGGTGGGGGGGATGGCGGTCTGCAGTGACACACACACACACACACACACACACACACACACCAACCACCCCACCCCACCCAAACACACACACACACTAACCACCCCCCACACACACACACTAACCACCCCCCTTGACATTATATTAATATTATTAATTTGCTCCTTTTACCCCATCCCCACCCTATCCACACGCATAGCCCACAACTCGCAGGCGTGTCTACAGAGGGAGGGGGAGGTAGAGCGAGAGGGCAGAGAGAGAGGGGGCAGAGACTGAGAGAGAGGGGCAGAGATAGAGAGGGGCAGAGACAGAGTGGGTCAGAGATAGAGAGAGTGGTGCAGAGAGAGAGAGGGGCAGAGAGAGGTGGGGGGGAGGGGGGAGAGAGGGGGGAGAGAGGGGGGGAGAGATGGGAGGAGAGAGGGGGGCAGAGGGGGGCAGAGAGAGGGGCAGAGAGAGGGGCAGAGAGGGGAGAGAGGGAGGCGAGGGGGAGGGGGAGGGGGAGGGGGAGAGGGGGGAGGGGGGAGAGGGGGAAGAGAGGCCAAGGGGAAGAGAGGCCGGGGGAATAGAGAGGCCGGGGGAAGAGAGAGGCCGGGGGAAGAGAGAGGCCGGGGGAAGAGAGAGGCGGGGGGAAGAGAGAGGCCGGGGGAAGAGAGAGGCCGGGTGGAAGAGAGTGGTCTGGAGGAAGAGAGAGGAGCCGACCAAGGAGCCGATAGAAAGCGCACCCCATAGTGAAAGCAACCCCTGAGCGTCTTTTAAAATACAGGGGGGAGGAGGGAGAGTGGGGGGGAGAGATAGGTGGGGGGAGGGGGGGGGATGGAGGTGGGGGAGAGGTGCTTGGGGAGAGGTGGGGGATTGAGAAATGTGCGGGAGAGGAGGGGGGGTTGTGGGGGGGAGGGGTCCAACACATAGCTTCCCACTATTGACTCTATCTACACTTCACACTGCCTCAGGAAAACAGCCAACATGTCTGGCAGCTCTTGTCTGGCAGAAGGTACAGAAGCTTGAAAGCAAGCACCATCAGACTCAGGAACAGCTTCTTCTCTTCCCTTATCAGAATTTTGAAATATCCTTCCGTAAGCTGGGATATTGCGCGATTCATCACTACCCCATTGTATTTCATTGGGCTTTGTCTAAGGACTGATGTGCTACAATGCGCTACAAAGCTGAGAACTACAGTATATTCTGCACTCTGTATCTTCCCCTTTGCTTTATCTCTTGTCGTTATGTTTGAACTGATTGTAGCTATGTATGGCATATCTCATTTGCTTGGATAATATGCAAAACAAACCTTCTAACTGTACTAGACGTGACAATAATACACTTAAACCGAAATGTCTTTTAAAAGTTGAAACTCTAGTCACAAACCGTAGCACTGTTGGGAAACAGCACCTTCTGCATCAGGTTTGCATTCAGTTTATGATCATAGGAACCTGCAACACTGAAAATATTTCAGCACTTTTTCCATCCAAAAACATTATTCATAAGATCTTTGAACACAATGTGGTTGCAACTGTTACATTACTAACCTTTTAGTTCCTCTTATCATAGTCTCCAGTAAATAGTGAATAATACATACGTGTAGATAAAATTAAATTAACAATATGACATGAATAGGTTAAAAGAAAAGTTATGTAGGAAGAAAAAAGATGATTGGAGCTTATAAAATAAATAATTGGTGATAATGTAGTGGACAATTATGATCTTGTTCATATTTCAAACTTTAATCCAATACTTTATATAATTAACCAATTAAATAATACGTGATAATTTTTTGCGACGTCTGTTTATCTTAGTACTTGCGCTAAAAACTTGATTCTACAGAGCAGTACATGATTAACAGTGTAATCCAAGTGTTTAAGAAGGAAATGCAGATGCTGGAAAATCGAAAGTGCTGGAGAAACTCAGCGGGTGCAGCAGCATCTACGGAGCGAAGGAAATAGGCAACGTTTCGGGCTGATGTAGGGTGGGGGGGTGGGGAGAAGAAAGGAGAAAGGAAGAGGAGGAGCCCGAAGGCTGAGGGAAAGCTGAGAAGGGGAGGAGACAGCAAGGGCTACCAGAAATTGGAGAAGTCAATGTTTTTTGCTGCTAGGGTGCAAACTGCCCAAGCTGAATATGAGGTGCTGCTCCTCCAATTTCCGGTAATGCTCACTCTGGCCATGGAGGAGGCCCAGGACAGAAAGGTCGGATTCGGAATGGGACGGGGAGTTGAAGTGCTGAGCCACAGAGAGATCAGGTTGGTTAATCAGGAAGGGAAGAATTGACCAGGGAGTTACGGAGGGAGCGGTCTTTGCGGAAAGCAAACAGGGGGGGAGATGGAAAGATGTGGCGAGTGGTGGGGTCACGTTGGAAATACAACAAATAGTCCTCCGTCATTTTCGCTACCTCCAACGTGATCCCACCACTCGCCACATATTCCTATCTCCCCCCCTGTCTGCTTTCCGCAAAGACCGCTCCCTCTGTAGCTCCCTGGTCAATTCTTCCCTTCCCTACCACACCACTCCCTCCCGGGCACTTTCCCTTGCAACCGCAAGAGATGCTACACTTGTCGCTTTACCTACCTCCTAAACACCAGTTTTCGCTTTTATATTGCGGTATTGTGTGTAGGTTGATGATTAAAAAATGAATTTCATCCATTTTAGAATAAGGCTGTAACGTAACAAAATGTGGAAAGAGTGAAGGGGTCTGAATACTTTCTGAATGCACTGTAAAGGGAAGCAGAGGGAGAAGATATGATAGGTGATATCCTGCATGACAATTTCCTCTGTAATTTTCTCCAAGTATTTTCAAAAGAAGGCAATGCTCTGAGCAAGCAGAGACAACCTAAAAAGAAGTATGACGTTGATTAAAATAAGACAGAAGCCTTAGCTCTTCATTTGTAAGCTCTTTTATTATTTCTAAATAATCACAAGAAATAGGAAGTATATACTACAAAATTATGAAACACACACTCAATATATTCTGGGAATATAATCTCTGTTGTGATTATCTATCTTAAATATCTAAACATCAAATCATGTTTGTTGTTCCCATACACTTGTTGTTCCTTTAATCTTTCGTATAAGGAAGGCTATAGACTGAGTACACCCCAATACAATTTTCAAGAGGAATAATACTTGATGGCCCAATGTTTAGGAACTGTATTCATTCTACTTCAATCCCCCAAGATTTTTAAAAAAATGCTCCATCTAGTGTTCCTTTGGAGAAATTATTAAAGTAATTCCCCATATATAATGAACAGTTCTTACAACCACTGTTAGGAATGTAGATGACTCCGTAAAATAATATTTATTTATTTACTCTACATCAGTGGCAAGAACAGCATTTCGGCAAAATCTATTGCGGGGTGAAGCCTGTATGGTCGTAAGTAGTCGCCAAACGGTACCTTGTTCAGGTCGCCGCTGGATTTTCCCTCCTCACCTCCCTCCTCACCTCCCCAGGATCTTTCCCCTCTCCACCTCCCCTCCCCCAATCCATCCCTCCCTCTCCTTTCCCCTACCCTCAATCACTCCCTCCATCCATAAAAAGCAGCATCTGTAGTTCCTTCCTCCGCTGGTCATTCATTGTTAGCAGTGGTTTATCCCGTTTACTTGATGACTGGACCAGTTTTTTTTTATGCGTGTGTGCATGTGTGCAAGTGGGTCTCTCTCCCTCTCTCAAACTCTGCGCAAACTGCTCCACCACCCTGCAACCCGACTCTCCCACCTGCCCTGTCCACCCGACTGACTGCCTGTTTGCAGGGGTCGGGGGGGGGGGGGGGGGTGGAGTCGGTGTTCGTCATGGTGGGCACCACGAGCTGGTGGAGAAGAACTCCTCCGAGAAGGCTGTGAGGGTGAGTTACCGCAATGGCGGTGGCGGAGGATATGGACCCGGGGGGGACGTGTAGATGGGACCGCCATTGCTGCAGAGGGCGGACGGGGGAGTGGGGTGAATGATGAGCGAGAGAGAGATGAGACCACGGCCTCCATTGGGCCTCCACTGAATCCCCCCCCGCGTCTGCCGCCGATCGTGGGGGAGACGATAGACATGTTACTGTGAGGAGGGGAGAGAGGAGTTTGTGAGTGAGGCGGGACAGCGCTGCCGGTGGGGCAGGAAGGGACATCATGACCCCAGCAGTGGCATTGATTGACAGGAGAAGAGACCAATCTGCGTGGTGCTGGCTGAAGGAATCTGCACACGCGCATTTTTAGATTTTTAAACCTCGATAACTTTTTAAATATACCACCGATCAGAATGAAACTTGTTGCACTCGCAGCACGAGAGAACAGTGAGTAACGTGGCAAAAAAACGTAGCACTATCGCGTACCAGTTTTGCGCAAATAGAAAAACCAGAAGAGCACATGACCAGTGTTTCAGTCATGTATAGATAGAAGATAGAATAGATATATAGGGAATGAATTGGGAAGAAGGGCATTAACTGAATACTTTAGGAAAGTGCCAGCACACTCAAATGAGCCAAAATGAGCCATATTGGTCCATGACTATAAGCAACTTACCCCATCTTTGCACATAGAACAGAAGATTGCAGCTTCAATTTCACATGAAGTGTCGGGCATATTTGATGCAACACTGTAGGAGGTCTGCATTTCCATAATGGTTGCCTTCTTTTATGTGGCTTGAAACAGAAGGTATGTCTGCTAGTTTAAGCAGAGATAAAGATCGTGTTCAGAAAAAAAAAACCTGTTTGATTTAATTTTCCTTACATCCTGTCCAATTTATACCTCTCAACCAAACAATCAAGAATGGAATAAGAATAGAAAATGCTGCGCTCAGCGCTACTGGCAGCATCTGTATAGAGATAAGGTTGATGACTTAAATTCATAACTATCGATCCATATGGTAGATTATATACTTTTAATATCAAACAATGCTCTCTGATCATAAGACAATGACTCACAAAATCCATTCTGACGTTCAAGCCACATGCTGAACATTAATAAACTAAACTAACTAATCAGATAGTTCTTGCTCCAGACATCTTTTATAACATTGTTGGTAGTGCTCTGACAATTTTAGATACAAGGAACTGCAGATGTTGGTTTATAAAAAAAGACACAAAGTGCTGGAGTATCTCTACTGCTCAAGCCGCATCTCTGGTGAACATGGATGGGTGACCAGAAACGTTGCCTATCCATGTTTGCCAGTGATGCTTCCTGACCTGTTGAGCTATCCCAGCGCTTTGGGTCTTTCTAGGCAACTTTATTTTGTTTCCTTCCATGTTATCTCATGTTCTACTGTTTGACCTAAAACACGCTAATTAATTTCTCATTTAACAATACATATTTTCAAAGAGCAGAACTCTTGATTCAATTAGTGTGGGTTGCATATGAAGATAGGTTTGAAATATGAAAGAATATTTGTTTTTATATCGTCCGATTTCTAACCTACAGAATTTTCATTTGTTGGTTTGTCTCAGAAATAGTTCAAATAAGGCAATAGTATACAGTGCCAATCATTTTCTAAAGTGCTCACTATGCTAAAAGCGTTCAATATCTTATCCCTTCTCTCATAGTGTCTCAGGAAGCCTTTTGTTTGAAAATCTATCACAATTACAATGCTTTATGAAAGTAAATGTAATTATGAAACAGAAGTCCCTTTTTAAAACAACTTTTTTTTATGCCTGTTATTGCCATGTAAAGTTGAAGATCAAGGAGTATAATAAAATATAACAGAAATATGTGGAAGTAAGTCACAAAGCCAGAAGTGGAGATGCCTGATGATGACTGCACAATACTCAATTGCATTTTGAACTCCTCAGCAAATGAACCATGCAGCAACGTCACAATAATATTCTGGAACGGGATTATCTCTCACCAGTAATATTTGCACTGTTAAAGCGACAGGCAATGTCCATCTCCAATAAAAGAAAATTTAACCTTTTTGTCTTTCAATGGTAATTGAAAGACTCCACCATCAACACTCTATGGTCATTATTTACCAGAAGTTCAGACCAAACACTAAATACTTTGGTTGTAAAAGAACGTTTATTTGTCATATGTTCCAAATCTGAAGCAAAAAAAATGGAATTCATTACAACATGAACCTACAAGACCAAAAAGCAAACAAGTATAAGTTAATTAAATTGCTGAAGAGATGCAAATAGTGTAGAATGTTATGCAATCTTCAATGAAAATCCCCATTTCTATTCTCCCAACATAATTGCACACATTTGCATTATGTTTGCCAAATATCCTCAATATTCAATTTTACATGGCAAATCTTGGGGATAAAAAAATTATCTTTAAAGCCACATGTCATAAGAGATAGGAGCAGAATTAGGCCATTTGGCCCATCAAGTCTACTCCGCCATTCACTCATGGCTGATCTATATCTCCCTCCTAACCCCATTCTCCTCCCTTCCCCCCTTACCCCCATAACCCCTGACACCATGTACTGTCATTGAGTTTAGTTTTTAGCAATCATTTATAACTGTGAGCAACATTTTCCAATCTATTTCTGAAAGCCTTATGGATTATTTTGTGTCAACAATTCTACTTCAAGTGAATCAGAGGCTCAAGTCTTTGACTCGTCTGAATTCAGAAAGTGCTATTTTCATATGTGTATGATTTTGCCATAGAGATTGGCCACTATAAACCATCAGCTAAAATAGCTAGAACGTTTAGTTGTTAAATGGAATTCCAGCATATTGTCAGATTAACGAGTTAATTTCCTTTGCTCCCTCTCAATTATAAAGCATTAAATTGCATAATATACTAATGCCACAGGAAGATGAATAGTTTGAATGTACCGTGCCTTTAAGCAAAGTTGTGTTTTTTTTAGAAACAAGATATGCAGCAAATTTCCTGGTTTAAAAGATACATAAAGAAAATAATGACTGTAATAATGGAAGTTGCAGAGATTTTTCAATTTACCCTTTAAGTGTTCCACAACAATCAGGAAGGATATACAGGAGAAAGCTTTGTGCAAATTAATCCCAAGTTTCAACATATGTCTTTTTCATAGTAGTAAATAAATATACAGTACTAATTGACTGCACATCTGGGTCTGAGCTTCACATCTGCCGTTCCAAATACAATGATTTTATTTCCCTGGAATAATCTGCTTAATACAGTAATCAGATTATTTTGGAGAACATTTTGAATCTTGGCTTGGTGAACGAAAGCAAGATGAAAATATGTTTTACCTCCTGATGTTCTTCATCATAGAAGTCCAAACAAAAGAAAACTGGTCTCAGCATATATCGGAAGTTGATTTGCTATTGCATGCTTTTGTTCATAACAATAATAGGCCTTTATATTCATATCATTACTTTTAACATCCTTGGCTTCAGGCGGGATTTTCTGAAACAAATTCACACTGACCATCTCTGTTTAAATTTGCATCTATATAAATGAAGGGTTATATAATATGACTTGGTATTGATTCCCCTTGCCAGAGGTTTGGACATCAGCTAACACTGTACCATTCTTTTAAGAGTGGAATTAATAAACTAATTAATTACAGGGGAATTCCACTTTGCAGAGCTCCTCCATTAACTTGCAGAGCGCCTTAGGGTGATCCTGAGCTTCCATTTACCTATCACTTCAATTCTCCATCCCACACCCACCTTTAGCTTCTTACGCCGTTCCAACAAAATCCACCATAAAGCCCTCAACTTCTGAATAAGTATATTGCAGCCAGCAGAATTCAGCATCAGAATTTCAAATATTCAGCCTTTCCCCCTGTATCAGACCTAACTATGCCAGTTCTCAATCTAACTTGTCACATTATTTTCTGCCTTCACGCTTGGTGCTTAACTGGAAGGCTATTTCCAGGGTTCCTTTTATTTCTGGTTTCCAGAAAATGCAATGCTCTGTATTTCATAAGTGCCAACATTGCTTACTTTTCAGTCTATCTGTCTTCATTCTTCTTCTTCTATTTATATCTTCTCTAGAATACCAGTGATGAAGGAACATTCAACACTCTCTCATCTATAACCATCACCATTTCCACTATTCAATTTCTTTGAGTCTCCACATCTTTGCAAATGTTTCCCTTGTTCGTTCTGCTCCTCCCTTTCATCTCCAAATTAGAACGTGCTTTTTAAAAAAAAAGCTTTTCCTAATTCTATTCAAAGGTCATTGACCAAAAACGTTACTCATTTTCTGTCCCTGCAATTGCTACTTGATTTGGTGCTTGTCTGTTTTCATTTCAAATTTCCAGTATCCACAATTTTTTATTATTTAATTACAGGGCAGTATTTCTGAAACTTTGGTGATAACCAAACTATTAAAATGAATTCCATAGGACATTATAAACTATTGTAAGCCATTGTAAGCCTATTAACCTACAAACCTGCATATCTTTGGAATGTGGGAAGAAACTGGAGCACCCAGAGAAAACCCACACGGTCACGGAGAGAATGTACAAACTCCATACAGACATGACCAGTAATCAGGTTTGAACCTGGTGCTGTAAGGCAGCAACTCTACTGCCGTGCCACTGTGCTGCCCCTAACTTTATTGAGGAGTTTGTTCATTGTGTATAAATCCTCAAAGAAAGGAGCACAAGGTAACAAGGAGATTACAAATGCATTTGGGATGCTTTCCTTTATTTGCGAAGGCAGAGAATATAAAAGCAAGAATGTAACTCTAGTCATAATAATTCTGTTAACCGCATCACAGGAAAGATGTAATGGCACTGAAGATGTTGCCGTGAAGATTTGTAATTATTGCTCAATACCTCACCGTTTGTGTCTGCCTGTAGTGGTTGAACTCTGCCACTGTGGGTGATATTTGGGGAGATGGTTTCAGACTGTGTCGGGCAGCTGGTGAGCCACGTCAACAGAGAAATCCAAGTCCAGATAATTTTGCTAGATGGTCCCTATCTTTTATCCTTTATCAGTAATATCTAGTCATACACTTGATATGCAAAGATGAAAGCAGGAAGTGGTATATTGATATTATCAGTGATGTAGATATAACAATATTCCACCTTTTCTGAAACATAGAGGGATGAGTCTTATTTATAGAGAGACATTACCCACAAGCAAGAAATGTTAAAGAAATGTTAAAGGTTTACATCACACAGCATGAATGTGCCCACTCCTTCAGATATGACATTCCACTCAGATATAATGGGGGCTAAATTGGATAGCTCTTGAAAACTAGTATAGGTGCTCCATTAGCACATTCTTCTTGATTGTTATACAGGTAGCACACCAACTTCACGCTGTCTACGTATTGCAATATTGAGGCAGGTGTAGCAGCTCTCCTGAAGTTGCCGCACTCCTGTGCCTTGAAGCTTATTATTCCATCCAGCATGGTCCTGGCATAGTCTCTTGATGAAAGGTCAGTTTTCGGCACAACAGCACAGAGATAAAATGGTTGTCAGTGCTGATGGAAGGCCTTGAGAAGCAAAGAGCTCCCCTGCAACCAGGCTCACCAGCAGTCCAAGCTATTGGCAGTACAGGGTGGCACAGTGGCGCAACTGATAAAGCCGCTGCCTCACAGCGCCGGAGACCCTCATATGCTATCTGTGTGGAGTTTCCATGTTCTTCCTGTGACTGCATGGGTTTCCTCTGGGTGTTCCGGATTCCTCTCACATCCCAAAGACATATGGGTTTGTAGGTTAATTGGCCTCTGTAAATTGTTCCTAGTGTGTAGGAGGGAGTGGATGCATAAGTGGGATAACATAGAACTAGTATAAACAGATGATCGATGGTCAGTCTGGACTCGGTCGGCCGATGGGCCTGTTTCCATGCTGTATCTTTAAACTAAAATAACTATCCCTGATATTGAATGCGAGTGCCTTAATCATTATTAAACCACTCAGGACCTATTAAATTAAATTATGTCTAGAAATGTTTAATGTCTTCAAAGAAATTGAAAGTTCAAAGACAGGTTAACCATAATCTGTGGACATTTGCAATACCCTGCTACTTTGCATCAGGTTATCTACCTGCACAGAACGGGTGGCCCACATCAGCTGAATGGGTGGCCATGACCCAGTCACTGCTCAGGAATAACACTTGGGAACATATCATGTGCAGCATTCTACAGTTCCTGATGATCACAGCGAAACCTCCAGCCAATTGGCAGCAGCAGCATGGAGCCTAAATCATAGCCAGCTGGTAATGATTAACGTTAAGCTGTGATGTTTAAGGTTGGTCTGCACCACTTAAAGGGGAGGTGAATAATGGCTGGAAGAGGTAATGGCATTCGTACAAAGAGGTAATCTCTAATCATTGAGAGAATGCACATTATGGAAGAGTGTGGATTCTCAAATGATTGGAATGCTTTTGTGGTGGAGGTGAATATGTGAGAGACCAGGACGCCGGACATATCCTAAGAAAGTGGTGAGCACAGGTGGCCATGGAGGCCACTATTTAACCTGAGGGCCAAGAAGTAGTAGCTCAAGAAGATCAATAATCTTATATATGTGGCAGCACCAGTAAATGTGATCACAATACCACATGTTACCAACCACATCACTAGTCTCAGCCACTCCTCAATTCATCATTGTCGTATCATTCACCTATCACCAATTTTCATCAATTTGGATGAGGACATCCAATGCATTTGATGTCACTTTAATATTTCTAGAATATTGACTTTTAATTATTAGAATCATATCCTGCCAAGTCTAGTTTTAGTTAATCTCCCATCAGGCCTCATCTCGCATCATTTCCCCATTGCCAGCTATTCAACCACGACAACCGCTTTGCATATTACTGATTGGTACACTATATTCTTCATTGAGGAGCAGCTGGCGTACAATGTAGCACAAATCTCTGACGAACATGTATAGGCCTCAAACCCTTCTTCAGTCTTTGAAGATCCCTGAGGTGCTACCTAACCCATTGAGATACAACAGAACTTTTTTCCTTTTTTAGTAAACCAGCAACTGCAGTTCCTTGTATGTAGTATGTAGCAATATAACTACAAGGACCAAATTGAACTTACATAGAAGTCTGAAAGTTCTAGTTTAGTCTGGGATATAACACATCCAGCTGCTCATTGTGTAGATGGGAATTATTTTGGCTACACCAAGTCGTGATATAAAAACCCTTTCAATGTGCAGCTCTTCAGCACAGAGAATCCTCCCAACACTTTCTCCATATTCCCTTTGGAATGCTTTCCTCAGGTAAGTTTGGATTGTTACTTTAGTCATCAGTAAGCTGTAAATACAGCAATACCACGTAAGTGATTGCACAATCTGTCAAAATGTACAATGAAAATATGCACTAAATCAACCATATAGAATCTCAAAAATACGTGGAAACAGGCCCTTCCGCCCACAAAGTCTGTGTTGACTAGCAATCAACCCATACACTATCACTATCAATATCACACACTAGGGACAATTTACAATTTTTACCAAAGCCAAAACCCACGTGGTGGCGGGGAGAACGTACAAACTCCGCACCCATAATCAGGATCTAACTCAGGTCTCTGGTGCTGTTTGGCTGCAACTCTACTGCTGCACCACTGTGCCAGCCAATTCTGTAAAACCAATTGAAAGTGCAAAAAATATTCTGACACGTTGGATTACATTTGCTTCCCCAGAATTCCTTGCAGTTCTAAATAACTACAACATTTGAGCATGTTGTCTTCTGAGGAAGCAAATAAAATCATCCAATACTTGTTTAAAACCTGCTTCAATGGATAACCTCACCAGTGAGGGCCATTCATATTGCCTGAGTGTAGGTTTGGTGTTCCATAATTTTAGATTTTTCTTTTCGCCTTTGGTAGTTTCAGATCAAAGTCTTTAGACCCCAGCGTGAAATACTTTGCTCGTCTGACAGCCAATATGGAATGTTGTATGGCTTTCAAAGGCATATTTCAGTGTGCCCAAGGAAAACAGGAGGAAAAAAAAGCAGTGCCAAGATCAGAATCTGAACAACTACAGTCCAGTAGTTTGTTCCAGAAGAGTTGAGGTATGTCAAGTTTTTCTAAAACAGTGAAAAATTAATGAAAACTATCAATAGTACGATCTGCATGATTCCATGCCAACATCTGAAAGATAACGGCACAATTTTGACTGGAACTGCAATAGGCCATGTCTCCTGCTGTGCCAAAATCTGTGAGCTGTGGAATGATCTGTAAAATGACCTGTGGCTCCATCACTTCTTTTACAGTCAAATTTACACCATCTTCCCAATCGTTTAAATGTTCTTACATCTCAAGTATTAAGCTCGCTATCAAATACAAAATGCATTCTGCATGTCCTGGAGAGAAGATAATCATAAAATGCATGGCATGGATGGATGCGATTTTGCCCATGATGCCAATACCAGCCACAAATTGACTTATTTAGGTTATTCTTATTTTCCAGCTCTCAGTGTACAACCTTAAAGGCTATAGTTCTTCAAGTCTTTCTGTAGGAGGACTTGAAGAGCTATCTGCAGTTCCTTGTGTCTCTTTATGCAAAATAGATTTGAAGTGAAGAGGTGTACAAGTCGTGTGAAAGAGTTTAAGGTGGAGGAGCTTGTTGCACTGGAACATCCCCACCCTCTCGGCCACAGAGGTCAATGCCCAGTGACATGATGGGATGTTTCGGCTGGCAACTTATTTGATTGTATTGGATGTCCAGGTCTTTTTTCTGTGCTCAAACATTATCCCCCACAATTAAAATGTGGACAGTGGAAATGTCGGAGACGTTGCATTTGGAGAGAATTAGGTTTGTCCAAATGGACAAATATGAACTTTTTGAACAAATATGGTCTCCATTCATTGATTAGTTAAAGGGGTAGCTGAGCTCAGCATTGTAACTCAATAAGTACCCAGGTGTAGGATTAGATGAAAAGACGTATTCTGGGATTTGTATACACATCTCTATAGATATTGTTATGTGAAATTGCTCCATTCATTGTTAAGATGTATACTTCATTTTTTAATTATATAATAATTGTTTTTTTGGTGTTTATTTTTGTAATTTTTTTAATTTAATTTTATTTTATTTTATTTATTCATTTTTTTCCCCTTATATAATCACGATCATTATTATTTAATCACTATCTCTATTGATTATAGATCTATTCTTTTACTTTTTTACTTTACAAAAAAATAAAAAATAGAAGCATACATAAATCATCTCGTAATATTTGTATAATTTTTTAAACAAGTTAAATTTGTATTTGAAGAACTGTTATACTGTGGACAATACACATTGCTTCTAATAAATATATTAAAAACAAAAAAATACATGCCCAGTGCTGGGCTGCTCTCCTGGTCGCTGAATCACCCTATCCATTTCCTCTGCCCAATCCTCTAACATTCTTTGTCCCTATCTCACCTTGGCTTTGAGACCCATGGTCTACCCTCACCTGGTTTAGCTGGCCTGGCAGTTCTCTGCCCAAGGTGCCGCTGCTATCATATGTAGAGGATTACTTGGAGCCACAGGCATGATCTGAGTGTCAGGAAGGGACTAATGGTGGGCAAGCAGCCTTTACCATCCCCCCCCCCCCCCCCAACCCCCTAAGCCAAACACAGGGACAACCCCTACCCGAGCACCCCAGTCTTTCAGTTCATTATTTCTAATGTCGCATTAATCTTTGGGTGCAAAATCTTTTCCCCAGTTCCTTTCTAATTGCTCTGCTAATTACCTTAAATCCACTGTATGCCCTCTAGTAAACAATTATTTAGATTCTACTTTTTCAATATCTTTTGTGTTGGTACATTTTTGGGACTAATTTCAGCAGTACCAACAATGCTACCAGCTATATATATATATATATATATATATATATATATATATATATATATATATATATATATATATATTAAATGCAGCAGGTTCAGTCCCTACATAATTGTGATGGTACAGCATGATTACGTTTGTAAATTATAATATATAATATTATGTTATAAATACTTGAGCAGCCCAGAAGGGGGTCAGGTCTCAAAAAAGTCACAGGCATGCCAGGGGACCTTTGATAAGGTAACCACACATATATACAACAATGTGTCAAGGTCATCAAGAGCCTTGGAGTTTCTGGACTAGCAATGAAGTTAGACACAAAACATTTGGGAGATCGTATTGTTCAGGCCATTCCAGATGATAAAAACAGAGTTTGTGTTATGTAGGAATGGATTCTGATTCCAGATCTCATTCCACCAGGGCTGCTACAACATCAGCAGTGGGGATATTTATGTTCCGCTGGGTCGCATTGTTACGGCTGCAGCATGGTCCAACAAATGAATTTCCAAACATCTGTAATGACCCATTGCTGAACCAGGGGATTGTTAACTCTATTTATGTTCTGGTTATATCATCTGGGTGAGAGATGGAAATATTATTGTTTCATTTAAACAGCATCAACATGTTTTACATCTATGTCATGACTGTATGAATTATGAATGTTTTCCCTTAATTTGTCAATGAAGCAGCTGTGGTCGTGTATACTCGTTTCACATGGCATGAAATCACAGAGCTTTGAAGTCTTCACGTAGTCACTCACGTGACTCCGCAGTAAAATAGTAAGCTTAAATGAGAACTTACCAGATGGAAGTTTGATCTTTATTTTATGAGGAGTTGAGGGACTACGTGCCCTCCGCTCCCAGCCCTCATAGATTTCATCTGGTAGTTCTAGTCTTTGTTATCTTACCATTATACTTCAGTCACTATTAGCTGTGATTTCACACCGTTGCTTTGAAGATTGACGTACAAACGGCTGTACGGGGTTCTTCACATAGTCCCTCAACGCGACTCCTCGTAAAATAAAGATCAAACTTCAAACCGGTAAGTTCTCATTTAATCTTACTATTTTGTTTCATTTCTGCTCAACTAGAATAATACAAAGTGATGTTAAAACTATATGGAAGCTATATAGATACCATTGCATTCTTTGTCAGAATTATCGGTGTAAAACATTTGCTTAGCCTTGGTAATAAAAATGTTAAAGATACATTATTATTATTACTAGCTCATTAAATAATGCCCTTTTTTTGCCAAACATACAGCACAATAGTTCTAGCTTATTTCAGGTGGGAAGAATTTTCCTCCCCTAGAGTTGCACATTCTAAAGTCCCAGTATAAAGATCCCCAACTCAAACCATTTCCCAGATTCATGCTGGCATTAAATGAAGAGTCAGCAACAAATTACCTACTTCCTGTTCCCATTGACAACCAGATACCTGCAGTTATATTCATTCTGAGAATAATAACCAAGTTTCTTGCTCACAATGCTCAGAACAACGGAGTTAGGACGTAACTATGGAGTGAGCCAAGACATTCATGGAGATTTGAGCAGAAGTACCATTGCATGATGGATTAAGGCTGATATACCATTGTGAGGCTGCTTTTAATTATTTAAATAATTTAACCTATTACAAAAGCTGAAAGAGTTTCCATAAAACCACCAAATAATATTTTTAAGTGAATTTGATGTATAAATTGTTTGTTTTACAATGGTGGTGGACCAATCACTGTAAATAAGTAAACCTTTATCAGCATTTACATTCAATTCAAGTTTTTGCTGATGTAACTCCAAGAGTCTAAAGTATAAATAATCTCTCAAAACTAACAGCGCTTTCTACTCTTTTTAAAGTTCCCTTTATTTATTCATTTACTCACTATATTGTTTTGTAAAACTCTTCACAAAAACTTCTCCGGCTTATTATACTGATTGAATCTGCCTCTTCTATATAATAGTTGCAACATTTATTTTATAGAACATAAGATCAACAAGTATTCTACAAAAGAACATTAAAACATGTTATACATCTTCTGGCATAAATGGTATGATCAAGGCCAGATTTGGTTCTCTGGTGCAAAACAAATGTACAAACTGGATAAATTTTAATATTGCAAATAAAATGCCTGTGTCACTATAATACATATTGGGATTCAATGGCTTCTTATCTTCCCTAATACCCAACACAAAATTACTCAAGAAAAGCAAACAATGAGAAAAATCCTTCAAGCCATCTACAAATGTCTAGTTAAAAGGAAGACGGAATATTCTCCATTTGCTTAGCCAAAGAAAGCTTCAACATCACACACAAATTTACCATGCTACATATACACTCACATGGTTGCATTATGTACCTATAGAAAATCAAATGCAAGAGTTCACCAAACCTCCTTCCATCAATGAAGAAAGATTTTCATTGTCCTGTCAGGGACACATGACAATAAATTCTTTTGACTTTGACTCCATTGCATCTCTCAAAATCTATGTCCATTATTCTTAAGTACAAGGTTAAGGGCAGCAGGCACAAAATAACTCTACGTTCCGCTCCAAGTCACATACCTGACTAATTTGGAACTATTTTGTCTCCAATTATATATCATTACTAGAGCCAGGATTTTGCCATAAATGCCACGTGCCTTTTCATGCCTTTTTTGATGATTTCACCAGGATAATGCCTTTTTCACGATCAAGTGCCCAAATCAGCCTTTTTTTGCCGTTTTTCTAAAAGGCTGTGCTATTTTCTCTAGTTGTACTGTGATTACAAAGACATTTTCTATGTTAACACGTTAATATGAATGTTATTATTAACGTGTTAACATAGTATAACTTACAAGAAAACCTCCAACACCGGGGCGACACCGTCGGTCATTCATTCGTTCGTGCCGCTGCCCGCTGGTTCAGTCTTCTCCAAGATCTATTTAAGAAAGAACTGCAGATGCTGGAAAAATCGAAGGAGACAAAAAATGCTGGAGAAACTGTGGGTGAGGCAGCATCTATGGAGAGAAGGAATAGGCGACATTTCAGATCAAGACTCTTCTTTAGACTGATGTGGGGGAGGGGGGGGCGGGAAAAAGAAAGGAAGAGGTGGAGACAGAAGGAGAGCTGGGAAGGCAGAGGGGGAGGAGGGAGAAGACTGGGGCTATCTAAAATTAGAGAAGCCAATGTTGATACCGCTGGGGCGTAGACTACCCATGCGAAATACCCAAGCTTGTCTCCTCACTACATTTGCTGCTGGCTCCAGTCGCAAATCTGAGTTTTCTAGTGATTTGTGCAAGGCATTCATTGATGCTGGAATTCCACTGTGGAAATTTGGAAAATCTCTCTGATCTCTCCGGAAGCATCCAGCGGTTTAAGCTAATCAGCACCTTCCCAAGGCCATTTACAGATGGATAACGCAAGCGGACAAACAGTGCCCACTTCCTTAAATAAGTTTTTTTTAATCTGAAATCAATAACTGAGCCTTCTTTAAGTCTTATTTATGCCCACCTGAGACGGCAGAAAAGGGTCTCAGATTAACAGTTCATCCAAATGATGACACCATTCTGCTAGAGTTGAAAGGTAGTCTTGATATGCACAGGAGTTGGAGTGAAGGGTTGAAAGTCTGAGTGCTTTTACTTTATAATTTCTCATGAACAAAACTATTTTTCCAGGTAATTTTGTTTGATCTTCACTGAGTATACTTGCTTCTTTTTTTAAACCCATTACTTTAAAGTGACGATGGAATAATTTAAATAGTTTTAAAATGTGGTCTTATGTCACGGTGAGTTTTATTTGCTGCAATTTTCACCACCATTCCAAAACAGCTAATTATAGGCTACTCTGGTCTGAGAACGTATTGTTGAATAACATTCTGCTTTGTAACATACTGCTGGATATATAAACATCATAAATCTTTAACTGTAAGCACCAAATACTGCTGTTTGTGAGTATGTGTGGCTTTTAACATAGAGGGTAGAAAGACTTTTCATTTATAATATAAGATATTATTACTCAGACTTGTGGTTAAACAAGACAGGGAGGCACCTATAGAATGAATGGTTTCTAGTAAATAACAAAAGATTGCTGTATTTACACATATGCTCACATGCTCTGTATTAGTTAGAATTTTAGAATATGTGACAGGTTGCTTTGTGCCAACTACTCTCTGGAGAAATGGCAAAATATAGAAATGTTCAGATTAGCATAAAGTTATAGAACTTGAAACAAGACTTTCAGTCCTCTTTGCCCCGGCTCACCAGGTTTAAATGCACTAATCCCATTTGCCTGTATCTGGCCCATATTCCACTAAACTATTTATATAATTGTACCTATCTAAATGTCTTTTAAAAGTCATCATTGTACCTTCCTCTACTGCTTCCTCTGGCAGCTCATCCCATGTACACATCACACACTGCATGAAGAAATTGCCCCTCGGGTTTCTTTTAAATCTTTCCCCTTTCACCTTAACCCCATGCCTCTAATTCTGGGCTCCTATACCCTGGGAGAAAGACTGTGACCATTCACCTTATTTAAGCTTCTCATAATTTTGTGTATCTCAGTAAGGTCACCCCTCTGCCATCCACACTCCAGGGAATGAAGTCACAAGCTCTCCTGCCTCTCTTTATAACTCAAAGCCTCGTTAAGGTAACATCCTGATATATCTTTTCTGCGCCCTTTCCAGCCTAATGACATGATTATGTAGGGTGGTTAAAATTGTACGAGCAGGGTGATTAGAATTGTACATAAAACTCTAAATATGTGTCACCAATGTCTTGTACAGCTGTACCATGACATCTCAATGTTTGTGATCAATTTCCTTACTGATATAGGCAAGCATGCCAAACACTTTCTTCCCCACCCTGCGTCGACGGTTTTAGGGAATTGTGTACCTCCACTCTCTCCTCCACAACACCCTCCACGTCCCTACCATTTGCTACATAAATGCTGCCTTACCAAAACAAACCACCTTAAACTTAGAGCAAAAATCCCTCTGCCATTTCTTGGCCCACTTTCCCAATCTATCTGAATTTCATGATCAAGGTCATTAGTTTAAGCAGCTCAAAACACCAACGGAAACTGCATTGAAGAGTCTTACACCATGAATGGTACCAAAAGGTGCAACTAGCTTTAAAGAAACTAACTAGCTTAAAACGTCACCCATCCTTTTTCTACAGAGATGCTGCCTGACCCACTGAGTTACTCCAGCACTTTGTGTTATTTTTAGGACATGGAACTCAAGGCCTCTCATTTTTTCATTGCAGCCTCCATTTTCTTGCTGTTTGCCTGCCTCATGTACTGACAGGGGAAGACCAAAGCAACATTTCAATCCAGACAAGTTCCAAAACCCTCTGCTTTTCCAATTTCTCACACTGGAAAAGTTCCCAGTTTCCTCCGTAGGTGAGTTGACACAAAATACTAGTCCCACATTTTTTGTTGCATGGTGATCAAAACATGACGTTACCTCTGGAAATTATCTTACTGCTTGATTTGATTTTTGATGGCTCCATTTACTCCTGGCTTTATGAGCCAAACAATATATCTAATCAAATTTGTATTCTTCCCAAAACACTATACCTCTTCACACTTATCCACTTTAAAATTAATTTGCCATCATAAAGGCCAAGTTTATTAATGTTTTGTATTTTGTTAAAAACGCTGCGTATTAACAAAATTCCCAACATGGTGCCACATTAATCTTAATTCAAATTAAATCTGAGAGACTACTTCTGATTCTCAAGCTCAAATCCCAAATGGAATTTTTGTGCAGTAGCAGTCCCAACAATGCTGGTGGAACACTACTTCTCACCTTTACTATCCATTAACTCTGTTTTCCTTACTAAATCAGCCTTGACTACTCAATCAGTTACTTTCCTGCCAAAATCAATAAGCCTGGCTTTCCCTTTAGAGATCTGTGTTGATATTCCTCATTACGTTTTATACTTTAATTGTTTTTCTTATGCGAGTAAAAATTCCATTAACATTTTTTTTTAACCAACAATGTTGTTAGTTGGTCTACCGTTGTTTACTATCCGCTAGTTTACGGTACCATTCTATTTTCTAGTAGGTGGTAATTGTGGATCTGCCAAGTGTTTCCCCCAGTTTCTCCATAAAAGTGGATGGATTCCACCAGGACTTGGAATATCCACCTCTCTAAGCTTGATCCTTGGTACTTTATTTGTCACATGTACTGAGGTATAGTGAAATTCATTTTTGTATACGGTTCAGTACAAGTATCACCATATATAAACATTTAGAGGTATCTTAGATAAGCATCTCAGTTACTGTACAAAGGTATAGTACTAGTACACTGAGACAGTATGCAAAATCACCAGATTTGATGCCATTTTCAAGTCCCAGTTGTTATAGGTGGAGAGTACTTAACCTAACCATGAAAGCCCATTGTCTTGGCGATGTTGTAGGGGTAGCCTGGCCAAGTGTGGCCGTTGGTATCCTCCACTGCTCTGTGCCGCTGCAAGCTGTGTTCGGTTCATGAGCTAGGCCTCTTGGAGCAGTGCCCAATCCAACCAAGCCACAGGCTGCTGCAGGGCCTCCACTGTTGAGGCACTGCACTACCTCAAGCAACCGGTCTGCTTACTGGTCCTAACGTCCGACTCTGATTCTCTCCTCTCAGGTCCATGGGGCGAGCAGCGGCCGGGCTCCGTGGGCTTCCCTCTCCAGGCAGGTTCCCGGTTGTGTGGCGGGCGAGCCACGCCTGATGTCAGGTATGGCCGCAGCACGCCAGGGCGACTTTGTACCAGGTTATATTCTCTATTCTTCCTGTCTTACATAATTGTGTTTCTTTGGTGATCTTATAAGTCATCATGTAAATACCAAAGTAAAGACTTTTTGTTTGCCATTTCACTGTCATTAACTGTGAAATTGCCTAGAGCATTCATTCGTGACCATGTTGTACTTTGGCTTAACATTTGTTAATTATATATCTGCATAATATTGTGATATTTCTTTTTACGGTGTTTGATAATTTAATTTTGTAGCTCTGCTTTGCTTTTGTTTGCATTATTTTTCACATCTTCCCTTTGCATTTCTTTGCAGATCGGTAATTTGTGCATCGCTCCTTCCCTCTGCAACTGGATACTGGACTTTCTAACCAACAGACCCCAGTCTGTTAGGTTAGACAAGCACACCTCTTCAACCCTCACCCTGAACACCGGTGTTCCACAGGACTGTGTGCTGAGCCCCCTCCTCTACTCCCTCTTCACCTATGACTGCACACCTGTACATGGTACTAACACCATCATCAAGTATGCAGATGATACAACGGTGATTGGCCTCATCAGCAACAACGATGAGTCAGCCTACAGGGAGGAGGTCCAGCACTTAGCAGCATGGTGCGCTGACAACAACCTGACCCTTAACTCCAAGAAGACCAAGGAGCTCATTGTAGACTTCAGGAAGTCCAGGGGCGGCACGCACACCCCCATCCACATTAACGGTACGGAGGTGGAACGTGTTTCTAGCTTCAGGTTCCTGGGAGTCAACCTCTCCGACGACCTCTCTTGGACCCACAATACCTCAACTCTGATCAAGAAGGCTCACCAGCGTCTCTTCTTCCTGAGGAGACTGAAGAAGGTCTATCTGTCTCCTCAGATCCTGGTGAACTTCTACCGCTGCACCATCGAGAGCATCCTTACCAACTGCATCACAGTTTGGTATGGCAACTGCTCTGTCTCCGACCGGAAGGCATTGCAGAGGGTGGTGAAAATTGCCCAACGCATCACCGGTTCCTCGCTCCCCTCCATTGAGTCTGTCCAAAGCAAGCGTTGTCTGCGGAGGGCGCTCAGCACCCCAACCATGGACTGTTTACCCTCCTACCATCCGGGAGGCGCTACAAGTCTCTCCGTTGCCGAACCAGCAGGTCCAGGAACAGCTTCTTTCCGGCGGCTGTCACGCTACTCAACAACGTACCTCGGTGACTGCCAATCACCCCCCCCCCCCGGACACTTATTGTTATTTATTCAAATCATTTGCTGTGTCGCTCTTCCAGGGAGATGCTAAATGCATTTCGTTGTCTCTGTACTGTACACTGACAATGACAATTAAAATTGAATCTGAATCTGAATCTGATTTCCGGGCATTAACTTTGCAAAATATTCTGGATCTGCTAAAAATAAATTATCTTACAAGAAGGGAAACGGAATTAAATTCTTCAGAACAATTGTGCAGCAACTTTTCACTTTGCCATAAAGCTTAAAGGTGTTTGCAAAATCTTTCCTAAAAAACTGAAATTTACATAATTATCTACGATAAACAATGCTAGGTTACGCTAAATGAATGCTGTATTTCTTTGGAATTCGAACATATTTTTGAAGGTGTAGACCCAAAGTGCTGTAGCAACTCAGCGGGTCAGGGAGCGTCTATGGAGAAAAGGAATAGGTGACGTTTCGGGTCGAAACCCTTCTGCAGAAGCCTTCTTCTGAAGATCTGAAATATCACCTATTCCTTTTCTCCGGAGGTGCTACCTGACCTGCTGAGTTACTCCAGAATTTTGTGTCCACCTTCACTATCTGCAGTTCCTTCCTATACTTTTTGTAAAGTAGCCGGAATTAAATGCATGTGCTAAGAATACGTATTTTTTCTTGCAATAATCTGTTTGACATTATTCATACCTGTAAATGTTTATTCCGTGTAAGCAAAGTAAAATCTACAGGCAGCTGACATCAGCACCAAAGGTAGATTGAAGGGTCTCCTGCAGCAGAAAAGCTTTGTACTCAAATTACTGTTTAAGTGGAAACATGCAGACACACTTTTTTGTCGGCATTGAAAGCATAATTTTCAGCTAAACATATCTTGTTGTAATGCAGCATCTTCAATTCTAACAGTGTTAAACATTGGGCGAGTCAAATTATTTTCGCAAACAAAGAAACATTTGGTGCGTCAAGAAAAATAAGATTTTTGGTAAGCTACTGCGCTTGAGCCTGCATAATCACTGTCGACAACTAAGGTACTGCCCTTCCATGAAATCTCTGAGAGTGAAAAGACAAGAAAGCATTAGGGTATAGAATTAGCACCTGCAGTCGCCTCCTTTTTCTCTCACACAACACACATTTTGTTATGCATGTGAATTTACACATACTGAAAATCATCATCAAAATGTTCCACTCACTGTGTCTCCAAGTACTTCATGATCAGTGGCCCATGAGACACCACAAACAAGCAGGGGGTTATTCTGTCCCTTCCTCGTCTGCTCAGCATGGGAATGGTCAAGCTTTAATTCCTTTGCAGTCTGTTGCCAGGCACTGCCTTTGGCATCAGGAACAGATGTACAATTAGCTTTGTTATGTTTCTCTCTTAAGCACTGTTGTCCATGAACAAAACAAAAATCTAGCTGGCACAAATCTGCTTTTAGTTTAGTTTAATTTAGAGATACAGCGGGGAAACAGGCCCTTCGGCCCACCGGGTCCATTCCGACCAGCGACCCCCGCATATTAACACTATCCTACACCCACTAGGGAAACTTTTTACATTTACCACGCCTACAAACCTGTATGTCTGGAGTGTGGGAGGAAACCAAAGATTTTGGAGAAAACCCACGCAGGTCACGGGGAGAACGTACAGGCAGCACCCGTAGTCCGGATCGAACCCGGGTCTCCGGCGCTGCATTCGCCCTATGGCAGCAACTCTACCTCTGCATCACCGTGACTTTAAAACAACTCATTCATTTGCATGTCCAATATCATTAGAAGTCATCTAATAATAAACATGGTAAAAAAATTAACAGTTTCTTTTGTAATAACAGAAAATGTCTTATGCAAACTTATTATTTGGCAAACATCGTTATCAAGGGCCTCGACCCGAATCGTTGCCTATTTCCTTCGCTCCATAGATGCTGCCTCTCCTGCTGAGTTTCTCCAGCATTTTTGTCTACCATAAATTATTGAATGTTGAAATCTATTACTTTGTCGTTACTTTAGTTTAGTTTGGTTTTAGTTTTAGTTTAGCTTACCGGGTTACAATTAAAACCTTTTTTTGGTGCGTGCTATCCAGTCAGAAGAACAACTATCCATGATTACAATCAAGCCGTTCACAATGTACAGATGCAGAATAAAGCCAATAACATTTAATTGAAGATAAAGTCCAGTGTAGTCCAATTCAATATTGTTGCAGGGTCTCCAATGAGGTAGATGGAAATTCAATTTCGCTCTCTAGTTGGTGTTAGTCATCACAACTGAATGGAACTCTCCAGTGAAACTAACTTAGATGTTTGGAAATGTTTTTCAGATTTTCAAACATATATATAAATCAAATGAAAATAACTTTGTTTACCCTAAGTTCATCAAACTAACATTACACAATTTAAAGGAAAGAGTATATAACCAGGGTGAGATCTGTTGGTTAACACGCACAAATCTTTGTAAGAGTAAGACAAATTAATAAAGTAAGAGGAAAAGCATATATGATTCCTGTTGAAATAACATAATTAATACAAAAACCTTATGCTAAGCTATAATCACTGACTAGGCCTGATTTTGCCCACTATTCTTACGGAAGGACATCGAGACTGCAGCTAAGGTGTTGAGGTAACTTACTATAAAGATAGCAGGAATTAGGGCCTTCCTCGGAAACCTGACGCAGTAACGGTGACATTTTTATATATTCCGGTAGAGATTTGCCTCATGATTTCGAAAATCCCCTCATCTGAAAAATTGAATCATCATTTCCCGAGTTTTTTACTAAAATTATTCACCAATCTGACACCCGCCACCTGTGTAAAAAAGACTTGCCCCGCACATCCCCTTTAAACTTTTCCCCTTTCATATTAATGCTAGGCCCTCTAGTCTTCGTTCCACAAAGCAATCCCTTCAGCTTCTGGATTTCCTGAAGTTTGGGAATCGAAGCAGAATGCAAAGGCACGTTAAATAGTGGCATCTAAATGCAAAATAGCTGAATAGCTGAGGCAACTGGTGGATTGCCCATAATTCCATTGCTACTCCTCTGAATAATGCAGTGGGGAAGGTGGGTCTACGGAATATTGGAATTTAATTTTTTTTCTAACACGGTTTAACACCTGAACACGGTTCATGACACACATTATCCACAGCTACATGATCCAGACATTTCTGGAAGAATTTTTCTCATGAATTTTTAAGCAAAATTCCTCTTCTATGCTTCATATGCTTTTGAATAGTTAGGTAACATAGATGTCATAGTAAGTGCTCTCAACTGTGACTTTTATTAATTAGCAGAGTTATTTTGAACTATAGGTAAAATGACCTTGGCCAAAATTATTACTGCATTCTGAGGATTCTGCTTGGTTCCAGCTTCAGTTCAGTAAAGCCTTTCTAAAATGACAGCAAAATCCAAATTAAGCTTGTAGCCCACAGTGTAGGTTAATGTGATCTCACATGGTTGCAAAATCCTGAATAATCGTATAAATCTGTTGTACAAATGTTGCAAAGATGGCCATTCTGCATTGATTTGCCATTGAATCCCCTGGGGGAGAAATCAGCTTAGTGGCAGGCACATTTGTTTATCAAAACTCTGCACATAACAAGCTTTTCTGATTAACTGGTAATGAATTAATGAATAGATAACATAAGTTGTATTGTCCGCCAACAACACATTGCAAACCCTGGAACCACTTCAAATCTGATGCAGTAAATATATACTTAGTATATTGTACAAAGTTTTAAATAAATATATTGCCTTTAAAAGTGATTTTATTTTTAAATTCTACTTTTTAAATATTCCTCTCTCTAATTAAAAGTGCAATTTTGAACATAACTGATGATGGGTTCATCAAAAAATTATAGTTTCAACATCTTTGGTACATTATTTAAATTTAAATAACTGAAAGTGACTTTAAAAAATATATACAATTCATTTCCTTGATACATTAGATACAGGTGTCAATTTCTTTGTGAATTAAAAATATACTTTGAAAAGCTTTTATAACATGTTTTACACCCTCATTAACATGTCTCACATAAGGAAAAGTTTAACTTTTTCAGCCTCCTCAAAGGCCCACAAATGCGTACAATTAACAATAATTCCCAACAGTAATTCATCCTGAGATCATGTCAATTTTCAGTATGAGAACAGTGGCACAGTAGTGCAGCTGATCACCATCGTGGTGCGGTCTGTGTGGAGTTTGTACATCCTCCCTGTGGCCATGTGGACTCCCGTTTCCTCCCACATCCCAAAGATAAGTGAGATGGAAGATAATTAGCTGCTGTAAATTGCTGTAGTACGTCGTCGAGTGATAAAATCTAGAGACAATTAAATCTAGAGTGTTTCAAAAATTTGTACGTCGTAGGAGTATATTCAGGACATCCGGCACATCCAGTCTACTCTACCATTCAATAATGTTTGATCTATCTTTCCTTCTCAACCCCATTCACCTGCCTTCTCCCCATTACCTTTGACACCCTGATTAATCAAGAATTTATCAATCTCCGTCTTAAAAATATCTATTGGCTTGGCCTTTCTGTAGAAATCTGAGAGTATTTTCAGTATTTTCTGCTATATTCATTTGCTGGCCTAGGCTTATATTTCCACTTACCAGCTGGCTAACATACTGGATTTTAAAATGGTTCAGCCAAGTCCTTGAATGCAATTCTTACATCAACAATAATTAGAGCGGAGCCAAGTTCATTACGGTGACATTTAACTTCCATTTCTTAAGGGCAAGAAAAGAAATACTTCAACACATTTTTCTAACAATCAATTAACTTTTTTTTCACAATTAACATTTTATTATGTTTTGTTTTGTATTGAAGTCATAAACAGCAGTTGATCTAGGTTTTTTTTTTCAAAAACATGAGCTATAACTGTATTACTTGTTGGCGTTATGGTGAATCTCTTTCCCTGGAACATTGGTAAAAACAAAATTATGATTATTCAATCACAGACCGCAAGCGTAATCAATAAAATTTTAATTTCACACGTCAAAGTTTCAAAGTTTCAATATAATTATGGAGAAGGACAGAACTGGGCCTAGGGTTGAGATTTTTGATTGGAGAAAGGCTAACTTTAACGAGATGCGTAATGATTTAAAAGGAGTGAACTGGGACATTTTGTTTTATGGGAAAGATGTAGAGGAGAAATGGAGGACATTTAAAGGGGAAATTTTAAGAGTACAGAATCTTTATGTTCCTGTTCGGTTGAAAGGAACTAGTAAAAATTGGAAAGAGCCCTGATTTTCAAGGGAAATTGGACATCTTGTTCGGAAAAAGAGGGAGATCTTAAATAATTATAGGCAGCATGAAGTAAATGAGGTGCTTGAGGAGTATAAGGAATGTAGAAAGAATCTTAAGAAAGAAATTAGAAAAGCTAAAAGAAGATATGAGGTTGCTTTGGCAAGTAAGGTGAAAGTAAATCCAAAGGGTTTCTACAGCTATATTAATAGCAAAAGGATGACAAGGGATAAAATTGGTCCATTGGAGAGACCGAGTGGACAGCTATCTGCAGAGCCAAAAGAGATGGGGGAGATATTGAACAATTTCTTTTCTTCGGTATTCACCAAGGAGAAGGATATTGAATTATGTGAGGTAAGGGAAACTAGTAGAGTAGCTATGGATACTATGAGTTTCAAAGTAAAAGAAGTACTGACACTTTTGAAAAATATAAAAGTGGGTAAGTCTCCAGGTCCTGACAGGATATTCCCTAGGACATTGAGGGAAGTTAGTGTAGAAATCGCCGGGGCTATGACAGAAATATTTCAAATGTCATTAGAAACGGGAATAGTCCCCGAGGATTGGCGTACTGCGCATGTTGTTCCATTGTTTAAAAAGGGTTCTAAAAGTAAACCTAGCAATTATAGACCGGTTAGTTTGACTTCAGTGGTGGGCAAATTAATGGAAAAGATACTTAGAGATAATATATATAAGTATCTGGATAAACAGGGTCTAATTAGGAACAGTCAACATGGATTTATGCCTGGAAGGTCATGTTTGACTAATCTTCTTGAATTTTTTGAAGAGGTTACTAGGGAAATTGACGAGGGTAAAGCAGTGGATGTTGTCTATATGGACTTCAGTAAGGCCTTTGACAAGGTTCCTCATGGAAGGTTGGTTAAGAAGGTTCAACTGTTGGGTATAAATGCAGGAATAGCAAGATGGATTCAACAGTGGCTGAATGGGAGAAGCCAGAGGGTAATGGTGGATGGCTGTTTGTCGGGTTGGAGGCAGGTAACTAGTGGGGTGCCTCAGGGATCTGTGTTGTTTGTCATGTACATCAATGATCTGGATGAAGGGGTGGTAAATTGGATTAGTAAGTATGCAGATGATACCAAGATAGGGGGTGTTGTGGATAATGAAGAGGATTTCCAAAGTCTACAGAGTGATTTAGGCCAGTTGGAAAAATGGGCTGAAAGATGGCAGATGGAGTTTAATGCTGGTAAATGTGAGGTGCTACACCTTGGCAGGACAAATCAAAATAAGACGTACATGGTAAACGGTAGGGAATTGAAGAATACAGTTGAACAGAGAGATCTGGGAATAACCGTGCATAGTTCCTTGAAGGTGGAATCTCATATAGATAGGGTGGTAAAGAAAGCTTTTGGTATGCTAGCCTTTATAAATCAGAGCATTGAGTATAGAAGCTGGGATGTAATGTTAAAATTGTACAAGGCATTGGTGAGACCAAATCTGGAGTATGGTGTACAATTTTGGTCGCCCAATTATAGGAAGGATGTCAACAAAATAGAGAGGGTACAGAGGAGATTTACTAGAATGTTGCCTGGGTTTCAACAGCTAAGTTACAGAGATAGGTTGAATAAGTTAGGTCTTTATTCTCTGGAGCGCAGAAGATTAAGGGGGGACTTGATAGAGGTCTTTAAAATGATGAGAGGGATAGACAGAGTTGATGTGGACAAGCTTTTCCCTTTGAGAATAGGGAAGATTCAAACAAGAGGACATGACTTTAGAATTAAGGGACAGAGGTTTAGGGGTAACATGAGGGGGAACTTCTTTACTCAGAGAGTGGTAGCGGTGTGGAATGAGCTTCCAGTGGGAGTGGTGGCGGCAGGTTCGTTGGTATCATTTAAAAATAAATTGGATAGGCATATGGATGAGAAGGGTACGGAGGGTTATGGTATGAGTGCAGGCAGGTGGGACTAAGGGAAAAAAGTTGTTCGGCACGGACTTGAAGGGCCGAGATGGCCTGTTTTCGTGCTGTAATTGTTATATGGTTATATGGTTATATGGTCACACTTTATTAAGGAATTATACATGTAGAGGTAATTCAATATTTTTTATTGATTGTAGCTGCCCAGAAATTCACGGCCAGGCAGAGGGGTATGAGGAGTATGCCGAGAAGCTTGGCTTGAGAACTACCTGCTGGAAATTCATTGCACTAGAGCCACTCAGCATGGAAACAAGCTGGGGTGGAAGATTGCAACCTTCATCTGGTCCGCCCTGTTTCGACGAATGCAATCAGCCCGGTGTGCACAATCAAATAAGATCAAATAGAAGACGTTGTCCTGCAACTTTAGGCTGTGCACGCCATACGCAAGAAGAAGAAGAAGAAACAAGCTCATCAGCCCAACTTGACTTTGCGACCAAGATGCCACATCTAAACTAGTCTAATTTCTCCGCATTTTGCCCATATCCCTGTAAACCTTTCCCATCCATGTACCTGCTCAACTACCTCCTCAGGCAGCTTATTACATATACCCACCACACTCTGAGTAAACAGGTTGCTGCTCAGGTTCTATTAAATTTTACCCCTCTCACCTTAAATCTATGTACATTCACCTTTTCTATTCCCCTCGTAATTTTACACACCCCTATAAATTCACCCCACAGCCTCCTGCGCTCCAAGAAATAAAGTCCTAGCCAGCACAACCTCTCCCGATAGCTCAGGCCCTCGAGTCCCAGCAACATCCTCATAAATCTTCTCTGCAACGTTTCCAGCTTAATGTCACCCTTTCTATAGCATTGAACACAATACTGTGATATGCTTCAGGCATCTTCATTGAGATAAAATTTAAAACTGGTAAAAAATGAAATCACAGGGAACACAAACACAGGGAACAAATATGATATCAGAAACCTTTTGAGTGCAGCTTTGGCAAACATAATAAACTTTCTCAGTCATGAAACAGTACAAATGGAGTCTGTGATTTAAATAAGAAACTTAACATATGAAGCACTGTTACTATATTACTAGAGCATTTAAAATTGCTTGTCTATAAATCAATGCAGAGCCTATTTCTACAAAACCTTTCTTAGAAAATGAATTGCAATACAAAATAGACCCAATTTTACTTCGGAGTCACGTGAGTGACTTTGTGATGACCACGCCAGGCACGCATGCGCGACATATCGTCGACCGCATGCGAGCGACAGGCAGGGAGGAGCATTGCTCCTCTACTGCAGGGACCTGCAGGTAAGGAAAAACTAACCTGCAGTCCTTTTTTCATTTTAGGTGACTCTGTTTCAGAGTACACCAGGCTGCTTTGGCACTGACTGCGGACCGCGGGATGCGGCAGTCAACGGCGGCACTAACACACTGGAGTCGGGAAGAGCCCGTTGACCCAGGAGGGTCCAGGCTCACAAACTCGCCGGTCGGAGGGACGGCAGAGGCAGCCGACTCTACACCACAGCCCACAGAACACCGCGGGCTGACGGCATGTATGAAGGAGTGGGGCTTGCAGGCTCGCCGTTCAAAGTTTATGACGGCAGAGCAGCAGCCCCGACTCTACACCGCAGCCCGCAAGGACACTGTGGACTGACGGTTTTACTTCGCAACGGACCCGGGAGGGTCCGGGCTTACACGCCGTTCGCAGCTAGCGACGGCACAGCGACAGCCCCGACTTCATTTCTACACCGGGGAGGTTGGGCAGCTCGTTGACCCGGTAGCCTCCGGGCTCACACTCGCCGTTCGCAGGTAGCAAAGGCAGAGCGGCAGCCCAAATCTACATCACAGCCCACAGGGTCACCACGGGCTGATGGCAACACTACCCGGAAGTTGGGCAAGCCCGTGGATCAGGAGGGTCCGGGCTCGGAGACTGCCATTCGCGGGCAGCGAAGGCAGAGCAGGAGCACCAACTTAATGCCGCAGGCCGCAGGAATACCACGGACTGATGGCTATGCTACCCCATAGAGATAGAAAGACAGAGCCGGGGCCCGATTCACTACATAGGCGGGAGGCTTGCCGTTAGCGGCAGCCTATGGTCCTGCATGAGTGTCTGATCACCATTGGAGCTGGGGGGGGGAGGGTGCGCTCCTCCACCGGAAGCTTCATAAAGACCCTCAGGTAAGATACTAATCTTGAGTTGTTTAGCTTCTGTACTAGGCTTTGCTTACAGAAACGATGAAAGGAGACCAGCATGAAGGCATCGAAGCATGCCTCCAAGGGCCATGGGACTTCAGATGGGAGTCAGCAGCCACCATTCCTGGGGTTGCCCGCAACACCCGCTCTGCGGGCCGGGATAAGAACGCGGAAATCGGGGAGCCCTGCGCAGCCAGGACCCGTCTCTCCACCACGGCTGACCATGGTGCCGCAAAGTGGTAGGAGCACCGCGCGGGAGCAGGGTAGGCAAGACCCTGACTCCCTACCACTGTCACCTAAGCATAGGGGCAGTGGAGCAAAGGTGCATAAACGTACCTCGGCAGCACGTTCTGTCTCCCCTACTATGCAGGTCACCAGAGGGCGGACCAGGTCGTGCCCCGCTGCAGCGGAAGGCATCAACATGCCACCGGGGGTAACCTGCTAGATTGCGGGCCGGTGATGGATCTGCTGGGAAGTCGGGGAGCCCTGCAGGAGCAGGAGGTACCGGCTCACCACCGGGTCAGGCTGCCAGAGTGCAGGCCGGTGGCAGCGGATTTCGGTCGTGCGGCCCCGCTTAGGCGGCAGGCGGCGACCAAGCGCCGTCACAGACTCATGTAGTCAGGTGTGGCGGTGTCGGGGTATCACGCTTCGGCGGCAGGGACCAACCACCGCTCATGTCTTCCAGACAGGCGGGCCGTCACCATTCGGAAGACTGCAGACCAGCGGCATGTCCGCGCGGGAGTTGCCAAGCCCCGCTGGAGCGGCAGGCGGCGACATCCTGTCTTGGCACCCATAGTCATCACCTCGACGAGGTGCGGGCCAATGACAGAAGCCTCAGTAGTTCAGGAGAACCTGAGGAAGTCGACTTGTTGTCCGCAGATGCGGCGGCGGTCGCATGTCTCGGATGGAGCGCATGATAGAGTGTATCCTAGAGCACAATCTCTGCAGCTGGACCAGATGTCCTCCAGTTCCAGGAGACATGCAGCTGGGCCACCCAGAATGTCCCCGTCATCTTATGGAGACGGATCTGTTATCAGCCATGTAAACCCACATCACAGGGTGATGGTGCAGATTATCTCCAGATGGCTCAAGATGGTATTTGGTGCAGCAGGTAATTCACTAACATTTTAAAATGTCATTCTACCAGGGCTGCATCCACATCAGCGGCGAGGACCATGGAGGTGTTCATGGATCATGTCCTCGCAATAGCGGGCTGGGTCAATGAAACTACATTTTTAGCGGTTTACAACAAACCTGTGGCCGCTCCCGCATCGTTGTGGAGTCAGTTTTAATTGCTGTTCCCTAAACGTTTGTCCTCGAGTTCAGGGGTTTATTGTTGTATTAACGAAAATGTTATTATTTTCAGCTTGTTCAAGTCTGAAATACGTTAACATACTTCCTCCATCAATATTACGGCAGTGTGTGAGCATGGACGTGATCCAGGGCATGTAATCACAGACCTTTGAAATCTTCACAAAGTCACTCACGTGACTCCAAAGTAAAATAGTAAGATTAAATGAGAACTTACCAGTTTGAAGTTTGATCCTTATTTTATGAGGAGTTACATTGAGGGATTTTGTGCCCTCCACTCCCAACCCTCTATCATAAGGTCAACTGGTATATTAGTGTCTCTTAATCTTACTATCTTCAGTCATTGTTGTTATCTGTGATTCCACACCGCTGCTTTGAAGAATGTCACGCATGCGTGCCTGGCGGGGTCTTCACAACATCCCTCATCGTAACTGCTCATAAAATAAGGATCAAACTTCAAACTAGTAAGTTCTCGTTTAATCTTACTATTTTCTTTCAGTGATGGCACCCAGATGAAATTTGGGCATACTGTGCTTCTCCATATGAAGTTGACATCCTAAACATATTTTCTCATTCAATATTCATAATAATCACACACACATGCTGAGGGAAAAGCAAATCCTGACATTTGTGTTTTGATTTACTCTCATTTTCATATAAAATGTTACACAGAATAATTGTGCTTATTTTATAGAAATAGTCATGCAATAATTATTAAAGTGATGGAAAATGTGCTGCTGCAACATGTATACTCAGTATTCTTGTTACTGTTTTCCTTTTATCTGAGCAAAGGCTAATCATTTGCAAGTGAAGTAGCTCAATCCATTTCTGCCGCAGAGAACCTGTACTCCTTGTCATAGAATCAGAGAGTGATACAGTGTGGAAATAGGCCCTTCGGCCCAACTTGCCCACACCGGCCAACATGTCCCAGCTACACCAGTCCCACCTGCCTGCGCTTGGTCCATATCCCTCCAAACCTGTCCTATGCATGTACATATCCAACTGTTTCCTAAACATTGGAATAGTCCCAGCCTCAACTACCTCCTCTGGCAACTTGTTCCATACACCCACAACCCTATGTGGGAAAAGTTGCCCCTCAGATTCCCATTAAATCTTTTCCCCTTCACCTTGAACCTATGTCCACTGGTCCTCGCTTTCCCAACTCTGGGCACGAGACTGTGCATCTACATCAGTACATCTTGCTGATAAAATAACACTACCATGTCATGTGGAGGAAGGGGAAAAGAGTGTTGAATATGTGGAATAACAGAGCAGGAATTGAATACTATATTGTCACATGTGACAAGTCACAGTGAAATTCTTTGCTTGCATACCTTGCCAAGGTATGCAAATAGTCACCCATTACGGGCGCTTATAAAGATACAAATTCCCCATCACCCCGCGCCAGTTACCCCTTTGTTCTTCCCCCCCTCCCTCACGGCGATCCGCTCACGCCGGGTCCTCCATTGTTCATTGTTCTTCCCCCTCCTTCACGGTGGTCCTCCCACGCCAGGTCCCCATTGTGCAATGATTTTTCCCCCTCCCTCACGATAATCCTCCCATGGCGGTTCCTCCTTTGGTCCTTCCCTCGGCAGTGGTGTCCTCACTCCATGTGTCCGTCCTCGTCCATCGGTCGGTGCAGTCATTGACCACCGCACTGACCTCTCCACTAATGCTGCTGGGTCCTCTCCAAATGCTCCTGTGGCACCGATCCAGGCCCCAGCCACGGACCCCATTGATCGCAAACCCTATCAACCCGCGAGGCTCCACCTCCGACCCGCGAGGTCCGGGCTCCAACCCACGAGCCCTGGCCAGTCGGGCTCTGACCTTGTGGTTTTTATTATTTGGGGTGGAAAAAAATAAATGTATGGTCAATGCAAAGATTGTCCAAGGAGCGGGGGGTTGTCCACTTGCAGCTGGTGATTTCTTGCAAGCCCTTTCATACTGAAATTGAGTCACTAGCTGAGAATTTGCTCCTCAACTTCTCAGAGTACCTTTAGAAACATAGAAAATAGGTGCAGGAGGAGGCCATTCGGCCCTTCAAACCAGCACCGCCATTCATTGTGATCATGGCTGATCGTCCGCTATCAATAACCCGTGCCTGCCTTCTTCCCATATCCCTTGACTCCACTAGCCCCTAGAGCTCTATCCAACTCTCTCGTAAATCCATCCAATGATTTGGCCTCCACTGCCCTCTGTGGCAGGGAATTCCATAAATTCACAACTCTCTGGGTAAAAAAGTTCTTTCTCAGCTCAGTCTTAAATGACCTCCCCTTTATTCTAAGACTGTGGCCCCTGGTTCCGGACTCTGCCAACACTGGGAACATTTTTTCTGCATCTAGCTTGTCCAGTCCTCTTATAATTTTATATGTTTCTATAAGATCCCCCCCCCATCCTTCTAAACTCCAGTGAATACAAGCCTAGTCTTTTCAATCTTTCCTCATATGACAGTCCCGCCATCCCAGGGATCAATCTCGTGAACCTACGCTGCACTGCCTCAATCACAAGGATGTCCTTCCTCCAATTAGGAGACCAAACTGTACACAATACTCCAAATGTGGTCTCACCAGAGCCCGATACAACTACAGAAGAACCTCTTTACTCCTGTACTGAAATCCTCTTGTTTTGAAGGCCAACATTCCATTAGCTTTCTTCACTGCCTGCTGTACCTGCACGCCAACATCCCGTGACTGGTGTACAAGGACAGTCAGGTCACGCTGCACCTCCCCCTTACCTAACCTAACCCCATTGAGATAATAATCTGCCCCCTTGTTTTTTGCCGCCAAAGTGGATAACCTCACATTTATCTATATTATACTGCATCTGCCATGCATCTGCCCACTCACTCAACCTGTCCGGGTCCCCCTGCAACCTCCTAACATCCTCTTCACAGTTCACACTGCCACCCAGCTTTGTGTCATCCACAAACTTGCTAGTGTTGCTCCTAATTCCCTCTTCCAAATCATTAATATATATGGTAAACAGTTGCAGCCCCAACACCGAGCCTTGCGGCTCTCCACTCGCCACTGCCTGCCATTCTGAAAAGGACCCGTTCACTCCTACTCTTTGCTTCCGATCTGCCAACCAATTTTCTATCCATGTCAACACCCTACCCCCAAAACCATGTGCTCTAATTTTAGTCACCAGTCTCCCGTGCGGGACCTTATCAAAGGCTTTCTGAAAGTCCAAATACACTACATCCACTGGCACCCCTTCATCCATTTTACTTGTCACATCCTCAAAAAATTCCAGAAGATTAGTCAAGCATGACTTCCCTTTCATAAATTCATGTTGACTTGGACTAATCCTTTTACTGCTATCCAAATGCTCCAATATTACCTCTTTAATAATTGACTCCAGCATCTTTCCCACCACCGAAGTCAGGCTAACTGGTCTGTTCAAAAGTGGGATAACATTAGCTATCCCCCAATCCACAGGAACTGATCCTGAATCTATTGAACATTGGAAAATGATCACCAATGCATCCACCATTTCTAGGGCCACCTCCCTGAGGACCCTGGGATGCAGACCATCAGGCCCAGGGGATTTATCATCCTTCAGTCCCATTAGCCTACCCAATACTATTTCTCGCCGAATGAAAATGTATTTCAGTGGCAGCTCTGATTCCTCTTCTCAGCTTGTACTTGGCCTGCCTGTAGAGGTCTGCATCCCTGCTCCTGTAGGCCTCCTCTTTAGACTGGCGGAGCTGTTGGGTTCTGCTGTAAACCAAGGCTTGTCATTGTTGAACCTGATCCGGGTCCTAGTGGGAATGCAACTGTCCTCACAAAAGCTGACATATGATGTCACAGTGTCTGTATACTCATCGAGGCTTGTGGTTACTTCCCTCAACACATTCCAATCAGTGCAATCAAAGCAGGACTGTAGGTTTTCAATGGCTTCGCTTGTCCACTTTTTCATTGTAAGCAGATTTTAGTTTCTGCCTGTAGGTCGGAATAAGGTGAATTAAACAATGATCAGAGAGTCCCAGAGCCACACGGGGAACAAAGCGATATGCGTTATTGATTGTAGTATAACAATGATCGAATGTTTTCTCCCCTCTGGTGGGGCAGGTAATGTCATGTCTGTATTTTGGAAGCTCTCGGCTGAGGTTAGCCTTGTTAAAATCCCCCAAAACAATGACCATGGAGTCTCAATATACTTTTCAGGAGACATTTTGCAGTGTATCATCTAAACCAGAAGTGGCCTCTTTTACATTTAGTCAAGAGTCATGCAAGAATGCAGTTGATGCGAGTTTCCTCCACAATTGCAGATGTTATGAGACGCGTTTGATGAAGCTCAATAGCTGACACAATCAGGTAAAGCATGACAATTATGATAGAGAACAGATTTTTTTGGTGCAATATTTAAACATAGGATTTTTTTTAAACTGTTTCTTCTTTGCAATCTGCCTGCAGAAATATGTAATTAGTTCTAACTGCTCCACCAGGGTGGATCGTTGAATAGTTTTCAGACTAGTGCTCCCAGGCCACAGTTGAGGTTTGGCAACGGCAAGTTTAGAATTCCCAAAAGGCATACACATGCATGCTATTATCATGGATGTACATGAGCAACATAAGTTGGAGTATTTACAACGTTGGCGTCCAGTCAACAATGTGGAGAATTGCCCAGATCAGCAGAATGTGCCACTCAGCCATTCGATTCCCTATCTATCAAGTTTGCCATGCTATTAAGCAGCACTTACTCGCAAGCAAATTGCTCACTGATTCTCAGATTGATTTTTGCCAGGATGACTCGGCCCCACACATTGTCACAGACTTGTTCCAAACCAGGTCCAAAGGGTCGAATTACAGAATTGGGATGGGAGTCCTTGACCAAAAGTGGACTGTGTCCTCACTACAAAATTCTCTGGAACGTCAGAGGTTGAGGGAAGACTTGATAGAAGTACATGAGAGGCATAAATAGGGTAGACAGTCAGGGCCTTTATCCCGAGGGTGGAAATGTCCAACGCTGGAGGGCATAGCTATAAGGTGGGAGGGAGAAAGTTTAATGTAGATGAGCGGGGAGCCAGCTAAGCAATGCCAAAGATGACGGTGGAGGCAGATACAATAGTGGCGTTGAAGAGCCTTTTCTTTAAGAGCCCATGGAAGTGCAGGGAATAGAGGGATATGGATCACATAGAGGCAGATAAGATCAGTTTAACTTAGCATCATGTTTGGCACAAACATTCTGGACCAAAGGGCCCATTCTTATGCTGTCCGGTTCTATATTCTAAAATATACTGCAGTTGATTGCTGCATGCTACTTCAACAGCTAAACACAAATCCACAAACTCAAACATCAAGGACAAAGGCAGCAATTTCTTAGGAATACCAGCATGTGCACACTTCACTCCAAGTTGTAGTTCATCCTGACTTGGAACTACATGGTCGTTCCTCCATTCTTTCAAGGTCTAAATCTGCCCGAATTGCACCATATTTTCATCTGAAGGACCATTTTAGTTCACAGAAGTGGATCATCACCAACCTAACAATTAGGGATAATTAGGGATGGGGAAAATGTGCCAGCCTTGCCAGCAGTGCCCAGAAATCAAAAATACATTGTAAAAAATGCAGCATTTACTAAAAGAAATATCACAGTGTTCGTATTCTCTCCTGTGGAATATCATTTAGATTTTACACCACAGCGTTACCTTCTATGGGCAAGAAATCAGAATAAAGTTATTTTCTTGAACAACTCAACTTGAACACATGAAACACAGTGGGCAGCACAGTGGCGCAGCGGGTAAAGCTGCTCCATAACTGCACCGGAAAACGGGGTCTGATCCTGTCATTGGGTGCTGTCTGCATGGGGTTTTCACATTCTATCTGTGACTACGTAGATTTCTTCTGAGTGCTTTGGTTCCCTTCCACAAAGATGTGCATGTTTGCAGGTTAAGTGGTCTCTATAAATTGTAGGGGATGGAGCAAAAGTGGGAAACGTAGAAGTGTGAAAGGGTGATCGATGGTCAGCATGGACTCAGTGGGCCGAAGGGCCTGTTTCAATGCTCTAAAAAAACAAACTATAACACACACACGCTCTATAATCCTCTGCAAGTACATTCTGTCTCATTGGTAAAAATGTGAACTTAACACAAGTGCAGTCTTGTGTTAAAAAGGGTCTGAAGAAGGGTCTCGACCCGAAACGTCGCCTATCTCCTTCGCTCCTTAGATGCTGTTGCACCCGCTGAGTTTCTCCAGCTTTTTATGTAACCCTGCAGTCTTCCCTGTATGATTCTAATCTTTATAAAGACAAAATCTCTATAGCATGTTCCATTTGATTTCCATATTCTCCAAAGTACACACCATCAACTCAGTTTTTCTTCTTACCGTACCATTCCTGGGTCCCATGTAAAACAATCATAGCTGTGGTTAACTTGAGGACCAAGGTTGTAAGAGGAGGTGAAGTGAGAAAGTGTTATAAAAGCCTCCTAATACTGAGTTGGTCCACTTAACAATGTTCCTGAAAAGCTCGGTATCACCAATGTGGTGTATAAAATTGCTGCAAACCTGACCTGTGATACCCGCAAGTAAGGAGAACAGCTTGTTCCCAATAATCATCTTATTGAAGTACTATCCTTGACTGCCGGTGATAACCATGATCTTCACCTCCATGGAGTAAGAGAAAAGAAAAAGTTGGGAGCTAAGATGACAGAACCCATGCACAATTGACAATCTGGTAACAGCAAAATAACTTTGATCCCCACGTCAGAGGTTGAGTGTTTTTTCCATAAGCTGGGATGTTCAACCTTCTCTTCAAAGTGACAGCATCATTTCACTTTAAAAAAATCCTCCTCTGGTAGACTGCACTTCATTAGAGCAAGTAAAGTTTAGGTTAACATCTGGGGTGCCAACTAGCAAGGAACTGGTTAAGTGAAAAACGCACAATCAGAGAATCTTGTTAAAGAAGGAACTGCAGATGCTGGAGAATCGAGGGTTACACAAAAAGCTGGAGAAACTCAGCGGGTGCAGCAGCATCTAAGGAGCGAAGGAGATAGACGACGTTTCGGGTCGAGACCCTTCTTCAGACAATCTTGACAAGAGAATCTTGTCAGGTTTAGCCCAGATGACAGGTTATTATTTTGGATGATTTGGTGATATTTGTCTTGCTTCAGTGCTCTCAAAGTGTGCTTGAAATTCTTAATGAGTGAATGTCATGTTTTCTTTTCTATGGCTTGGTGTCATATCATTGAATACTGAGCTCAAATGATGCACTTGTTCATAATTCCATGCATGGGTAATAAAGATATTGTCATGGCTTCACGAATAAAATGATAGATCCCCTTCTGCCTAGTTCTTCTGTCTAGGAAGTAACCGTGGATGTGGCGTACAATGAAGCTAGACGCAAAATGCTAAATTAAGCGGTTCAGGCAGCATCTCTGGACTCAGAAGAAGTGTGAAGAAGGGTGTCGATCTGAAACATCACCTATTCCTTTTCTCCAGAGATACTGTTACTCCAGCATATTGTGTCTATCTTTCGTTTTTCTGTCTGTTCTGTAACAGTGAAGATTGAACAGTCTTTTTACAGTTTGTCCATTGGTATCTTTTAACCTCTAGCTCTAATACCTGGTCCAGTCTCACACTGATACATCTGTAAATGAGAAGAATAAAAAAAATCCACACACCTTTCTTGGGTAGCTATCAACAGATCCAATTTATTTTTAAGGCTACGTACCAAATGTTAGGGTGATTAAATAAAGTGGTTGGTGTGAAGGAGCATTTGACCATATACAATTGTAGCTGTGCTTATGTTCTCTCATGAGGTAAAGCACTAAACTCCAACAGCACCAGGATAGCCGGGGAGAAAAAAAAAAATTCTATAATCATTATCCTCTCTTGTCTGGTTGTTCCAACTTTCTCTTTAATACCCTTTCTTGCTTTTCCAAATGCCTCAATTAACTTGTAACTGTCAATTAGCTAGTCTTCTGAGTCAGCATGCTTCACAATCCCACAATTGTTCTATGAATATGTCCCGAATTAATTTATTATGGATCGATTTTGTTTAATTCATCTTAAACTTTTCCAGTTGTTCTAACAAAATAAAGTCTATAGCTGGCTTTTGTTTAAGTAATAACATAAACTCAGATACGTGCTGTTTGCACAACTCAGAATAGTACGCAATGTCAAAGATTCATCCAGCTTGTTTGAGTTCATGAATATCTTAACAACGTTAATTCATAAAGTCACCAATTTTTATCATTACAGAATAAGAACATAAAATATAGGTCAGACTTTTGGAAGGAAAAGTTGACTAAAGTAAAGACATCTAATTTGATTTGATGCACACAGATCCGTTGTGAAAGTTATGGTAAACTAGGTGGATTGAACTGCTTCTCAGAACATAATTATATACAGTGTCCCATCCAGCTAGAACAATCCTTCTGTATACATGCATTATGTGTTGTATAGACAAAATGGCCTGTTTCCTTTATCTTCATTAATTTTGCATATTTTTCATTCATTGTTCTATATCTCTCTACATAATCATCAATATCGCCTGTTTCCCTTTCCCGTGACTTTCAGTCTGAAAAAGGGTCTCTACACTCACCCATTCCTTCTCTCCAGAGATGCTGCCTGTCCCACTGAGCTACTCCAGCTTTCTGTGTCTACCTTTGCATTAAGTGTCAGTTCAGTTTAGTTTAAATCAACTGGAATAAAATAAAGCAAAATACTGTCTCATGAACCCCATCACCATAACAAGCCTTTTTCTCAATGCATGCTTGCTACCTGATTACAAAACAGAGAGATCAAACTGTGTTGGGCCCAGTTTAATGATTATAGTGTGCAAATTAAGATCTTTTAAATCAGAATGTGAATTTGCTGCCAAATATAATATACCGAAGGGATAATGAAATCCAGAAAATTGGCAGGGATGCACTACTGACTCAAATATATGTGAACAGAGAACCTAGAACAGTAGAGCACACGAACAAGACCTTCAGTACACAACGTCTGCACGTGGCCCATATCCTTTCACGTTATTCCAGTAATGTTCAGTTATAACACTTCAGTGTTGATGAGAATAATTAAATGATAAATTGAGAGAGATATAATAATATGCACAATAAACATCCCCAATTATAACTAATCAGTGCAGAATTACGGTGTTTGTTAATTTGGAATGTTAGATTCCAATGCATGAACCAAATTAAACTGATTCAATTAAAACAGTGATACTCTTTTATATATACGAATTGCTTTTGCAGCCTTGTCAAAAACTACATCTAATACAACGGTAGTTGCAGTTTCAAGATTCTGAGGATTATACAGTATCAGTCACTAATTTGATTTTGCATTCCTCCGTTCTTAAACATCTACCTGAATATGAACTGGAGAGCAACTGTGTGGCACAGTGCCACTGGGAATTGCATTAAGAAGTGTCTCATTCCTCCAGTCGATAACATACACAAAATAGCAATTTAATCAATCTCTCCTTGAAGACCAACATTCAAGTTTATTTGGCATTGAAATCATTACTGCCATTTAGGTATGATCAAAATTTGGTCATCCCGCTGTACACCACAACAGATTTGCGCATCTGGGCATGATATTTGTATCAACTTAGGCAGTGCACATTTCATTTTAACCACTGATTAATATGCCTACATGGTAACATGTATGTGATCTGATTTATTTGCTGATCTGTGGAGAGTAACAGAGTTCACCTTTCATTGGAATATCTATTCTAATGGATGGATTGCATGGAAACGAATGCTTAACCTTTCTAAGGCTAACACAATCTTGACTTGATGAGTTGACTTGATAGATTAAAAGGGTTCATGTCAATCAGTCCCTTTCCCTTGTAAAGCTATATTGTTCTTGGATCTTTGCTTCTAGAGGAACACAACTTACATGAATGGTGAATTCTGAGATAGCTTCCTGCTCCCCTTTCTTTGCTCTCTGATATTATTTGATGTTAGTAATTAAATAAATGTTTTTACTTTTTGTTCTTAACATTCTACATACATGCAAAGACACATTTCAGGCTCTATTAGTAAAGAGACTCATGCACAAAAATGTAATATAAATCAACATTCTCCACTTAAATCAAACTGGAAAAAGATTGCCACAGACTATCTACAACCTATTGACCACAATATCGTTACTCAAGGGATACAATACATTTTATTATAGTGCAAAACAATAATCTAAAATCAGCTATCCCTACTGAAATATTTTCATGGAGTTTATAATGACGACAACTATTTTTGATATAAAGATTAGTACATCTCTTAAAACATCCAACAGCCAAAACACAGATTATTTTAGTATAGCTACGGAAATAAGTTATAAAGGATGGCTCCAGAAATGGAATCACAGGAGTGAGAAAAACATAAGAAGGAACTTCGGGATCTGGATACATAGATACATAGATAAATAGACAATAGGTGCAGGAGTAGGCCATTCGGCTCTTTGAGCCAGCACTGCCATTCAATGTGATCATGGCTGGTCATCCAAAATCAGTACCCCGTTCCTGCCCTCTCCCCATATCCTTTGATTACGCTAGCATTAAGAGCTCTATCCAACTCTCTTTTGAATGCATCTAGTGAATCGACCTCCACTGCCTTTTGTGGCAGAGAATTCCACAAATTCACAAATCTCTGGGTGAAAAACTTTTTCCTCATCTCAGTTCTAAATGGTCTTCCCCTTATTCTTAAACTGTGGCCCCTGGTTCTGGACTTCCCCAACCTCGGGAACATGTTTCCTGCATCTAGCATGTCCAATCCCATAATAATTTTATATTTGGATAAAGGGCTTGGAGAGGAAGAGTGAAACATAACTCAAGCCAAAACGATTAGACAGGATAGGTAGCATCATCCCAATCACCTCCAATATTGGTAACTGTAAAAATGTGCAATATATGAGGAATGCTCCAGGATGTGGCTTTCCAGCTGCCTCCCCCATGTGTATTTTAGTGAAAATAACAGCCCTGTTGCCTGCCAATTCCCAGCCCACATACTGAAGTATGGCATTTCGAGTCACAGCTGCCATTGAATACCCACCCATTCCTCCCACAGATCTGTACTGGAGTCTCGATGGAATTTAATGTTGCTATATCTAACACAACTGTTACTAAACACAGACCAGACCAGAATTTTCAGAATAAACCACCAATGTTTGTTGCAAAAAAAACTACAAAATCTTCTTTCCAATTTATTATCATAGAACAAGTTTTTAAATAAAAAATAACAAGTATAAGAAAACAGGTTACATTAATGAAGTATTTTCAGTATAGCAAAACGTCTAAAGACACTCGAAAAGAAAAAGCAACTGGATGCTAAGCTTCTGTCAGACTTTTAGGAAATGGGTACAAAAACATTAGAAGGAACAACAAACTTCACAATTAAAGAAATTAAAAGAAGATGTGGGTGGGTTTTGAAAGACAGCTCGGAGAGCACAAACCATAGTGCATGGAACAGTATAGCCCAAGAGCAGGTCCTTCAGTCCACAATGTCTGTGCCGAACGTAATAACAAGACCATCACTTATCTATCTGCGCATAACCAATATCCCTCCATTCCCTGCATATACATATGCTTATCCAAAAATCTTTTAAATGCCACTAATATCTGCTTCAACCACCAGACCCAGGAAAAAGGTTTTGACAATCCACCCTATCTATGTCTCTCATAATTTTATATACTTCTACCAGGTCTCCCTGAAAATTTCTGGCGTTTGAAACAAACCAATCCAAGTCCCTGGACCCTTTCAAAAGTCTCAATTTGCTTCCTGTAATGGGATGACTAGAATTGCATACAATACTCCAAATAGTAAGGCACAGATAGCCAAATATTTGCCAATAATCAAGAAGCAGCGTCAGACAACATGCAAAGGAGGTCAGAGATGGAACATTGAAAAATAGATTCTGAAAAAACTATTTCAAAAGTTATTCTAAAGCCGAAATAGGTTGAAAATATTGTATATGGTAAGGCAGGTGAGGACAAGGAGTCGATCAAGCGTGGAAAGGAAAATATAGGATGGAATGCAGACTGCTGTGTATGGGATTATTAGCATTTAATGAAGAATGTGAAGTTTTGAAGGCAGCAAACAAGCAAGGAAGAGAAAAAAATTAAGTTTGAGTTCAATAAAAAAAATCAGTACACAAACCCTATTATAAATTGTTAGGTTTCTGTAAATGATTTCCAGACTCAGTACATGATTCAAACACATCTTTAATCAGTACTAAAACTTAACAGTATGAAGGATGGTTAGTTATCAACACATCCTGGCTGCTCAAACTGTCGGTGCTGAGAAATAGTCTTAGTATAAGTATTACAGTGGGGTGGAGTTAGAGATGCTGGCTGGTGTGTGATTGGTTAACATGCAACATCAATCTACATCCTTCCCCCCATAGGTTAAGTGTGAAAGGGCACTCGTGCCATGAGGTTAATCACATTTGCCGTATCTGTCTGGTGTTCTACTAACACGGCCCGAGCGCATGTGGACCAAACCTTCCCCTCCCTCACTTGAAAGATGAGACGGAGAGCCTGGAGGCGAGAATGACGTGATGGAGGCCTGTGGTGACCGAAAGGGGAAACATGCGGTGGGAGAGGCCCCGAGTTTAGTGGAGACCGCGGGACATGGACGGGTGGAACTGGAGGCAGCTGGAACTGGAGCAGTGGAGCATAGGGACCAGCAGGCGGTGGTCGCGGCTCCCTCACAGCAAGCAGGTGTTGTCGACTTCTCCAGTACACCACTCCCTCACAGTCTACCAGGTAAGACCGTGGCTCGTCAGTCGAGTTGACCACAATGCCCAGACGGGAATGTCCAGTTGAAGTTCGTAGACGGACGACTTGACCCAGAAGTAAAGGCCTGAGTGGTCTGCTGGAACTGTCGTATGACCGTTTCTGAATATCGTGCTTCTCTTGTAGACGTTTCTGGATAGTGGCAGGCTTCAGCACCTGAGGAACCAGTTGCTGTTGTGCGATGGGTACCGGAGGCCTCGTCAATCTCGACATCAGTCGCTGTGCTGGCGATCCCAGGGTTCCGTCCCTGGCAACATTTCTGAGATTCAGGAGATTGAGAAATACGTCTTGTAGCGATGAGGGTTTCACCACCTTGTGATCCTTGACGACAATCCAATCCTGAACAACCAGTTCATCGCGAACCAGGAAGAAAAGCTGCACCTCTGTGGGTGTGTTGGATTGTCTGTCTGGCCAACCCGTTTTGATGATGGAGGAGAGGATTTAAACCGTATCGTCTGTGGCGGTGTGCGCGGTCAAGGTGCGCAGTTGTTTGCTGGAGACGAAGTCGACACCTAGAACCGTGAAATTTTCCTGTTCAAAGGGATGTTGTTCGCAAGATGCCAGAGGTGCACGAGAGAGAGTGTCAGCGACTTGCATGTCCTTACCCTTAGTGTAGATAATAGCGAAATTGTACCGCAGAAGCTGCATCATCATACGCTGCAAACGAGCTGGTGCGGCATGGATGGGCTTGTTCAGCATTGTCACCAGTGGTTGGTGGTCCGTCTCGACCGTGAAGGTGTTGCCAAAGCTGAAGTCGTGGAATTTCCTTTTCGATTTGCGCGTAGTGCTGCTCCGTGTCGGTCATGGTGCGAGAGGCATAGGAGACAGGTAGTAGAGTGCCTGCGGCAGATAGTTGCAAGCAGGCTGCGCCGAGCCCGAATCAGGTCGAAAAACATTGGAGTCCGTGAACTGGTCAGTTTGGACTTTAAGATATCGAAAGCAATCTGATGTTGCTGGAACCATGACCATGCTGTGTCCTTTTTTGTCAGCTCCTGCAGTGTGGAGCTTAGTTCGCTGAGGTTCGGTATGAACTTGCCCAGATAGTTTACCATGCCCAGAAAACGCTGCAGGCCTTTCACGTCTGTAGGGGCAGGCATTTCTGTGATGGCAGTAGCCTTCTTCGGATCTGGTTTGAGACCCTTAGGAGTGAAGATGTGGCCGACGTAGGAAACCTCTGGAACCCTAACTTGCACTTGTCAGGATTAAGCTTGAGGTTGATCTTGCGTGTGCGATCCAAGATGAGCCTGAGATTGTGGTTGTACTCCGTTGTCTCTTTGCCATACACTAGGATATCGTCGAGAAATGAAGGCACAAGGTTGGTCCTCGAATAATAGCTCCATTGTTCTTTGGAAGACTTCACTGGCAGAGTTGATTCCGAATGGCATTCTCAGAAACTTGTATCTGCCGAATGGGGTGGCAAATGTGGTGAGGTTTGATGACTCCTTGTCCAGCGGTATCTGCCAGAAAGAGTTCTTTGCATCGAGGACAGAAAATAAGGTGACCGTTCCGACCTTTTCTGCAACATCCTCTACAGTCTTCATAGGATGGTGTGGGCGCTTAATGGCAGTATTCAGTTCTTTCGAGTTGATGCACAAACGGATTTCATTTTTTCCCTTCTTGACTGTGGCAATCATGGTTGAGACCCAGTCGGTGGGGTCGCTGACTGCTTCAATTATGCTTGTGGTGGCCATGTCCCTCAGTGCAGAGTGAACCCTGTCAGTCATGGCAAATGACAATCGGTGTGGAGGTCGGATGACGGGTATCTTTCGGGGTCAATAATAATCTTGTAAGTCACGGGCAACTTGCCCAGGTTGTTGTCGAAAAGATCAGGGAATTCACTCAGCGGGTCCAGGGAAATTTGCAGCTTGTGGACTGTTTTGTCAAAGGAGATCAGCCCCAGTTCCTGACAGGCCTGGTTGCCAAGCAGAATAACTGAATTAAAGTTCAAGACATAGAAGGTCAAATTCCTCATGGTTTTTTTCGGCACACATTTCAAGTTGGTTTTGCCCAAAGGCCGCAGAACCTCCCCTCCAAATGCATGTAGAGGGGATTTGTCCTTGATCAGTGACTCATTAGTTCTTATCTTGTTGAAGAGGTTGATTGACATAGTATTTACTTTCACTCCCGTGTCTAATTTCGCGCCAAAATGAACATTGTTTACAGTTACTGTCACGGTCGGATCATAATTCTTAGCAGCAGCAAGCTGTAATGAGTAAACAGTCGGGTCCTCTTGTGTGTTAATTGGAGTCTGTTCGTGGGCAGGTTCGAGCTGGAATTGGGGAGTGAGATTGTTGCTGTCTCGTAGCAAGAAGTTGAGATTAAACCTGGAGCTAGGCAAATTCTTCCCACAGGCCCGACTTGCTGCCCGACATACAGAGGCAAAGTGATTTAACTTTTTACAGTAATTACATGATTTACCAAAAGCGGGGCAAACTGATCGTCTGCTGTGTGAGTAGTTGCAATTTAGGCATTTCTTCTGAGGATCACCAAGAGCCGCCTGACTGGCTTGGGTCATATATCGCCTGTTATCTGTGTTGGTTCGCTGCCTAGTGAAGGCTGTCAGATTGATGGTTTTGGTTTCATGCGAACTGTCTATAGGGTCAATGAATTCCCCTGTCCTGCATGCGTGTGCTGCTTCATCCAGAGTCAAATCTGGCCGTCTCAGAAGCTCTGTTCTGAGCTTTAGGTCAGTAATGCCATTCACTAAAATGTCCCTTGTTAACTGATCAGTCAGCTGATCGACCGGCATATTTTGGAATTGGCTGCGCTGGGCTAAATACATTAAGTCTGAGATAAATGAGTCTACTCGTTCACCAGGGAGTTGATGGCGAGAGAGAAACCTAGCCCTGTCCAAAATGTGATTTGAGGGCAGGTCACAGATCTGGCTAAATTTACGCATCAGAACATTGGGGTCATCAGGAGATTCAGCTGCGGTTATTACCTGGTCGTTGGCATCGAGGACTGCCGGAGCATAACGGAATGTTCTGGGTCGCCGCAGGGCATCTGGGCCCGCAAGGTTGAGTAGGTGAGAGGCCTTGACAGCATCAGGTTCATTTTGCTGTTATTAGACCATAATTAAGAAAAGCTTCTTGGAATATAGTTAGTTTACTTCCCTCTTCCATTGATCCAAAGATAATCAGTTCTGTATTGGGGTTCAATTTTGTGTTAAATAGTTTTGTAAAAATTCCAAAAATTTAATTCCAAAATTTATACAGTTTTATACACAAGACAAAGGAATGTGCTATAGTGGCATTTTGAGTAAGACATTTGTCACAGATGGGGGAAACATTTGGGAATATTTTATTCAGTCTAGTTTTAGAATAATATAATCTATGTAAAATTTTAAATTGAATTAGGTTATGTCTTACATTAATTGAACATTTATTTACGTATAATAGATTTTTTTCCCATCTATCATTAGGAATTTTTATCAATAACTCTTGTTCCCAGTCCCTTCTAATTGTCACGTTAATTTTGGTGTGCAATGTTCATGTAGTGTCGGTAATCAATTTCAAACATGGCCCAACGTTCGCTGATATCCGTATCAAAGACGAGAGGGTCAGGCTTTCGACAGGAAGAGGCCATTATAAAGCAAAATAAAAACTCACAAAAGGGTGAAACAAAAAAACGTTATACAGAATGAGTGGATCACGCTTCTGATGCCATGTAAATGACTTCCAGACTTTGTACATGATTCAAACACATCTTTAATCAGTACTAAAACAACAGTATGAAGGATGGTTAGTTATCAACACATCCTGGCTGCTCAAACTGTCGGTGCTGAGAAATAGTCTTAGTATAAGTATTACAGTGGGGTGGAGTTAGAGATGCTGGCTGGTGTGTGATTGGTTAACATGCAACATCAATCTACAGTTTCTTCATTCAACTATAAGACCAAAGAATATGCAATTTGGTGGGTAACATCATAAAACATGAATAAATATTAGATCAAGAGAATTTTTCCCTGTTTTTTTTTGTTTGAACACTTAACAAAACTCTGTTAGTTTTCCATGATCCAGCTTGTAATGTGTTTCTCAGCACTTTGATAGAAGCAGGGGTATTATAGATAGTCTGGAACTGTATTTGAAAATACTGCAAATCCAGCCAAGAAATTCAATCCAATCTCAACGCACCAGAATATAAAGGTCCATTGCAACAAACCAAATGAATTTTCATTTAGTTCCCACTTATAATCCCTGACTAAAGGTTTTTAAATGTATTATGGTACAGTTGGTCTTTTCTAACAAAGCTCACTTCACAGGCGTAAATATCTGGAAAAGCTGTTATTTTATGAAGGAAAAGGGCAGAAATCAACACTTCATTCAGTGATGTGAACACACCAGCGAATATTTTAATAATGCTGATTAATCAACATTGCTCCATACAGGTATCATTCAATGCAATAATCATATGTATTACAGAGGTACCCAACAGACTTCACAACATGTGTTTAAGAATCAACGGTTCATAAACTGAAAACAATGGTGAAACCATCATTTTCAACAGCTATATAATTCTGGGAAAAGGCGAACACATCAACTTTGGATCAGCTAAAGAGTTAAATCCCTGCAATGAACAAAAGAGTAAAACATCTTAATCACTTGTGTCATGGCATAAAAATATTGCTGATTGAAAATATCCACTGCTGCCAACTATAATCATTTGTGGTTGGTTAGAGAATTCACAAATATTCCAATAAACTTGAAACAGAGAACTCATATAGCCTGATTGGACGATTCTTCAGTAATGTCATCTCAGACTACTGCTACGATGTTTGCCTTAGTAAAGTAACTCCCCCTCCTCGACTCTCTATTTTATCTTGCCTGTGGCAACTGTACCCTGGAACATTAAGTTGGCTGCAATGTCCCTCCCTTGACCAGGTTTCTATAATATTTATAACATACCAGTCACACGTACCTATCCATGCCCTGAGTTCATCTACTTTGCCTCTCAGGCCTTTTGCATTAAAATAAATGCAATCTAATTTGATTATCTTCTTTGTTCTCTGCTGAACATCTGCCTGTCTATCTCCTGAACTTGCTATCATTGGCATCTGTATCTATGCCCAACTTCCTATCTGTCTCACTTTTTCTTTGTCAATCTAGTTTAAATCCTTTCTTGGCAAGGGATAATAAACTGAAAAGTATTTTTTAGTTTTTAGGAGGGGGAGAGAGGGAGAGAGCATATGTCCCAATATTCACTACTCCCTAGACAGGGGGTGGGGACAGAGAGGAAGGTCCCCCCTCTCCTCCCCCTTCCCCCTATCCTCCCCCTTTCTTCATCCCCACTCTCCTCCCCCCATCTCCATCCACCCCTCCACTCCATCTCCCCCCCTCCCTCCACCCCCCATCTGTTCCCCCCCTCCTTAATCCCACCCCCCTCCCTCTGTCTCTCTTTCTCTGCCATCGGGTTATCTCGGGTTCTCCCGGAAAAACCAAGCCCCGAGCGTACTTCATGCTCAGCGGCTGGAAAGTCTCAGAAGCGCATTCGGAAGCCATTTGGATCTGCAGAATAGAGCCCACTTGCTCGTTCTTTCTGCATCTTTTGAAGAACCGGTGGGGGGGGGGGGGGGGGTTAAGGGCGCCCACCCCGATACTTATAAAACTCTGACCTTGGATGTGTATTTATTTGTGTGATGTTCGTGTGCGTTTCACATCTCCTGGAAAACACGACGCGCTAACGGTGATATTTTTACATATTCCAATAGTGATTTTACGCCATGATGTCAAAAATATCATAATCTGAAAATTTCATGTATTAGTTCTCGAGTTATTTATGAAAATGTTCACAAATCTCAAAATAGAAAATAAACAAGATGGTCTCGCTGATGACGTCACAATGGATCTGACTGCCTACCTATGCTCGCACTGCGAGTGACATCACCCCTGTTATGTCTTCTGTACTTCTTGGCTTCTTAACTTTAACTTCTTTAAGTTTTAAAACATGGCAGCGGCGGTCATTATTTCTGCGCGGATGAGGGTGCGGGGCAGCGCGATGAGAAGGTGACCTGGGAGAGGCCGTCTATGGAGACCTGTGATTCCTCCGTCGATCGCAGGGACTGGAGGAATCGTGACGTCTTTTACTCGCTGGTGATTCCGATCCCACATGGCCTCCCTCGGATCGATGCCGGCCCGTGGCCTTCCTGGGGCCCGCCGCCTGGCGGGGAGGCTACTGCTCTACGACCTGGGTAGGTGCTGCCTCTACACCCCTACTCCCGCCCCCACTCTACCCCCTCCCTCTCTACCTCCTCCCCCTCCCTCTACCCACTCCCCCTCGCATTCCCTCTCTACCCCCTCCCTCTCTGCCCCCCCCTCTCTCTGGACGAGTATTGTGTTCAGGAACCAGCCCTCCTCTGTGACGTTGCACGCCCACCCCCCCTCACTCTCCCTCTCCCTCTCTACCCCCTCACCCTCTCTACCACCCCCCACCTCTCCCTCTAGCCGTGCCAGCGTAGTTGGGGGTTATGCGTGAGTGGATAGGGCGGGGAATAGGGTAAAAGGAGCGAATGAATAATATTAATATAATATTAAGGGGAAGGGTTAGTTTGTGTGTGTGGTGGGTGGTTAGTGTGAGTGTGACGCCGAAGGCCGCCTCCCCCCCCCCCCCCCCCCGCAACCGCGCATTGAGGGGACGGGACCCAACGGGTCCCACGTGCTCTAGTGTAACTATAAAATTCTGATCTTGGATGTGTGTGTGTGTGTGTGTGTGTGTGTGTGTGTGTGTGTGTGTGTGTGTGTGTGTGTGTGTGTGTGTGTGTGTGTGTGTGTTTGTTTATTTATTTGTTTGTGTGTTGTCACATCTTCTCGTAAAAACAACGCAGTAATGGTAAACATGTTTGCATATTCCAGTAGAGATTTGCCCACTGGAGTCCGAAATAGGCTTACTTGAAAATGTTGTGGCTTATTTCTCGAGTTATTGATGAAAATATTCACAAATCCGATTGAAAATAAATGAGATGACCTCGCTGACGATGTCACAATGGGTCTGCTGCACGAGGCCTGTGCTGTGTTCCACGCTCTGTGAGTGACGTCACCCCCCTCCGCCAAACCCGCAGTCCTTTGGTTAACACCCACTCCCCCCCTGCTCCCCCCTCCCTCGCTCCAATATCAAGGGGGGTGGTTAGTGTGGGGGGTTTCCAAAATTGCCTTATCTGAGTTATTAATGAAAATGTTCAAAAACTTTGAAAAAAAGCCGACTGTCTTTCACTGATGATGTCACAATGAGTCTGCGTACCTGCTGTTCTTGCTCGCGCTGCGAGTGACATCGCCCCCCTGACCACTCCCCCTGTACTCGGGCCCTGTACTCGGCCCGGGTTGGTGCATGGTGGGCCCGAGTACGGGGGGAGTCCCGAGCCTGGCGACTGGACCTGGGCAGAAGCGGAGCCTGGAGCCTGGAGCCTGCAGCCGAGAGCCGGAGTTAGGAGATATTGCATTCAGGAACCAGCCCTCCCATGTGATGCGACGCCCCCTCCCACCCCTCAAACTCTACCCCCCTCCCTCTTTGCCCCGCTCCCTCTCTGCCCCCCTCCTGCTCCCTCTCTGTCCCCTTCCTGTTCCCTCTCTGCCCTCCAGCCCCCTCCGTCTCTGCCCTCTGCCTCTGCCCCTGTCCTCCCTCTGCCCTGCCTCCGCCCCTGCCCTCCCTCTGCCCCTGCCCCTCTCCCTCTCTAGCTGCACCTGCGAGTTGGGGGCTATGCGTGAGTGGATAAGGCGGGGATGGGGTAAAAGAGGTGTGTGTGTGTGTGTGTGTGTGTGTGTGTGTGTGTGTGTGTGTGTGTGTGTGTGTGTGTGTGTGTGTGTGTGTGTGTGTGTGTGTGTGTGTGTGTGTGTGTGTGTATAATCACATCTTCATGAAAAAACGACGTGGTAACGGTAAAATGTTTACATATTCCAGTTGACATTTTTTTCCGTGGAGTCCAAAATCGCCTTATCTGAAAATGTCATGCTTTATTTCAGTTATTACTGAAAATGTTTTTTAAAAATCTGATAAAACTTTGAATTTAAAAATGACTCTTTCGCTGATGATGTCACAATGGGTCTTCTTGCCTGCTGTCTTGCTCGCGCTGCGAGTCACCTCACCCTTCCCCACCCCTCCCTCTTCCCCCAGTTATTCAAAAGACGCAGAATGAACGAGCAAGTCGGGCTCTGGATTGAAGCCGCCGAACTCGCAGTCCTGTGGTTGACGCCCGTTGCCCACTCCCTCGCCCGTCCCGCTCCCCTCCTCCTCTCCCCCTCCAACTCGCCCCTCCTCCTTTCCCCTCTCCTCTCCTCTCCCATTCCTCCTCCTCCTCCTCCTCCTCCTCTCCCCCTCCTCCTCTCCCCCCCTTCAACTCTCCCCCCCACCTCCAACTCCCCCCTACCTCCTCTCCCCCCCTCCTCTCCCCCTTCCTCTCCCCCGCACATGTGTAGATTGGTCTCCATGTGTAAGTGGGGGGAGGGGGAAAAGTGGGGGGGGGGAGTGGGGGAGGTGAGGAGAGAGACTGGGGGGATTGAGGGAGAGGAGGGGTAGGTAGCAAGAGGGAGGGGAAAGTGGGGGAGGTGAGGAGGGAGTGTGCGGGAGGAGGGGGGATAGAGGGAGAGGACGGGGTAGGGAGGAGAGAGGGAAGGAGGGAGTGAAGGAGGGAGGGAGGGAGGGATTGAGGGTAGGGGAAAGGAGAGGTGAAGGAGGGATTGGGGAGGGTAGAAGGAGAGGGGGAAGAAGAGAGAGGAGGTGAGGAGAGAGAGGAGGGAGGAGGCAGAATAGAGGGAGAGGAGGGGGGAGTGGAGGAGGTAGGGAGAGGGGAATAGAGGGATATGAGGGCAGTGGGGGAAGTGAGGAGGGAAAGTGGGGGGCCTAGGGGGAGGTGAGGAGTGTGGGATTGAGGGCTGGAGGGGGGTAGGGAGGGGAGAGGAGTTATGGAGGGAGGTGGGGGATTGAGGGCTGGAGGGGGGTAGGGAGGGGAGAGGAGTTATGGAGGGAGGGAGTGACTGAGGGTAGGGGAAAGGAGAGGGAGAGATAGGTGACCCAGGGATTGTGGAGGGTAGGAGGAAAGGGGAAAGAAGAGGGAGGGTGAAGAGAAAGGGGAAAGAGTGATAGGGATGAGGGGAAAAGAGCCACGCCTGCACAGTTGGGTCTATGAGTGAGTGAATATTGCGTTGGGGGAATGGGTTGCGTTGGGGGGACCAGGCCACCTGTGTGATAGGGACCCAATGGGTCCCACTTAGTCTAGTGTCCATCTAAATTTTACATTGGGATTTGCACGTTTATATTTTAAAGTCAAATGTAATTATGAAAATCATTTAGATTTAATGCAAATAATTTTCACAGAACATGACATTGACCAAATATCCAGAGTGAACTTTGCAATAATGGAATTCCGTCTATGGTATGTTGGTAATACTGCACATTGAATCCTGCGCCCATTTTTAACCAGTACGACATAATTGAGGTTTGAACTTTATGTTTTGTAGGAAATGGATTAAAAGATTTTAAACTGATTATTTTCAGTATCAAGAGACTTAACCAGAGAATTAAGAAAAACTGAAAGGAATAAAGATGTGGGGCACGTTTTTCGAACGATACAAAATATTTAATATATAAAATGGAGCCAAAGCAAAAGATTGAGAAAGTGCATTACTCTATAAGACAAATGAGATTTTGTTCATACTGATGAAAGGTGAATTTAAGACATATGTTAGGAAGCATTTCTTCATTTAAAGAGGAATTATTTTTTACAATAGATTTGTCATGGAAGGGAAAACCTGAGCCATTCCAGTCTTTAAATTGCGTGATAGAAGACCATGGCCTTTTCTTTTTGAGTAGGTGAACCAGACAATTTAGTTGTGTTGTTATGCAAAGTTATAGTCTGTGAGGAATGTTTATGCTATTCAAATACTCAAAACTATACATTCTTACAACAGGAAAAAAAACTTGTAGAATTGATCATTCTTTACATAAATGAAAATATTGTAAATATTAGAAATATGTATTTGGTAATATTGTTACAGATGCAGACTCAAAATATGCATGCAAATGAGTAAAAAATAGTTGATAAATGTAACGACAGTGCTTACCATATCTTTCTCTGTAATTCTATTCTGCAGAGCCTGAATAATGTATTCAGATTCCTTAATTCAAAAGAAAAGCGATTAAACCTTCTAACACAGATGCTATTGCATCAATTTGAATTCCAAATCTTAATAGAATTTACTGAAAAAGCAGATTTTTGAGCCAAGTGCATTATTGTTGTTATAAAGGACCCATGAATCACACTAATTGAGTGTGAAGGTATTTGCAAAGGCTCAAAAGACTCCTGTCCAAATTTCACATAAACAAAACTGATTAAACTCTGAATATAAACTCTCTGTGAACTGCTGAAATAAACTTGTTCTGAAGAGCAGATAGCAGTACAATTCACCAGGTAGACACGGATAAGGAAGGCCATTAAATCAAACAGATAGAAGAACTGTGCATTACAGCATCCAATTATTTCTTAAACAATATTAAATAAAAATAATTTTACATCGGCTTTTGTCATTATGACTGGTAAAGAATACTCTGTTCCAAATTAATTTAATTATATAATGAAAATTGACTAACAGACATTCTACGTTAAACACTGTTAACTATCTAAGGTCTGACATTAGGAGGACTTAAAGCTGGATTTGGGCATCAGCAAATATAAATCACAACTGAATGCTCTCTAATTGGATTCAACCAAAAAATATATATCTGAAGATTACAGCTTATTTCCCTTTAACAGTAAGAAAAAGGCTCAACATGATGTTGAGTATGAAACCCACAACTTTCATTGTGTGAAAACTTGCTTGCAGCTTCAATGATTTTAGGCACTAATCTGTGCAGAATCAGAGTTTTCCCCCAAAACTGTTGTGCAATACAGTTACACTTCATAAGACGTAAATACTTCCCAACTGCAAGAATCAGGTTAAATAAAGCTTTCAGGAATTTGTAGGCTTTATGCAAAGCATGTGTGTCTAATCCAGATTTCACATTCTTGCTGCCAGTTATTGCCTCTGAAAATGTATAGTCTGGAGAACAAAGTGTCTATTTTAGGAAAATTGTGCAATTGTGCTACTGAATGCTTCTCCTGGAGGCCAATCCTTTGAATGATTAATTTGTGGTTAGTAGCAGTGAAAAGTTTTAAAACTATGTCACAAGAATTCCCAAGAATTCCCAAGACAAAAAAAAAATGTTTTCTTTGAGGGAAAAGTAAGCCTGTTAGTCATTATTGTCAATAGCTTGATAAAGAGCAATTGCGCTATTTATCCATATGTGTTTTTCGAGAATTATAATTTGGAGAAATGCATTGCAGAGAAAGGATACAATTCACTGACGAATGTTCAATTCAAATGTTGTTAGGCTGCAAGTAAAAGTAAATCTAAACAAACAGTTCAATTTTCCTTTACTCAATCATAGAGGAACTTAATGAATTTGATGCTTTAACTGACACTTAAGATTTTGGAATTAAAATATTTTAATCACATATTTCACTAGATAGACACATGGTTGATATAATTTATAGGAATTTAATTTTTGCACCCAATCTCAGTAATATTTGGTTCACTGCTTTATGAATGAATATGTTTTATGGGATAGGTGAGCTAGATTAGATTACATAATTTTTGGTATTCATAACTCTTCAATAACAGAACATGCATGAAATGTACATGCTCTGCCAATAGATTTTTTTACAAAAGAAATTGTTTATTACCCACCCATCGTTATGTTAAAATGTTGAACACAGAACAGAACACAATGACATTAACAATTAACGCAAGCAATTAACACATTTCAGGAAACTCACACAAACTAAAGGGCCTGTCCCACTTGCAGATTTTTTCGGCGACTGAATAAACACAGACAATAAAATGTAGCAAGACTACTTCAAGCTATGCACACAGTGTTCATTCCTAATAACTAAAGGTTAAGGGTCTGTCCCACTTGGCGATTTTTTTGGCGACTGCCGGCATCATTGACTGGCGTGTCAGATCACCGAAAAAGTCGCGGCGTGACGCAGCGTGATAACATATTGACGTGCGGTGTCTCCTCAGGTGTTGCAACATTTTTTCGTCGCCGCTAGATTTTGAAATGTTCAAAATATTTTGACGACCCTGATACATCAGTCAATAACGCCGGCAGTCGCCGAAAAAATCTGCAAGTGGGACAGGCCCTTTAGTTTGTGTGAGTTTCCTGAAATGTGTTAATTGCTTGCGTTAATTGTTAATGTCATTGTGTTCTGCTCTGTGTTCAACATTTTAACATAAAGATGGGTGGGTAATAAACAATTCCTTTTGTAAAAAAATCTATTGGCAGAGCATGTACATTTCATGCATGTTCTGTTATTGAAGAGTTATGAATACCAAAAATTATGTAATCTAATCTAGCTCACCTATCCCATAAAACATATTCATTCATAAGGCAGTGAACCAAATATTACTGAGATTGGGTGCAAATTGTCAGTGTTTAGTAGGAATAAACACTGACAATAAAATGTAGCAAGACTACTTCAAGCTATGCACACTGTGTTCATTCCTAATAACTAAAGGTTAGCTTATGTGAGTCTAAACTGCATAGATTCAGTCAATGAGGTATGAAACTGTAAGCTCAGCAACTAGACCAGACAGATTCACATAATCTAGTTGTCTGAATCTATGAAAACCAAATAGCATAAATGTTAACCATCGAGAAACCATGGAACAGCCACAATTATTCAAAGAAAACAGATTTAAAAAACTATAAGCATGTTCGCTTTTGGGGATAGAAGTAGACGGGAAGCACAGGTTTTTAATGTTTGTTTTATTGTAGTACCTTTTCACAACTGGGTATTTTTTAGTGGAGACACAAAAGACTGCAGCTGCTGGAATCTTGTGCAAAAAAAACAACCTGCTGGAGGAACTCAAAGTATCAGGCAGCTTCTGTGGAGGGAATGGACAAGCAACCTTTTGGGTCAGGATCCTTTTTGAGACTGATGAGTCCAGTGGGTAAAGTTGGCAAAGAGAGGAGTGGCTAGTTATAAGTGAATGCAGAAGTGGGTGAGGGGGCGGGGAGGATAGTTATTACCTGGCAAGTCAAGGTTACAGTCATTGCATATGAGTCAGACAAATACTGTAGTTATTCTGAACACTTACACATTTTAATAGAACATTCTTCATTTTCCCACTGCTTGGAATTTAACTGAGGATAACAGGGTCCCAGGCTCATATAGCATTGTTTTCCTTGAGTTGGAACTTACAGAGTTACACACTTATGTGTTTTGTAGCTGCAAACCAACTTTAAGTTTGTGATTGTTTAAAAATCATAATGTTACGTTGAGGATTTTTCAGTTTATTACTTTTCATGCAGAGCAAAGAGTTACATTTGTATTACCAATGAGATGTTAATTTTATTTTACAGTAGGATTGCCATCCCATCTATTCTCATTTAAGTGGTTGACTCAGAAAGTCTCATAATATGAACCAAACCTACAATGTGCAAACGGAAAAATACTATTTCTCCAAGAAAGCTGTAATATAGCACGGTCTATAAATGAACAAGAATTATACTCATGTGCAATCAGTTAATAAATGTCCAAATTAATTCCTGATAAATGCCACTGAACACATCCTATAAAACTGATACAATATTGAAGTGTGTTTATCACACATTCATTTCTAATGCAATAGAAAATACTTTTGTTGTTGTTGTATTGCAAATGAAATGTATTCCCCTGAGAATGCAAAGTAGGCGTTCATGTGACAATCAATGTTCTTGGAACAAATGCAGACTAGTTTCCTTCAAATGGATTCACTGAAACTTTTGACTTTTCAGATTGAAAGGTACAATAAGGAAAATGTTGTTTAATTAATTTCAGCTGAAATATATTTTGAATGTGCAGCACACATACCTCAAGATTTATTTCCTATCAAGTCTTTGCTAAACTGTTCATACAGTACCACATATTTCCATTGACAGCCCAGATTTGATCAATGATGTGAAGCAATAAATCCTCTGAATGAATACATGATTAATTTTCACTAGACCTCACAAAATACCTATATGTTTAGGTAAGTTATTTAGATATAGGCATTATGGATGTAAAATCCCCAATCAAAGACATCAAAATGATTAATGATGAAGTAATTAAAAAAACAACATACTTGAACCACAGATTTTTTAAAAATTGACATCAGTGTCAAACAAGGCTTTACAAAACAAGATCACATTTGTACCCATAAATTACTTCTGAAATCATCTTACAGCAGGCCATTTTACCAAACCTATTTGTGTCGAAAAGCAGAGCTGTCATCTGCTTACTGGGCGGCATGGTGGCGCAGCGGTACAGTTGGTGCCTTATCGTGCCAGAAACCCGTTCGATCCTGGCTATGGACGCTATCTATACGGAAGTTTCTACGTTCTCCCCACGACCAGCATGGGTTTTTCCGGGAGCTCCAGTTTCCTCCCACACTCCAAATACATACAGGTTTGTAGGTTAATTGGCTTGGCACAATTGTACATTGTCTCTAGTGTGTGTAGGACAATGTTAGTGTGCAAGTATCGTTGGTCAGCTTGGACTCGGTGGGCCAAAGGGCCTATATTTCTAAACTAAACTAAACCAAAGAAAAAGGAGAGACACTTGAAATATAGTTTAATATGCCACCCAGAAAACACAGAGTGAGTCACAGGAGTGCCGTACGATCATCAGGTTTGTCACTGAAAATCTGAGTGGAAGGTTCAAGTTGCAGCAGCAACAACATTTGAGCCAGTAGAAGGAACAAGGAGTAGGTGAACAATATGAACTATCTTTGGATTTTTCCAAAGAGAAGATGGAAGCCAAGGACGAGAATAATTCCGAGATGAAAGGTGAAAAGGTGATCGTTGAGCTGGTTGCACTCACTATTGCAAAATTCACTCTGGTTCCACTCATTTATTCACTCATGATTTGATGTAAAATCCATGTTTACACCCTGCCCACCCCACCATGTCAAAGAAATCAAGCAACACAGGAAACAACTAAGTCTGTATTCCAAACATCTCCCAATTTCTGAATCAATTAGTATTATCCCATTCATCATCACCCAATTGAAAGGTCACTTGCTTCCTACAGGCAAAAATGAGCAAGCCATGAAAGTAACGTAAAACAATAATATTTCTATATACAATTGGAACATTAACTGTGGAATGCATAACTCAGCTATGTGCATCAGATTAAGCACCAAAGTCTTTCACCTGAAACCTTAGCTATGTTTCTCATCCCACAGATGAGGCTTGATCTGCTGAGAATTTCCAGCATTTTCTGTTTTTATTCCAGATTTCCAGTCTGTAATTTTTAAATATTCGCTTACTTATTATTTTTGTAGAACCTAAATTAAAAATGGATTACAAAAAGTATGATCGGTGTATTCAGTTTTAATGTCAAGAGAATTACTCTCAAAGATTAGATTTATGCCAACCTGTCAATTTGCTGATAAGTGAGAATGAACTGATGGTAGTGACTGATTATCTATACATAAATTAAACTCTGATCTTGTGCTGTTCCAGTTTGCGTGGTTTTTCTATTTGTGCAAAAACGGTACGCAATTGCACTATGATTTTTCGCCACCTTACTTACCATTCTCCTGTTCTGCAAGTGCAGCAAGTTTTGTTCCGATCAATGGTATATTTTAAAAGTTATTAAGGTTTAAAAATCTTTAAAACCGCACATGTGCAGATTGGTCTCTTCCCCTGTCAGTCAATGCCAGGGATGGCGACACCCCTTCCTGCACCATCGCCACACTGATTGGCCGTGTCAGCTGTCACACACCGGCGGCGCCCGCCTTGCCCGTCTCGCCCTGCGTTGCATGGCCACAGCCACAGCCAATCGGCGTGAAGTGGCCGGATGGGACAGCCATGGCCACCGCGGACCGCAGCTGCCACATCCTGCAGCCACAGCCCCCTCAGCCGCCATGACCCACAGCCGGGGTATGCGGCACCCGTGTGATTGAGGGAAAGGAGGTGGGTGGGGGGGGGGAAGTGGGGGATGTGAGAAGGGAGAGTGGGGGAGGGGGAAATAGAGGGAGATGAGGAGGGCAGTGGGAGAGGTACGGAGTGAGGAATAGTGGAAGGAGGGCAGTGGGGGAGGTGAGGAAGGGTGGTAGGTGGGATCGGGGGAGGTGAAGAGTGGGGGAAGTGGGAGATAGAGGGATAGAAGGGGGTAGGGAGGAGAAAGGAGTTATGGAGGGAGGGAGGGAGTGACTGAGGGTAGGGGAAAGGAGAGGTAGGGAGATGTGAAGGAGGGGTTGGGGAGGAGAGGAGTAGAGGGGAAAAATCCTGGGAGGTGAGGAGGGAGACGGGCGATTGAGGGAAAGTGAGGGGGTAGGAAGGGAGAGGGGGGAAGTGGAGGAAGGTAAGGAGGGAGAGTGAGGGAGGAGGGGGAATAAAGGGACAGGAGGGGGGAGTGGATTATAGCAGGCAGAGCCTCCCATCGCACTGCCCCACCTACTCCCTCCTCCCCACTTCACCTCCACCAGCTGGCACCATGTGGCGGGAGCTTCTGGTTGCGGGAACAGAGAGAGCAAGCAACATGAATAGGGCATGAGTACCGGGCCCGTCTCTGGCGCACCACGTGTGGGGCTGTAATGCCCCGTCCCACTTAGGAAACCTGAACGGAAACTTCTGGAGACTTTGTGCCCCACCCAAGGTTTCTGTGCGGTTTACGGAGGTTTTTGTCAGTCTCCCTAATGGTCGAAAGTGGTTTCCGCTTCTTCTATAGAACATAAGGGAAGCGGAAACCACTTTCGACCATTAAGGAGACTGACATAAACCTTCGGGAACCGCACGGAAACCTTGGGTGGGGCACAAAGTCTCCAGAAGTTTCCGTTCAGGTTTCCTAAGTGGGACAGGGGCATAAGGCTCTCCGGACAGTGAATACCCGATTGTTAAACCCCCAGAACGCCGTGTTTCCTCCCTCCCAGTTTTAACCCCATCACTCCATTATAGTGGACAATCACAATAACAGACACCATTCCCCCCCGTGGTCCGTTATAGCGAGGGTTTACTATATTAGGTAGTGCTGTTCAGCTTCAAGAGCCTCTCACAATTTGAAGCTTGCAGCCATTCACCATCATGTCTATAGCGAGATGTACACGGAAATCATTAATTAGTAAACAAGACTAAGTTCAAATGCTACCTGTATGAGGAGCAACAGGTGCGAGCTAATCCCATATGCTGATGGCTCTAAACATTCTTGAGAGATATCAATTTTGGTATTTATTTTATCTCAACTTCAGTTATGTACCCTCAATACAATGAATATCTCCACTATCTGTAACAGAGAAGTCCTAGAAGAATGGTATGTGCCTGCATATCTGATTAAAAATAAAACATTGTTGGCATATTTATATGAAATGCAAGCGGGAAATAGTAATGACAAGAAGGCCGTTGGTGAAGAAAGACAAGCTTTATATCTAACTCCACTTTAGATCTCCATTATTCCACACAAAAACATTGGAGACATGGAAACACTGATATGAGAGATTCTCCAAACAACTTAAATTGATCTACAGCCTTTCTGCTGAAGAACATTTAAATGTTTTGTTTTCTCCTGTCTTACGTTCCATTACAATGACAAATTCAGCTGTATTTAATCACAGTAACTTTCATATTTTTTCTCACCACATCACAATCAGAGAAACATTATGTGTGTGCAGGAGAAACCCAAAGATCTGGCTCGGGAAATAAAGTAAGCTGGTCAAACTAACGCGAGCTGTCACAATGGTTTCCTTTTTAAAAAAAAGATTGTTTGAAAGGATAATTTGCAGTGACTTCAAGTGGTCAATATAGAAAAACAATGGTCACAAATAGATGCTAACTCCTGCTTTGTCATTTCAAATTCCGTGAAACAATTCGATGCAGTGCGTGCTGAAGGGCTTTTGTCTCAGGAATAGTTTTCTTCTGTTCTAAAAAATTCATAATCTTGCAAGAGGAATCTTGCTAACGCCCACCATTGACAGAAAACTGGTGCATTTAACGTCACTAAATATTGAAAAATAATAAGCAAAGTAAAGCTTCAACAATAGCAGAGAAATTCAACCAAAGTTTTATAATATATTCACTCCTAAAATGTTTTGCAAAGCTGGATGTAATGGACGGGAAAATGTATGCTTAATCAGATTTCTTTGTCAAAATGTGCTAATAGATGCAGTTTGAACAATGACGCAGCAAAATTCAGGAATTTTGTGCTTTCACTACCGTCCATTATATCCCATCACAATCAACGAATTAAAGTCACAAATGTCGAATGAGAATGAAAAAAAACAAATCTGTCATCTTTTGTCCAAAGATTCCTACGCTTGGCACTTAGCAACCATGCTATTAGAATCCGAATATATTTTTAGTTCGACCATCAGTGACGTATACAAAACAAAGTCGCACTGAATGGTTTCCAGGGCCTCTGAGGTGAAAGGAATGTAAAGAAGAGTCACCCTTGCTTTGATCACAGTGAGCAATATGTAACTGGCCACAGTGGGAAGAAGATGAAACATCATCACAGGGGGATTTGAAAATTCACACTCAAAGGCAAAATAATAAGCTTGTGAAAACCTTCACATCAGAAACATCCACAGAATAGTTGATTATTATTTTCAGTTTTGTGTTAAGGTTTAAAACTGATTTTCGAAAATTAGCTTGTAATCAATTATTTTAAAGCTTGATTATGTCCAAAGTAAATGCAAATATCACCATCCATTAGATTTCAAAATGAATATATATAATATTTCATTAGCTTTAAAAAAGGTTAAATACTGTTGTTCACATTGTTTTATTACAGGTAATGCTACTTAATAAATTAATGCAGAGATTCTTTAGCATAATATATTTAATTTAGGCATGTTAAAAAAAATTCTGACGATTATGTAGATATTTAAACAGGGGAGAATTATGTTTGGTAACAATATCATCTTATGCATGTTTAAATTTATAAAAGTTGGGTAAAAGGTCAAAGTGTCAATGCTACCAAAATTCCCAAGAACTGCTTGAAATCTGCAATGGACAACAAAATCAATGTTTTGTGATTTTAATAAATACTATTTATTAGCAGAGATTACATCTTGGTGGAGTGTGATAAAATTAAGACCTTTTGGATCGAGGAAACTGAAAATGTCAGAAATCAGTTGTGAAAAATGTCAGAAATGTCTGAAGATAAAAAGCTGCTGATTGTATATATTCTTATAAACATAACCTGCTTCATGTTTCAATTTAAACTTCCACAAATATTTTAATAATTCTAATCAATTTACATGTTTTAATTTTTTTTGTGTTACCGAGTCTGGACATTGATGCAAAAGCGACTATTTCAGTCTTAGTTGCTGCTTTCTCACCTCCATGACCACACTCTTCATCACCCATGATTCATTAAAGGGCTGTCCCACTGCGGCAACCTAATCTGTGCGTTTGGAAGAGTTTACCCTCGACTCAAACTCGCAACATGGTCGACATGTGGTCCTAGGAGGTCCTATGAGGTCACTGGAACCCTCCTTTATGCTCAAGGGAAGTTCTGCAATGTGTTTGTGTGTGAGTGTGTGTGTTGACGGTCGATCCAACTGACGATCCAGGTTTCATCGCTGACGGTCGATCCAGCTCGAGGTTTTTTATGTGCGTGCCCTGGAGCTTGAAGGTTGAAGACAGTTGCTGAAAGGTCGCGTCAGTGGGACAGGCCCTTTAGTTAATGCAATTTTCATTTACAAAGCTTGTAATGCATAGATTTTACTCACATCAACCTTTCTTGATACCATCTCAAGACATTTCAACTGTTGTTCTATCTCTCCCATTCGCAAATGTTGTTCTCGTTCATCCCGCAATTGAAGAAGCACCTCTTCACCAGGTCCAATCTCTGCCAGAGTATCCATGGAGCTCTAAAAATAAATTGGACTAAATTTAGAATTAATCTAGAATCTAATCAGTTTCTTTATATCTCATGTTCTTCACAGTGTCATACCGCCACTTCAATTGATAGAGGAACAACAAAATGACAACATAATGAAACGGATTATTACATAGATAGGAAAGTTGGGTCTGCTCTCCCAATGCAATATTCCATTACTCATCTGTTCCCCCAACGCAACCCATTCCCCCAATGCAATATTCCACCACTTTCTCTCTCCTCTCCCTCCCCACCCTATCCGCTCCCCCCCTCCCATCTCCTACTCCCCCCTCCTCTCCCCGCTCCAATCCTCGGCACAGTGAAATAATGCGGGGGTCGGGGTCCGGGAATGGGGGGGTGAATTACCCCATGTGGGGGGTTGGGGTCCAGGGATCAGGAGGGTGAATCACCCCATGTGGGGGTGGGGGTGGGGGTGGGGAAGGTGCTTCACCCCAGTGTGTGGGACGAGGTTTTGGGGGGGGGGGGTGAATCACCCCTATGTGGGGGTCAGGTTCAGGGTCAGGTGCCGGTGCAGCGTGGTCAGTGACTCTGAGTGGGCGGAGGGACAAAACTGTCCCCATCTCTGCTGCAGCTGACAGGAACGTTGCCAGATTTGTGTCCCCGTGTGTCCGCTGCCCGGAGCCACGGTCCCACTCCACCCGGCCCCGTGTGTTGGCGCTGCTGACCCACAGCCCGTCACAGTACGGCCGCAAAGGGGGAAACGGGGCGGAGGGCAGCCGTGGCCGGACAGTGCTGACCCCGGGGGAAAATAGGGGCTGTCCCGAGGGATCCGCTCCTTCGGCCACTTACACCAGGGGTCTGAGTGACCCTTGGTGCACGGGTTCAGAGCGCTCAGTCACCCTCCAGCCCGGGGCGGTCGTGGGCCGGGACTTGCCCTCAATCCGCCGGCACGCTGCTCTTTCGCAAGTCAGTTACGAAAAACATTTGTATATTCTCACTGTCCGTGAGCAGCAGTGATGTTGGCGGTTTTTAACCAGGTAAGAACATACGTGTTGCGTGTGTGGTACTGCAGAAGGCGTGAGCGACTCCATGTGTCATGCCCTTTGACCTTATGACCTTCCGTGCAACCCTCCTATTTAAATGTGGCCCTCCCCCTGACGTCACTTGAAGCTGGTGCCCACCCACCCCTCCTGTTGCGGGGCATTGTGACATCACTTTGGTAGAGAGTTGAAAGATTTTCCATTTAAAATCTTTAGGTATTGGGTATTTTTAAAACACTGTAATTTTGGTAATATCGGTGGAAATGCAACAGGAAGATGTTTATCGCCACCACGGGAAAAATGTGAGTGGGATGTGTGAAAATGGAAAGGTTGTGGCCTAATGTTTGGAAGAAGATAGGAAAACCAGATTGACACAGAGACACATCGTGGGCACAAACAAGACCTTTAGTTATATAGAGATGTGCCAAACGCGGGCAGGTGGGACTACTGTGGATACGCCATCTTGCTCAGGCCAAAGGGCCTGAATCTGTGCTGTATGACTACATGAGGAAATCACTTAAGTAATAAACTCTAAGTAAATAACAAAGCAAATCAGGCAGCAACCATGGAGGAAGAAACATAGTTAATTTTTAAATTGAAGAAAAGTTGAAGACTTTTAAAAAATCTGAGGGGGAGGGAAAGCTCATGATTGAGCAAAAAGAAAGATCTATTGGAAGTACTGGCATGGAATGTGACATTGTCAGGACTGCATTACAAGATGCAAGTAATTGGAAGAAGCTGCAGGCTTGTTAAAGAAACAAAGAACTGCAGATTCTGTTTTATATCAAAGATAAAACTTTCTCTGAAGAAGGGTTCCAACCCAAAACGTCACCCATCCTTTTTTTCAAGAGATGCTGCTTGATCTGCTGAGTTACTCCAGAATTTGGTGTCTATCTTTGGCATGTTGAAGATACTGGTCATTAATCTACATAAACACAACATGAAGATATGATTGTTTTTGAGTAGGTCGGTGGGGGCGCTGCGAGTCAGCTGCCCTGCCAGCAGCGTATTTGTTATACATTTTGTTTGATGTCTAAATGTTATACGACTTTTTTTGGTGCCTAAATGTTAATTTAGGTGTCTCTTGGTGTGTCTTGTGTGGGGGGGTGGTGGTCTGAAAATAGGGGGGAATCGCTTTTGGTCGCCTCCTCGACGGAGAGGCGACTTTTTTCATGTCGCCTCCCTCGCGGCCTAACAGCATGGATTAGAGCAGCCTTTCCCGGAGTCGGGCCCGGAGCATCAACAGCGGGCGCAGCGTGGACTTTTCCATCGCGGAGCAGGACGAACCGTTGCCGGGGGTCGACAGAGAGGAGTGCTCCAATCACTGGCCTGGTGACTTTGGCATCATGGGGCTGTGGTCTGCGGAGCTTCTTGCTATGGGCGTGGCGTGGACTTACCATCCGGAGTCTGGGATCCCTTGCTGGGGATCGCCGGAGAAGAGCTCCGACCACCGGCCTGCTGGCTATAACATCCTGAAACCGCGGTATCCGGTAGGAAAGTGCCGATTCGGGACCACCAAGCCACGGAGTGTGTTCAAACATCCCGATGTTAGAGTTTGGATCATCCCGACGAGAGGGACTGTACATCCGGCCGTCCGTAGCGATGACTACGGAGGGTTTACGGCCCCGACCACCGGTGACCAAAGGAAAAGGACTGACTGAACTTTGTTGCCTTCCACCACAGTGAAGAATGCTGTCTGTGGTGGATGTTTGTGTTAAATTGTATTGTGTATTGTGTGTATATCGCTGCTGGCAAATTCATTTCACTGCAATTCGGGTGCATGTGACGAATAAAATTGACTTTAACTTTGACTTTGAGTACGTCATTTTGAGTCAGATAAGAGATATTTCTAAAAAAATCAGGGCAAAATGTGGCAAAAAACAACTAGAAGGGAACTTTTCCAAGAGTGCACAACCTTTGATCACTGTTATTGGTTTGTCATCCAAAAAATGTATTATTCTCAGACAGCACAACAATAAATTAATGAATGCATAATCTAATTATTGCAAGTGTATTTATTACATTTGGATAACATCTGTTAAAATTAGTAGCAGACGAAGGAAGTTTGGCATGTCTCCAAAGATTCTTGCCTACTTCTACAATTGCGCCATAGAATGAATCTCATGAAGATGCAACACAACTTGGTTTGGCAACTGCTCTGCTCAAGACCACATCAAATTGCAGAAAGTTATGGATGCAGCAGCCCAGTCTATCATACTAACCAGGTTCACATCTACCCCCATTGAACCCCATCTACACTTCACGCTATCTCAGGAAGGCAGCCAATACAATGAAGGACCATTCCCACTTCCTCCCACTCCCACTCCCACTCCCACTCCCAGAAGATGCAAAAACCTGAAAGCACACACCACCAGTTTCTGGAGCAGCCTTTTCCCCGCTACGCTACTCAATCCAGCCTGCAGACATTTTTCTAGCTGCACTTTCTCTGTAGCTACAATGTAGCAACACTATATTCTGCAATAATAAACCAATAAGACACAACTAAGAAGTAAACATTTAAATAAACTGCAAGCAAATTTGTCAGTTGCCTGCAGCAGCAATAGAAAGGTAAGACACAAAGTGCTGGAGTAACTCAACAGGTCAGGCACTATCCCTGGAGAACATGGATATGTGATGATTCGGGTCAGGACCCTTCTTCAGACTCTTTGAATTAGTCTGAATAAGGATCCCAAACCGAAACATCACCTCTCCACGTTCTCCCGGGATGCTGCCTGACCCAGCTGAGTTACTCCCAGCACATTATGTCTTTTTTTTTTAATTGTAAACCAGCACCCGCAGTTAATTGCTTCTACCTATAATAGAAAGGTGCTGTTTGAGTGTGTTGCACGTCCTTGTTGATTCCCTAAGCCTCTCTCTCATCTCTCCCGGACACACTTATTTTGCTTTTTTTCTGACCCAAAGATGAAAAGCTCTATACCAGCTCTTGCGTAATGTAATCATGAAAGTGCAACTTGATTTATGCTATACAAATTAAAATTAACTCAATCAATACAGTAGTGTAGATGTAGCGGTTTCTTCATTTGTATGTTGGAACCAGCGGCAGATCTACATTCTTGGGGCCCTGAACCTTGAACTGTTATTAGGGGCCCCTTTGCAACCAGCAATGAGATCTGGGTAACCAATGTTATCTTCTTCAATGGGGTTGTTCCACGACAATTCACCACAAATTTTAATTTCTGTCATAATTGTTAATAGTGTTTTTAAATATTTATAATTATTTTATATTAAATGCATTCAGAATGAAACATCCTTAATTTGAAAGTGTTTCGATTACGGCTAGCCTACATGATACTTTAATAACCTTTTATTTTTTATTTTAACTATTATTTTGTATTGAATTACACTATTATTAATATTATTTATTTTTTTAAACCTTTCTCATACAGAAGACCCAAAATATTTATGCAATGTGGACTAAGCATGATATTCGCCTCCATAAAAAAAGAAGGAAGTATTGGCCGGGGGTCCAGGAGGCTGGCTAGGCCCCCGGCAGGGTCCAGGGCAGCGCACCGGCAACACCCCCTGAAGCTCCTACATTTTCAATAAATTGAAAGTGATTCTCAAACTTTCTGCTGGTAGTTTACATAACAGAAGCTTAGACTTTTTCTAATACATAAGGTGTAAAATAACCTTCAAAATATATATATTTCATGAAATAGACAACAGACAATAGGTGCAGGAGTATGCCATTTGGCCCTTCGAGCCAGCACCGCCAATCACTGTGATCATGGCTGATCATCTACAATCAGTACCCCATTCCTGCCTTCTCCCCATAGCCCTTGATTCTGCTATCTTTAAGAGCTCTATCTATCTCTCCCTTGAAAGCCTCCAGAGAATTGGCCTCCACTGCCTTCTGAGGCAGAGAATTCCACAGAATCACAACTGTGTGAAAAAGTATTTCCTCATCTCCGTTCTAAATAGCCTCCCCTTGGTCTTAAACTGTGGCCCCTGGTTCTGGACTCTCCCAGCATTGGAAACATGTTTCCTGTCTCTAGCATGTCCAAACCCTTAATAATCTTACATGTTTCAATAAATGGCCTCACATAGCTAAAGAAACTTTACAAAAAATATGTTACCTGAAATGTCTCTTTGCCTAGCACTGAGATGAGAACAAACGTTTTCAACCAGAGTGTGAATTTGTGGTATTCTCTGCCACAGAAGGCAGTGGCCTTGTCTCCTTCAGCAGCACTTAGGTCTCCTTTCCTGAGTTCAGACACCCACTTCTCGTCACCTACATTCACTTTCCCTCACCTACACACCTACACCTCAACTAAACCTGTTGCCTCACTAAACCCCTCACCTCGACGATACCTCACTACCAAACTTCTCCTCACACCTAAACCTCACCTCGACTAAACCATACCTCAGTAAACTTTGCCCCTCAAATAAACCTCAGACCCACCTCAATTTAACTAAACCTCCCACCTTACGACTAAATTCCACCTCACACCTAATCACCGCCTCTCTCCTGCTATTTATAGCCACCCCAGCCGTGAGTGGAACGGCTCCAACCAGGGGGGCGGGGTAGGACCAAGTTCGGAGGGCGGCGCAGGTGCATTGCCCTAGAGACGCGGTGGGAGGGGAGGGGCACACGCGCGCTGACGTTGACGACAGGCACGAGCCCCGCCCACGGCAGCCCCTCACCGCGGGAACGGGAGAGAAGTGGCGATTAGTCGAAGCAGGGATTATGTGTGAGGTGGGAGGTTTAGTGAGTTGAGGTTTAAGTGTGAGGTGGAGTTTAGCCGAGGCAAGGGGTTTAGTCGAGGTGAAAAATCAGATTAATTTCAAGGAAAACAAAAAAATCGGAATTACGATTTAAATCGGAAGAATATCTGGACTAAAGTCGCTTCAGGGGCCCCTCGGGATTAGGAGCCCTGTATCTTAAGTTTCATTAGTTTTATAGTAGATCCGCCCCTGGTTGGAACAAAGTAGAATAATCATCTTGCTTTTCAATCTTTACTTAGCTTTAGGCTCTGGTTAGTCTATTTTCAGTTGTGGTTAAATTGGTCACAAGGGAATAGCACTGTTAAGTCGCATCTATGACAGAGAAAAATCCCATGTAAGGGAAGTTAACTATTCTTACGATGTGGTCACATAGAAGAATATTTTATATAATTTTTAGATGAGAGTGCCTTGTGTAATGCTTATGTGTTTCACAATACCAGACGAAAGAAACAAAAATCTTTCTGAATGACACAAGTAAATATAGCTAGAAAATAGTAAGATATCTTGGGTTTGTGTATTGTTATATCAAATTTCCATAACGGTTTTGGATCAATCTCAGTGACACCAAATGAGCTTCCACACACTAAATTGAACTAAGCGTAAAAATATATTGTTTGTATTTCAATTCAGAGCCACGGTGTTAAGAGTAGGGACTGAAGATATTTTAATACATTTGCAGAATACAAACTCAAGTGGTGAATTCTAAATACAATAAAGAGTCCCAGCACCTGTGTGCACCCATTCTCGTAACTACCCCACCCCCCCTTATCCCCTTCTACCTATATCCCTCCCTCTGGCTTTAAATTTCACTTCTCTCAAACGTCTTATCTCCTTATAACAACCTTTTGTTCCCTCATATTCTTTCTATCTCCTTTAGTCCCCTTTTGTCACCCTTTTGTCTCCTATTCATCCCTGGCTTTTGTCCACCAATCCACCACTCAAAACCCCACTCGCATGTGTCTCCAATAAAGTGAGCATCAGATATGGGTAGATATAATATTTCCAATTTATGAAAACGTCGGCAGTAAAAATGAGTGGACTGCTGAGCATTCCATCACAAATCACTGAAATGACTAATAGCATTTGCACCTTTCTTAATATGAATAACATTTATCTAAGTCAATGCAGATTGGACATTATTAAAAAAGGGATAATTATTTTTCATGCTCAATAATATAGGAAATCAGAATTGATTTACTCTATGACTCCATGGAGTAAGACCAATAATGTCTTACTCCATTGAAATAAAATATGGACATGCAAAACATCTCGCCAATTGTTTCTAGAAAGGCAATTATCAAAAGGGTTGGCTAAAATTAAGGTCTAAAGTCAGATTTCCAGTTTGATGAAAATTTATGGCAATAATTTGGTGTTAAATAGTTTTGACAACTGAATGCCAGCCATCTCATAGCATAAATTCATGCTTCAATGGTGCATTTAGTAGTTTGACATAAATGGAGGAGATACAGATGTGCCTCTATCCACTGCAAACTGGCACAAATGACATGTGATTCCAATCTTGTGACATATTTAAGAAAGAACTGCAGATGCTGGACAAATCGAAGGTAGACAAAAATGCTGGAGAAACTCAGCGGGTGAGGCAGCATCTATGGAGCGAAGGAAATAGGTCCTTCGCTCCATAAATGTTGCCTCACCCACTGAGTTTCAACAGCATTTTTGTCTACTGATCTTGTGTCACCTTAGTTCCAAAGGAAGCACTTTACATATAACCATATAACCATATAACAATTACAGCATGGAAACAGGCCTTCTCAACCCTTCCAGTCCGTGCCGACCATTTATTTTCCCTTAGTCCCATCTACCTGCACTCAGGCCATACCCCTCCATTCCCTTCCCGTCCATATACCTATCCACTTTACTTTTAAATGTTAAAATCGATCCTGCCTCCACCACTTCTGCTGGAAGATCATTCCACACAGCCACCACTCTCTGAGTAAAGAAGTTCCCCCTCATGTTACCCCTAAACTTCTGTCCCTTAATTCTCATGTCATGCCCTCTTGTTTGAATCTTCCCTCCCCTCAATGGGAAAAGATTATCCACGTCAACTCTGTCTATCCCTTTCATCATTTTAAAGACCTCAATCAAGTCCCCCCTTAACCTTCTGCGCTCCAAAGAATAAAGACCTAACTTGTTCAACCTTTCTCTGTAACTTAGTTACTGGAACCCAGGCAACATTCTAGTAAATCTCCTCTGTACTCTCTCTATTTTGTTGACATCCTTCCTATAATTAGGCGACCAAAATTGTACACCGTACTCCGAAATTGGTCTCACCAATGCCTTGTACAATTTTAACATTACTTCCCTACTCCTATACTCAATGCTCTGATTTATAAAGGCCAGCACACCAAAAGCTTTCTTTACCACCCTATCTACATGCAATTCCACCTTCAGGGAACTATGCACAGTTATTCCTAGATTTCTCTGTTCCACAGCATTCCTCAATTCCCTACCTGATATAAATCGGGTTGCTCCAAATTCAAATACTGCATCAGAGTTGAAGTAACATTGTCAGGTGCTATCTTGCGATAAAATATCAGATTAAGAATCCTGCCTATTCTTAAAACAGTCATCACTTGAGAAATAAGGCCTTCTCCCAGTTTCTTGGTCAGATGATATCTCTTCACCAAAAATTAAACTGATCATCGACCTCTCTCCAAATTCTACTTATAAAATGAAAGTTATAAAAGTTACAGCAATGAAGGGCTGAATTTCATTCTCCTATCTCTGCAATATATGCATTTTTAAAACATCTATGATTCTTATAATTGCCATTATTTTCTAGCATTACTGGACTTCAAAATATCTCCATTAATCCGCAACAGAGATATCAGGTTAAAAAAGTGACAAGTAGTCAAGCTGCTTTCTAATCTGCTTACACACCAATTGCTTCATTTTTGAAAAATGAAACAAACACAAACCCATACAGTACTGTTAATCTATTGCTTTGGTGGCTTTCTGTGAAGTGTGAACATTTCTTCATGAAGCTTTATAAATCTAAATTAGAGGGCCTTGCTACAAACATACAAAGCCACTCCTGACCTAAGTAGTTTCTGGCAGATTTGCCTTTGCCAGCACACACTCCAGGGCATAAGGAAATGTTTTCAAATAATCACTTAGTAAACTACTGTTTTGGGAATAATTGAGCCAACTCTTCAGGAATGTAAACCTTGCCAGAAGGTGGTGTTGTTCCATTTAATAAATATTCTACAGGAGTAAGCGTTCAACTTGGTGGTTTAGTTCCAGCTTCTGCAATAGATTTTCAGCTCAGCATTCTGTTTGAGACTAGTCCAATGAACGGCTGTCTCACATGTGCTGTAAGAGACTGAGGACCTCTCTAGTGAGTTGGACCCTCCCAATCATATTGCAGTTGCTGCTATACACTGTTACTATTCCTATTTCAAACATGGCTGACCAGCACCCAGCTCATTTCAGTTTTTATCATCACCACTAATTGACAAAAAAACAATCACCTGCCACTGCTACCATCTCCACTCAGTCACCTGCTTTTCAATCCTCCATTAAATGAGTTCACCCATCTTACCTGTTGGCTCCCCCATACCATTTTAGGTTCAAGTCTCTAAACCCGAGATCAAATCATCTATGCACATCAAAAACAAAAATGGACTTAGCATTGAGCCAATTTCCTTGTTCACCTTCAGCAGGGTACCATCCTCCCATTACTGTATTTACGGATTCTGACTGTTGCCACTAAGTCTGATATACAATACAATACCGTTTATTGTCATTTGAACCTCAAATGAAGTTCAAACAACAATGCAGTCATACAACAAGAAAAAAAAACCAAGACACACAATTAACACAATTTACACAAACATCCATCACAGTGAATCTCCTCACTGTGATGGAAGGCAAAGTCATTGTCTCTCCCCTGTTTTCCATTTTTCTCCCGATGCTAAAGTCCCCGGCGGGCGATCGCAAGTCCCACGGCCATTAAGGCTGCGCCGGGCGATGTAAGGCCCTGCTCCGGGTCTTGATGTTGGAGCCCCCGGCGGGGGATGGCAAGTCCCGCGGCCATTAAAGCTGCGCTGGGCGATGTAAGGCCCCGCTCCGGGTCGTTTTCAACCCTGCAATTTGGGCGGGAAAAGCTGCCGTTGCAGGAATTCCGAAAAGCGGTCTCCCACAAGGGACCACGAGCTCCCGATTTCACCGTCCACCGGGCCTGCGGCTGGAGCCTCCGAAGCTCCAGAGTCGGGTCGCAGCCGTGCACCACCACAGCTCTCCACGCTCCAAAGCCAGCCAGCTCCACGATATTGAGTCCGCAGGCTCCGCGACTGGAGCCCCCCAGGTCATTCCGGTTGGAGGCGCTCCACGGTGCTAGGCCCCAGCGACAACGGAGACCCGACAGGGAAAAGATCAGGTCCTCGTACAGGGAAGAGATATAAAAGATCCCCCCCCCCCCCCATATACACAGCTAAAAACAATATATAAACTACAACCAAACTATACACTCAACAGGACAAAAAAATAAAAAAAGACAAACGGACGGCAGAGGCCGCTGCCGCAAGGTGCCGCCATCTTATCTTAATTTAAGTAAACACAGTCCTTCTAAAAGACTGCAATATAAATTTAGGCAAACACAACAAAGTTGTAGTATCGTCTGTTCCCACGGCAAAACAAATGAATGACAAATGAAAGACAATCATAGAGTAATGGAATAGAAAGATTAAATGAGAACTTACCAGTTTGAAGTTTGATCTTGATTTTATGAGGAGTTACGTTGGTGATTACGTATAGAACCCCGTCTAGGCCGCATGCGCGTCAATCTTCAAAGCAGCGGTATGAAATCACAAATAACAATCACCGAAGTGACATAGTAAGATGCGTGACTCGAGGACTACCAGATGATCTTTATGAGAGAGGGTTGGGCGTGGTGGGCACGTAATCACCAACGTAATTTTACTTCGGAGTCACGTGAATGATTCTGTGAAGACTTCAAAGCTTTGTGATTTCATGCCGCAGATCGAAATCTCAGCGTCTCACTGCATCGATTGACTCGGGATAAGTGAATAATCAAAATGCATTAGCATGATATTGATTCACATGTATTAATGGCTTACGTTAATAAAGAAGGGTTTCGGCCCGAAACGTTGCCTATCTCCTTCGCTCCTTAGAAACTGCTGCACCCGCTGAGTTTCTCCAGCCTTTTGTGTACCCTCGATTTTCCAGCATCTGCAGTTCCTTCTTTAACAGCTGGGGTAACAACGCGGGCCAGGTAACATCTCTGGAGAATGTGGATAGGTGACGTTTCGGATAAGGGCTCGTCTTCTGAAGAAGGATCTCGACCCGAAAAGTCACCTATTTCTTCTCTCCAGAGTTGCTGCCTGACCCGCCAAGTTACTCCGTCATTTTGTGTTGGGCATCAAACAAACCCTCGTCCTGTACTGACTAATCTATTTATTTTAAATGCTAAGCAACATATTTCCTACTGTTTCCCCTAATTCCCATTCCTCGAGAAAGGGTTGAAGCATTAACTTATCACAAAAGGTCACAAAATGTTGGAATAAGTCTACGGGTCAGGCAGCATCTCTGGAGAAAATGGATAGTTGACGTTTCGGGTCGGGACTCTTCTTCAGGGCCTTTTGTTTAGTTTAGATACAGTGTGGAAACAGGCCCTTCAGCCCACCGAGCCCATGCTGACCACAATCACTCGGACACTAGTTCCATCCTACACACTGCGGGGTAATTTACAGATGACAATTAACATACAATACCTGCATGTCTTTGGAATGTGGGAGGAAACTGGAGCACCCGGAAAAAGTCTATGAGGTCACTGAGAGAACGTGCAAACTCCGTACGGACAGCACCAGTCATCAGGATTGAACTCGGGTCTCTGCGCTGTGAGGCAGCAACTCTACTGCTGCACCACCAATGTGACATTCCATGTTTTAGAATGAAGTTAGCCGCTTACAAATGACATTCTCTGCCCAGTGTGGAGAATCATGAATTGCCAAGACACAAGGCACTGTTGGTTCCTTTTTAAAAAATCACGAATTCAAGAATAATGTAGTGTAGTTCGTTGGATTTGGCCATACTCAACTTAAAATTGTCCATAATCTAGAACTTAAAGTTTTTTTTAAGCATTTAGCGAAACACTACCCCCACCCGCCCCCCACCTTTCCCTCCCAACTCCAGTCCCATCCCGACCCCCTGGGAAACTGAAGGGAGAGACAATCAACTGCAACGGATACAAATAATGTTATACACAAGAAAGGGCAGATGCTGGTTGACAAAAAGTGATCAGATGGGGCTGGAGAAATTTGGAAAAGTCATCCCGTCACCCATTCCTTCTCTCCAGAGATGCTGCCTGCCTGCTGAGTTAAAGAGTTCCCACGGTAGACTCACAAATCACTAAGGTAAACGCACGGGCCACTACGTTATTACAACGAGTTTAAATGTTTCCATTTTTAACTTGAACAGTAAATTTGATTAGTGGAAAATATCAAACATGTTTAACTTTTTTCACGAGTTAACAAGTTTCACCGGTACCTGCCGTTAGTGCCACGAGTCGCTAAGTTGCTCATGCGAGTTCCGACGTTCCCGCTACGTTCATTGTACGGGATTACCGCGAGTGAAAACTCGGGGTAGCTCGTGGGACAACTCGCACAGTGAGACAGGCCGTTTAGCATGTTCTATTGACTTCTTTAGAGCCTGAAGTCAGTTATATCTTGACCTTTTGCTCTTCCCTGCTCAGAGAGGGCGATTCGTAGACAGCCCTAAACAGGCGCTGCCGCAGGCCACAGGATACCTATACTGATAAGAACCATTTGGACCTATACCCAAATAGAATATTCTGCTGGGATAGCAACTTTGTCATATACCCTGAGACTCAATGTCAGCAGGATACTGACCCGTCTTGGTCTCTGCCTCCAAGAGGGAGATTTGTAGCAGCTCTGTAACTGGAACTGCTGGTGCGGCCTGCGGAGGTGGAACTTCTGTCTCACCCTACCATCAGAGTCAGTGTCCAAACTAATCCTCATCTATGAAGGTACTATCAAACAGTTCTCTACTAGATATTGCTGGCGCCTTTTTTGTTCAGGATGGCGCTGACACTCCTCCTGTTGGTGTGTGCCCTGCTGTAGCACTGTATGCAACAGTTGCTGTATTTGAGATTGTCGTTTCAAACCAGCCCCAGTGAGGAATCATCCCCCGACTCCGTGGGCCTTGCTATCCAGCCCCGGTGGAGAATCATCTCCCGACTCCGTGGGCGTAGCAGATTGTGTGAACTTGAGCAACCCTGTCCCAGGTGTTGCTGGCACTGCCTTTCGTAAAGGCCGGCACTTTTTGACATGAAACAGCACTGAACCAGGCGCTGCTAGGACGGCTCTCTCGTAGGCCGGTAATGTCACAATGAAACAGCCCTGTATCAGGCACTGCTGGCACAGCTCTCCCGTAGGCCGGCACTTTCATGCATGAAGCAGCCCTGTCAGGCGCTGCTGGCATGGCCTGTCCCATAGGCCCGCACTATTACACATGAAGCAGCCCTATCCCAGGAGCTGCTGGCGCGGCATGTCCCGTAGGCCCGTGCTACTACAGTGTAAGCTCACTAAATCAAAATGTTTAGTGTACAGCTTTAGCTGTGAAGGGTTAAAACAATTCACAGCAACTTGTGCTAAACAACAAGGATTTCATTGTCAGAGACATATAACAATAACTTTTTATGACTTTACCTTTGCCTTTAGCTTTTAACTTTAAGAAAAACACTATAACATACATACATTTTATTATTAAGAGAAACCCTTTGCAGCCAGACTCACCTGAGTCTAAATAGGGCAGAATTAGTCCAATTTTATTCCTTGCCTGGGGACCAACGTCTGTGAGCCACTGACTCTGTGTTATTTATTTGTTGTTCCACGGCATCCCCGCAGGCTGGGAGCCGCTGACTGCACTGTCAGCGACTCAGGCATTTAATTCCTTGCCGTTCCACGGCATCCCCACAGGCTGGGAGCCGCTGACTGCTTTGTTAGCGGCTCCTTATCTTGCAAACCGATCTTTTTGACAGTTATCCGCTTCCACGGTCGGACTGGGTTTCCCCACAGTCCATAACCGGTTCACACATCGGTCTGTGAAACTGGCAGGAAAACCTCTGTGAAGAGAGGCTCCTGCCTGAAAAAACCCCTGGTAAGTAAAAATGAACTTACCTCTAGGTTTAACTTACCGCTGGCAGGAGCTCTGTCCTGCCAGTCTGGTGCTTGCGCCAGTGCGGCTGACGTACTGATGCGCATGCGGCCTAGATGGGGTTCTTCACGGAATCACTCACATGACCCCGAAGTAAAATCATACTGCATGGATAAGGACCATACAGACCAACCTGTCCATGTCGACTAAGATGCCTATTTAAGATGCTGTATTTATGTTTCTCTGTACGTGATTTGTCATTAAAATCAAAAACACAAATTCATATTTTGCCTTCAGTCCTTGCAATGTTTATTTTTAAATCTGTCTATAAAATATGATTGGTTAAATCTGCTATGAACTGGATCTCATGCCACTATAATTTTAAACTGTTGAAAAACTGTATTTTGTAGGGGAAACTGCTTAAGCATGCTTAATTTCTAAGAAAGATGCAGTTGTGGAACTTTGTCCAGGTTTTTCAGTCACAATACAGCCAGTGCACACAGACATTTCTCTGTCTTTGCATTACATAATGGCATTTGTCATGCATTGCTTGCTTTGAGTGTTCACTAGATGGAGAGGGTTACTTTTTTCTACTTCAATAAAATCATAGGCCACTCACTGGGATGCTGTCTCCACAGCTCTCCATTCACCACAGCTGCACAATGTAAATAGCCATTCAACCCACTGACCCAATTCTGCTAGCTGTACAGTAAACTCTGAAAGGACGCAAAGTGCTGGTGTAATGTAGCAGATCAGGCAGAGTGTCTGAAGAAGGCTCACGACCCGAAACATTACCTTTCTATGTTCTCCAGAAATTCTGCCTGACCTGCTAAATTTTGTGCACTTGGTGTCCTTGCGCGTATTAACCAGCGTCTGCAGTTCTTTGTTTCTACGAAGAGCAAAGCATGTACTTTGGATACAGCACGGTAACAGGCCCTTCAGCCCACTAAGTCCACGCCAACCAACGATCACTCCGTACAGTAACACTATCCTGCCTACTAGGGACCACTTACAGTTTTATCAATGAGGCCAATTAACCTCTAAACCTGTATGTCTTTGGTGTGTGGGAGAAACCTGAGGAATTGTGCAATGCAAACTATAGTTTGAGCTAGATCAGAAAATCTCAAGAATTCAGCTCAACTTAAAGGAGGCAAACTTTGGATCCTTTCAGAGTTTACTTCACAGCTAGCAGAATTGAGTGTAAGTGGGTTGAATGGCCGTTTGGCAGCTGTGGTGAATGGAGAGCTGTGGAGACAGCATCCCAGTGTGTGGCCTATGATTTTATTGAAGTAGAAAAAACATCTGAGAACTCTGAATACCTGTTTTTTCTCAAAGAGCCATGACTGCTCAGCTCATTTTACAGTTCAGTATAGTTTAGTGTCATGTGTACCGAGGTACAGTGAAAAGATTTTTGTTGCCTGCTAACTAGTCAGCAGAAAGACAATACTTGATTACAATCAATCCATTTACAGTACATGATAAAGGAATAACATTTAGTGCAAGGTAAAGCCAGCAAAGGTTGGTCAAGGTTAGTCCGAGGGACATCAGAGGTAGATAGTAGTTCAGCACTGCTCTCTGGTTGTGGTATGATGGTTCAGTTGCCTGATAACAACTGGGAAGAACATCTTAATGTTCATAACAATAATAATAATAATAATAATAATAATACTATCTTTTATTGTCATTACACATAAGTGCAACGAGATTTGGTTTGCAACTTCAATCCGATGTCATAACTTAAACGACTAATAAAATTTAGGTTTAGATACCCCGAGAACAAAGTTTGTGAAAAGAACATTAGAACAGTAAAAGTCAAAACCAAAACAGACTAAACTGCAGATGTGTCTGTGCGACGTGACCATCCAAGGGAGACAGTCCATGGGGCTGGGGGGCACTCAGCAGGGCCGGTTCAGAGCCGCTATAGCTCTGGGAATGAAACTGTTCCTGAGTCTGGAGGTGCGGGCGTAGAAGGCCTTGTAGCGTCTGCCGGAAGGGAGCAATTTGAACAGTCCATTACAAGGGTGAGAGGGGTCTTTATGGATTCTGATGGCCTTCCTAAGGCAATGTGTGTGGTAGATGCCCTCCAAGGCTGGTAGCGGTGTCCCAATAATCTTTTGCGCTCTGTGGACGACGCACTGAAGAGCTCTCCTCTCCGCCTCCATGCAGCTGAGATACCACACAGAGATGCCCTTATGTTAGTATGCTCTCTGTCGTACAGCGGTAGAAGGTCGTCAGCAGCTGTTGGGGCAGACCAGTCCGTTTCAATGTTCTTAGGAAGAACCGTCATTGCTGTGCCTTTTTGACCATGTGAGGTCCTCTGAGATGTGAGTGCCCAGAAACTGAAAGCTGGACACTATCTCCACACTGTCCCCGTAGATGGAGATTGGGGCGTATTCCCCATTCTGTGACCTCCTGAAGTCGATAATCAGCTCCTTGGTCTTGGAGGCGTTTAGTGACAAGTTGTTCCGTGAGCACCAGTCCCCCAGGTTCTGCACCTCCACTCTGTAGTTTGTTTCATCACCGTTAGTGATCAGCCCGATCACCGTTGTGTCATCTGTAAACTTGACAATGGTGTTGGTGTCGAATGCAGGAACACAGTCGTGAGTGAAGAGGGAGTAGAGCATAGGGCTCAGTACACAGCCCTGTGGTGTGCCGGTGCTCAGGGTGATAGTGGAGGACAGGTGTGGCCCCAGTCTCACTGCCTGTGGTCGCTCCGTCAGAAAATTCAGGATCCAATTGCATATCAGTGTGCTGGTGGAGTTTGGTGGTGAGATTGGTGGGGATGACCGTATTGAAGGCAGAGCTATAGTCAATGAAGAGCATCCTCACATAGGTGCCCTGTCTTTCCAGGTGGGTCAGGACAGTGTGAAGAGCCACAGAGATGGCATCCTCTGTGGATTTATTTGCCCTATATGCAAATTGATGAGAGTCCAATGATGCAGGGATGCTGGATTTGATGTGGGAGAGGACCAGCCTTTCAAAGCACTTAATTGGTATTGGAGTTAGGGCAACCGGGCAGTAGTCATTCCGGTTGGTGACTTTAGACTTTTTCGGCACCGGCACTATGGTAGCTGTCTTCAGGCACTTGGGGACCAATGCCAGAGATAGAGACAGGTTAAAGATCCTCGTAAATACCTCCGCCAGCTGTACAGCACAGTCCTTTAGTACCCTACCCTGGACTCCATCCGGGCCTGCAGCCTTGCGTGGATTGATCCTACGCAGAGCGCACTGTACCTCCTGGGTGCTCAATGTTAAGGCCTGTCCCTCCGTCATGGTCAGGGTTATTCTTCTCCTGGTGGTGCTGCCAGTTCTGAAGCATGCGAAGAAGGTGTTTAATTCATTGGCCAGTGTGGTATCACTGTGGGGGCAGGCGGGGGCTGCTCTTGTAGTCAGTGATGTCCCTGACACCCTACCACATGCTCCTGGTGTCTTCAAGAGGGGAAGAGCTAACGCCTTCACCTCTTGATCAGCCTGCACTTATTGCCTTCATGTGACGTTTCTGAAAAGACTCATTGATGGATCAAAGATCAGGGATATCAAGCAGCATGTGCTTCCTTCAAAATTAAATGAGGGGATCTGCCACTGGCAGAATAAAGGACAAAAACATACATAGGCTCAGATTTGAGCAAATGGCAATGGTAAACCTCAATGTCACTGATCACTTTGGACATGTACCAGATTGTTCACAATACTGCAGCCGTCCCATTTCCTCGCCACAGCATGATTTTACATGGATTGGAACGACTGGCTCACTTGTAAGGTCTATCACCTTGCAAACACATTTAATATGTTAAATAGATAAATGGTACACAGGCAAATATCATTATAGTAGCCAAAAGAAAGTGGAGAAAAACAGGACTAGAAGTACATCTTGGCATCTATAAAGAAACCATTGCTACTTATAATAATGCTGTAAGATCTGCAAGGATGACCAATTTTTCTCAAATTATCGCAGAAGGTGGTGGAAATAGTAAGATTTGTGTTGAGTACAAATAAGAGTACCTTTTATACTCCCAATTTTATATTTTACTAGACCAAGTGGGCCAGTCACACGGGAGGCCTGGTCCTCCAACACAATATTCCACCACTCACCCATCGCCCCCAACTGCGAAGACATGACAATACAATGTAAAAAATAAGATCAATGTGAACGCATCTCACTCTCCCTCTTCAGTCCCCTATTCCCCTCCATCATCTTCCCTCTCCCCACCCACCCTCCTCTGCTTCCTCCCCTCACCACCTCCCTCGCCTCCTCTCTCTTCCCCCTCTCCTCCTCCATTACCTTGCCAACCCCCTTCTTTCCCCTCTCCTCCTCACTCCCTCCATTATCTCTACCTCTCTCCCCTTTCCTCTACCAGCAGTCACTCCCTCCCTCTATAACCCCTATCCCCTCCATACCCCCCCTTCTCTCCCTCTATCCCCATCCTCCCCCACCCCTCACCCCACTACCCCCCCCCCCCCACTTTTCCTCCTCACTTCCCCACTTTCCCCTCCCTCTCCCTCCTTACCCCCTCCCCTCCCTCATTTACACCAGTCTACCACCTCACTTCCCCAATATTTCAATGTAAACCACCGCCGGTCCCGTTTTCTCCACCATGTCGGTGATGAAGTTCTAGTTGAGGCGGGGTCTGTTGGGGGGGATAGGCCGAGCGGTCTGGAGCTGCCGGAGGGGGAGGAAGAGGCTGAGGCTGCGGTCTGGAGCCACGGGGGGGGGGGGGGGGGGGGGGGAGACCGAGGCTGCAGTCTGGAGCCACGGGAAGGGGAGGGGAAGGCCGAGGCTGCGCAGGAGGGGGAAAGAGAGACATAAACATCTTGTTTGTTAGTATGCAGACATACTAACAAACAGGATGAGAGTTTTAGTAATATACTAGACTAAGTGGGACCCGTTCGGTCCCAGTCACACGGGAAGCTTGGTCCCCCAACCCAGCTCATTACCCAACGCAATATTCCAACTCTCACCCATTCCCCCAATGCAACCCGTTCACCCAACGCAATATTCCACCACTCACCCATATCCCCTAACTGCGCAGGCGCAGCTCATTTCCCCTCATCCCCCAGCACTCCCCCCACCTCCTCTTCATGTGTGGGAGGGGAGGAGGGGAGGGAAGAGGGTTGTGAGGTGGGAGGGGAGGAGGGCAGAAGGGGAGTGGGCAGGGGGGAGAGCGTGGTGCGGGGGGAGGGGGTGTGGGCAAGGGGGTGTGTGTGGTGGGGGGAGGTGTGTAAGTGTTGCGTCTCTTGTTGCATTCTGACAGGGACTGTCGGGGGGGGCAGTGGGAGAGGGGGGAGCATTCTGCACACGGGGGAGGGGGATGGCTTCAGGCGGGGCGTGTCGCAGACCAGTGGGGAAGAGGTGGGAAGCGCTGCCGCGGGCCTACCACTATAGGATGCTCCCCCCTGGCCCCTAACAGTAGGTATGTTACAATACCTACCTTTGGCAGCGCTGCAGTTCTGCCGCTCCCCGTGTGTGTGACTTTGGCGCCTTTCAGAGGGGGGCAGGTTTAAAATGCCGTTTTTCCCCAGACAGTCCAAATCGATCCATGTCGGGCGATTTCGTCACTAAAGAAAATCGCTCCGACATTTCATTCATGAAGGTATTTTTAAACTACGCTAGATTATTTATTAACTAGAGTAGTTTAAAAATCATCTTCTAAAGCTGTGAACGCTGACAGCAGAACGGACCTAACGTAGGGGAGAAAATAAAGTGCACAGTTTATTTTTACATTAAAACTTGGTTTTTAGGAAGGCTTTAATCACATTTTCATGTTGCGAAAAGGGGACCAAAAAAATGTATGAACCGGCTGTATTTTTCATACCGACTTCACCGCAAACCGCAACGTTCCAATCCACCGCATTCCACTAAAACCCACTCGCTAGTTGATTTAAATGGGCATTAATTTACAGGCATTAAACACTAAATTCCTTCCATTTGGCCTATAAATTCATGAAAATGAGAAATAAAAAATCGTGTTATATTGTGGATTATTGTGTGAATGGTATTTGGACAGTTAGGCAATTTAAAAAAGTTTGTCTTTTCTTAAGAAATGGATAGATGTTTAGATCTAGTAACTGAATTTTGTAATTAGCTACAATTAGGTAACTAACTAATCATATGCTTTAATTTCAGGTCATCCAAGTAAGATTGTTTCATATTTGTTTCAGAAAGCTTCAATCTATAATAACTGAACATTTCATTGAGTTCTATTAATTTTTAAGAAAGTTATGGGCTTTTGACTGTCCTCGATCACAACTTTTGTGTTAAGGCAATGGGGAACAAGATGCTAATTTCTGAGTATGACAATGGCCATAACCTTTTTAATACTGAAGATATGAAAGTGAATTAGGTGTCAAATTAAACTTCTTTTTATGCTTTATCTGATGGGATAAATTGCAGAATTGATTTTTAAAATCTCAAAATTTTGTAACATTGCTAGAAACAGCCCCCTGCCTGAAGCCGGCCCGTCCCCAACTGTAGGACACTCCCCCCCACCACTGGCCCCAGCCTGAAGCCGTCCCCGTCCCCAGCTGCAGGATGTTCCCCACCGGTCCCCACTAGCTTCAGGCAGGGACCGGTGGGGACCATCCTGCAGCCGGAGATGGGACGGCTTCAGGCGGGGGCCGGTGGAGCAGTAGTGTCCTGCAGCGGGGGAGGGGGAGGCTTCAGGCGGGGACTGTCAGGGGTCAGTGGTGGGGGGAAGAGAGTCCCGCAGGCTGGGGAGGTGGATGGCTTCATGCGGGGGCTGTCGGAGGCCAGTGGGGGTGGGGTTGGGAGTGGGGTGAATCGTCCTGCAGCTGGCGGGGGTGGGGTCGGCTTCAGGCGGGGGCTATCTAGGGTCAGTGGGGGTGGGAGCGTCCAACAGGCAGGGGAGGGGGATGGCTTCAGGCGGGGGTTGTCAGGGGCCGGTGGGGGGCAGGAGAGCTTCCTGCAGCCAGAGGTGAGGGACGGCTTCTGGCGGTGGCTGTCGGAGGCCAGTGGGGGTGGGGGGGAGCGTCCTGCACTCACTCCATCCCCCCCCCCCCTCCCATCCACTCTTCGCGGCTCTCTGGCGCAGCCATTCCCACCCATTGGGTTCCCATTGTGACATGGAACACGCAGGTATTACAGGCGGGGGATGTCGGGGGCCGGTGGAGGAGGGGGAAGCGTCCTGCAGCTGCGGCAGGGGGACGGCTTCAAGCGGGCGCTGTCGGTGGCCGGTGGGGGGCAGTGTCCTGCAGCCGGGCAAGGGGGACATCTTCAGGCGGGGAATGTCGGGGGCCGGTGGGGGGTGAGGGGGCGTCCTGCAACAGGGGGAGGGCTTCAGGCGGTGGCCGGTGGGGGCGGCTTTCTGGATGGCTAGTAAGGGTGTTGTGGTGGGAAGGGACTGGTTTTCAGAGGGCTAATATGGATATTATGGGCCAAAGGGACTATTCTTGGGCTAGGACAGGTATTGTGGGCCGGACTGGTTTTAATAGGGCTAGTAGGACATTGTGGGCCAAATGGGCTTTTAATGGGCTAGTACTGGTGTTGTGGGCCAAATCCACTGCAGCTGGAGATGGGGACGGCTTCACATGGGGCCGGCGGGGAATTTCCTGCAGCTGAGGGAAGGGGATGGCTTTAGGCGGGGGCCAGTGGGGGCATACCTGCAGCAGGGCGGGGGACGGCTTCAGGTGGGGGCCGGTGAGAGCGTTCTGTAGTGGGGGAGGGGGACGGCTTCCGGCGGGGGTCGGCGGGAGCGTCATGTAGCCAGGGAAGGAGACGGGTTCAGGCAGGGGCTGTCGGGGGCCAGTGGGGGGAGTGTCCTGCAGCCGGTGGAGGGGAACGGCATCAGGTGTAGGCTGTTGGGGGCTGTGGGGGGGGGGGGGGGGTAGCGAGCGTCCTGCAGCTCGAGGAGGGACACGGCTTCAGGCGAGGGCTTTTGGAGTCGATGGCGGAGGGGGGAGCATCCTACAGTTGGGGGAGGGGGATGGCTTCAGACAGGGGCAGTCGGGTGCCAGTGGGGGGAGCATCCTGTAGCCGGGGAGGGGAACCGCATCAGGCGGCGGCTGTCGGGGGCCGTTGAGTGGCCTGCAGCTGGGGTAGGGGCGTTCTGCAGCTGGGGGAGAGGGACGTCTTCAGGCGTGGGCTGTCAGGGGGGGAACGGCAGCAGCCGGGGGAGGGGACTCACCGACTCAGCATCGGGGCTCACCAACTCAGCACGGCTTCGCGGCTCACCGAATCAATGCGGCTTCGGAGTTCACCGACTCAGCGCGGCCTACGGGGATTTATTCTCCTCACCCTGGTGAATGACAGCGGGCACCGGAAGGGGCGTCGCAGTCCTGGCGACTGACAGGAGAGAAAACCATTCTGCTGATCTTACGATTTCTAAACCTTCATAACGTTTGTAATATTCCATTGATCCGAACAAAACTTGGCGCACTTACTCAACAGGAGAATGGAGAGTAAGTTGGCAAAAAATCGTAGCGTTATCGGGGACCGTCTTTGCGCAATGTAAAAACAACACAAACCGGAAGAGGACAAGAGGAGAGTTTTAGTTATGTTTAGAAGATAGATATATAGGTTAGACTAAGTGCAGACCCATCCTCCAACGCATCTGTTCCCTACCGGTAGTTCCCACGGAAGGCATGGTCCTCCAACTCAAGCCGTTCCTGAACGTAAGTGAAGCTGATCACTGCTAGCCGAGCCATTGTGACATCATCAGTTGAAGCTGGTCCTTTTTAATTCAAAGTATTTTGATGTGTTAAACTTTAATCAGTAATGTCGAGAAATAAAGCATAAAGTATTCAGTGAAGGTGAACTCTGCTTAGAGGGGAAAAATGTGACTCAGAGTATGTAAAAATCTTGTGAAAGTTGGCATTTTTAAAGCTTTAATCGCGAATAACATGAAATATAGGATGAAATATTCAGTGAAGCTGACCACTGCTAGCCTAGCCATTGTGACGTCATCAGTGAAAGCTGCCCGTTTTAAATTGAATGTCTTTTGATGTTTTTAAACTTTTTACTTACTTTTAATCAGTAATGTTGAGCAATAAAGCATAAAATGTTCAGTGAAGGTGTTCTCTGCCTCGATGGGAAAAATGTCAATCAGAATATGTAAAAATGGAATCATTACCGCATATTTTTGCGAACATGTAAAGACAACCACGTATACACATACATATACACACACATAAACACACGTACAAGATCAGACTTTTAATAAGTACTAGACCAAGTGCAGACCCATTCGACCCGTTCCCTACCCGTAGCTCCCACGGCCATTCCCGAACGTAAGATTCTAGCACTCCTCTGCCTCCCACAGCTGTGGGCTTAAAAAAATTCCAGTTGCACTTCTCCTGTGCGTGAGGTGAAAGGTTCAGAGTGTTCCTGTGTTGCAACATTGTATCAAAGTGTGTTGGTAGCTGGCAAGAATGATTTTAATGATTTTAATAACAAATGTGAATCAGAATATGTCTGCTCCCCCAACGGTGTGGTCTCCCAACACTATATTCCACAACTGAGCTGTTCCTCCAACGCAACTTAACCTGTTCCCGAATGTAAGATTCTAGCACTCCCCTGCCTCTGCCTGCCGCAGATGTTCCAACTGCAATACCAATTGGCCCTTCCCCTCCTGTTGAAAAATCCCATTGAGGTGAAAAGTTCAGAGTGTTTCTGTCTTGCAACTTTGTATCAAAGTGTGTTGGAAGCTGGGATGAAGGATTTTAACTAAAAATGTTGTTAAAGTTGGCATTTTTAAAACTTTATTCACGAATAACTTGTGAAATATAGGATGAAATCTTCAGTGATGCTAATCACTGCTAGCCATGCCAGTGTGACATAATCAGTTGATGCTGGTCGTTTTGATTTTTTAAACTTTAATCAATAATAAGTTGAGAATAAGTCAATAAATAAAGCATAAAATGTTCAGTGAAGATGCCCTCTGCTTAGAGGGGAAAAATGTGAATCACAATATGTAAAAATGTAATCATAGTGTTTTTGCGAAGATGTAATAACAATCACATATACAGACACATGTACATACACATATATGCACACACACACACATACAAGATCAGAGTTTTAATAAGTAGATGATATGATGATAGATGGATATATAGATAGATATTTTTAAATAAATCTGTGTTTTTTATGCTATTAACTGCCTATGGCCTTACTGTTTTAAATTGTATTTTTGTTCAGACCTGTGTTTTTTGTGGAAAGCACTTTGGGTTGCATTCAATTGTATGAAAAGTGCTATATAAATAAAGTCATTATTATTATAATTATAATTATTATTATTACTATTATTATTATTATTATTATTACAAATTTATCACTCTACATTTCAGATGTTTCTCTGATAAATTTGTTAGTAAAATCCTAACAATGGCTGTTTAAAATAATATAATTCAGTGAATAATATTGTGAAAGAAATAGCCACAAGGAAAGTTTACTACCTACACGTAGAAATTAACTAGGCACTTTTTGGTACAACCTTAAAAGTGAGCTTACTGGCACTGCTACTTTGTCAGGGTGGCTGCAACCAACCTACTGGAAAGCTGCCCCCTTTCAACTGAATGCATTGTGACTATGATCAATGGCCATGAGCAGCTCCAGCTCTAGATGTGCCAGCTGCTGATCATAATACTTTGGACTAAAAACCTGTCATCTGGATTAACTAACTAATTAGCATGGGTCATTTTTGAAACGGGTAATAAAACTTTTAATAAAAACATGGCAAATAAAAAAATCACAGATGACCTTAGAATAAAAAGAATGCAAAAAAATGTTTTTTTAAGCACTGGTCTGATGACAAGTAGTGGAAGGAGAAAATATGGCAGTTTCATATCCATAGTGCTGGTGGAACTCTTCCAGGACCAAGCAACAGGCTACAGTTTGCTTCAACCCAAATTATACAGCTTCTAAAAATAGTTCCAGACCGTTACCAATAGAAACAATCCCACATGGTCACTCTCAGTTGTTATATTTTAGTTTAATTTTGAGATACAGTGTTCAAATGGGCCCTTCGGCCCACCGTGCCCACGCCTGTGTTTCCACATTGAAGGAAATTCTGGTTGACTTCGGATAATTTTAGGGAAATTAAATAATTTTGGGAAATTTCGGGACATTTCCGCATCCGGCCCACGAAGGTGTCCAATCCGGCCCACGGGATGATTTGGGGGAAAAAAGTATATTTACAACCATCTGCGCGCACCTGCGCAGCTGGGGGAGGCCCGTCAGAGACGCAAAATGACGGCGTCTCCCTGCACGTGCGCATTGGGCCGGTATCCAAGTGTGCATAGTTGGAGCGGCAGTCGCACATGTGCAGTTGGGGAATTTCAGGAAATACAATCAAATTCCATGAAATTTGGGATTCTATTTAAGGAAAGTTTTCCACACCTCTAGTTTTGAGGTGTGGAAGCAATGATCCGCGCTGATCAACGATCATCCATACATTAGTTCTCAGTTATACCAGTTTCGGGCAGAACTAGGGGAAAATTACAGAGTTCAAGTAACCTGTAAACCTCCATGTCTTTGGAATGTGAGAGGAAACCTGAGCACCTGGAGAAAACCCACGTGGTCACAGGGAGAACATACACACCCTGTAAAAGACAGCACCTGTAGCCAAATTCAAACCAAGGTCTCTGGCGCGGTAAGGCAGCAACTCTACCGCTGCACCACCGTGCTGCACCTGCCTAATAATAGCTCTCTATTATTGCAGAACAGCAATCTGAGTGATATCAAGGAAAACTCAGATTTAATCTGCTGAATCTCCATTGTGGTAATATTTTGCATGTGTTCTGCCTGTCTATCCATGGAAGTCAACTGAAAGACAGCTGGACTCCATTGAGATGCACTATCATTCAATGACCTACTTAGGAACAAACAGTGTCTTACTTGGGAACATTACAATTTTTAGGTAACACACTTTCTTGATCACATTCCCCACAGGGTACTTTCTCCTGAGCACCAATACTGGCATGCATTTTATGCTTATCAGTGCTGCGATGCTAGACACATTAATTCACGCTTTAACAATCCAACAATCTTTCAGAAAATCTTCCTTGTTTTATTATTTGTTTACTTTCCATGTTGCACTTTCATCTTCACTTAACCCTAGCTGCGATTCACACCTCAAACAAATTACTTTCCAGTGCATTCACTTTTACCTTTGAAATTCCATCGCTTTGTAAGCTCCTATTCATCTTTTCATCTTGTTTATTTGAAACTTTTCAGCTAACCAGTATTATCATAAAGTTTGACAACTTCTCAAATCACATTTCTGCCTGCACATAATAAAATCAGACATACCATGGTGATAACAAGAATCAAATACCATCAATATGATATTCTAAAGAAGGGACCCGAACCGAAATGTCGCCTATCTGTTGTCTCCAGAAAGGCTGCCTGACCCGCTGAGTTACTGCAGCATTTTGTGTTTATCTTCAATATTATAAACAAGATAGATCCAAAATGCTGGAGTAACTCAACAGGACAGGCAGCATCTCTGGATAGAAGGAATGGGTGACGCTTCAGGTTTAAGGGCCTGTCCCACTTGGGCGACCTAATCCACGGGTTCTGGCGAGTTTGCCCTCGACTCATACTTGCAGATGGTCAACACAAGGTCGTAAGAGGTCTTCGTTACTCTCCTTCATGCTCGAGAGTGTTCTCCGCGTAATCGAGGCCTCAGCTAGGTCACGGCGTTTTTTTCAATATGTTAAAAAATGCCCGCGAGTAAAAAAAGGTCGACATGGAAATATCCGATACTTTTTTTACTCGTAGGTTTAGTTGAGGTAGGTCGTAGGTAATCGAGGGTAGTCGAGGGTAGTCGAAGGTAGTCGAAGGTAGTCTTCATCATAGTCGATGGGAGGTTAAAGAGAGGTCAAAGGAGATCAAAGGAGGTTGCCTTCACTGTCCACTATTCGGTGTCGAATTTTCACGAAGTTAGTCGTAGCTAGTCATAGCTAGCCGAGGCTGGTCTTCAACATAGTCGAAGGAAGTCTTCTACATAGTCGAAGGAGGTCTTCAACATGTCTTTTTTTCAAACTCGCTAATTAAGTCGCCCAAGTGGGGCAGCCCCTTAAGACCCTTCTTCAGACTGGGTCTGTTCAGTTCTTTTTATATGATAAAGTTCCATGCAAACATTTTTAAAAATGGGCAGTGGCAGTATTTACGGAGATAGTAAGACAGCTCTCAGTGGACCAAGTAAAATCATTCATAGCTAAGATTATGTTACTTTGCAAACAACATAACAAAATACCTCCATTACAGATATAATTAGTATTCACTCTGTCCATGGTCTAACACAGTTATTTGGACATAAATTAGATAGTCCTGAAAATGGCGAGGGATGGTAAAGTACAAACCATACATCAGGTCATGGAAATACAGGTTTTGCACCAACTCTGCACTCCCTGACCATTTAGATGATTGCAATCTGTATCCAGCAGCACCACTATATTCATTTCTTGCACGTATATACTGGGGCCTAATTTCAAAAGAGGCCTCACTTAGTTAAAGCTTATCTGGTTAATGTGAGCCAGTCTGAAATTCTTAAAGGGGAAGTGCACCATAACTCCATCTGACGATTTCACAATATCTGAAACTGAACCTGATCTGGGAGTCGTTCATCAACGGCACTAAATGGAACGCTACATGGGAATACAACTTTGGCAAGGACATGGAGCATAAATGGTCACATGTAACCTAAGAATAAAAAGAATGCAGAACATTTTCATTTTCTAAGCACTGATTATGATATCAGGATGTCATAATGTTTTACTCGCAATAAAGTATTTTTGATAGAGACACAAGATACTGCAGACATTGTAATCTTGAGCAAAAACTAAGTCCATTCTTTCCACTGATGTTGCCTGACTAGTTGAGTTCCACCAGCACATTGTCTTTTAAAATCTCTTTTAGATATATTGGCTGAGGAAGAAACATTGGTCAGGAGACTGGGAACTCCAGCAGTCTTCTTTGAATTGCTTTATGGGATTATTTTTTATCCATCTCAGGAATCAATGGACACCTTTCCACATCCACAGCCACGTGGGTTACCTTCTTTCTCCGCCACCTTGGTTTACTATCATCGCATGAATTATGACGTTTTTACCATGCAGTACTGAACTAAATCCAAGTGGCACAGTGTTGCAGCATTTAGTGCTGCTGCTGCACTTCTTCAGTGATCCAGTTTAGATCTTGAATGGCCACATTCTCCTGTGAGGGCCCAGTTTTGGGCTTCCTCCCACATCCCAAAGATTCCAAATGGCCTCTGTAAATTGCTTCTGGACTAGTTGGGTGGCAGGAACATCTGGGGTGGGAGGGACTGGTGGACAGGGGTGAATAATTGGATGTGTGTGAGAGAAAAGCATGGGACAATTGACTAATGGGTAGTCCCCTTCAGTGTTGTATAGAAATGTCAGTCTAGAATTCTCTAGCGTAGTACTTGAACCCATGAACTGCTAAGGCACGAATCAGCCAACGCGCCAATGCTAGCAGCTTTTTGAATGAATGCAACAGCTGTAAAAGAAGAAATTCATAAACCAATATATGGAGTCATGAGATAATGGAGAAAAATCTAGTATTATTTGATTATGTCTTATAGACATGTCCAAATTCCATTTTATGTCCAAATAGTTTATGGAAGCAGTCACTAATAAGATATTAAAGGTTATAAGCAGCGTAAATAGGTCAAAGAAAGCCACATGCACTCATGTAAAGACCAGTACAGATGAAGTTCGATATTAAAAACATTAATTCTAGGGGTAGCTTTAGCACTTAAGTATTAGGATCCAGACACAATTGGATGTCAAAGCCCTACTGGCAACATCTAACATTCTGAGATGTGAGTTGGCGGGGAAATCAGACCTTTCCTTTAGAAGAAATTATGAAAAATGGGGAGTTAAGATGTGAGCTTGTTTACACATATAAAAATGGATGTTGTGAGTTTGCATTAGATGTTCAAAATTAACTGTGTAATATGTTTTTAGATTAAATGATAAATACATAAGTATGGCACACTCCATTGGAAGTGCATTTTCAAAAGTACCAAAATGCTGAAAATAATGCAGCAGATATGTGAATTAGTTAAGATTGCCGAGTGATGTGTCACTGGTAATGTTGGCTTTTTGGAACATTGTCTCCAGATTGTCTTATGGAGCCTGGAAGGAATTTCTTACTTTCTATTGAACTTGGCTGTGTCTTTTTTCCTTTCCTTTTGCCTCCCCGAGGAGTTAACATTGCTACCAGGTGATGCATAAGGTTCCATGGATAGAGCTAGCTGACCTTTCTCTCTTCCTTAATAAACATCAGGCCAAAAATTTAATTATATTACGTCTATGTTTATGTATTGTTTACTTTTGGAACTCTCATCTTCATGTGGAAATATTGCAACATTTTAACAAAGGCACAAGGAACAATTGATGCTGGAAGCTTGAATGAAATACAAGGTGCTGGAGTAATTCAACGGGTTGGGCAGGTCATGTTTTAATTGACGTAGTCCATTAGTTTAACAGATTAACAATAATAATATATTTTCTCTAGGAATTAAAGGGAAACAATAATACTAAAATGTCAATGATAATTTTGCAGTACAACAAAATCATTTAATTAAATATCACAAGGTGAAAAGTGAAGTGAATATTGCATCCTTTATATTTGCCCTGTAATTGGAGAGAGAGTGGGAAGAGAGAGAGAGGAGGGGGCGCTGCAAGCCGGCGCCCTGTCAGCAGTGTGTCCCTTTTGTTCAACTTTTTTAATTGTTTTGGTATGTTTTAAAGTATGTTTTTAATGTTTCTTTGTGTGTTTTGTGTAGTGGGTGGTGTGGGGGGGTAAGGGGGAAACCGTTTCGGTCGCCTCCTCCACGGAGAGGCGACTTTTTTCAGGTCGCCTCCCAAGTGGCCTAACATCGAGGATGGGGCGGCCTTTCCCAGAGACGCGCCCAGGGCTTCAGCTGCAGGCGCAGCGTGGATTCTCGGCGTGGAGCGGACGAGCCCTCGCTGGGGCTCGTCGGAGGGGAGTGCTCCATTTCGCTGGCCCGCGGCACCTTGCAACCTGAAGACACGGTCTGCAGAGCTCCATCTGGCGCGGAGTCCGCAGCCTGGGATCCCTCGTGGGGGACCCAGGGGAAGAAGTAGCCACCACTGCCGGCCCGCGGCCTACTTCTACTGTGGGCCTGGCGTGGCCTGGCGTGGACTTACCATCACCCCTGGAGGGGAGCTTCGACTGCCGGCCCTGCTGTCTGCGGTGCTTCTGGCTGCGGTGCGTCAGGAACTTTAAATCTTCGACCGCCGGCCAGCAGCCTACACCAACCTAAAGCCGCGGTCTCCAGTGGGGAAGAGCCGACTATGGACTTACCTGGGCTTTTACTTGTCTGCACATCTGGACGCCCGCAGCGACGGCTGCGGAGGGTTGAGGTCCCAACCACGGGGGAAAATGGAGGAGGACTGGCCAAATGTTGTGCCTTCCACCACAGTGATGAATGCTGTGATGGATGTTTGTGTTACACCATTCATTTCACTTGCACTTTATGTGCAATGTGATGAATAAAAAACGTATTGCATTGTATATCAGGGCTCGAAATTAGCGGTTGCCCGGGTGCCATTGACCACAGAAAGTACCGCCAGGCAACCTAAACGCCGATTCATTTTCCCCGGCTTGGCACCCAAATACTGGTTAATACCGGGAGACGCAAAAAACTGGAGTAACTCCGCGGGTCAGGCAGCATTTCTGGTGAATAGGAACTGACGTTTCGTGTCAGCAGCTGTGTTCCTCTAGTATCTTTGATTGCGGGGAACGATACTAGGAGCGTGGTGACGAAGGGTCGGAGCGAATGACGGACCCCGAACAGCGGCAGCAGTGGAGGCAGCGGCTCCCCCTCCCGCACCCCGCCCGGCGGAAGGAGGCCTCCCTCTCCCTCCATCCCTCCCTCCTCCCGGCCTCGGCGTGCAAGAGGGGTTGCTTTGAAAGAGACTTTTGAGGATTTGCCGTCAGCGGCCGCTATCACCCTGATAACAGTCGCTGCTTACGCTTTCAAAACAACCCGTCTCGCAAGCCGATGCCGGGAGGAGAGAGGGAGGGAGGTCTCCTTCCGCCGTCTGCAGCAGCTGCATGACAGATCCTATAGCTATAGGATATTTGAGCTGCACCGCTCGGCCCCGCACCTTGCTGTCAGCTGGCGGAGGAGGGAAGGAGCTGGCGAGGAATTCCCAACCGCCTCCCCCTTCGGCGGTGGCACTTTGAGTTGGACAGGGATGGCCAAGGCACCGGTGCGATGTTGTCCGAGGAGCGCTGAGCTTCCTTCCTCCCCACCTCCTCTGCCCCTTCCCCCCCCTCTCTCTCTCTCTCTCTCTCTCTCTTTCTCATACGTCCCCCTCCACCCCTCTTATCCTGGGACCCCTCCTCTCCATCCCGCACTGATCCACATTCCCTCCTCTATTCAGTCCTCACTGACATCCCCTGTGCTCCCCTCCCCATTCCCCCCCCCCCCCCAATCAATTCAAGATCCTACGCACCTCGTATTGATTCTCCTGCCACCCCCCCCCCCCCCCCATCCATCCTACACTGGTCCCCCAATTAATTCTGTACTGACCCCCCCCCCCTTCCCATCCATCCTGCACTGCTCCCCCCATCCATACTGCACTGATCCTCCCATTCATTCCGTACTGACCCATCCTCCATTTACCCTGCACCGATCCCACCATCCATCCTGTAGTGATCTTCCCATTCATCTTTTACTGATCCCCATTCACCCTGTACTGATCCCCTCATGCATCCTGTACCAATCCCCTCATGCATCCTATACTTATCCCCTCATTCATCCTGTAGTGATCTCCATTCATCCTGCATAGACCCTCCGATCCACACTGTCCTGACCCCCCCCCATATTCATCCTGTACTGATCCCCTCCATTCATCCTGTGCTGACCCCCCCCCCCCCCATCCATCCTGTACTGATCACCTCATTCAAGAAGAATGGGGGGAACAGTCTGAAGAAGTGTCTCGACCAGAAACACTGCCTATTTCCTTAGCTCCATCGATGCTGCCTCACCCGCTGAATTTCTCCAGCATTTTTGTCTACCCCCATTCATCCTGTACTGAACCCCCACTCAACCTATACTGACCCCCCCCCCATCCATCCCGTACTGATCCCCCCCATTCAACACCACTCGTGCTCTCCCTTCACAATTTTACATACTCCAACCAACACGTACTAATTCACCTGCCTTAATCCATCCATTCCACACCAATTGCCTTCTCAACTCCTCCCGCCATCTATCCAGCCTGCACTGATTCACACACCCACTGACCTATTGTGCTTCATAGTCTTCAGAGCGAACATTGATTATGTTTGATAACGGAATGTAATCAAATGTGTTTTAATTTCATTTCGGAGTCACGTGAGTGACTTCGTGAAGAGCCCGCCGGCACGCATGCGCGACATATCGTCGCATCGCATTGCTGCCGACGGCTGGTGGGGAGCGCGGCTCCCGACCAGCCCTTCAGAGGGCCGACTCAGGTAAGGCTAAGCCCCCTAGAGTTGGTGTTTCCTGTTGGGGGGGGAGCAGTGTGTTCTCTCCCTACAGGAACGTGGATTGGAGTCGCCGCCACTTATCCCGGAGCCTTTCTCAGCGGCTCACCTGCGAGTCGGGCCGGGAAACAGGCGTGGTAGTCGGGGAGCCCTGTTGGTACAGGGCCAGACCCGCCGATACACCGGAGCTCCAGTGTGAGTTGGTGTCTTGTTGTGGCGGGTGTATGTTATGTTCTCTCCCTGCAGGTACGTGGGGAAATAGGCGTGGATGTCGGGGAGCCCTGTTGTTACCGGGCCCGACCCGCCGCTATGCGGGAGCTCCAGTGCCGATTCAAGGAGCAGGTGCTCCAGTGTTGATTTGAGGAGCAGGAGCTCCAGTGCAGGTCAAGGAGCAGGAGCTCCAGTGCTGGATTAAGGAGCAGGAGCTCCAGGGCTGATTCGAGGAGCAGGAGCTCCAGTGCTGATTCGAGGAGCAGGAGCTCCAGTGCTTGTTCCAGGAGCAGGAGCTCCAGTGCTGATTCAAGGAGCAGGAGCTCCTGTGCTGATTCGAGGAGCAGCAGCTCCAATGCTGATTCCAGGAGCCGAGAACGGGGTGCCTCTCGAAAGGGGGGACCCTGCCACAAGTTCGCCATTGGCGACCACGGGGAAGGGGTCGTGCTGCGGCCCGACCCCCCTCCGCTAGCCCTTCGTTGAAGGGCAGGGGAGGAGCCCGTAAGCCTAAACCCGGTTCGGGCCAAGGCTCCACCAGCCGCCATGGTGCGGTCTGGTGCAACGGCGGGACCTGGGTCTGTGAGATCTGCTATCCAACTCCCAAACCCCGCCGTTGGGATGGGGGGCTTGGGTACGGTCCCGCCTCGGTCACCGAGTCCCCTGTCGATGGGGGGGACGAGACCGTGCGTCGGCAAGGTCCACGATGTGGACAGCCGGCAAGCCCGCGCGGGCGTCGCTCCATGCTTCTGCTGGAGTCGACCCCAAGCCGTCAGGGCCCTTTGTGGCAACGGCTTCCGCTCCCGTTAAACGGGGACGGTTGAACACCTTTCCCGCGCGGGAATCGCGCGGTTCGCTGCGGCGGCCAATAGCGACAACTTCCGGCACCGAGATCACTTCTCAGAGGTGCGGGCCGATGAAAGGAGCCCCGGCAATCTTCTGAGCCGGAGGTCTCCGACCACCCGAGTGTTCAGGGTGAAGGGCGTATGGCCGCATGACGCGGCTACTGGAGAGGAGCCATCCAGCTCCAGTAGGCACAGGGAGGTTAACCGCCGTCAGCAGAAGTTGAGAACCGTCAGCAGACACTAAGCCCAGCGAACTGCTCCTCCCTTCAACGAGCCCATACGCCACGGTCGCCGAGTCCCCCATGGATGGGAGGACGAGACTATGCGTCGGCTAGGTCCATGATATGCGCAGCCGGCAAGCCCGCGCGGGCGTCGGATCTCCATGCTAAGTCAGGTGCCGACTTCCCATCGCATTTGCCCTCCGAGGCAGCGAGACCAAGCTCCGCCGAGGAGGCGTTTGAGAGTACCTCCCGCGCGGGAATCGCTCCGCTTCGCTGCAGCGGCTACCGGCGACAACTTTCCGGCACCAGGTTCACCTCGATGAGGTGTGGGCCGATGGACGAAGCCCCAGCAGTTCAGCAGAACATGAGGACTTCGGCCGCCCGAGTTTTAGCTCAAGGGGCGTATTGGCCAGGATGGAGCGGATATTGGAGCCCCTCCTGCAGCAGAATCAAAAAATTTCGGGGAAGACTTCTCCAAGAGGAAAGGATATTCGGGGTCCTCCATCCCAGCATATGCCTCAACGGACGTTTACGCTGTCTGCCGTTGAGCAGGCAGCAGGCACGGCTGAAATTTTTCGTCGGAACAAAAGGCGTGATAGAGGAAACTATTCACGAGCCCATTGAATTAGTCTCCCATATTTTACTAGGCCAAAAAAGGATGGAGGTTGTCGGGTGATTATTGACTTGACCAGTTGAATACCTTTGTAACATATACACATTTTACAATGGACACCTTTTGAGACAGCCAAATCACTGCTTTCGCATGGTTGCTTTATGGCATGTATTGATTTGAAAGATGCATGCTATTCAGTGTCCATCCGGAAACATCACCGGACATTTTTTTGAAATTTGTCTGGATGGATCAGCTCTGGCAATATCGGGCCTTACCAAATGGGCTTACTACCGCCCTAGGCTTTACTAAATTACTCAAACCTATTATGGCCAAATTACGTATACAACATCATATTATAATGGCTTATTTAGATGATATTCTGATTATTGGCAACACTCTGGAAGCAGCTGAAAGCGCTGTTTCAGCAACTGTTACTATATTTCAGCAGCTGGGGTTTATAGTCCATCCAGAAAAATCGAAGTTTCACCCATCCCACGTTATGGATTATTTGGGTTTCACGGTGGACTCTATTCTAATGAGGGCCAACATTCCATTTCACAAGGTGGAGGATGTTTCCCTTGCATGTCAGGATCTCGCATCCGCCAGTATACCATCTATTCGGCATACAGCTAAGATGATTGGGAAAATCGTAGCTTTATTTCCGGCAGCCCGGTTTAGACCTTTGCATTATCAAAATCTGCAGAGGGCCAAGATTGCTGCGTTAAAAAAGAACGCTGGTCATTTTGACAGACCTATGGGGCTGCCTTCCGATGCTAAGATTGAGCTACAATGGTGGGTGTCCAATATTGGCAAGGCATTCAAACCCATTGTTGTGCCCAATCCGGTGGTATATTTGCAAACTGACGCAAGCTCTCTAGGCTGGGGAGCTGCGGACAGCTCTTCTAGTTGTGGAGGCAGGTGGGATCCCCTTGAAGCTAGCATGTTGCTAATACAAGGGATTAACTATTTGAAGCTGCTTGCAGCATTTCACGGACTGCGGGCATATTGTGCTCATCTTAGTGGTACTCATGTCCGTCTCCAAATAGACAACACTACAGCGGTGGCATATTTAAACCATATGGGCGGTACCAGGTCAGTCTCTTGTGACAAATTGGCTAATACTATTTGGTGCTGGTGTATTGATCGAGATATTTGGATTTCAGCTACCTATTTGCCAGGTAGGCTTAATACTGTGGCAGACACCAGGTCACGCAAATTCAATGATAGTTTGAGTGGATGCTGCATCCTCAAATATTTGCCCAAATTACAGCCAAATTTGGCCAACCGGATATCGACCTTTTTGCGTCCCGGTTGAACCATCAGGTACCGACATATGTTTCATGGGAACCAGACCCTGGGGCATTAGCGATTGATGCATTCTCGCTAGACTGGGGGAAGTGGTTTTTCTATGCATTCCCCCCGTTTTGCCTCATCAGTCGGGTATTACAAAAAAAAAAAAAAAAAAAAAAAAAAAATCAGGATGGATTCTGCCAGAGGCATTCTTGTCATACCCGACTGGCCTACACAGCCTTAGTATCCGGTGGTCTCTGACATGATTAGTCAACCTTGGGTCCCTCTAGAGGGTTGCCCACATTTGGTTTCTCACCCTGTCTCAGGGGAGTTACACCCCTGCCATGCCTATCTAAAATTACTGGCTTGCAGGTTCTGACCAGGCCATGGATGCAGTATGGCCTTACCACCCGGACCATGAACACCATTGGAGCATCATGTCGAGAGTCAACCAGGCGGAGATATCTCTCCCACATCACCAAGTGGGAAGCCTACTGCAGTCGCTCTCACATCACCTGTGATGATGTCTCCATAGCCGACGTCCTGGAATTCCTCGCGGGGTTGCACCATGATGAGCACTTGAGTTATAGTGCCATCAACAGCGCCAGGAGTGCGCTATCATTCTACCTCAACATCGAGGTAGGATCGAACAGGCTAGTGTCCAGGCTTATGCGGGGAATATTCAATCTGAATCCGCCTACACCACGCTACAACATCACCTGGGATGTCCGGGATGTACTTACCCTGCTCAGGTCGTGGTCACCCATGGAAGGGTTACAGCTGGACCAACTCACTATGAAATTGGTGATGTTACTAGCGCTGACTTCAGCACAGCGGGTTCAGACGCTCCACAAACTACGTATTGACAGGATGACGTCGACCCCTGGAGAAGTAGTCTTTTTCATCGATGAGCTGCTTAAGCAGCATAGACCTGGGTGCACAGGGCTGCAGCTGAAGTTCCCGGCATACCCTGCAGATGCTCGGCTATGTTTAGCCACTCACATCCGTTACTACATCAAGGTGACGAGGAGCATCAGAGGAATGGAGTTGTACCTGCTTGTCACTCACAAAAGACCTCACCATCGAGTGACAGTCCAGACGATATCCAGGTGGCTCCGGATCGTCCTGAATAAGGCAGGTATTGACACTAATGTGTTTACATCCCACTCCACCAGGGCTGCATCTACGTCGGCGGCGAGAGTCATGGAGGTACCCATGGACCATATCCTCGCCACAGCAGGATGGGCGAATGAAGCTGTGTTCCAGCGATTCTATAATAAGCCTGTTGCTGCTCCCCTTCAGTTCGCAGAGGCCGTGCTGAACGCCGGGTGTGAACGTGGGGATGTCCCTGATTAAAAGGGTGTTATTTGTTGTGTTATTAACAAATCTTCTTTTTGTTTCAGTATAACCTCGTTTCGTCAACTTGTTTACTCCAATCCATCCTTGCTAGTGGTGTGTCCGCATGGACGTTGTCCAGGGCGTGTAATCACAGAAGCTTTGAAGTCTTCACGAAGTCACTCACGTGACTCCGAAATGAAATAGTAAGATTGAACGAGAACTTACCAAGTTTGAAGGTTGATCTTTATTTCATGAGGAGTTGCGGTGAGGGATTTCGTGCCCTCCGCTCCCAACCCTCGATCATCTTCAGCTGGTAATCAGAGTCTCTTTAAATCTTACTATGCCAAGTCATTTCTGTTGTTGTTTCTGTGATTCCACACCGCTGCTTTGAAGAATGTCGCGCATGCGTGCCGGCGGGCTCTTCACGAAATCCCTCACCGCAACTCCTCATGAAATAAAGATCAACCTTCAAACTTGGTAAGTTCTCGTTCAATCTTACTATTCCCAATGTTATTATTTGTTTTGACACCTTTAAACATATTACCAAAAGAACATTTGCTGCACTTATGTCCTTTGGCCATCTCTTGTCAGTTAGCGTAATGTTTAACCTGTCAGATGGGTATAGTCGGTTTTAATAGCTTTAGAAATTTCCTTGCAACCTGTATATTTTGTTATGAATAAATTATGTGGGAAGCCAGAGTGTGTCTGTGCCAATAGCAATAACGACCCATGCTATGGCCATGCCATGGCAATTTTCAGTCCTTCACAGAAAACATGCATGCATCAATCTGTAGTGTGTATGGTTAAGCATATATGTTACCATGGTCCAGGATTTATTGACACAGGTTGATCATATGCTGAATAATCCAACCACAGTTTTGTTTGGAAGTGGAAAGAACTAATAGAAATTGCATTAATTGCAATGTGTAAAAAGAGTTGAGATATTGTATTATAATTTTGCAGCATATCATTGTGGTATATATCATGTCTTGATTGGTGAATATGTTTAGTTTGTGAGTTATTTAGAGCAGAGATAATATGTGAATGTAGACAAAAGTGCTGGAGAAACTCAGCAGATGCGGTAGCATCTATGGAGCGAAGAAAATAGGCAACGTTTCGGGCCGAAACCCTTCTTCACACTGATGGGTTTCAGCCTGAAACGTTGCCTATTTCCTTCGTTCCATAGATGCTGCTGCACCCGCTGAGTTTCTCCAGCACTTTTGTCTACCTTTGATTTTCCAGCATCTGCAGTTCCTTCATGAACGTTAGATTAGATTAGATTAGATTCCTTTATTGTCAAATGCTTCATTGAGCATTATTCCGACTGGTAACTACCCACTTCGTCCGAGCACATTATCGCACGCGTCATACAAACCGTCTTCAATGACCACCTAAACTGTCATTTGGCAACCTAAAAAGCTGTCAAGGTTCCCCGTCTGGCAACAAGTAAAAAAAGTTAAGCGAGAATCCTGGATATCTCATTCAATTTGTCTTCCTTCAGGCATAAAGGTTACTGGCTGTAAAATTGTTGCTTGCTGCATCACAGCAGTAGCATCCAGGCTTGTTTAAAGCCACAAATAAAGTATTTGTTTTCAAGGACTTCTGCATTGCAAATTGTGTTGTTGAGTTTGAATAACAGCATTCCAGCTCTCCCTCCTCAATTTCACTTGCATGTTTTGACCTATTTCTTTTTCTCACTTATTCAATATTTAGCATCCGTTTGCTGCTGACAAGGCCAGGATTTTGTGCATTTTCAGTAAACACCCTTGAAAAAGCGATAGTGAATTGCCCTCTTGAACTACCGCACTCCTTCAGGTGAAAGCAACCGCTGCTGGGTAGAGTGTTCCAGAATTTACACCTGGTGATGATAAATGATCGACAATATATTTCTGTGTCTAGGTAGTAGGCAACTGAAGGGGAACATATTACTGTTGGCCTAACCAAGCATCTGAATCCATTGCCATTCTTGATGGGAGAGGATGTAGATTTTGGAGGTAGACAAAAGTGCTGGAGAAACTCAGCGGGTGAGGCAACATCTATGGAGCGAAGGAAATAGGCAACGTTTTGGGCCGAAACCCTTCTCCAGACTCTAGATTTTGGAATTGTTTTTGGTCTGGCCCAGGGAAATAATTGCAGTGCATCTTGTAGATGGGCACGCTATAATCACTGTGCTGAGGGAATGAATATAGGGTGATGTATCGTGTATAAATACAGGAGTTGCTTTGTCCTGAATGACATTGAGCTTTTTGAATGGTTTTCATCATGCTCTCACCTTTGCCTTAGAGATGGTGGAAAGTATCCATGCCAGAATACCCTGTACAGGCTTAGCAATTCTATTTCAATCAGCGACCTGGATGCGATGGAGATAAAGCAGCATGTAATTTGTATGATTTCAAATAAATTGAATCAGTTTAAGTGTAAAAACAGGGACCTGCAGATGTTGGTTTATCCCAAAGAAAGAGACATGGACCATGTTCTGCAGGGATGCTGCTTGAACCGCTGAGTTATTCCAACACTTAGTGTCTTTCTTCAATTTGTATATTAGTTTCAGTGATATCTAGCATTTTTATTTGTTTTAATCATTTTAAACTGTATGCTTATTAATTTAATAGCTTAAATTTTTTTTAGAATATTTCTGAATGCCAGTGACATTTAAGTTCAGAGCCTTGAAAGCGTGAGGGCTTCAACCTAATCCGCTGTTCGAGCAATTTGGTTAAATGGCCAACTCAAAGCCAGTCAGGTCAGAGATGGCTTCATGAACATTGCTGTAAGATCTATACCAGTTTGATGTAGGCCTGGCAGATAGACAGTGATGAATAATGGAGAAATACCAGGTCATTGTGATGGCTCTGCAGGAAATATTCTAGGTATGTTGCAAAACTTACCTTTAGCAGCGCTGCAGTTCTGCCGCTCCCCGTGTGCGCGACTTTGGCGCCTTTCAGAGGGGGGCGGGCTTAAAGTGCCGTTTTTCAACAGACTGGGATAATCAATGAATGTCGGGCGATTTAGTTGCGGAAGAAAAATCGCTCCGACATTTCATCAATGAAGGTATTTTTAAATTACTCTAGATTATTTATTAACTAGAGTAATTTAAAAATCACCTTCAAAAGCCGTGAGCACTGACAACCGGAAGGATTTTCCGTAGGGGAGAAAAAAAGGTAAATAGTTTATTTTTATATTAAAAGTTGGTTTTTCGGGAGGCTTTAATAATATTTTTATGTTGCGAAATGGGGCCCCAAAAAATGTATGAACAAACAGTATTTTTCCCCCCGACTTCACCGCTAACCGCAACGTTCTAATCCACCGCATTCCACTAAAACCCACTCGCTAGTTGATTTAAATGGCCATTAATTTACAGGAATCAAACACTAAATTCCTTCCATTTGGCCCAGAAATTCATGAAAATGAGATTTAAAAATTATGTTATATTGTGGATTATTGTGTGAATGTTATTTGGACACTTAGGCAATTTAAAAAAAGTTTATCTTTTCTTAAGAAATGGATAGATGTTTAGATCTACTCATTGAATTTTGTAATTAGCTACAATTAGATAACTAACTAATTATATGCTTTAATTTCAGGTCATCCAAGTAAGATTGTTTCATATTTGTTTCAGAATGCTTCAATCTATAATAACTGAAAATTTCATTGAGTTCTCTTAATTTTTAAGAAAGTTATGGGCTTTTAAATTTTCCAGATCACAGCTTTTGAGTTAAGTCAATTGAAAGGCAATGGGGAGCAAGATGCTAATTTCCGAGTATGAAAATGGCCATAACTTTCTTAATACTGAAGATATGAAAGTAAATTAGGTGTCAAATTAAACTTCTTTTTATGCTTTATCTGATGGGATAAATTGCAGACTTGATTTTTTAAATCTCAAAATTTTGTAACATTGCTAAATATTCACCTTCAAAAGCTTTAAAGTCTCTAATCTGTCTATATTGACACTCAGAACAGACATCATCTAGATTTGATAAAAACATAAATTGCTTGACCAACTCAGCAGATCAGGCAACATCTCTAGTTTGAGGCACCACACTGACACAGCAGCAGAGTTGCTACCTTGTAGCACCAGAGACCTGTGTTCGATCCTTACCATGAGTGCTGTCTATACGGAGTTTGTACATTCCCCGTGACCGAGTGGGCTTTATCTACGTGCTCTGGTTTCCTCCCACATTCCAAAGGTTTATAGGTTAATTGGCTATTGTAAATTGTCCCTAATGTGTAGGGTAGAACAAGTGGAAGGCTGATCGCTTGTCAGTCTGAAGAAGGATACTGAACTGAAATGTCACTTATCCATGTCCTCCCAGGGTGATGCCTGATCCGCAGAATTCTCCAACATTTTGTGTTTAACTACATTCCAGTGTCTGCAATATAGATCTAAGCAGCCACAAAATAGTTTCAAAAAGCTTGACGGAATTCAGAACAAAGTGGTACATTTAACTGGTGTTCCTTCAAAGTAAATACAATACTCAATGTGCTGTGGCTGTAGCACATACTCCCTTGTAGGGGAACCACAACTCATCTAGGTCTGTTTGACAGCAACTTCCTCTTCTCTTACATATACCACTAGAATCAACAAGAACAGAAATGTAGAAACAAAGTTGGTTTACACAAAAAAAAACACAACTGGAGTAATTCAATGGGTTAGGCAGCATCTCTGGAGAACATGGATAGGTGAAGTTTTGGGTCGGGTCCCTTCTTCTGACTGATTGTAAGGGGAGAAACGAAAGATCATAAGGTCATAAGTGATAGGAGTAGAATTAGGCAATTCAGCCCATCAAGTCTCCTCTGCTATTCAATAATAGCTGATCTATCTCTCCCTCCTAACCTCATTATCCTGCCTTCTCCCCATACCCTCTGACACCTGTACTAATCAAAAATCTATCTCTGCCTTAAAAATATCCACTTACTTGGCATCTACAGCCTTCTGGGGCAAAGAATTCCACAGATTCACCACCCTCTGACTAAAGAAATGTATTCTCATCTCCTTCCTAAAATAATGTCTAATTCTGAGGCTATGACCTCTAGTCCTAGACTCTCCCATGAGTAGAAACATCCTCTTCACATCCACTCTATCCAAGCCTTTCACTATTCTGTATGTTTCAATGATGTCCCCCCTCATTCTTCTAAACTTCAGTGAGTACAGACCCAGTGACGACAAACGCTCATCATAGGTTAACCTACTAATTCCTGGGATTATTCTTGTAAATCTTCTCTAGACCCTCTCCAGAGCCAGCACATCCTTCCTCAGATATGGTGCCCAAAATTGCTCACAATATTCCAAATGCAGCCTTATTAATGCCTTATTGGGCCTCAGCATTACAAGCCTGTTTTTGTATACAAGCCTTCTTGAAATAAATGCGAGCAATGAATTCGCTTTCTTTACTAGCAATTCCACTTGCAGTTTAACTTTTTGGGAATCGTGCACCACCACTCCCAAGTCACTTTGAAAGATGAGAGAGAGGATTACACTTTGAAATTGAATTGAATTAGGTTCAAAGGTTCAAAGGTTATTTATTGGTCACATACACCACAGGTGTAGTGAAATGCTTCTTGCCAATGCAGCACATAAAAAAATACAGACATAACAATAATAAAGAGATTTAAACATAAAAAAACATCCCCCCACAATGGTTCCCATTATGAAGGAAGGCACAATGTCCAGTCCCCATCACATGCACAAGTCGCCATATTTTGGCGCCATTTACCGCCATTAAAATGTCCAAAGTCTGGTCCATGAGCTTGATGTACAGGAGTGGCTCCCGAACCAGGTGAGCTCTAGGCGGTTGCAGGCAATGTTTTATTGCCTGCATAATGTACTATATCACAGTTATAGATCCCTGCCAAATATATTTCCCATCTGTGAGTAATATTGCCTTTGGCATCACAAAACAGAACTGGTTTTAGTGGTTTCGATAGTGTGGTCTGATATGTTTCATGTGTTTGTACTTCAATTGTCAATCCTATGCCATCAGTATGTTTATTGTGAAATCCCATTAGAATTGGTTATAAATTTATAACTTCCATCAACAATTTATTAATGCAGTCTTTGCTGACGGTAGGATGGTTGCAGTACCCATGTTCCTCAAAAAAATTGGAAATTGTTTAATGCTGAACTGAGATGCAATATCCTTCGTCTTCAAAGTGAAATTATGTTGCACTTGTCCAACAATTTGTGGTTTGCATAATGCTATAAACATGGTGTTCTTTGTACTTCTCAATAAAGACACCTTAACCCACTTAGCTAGTAGTTTGCCATTAGATAATTATCTGTAATGAACTGAGACTCCATACTTCTGTCAAAGCTTCATGAGATTTTAACACTTCTTTCAGTTCCTCGGCGAATTGCATGCCAGCTATTTCATCGATGAACATGAGTCAGAGGACGGGTACGGCCAAAGAGTGATTAAAAAATGATTTTCTGGAAGCAGAGGGCATGGCTGAGTATGAATGAATATTTTGTATCTGTTCTCACTCAAGAAGAGAAGGCTGCCAATATGATAGTAATGGAATAAGCGGTGACACCAAGGCAAAATCACCGGCACACCAACTGAAGTTGGTCTCTGACAGGTTCAGGGACAACCCGCCACAAAATTGCTACCTTTGCAACTATTTTGATATTTTCATTAATTTTAAAGGGTTTTTGTTATGCATTTTAATTAATTAAAAATATATATTTTAAATGACCAATGACAACATTGAAAGAAAGTAATGCAAAGCCACCTTCAGCTTTGCATTCTGTCGAGCACAGTCAATGTATATTGAGCAAGAGTACTCTGCATGTTGCTACAAGGTGCTTAGCTACCGGCTCTGGGACTAAAAGGCCTGTCCCACTTGGGCGATTTTTTCGGCGACTGCCAGCGACTGTTACAGTCATTTCAGGTCGCCGAAAAAGCGGCGACTGGACCCCCCACGACAATGTCTACGACAAGCTACGACAACCTACCACCTACACCTACGCCTACCGACAACCGGCAACCCATTCGGACGTCCACCTACGACCACACCTACGACAACCTACGACCACACAGACGACAACTTACAACAATCAAAGTCAACCTACGTGCACCCGTGACAAGCTACAACAAGCAACGACCCTGTCAGCGACATCTGAAGACAACTGAAGGCAATTCAATCGCCGGTACCTGTCGCCGGTTGACATATGTTGATGTAGGTAGTCGCCAATGGAATTCACCAAAGTCATCATCCGGCGACAACCAACGTCACCTGGCGACAACCTGCATCATCCTGGCGACAACCTACGACAGCACCTACGACAGGAGAAGACAAGCTACATCAAGCCCACAATCGCTGAAATGTTTTGGTCATTTCAAAATCCAACGGCGATCAGAAAAACGTTACGACTCTCCAAGCGACTTGAGGAGACTACTCACGACCACACAGGCGTCACCCCGCGAGCATGTGGCGACAGCCTAGTCGCCGGTTGTTGCCAAAAAAATCGCCTAAGTAGGACAGGGGTTTTCAGCTGTGACAGCTACCAGGATAGTCTTTCCACAACTTGCCAAAGTAAACACTGGTGAAGGATAAATGCTGGCCTGTGGTCACAATCAAATATGATCTTGCCTAATATTTTATAGCTGACAATAAAAAACACACACACACACGCACGCACGCGCACACACACACACACACACACACACACACACACACACACACACACACACACACACACACACACACACACACACACACACACACACACACACACACACACACACACACACACACACACACACACACACACGCTGGAGTAACTCAGTCAGGCAGCATCTCTGGGGAAAATGTATAGGTGACATTTTGTGCTGTGACCTTTCTTCAGACAGAATCAAGGGAATCGTTCTTCAGACCCTTCAGTCTGAAGAAGGGTCCCACCCCTGAATTTCACCTATCCATTTTCTCCAGAGATGTTGCCTGACCCGCTGAGTTACTCCAGTAATTTGTGTCTATCTTTGGTATAAACTAACCGGCAGTTCCTTGCAATTGTATAATCAAAAAGACATAGTTGAATATCTTGTTCTTGTAAAGTCACACGGGCTACGAGAGTAAATAACATCCCAGCTACAGTTCTGACATCTTAACTAACCGCACTAGGCTGTTCCAGTACAGCAATAACACTGGCAGCTACTCAGTAACGTGAAAAAAATGCTCAGGTATCCTTGGTTAGAGGGAGGTGGAAATTAGAGGGGCTGTGGCTCCAATTGTAATCAACCTTTGATAAAGTTTGGGTAAAGTGTGAGTGCCAGTGGAGTGAGATCATCACATTTTTCTTCTCTCTTTAAATAAGGAAAGAAGCATAAACCTGGCAATAATTAGGCAAGCATTCTAACAAAAATAGTGGGTTAACGTTTGGAAACTGTTCTGGAGATAAAATGCAATTGCAAAAGTATGAACTAATAAATTAAAGACAGAGCAAATTTGTTAAATGCACATGAGAATGAAATAAAAATTGCAGATGCTGCAAATCTGAACTTAGATCAGAAAGTTCTGGGATAATTCAGCAGGTCAAGCAGCATATGTAGAAAGGGAAACTGAATGTTTTGGATGAAACTGAATGTTTTTCTTTTCTTCAACCTTGCAAAGGTTGAATGAGAGAGCCTGTTTGCAGATGAAGGGATGTCCGATGCATTGGAAGTTTTTAAAAGGGAGTTAGGGAAGGTTCAGGCTGTTGTGAGGGGAAGGCCGGCAAGAATAAGAAACTTTGGTTGACAGGGGATATTGGGGCTCAGGTCAGGAAAAAGCTGGCATACGTTTGGTACAGGCATCTGGTATTAAGCAAATCCCAATGAGGAATATAAGGGATACACTTAAGAGGGAAATTAGTAGGGCAAAATAAGGACATACGATAGCTTTGGCAGGCAAAATAACGAAAATATTTGGAATGTGTATTGGTCAGGCAGAGTAGCTAGTCCAATTCTGATGGTTACAGTTTTCGGAACATCGCTGCGTAAGGACTATGCTCATGTGACACTTTCAGGTCCACTTGAGAAGCAAGAGCAGTGTATCAATCGCATAGGTTGGTACTCCATGACGATACAGCTTGCCTGCTACCAAGAGAAGAAAGTTTCCATGGATCAGGAAGGTTTATGTCTCATTATTCTCAGACAGTTCAGCCATCAAAATGCAGCATCAAAAACCATTGGTTTTTTTTTACTGGAAAAGATTCTCTGCATCATAAAACCACACAAAACTGATTGGTTGGATAGTTCAAAAATCGGTCAGAATTATCAACAATACCCACCCTCACAAATACCTCATTTAGCAAAGCACTCAGCCCATTTAGGTTGATTATTTATGTTTACTCCATAATTACAACAAAAATAATGCATTGCAACCTTAAATGCACATTTGAAGCGAGACCAGGAAGGTTGAGTGAAATCGTTTTTATTTACAGAAAACGAAACAAAAACTTGTGAAAACCGAGTGCCTAGCTGAGCTTACAAAACACAGGTCCTGTCGCTGGGAGGAGCGCTGATAACTGGCTAAAAACCTGCGAACGAACCACCACCGTCAAGTGACGAGGGTTCTAACTTCCCAGCCCCACCACTAGGTGCCGCTACAGGACCACCCCCCCCAGAACGAAAGGAAACGAGCGGGGGTCCGAATCAGGCGGTCATACTGAGTGGAGACAGGGGGAACTGGCATAACAGGTGCATTAGGCGCAACAGGCGGAACAGTCACAACAGGCGGAACAGGCACAACAGGTGCAACCGGCGAAAGCGGGATGGCCAGCGGACGACCTCGACGCCAGGGTTGGGCCACCAACACCGGGCTGTCCACATCCAGGTGGGCGGGCTTGAGGCGGGCCACCAAAACGATCTCCTCACGGCCCCCGACGTCCAAAACAAAAGTTACGACACCGGGCAGCAACACCCGGAAAGGATCCTCATAAGGCCGCTGCAGCGGAGTCCGGTGCGAGTCCCTGCGGATGGCAACAAAAAGGCAATCCTTGAGTGCAGGCGGAACATAAGAAGGAGCAACACCATGGCGAGTGGTCTGAACAGGAGCCAGTCCACCCACTTTCTCCCGAAGGTGCGCCAGCACAGACGAAGTGGGTTCCTGGGGCCCCCAATCTGCAGGAAGGAAATCACCAGGCACCCTCAGTGGGGAGCCATACACCAGTTCCGCAGAAGACATGTCCAAATCCGCCTTAGGGGCCTTGCGGATCCCCAGCAACGCCCAGGGCAACTCGTCCACCCAATCCAGCTCTGTGAACCGCGCCTTCAACGCGGATTTCAGATGCCGGTGAAACCACTCAACCAAACCGTTAGCCTGAGGATGGTACGCAGTCGTATGATGCAGCTGAACGCCATACAGCTGAGCCATGGCCGACCACAGGGACGAGGTGAACTGAGCACCATGGTCTGCAGAGATGTCAGCAGGAACACCAAACCATGCTACCCATTGGGCCGCATAGGGCCCGAGCACAAGTCGCGGCGGAGGTGTCAGGCAGTGGAATGGCCTCGGGCCACCTCGTGAAACAGTCCACAATCGTGAGCAGGTAGGTGGCACCCTGGGACATCGGCAGAGGACCCACCAGGTTGATATGTATGTGCTCAAACCGGTGTTGAGAGACAACAAAATCCTGGAGCGGCGCACGTACATGCCACTGGATCTTGGACGTCTGGCAGGGAATGCAGGCCCTGTCCCAGGCCCCAAACCTGTAGTAGTCGCCCGGATGGAAGGGTGCACTAGACCGTGGAGTCGAACATACGCTGCTGCCAACCCACAGGGACGATGGGTCGCGGCTGCCCGATGGAGACATCACACAGGACCATCACAACCGAGAGTCCGAGCAAGACATCGATTAACAGCAACCCAGAAACAGCATTACGATAGGCCCCATCTTGTCCCCATCTTGTTGCGCAGCAGCTAGCCCAGTTAGTCAATGCCCGTGGGGTCACGGATAGTACGGCATGGACCGCAGGTCGAGATAAGGCGTCAGTGACCTGGTTAAGTTTACCCGCCACATGCTGGACATTGGTGGTAGACTCAGAGACAAATGCCAGGTGCCGCTGTTGGCAAGCAGACCAGGGATCGGACACTTTTGTGAATGCAAAAGTTAGGGGCTTGTGATCAGTAAACGCCATGAAGGGCCTGCCCTGCCAAATAAAGAGCCAGGAGCTCACGGTCGAACGCACCGTAGTTCAGCTCAGGGGGCGTAGATGCCGGCTGAAAAAGGAAGCAACTGCCAGCACCATTGATAAACTGTTCGAGGATCCCCCCGACGGCAGCATCCAAAACGTCGACAGTGAGGGCGGTTGGGGCAGCAGCCCGCGGGTGCCTCTTGGCACCGTCAAAAGCGGCCATGTCCCACACTAGGTCCCGCGGCTTGCCGGCCAGACACTGGAACAAAGGCCGCATGACCTGGGCCGCCGCTGGCACAAAACGATGGTAAAAGTTAATAAATCCCACAAACTCCTGGAGCCCTTTAATGGTGAGTGGCTGAGGAAACTGCCGAATCGCCTCCACCTTACCAGGGAGAGGTGTAGCACCTTTTGGGGTAACATGGTGTCCGAGGAAAGATATGGAACTGAGACCAAACTGGCACTTGGCGGCGTTAATAACGAGCCCGTGGTCCCGGAGCCGCTGGAACAGCACCCAGAGGTGCACACAGTGCTCCTGGCGGGAGCGGCTGGCGACCAGATGTCATCCAGGTAAATGAATACAAAGTCCAACCCCCGGCCAACCATGTCCATAAGCCGATGAAAAGCGTGCGGTGTTCTTAAGGCCGAACGGCATCCTCAGCCACTCAAACAGGCTGAGCGGGGTGATGATGGCGGTCTTGGACACATCATCGGGGGGAAAAACCAGAATCTGGTGGTATCCGCGCACCAAATCAACCTAGGGCCATGAAATCCTGGATGTGCAGGACTGGGTAGTGATCAGCAGTAGTTACGGTGTTAAGGCGGCGGTAGTCCCCACAAGGCCACGCCCGCTGGACGACTTGGGAACTATATGGAGTGGGGAAACCCATGGGCTGTCGGTGCGCTGCACAATACCCATGTCCTCCAAACTCCTCCTTAGCCAAACGTAACTTGTAGCGCATTAGCCAGCACGCTCATGCGTGAAGAGGAGCGCCGGTGGTAAGGATGTGATGGACAATCCAATGCTTAGAGGCGGCCGAACTAATCTCCGGAAACTCGGCCAGAAACGGAGTGTATGCACCATCCGCATCTGACACCGATCCGAGATGCGGGCCGGAGGAAACTGCGGGCCGCGGTGACGCATGCTGGAGGGACCCCAGAGGAACATGACGCTGGCCCTGGACATCAACCAGGAAGGAAAAGGACTGTAAAAAATCGGCACCTAGCAATGGCTGGGAAACATCCGCAATCGTGAACTGCCACGAGTAACGGTGAGAGTCGAAGACGAAGGAAACGCTGCGAGTACCATATGTGCGGATGGGGTTGCCCTTGACGGTCAGGGTGGGGCCACGCTTACCAGCATGGGTATCGACCCCGGACAGAGGTAAGATGTTGAGCTCAGCCCCAGGATCCACTAGAAATCGGAGCCCGGAATGGCTGTACCGGACGTAGAGGCCAACTGCGATAACCTACTCACGATCAGCCGAGGCATTTCCCGGATAGAGGCAGAGGGCGCGGCATCGGCATCAACGGGCCGCTGCACCCCAGTGTTCGTGGCAATAACACCACTGGCACTTACTGCGATCCACGGTAGTCGGCTGTGGCGCGGCGCTGTCGGCTGATGATGGAACAGCCCGTCGAGGCTGTGTTTGGAGAGCCACAGCTCATCCGCCCGTTCAGCAAGCTGCAGGGGGTCAGCGAAGTCGGACTCGGCCAGGAGCAGGCGGATGTTGTCGGGCATCTGCTCCAGGAAAGCCTGCTCGAACAAAAGGCAAGGCTGGTCGCCGTACATGAGCGACAGCTTCTCGCTCATTAACTCGACGACTTACGATCGCCGCGGCCGTCCATGTGTAAGAACCGGGCCGCGCGATTGGGGCGGCTTAGCTCGAACGTGCGCCACAGCAGCACCTTAAGACCCTCATACTTATTAATGGCGGGCGGATTCTGCAGGTAAGGGAGCAAACGGGTGGCAGTTTCCTGGTTGAGCGCACCCACCACATAGAAATAGCAGGTGGAATCCGCGACAATCTGGCGGATCTCGATCTGGGCCTCGATATGCTGAAACCACACATGAGACTGAACCGCCCAGAATATAGGCAGTTTAAGTGAAACCGCGTTCTGCTGTGCAGGGATGGCGTCAACATTTTCTAGGGCGTTCATGTCGAGATCCGAAAAACGTTCGGATCATCGGGGTCACCACTGAAGCGAGACCAGGCCGGTTGAGTGAAATAGTTATTTACAGAAAACGAAACTAAAACTTGTGAAAACCTTGCGCCTAGCAGAGCTTACAATACACAGCTCCTGTCGCTGGGAGGAGCGCTGATAACTGGCTAATAAGCCTGCAAATGAACCCCCACGGTCACGCTATACATTCACCTTTACGTTGGGAGTACAGGCACTCAGAGCCTACCAGAAAACATTGCAAATACACTATGTAAAAGATTTAGCACTCGCTTTAAGGACAAAATAATGTCTCATCCCTTATTTGTTTGATTAGAGTGCCTTCTAAACTCAGGAATTTCAGGTAAGGGAGCAAACGGGTAGCAGGCTCCTGGCTGAGCTCCTTCTAAACTCAGCAATTCTACATCTACCATCTTAAACTCAAGACACATTTTTTGTTTAGTTACTTACCCTACTCTCTCTGTTGTGATTTATACACTCTATTCATCCAGCTATGAATAAATCTTTCCTCTTTCCTCCTTGCCTTCCCTTCAGCATATTACTCAGTGTTACTATATTAGTATTATTACTAATGTTTTCCAGTTTGGGGGAGAGTTCATTTCCTGCAACATTAATTTTGTTTAACTCTACACATCAGACCTCCAAGTGTTGGATCTCCAGCAATAATTTTCTTAAACTTTTGTCAAAACATTTAGTGACCCACGATAATGCAGGGTGTAATCACAAGATACATGATTTTTTTATAAATTTGTCTGTGGATACAAATAAATTCCACTGGAAGAACAGCTGATCATTTTGTAATAATGATGGTAAATACATTAGACCAGGTTTCATTGGACCCAGGCCACATTTAGCATTGTCCCTTGCGGGATACCCACAGCTGCACTTATTTTGCAAATGTGTGGCTTCCAAAATACTGATTGTTGCAGCAATTCTGCAAAACAGAACGATTTAAGACCGAAGCCAGGCAGGAGAAGCTAAGGTTCTGCCCGCATTCTGCCCTGATGCATTTTGTGCTGTCAGAATCTTCCTCTAATGATCAAGAACATTGGGAAAGCATTGACAAATATTTTATTTTAAAAGATATATAAAATTAGAAAATAAAGTTAATCGCAACTTTTCTTGTCGTATCCCCCGTCTCCGTCTACGCTGAGGCCTAATGGCGGAGCTGGCAGCCTCCAACTGTGACCGACCTTGAGGCTCCGGAGGCAGAGCCAGCCAGGACTTACCAGCGCGAGGCTGGCCGACTTCGGGGCTGTGGCGGGTTCAGGCATTCCTGCATTCCGGCGGCCCGACTCGGAGCTGTGGCGGCTTTCCGGTGGCGGTGGCGGCGGCAGCAACTTTGGAGGCCCGGCCGCGGGCCCAGTGGACGACATTGTTGGGAGCTCGCAGGTCACAGGTTGGTGACCTGTTTTTCTGGAGCTCCAGCGGCAACAGCTGCATCCGCTGGACTGGAGGGCAGCAGTTTCGGCAAGCCCCGGGCCGCGGAGTTGAACCGGCCCGTTCACGGAGAACGGATCAGCCGTTCGGGACTTACTTACTTACAACACCCGGTGGGGTCACAACATCGGAGGCCTCGATCGCCTCAGCGCAGAGGAAGAACAAGAAGGTAAGAGACAAAGACTTAAGATTTTGCCTTCCATCACAGTGAGGAGGTGTCTGGTGAACTCACTGTGGTGGATGTTAAATTTGTGTTTATTGTGTGTTTTGTTATTTTATTATATGGATGACTGCAAAGTTACGAAAGGTCTGAATGACAATAAAGTTTCCATGATTCCATGATTCTGCCCTGATGTATTTTGTGCTGTCAGAATCTTCCTCTAATGATCAAGAACATTGGGAAAGCATTGACAAATATTTTATTTTTAAAAGATATATAAAATTAGAAAATAAAGTTAATTTCATTTAAAATTTGATTCAAATCATGTGAATTAATTAAAACAATATTACTTAAAGCTCATAATATTACTTAAAGACCATCACGCAAACCAACCTTCCTTCCATTGACTCCATCTATACTTCACTCTGCCTCGGAAAGGCCACCACCATAATCAAAGACAAGTCTCACCCCAGTCACTCCTTCTCCCATCTCCCATCAGGCAAGAGGTACAGAAGTGTAAAAATGCATACCTCCAGATTCAGGGACAGTACGTGACAATAATAAACTAAACTAAACTAACGCGTTTTAAAAAATCATACCATATAATTTCAATTTCCTTTTTAGTGATCAGTGGCCCCATTAAATAAGAGAGGTTGCACTCAATATTCTTGCTATGACTGGCTTAAAGCTGAGAAACCAGACATGAAGATCCCCACAACCCTTCAGCTCATTGTTTTACATAATGCCTCTGGACCTGAGGCAAGGAGAGTCATCATATGCATCCACATCTGACCTAGAACATAAGTACACAAGTCCACAGTGTGTTCATATGCACACTCTAACTAGCTGACGTTTCACTTATTCCAGCAACCAGCCCATGATTGTAGCCCATTAGGTAGCTTCACATCTACCTCTTTGAGTAAATGTTTCATTATATGTCCTTATTTTCTCCCGGGGTGGGGTTAGTGTCAAATGTTTTAGAGATGCCTTATATTAGTTATGCTAAGCTGTTAAGGAGTTCGTTTTAGTTTTGTTTTAGAGAGACTGTGTGGAAACAGGCCTTACGGCCCACCAAGTACGTGCCTATGGAGCATAACTTTTTATATGTAATCGAAGGAAACATGAACATTTTCGTATTAGACTCTACTAGAGTTATAGCAGGCAAACAAAATTGATCCCTGAATACGCACATCGCAAGTTTAACTAACCATCGGCAAAGCAACAAAAAACCTTATTGCAGCTTAGAAAATTCCATTTGTTATATTTTAGAGGAAGTAAATTTGCCTTTATACTTTCACATTTAAACTCCTACCTTATGCAATGAAATGGCTGTGAATACTAAACAGATAGCAAATGATGCTCACAAAACTTAACAGGTCTACATTTTGATTCCTTTGCTGCATGGTTTAGAAACGAAAATTACACTTGGCACTGTGTTCCTACAATGCTACTCAGAAGGCAACTTAGGAAATCAAATAGTTAACTGGTTAACATACTGAGCATGTTAAAGTTAATGCTTCTAAGTGGATGCACTCATGCTCCCAGGCTTTGTGGCACCCACAGTCTGTGCAGTGTGTCCACCATTTTGTTATGCTCTGTTAGGAAATTTTGGAAACTACAGGGCTTGAAAATGTGAATGTAGAAAAGATGTTTGTTCAGAAAGTATTAATGATCCCAAAACATCCCCTATAGTTTGCTTCCCTCGTTCATTTTCTTTTTAAAATATACTGTTAACTCATGAATTTTACTTCGGAGTCACGTGAGTGATTCCGTGAAGAACCCCGTCCAGGCCGCATGCGCATCAGTAGGTCAGCCGTATTGACGTACGGAGGCTGTGAGGAACAGAGCTCCTCCAGCGGTAAGTATTCAGACTCCAGGTAAGTGAAAAACTTTCGGTGGAGTATAAGTCCTTGCTGCGGTACGCTTATCTCCGATCACTAGCAATGGGCAAAACACGGAAAGGGAAGCGGCGAGTCGCAGCCAGCCGTGGAAGTATGGGATTGGAACCGCTGCCGCTTATCCCTGTACAGCCGCCAGCTACAGATTTAGCGACTGCAGACTTAATGCTACACAGCACAGAACCAGCACCAGTAGGACGTAAGGCACCTGAAAAGTCTGCTAGGCCCACGGAGTCGGGGGATGATTCCTCACCGGGACTGCATAGAGTGTGTTCACGCCTATCCCAAGTGGAGGAACTGTTGCATACAGTACTCCAGCAAACTACACTCCAGGAGAAGGAGTGTCAGCGCCACTCAGAGTCAGAGGCGCCAGCAGCAACAGGGCTGCTGGATAACCCCTTCACATATGAGGGGAGTGCAATGGGTCAGATTAGTCCTGACCCCGAATCTGATGGGGAGGTCCAGCCAGGAGAAACAATGGATTTACCAGATATCCCACCTCTGGCAGCGCCATTTGCTGTCCCATCAGGAGCAGGAGAGCCGCTAGGAGAAGAGCTGGCCGCTACAATAAATTATATGGTTTCTCATCAGCTCCAGGAGCTCACTATGGATGAGACAGCCAAAAAGCAGGAGCCTCCTAAAAACTGTGAGTTGTTGAAAGTACCAACTTTTAATCAGGTCATATGGGGTCAGATGGGACCCGGCATGCGAAACCAAGAAATGAAGATGCAGAGGGTCCTAAAGTTATTGGGCTCTGGTATTACGGCATTCGCAAGGACAATGGATGGAGGGTATGTGACTACAACACATCAAGAGGCACTGGGTTTGCTATGTAGCACCCATTTCAAGATTAACTGTATCAGGAAAAGGGCTATTAGGCCCACCATCAATCCAAGGTTCACCGCACTTTGCAAACCATCAAATATCCAGCCACCCAACCTACTGTTTGGCGCAGACCTTGCTAAACAGGTAAAGGACTTAAATGAAGAAGCCAAAACGATGGGCTTGATGAGACCAATGATGACCGGCAGACCGCTTAAGAGGAAGTATCCTTATAGAAACACCTCAGCTTCCGGGGTTACACCAGGGACAAGCCGGTCTTCAACGCAGGGGCGCGGTTGGTACCCTTCAACAGGAGCACGAGCAACCATGGGGGCTCCTGCCAGGAGCTGGGGTCAGCAGGGCACACCAGTTACCAGGGAGGTAGGTGGGCCTGGTTCTCATAAACACATATTAAGTATAACACAGCAAAAAATTGGTGGTAGATTACGTCTATTTTATGAAGAATGGAAGCAGCTTACTTCAGATCTGTTTATCAGGAGTGTGATTCAAGGGTTTCGGATTGAGTTCAATCCAAATGGTGATTTGCCTCTCCAACATGTTCCTTGCAGAACACTCTATTTTTCACAAACAGAAGTAATAGAGGTTCAGGCTGAACTTGAACTTTTGTGTAACAAAGGGGTAATTGAGAGGACGGTTCATCAAGTCTGTCAATTTGTGTCAAATATGTTTCCCCATCCCAAAAAGGACGGAGGATGTAGAATTATTTTGGATCTAACAAAATTAAATCCGTTTGTATTCTATAGACACTTCAAAATGGAAATGTTGGCTACCGCCAAGCAACTGATTTACAGAGGTTGTTATATGGTAACCATTGATCTGAAAGATGCATACTACTCAGTGCCTGTTCATTGGGAGCATGGAAAGTATTTTAAATTTACTTGGATGAATCAATTATGGCAATTTAAGGTACTGCCTAATGGTTTAACCTCAGCCCCTAGAATATTCACTAAATTGTTAAAACCAATTCTGGGGCTACTTAGAGGTCAGGGCCATGTAATTATGGCCTATCTGGTTGATATCTTAATTGTCGGACAAACAAGGGAATTAGCTAAAACATCTGTGGCAGTTGTCAAATTCACACTTGAAAAACTGGGGTTTGTCATTCATTTAGGAAAATCTAAATTGACACCACATATCACAATTAATTATTTGGGTTTCACAATTGACTCACTTAAAATGGTAATTACTCTGCCCGGGGGAAACGTGTGGAGCTCATTGATGGTTGTATGAAACTTTTAAATGAACAACAACCTTCAATTAGATACGTGGCCAGTCTGCTCGAAAAATTAGTGGCAGCATTTCCAGCAATCCAATTTGGGCCTTTGCACTATCAGCACTTACAGAGAGCAAAGGAACAGGCACTCAAGGTACATTTGGGCCATTATGATAGGCCCATGCCGTTATCAGCAGACGCAGTTACTGATCTTCAATGGTGGATTCAACATGTCTCCAGTAGTTTCAGGTGCTTGAACAACCATCCATGATTTTACAGACTGATGTCAGTGCACTCGGGTGGGGTGCCACGGATACAAGCTCAAGCTGTGGACGAAGATGGAGTAAGGAAGAAACTTTGCTTCTGCAGACATGGGGAATAAACCATTTAGAGCTTTTAGGAACGTTTCATGGGATCCAGGCTTATTGCTCTAACACAAGTGGTCTGCATGTTCAGCTCCAAATTGATAACACTATGGCAGTAGCATATGTCAATCACATGGGTGGTATCAAGTCGCTATCTTGCAACAAACTGGCAAACCAAATCTGGACCTGGTGTATTGACAAGCACATTTGGCTCTCAGCTATTTATCTACCATGAAGATTCAATACAGTAGCAGACACCAGGTCACGGAGGTTCCATGGCAACATAGAGTGCATGTTGAATCGGGACGTATTCAATGAGATCATTGTCAAATATGGAAGGCCAGATGTCGACTTGTTCGTATCCAGACTAAACCACCAGCTACCCAAATATGTGTCATGGGAACCAGATCCTGGGGAAGTAGCGATTGACACTTTCTCGCTGCATTGGGGTGGTATGTTTATATATGCATTTCCACCATTTTGTCTCATAAATCGATGTCTGCTTAAAATCAAGCAGGATGACGCTTCAGGGGTACTGGTGATACCCGATTGGCCTACCCAGCCATGGTACCCTTTGATAGTACAGCTGATGACACAACCTCTGATGGCTGTTCCCAAACGAAGGGATTTATTGGTGCATCCGATAACTGGCAAATGCCATCCGTTGTATGACCATATTAATTTGTTAATTTGCAGATTTTAAGAAGGCCGTATCTGAGGCGCAGATTGTCTGGTCGAACTGTGGGCATACTCACTGCATCTTGGAGATCGTGTATTCAAAAGCAGTATATTTGTTATGTAAAAAAATGGGAAGTTTATTGTGCACAAAATAATGTTGACTATTGTACAGCACATATTTCGCATCCAGTGATTAGAAAAATGTGATGTCCCATTCAAACTTAACATGAGTAAAAGAGAAAAAGACAGGGTACATGCCAAAAGATCATTTTCTCAAGCTGATATGTTCATCCTGCTTCCAATCCTTACAGTCTTAATCAGTATTATAGTAAGTAAAAGCATATTACATATGCAACAAGTCAATGTAAGTTAATAAGTACGCTGAAGATAATAGGAACTGGGTGGCAAATAAATTGGAACATTGTTTTTACATTGCACTACAACCCTCTACTATGATGAAGGGCTGAGTTATAGTGCAATCAATACAGCTAGAAGTGCTTTGTCATCATATTTACTGATGAAGTCAGACAAACATCCTATTGGGTCTCACCCTCTCGTTGTTCGGTTAATGAAAGGGATTTTTAATTCCAGACCCCCTAAGCCTAGATATATGGCAATTAGGGATGTGAGCGTGGTCCTCAGACTACTGCGTGAGTGGGTTCCTGTCTCATCTCTGTCTTTTGCCAAAATCACCACGAAGGTGGCCATGCTCGTGGCATTGGTATCAGCACAGAGAGTACAGACATTACAAAAACTACAGCTAGATAGAATGGAAATAGCTGCAGACAATGTTACGTTCTACATTTATGACCTCCTCAAACAAAGTAGGCCAGGTGTCACAGGATTCAAAATAGTGTTCTCAGAATATCCTACGGATCCATCCCTATGTGTAAAAACGCATTTGATGCAATACATTGCAGCTACAGAGGCCTTACGTAACATGGAGACAGGATTGTTTATCAGTTACAAAAAGCCACATAAGAGAGTGTCAGTTAATACTATTTCGAGATGGTTGAAACAAGTCTTAATTGTTGCAGATAATAACACTGATGTGTTCACATCTCATTCCACTAGGGCAGCAGCTACGTCGGTGGCCAATGCGGATTATGTGCCTGCCACGCCCAACCCTCTCTCATAAAGATCATCTGGTAGTTCTTGAGTCACGCATCTTACTATGTCACTTCGGTGATTGTTATTTGTGATTTCATACCGCTGCTTTGAAGATTGACGCGCATGCGGCCTGGACGGGGTTACTCACGTAATCACCAACGTAATTCCTCATAAAATCAAGATCAAACTTCAAACTGGTAAGTTCTCGTTTAATCTTATTATTTAATCACTTTCATAACCCTTCACTGTCTCTCTGGATAGTCTGTTCCAAAAGAACCTCACCCCGTGAGGTGTCGTTGAACCTACAATACCCTTTCAATGTCCTTCTGTGTCCGAGTGTGCCAATTTCACAAGGCCTCTCCTCAGTGTGGTACACAATGGCGCAGCGTCAGAAACATGGGTTCTATCCTGATTTATGTGTGCTGCCTGTACAGAGTTTGTACGTTCTCCCCGTGACCGTGTTGGTTTATCCGGGTGCTACAGTCTCCTCCCACACTCCAAAGACGTACAGGTTTATAGGTTAATTGGCTTCTTTAATTTTTCCCAGTGTATAGGTTAGTGCTGGTGTAAGGGGTGATAACTGGTCGGTGCGGACTCAGTGGGCCAAAGGGCCTGTTTCCATGCTGTATCTCTAAAAGTCAAACTAAATTCTCAAAACATTTCGCCTGTGAGTACATTTCTATATAATTTCTTTAAGTTATTTCACTGAGGTTTCATTGTGGCAGTTTGATGAAACAAATTCAAAATATGCATAATGTTACAAATTATCTATGGCAATGTAATAAACTAATGTTTAAATGCAAACACTTTTGAAACAGAAAAGCCAAACCAATCTAAAAGATCCTTGCAACCTTCAAACCCTATTCTAATAAACTTTGCTGAAAAATATAAATTTTAGTCCGGGGGGACGGGTGGGGAGGTTCAAAAGTATCATCTTTCAGTTTTTAGTTAGTTTATTGTCATATACACCAGGGTCCAATTAAATTCCTTGTTCATATGAACCTCATAGAGCAAATAATAAATACAATAAATACAATAAGAACAATAATGAATACAACAATGAATCCAATGATTGCACGGAATTATAGTAATTGTGGTAGTAGAAAATGAAGTAGTATAAAAAAACAAGGTGCAATAACAGAATAATTAAATTAGGTCATTATGAATAAGAGTATTTTGCAGCATTTGCCAGGAAGGAGTATGAGAGCAGTGTGTAGGAAGAACTGCAGATGGTGGTTTACACCAAAGATAGACACAAAATGCTGGAGTAACTCAGCGAGTCAGGCAGCATCTCTGGAGAAAACGAATAGGTGATGTTTTAGGTCGACACCCTTCTTCAGACCTGAAATGTCACCTATTCTTTTTCTCCAGCGTGAGAGCAATGATTGGTATAGGAGTCTGAAAGCTGAAGGGAAGAATCTGTTCTTAAATCTGGATGTTTTAGCTTTCAAGCTGCTGTATCTTCACGAAAAAGTTAGGAGAGAAGAAGGAATGGCCAGGGTGGCAGGCAGCCTTGATGATACTTCCAGCCTCCCTGATGCAACCACAGTGAAGATGGACCAGATGGAAGAAAGTAATGTGCATGTGTTAGACTAGGCTATGTTCATCACTCTCTGCTGTTACATGCGGTCAAGAGCAGTACCGTTGTTGTGCCAGGCTGAGATGCATCTCATCATAATATTTAATTTAGTGCATCTGTAGAGGTTTGAGAGAATCCTAATGAACTTGCTGGTAAATACAGTGATCTTGATCATCATATCTTTGTGAAGAGAAGAGCTTAGGGCTGCTGGTGATATGGATGCCTGGAAACCAGTAGCTCGGTTGATGAGGACAGGGGCGTGTCAATTCCATCACCCCCTTCACCCCACTTCCTTAGGTCAATAACTAACTCTTTCATCTTGATGAATTTAGGAGCTAGGTTGTTGTTCTGACACCATACACAAGGCTCACAAACTATTTACTGCATGCCGTATCATCATTGTTGCTGACCAGACTGGCAGCAGTGGTATCATTAGCGAACTTAAAGACTGAGTTGGCACTGTACTTGGCCACACGGACATGGGTGTATTGGGAATAGAGCAGGTGAATTTGAATTGAATTGAATTGAATTTATTTATTTATTTATTTATTTGTCATTCAGACCTTTTAGTCTGAACGAAATTTCGTTCCCCTGCAATCATACATATAATTTTTTTTAAATGACAGAAACACACAATAAACACAAATTTAACATCCACCACAGTGAGTTCACCAAACACCTCCTCACTGTGAATGAAGACAAAGTCATAAAGTCTCTGTCTCTTCCCTCTTTGTTTCCCTCTGCGCCGAGGCGATCCAGGCCTCCGATGTTGTGACCACACCGGGTGATGGTAAGTAAATCAGTCCAGCGGTTCAACCGAGCTCCACGAATGGGCCGGTTCAACACCGCAGCCCGGGGTGGTTGAAGCTGCCGCCCTCCAGACCAGCGGACGAAGCTGTTGTTGCGGGAGCTTGCTAAAACAGGTCACCAACCTGTGAGCCGCGAGCTCCCGATGATGTCGTCCACTGGGCCCGTGGCCGAGTCCATGGTCGTGTTCGGGCCGCTGCCATTGCCACCGCCACCGCTCCGGGACCGAGTCGGGTCGCCGCTGCTGCTGCCGCTGGAACAGCTCCGGGACTGAGTCGGGTCGCTGCTGCTGCTGCCGCTGCTGCTGCTGCCATTGTAACAGCTCTTGGACCGAGTCGGGCCGCCACTGCTGCTGCCACTGCTGCTGCTGCCTCTGGAACAGCTCCGGAACTGAGTCGGGTCGCTGCTGCTGCTGCTGCCGCTGCCGCTGCTGCTGGAAACGCTACGGGACCCAGTCAGGTCGCCGCTGCTGCTGCTGGAACAGCCCTGAGGCCCAAGGCCCGGGATGGTCGAAGCTGCCACCCTCCAGACCAACGGACGAAGCTGTTGTTGTGGGAGCTCGCAAAAACAGGTCACCAACCTGTGAGCCGCGAATTCACTGTGATGCCGTCCACTGGGCCCGCGGCCGAGTCCATCGGGCCCGTGCTCGCGGTCGAGCCGCTGCCACTGCCACCGCTCCGGGACCGAGTCGGGTCGCTGCTGCTGCTGCCGCTGGAACAGCTCCGGAACGAGTCGGGTCGCTGCTACTGCTGCTGGAACAGCTCCGGGAACGAGTCGGGTCGCCGCTGCTGCTGCCGCTGCTGCTACTGCTGCTGGAGCAGCTCCGGGACCGAGTCGGGTCGCCGCTGCTGCTGCCACTGCTGCTGCTTCCGCTGGAGCAGCTCCGGGACGGAGTCGGGTCGCCACTGCTGCTGCTGCTACTGCCGCTGGAACTGCTCCGGGACCGAGTCGGGTCGCCGCTGCTGCTGCTGCCACTGGAACCGCTCCGGGACCGAGTCGGGTCGCCACTGCTGCTGCTGGAATAGCCCCGAGGCCCGAAGCGGCCAGCTCCGCCATTAGGCCTCGCTGCAGACGGAGACGAAGATGGGGAATACGACAAAAAAAGTTGCACCCCCCCCCCCGAAGGAAGAGACCCAGACATGTTTCTCCCCCCCACCCACATACACACACAATCTAATAAAACAAAACCAACTAAAAATAGGACAAAATAAATTAAATAACAGACGGACTGCAGGCGGGCCGCAGCTGTTAAGCCAGCGCCAACATCCGCCGACGCCATCCGAATAAGCCCCATGCTGAGGAGCACCAGTGTTGAGGGTCAGGGTGAAGGAAATGTTATGGACAATTCTAACTGACTAAGATTCACCAGTCAGGAAATCTAGAAGCCAGCTGTAGATGGATGACCCAAGGCCAAAATCTGCAAGTTTAGAGATGATTCTAAACTCATTCGATATCATGATGTTGAAGACAGAGCTGAAGTCAATTAATAGTATGCTGACATTAGTGTTCTTATTATCAAGGTGATTCGGAGCTAATTGTCGTGGAAGGCCGAATATTGATTGTAAAAGGTTTTGGTGGATATACATTTGGAATGTTACATTTTGTTACAGTCTTTGTACCCAAAGAAGGACATGCTGACTATTGTCAGAGAAAAACACATTCAATAAAACAAATTCCTAGGACAAATGTGTTATTCTGTGAACAAAAATTGAGGAAGTTTGGCTTGTATAGTCTCCAGTTTTTAGAAATATGTGATGTCCCATTCAAACTTAACATGAGTAAAAGAGAAAAAGACAGGGTACATACCAAAAGATCATTTTGTCAAGCTGATAAGTTCATCCTGCTTCCAATCCTTACAGTCTTAATCAGTATTATAGTAAGTAAAAGCATATTACATATGCAACAAGTCAATGTAAATTAATAAGTACTCTGAAGATAATAGGAACTGGCTGGCAAATAAATTGGAACATTGTTTTTACATTGCACTCCAACATGGACTCATAATCTATACCGTGTACAGCAATCATCCAAGAAAACTATTCCCTATCTTAATTTGCTATACATAAAACATTAACCAACCCCAAGCATGTATAAAACTGGTTAACATTAACTCATACTGACCTGGATAGCTTTAATGACCAGTCTAGGAAAATGTATGTCATTTTGCTACAATAGGAAATTTGATGGAGGCCCACTGATTGATTCAAAACTCATTTTACTGCAAAGTCACATGAGTGACTACGTGAAGAAGCCCCGCCAGGCGCATGCTCGGCATTACGTCGACGCATGTCGGTAAGGAAGGGCTGCAAATCGCAGCTCCACCAGCGGTGAGTAACAGGCCCGCAGGTAAGTGGGTTGAAATTACTTCCTGGGTAGAACCTCCGTGACGCTGGCTGGAATAGCCAGGGGGAGTTTGGGAAGTTTTTAAAAAATGGACGCTGAAAAAATTGGCGCGGGGAAAGTGCGTGTCCCGGGTGGAAACATAATTAAGATTTATACACAAATCTAGAGGAGTTGCAATAATTATCCGTAAAGGTATACCTTTTAAACAAAGTTCTATAATAGAGGACAAAGAGGGTAGATATGTAATAATTACAGGGGAATTATATTCACAGAAAATAATTTTGGTGAATATATATGCCCCTAATTTTGATAACCCACTATTTTTTAAGAAAATATTTAATAATATTCCTATTTCCACTCAATATAATTTAGTTATTGGGGGTGATTTTAATTGCACCTTAGATAGCTACCTAGACAGGTCTTCTACAAAAAGGAAAGCTACCTCTAATTCAAGTAAACTTATAAATTCTTTTATTAATACATCGAATGTTAAGGATATTTGGAGACTAGATAATCCATCCGGACGAGAATACTCGTTTTTTTCACCCGTATATGGAACCTATTCTAGGATAGATTATTTTTTAATAGACTCAAAATTACTACCTTTTACGTATGACGCAAAATATCATAATATTATTATTTCAGATCATGCGCCACTAACATTCAAGATAAAACTAAAAGATATACTTAATAAAACGACTACTTGGAGATTTAATCCCCAGATATTAAAGGATAAGGACTGTTGTAAACATGTAATGGAACAGATTAAACTATTTTTTGAAACTAATGACAAACCTGAGATTTCACCATCGTTACTCTGGGACACATTTAAAGCATTTATGCGTGGTGCAATAATATCAGCACAGGCTTATTTTAATAAAGAAAATAGAAAGATGGAATAAAGGTTAGAAAATGAGATAAAACAACTAGATAGTGAAAACATAAAACGCCCTTCTAAAGAGCTAAGTAATAAAATTGCAATAGCAAAATATAGACTAAATAAAATATATTCTAACCAAGTCATAAAACTATTTCAACAAACCAAACAAGTGCACTTTGAGTTTGGAGACAAACCACAAAAAACTGTTAGCACGACAACTTAGAAAATTAGAAGATGAAAAATTGATACATAGAATTAGATCTGCGGATGGAAATATATTGACGATACCAAAAGATATTAATGATAGATTTCTACAATATTATCAAAATCTTTATTCATCTAAATTAACAGGACAAACAGTTGGTATGGAAACATTCCTACAAGAGTGTCAAATTAACAGTCTAGATCAGGAAGGTAGACATTTGTTAAATGCTGAAATAACAGTAAAAGATATTGAAGAATCAATTAGTTCGTTAAAGAATGGAAAAGCAGCGGGCCCTGATGGCCTGAATGCAGAATTTTATAAAAAATTTCTAGACCTGATTTCCCCAAGATTATATACAGTATATAGATATGCATATGAACAAGGCAAATTACCAGAATCTTTAAACGAATCCACTATTACACTCATTCCTAAGGTAGATAAGGATTTGGAAGATCCAGGATCATATAGAGCGATCGCATTTCTAAATACAGACCAAAAAATATTAACTAAAGTTTTATCTCAGAGATTAAGTTTAGTGATTTCTAAATTAATACATCATGATCAAACAGGTTTTATTCCAAAACGCTATTCATCCTATAATCTCAGACGCTTGTTTAATATTATATATTCAAAAAGAGTACGGGACAGGGAATTAGCAGTTGTATCGCTAGATGCAGAAAAGGCATTTGATCAGGTGGAATGGTTATATTTATTTAATATAATGGAAAAGTTTCAATTGGGGGATAGATTCTGTAAATGGATAAGAATTTTATATTTGAATCCAACGGCAAGAATCTTAACTAATCAAATATTATCAGCTAAATTTTAGCTCTCTAGGGGATGTAGACAGGGATGTCCGTTATCACCTTTACTATTTGCTTTGATGATAGAGCCCTTGGCGGAAAGAATCAGATCAGAACCTGAAATCTATGGCTATAATACTGACACAACAACTAACAAAATATCTTTATATGCAGATGACGTTTTGATTTATATTACAAAACCGGAAATTAGTATACCTAAGCTGTTTAATGTTATAACCAAATTTGGCACATTTTCAGGATTTAGGATTAATTGGAACAAAAGTGATATTATGCCTATAACAGGAATTAATTTAAATATATTACAACAATATCCATTAAAAATAGTTACAGACAAATTTAAATATTTAGGAATTAATGTAACTAAATCTTATAATTCACTAATTAAATCTAATTACCCTCTATTATTAGATAAACTTAAAAAAAATATTTTGTATTGGAAAACACTTCCTATATCCATGATTGGAAGAATAAATGCTATAAAGATGGTGTTTTTACCACAATTATTATATTTGTTTCAGGCTATTCCTTTTTTTCTCCCAAAGACTTTTTTTAAAAAAATAGATAATATTATTTATAGTTTTATTTGGGATTATAAAAATCATAGAATAAGTAAAAAACATTTATGTAAATCTAAGATAAACGGAGGACTAGCACTTCCAAATTTTTTATATTATTTTTGGGCAGTCCAGATTAAGAATATGAATTTTTGGTGGGTAAATATGGATCATGAACCAATGTGGTTAAAGATGGAAAAGGAAGATTGTTTACCTTATAATGTAGGCTTGATTCTCTTTGCCCCAAAGGAAGTACAAAAAAAAATTTATAGGGACAACCCTATAATTTATAATAATAGATGTATTTGGAAACAAATAGTTAAGACTTTACAGCTAGATAATCTCTCACTCAGGCTACCAATAACGAATAACCCATTATTTAAACCCTCTATATTGGATGGAGGGTTTAGACATTGGGATGATTTAGGAATTAAAAGGATAGAGCACCTTTATAGAAAAGGAAAATTTATTTTATTCCAAGAGTTACAAGATATCTACGGATTGTCTCCGCAACACTTGTTTAGGTACTTACAAATTAGAGATTATATAAAATCCAACACACAAGATTATAAAAATAAAGTACCAGGATTATTAGATGATTTGTTTAATTTGCACCCAAATACAGAAAAATTAATAGCCGATATATATAACATAATTTTGGATAAGGAGAATCCAACAACTGAAACATATCGTCAAGCATGGGAGAATGAAATTGGTTTATCCATAACAAAAGAAAATTGGGAAGAAAGTTTACAGCAAATACATCGGTGTTCGTTAAATGCCAGACATACATTGATACAATTCAAAGTATTATATAGATTACATTATTCAAAAACTAAATTAAATAGTATCTTTCCCAATCTCTCTTCAATTTGTGATAAATGTAAGAATTTAGAAGCAAATTTAACACATAGTTTTGCTACATGTCCCAAATTGAATCACTACTGGACAGAAATTTTTAAGGTTATTTCTGAGGTTCTTAAAATTAGATTGGATCCAGACCCAAAGTTAATAATACTTGGAATTTTGGATTCAAATTCGGTACTTACAGTAAATCAAAGAAATTTCTTTGATTACTGTTTGATAATAGGGAAAAAAATCATATTGAAATTTTGGAAGGGAACATTAACCCCCACAATTAAAATGTGGGCAGCAGAAATGTTGGAGACGTTACAATTAGAAAGAATCAGATTTGTCCTATTGGACAAATATAATACCTTCGAACAAATATGGTCTCCATATATACAGTATCTAGAGAAGTAGCTGTTCTTGACATCACAGCTTGACGGGTACCCTGCGGGACTTGATGAGAATAACATATTCTTATACTAGGATTAATAGGCATATCTTCATTGATATTATTATTTGTAATAGTTTTAGATACAATATATTTTGTCGATTTTCATTTATATATATATATATATATATCTTTTCACTTTTTGTTAACCTTTTTTCCTTTCTCTATTTTCTTTTTCTCTTTTATATAATCAAATTATTATTTAATCACCCTCTTATTGATTTAAAACTACTCTATCCTTATCTTTATTTCCTAAAAAAATAGAAGATAATAACTTTCAACGGGTTATTTAAAAAAATATGGAATTAAGTTGATGTTTGTATAATGTTTACACTATTGTAAATTGATTACTTCTAATAAAAGAAATTAAACAAAAAAAAAAGATTGGTACCACAGATTAGTATGGAGCCGGTTCCGATACCGGTAGTCGTTTACTCTGCCGTAGTTCAGCCTTTAGACGCTCCACAGCCACAGGCCATGGAGGGTTCTCCAGTGGCAAGGAAAAATAAAAAGAAGTCTGCTAAGCCTGTAATATCAGATGAATCTGATCTGATGAAGAAGAGGCAGGGCCAGGCAAACGAGCCTGTGGCTCAGGATGCACCAAATGGAGAAAATGCTTCAAACAATTATTAACCAAGGGTCAAAAGACCCAGAATATTCCCAGGCAGCCCCTGAGGGGGTTCCATATCATGAATATGGTGCCTTTACAACATGGGAATGTGAACCTCCAGAGCCTTGTTTAGGTCTGGAAGAAGTCTCCTTTGAGCAAGTCTCAGGAGTACCAGGGCGGCAAGAGACTGACCCTGAAGGTGGTGTTTTTGGTCTTGAATACCCACCACAGCACAAAAGTCAAACTACAGGTGTACCACATATAGCACAATACTTTGCTATACCAGAAGGAAGCGGTGAGGTCATGGAAGAAAACCTGGCGGCCAACATTAATTATTTGGTTTCTCGCCAGCTTCAGGAGACTGTCATGATTGAGACAGTAGACCTCTATAAAACACCTGTTAATTGTGCATCACTAAGGGTGCCGAAGGTGAATCCAGCTATTGGACACCCATGACTTTAACAATGCGAGGACAGGAGGGTCCTCAAGCTCATTGTACCTGGCATTACTGCTTTTGGGAGGCAGTTGGAAGGGCATGCTATGTCCAAAATCCAAAAAAGACATGTTAGCATTGTTTTGTAACTCTTAATTTGAAATTAATTGTATGAGATAAATCGCCATTTGGCCCATCCTGCACCCAAGATTTGCTGGTTTGTGTAATCAAGCAATGTTCAAACTCCAGATTATTTATTCAGAGAAAAGCTGCCTAAACAAATTAAAGATATTGATGAGGATGCAAAGCCTATCAGTCTCATAAAATGTTTATATTTGGTCAAAGGAGACAATCTGGCTGGATGAGAAAGGGATTGATTCAGGAACAGGAACAAGCAGAGGCAGGGGTATGATGAGAAGGTATTATCACCCATCACAGCCCAATGTTAATCCATATATTGTGAGAAGGAGACCGTCACGGTCATTTGCTGAGGTATAAAAACTTTATTCTATCACAGAGGAAACTGTTGTAGAACTTCCGGTTGGTGGTAGATGACAATTGTTTTATGATGAATGGTACTGTATAACATCTGATCAGTTTATATTAGATACTGTGTCAGGTGCTATATTAGAATTTATGGAAGGAGTTGATCCACCTGTCCAGGATAAACCTAATTGGGTTTTGGTGTTTTCTGCACCTGAAAATTCTCAGGTAAAAGAAGTAAAAAATGTATTTAAAAAAGGGGTAATTGAAAGTACGGTGAATCATCCGCAACAATGTGTGTCAAATATTCTCCCCAGGACAAAGAAAGATGGGGGTTGGAATCATTCTGGATCTCACAAAATTGAATTCATATGTCCAGTATAGACATTCCAAAATGGACACCTTCAACACTGCAAATGAGTTGTTGTCCATAGGGTGTTACATGGCTATTATAGACTATTATAAAAGATGCGTATTATTCAGTGCCAATTCATCACCATTATCGTAGGTACTTGAACTTTAATTAGATGGGTCAGCAGAGGCAATATAAAGCATTACCTAATGGGTTAAGTTCAGCTCCCAGGCTGTTCACAAAATTATTGAAACCAGCACTTGCATTGTTAAGGGCTCAAAATCACATTGTCATGGCTTACCTTGATGATATTTTAATTGTTAATGCCACTCAGGAATCAGCTGAAGATTTAGTTTCAGCAACTATAAGCCTGTTGGAAAGGCTAGGGTTTCTGATCCATCCAACGAAATCTAAGCTACAACCGTTGCAAACAATTGAATACTTGGGATTTGTCATTAATTCAGTTGCTGTGTCAGTAACTTTACCAACAGATAAATTTGTGGACATTACTAATGCGTGTAGTTGCCTTGCTGACAAACCTTATCCCTCCAGCCGAGAAGTAGCTAGGGTTATTGGTAAAATGGTAGCAGCATTTCCCGCTGTTGAGTTTGGTCCTTTGCATTATCAAAATCTTCAAAGGGCAAAAGCACAAGCACTAAAAGAACGTGCAGGTCATTTTGGCAGACCCATGCAGTTGCCAACGGAAGCGTTGGCTGAATTACAGTGGTGGATTGGGAATGTTGCACACGCTACTAAAAACATTGTTATTCAGCAACCTACAAAAACAGGTATTGCAAACTGATGTTAGTGCTCTTGGATGGGGGGGGGGGGGGGGGGGCTACGGACAATAACACCAGCTGCGGTGGTAGATGGACTGTCCAAGAGGATTTAATTCTCCAAACATATGGTATTAATTATTTGAAGTTATTGGGGGCATTTTTGGATTAAAAGCTTATTGTTCTACAATGGAGAACTTGCATGTTCAATTACAAGTAGACAATACCACAGCTGTAGCATATATCAATCACATGGGTGGAGTAAGATTAGTATCATGTGATCATCTGATGCGGAATAGGTGTGTATCTAGGAATATCTGGCTTTCAGCTATCTATCTCCCAGGGAAAGACAATGTTGTGGCAGACAACAGATCATGGGAGTTTTAAGACAATACAGAATGGATGTTAATCCACAGAATTTCCAAAAAATTGTCAATTGGTATGGTGTACCAGACATTGATCTATTTGCATCCAGATGAAATCACTAATTGCCTAAATACGTGTCATGGGAGCCTGATCCAGGAGCTGTAGCGTTGGATGCATTCTCACAACATTGGGGAAATATGTTTCTATGCTTTTCCCCCATTTTGCCTGATTAGGCAATATCTCAGTAAAATAGAGCAAGACGGCCACGGGTGTTTTGGTGGTTCCAAACTGGCCTACACAGCCATGGTTCCCATTGATGTTTAGAATGATAATTGAACCATTTATGACGATCCCAGCTCCAGGGATTTGTTGGTACAATCAGTGACAGAACAAGTTCATCCATTGCATGATCATATGTATTTGTTAATCTACAAGTTCTGACCAGACCATTACAAGGGCTTGGACTGTCGGATAGGACCATGAATGTCATAATGTCAGCTTGGAGAGATAGCACTAAGAAACAATATATGTCTCACATAAAGAAATGGGAAGCGTTTTGTATTCAGTCAGATATATCTTATCATACTGCAAATATATCAGATGTATTGGAGTTCCTTGCTATGTTACATTTTGATCAGCACCTTAGTTATAGTGCCATTAATAGTGCTCGTAGTGTTTTGTCTTCCTATTTACGACAATTTTCAGAACATCTATCTATTGGGTCTCATCCATTAATATCCCAATTTATGAGAGGTATTTTAATAAAAAATCCTCCCAAACCCAGATATACAGAAATTTGGGATGTTAGTATAGTTCTCACATTGCTCCGGCAATGGGCTCCAATTACGTCACTGTCTTTTCAGAAATTAACATTTAAAATAGTAATGCTTATGGCATTAGTGTCAGCACAAAGAGTACAAACATTGCAAATGTTACATTTAGATTGTATGCACTTGTCTGCAGATAACATAACTTTTTATCTTTATGATCTAATCAAACAAAGCAGACCGGGGAAGTCTGGAACCAAGGTAATCTTTAGAGCATATACTGTCGACCAAACATTGTGTGTGGTTAAGCATCTGACTCAATATATTGAAGTAACCAAGAGTCTGAGGTTGTGAGACAACAATGCTTATTGCCCATAAGAAACCATACAAAAAAGTGTCAGTACAAACTATTTCTAGATGGTTAAAACAGGTTTGGATTTAGCTTGAGTAGACACTGTTTAAATCTCACTCCACCAGGGCAGCATCCACGTCCGCAGCAATAGCACAGGACGTGCTGCTCGACCAAATTTTAGAGGCCGCAGGATGGTGTAAAGAAGAAATGTTTTCCAAGTTTTACAATAAACCTATTATCATGGTGCCAGAGTTTGCACATGTAGTGTTGGGGTCTGTTTGATTATTTGCTTTCTTTTATGTAATGATTCATATATTTTGTTGTAATTCCCCTTATGATAGAAGGGTATTACTTTCTTTTATTATTATTATTAAAATACTTATTGCATTATTCAAGCAATGTTTAATAATATTATTACTCACTACTGTGTCAACTGAAGCAGTGTGTCGTATGGAATGAATCTACGGCATGAAAATCACAGAGCTTCAAAATCTTCACATGACTCCGAAGTAAAATAGTAAGATTAAACGAGAACTTACCTGTTCGAAGTTTGATCTTTATTTTATGAGGAGTTACGATGAGGAATTACGTGCCCTCCGCTCCCGACCCTCATAATCTAAAAGATCATCTGCTAGTTCTAGTCTTGTGTGAGCCTTACTATCTTACTTTGGCTATTGGTTCTGTGTTTTTCACGCCGCTGCTATGAAGTATGCCAAGCATGCGCCTGGCGGGGCTTCTTCACGTAATCCCTCATCGTAATTCCTCATAAAATAAAGATCAAACTTCGAACAGGTAAGTTCTCGTTTAATCTTACTATTCTACTTATGTCCAGTTGATGTAAACCAGTGTTTCTAGAAGTGGAAAATTAATTGCTCTTAAGTAGAAAGTTTCCTATTCACCAAAAATCACACAGCTTGAGTTAAGAATTGTCTAAAAATATAAAAAGCAAATTCTGGGCAATTTACCAAAATTCCGAGTAATTTAGCTAAATTTGCACCAGAATAAACAATAAAATTTCCAGAATCCCATTAAACATACAAATGACAAACATTCTGCATGGCATTTTCTTTTCCACAAAACTTAACGTGCACACCCATTTTGTACAATGACCTACAGGCCCTCTCTTTAGACATAAACTCTCCTTTGCTGATTTTTTACATTTATTTAAAATCTGAATTGAACTGATTGGTTGGCTGCTGGCGACGTTTTGGTCTGCTGTGCAAACATGTCAAATTCTCTGTATTTCATTTAGATCACTGGAAATATTGAGCAAGAGCATAGCCATATTGAAGGTAAATGCTAAAATAAATATGAATACATTAATATCATGTACCGTGTTTAAAATTCTGTACAAAATGTACTGGGTTAAGAAACATGTAGTTTTCCAAATCGCTGCACTTGTCTATTGCTGATTTTTAGGTATTGACTAACCTTGGCAGAGTTAGATACAATTTTAAGGCTTTAATCTTGGGCTGAAAAGAATACAGCAACTACGATAGTCTGCAATTTGAACAACAACATGCTTACGGTAAAAAAATAGCGCTGCTTGGAGTGTACATTATTAATTTATATATAATTGTCCCTGATTTAGATACAATTCTGAGCATTATGATCAGAAAAGTGATTGTAACATATCCTTTATTTTATGGTACAGAACAGATATTAATAGCACACAATTATAATAAAATTAATCTGGCTTCGCTTGTGCACATTTGAAAATTATAGTTTGGCTGAATGAGAGATTTGTTTGTCATTTGCAAATATAGAGAAATTGGGGAATATTGTAGTTTCCATGTTCCCAAAATGAACATCGAAACATAATAAAATTGATCAGAACTAGAAGGAGCTTGATTTTCTTTACTTCTGAACCTATTCTTGGTAGTAGTACAGTTGGCTACCTTTGACCATAAATTAGGTCTGAACCATACCTTTCCTGAAATAGTCCAACCGTTTTTTGAATTGTACTCTAGCCCTCTCCTCCTTTCTTACAACAGCCAAAGATATATCAGCAATTTGTTTTTTGTGTGTTGCTGATAAGAGTGCATTTCACATTATTAATTTAGGTTCTTAAATAAAGTGTTCATGCAAAGTAATTCATGAAGGAAAACAAGAGTACGAGCTTGTATCTGTTTATTGGTAGGAGATAGGAAGACCAACTATACAATGGGGCATTCTATGCGTATATTTATTATGTATGCATATACATAATTATGTGTATTTCTATGTATATCAATCAAATTAACTATATTTTATAACTAAATCATTATTCCAGGTAATTTCAATGTTTAGTTTAGTTCAAAGATACAGTGTGGAAACTACAGCCCACCAAGCCCATATCAATCATTGATCACCAGTACCCTAGTTCTATGTTATTCCACTTTTGCCTCCTACTCACTAGGGGCAATTTACCAAAGCCAATTGATCTACAAACCTGCATGTCTTTGGAGTGTGGGAGGAAACCGAAGCACCCGGAGAAAATCCATGCAGTCACAGGGAGAATATACAAACTCTGCACAGACAGCACCCGTAGTCAGGATCAAACCTGGGTCTGTGGCGCTGTAAAGTAGCAGCTCTACCACTGCATCACTGTTCTGCCCATGTTCTTCAAATGTTCCTTTTTGGGTTCCAATACCTCTTCACCTGGTGTGGAGCCATCAGTTACATTGATATCATCCACATACCGTGAATAACATTATGCTTGGTTGGTACATAGGTTGTCCAATCCATAAAACCAACCTACTCAGCACAATGCAGGTCTTTAACATTTGCCCTTGCTCAGTCGTGCCAAATCAACCAAAGTAGTCAACTGGTTGAGAATTAAAACTATGGAACTCAATGAAGCTCACACTTCTGACCAACTATGTTTTTGTGGCTGACATACATGTGCAAAGGCAAGGCAGGTGGGAAACGCTGGCACATAAATTAATCTTTGCCACCTTCTCCTTTAGGTGAAGGTCATTAAACCATTCCATGACGTAATATTCCAAAAATTATCATGCATCAATAAAGAAGGTAGGTCTGTAATATGATAACAAAATACACACAGAAATGTACTAAAATAAATCCATTGAACTCTCAATGTGTGGGTTGACCACCAGTTGTTTTAATAAAATATAGTTCTGTTGGATTAGGTTTTCCTGGATGAAATATAATTGCAAAGTGCCACCTGGCATAATATTTCCATAAAACACTTTTACCGCAGCATGCCAGCAACTAGCACAAAAAGCTTACAGTCAGCAGTTGCAGCTTGCAAATGAAGCCTGAAACTAATGGGTAGCATGAGCCTCTTTGGTGAATGGGTTTCTTTGACATGTCAAATAGCAGCTGATTTGCATCTGTTGCAAAGATTAATGTTCTTGAAAACTCAGTTGCAGGTATGTGACTCTTCTTTATTAGGCAGCGCAATCTACACTTCATCGTAAAGGAAGGAATGACTTTGAATCATTTGATGAATAACTTGAACAGTAACAATATGGTTAAATTTAAAAAAAACAGCAAGAAAAATTAATATTTCTGATAGAAGATTAATGGTTCTAGTCTGAGGCTTTCCCCTTCAACTAACACAAAAGCAGGCCTGGTTTGTCCTGTTAAATCCTGCTTCAGGTGAGTAGTTCACACCATTTGTAGTTCACAGATGCACAGATTAACTTTATGCAAGATCAAAACATTCATTGTACAGTTTGATGTGACAGGTATAACACCAGCCAACAGAGCTTTTTTCTTCACGCCGTTTCCCTTTAGGAATGCTGTAAAAGCACTTAAGGCACCAATTTTTAAACCTAAATCTGAACATTTACTTGAGTAACAGAATGTAAACAGGACCTTATACTTTGCTGGACTGCCCCTTCAGATCAGAGGATGTTTATATGGGCAGCAAGCAACTTCCTTGGGTTTAAGATTCATTTTAAAATGATCTATATTTTGAATAAAAAACACAATTGTTCTAGGAAGATTAAGACAGCAATGAATAATATACAGTGATTACAAAGTAATATAAAGTATCCTTGGGTTCTGTCTTTCAGGAGTTTGCACCTTCTCCCTGTGACCTCATGGGTTTCCTCTGGGTGCTCTGGTTTTCTCCCGCATCCCAAATAAATGTGGGTTATAAGCTAATTGGCCTCCGTAAATTGCCCCTATTATGTAAGAAGTGGATGAAACATTGGGATAACTTAGAACTAGTGTGAACAGATGATTGATGGTCGGCGGGGAGTCGATGGCCCTAAGGGCCTATCTCTACACTAAACAAGTAAACGTGTGTTGCCTCTTCACCTTAAAAATGAACAACAAATGTAATAGTACTGACCACCCGTAACCTTAAAATGTAATTTGATGCACAGCAACAACTTTCTATACCTTGTGTGCTTTTTCAGCATTCTATCCATCCGTTGCACATCCACATATTCTACTTTGTAACTCATTACCAATGGATTTCTTAAAATCTAAATATGTAAATACAGACCGAGATATCCTTTTACATTGCAGAATGTTTTTATTCACAATGTGACAGCTTATTGCACTGGAAGCATTCCTCTGAATTTTATTGCAATGTAGACTCAATGCAATGATATACATATATGCACTGATAACTGGCACATGCACTGATATAAAACTACAGTGCTCACTTTATCACACACAAAATACCTTTGTGCAGTCAAGGTTCAACATAGCACAGGCCTGCATTGAATTTGTTAAAATGTCATTTTCTTTCTTATTGTTAAGAGGTCTACTGTTCCCAGATTTGCTCTATACGTAGGAATTACATTAGCCATCAGCTCACACTTTTCTCCATCCTTTTACTTCCGGGAAGACTTCCAGGTAGATTTTATTTTGACTGTTTTCTTCTGGGATTACTGTCACCCACACACTGGTCTCCAATATCTTACAATAGCTCCCAATTGTCTCCCTGACTGGTGCATGTCTTCCCTATCAACTCGATAAAAGGATGGCTGGTTGGGTGGAGGTTGATGTAGGACCTGGGTCTTCTTGATGTTTAAGGCAAGGCCCATGGCTCTGTATGCCTTGGCAAAGGCATTCAGAATGCCCTGGAGGTCTTCTGCAATGGCGCAGTCATCCGCGTACTGAAGATCCATGATGTCAGTGTTACTGACTTTGCTCGTGGCCTTCAACCTATTAAGGTTGAAGAGCCCACCGTCAGTTCTGTAAAGGATTGGGATCCCCTGTGGAAGCTCTTCACCAATGAGGTGAAGTATGGCTGCAATGAAGACGACAAACAGGGTGGGTGCGATGATGCATCCCTGTTTGACCCCCGTTTCCGCAGTGAAGGGCTCGTACTCAGAGCCGCAGTTGCTGAGCACCGTGACCGACATGCCATCATGTAGAAGCTTCAATATTCTAATGTACTTGTCGTGGCAACCGTACCTTGATAGTATGCCGAGTCAAAAGCCTTTGTCAGGTCTATGAAGGCCATGTACAAAGGCTGCCTTTGTTCACAGCATTTTTCCTGGAGTTGGCGTGCTGTGAATATCATGTCTGCTGTATCTCTGGATAGGCGGAAGCCACACTGTAATTCTGTGAGTACTTCCTCAGACAGTTGTAGAAGTCGGTTTGTGAGGACACGAGCAAGGACTTTGCCTGGTGCTGACAGGAGTGAGATGCCCCTGTAGTTTCCACATTCAGCCATGTCCCCCTACTTGTTCACTAATAGAGCATCCCTGAGTTCTGAGGGTAGTGCTTGTTTTTCCCAGACCTTGAGGAGTAAAGCGTGGATGTGGGACAGGAGCTCTGGTCCACCTTCCTTTAAGATCTGAGCTAGGATCCCATCTGGACCAGTGGCCTTGGTGTTCTTAACGCTCTTAATGGCATCTTGAAACTCTGTCATAGTGGGAGGTTCTTCCATGTCTTCTCTGATGGGACTCTGGGGGATGTGGTGTGTAATGTCTGATTCAGTTGTGCTGTCACGGTTGAGGAGTTCCTGGAAGTGCTCCTTCCATCGTGTGTTAATGGACTTGTAAATAAGCAATTTACAAACTCTAAGAGTGTTCAACACATTTTAATGATAGCACAAGGTATTACATACATCCTCAAGTACTGGCTACATTCTTCTAGTGAACCGTACCCAGGAAGGGGAGGGCGTTATGATTGATGTTAACTAGGCGGGGTTAATGGTACTGAGGTAACTATGTTATTGGTTGCATGCAAAACCATCTACAGGACTCATTGTCCTTCAGCAGTTCTTGCCCGCCCTTTGAGCGCAGGGCGTTTAAACTACGGTAGCTTGGACCATAGACGGCCTTAGTAGCACTGGAGAAGCCTCTGGTGTCACCCGAGGCTGCCAGTCTCTGGTGGACAGTCTTATCTGTCCACCAAGAGTTCTTAAGATCCCTCACCCGACTCTGGACGCCCGCCTTGGCTCTGGATTGAGGCTTGAACGCTCTTTTGGCCTTGCAGGTTACATAATTTTGATACGCATGCAAGGCTTTCCTTTTCTTGGAGAAGAGCTGTTCTATCTCGATGCCGTTCTCGTCAAACTAGTTCTGGTGTTTTCTGGACTTGCACCCAAGGATGGTTTTGCAGGTATCAAGGATGGTGGATTTGAGCCGGCTCCAGTGCCCTTCAATGACATCAGGATATTCCAGTTGGAGGCTTTCCACAAGAGATGCCTGAAGTCACTGTTGAGTAGAGGTTTTCTTCAGGCTTTCAAGGTTCAGCCTTGGCCGGATCTGCTCCTTTTGAATCCTACTCTTCTTCTTGAGTTTGATGGACATCGTGGAGCGGATGAGGCGATGATCTGTCCACCAGTCATCTGCATCGATCATGGCCCTTGTGATGTTCACGACACGGCGGTTTTTCTGGCGAAAGAGGGTGTTAGTGATGTTGAGGTCGTGCTCAGCACATTTGCTGAGAAGCAGAGTTCCATTGGAGTTGATGTTCCCGATGCTTTCCTTTCCTATGGTACCCTTCCAGAGGTGTTGGTCCCGACCGACCCTGGCGTTGAAGTCTCCTAGGAGAATAATCTTATCCTTCCTGGGGATTCTAGACACTGTTTGGACGAGACAAGTAGGTATGATACAAGACTTACCTTGAGCGGCGCTGCAGTTCTGCCACTACCCATGTGCGCGATGTTGGCACGTTTCAGAGGGGGGTGGGTTTAAAATGCCGTTTTTCTGCAGACAGTTCAAATCGATCCCTCAGGGGATTTCGTTGCTGAAGAGAAATCGCTCCGACATTTATTTTATGAAGGTATTTTGAAACTACGCTAGATCATTTATTAGCAAGAGTAATTTAAAAATCATCTTCTAAAGCCGTGAGCACCGCCAACGGGAAGGATTTTACGTAGGTGATAAAAGAAGGTACACAGTTTATTTTTACATAAAAAAGTGCTTCTTAGGAAGCCTTTAATGAAATTTTCATGTTGCGAAAAGGGGACAAAAAATATATATGAACTGGCAGTATTTTTCCTGCCGACTGCGGGTTAAATTCACCGCAAACCACAACGTTCTAATCCACCGCGTTCCACTAAAACCCACTCGCAAGTTGATTTAAATGGCCATTCATTTATGGGAATTAAACACTAAATTCCTTCCATTTAGTCTATAAATTCATGAAAATGAGATTTTAAAATCATGTTATATTGTGAATTATTGTGTGAATGTTATTTGCACATTTAGGCAATTTAAAAATGTTTATCTTTTTTTAAGAAATAGATAGATGTTTAGATCTAGTAATTGAATTTTGTAATTAGCTACAATTAGGTAACTAACTAATTATATGCTTTAATTTCAGGTCATCCAAGTAAGATTGTTTCATATTTGTTTCAGAAAGCTTCGATCTATAATAACTGAAAATTTCACTGAGTTCTCTTAATTTTTAAGAAAGTTATGGGCTTTTGACTGTCCTAGATCACAGCTTTTGAGTTAAGTCAATGGAAAGGCAATGGGGAACAAGATGCTAATTTCCGAGTATGAAAATGGCCATAACTTTTTTAATACTGAAGATATGAAAGTGAATTAGGTGTCAAATTATTCTTTTTATGCTTTATCTGATGGGATAAATTGCAGACTTCGTTTTTAAAATCTCAAAATTTTGTAACATTGCTAGCAAAAGGACTATTTTATTTCCTCTTTAGAGTCTAAAGTAGGGGCATAGGCACTCACAACTGTAGCCATCTGGTTGTTAGCAAGCACTAGACGGATGGTCATGAGACGCTCACTGATTCCCACAGGACGTTCAGAGAAGTGGCTGAAGAGCTGGTTCCTGATGGCAAAGCCAACACCATGGATCCTGGGCTCATCAGCATCTTTTCCTTTCCAGAAGAAAGTGTAGCCACCCTTCTCCTCCTTCAGTTGTCCTTTGTCTGCCACCGGGTTTCAGAAAGGGCAGCTATGTCAATCCGGCATCTTCTCAGTTCTTTAGCGATGATCGCAGTTCACCTCTCTGGCCTGTTAATGGTTGCAATATCCATCAATGTGTGAACATTCCATGCTCCGAAGTTCAAAGTCATATTTTTGTGTTTCTGTGGTGATCCCTCTGGATGCAGTAATGTAGTCGGTAAGTTTGATGCAGGCTATTTTTAGGGCACCTTTTCTACTACCTCCTGTTCTACTTCGTGGTCCGGTATCTGTTATACCATTGTTATGACTCTGGAATAACCACAAGTACATGGATGTAGGAGTATGAAGCTGAGCATAAATAAAGGCTCTGTTTATTCCACGGACATCTGGAACACGGGCAAACAAAGTAGTCCTTGTGATATAACAAAGTAGTACTTGCAACATCACAACATCCCCCTTGTCTTACATAAAATAAAAAGTTCTATTGCACCGATTGATTCCAAGTTACCGTCACCAGCAGAGATGATGTTTGGAAGATAGATTCGGACACCTCGACCCACTAACCTTGACACGGACAAGACATACCAAGGGTAGAGGTGACAGAATCTGTCTTCCAAACATCATCTCTGCTGGTGACGGTAACTTAGAATCAATCGGTGTAGTACGCAAGTTGAGAAAAGCTACTGCTACACTCTGTTCCATTGTCTTGATGACGGATTTCACCGTTCGTACCATTCTGGCTCTGGCTCTGGCTTTGGATCTTCATCCTTTGGCTCTTTGGCCTTTGGCTCTTCAAGTCACTCAAAGAATGTCCATATCTCCTCTGGCTTGTTTTGATTCTCTTCGCTCAGTCCTGACTCATTGAAACGAGGGAGTCCTTCTACTCCTAAAGCAAGTTTTATCTTTGTTGACTGCTTAGACACCATTGTGATTTCTAAGTCTTGCAGTCACAATTCCATCCTCTGCTTGATAACGGAGAACTCATTGGCAATGTCCAGCACTTGCCAGTTCATTTCAGGTAACCGAGTCATGTTACTTGCCATATACGGCGTAAACACGGTGACTTGAAATATTAAATTTGGATTCAAAACAAACGGATCATAGGGTTGCACACTCTGCAGCTTTTTGCAGTTTTTTCTGTTCCACACACAGCTTGCACAATCTTAGGGGGGTCCTTTACGTTTTTATGGTAAACAATCATACTTCAGTACATTTTATCTAGTTGGAATTCAAAACATCATTAAATTTGAGATTTCCACGGTCCCTTGTTTATGTCTTCCTTGGGAACAGTCGTTTTCAGTACGGCTTATCTCGAACAGCCTTCTGCTTATCTCGAAACATATCGAGACACATATAGATAAATGTGAGGTTATCCACTTTGGCGGCAAAAACAAGGGGGCAGATTATTATCTCAATGGGGTTAGGTTAGGTAAGGGGGGGGTACAGCGAGACCTGGGTGTCCTTGTACACCAGTCACTGAAAGTTGGGGTGCAGGTACAGCAGGCAGTGAAGAAAGCTAATGGCTTTCATAACAAGAGGATTTCAGTACAGGAGTAAAGAGGTTCTTCTGCAGTTAGGGCTCTGGTGAGACCACATCAGGAATATTGTGTACAGTTTTGGTCTCCTAATTTGAGGAAGGACATCCTTGTGATTGAAGCAGTGCAGCGTAGGTTAACGAGATTGATCCCTGGGATGGCGGGACTGTCATATGAGGAAAGATTGAAAAGACTAGGCTTGTATTCACTGGAGTTTAGAAGGATGAGGGGAATCTTATAGAAACATATAAAATTATAAAAGGACTGGACAAGCTAGATGCAGGAAAAATGTTCCCAATCTTGGGCGAGTCCAGAACCAGGGGCCACAGTCTTAGAATAAAGGAGAGGTTATTTAAGACTGAGGTGAGAAAAAAACTTTTTTACCCAGAGAGTTGTGAATTTATGGAATTCCCTGCCACAGAGGGCAGTGCAGGCCGAATCACTGGATGGATTTAAGAGAGAGTTGGATAGAGCTCTAGGGGCTAGTGGAGTCAAGGGATATGGGGAGAAGGCAGGCACGGGTTATTGGTAGCGGACGATAGCCATGCACCCACTTACCCCTCCAAACCCCACTCACCCCACCACCGTGATCCCTCTCTACATCCACATGATTCCCTCTTCTTTTCCGCGGTCATCTCCAACTCCTCTTCCGCCATCTGGACTTTCCCCACAATAATCTCAATCCCAAAATGTTACTCGTCTAATTTCCTCTGCAAACTCCTTTTGTTGTACATTTTTTAAGTAAACAAGAGCTGTCTGACCTTGGGCTATGTGTAGAATGGAACATTTCTACCCAGAGACCTCACATAATATTGTCACATGCCCTCTGCACAAAATTGTTTTAATGAATTTAATTTTGTCCATCAACTTAATTTTCCTTCTCCATGGAGTTTGATAGCGTGTCAACATGTCGACTGCCATTCATTATATTTTGGTATCAACATTTTTCTATCAGGTTTTTGAGTAGAAATGTAATTGTCTTATTGTTAGCAGGCCGACAGTTCCCAGATTTGCTCTATGTATAGGAATTACATTAGCTATTTGTCCAGGCGTTTCTCTGCTTCTTTTACAATTACTGCAATAGTACCTCTGCTATCTCTCCCCTACCTTGATTTATATTTAGTTTAGTTTACTTTAGAGATACAGTGCGGATACAGGCCCTTCGGCCCACCAGGTCCGCGGCGACCATCAATCCCCGCACATTAACACTATCTTACACCCACTAGAGACAATTTTTACATTTACCAAGCTGATTAATCTACAAACCTGTACGGCTGTGCTATAATATGAGTTGATGTAATTTACCTGGACCTTAACACTACATGAATTGTCATACTTTAAATATATCTAAATATATTAAATATATCATAATTAAGTCATTTAGAACGGAGATGAGGACACACCTTTTCACACAGAGAGTTGTGAGTCTGTGGAATTCTCTGCCTCAGAGGGCGGTGGAGGCCGATTCTCTGGGTACTTTCAAGAGAGAGCTAGATAGGGCTCTTAATGATAGCAGAGTCAGGGGATATGGGGAGAAGGCAGGAACGCGGTACTGATTGGATGGCGGTCCTGGCTCAAAGGGCCGAATGGCCTACTCCTGCTCCTACTGTCTATTGTCTATATCTAAATTTTAAGAACTCGCAACAATAACCTCATTAATTAATTTACATTTTTCCCCCTATTTCAACACCTTCCAAATTTCCATCTTTACATCATACTCCTATTTACCTAATATCATCATTGCACGACTACATTTATTCAGTTTATTCCTAATACTACCTGAAGAATTCTCAACTGATTGAAAGAGAAAGTCTGCATAATACACATAACATAGCACCGCACCGGAACAGGCCCTTCAGCCCATAATGTCCGTACCGAAAATGATGGCAAGTTAAACTAATCTCCTCTGCCTGCATGTGATCCATATCCCTCCACTCCCTATATATCTATGTGCATATCTAAAAGCCTCGTAAAGGGCCACTATCGGATCTGCTTCGACCACCACCCCTGGCAATGTGTTCCAGGCACCCACCACTCTCTGTGTAAAAGATTGCCCGTCTCTGACTGGGTATCAAGAAATTACAGCTAGTACTATTTGTTCTATGTAATGAGACATTTGCCATTGCAGATCTTCCTACAGAATGCAGTAAACCAATATTATTCTGGAAATTCAAATAGGGTAGCCAATTTAAGCAATTTTACTTCGGAGTCACGTGAGTGACTACGTGAAGAAGAAGCCCCGCCAGGCGCATGCGCGTCATTACGTCCGACGCATGGCGCATCGACGGGCTGGAGAGCGCAGCTCCACCAGCGGTAAGTAGTAAACCGGCAGGTAAGTGATTTTTTTAAACTTTCTGCGGTTATTTAAACTCCGTGAGTGGCTCAGGAGCCAATGGGAGTAGTTAGAAATGGAGAAAGTTATGAAAAAGTCTGCCATCCGTAGCAGGAGTTTAACTCGCAGGACCGCGGTTAGTGCTCGCAGATCGGGTAGGGAGATACCAGCTGTGGTAACGCCGGCTCCGACGCCGACTGTAGAACCGCCGGCAGCTCAACTGCCTCCATTAACTCCAGTGTCTCAGGGCACTGAGGCCACTCCAGCAGGGAGAAAGGCCAAACGAAAATCCATCAGGCCCGTTTTAACTGATGAGTTTGATGAAGAAGACTCCCCTCCATCCAACAAGAAGGTCTGGGGACGTCTAGATCAAATGGAAAGAATGCTTCAAACCATGATGAGCCATGAATAATTCCAATCGGGGTTGTATGCCCCCAGGATTCCCCAAACAGCCTCAGTCAGAGGCCCATATGGCGAGGAGGACTTCACCGCCTATGAGTATCAATGGGAATCACCCACACCAGCACCTTGTTTAGGGCTGGTAGAGACCTCCCTAGAGCAAGACTCGGAAGAGCCAGGGCAGGAGGAGACTGACCCTGAAGTTGGTGTCACTGCTTCTGGACACACACCAAGGCACATGAGCCTTGCTCCAGGTGTCCCGGATGTGGCTAGAAAATTTGCCATTCCAGAGGGTACTGGTGAAGCCACGGAGGAAAATCTGGCTTCCAATTTAAGCTACATGGCCTCTCACCAGCTCCAGGATTCCATCATGGAACAGACGACCACGCGTTACCAGACATCTGTTAACTGTGCGTCACTCAAGGTGCCCACCGTGAACTCTGCTATCTGGGCACAAATGAGCGCAGAGATGAGGGGACAAGAGCTTCGTTTCCAGCAAGTCCGCAAATTAGTTGGGGCAGGTATCACGGCTTTTGGGAAAATGATCCAAGGGGCACCAATGTCGGGGACACAGCAGGATATGTTGGCCCTGCTGTGCAATGCCCACTTCGAGATCAACTGTATCCGGAAAATTGCCATCAAGCCAACGTTGAACCCACGCTTTGCAGCTCTGTGTAGGTCCTCAAATATTCAAGCACCAAATTTCTTATTTGGCGAAGACCTGCTGAAACAGGTCAAAGACCTGGAGGAAGAGGCCAAAACTATTGGCCTCATGAAAACTTACATACCCTCGGCCAGAATACCACCTCACAGGTCTTTCTCAACAAGACAGGCGTCAGATGCTGGGGCAGGCCCAAGCAGAGTATTACCAGTTGGACACCGTCCATATCCACCTGCGCACTCCAACTACAACCCCAACATGGCCAGGAGAGTAAGAAGCTCAAGGTCGACTATGGAGGTACGGGTAACTCATTCAGTCCAGGATAAATCCTCTTGGGAACAACCTCCGGTTGGGGGTAGGTTACAGTTATTTTATGATGAATGGTGCTGCATAACATCTGATCTGTTTAGACTGGACACAGGCTCTCAGGATCTCGAATAGAGTTTATGTCAGGAATACATCCACCTGCACAAAATATGCCTAGTCGGGTATTGGGTTTTTCTGGACCAGAAACTCTGCAGGTAAATAATGAAATTGGGGTTTTGTTCCAAAAAGGGGTAATTGAGAAGACGGTATACCATCCTCAACAATTTGTGTCCAATATATTCCCCAGACAGAAAAAAAATGGTGGGTGTCGATTCATTCTGGACCTAACCCAGTTAAATTCCTATGTCCAGTATAGGCATTTTAAAATGGACATTTTCAGTGCTGCTAAATACCTGTTATCAGGTTGTTATATGGCAACTATAGATCTGAAAGATACATATTATTCAGTACCAATTCGTCATCAGTACCGTAGATGCTTGAAATTTAGTTGGATGGGACAGCGGTGGCAATTTAAAGCATTGCCCAATGGGTTAACCTCAGCACCTAGGTTGTTCACAAAATTGTTAAAACCAGTTCTGGCACTACTTCGTGCCCAGAATCACATTGTGATGGCTTATTTAGATGATATTTTAATTATAAGCAACACTCAGGAAACAGCTGAGGAGTCGGTTTCAGCAACCTGTTTGAGAGGTTAGGTTTTCTCGTTCATCCAACAAAATCCAAGCTAGAGCCATCCCAAAAAATTAACTATTTGGGGTTTGTCATTGATTCAGTTGATATGTCAGTGACTTTGCCTACGGCCAAGGCTGTTGAAATCACGGAGGTCTGTACCAGGCTCGTAGAAAGGCAACAACCCTCCATCCGGCAAATAGCCAGTGTTATTGGTAAATTGGTGGCGGCTTTCCCTGCAGTGCAGTTTAGACCTCTGCACTATCAAAGTTTGCAACAAGCTAGAGAAAAAGGACTTAAAGAACATGCAGGTCATTTCGATAGACCAATGTAGTCGCCAGCCAAAGCCATTGCCGAATTGCAATGGTGGATAATAGTGAGATTAAACGAGAACTTACCTGTTCGAAGTTTGATCTTTATTTTATGAGGAGTTACGATGAGGGATTACGTGAAGAAGCCCCGCCTGGCGCTGGATCGGCATACTTCAAAGCAGCGGCATGAAAAACACAGAACCAATAGCCGAAGTAAAATAGTAAGGCTCAAAATAGACTAGAACTACCAGATGATCATTTACATTATGAGGGTTGGTAGTGGAGGGCACGTAATCCCTCATCGTAACTCCTCATAAAATAAAGATCAAACTTCGAACAGGTAAGTTCTCGTTTAATCTCACTATTTTACTTCGGAGTCACGTGAGTGACTACGTGAAGATTTTAAAGCTCTGTGTTTTTTATGTCGTAAATTCATTTCATACGACTCTCTGTTTAGTCAAAACAGTAGTGAGTAAATAGTATTTTAAGACATTGTTACAATTTATGTAATAAGTCCTTTAATCATAAAAAGAACAACTTTTTAATAATAACCCCTCTATCGCAGGGAAAAATTACAAAATAAATTGATAAATGATGTCAATGGTAACATAAATCGATAATATAAATCGATAATATAAAACAAAGCAAGCATTTAAAGATAACCCAGTACTGCGTGTCCAAATCCTGGCACCGTGACAACAGGTTATTGTAGAACTTTGACAAAATCTCTTCTCTAGACCACCCTGCGGCCTTTAAAATTTGATCGAGTGGTACGTCTTGTACCTTTGCCACGGACGTAGCTGCCGCCCTAGTGGAGTGAGATTTAAACACATCAGTGTCTATTCCTGCTAGACCCAAAACCTGTTTTAACCATCTAGAAATGGTTTGAACTGAAACTTTTGTATGTGGCTTTTTGTGTGTTATCAATAACGCTTTCTCAGAACCTCTGAGATTTTTGGTTACCTCAATGTATTGAGTTAAATGCTTAACTACACACAATGTTTCATCAATAGGATATGCTTTAAACATTACCTTCATTCCAGTTCTTCCTGGTCTGCTTTGTTTGATCAAGTCATAAACATAAAACACAATGCTATCTGTAGTCACATGCATGCAATTCAACCATAACAATTGCAAAATTTGTACTCTTTGAGCTGATACCAATGCCATTAACATTACCACCTTGAATGTTAATTTCTGCAAGACATTGAATTAATTGGAGTCCATTGTTTAAGCAAAGTGAGAACAATGCTAACATCCCAAATTTCTGTATATCTGGGCTTGGGAGGATTTTATTGAAAATTCCTTTCATGAATCGGGATACTAATGGGTGAGACCCAACTGAATCCCGATCTGAAATTTGTCCTAAATAGGATGACAATGCACTACGAGCACAATTAATGGCACTATGACTCAATGCTCATCAAAGTGTAACCCAGCAAGGAACTCCAATACATTTGAAATGTTTGCAGTATGATAAGATATCTTTGACTGCGTACAAAAACTTCCCATTTCCTTATATGCGACATATTGTTTTTTAGTGCTATTCCTCCAAGCTGCATCTATAACATCCATGGTCCTGTCCGACAGTTCAAACTCTTGCAACGGTCTGGTCAGAACCTGCAGATTTACAATTCATATGATCATGCAATGGATGAATTTCTTTTGTTACTGGTTGTGTCACCAGATTGTCGCAACTGGGAATTGTCATACATGGTTCAATAATCATTTTAGCATCAATGGGAACCATGACTGCGTGGGCCAATTTGGCACCATCAAAATGCCTTTGGCAGCGTCTTGCGCTATTTTCTTGAGACATTGCCCAATGAGACAGAATGGGGAAAAGCATAAAAGAACGTATTCCCCAGTGTAGCGAGAAAGCATCCACCGCTACTGCCCCTGGATCGTGTTCCCAAGACACGTATTTGGGCAATTGGTGATTCAATCTAGATGCAAACAGATCAATATCCGGCACTCCATACCGACTGACAATATTTTTGAAATTTGTGGATTTAACATCCATTCTGTATTGTCTTTAAATATTCGTGATCTTTTGTCTGCCACAACATTGTCTCTCCCCGAGAGATAAATAGCTGAAAGCCAATATTTTTTGCCATACACCATTGCCACATCTGGTTTACCAGATGATCACATGATATTGATCTGACACCACCCATGTGATTGATATATACCACAGCTGTGGTATTATCTATTTGTACTTAGACATGCAAATCTTTTAATGAAGAGCAATAAGTTTTTAATCCATAAATGCTCCCAGTAGCTCCACATATTTAATACCATATGTATGGAGCAAAAATCCTCTTGGACAGCCCATCTGCCTCCACAGCTGGTCTCATTATCCGTAGCCCCCCATCCGGGAGAACTTGCGTCTTTTTTAGTTTGCAAAAACATTGCTGGCTGATGAACTAATGTTCTTAGCAGCTTGTGGAACATACTCAATCCACCAATGTAATTCTGATAAGCTTCCTTAGGCAATTGCATTGGCCTATCAAAATGGCCTGCTAGCTGAATAAGCGCTTGAATTTTTGCCCTTTGAAGATTTTGGTAATGTAGACGACCAACTCTACTGCTGGAAATGCTGCTACCAATTTACCAATAACCTTGGCAACCTCTCGGATGGAGGGATAAGGTTTGTTAATCAGGTTCTGACACACATTTGTCAAATCCAACACCTTATCCATTGGTAAAGTTACCAACATGGTAACTGAGTTAATCACAAACCACAGATATTCAATGGTTTGGGATGGCTGTAACTTAGATTTGTTGGGTGAATCAGGAACCCAACTTCTCAAACAAACTTGTAGTTGCTGAGACTGATTTTCCAGCTGACTCCTGATTAGCATTGGCAATTAAATGTCATCTAGATAAGCCATAACGATGTGTTTATTTTTTTGTGCCCTTAGCAGTGCAAGTGCTGGCTTAATCCATTAGGCAAAGCTTTGTATTGCCACAGCTGTCCCATCCATAGACTTTAATTACCTGTTTCGAAACTATGGTGAATTGGGACCGAAAATATGCATCCTTTCAATCTATTGTAGCCATATAACAACCTGTTGATACCAGTTGCATTGCAGTGTTGAATGTGTCCATTTTTAAATGTTTATACTGGACAAATGTATTCAATTGTGTGAGATCTAAATTGATTCTACAACCCCCATCTTTCTTCGGTCTGGGGAAATATGTGATACAATTGTTGTGGATCCTCTCCTTTTGTTTTCTCAATAACTCCTTTCTCACACAAATACTTAACCTCTTTTGTCAATTTGAATACTTTCAAGACTGAACATCCAAGAATGATTAGGCTTATTGTGTCCCAATGGATCCATACCTCTCTTTCATTATAACATTCGGAGTCTACCACCAAACTGAGGTTCATCCAAACATCCTTCATTAATAGGATAAAGTTTTTGTACCTCTCCAACTGGACAAAATGATCTCCTTTCCCAATAATGGGTGTACATTCGGCTGTGCTGGCTGGTATTCTTCCTTATCATACTCTCCTCGGCTCGTTCCAGCTCCAAAATCAAATCCCCTTCTCATATGACCAGCCTTTCTGGCCAAACTGAAGGGTTTCACAAGGCCAACAGTTTTTGCCTCTTCATCCATTTCTTTAATTTTTTAGACATCCTCTGAACAAATAACCAAGAGCTTGAACATTGCTTGCCCTGCACAACCCTGAAAATCTTGGATGTAAAAGAGGCCGAATGGCAATCTTCCATTTTATATATTTTATCTCAAAATGAGTTGCAGAATAAGCCCAACATATGTTTTTTATTCTGAACTTTGGTCATTCCACAACCTTCCAGCTTGTCTTCCAAAAGACAGTGATGCCAAAATTAGCTTGAGGATTCTTTGAATCGTAATTCCTGCGCCCGCATTATTGCTGACATTGGCGCCCAAAAAAGCTGGATTCATCATAGGTACCCTCTTTGAGGTACAATAATAGGTTGTTTTAATCCGATATGCTGTCTCAATCATAACAGCTTTTTTGAGGCAGGTGAGAGACCATATAATTACATTGGCCGCCAGGTTCCATTCCATGGCCTCACCGCCTCCTCCAGGTATAGTACTTTGTGCCCCATCAGACGCACCTGGATTTGTATTGTGGTGGGTACTTCTGACCACAATAAATAGGTGTTTAATCCAATTTTGCTGTCTCAACCATAACAGCTTTTTTGAGGCAGGTGAGAGGCCATATAACTAACATTGGCCGCCAGGTTTCCTTCCATGGCCTCACTGCCTCCTCCAGGTATAGTAACTTTGTGCCCCATCAGACACACCTGGATTTGTATTGTGGTGGGTACTTCTGACCACAAACACCACTGTCAGGGTCAGTCTCATACAGCCCTGGTACTCCTTAAACTTGTTCAAGGAGACTTCCTCCAGCCCAATCCCAGGCACTGGAGTTTCAATTCCCAATTCAAACTGGCACCATATTCATGTATATGGAACCCCCTCAGGGACTGCCTGGGAATATTCTGGGTACTTAGACCCTTGGTTGCTATTGTTTGGAGTATTTCTCCATTAGATCCATACTTAGCCAAAAGGCTTTCCTTTCAGGATCTTTCAGAAACCTCAGGCCTTTCAAGCTTCTTTCTTTTACATTTTAGGCACTGGGTTTTCAAAGTTTTTGTTTGTGGAGCAACCAAAGGCTCACTAACGGGTATTTCAACGGCCACCGGTATCGGAACCCGCTCCGCAATAATCTACTGTCCCGACTTTTCTACACCCCGGGACGCACGTTTTACCCGCGATTTTTTAAAACATTTTTATTTTTATTTTAACTCCTCGTGGTTTACCTACCAGCCTACGGAGTTTTTAGAAAACGCCCTGGAAGTAAAATAATTTTACTTACCTGCGGGCCGTTTCCTTACCGCTGTGTTGGAGATGCGCTCTGCAGCTCTTCCTCTGCCGATAGCGTCGACGTAATGCCGATCCAGCGCCAGGCGGGGCTTCTTCACGTAGTCACTCACGTGACTCCGAAGTAAAATCAATATTGCACGAAGTACCAAAAACATTTTGACTCAACAACCTCCAGTAGTTTTACAAACAGATGTCAGTGCTTTGGGGTGGGGAGCCACGGACAGCAAGTCTAGCTGTGGTGGTAGATGGAGTGTGCAACAGGAATTATACCTGCAAAGGCATGGTATAAATTACTTAGAATTGCTGGATGCATTCTATGGATTAAAAGCATATTGTTCAGCAATGAATGATTTACATGTTCAGCTCGAGATTGACAATACCGCGGCTGTTGCTTATAGCTATCACATGGGAGGAATAAGGTCAGTATCATGTGATAATCCGGCTAACCTTATTTGGGACTGGTGCATTTCCAGAAATATCTGGGTCTCAGCTATCTACCTACCAGGTAGAGATAATGTGGTGGCAGACAACAGGTCACGGAAATTTAATGACAACATAGAACGGATGCTAAATCCTGATGTTTTTAAAATGATTGTCAGCCGCTATGGTTTGCCAGATATTGATCTGTTGCATCCAGGCTAAATCACCAGTTGCCTAATTATGTTTTGTGGGAACCAGATCCAGGAGCAGTAGCGGTGGATGCATTCTCGCTACATTGGGGATGTACATTCTTTTACGCTTTTCCCCCATTCTGCCTCATCAGGCAATGTATCACCAAAATAGAGCAGGAATCCGCCTCAGGCGTTTTGGTGGTTCCGGACTGGCCTACACAGCCATGGTTTCCATTGGTGCTGAGAATGATGACTCAGTCATTCATGACTATCCCCAAGTGCAGTAATTTGTTAGTTCATCCAGTAAGAGGAGAAAGTCATCCATTACATGATCGTATTAATCTGTTAATCTGCAGGTTCTGACCAGACCATTAGGCATGCAGGTGCAGCAGGCAGTGAAGAAAGCAAATGGTATGTTAGCATTCATAGCGAAAGGATTTGAGTATAGGAGCAGGGAGGTTCTACTGCAGTGTACAGGGTTTTGGTGAGGCCACACCTGGAGTATTGCGTACAGTTTTGGTCTCCAAATCTGAGGAAAGACATCCTTGCCATAGAGGGGGTACAGAGAAGATTCACCAGACGGATTCCTGGGATGTCAGGACTTTCATATGAGGAAAGATTGGATAGACTCGGCTTGTCCTCGCTGGAATTTAGAAGATTGAGGGGGGATCTTATAGAAACTTACAAAATTCTTAAGGGGTTGGACAAGCTAGATGCTGGAAGATTGTTCCCGATGTTGGGGGAGTCCAGAACAAGGGGTCACAGTCTAAGGATAAGGGGGAATTCCTTTAGGACCGAAATGAGGAAAACATTCTTTACACAGAGAGTGGTGAGTCTCTGGAATTCTCTGCCACAGAAGGTAGTTGAGGCCAGTTCATTGGCTATATTTGAGAGGGCGTTAGATGTGGCACTTGTGGCTAAAGGGATCAGGGGGTATGGAGAGAAGGCAGGTACGGGATACTGAGTTGGATGATCAGCCATGATCACATTGAATGGCGGTGCAGGCTCGAAGGGCCGAATGGCCTACTCCTGCACCTATTTTCTATGTTTCTATTTCAAGGGCTTGGATTGTCGAGTAGGACCATGGATGTGATAATTGCAGCTTGGAGAGATAGCACTAAAAAATAATTTGTGTCTCATATTAAGAAATGGGAGATGCTTTGCTTGCAGTCAGATATATCTTATCATACTGCAAGCATACCGGATGTATTGGAGTTCCTTGCTACATTGTATTTTGATGAACACTTGTGCTACAGTGCCATTAATAGTGCTCGGAGTGCTTTGTCCTCCTATTTAGGGCAGTTTTCAGAACAACAATCTATCGGGTCTCATCCGATAGTGTCTCGATTCATGAGAAGAATCTTTAACAAAAACCCTCCTAAGCCTAGATATATAGAAATCTGGGATGTCAGCATAGTTCTCACACTGCTTCGGCATTGGGCTCCAATCACGTCACTGTCTTTTCAGAAGTTAACACTTAAAGTGGTTATGCTCATGGCACTAGTATCAGCGCAACGAGTTCAAACATTGCAAAGCTAATATGATTTCATCAAACAAAGCAGGCCAGGAATGGCCGGAACCAAAGTAAGCTTTGCAGCATACCCCGTTGACCAAACGCAATGTGTAGTCAAGCACTTGAGTCAATATATCGAGGTAACTAAGAGTCTCAGAGGCTCTGAGACAGCAATGCTCATCAGTTACAAAATACCTCATAAAAAGGTGTCAGTACAAACTATTTCTAGATGGTTAAAACAGGTTTTGGATTGTGCTGGAGTAGACACTCATGTGTTTAAATCTCACTCCACCGGCATCAACATCCACAGCGAAGGGACAGGGCGTGCCTCTAGATCAAATCCTCGGGGTCGCAGGATGGTCTAGGGAGGCGACCTTCTCAAAGTTCTATGACAAACCTGTCCTGACAGTGCAAGGTTTTGGGCATGCTGTTTTGAGGTCGGTTTGATTTCTTTTCTAAATTTCATTTGTAATTTCCCCCTGGGATAGAGGGGTTGTTACTGTTTATGTTTATTATTATTAACAAATGTTTATTGGATAATTCGAAGCAATGTTCAATACTTTATTTATTCACTACTGTGTCAACTGAAGCAGTGTGTCGTATGGAATGGATCTACAGCATGAAATCACAGAGCTTTGAAATCTTCACGTAGTCATTCACGTGACTCCGAAGTAAAATAGTAAGATTAAACGAGAACTTACCAGTTGGAAGTTTGATCTTTATTTTATGAGGAGTTACGATGAGGGATTACGTGCCCTCCGCTCCCGCCCCTCATGATCGCAAAGATCATCTGGTAGTTCTAGTCTTCTGAGTCTTACTATATCACTTTGACTATAGTTACTGTGTTATCACGCTGCTGCTTTGAAGTATGACGCGCATGGGCCTGTCGGGGCTTCTTCTTCATGTAATCCCTCATCGTAACTCCTCATAAAATAAAGATCAAACTTCAAACTGGTAAGTTCTCATTTAATCTTACGATTCATATGTACAATTATTGAATGGTAAGTTAAAAATCAATGAGCAGGATGTGGCAGCATTTTTCTCGTTGCATTCGCTGGTCAACACCAAAGATCCCATAGCGGTCAACGCATTCAGTGGTCTGCTCTATACGATACACTAAGTTTCATTGTAAATAATTATGAAAGTAACAATGATTCCTTGAACATTCGACACTGTTCAAGGATTATATTCCGCAGCAGGCAATTTTAAAGATCCAAACACGTCTAAATTTCAAATCAAAACATACTAAGGGCTAAATTTAATATGCCCTGAGAATTGGGCAGAGGATTATGATGCAAATTTAGCTGATGTAATTTGCTTCCAATACATGCATCTTGCAATAGTCACATGTAGCCAGAGTTAATAATTCAGAATTCTTATTGATGGAGATGCCTAATCTCGTGTATGGCCAGCAATTTGTATTAATTAGAGGCAGATTACACATCTTGAGGATGCAGTTTACTGGCATTGCGTTGGTTTAAAGATATTCTATTTTTCCACATGGAAGCAGTGATTCTCCCAGTTAAAACATAATATGTCTGAGACAAGATCATGCACTTTAACTATCTTAATTAAATAAAAAATACTTTGATCCAATGTAAGGTGAGCTTTTAAAGAATCTGATCCTAAAACTGATTGAGATTGTATTTCGCATGATGTTTTCTTCTTATTAATTGAGCAGCATAATGAATCCGTTTATTGTAAGAATCGTGAATGGCACAGCACTGTAAATTCTTGCCTTTTTCATATGTTAGAACTTTGTTGTTATGGTTGAACTCCTGTGGTTTGTGACTTGTGCAGTCAAAACATGAATCACCAACCCAGTAAGGCTGGCTACTGGGAAAACACATATTTAGTAAGTCATCTAGATTGTTATTGGCAGCCAGTCCCATTAATCTTACATTTGGCCTGGAGCAAGTTGTTTAAATCCTACACTTGGAGCCCTATTGATATTAAAGTGGTTTTGAGGATAATATTTAATTGGAAAGTGATTATAAAATAATAATACAATGTTGAGTCTTAACTACTGTTAACTGTGACTGTGGGGATTACAAAATTTGTTACCCAAATTGACGAATATATTAAGCAACGTCTACAGCCATTGTACAATTTAATTGCACTGTGTTTAAATCTGCGTAAGAACAGTGTAGATGCTATCTCTCGCTGCATATGCTGGACCAGAATGCAGAACCAAGACCAATAGATCTTTACTAATTAATACTAAATAAAATCAGAATAGCGTCCAGACTAATGAGACAGAGCTCTCTTGTGTCAGGCAGACATCAGACATCTCCCACCCATGCCAAGGTGTTCGAAGCTTGGATTTAAGGGCTGCTTGAGGTCATACTCCAAAGCATTTCCATTTAACTCCCCTGAAAGCAAGCAGCCCTTTGTTAGCCATGCTGATTGTGGACTTTGGAAGAAGAAGGTTCAGCAACTTGAACATCCAGGAGCGGAAAAGATTGCAAAAAGTTGTAAACACTGCCCAAGCCTTCACCGGCTCTGACCTCCCCACCATCGAAGGGATTTAGCATAGTCGCTGCCTCAAAAAGGCAGCCATCATCATCAAAGACCCACACCATCCTGGCCACACACTCATCTCACCAATGCCAATGGGAAGAAAGTACAGGAGCCTGAGAACTGTAACGTCCAGGTTCAGGAGCAGCTTCTTCCCTACAGCCATCATGCTATTAAACACTACAACCTCATAAGTTCATTGTTCTATCTGGGACATATGACATTAAAATACTCTTGACTTGCAGTTACTAAGGATGTGAGGACAGCAAAGGAACAGAAGATAAGGCCTAACACAATATACAATCATGATTAGCTTGTGTGCAATATGGGATAATTTCATATGCTTTTGATGTGAGATGTTATGTTTGCTTATATTTGTGCATTCTGGTTGAGGAGGAAGTGATAGTTAATAATTGGAGAGAAGTTGTACAATATTACAGTTAAATGAGGACATGTGGTAGATTTTACATACATACAATAAAGACAGAAAGTAGCTGTTACTGAATCTGATGGTGTGGGACGGCAGGCTTCCACACCTCCTGTCTGACGGTAGCAGCGAGAAGAGGCATAGCCCGCATGGTGAAAATCATTGATGATTGATGCGGCCTAATGTAGAAGCTTTTGATGGTGGGAAGGGCTGCGATGGACTGGGCTGAGCACCATTCCCTAACATGGTGAATTTCGCTGAACTTCTAAGAAACTACAGGTGCGAGGGCATCTCCGTCATAATTCCATCTATGTGCTGGACCTCAGACAGGTTATTCGAGATGTTAACACCCAGGAAATTGAATCAAGGATCCAATTGCAAAAGGAAATACAGAAGCCCAGGATTTGGAGTGCAGTGATGAATTTGGACAAGATGATTGTGTTGAACACCGAGGTGTAGATGATGAACAGTGGCATGACATGGGTGTTCCTGTTATCCAGATGGTCCAGAGCAGAGTGGGGAACCAGTGAGAAAGCATCTATAATTGACCTGTTTTGACGATTGGCAAAGTGAAGGGGATCCAGACAGGGGTGCAGTGCTGCCGGAGCTCACCGAGCACCACTCCGGCACCTATGTAAAAAATAAAATAAATAAACAGTGGGGAATTTTAACAAGTGGGTGTGTGGTCAAGGTAAACTGGTTAAAAGAGGGGGAAGGGGAAGAGCCATCACTACTGAGGTGCCCTGTAGGAAGGGGGGGATCAATAGGACCCAGCCAAGTCAGACCACATGCTGTCTGCATCATGGAGATTGTGGGCCTGGTGCTGCGCCTGGAGCTCTGGTGAGGTGCCGGCTCTGGCCCGCTGGTGGCCGGTGGAGAGGCGAGGGTCGGCGGAGTCACTGATGGAGGCCTGTGGGGGGCTGGAGTAGAGATACGGGATGGCGGCAGCAGCATCGGTGGCCATGGGCAGACAGTGAAGATTGGCGACAGCAGAGGTGGCCCCAAGGAGGTGGTGAGAGTTGGGACAACAGCGGTGGCCCCAGGGAGGCGGTGACAGTCGGCAGCCATGGCAGTTTCGGTGGTCCGGGTCTGGGTTTTGCTGGAAAGGCGGTGAGGGTCAGAGAGACGGTGGATGTTGTTGCTGCTCCTCGTGGTGGCCATCTCGGCCTCGTGGTGGTCGAGCAGGCGGCTCCGTAGTCCAGCGGTGGTGTTCCGGGTCTGCTGCCAAGTCAAGGAGTGTCGGTGGAGGGACCGTTCTGGAGGCAAGCGAGCTTGTGATCCTTGGTAGAGTCCAGATAGGCGAGGAAGCATTTGTTGAGGGTGTGAATCTGGAGTCGAATTAAGTACAGTCGTTGTCCATTGCAGCTTTGTGGGTGGGTGAGTGAGTGAGTGAGTGTGTGTGCATGTGTGTACATGCGGTGTGTGCGTGAGTGTGTGCATGTGTGCGTGTGTGTGTGTGTGTGTGTGTGTGTGAATGTGTGAGCGTGTGTATGAGGACCCAGAGCTGCGGGAGCGTCAGGGCGAGTTGGTGCCGGGCCGGCACCTCTGTAAAAATACACGGTCATCGTCTTTTTCTTTATTTGCTGGATTATATTTCATGATAATTAGTGACCATGCAATATTTTGTCATATTATTAAATTAAGTATTATATGTTTTATCGTACTAGTTATACACTGGGATCTAGTTATAGGCTATAATCTTGTTTGACCCTCTTGGGAGACTAGCTGCCCCCCCACCCAGAAATACCTGAAATGACGTCTCTGTTTGACAGCTCCGGCACCTACAAAATTAGCACTGCAACACCCGATCCAGCCCATTTCTGATGCAGGAGTTGATTCGCACCAGAGCCATTAATTTTTGACAATCATCCATGCAATTTCAGAACAATCCAAGCAATGGAATTGTTACTTCGTCACACAATTCATCTGTGGCATTATAATTCTGTTCCAGCAAGCTCATGTTATGCACGTGTTGCAAGCTGGTGAAGAGCAATGTTGTCAGCAACATGAAATCGTGTTGCCCAATAAATATACTCACTTTGCTGCTGCAGCCAAACAAAAAAATAACCAACAAAATTGACTCATAAATGACTGTTGCACAAAGACTAATTGCATAATCGACTGTTGCATCAATGACCCTTTGCTTTGATCTGCATGATGTTCTTCACTCACCTACTTGGCAGGTTGCTGAGGGTATTGCTTCGGGTCTTAATACATTACACAGTCGATATATGGGGCCTGCACGTTGTTGGGCTTGCAATCAATTGTTTTCTGTGGCAAATGCAGACCTGACAATTGTGTCTGCTTCACCTTAACAAGAGGTAAAGAAATTGGTCTGAAGAAGGATTCCAACCTGAAATGTCACCTATTGCTTTTCTTCGGAGATGCTGCCTGAACCGCTGAGTTACTCTGGCTTTTTGTGTCTATCTTTGGTATAAACACGCATCTGCAATTCCTTCCCACACAAGAAATTAAGTCATCAGTTTGGGAATATGGAGACACGATGATCTCCCACATCTCTACCACATGCCTTGAGGGAGCAAGATGCGTAAAATTATCATTGAAATCATCTTTACCACCAATGGAAATCTAGTCCTTGCACCTTGCAAGCTGTAGCTGTAGTAGGCGGCTGATTTAAACCGATTTAAAACACCCTGCACTAAAGTGTAGACAACGTAAACATTGAATGTCACTCAAGTCCGAGCAGGAGAATTAGTTCTTGAACACCCTGAATGTAACATGACTTCCTGCTGTCAGTTCTTCCCCTCACCCGCCAGCTGTTGATGCAATTTGCATGGGCTCTGACCATCACCCTCACACCATTCAAAGGAAAAGATCTATTTGAGCAACAAAAGCAAAAGATCTATTTAAGCAACAAAAGCAAAACCTAAACAGTGGAGGAACTCAATGGGACAGGCAGTCTCTGGGGAAGGAGTGAACAGATAACGTTTTGGATATTCATCCTTCTCCAGACTGGTCTTGTTCATTAATCTGAAGAAGGGTCCCAACCCAAAATGTCATCTGTTCATTCCCTCCACAGATGCTGCCTGAGTGGCTAAGTTCCTCGAGCTTTTTGTTTCTTCCTCAAGATTCCAGTATCTTACAGTTTCTTGCAACTATTTGTGCAACTATATCTGGAAATGACTGGTTAAGCATGTGCTGAGAGGGTGGTAAAAATTCCACTTGTTAAATCAACCCCAGTTAAATTCAGGAACTTGAGCCACCAAAAAAAAGCAACAAAAACGCATGGGATTCTAACAAGCCCTACTATTTTCATTTATATAATCCCTCTCGTGGGAGAATTATCAAAGTCTTACACCAAGCAATGCTTTATACGCAGATCAAAAGATTGGTTTGAGAAGAATGGTGAGTCAAGAAGGCAAAGAAATTGAGGATGGAAGTCAAGAGTGGAAGTTGATGAAAGCTATATGACTGCTGGCAATAAAGAAACTAAGAGTGTGGGCAATACAGTGTAGGTTTAATGATGGCAACATATACATAGTCAGACATGTTGTGTTCAGATGACTTGGTCAAAATAAGGAATAGCAGGGAATATATTTGTCAACCCAAAGCTCGTAACAGTTCTATGATTAAATATTAAACTGCATTTGATTTAGCCTCAGAGACATACCATGCTGACTGAGGATGGTGTTTATGGTGAATCCAATGGCTTCAGGCATGTTATTTGGAGAAATATCTTCCACAAAAATGGATACCAAACCAGTAGTGTTACCTATAGAGGGACAAAAGAGGCTGTGGCTTTGATGAACAAGCAACTGTACATTGTGTTCAGATCATATCAGCAAGATAAGAAATAGAAGGGAAAATAGTTGTCATCAGATTGAACAATACAGAAGTCGATAAAGATGATAGACTGGATAAATAAGATCAGCACTAGCAAGTTGTGAAACTGGAACATTTAGAAATTGGATCAGCCATTAATTATTATAGATGGGACATTCCAGGATATATTTCATATGGTTGTCACTGTTGCATTAAATAATAAATTAAAATTAATGTCACCTCATGCACTCTGCAAAGTATTTCAGAGGGAATGAATGATTCATAGAATTTCTGGAATACACTGTAGGGCTGCAAGGCATTACAGAAAGAAAGGGTAAGGTTTGCTCATTTAATAACAATGTAATTCTTGAAACCGATGTAATCTCATTAGACATTGTAATTTCATTTTTGCGTTCAGATAAAATATTTGGATGTTTTTGCAGTGAATGTCCACTATTGAAAATGTTCAGAGTACACTTTGAAGGGAATTTCATTTTGTATCTTATAATAATATATTGCAAAACAGCCGCATTTATAGCCTGGGTGACATTTCAGACTGATTTGAAGCACTTCCCTCTGGAAGGCGACTCTGGACTGTCAGAGCCGCCACATCCAGACATAAAAACAGCTTTTTTCCATGAGTTCATTGAGGCAATTGAGCTCAACCAACAGTCTGTAGTCTCATTTTGCTCTGGTATTTTATTTCATTCACATGTTTAAACTGTAATGTTTTATTATTAAGCAGAGCACGAAGGCAAATTCCTTGTATGTGTACATACTTGGCCAATAAACTTATTCATTCATTCATTCATTCACTTTCTCTTTGCAAAGGATACACTAGGATTAATGAAGACAGGTTTCAGGTAAAATCACTATGTTATGTATTCAGTAAAAAAGTCACCAGGGTGAGTTGAAATGCAAACTGTCAATAGCTACTTATTCAAAGTTCAATTTTAGAAATGGCAAAAAAAGCACCAGATGTGTAGGAAGGAACAGCAGATGCTGGTTTATGCCAAAGATAGACATAAAGTGCTAGAGCAATTCAGCGGGTCAAGCAGCATCTTTGGAGAAAAGAAACAAGTGACATTTGGGCGTTAGAATCCTGCTTTGGACTGAAAGTAGAGAGCGGGCAACTGCAGGTTAGAAAAGTCCAGAACTGATCAGGGCTGGCAACAGCTGCTAGAGCAGGCAAAGGTAAAAGCTCACCTCAAAGACTACAACACAACAGGCAATGAAATGTAGCTTAAGAATGACACTGGTATTTGCTCTAATTAAAAATGATAAACTAAATATGAACTCAAGTAAAGTTATGCCTGTTGAGGATGCCATGAGCATGAAATTGTGTGGCAATAAATTAGGTCAACTATTAGGAAAGATACAAAATGGCAGGGTGGAAATGCTGTGTATCATGAATCTAAGGGGGAGTCACATGGAAAACATGTACAGGCTTGTTTTCAAAAGCTGGAAGACGCCACCAGGCAGAAACATAGATCAAGAATAACTTGGAAATGGACCCAACTTGCTTTCATTTGCTGGTGAGAGTGGTGCACAATATTTGGCGCTTGGGAAGGCCATTAGTAAGTTTCCCCTTGTTTAGCTAATTGAAATGAGCTTAATAGTGTGAGTTAAGATTTCCAAAGGTTAACCTGAGCCAGTTTCCACTGGTGACTAGATCAGTAATCAGTATATTTAAGATTATTTTCTAAAGTATCAGAGCGCAGTTTTTGTGACCTAAGATACATGGCCTGGAATCATGGACGCATGAGATTTTACAACAATTTTTAAAATAAACAAAATAAAATAAACATTTTAGGCCACAGGGAAAGATTGCAGTGGAGAAGCAACAATAATTGCTTATTAATTTCAAAGAATACTGCAACACTGACATTAACATAGAACATGACAGGACAGAAACAGGCTCTTTGACCCACAATGTCTATTAAACAAGATGCCAAGTTAAACTAATTTCCACTGCTTATATGTGATCCATATCCCACCATTCCCTGCATATATATTTATCTATCTATTTAATTAAAACTCTAATCTTGACCACTTCCTATTGCACTGCATATTGATTTTAGAAAAAACGCTACCACTTATGGCTGTGATTTTTGGCCATCTTACTCAGTTCCCCTCCGCTGCGCAGGACACAATTTTCCCCATCGATGAAAAATAAAAGACTTATTAACGTTTAAAAAATGTTTGAAAACGCAATAGTGTGTGTTGGTTTGAAAATGCAAAAGTTGTCTTTGGTTTTAAAATGCTAAAGTTGCCTTTGGTTTGAAAATGCCAAAGTTGCCTTTGGTTGGTTTGAAAATGTCACAGTTGCCTTTGGTTGGTTTGAAAATGCTACAGTTGCCTTTGGTTGGTTTGAAAATGCTACAGTTGCCTTTGGTTTGTTTGAAAATGCTAAAGTTGCCTTTGGTTTGTATGAAAATGCTAAAGTTTCCTTTGGTTTGTTGAAAATGCTAAAGGTGCCTTTGGTTTGTTTGAAAATGCTAAAGGTGCCTTTGGTTTGTTTGAAAATGCTACAGTTGCTTTTGGTTTGTCTGAAAATGCTACAGTTGCCTTTTGTTTGTTTGAAAGTGCAAAAGGCCTTTGGTTTGAAAATGCAAAACTTGCCTTGCCTTATTATTGCCTTCTATATAATTAAAAGTCTAATGTTGACCACTTCCTGGATTTGTGCTGTATATTGATTTTAGAAAAAAGCTACCACTTATAGCTGTGAATTTTGGCCATCTTACTCAGTCCTCCTACGCTCATGAGGTGCCAAGGATTTTTCCCATCGATGAAAAATAATAGTTATTAGTGTTTAAAGAAATGTTGAGATTCTCTCTCCAGTCAATCATGCCATGAAGGCCACGACCCTTATGTTGGGCAGGGGAAGGGACTATAAAACCCAGAAGTATGGGCGTGGCTCAGTCTCTGCAAGATGGGTGAGGGAGAGGTCACAACTCTCTGTTTTTGGTGGCTGTGCACCCTGCTTGAAGTGGTAGGAAACTGCACTTGAGTTTGGTGGCCTTGCACCCTGCTTGAAGCGGTAGGAAACTGCATTTGAGTTTGGTAGCCCTGCATCCTGCTTGAAGCGGAAGGAAACTGCACTTGAATTTGGTGGCTCTGCACCCTGCTTGAAGTGGAATGTCAAGGAATAGTCATGAGTCAACTGCCAGCCCACCAGCTGTGAGTGAGTGAGCTGCCAGCACAACAGGCTTGAGTGACTGAGCCGCCAGCCCAAGAATCCATTCCACCCACAATGTCCATACTAACCCTCTGGAATCCAGTCCCTTCAGCCCACAACACCCATACTGGTGCTCCAGAAAGCCACCCCCCCCCCCCCCCCCCCCCACTGGCCACCAATATTGGAATGGTGGAGAGGTGGAATATTGCGTTGGGGGACCAGCCCTCCCGTGTGAAGCTGGGGCCCAATGGGTCCCACTTAGTCTAGTATATTACTAAAACTCTCATCTTGTTTGCGATTATGAGTGACAAAACGTACAAGATAGCACAACAATTGTTGGACCACCTTACTCACTATTGACCTCTGGGGTGTTTTATCAAAGTTTTGTTCAGATTGATGTTATATTTTACAAGTTATTCACACTTTAAACGTTAAAAATGTAACATCTCACTGTAAAAAATCAAATTTCAACTTGCTTCCCCTGCCCGTTACAATATTACAAAGACAGGACTCTGAGTCCTGTCATTTGAAACTTGTAAGGGGTGGAGGCAGGGCAAGGGAATTGGATTTTTTTTTTAAACTTTAAAAAGAAAGAGGGTGAAGAGGAGGGGGAGCGAGTGCTGACGGATGAGGGCAAATGAGCGGCGTCTGCGCAGTTGGGGGCTATGGGTGATTGGTCAAATATTGCATTGGGGGAACGGGTTACATTGGGGGAACGGGTGTGTGGTGAAATATTGCATTGGGGAATGGGTTGCGTTGAGGACCAGGCCTCCCGTGTAGGGGCTATGGGTGAGTGGTGGAATATTGCGTTGAGGGAACGGGTTGTTTTGGGGGACCAGGCCTCCCTTGTGATGGGGATCCAATGGGTCTCATTTGATCTAGTATGTTACTAAAACTCTATATATCTATATATATTACTAAAACACTCATCTTCTTTGTTTCTGTGTGTGTGTGATCCTGAAATTACGCCAAAATGGTACACGATAGAGCTATAATCTTTACACATAGTCTTGTGGTGTTTTTCATTGTTTCATTCAGATTGTTGTTATATTTTTGCATTGGTGATAATTTTCCGATGTTCTATAGACTCAGGATCAGTTCCTGTGGATTGGTGCGTAGCTAATGTTATCCTACTTTTCAAGAAAGGCGGGAGAAAGAAAACAAGGAATTATAGACCAGTTAGCCTGACATCGGTGGTGGGGAAGATGCTGGAGTCAATTATGAAAGATGAGATAGCCGCACATTTGGATAGCAGTAACAGGATCGGTCAGAGTCAGCATGGATTTACGAAGGGGAAATCATGCTTGATTAATCTTCTGGAATGTTTTGAAGATGTAACTAGGAAAATGGACAAGGGAGAGCCAGTGGATGTAGTGTACCTGGACTTTCAGAAAGCATTTGATAAGGTCCCACATAGGAGATTAGTGGGCAAAATTAGGGCACATGATATTGGGGATAGAGTGCTGACATGGATAGAGAAGTGGTTGGAAGACAGGAAACAAAGAGTAGGGATTAACGGGTCCCTTTCAGAATGGCAGGCAGTGACTAGTGGGGTACCGCAACGCTCGGTGCTGGGACCGCAACTATTTACAATATACATCAATGATTTGGATGAAGGGATTCAAAGTAACAAAGTAACTGGGTGGCAGTGTGAACTGTGAGGAGGATGCTATGAGAATGCAGGGTGACTTAGACAGGTTGGGGGAGTGGGCGGATGCATCGCAGATGAAGTATAATGCGGATAAATGTGAGGTTCCCCACTTTGGTAACAAAAACAGGAAGGCAGATTACTATCAAAATGGCGTCAAGTTGGGAAAAGGGGAAGTACAACGGGATCTGGGGGTTCTTGTACATCAGTCTATGAAAGTAAGCATGCAGGTACAGCAGGCAGTGAAGAAAGCAAAGAAAGCAGGGGAAGTGGAATTGGAAATGTTTTTTAAGTCCTGGCAGCAAGTGCTTGCATCGTTTTTAAAGTTTAAAATAAGGGCAGTTGAAGAGGAAGGGGAGGGTGCTGGAGATAAGGGGAAATGAGCCACCCCTGCGCATTGGGGGCTATGGGTGAGTGGTGGAATATTGCATTAGGGGAATGGGTGAGTGGTTGAATATTGCGTTCGGGGAACAGGTTGCATTGGGGGACTGGACCTCCCATGTGACAGGGACCCAACAGGTCCCACTTGGGCTTGTATATATTACTAAAACTCTCTTCTTTGTGATTCTGTCTGCATGCCCATGTGCTCCCAGAACTACCCCAAAACGATACATGATAGCGCTACAATGTTTGGCCCACCTTACTCACCATTGTCCTGTGGTGTGTTTTATCAATGTCTCGTTCAGATTGGTGTTTTATTTTACAAGTTATTCACACTTTAAACTTTAAAAATTAAACTTTTCACTGTAAAAAATCTAATTCCCTTGCCCGTTACAATGTTACAACAACAGGACACTGTCCCCTGATTTGAAACATTGTAACGGGCAGGGGCAAGGCAAGGAAATTGGATTTTTAAAAAGTTTAAAAAGGGGGAGGGTGAAGAGGAGGGGGAGGGAGCGATGAGCGCTGAGGGGAACTGAGCCACGCCTGTGCAGTTGGGGAATATGGGTGATTGGTCGACCATTGCGTTGGGGAAAGGGTTGCGTTCGGAAAATGGGTGAGTGGTGGAATATTGCATACGGGAACAAGTTGCGTTGGGTGACCAGGTCTTCCATGTGACAGTTATCCAACGGGTCCTACTTGGTCTAGTATATTACTAAAACTCTCTCTATCTATCCATCATATCTCATATATCTATTAAAACTATGCGTCAGTCGATAGGGCGGTTATGGGGTAAAAGGAGCAAATTAATAATATTAATATATCAAGAAGGATAGTTAGCGTGTGTGTGGGGTGGGTAGTTAATATGTGTGACGCCGCATGCCGCCCCCCACCCCCCCAGCCCCCCTCCCCACAAACTCACGTTGTGTGTGTGTGTGTGTGTGTGTGTGTGTGTGTGTGTGTGTGTGTGTGTGTGTGTGTGTGTGTGTGTGTGTGTGTGTGTGTGTGTATGTCATTTTGCATGTGAAACGTATCTCCTCGAAAACCAGACGCCGAAACGGGAAAATGTTTGCATATTTCAGTAGAGATTTTCCTTACGAGATTAGAAATCCACTCCTCTGTACATTTGGTACATTACTTTCCCAACTTTTTTATTAAAATTGTTGACCAATCTGACCTTTTTTTAAGTCTTACCATTGCCCAGCCGCTGACGTCACAATAACAGTGACATTATTACATATTCTGGTAGAAATTTTCCTTATGATTTGAAAAATCCACTCCATTATAAATTTGGTCAATTATTTCCGGAGATATTTACTAAAGTTTGTCATCAAACTGATATTTTTATAAAAAATATAAAGGTTGCCCAGCTGCTGACCTCACAATGCCTTTCCTCGTGGCAATGCCTCCCCCATCCCCACCCCCCGCTCTTGATTAATGCAGCTGCTGTCAACACGCATACGCAGTTTTCCACAAGGTACGTTAGCCCACCCCCCCCCCCCCCCCCGTTCTTCAAAAGGCACAGAAAGAACAAGAAAGTTCTGCAGCAAAGATCCTACAGCTATGGGATCTTTGTTCTGCAGATCGCGTGGGCAGTGGCGCTAACGCGCTGAAGAGCTTTCTCCTCGTGCCCGTGCAGTTTGTTAAACCACGCCCCCTCCTTTTCCCCGCCCGCTCACTCAGCCGCAGGTTTACAGAGAGTCAAGCCGGTTCTGTCTCTCTCCGCAGCCCACTACCTCGATTGATGTTATATTTTACAAATTATTCACATTTTTTAATTTATAGAAACCCAATTTGAGAAAAATGTCTTCCCTCTGCACTGGCACTTACATCAATAATGTCACAATGGGATTGTAGCCCTGCTCACTACAATGTTGCAATCCTAGGACAATGAGTCCTGCCAGCCCTAGCAAGTGGCATTGCATTTTTTTTTAGTTTGAAATAAGGGAGGGTGAATAAGGCAAAATGAGCAGCCCCTGCACAGTTGTGGGCCATGGGTGAGTGTTGGAATATTGCATTGGGGGAACAGGTTGCATTGGGGAAACGGGTGAGTGGTATATTGCCTTGGGGAACGGGTTGCGATGTCTTAAAGACAGGACACTGAGTCCTCTGAGTCCTCTGGGCAGGGGAAGGGCAAGGGAATTTGATTTTTTTTTAAAGTTTGAAAAGAGGAAGGAGGGGGAAGGAGTGCTGGAGAATGAGGGGAAATGAGCCGTGCCTGAGCAGTTGGGAGCTATGGGTGGTGGAATATTGCATGGGGGCTATGGGTGAGTGGTGCAATATTGCACTGGGGGAACGGGTAGCATTGGGGGACCAGACTTCCCTTATGACAGATGTAGATCAAACAGTTTTGCTGATTTGATTGTGAGGGGATGTTTATGTTTACTGTGAAACTCTTGATGTAGTGTCTTATCTTTATTTGTGTGCTGCAATGGCAAATCAAATTTCACTACACCAATTGGTGTACGTGATAATAAATGTCCTTTGTCCTTTGTCTGGTTTTGCTGCTGATGACCTGATCCATAATCCATGTCAGGTTTTCCACACCACCACCACCTGGTCACATGCGGGCAGCCATGTTGTTTTTAGTTTTAACCAAAGATACTAGAGGAGCAAGATAGACCACTATGCGAAAAATCCGTAGTTGGTCATGGGCGTCATGGGTAATTTTTTTCGCGCCATTTTGGGAATCAAATATGAGCTTTTTTTTAATCGGCTTCTGTCATGGCATCCACATCTACAAGCGTAGTGTGCTGTTCTGCTATAAAGTGCTCGAATCGCCAATGTAAGCGATTCAAGCACTTTATAGCAGTCTTTCTTCAGGTTCCCCACTAAAGATGAAAGGTAAGAAAAAAATTATTACTTTCTGTTGTGTAGTCTGCCCGATCGCTTCCTATAGCTCAGATTGTGAAGCCAGGAGTCGCCAGAAGAATTGCTCCAATCGCTGGCCCACGGACTATAACACCCTGAAGCCACGGTGTGCAGAGCTTCTAGTTGCAGGGGCAGCGTGCACTTTACGTCGCGGAGTCTGGGATTCCTCGCCGGAGAAGAGCTCCGACCGCCGTCCCGCAGCCTATAACATCATGAAGCCCCGGTCTCCGGTAGGAGGCAGCCGATTCGGGAAACACCATTAATATGGTGTTTAGAATACAGGATAAATATTGTTAAATGTACACAATGTATACGGATCAATGGTGTTTAAAATACACGATAAATGGTGTTAAAGAGAACAAAGACATGCCACGAGGAGCACACATTAAAGTTTTAATCTCCTTCTCAATATATGATGACTAACATATACAATTCTATTCTTATGATCCCAACAATGTATTATATTATATAAGACATTTTTTGGTACATGAGCAAGTTGTTAGAAAGTCTTATTTTATAGACCTAGACTTACCACAATAATAAAGGTAGAGAAAAATGCTGGAGAATTTCTCCAGCATTTTTGTCTCCCTTCGATTTTCCAGCATCTGCAGTTCCTTCTTAAACAATGATAAAGGTATCAATTCTTACCCTGCTGTACATTTTTGGTTTTGTTCTTGTTGTAAGGCATGCAGGCTAGTGTAAGCTCTTCTACATTTAAGATAAATTTACCTATTAGAGGAAAAATGCATCTTCAATATACATGTCTCTCCCCACCCCTGAAAGCAATTGCATTTAAGTGACATATCATCTATTCTGCAGGTATGTAATTAGAATCAAATTTGTTCTTATGTTAATTCTATATGATATTTTACTGTAATTTCAGATGTCGACAGGATCTCCCTGGGAAAAATACACTGGCTTACATCGCAAGTCACATCTGTAGCAGAATCATCACTTTACATGGCCCCTATGGAAAAAAGGCTGCCGACCCCTAGACTAAACCAAACTCTCGATCCTGTCCCGCCATCTTTTTTTCAAAATTTAGCAACTCAAATGGTGGTGCATCTTCATTGGTGGGAAATACGGTGACTCATTTCCCTCAGATATATGTTAGATTTTCCTCAAATATATGTTAAATTAAAAACTAAACTATGGTAGCAATGCACAGTATTCATGTCTAAAGCACGCACTAAAGGTCTGAAATAATGTATACACTACGTTTTATTACACTAATATGGAATGAAAAAATATCTTGGCATGTGTTCATTGATATTTTATGCACAATATTAGGATTTTAGAGAGAGAGGTTGAATGAAAGAAAGAAAAAAAGGTTCAATAAATAGATCACAAGAAAGAAACTAGAGAAATATATATATGTGTGTGTTATATATTTATATACATATCACACATATATACGCATCATGTATATATAATGAATATATGTGTGTATATATATAAGAAACAAGAGAAATATATATGTGTGTCACATAATTATATACATCAATGTCACAATTATATATGTGTGTATCAGATATATATAATATATATACGTGTTTATCTATATCTTACTAAAAGTCTGATCTTGACTGCTTTTGGCTCGCTGTGCTGTGATTTCCGAGAGAACGCCACCACCTACGGCCGTCAGTTTTGGCCAACTTGCACAGAGCCCCTCTCCGCCTTCCTGGACCAGAGGATGTTTCCCATCGATGAAAAATCAGAGAGATGTTAATGTTTTTAACAAATTCCCAATTCTCTCTGCTCCCCTGCTGGAGGGAGGGGGAGGGACTATAAAACCAGGAAGTGGTGTGCCTCAGTCTCTTCAAGATGGAGGAACCAGAGGGTCACGTCTCTCTGAGCTCTGAACACATGTCTACTCAACTGTGAGTGCTACTTAATGTGGTTTGAAAATGAAAATATGGTTGGTTTGAAGTAAAAAGGCACTGCCTGCAAATGTTTGTTTGGGGGCTTTGGGTTGAAGTTAAAAGGCACTGATGCAAATGGTGGCTTGGGTGCTTTGGCGAAGTGAAAAGGCACTACTGCAAATGGTGGCTTGGGTGCTTTGGCTTGAAGTGAAAAGGCACTACTGCAAATGGTGGCTTGGGTTCTTTGGCTTGAAGTGAAAAGGCACTACTGCAAATGGTGGTGGGTACTTTGGCTTGAAATGAAAAGGCACTACTGCAAATGGAGGCTTGGGTGCTTTGGCTTGAAGTGAAAAGGCACTACTGCAAATGGTGGAGGGTGCTTTGGCTTGAAGTGAAAAGGCACTACTGCAAATGGTGGCTTGGGTGCTTTAGCTTGTGAAAAGGCACTATTGCAAATGGTGGCTTGGGTGCTTTGGCTTGAAGTGAAAAGGCACTACTGCAAATGGTGGCTTGGGTTCTTCGGCTTGAAGTGAAAAGGCACTACTGCAAATGGTGGTGGGTGCTTTGGCTTGAAAGGAAAAGGCACTACTGCAAATGGTGGCTTGGGTGCTTTGGCTTGAACTGAAAAGGTACTACTGCAAATGGTGGCTTGGGTGCTTTGGCTTGAAGTGAAAAGGCACTATTGCAAATGGTGGCTTGGATGCTTTGGCTTGAAGTGAAATGGCACTACTGCAAATGGTGGCTTGGGTGCTTTGGGTAACTTCTTGTTTACACTGTATATTGATTTTAGATAAAACGCTACCACTTATGGCTGTGATTTTTGGCCATTACTCAGTCCCCCTCCACTCAACAGGTGCAGAGGATTCTTCCCATCAATGAAAAGTAAAAGTGTTATTAGTGTTTATAAAATGTTGAGAATCTCTCTCCTGTCTAATGAAGGCCACACCTTTTCTGGTGGGAGGGGTTATAATCCCTGGAAGTGTGGGTGTGGCTCAGTCTCTGCATGATGGAGGAGGGAGAGGTCACGACTCTTTCTGAGCTGTGAATAAACTGAACACACTGAATGTCTACTGAACTGTGAATTTGGTGTTCTGTGTGGTTTTATGGTGGTTTCACCCTGCTTGAAATTGTATGAAACTGCATTTGAATGTGGTGGCCTTGTACCCTGCATGAAATGGTATGAAACTGCATTTGAAAGACCAAGATAAACTGCAAAATCCAATGGACTGACGTGGATTAAACTGCGAGAGGCATAACAGAGATCGGGGTTTTATTCCTAAAATGGCGGAAGTGACGTTCCGTCGCTTGCCACTGTGTATTACACGTCAGTCCATTGGATTTCGTAGAGTGGTCTATCTTGCTCTTCTAGTATCTTTGGTTTTAACTCTCTCTCTTGAACCCATCCAATGATTTGGCCTCCACTGCCCGCTGTGGCAGAGAATTCCATGAATTCATAACTCTCTGGGTAAAACAGTTTTTTCTCAGCTCAGTCTTAAATTACCTCCCCTTTTTTCTGAGACTGTGGCCCCTGGTCCTGGACTCACCCAACATTGGGAACATTTTTCCTGCATATAGCTTTAACCTGTCTCCTTTAACATTTCCGCTCTTACCTTAAAGCCATGTCGTCTGGTCTTTAACATTTCCACCCTGGGAAAAAAAGATTCTGACTGTCTGCCTCTCATAATATATTATACTTCTATCAGCTACATTTTGATAGGTATGTTTAATATAACTCACGAAATGCAGCAGTGTAGCGGTATCCAACGTTTTCAAGCCAAAAGATAATGGCTTTAATATTTGTTTTAACAATAATCCAGCTAATGAAGGATAGTTTGAAAATAGGTGCATCCAAATATGATTCCATTAAATAATGTATTTCCATATTTAGGTTGCAGACAACTTGGTGGCATAGCGGTAGAGATGCTGCATTACAGTGCCAGTGGCACAGGTGCGATCCTGACTATGTGTGGTGTTTGCGTGTGTTTATACATAGAAACATAGAAAAAATAGGTGCAGGAGTAGGCTATTCGGCCCTTCGAGCCTGCACCGCCATTCAATGTAATCATGGCTGATCATCCAACTCAGTATCCCGTACCTGCCTTCTCTCCATACCCCCTGATCCCTTTAGCCACAAGTGCCACATCTAACGCCCTCTTAAATATAGCCAATGAACTGGCCTCAACTACCTTCTGTGGCAGAGAATTCCAGAGACTCACCACTCTCTGTGTAAAGAATGTTTTCCTCATCTCGGCTCTAAAGGAGTTTCCCCTTATCCTTAGACTGTGACCCCTTGTTCTGGACTCCCCCAACATCGGGAACAATCTTCCAGCATCTAGCTTGTCCAACCCCTTAAGAATTTTCTATAAGATCCTCCCTCAATCTTCTAAATTCCAGCGAGTACAAGCCGAGTCTATCCAATCTTTCCTCGTATGAAAGTCCTGACATCCCAGGAATCAGTCTGGTGAATCTTCTCTGTACCCCCTCTATGGCAAGGATGTCTTTCCTCAGATTTGGAGACCAAAACTGTACGCAATACTCCAGGTGTGGCCTCACCAAAACCCTGTACAACTGCAGTAGAACCTCCCTGCTCCTATACTCAAATCCTTTCACTATGAATGCTAACATACCATTTGCTTTCTTCACTGCCTGCTGCACTTGCATGCCTACTTTCAATGACTGGTGTACCATGACACCCAGGTCTCGTTGCATCTCCCCTTTTCCTAATCTGCCACCATTCAGATATTAATCTACCCTCATGTTTTTGCCACCAAAGTGGATAACCTCACATTTATCCACATGGATAACCTCACATTTACCCATACGTGCTCCCTATGTCAGCGTAAGCTTTCTCCGGGAGCTCCAGTTTCAGGTTTGCAGGTTAATTGGCCTGTAAATTATCCCTGGTGTGTAAGATAGAACTAGTGTACATGGATCACTGTCGGTATGGACTTGGTGGGCCGAAGGGCCTGTTTTCACAATGTATCTCTGAACTAAACTAAAACTAAAGTAAATTAAGATGTTTCTTAAAACTTTTTCATCATTATTATTATGCCAATTATGGCTCATCTACAAAATCAACAATGTTATACCTGGAGCAGTAAATATATTTCTTTCCAACCTGACTGTAAGTGCATACAAGGGTGATTGTTGAGAACTGGTTTATGACAGCATTTACTTGTACTGAATGAATGGCATTTCCTCCTGCCCAAGTGCATTTATAATGGCTGGTAATTGAATTACCAGTGGCTGTGCATTGTGATTTTTAACAAATGATGAAAAATAGAATTCCTCAATCTAAGATGAAATATCTTAACTTGACATGACATTTATTTTGCTAGGATATCCTTTCCTTTCACAATGCCTCAAGCCGATCTGACATATACACACAACTATCCACAGAATCAAAATGTTAATGTTCCAATAAGAAATCCATAGAAAATAGAAGCAAGAGTAGGCCACTTAGCCTTTTGATCATAATCCAGCATTCAACTTATTCAAGGCTAATCATTCAATCTCACTCTCCACAACTCACTCTACACAGTACTGGTTCAAATCTCCCCCCCCCCACTCTACCCACAGCACAAGTTCCAATCTCTTTATTTCTATCCATGCTGCAACTCTTTTCTCCCATCAAGCCCATTCCATTCTGAGCCCAGCTGAGGGACTAGTTTCGAGTCATCTTCTTTCACAGCCCAAGCTCTGATCGTTCCCACCCCCCCCTCCTCCCCAGCCATACTATGGGTTTCAATCCCTCTCCTTCCACCCTGGCCACAGTATGATATTGGTGCTTGTCTGCAACAGAAGCTCCAGCCCCCTTCTTCTTCTTCTTGCGTATGGCATGCACAGCCTAAAGTTGCAGGACAACTTGTTCTATTTAATCTTATTTGATTGTGCACTCCGGGTTGATTGCATTCGTTGAAACAGGGCGGACCACGTGAAGGTTCCAATCTTCCACCCCTCCAGGTCCCTTCATTTTCCACCACCCAGTCTAGGTACAGAAAATCTTGGACAGAAGACTAAAGTAACTATTGATGCCGGTCTGTAACGCTCATTTTGCCCACTCTTCAAGATTCACTGCAATTATTTTTACAATAAACAACAGTTAAATCTAGAATTTTCTCATAATGAAAAACATATGATCAAAATCTCACTTTGAAAATAATTTCTGCTGACATACACATAAATATGTCCAAAAACCTTTGATGCATATTTAACTTGGTAAAATGACCCAAAAATTATATATGTAATTGTGAGTCATTTTCAGGCATTCACACAGTTTGATAAACTTAACCGAACAAATCATCTTTAAGATGGCAGCATGATGAAAAGGCATGTTCTTTGCCAACCTCAGTTGTAACGATGCAAGAAATATGTTTTGAAAATGTGATTTTACTGTGATTTGATAAATGATATGGTTTATTTAACATACTGGGCTAATTATTCTAGAAAAAAGAGGTTTTTAAAAATACCAGCCTTTTTGATGAAGATTGCTATGAGCTTCTGTGACAGAAATGCAGAACATGACGGCAACAATTATTTGCTGAAGTTTCGAGGTTACTGAAATTAACTCATTTTAAATCTTATAGAAGCAAACATATTTCCTATATTCTTCAAGGCTAAAGTACCACATCTGACCTTTAATGACATATTTGCATCCTTTGGTGGATGAAATCAAAATCAAAAGAAGATTTGTTCATCCCTGCATAACCTGTCACATGTGACAATAATAAACCTAAACCTAAGATAAATAAATATTTGAAAGACTGAGAAATTGTGGATTTTGGGCAGAAAGATGTACAATGCCCTCCATAATGTTTGGGACAAAGATCCATCATTTCTTTATTTGCCTCTGTACTCCACAATTAGAGATTTGTAATAGAAAACAAATCACATGTGGTTAAAGTGCACATTGTCAGATTTTATGAAAGGGTATTTTTATACATTTTGGTTTCACCATGTAGAAATTACAGCTGTGTTTATACATAGTGCCTCCATTTCAGGCACCATAATGTTTGGGACACATGGCTTCACAGGTGTTTGTAATTGCTCAGGTGTGTTTAAATAGAGGCATTTAATAATAATAATAATAATAATAAAGATATTATTATTATTAAATACCTCCTTAATGCAGGAAAAGAGAGCTCTCAGCACCTAGTCTTTCCTCTAGTCTTTCCATCACCGTTGGAAACTTTTATTGCTATTTATCAACATGAGGACCAAAGTTGTGCCAATGAAAGTCAAAGAAGCCATATGATACTGAGAAACTAGAATAAAACTGTTAGAGACATCAGCAAAACATTAAGCTTACCAAAATCAACTGTTTGGAACATTATTAAGAAGAAAGAGAGCACTGGTGAGCTTACTAATCGCAAAGGGACTCGCAGGCCAAGGAAGACCTCCACAGCTGATGACAGAAGAATTCTCTCTATAATAAAGGAAAATCCCCAAACACCTGTCTGACAGATCAGAAACACTCTTCAGGAGTCAGAAGTGGAGTTGTCAATGACCACTGTCCGCAGAAGCATTCATGAACAGAAATACAGAGGCTACACTGTAAGATGCAAACCACTGGTTATCCGCAAAAAATAGGATGGCCAGGTTACAGTTTGCCAAAAAGTACTTAATAGAGCAACCACAGTTCTGGAAAAAGGTCTTGGGGACAGAAGAGATGAAGATTAACTTCTATCAGAGTCATGGCAAGAGCAAAGTATGGAGGAGAGGAGGAACTGCCCAAGATCCAAAGCATACCACCTCACCTGTGAAACACGGTGGTGGGGGTGTTATGGCCTGGGCATTTATGGCTGCTGAAGGTACTGGCTCACTTATCTTAATTGATGATACAGCTGCTGATGGTAGTAGCATAATGAATGTTGAAGTGCATAGACTCATCCTATCAGCTCAAGTTCAAACAAATGCCTCAAAACTCATTGGCTGGCGGTTCATTCTAAAGCAAGACTGATCGCAAACATACAGTGGAGTGCCACTCGCTCCCGGAGTGTCCCGTCCTGCCTTGCGAGTGCATTGTGACCTCATTCTGGGTTTATTTTGGAAATGGGTGAGTTTTTGGGTTGTTTATAAAACTTTAAACAATTAAAAACTTCGGAAATATAGGTGGGAATGCGATGAGAAAATGTTTATCGCCTCAACGGGAAAAATGTGAGTAGGGTGTGTGAAAATGGGAAGGCTGTGGCCTAGCGTTTGGAAGAAAATAGGAAAATAGGAAAATTAACCAGATACACACACAGAGCCACAAACAAGACGAAGAATTTTAGTATTATAGAGGTATGAGAGGTAAGTTTATTACACAGAACTCAAAGACATTTTATGTATATTAAGGGAAAAAAGAATAATCAGAAAGATAATAGACCCCATCAGAGACCAAAGTGTGGAGCCATAGGACATGGGCAAAGTGCTTAATTAATATTTTTATTCTGTTTTTACGAAGGAGAAGACACGAACACCAGAGGCAAAAAAGAACAATGTGCTGGAGCAACTCAGTGGGGCAGGCAGCATCTTTGCAGAACAGGATACCTGATGTTTCGGGATGGGTCACTTCTTCAGATTGACTGTGGTGGGGGAGGGGGACGAAGCTGGAAAAAATAAGGAGTAGGACAAAGCCTGATGAGTGATAGATAGATACGTGAGGTTGGGGGGGGGAGCTTGCAGGCAGATGGTTGGAGATGAAAAGACCAAAGGTGTGAGATAAGGACAGATGCAAATTGTGAGGTCAATGGAAGGAAAGTAGGGGAGGGGAAAGGAGAACAATATTGTGAGTAATTATGCACACCATATCTGAGGAGGGATGAAGGATGAAGAGGGATACAAGAATGATCCCAGATATGAGTGGGTTAACATATGATGAGCGTTTGAAGGCACTGGGCCTGTACTGGACCAGGAGTTTAGAAGAATGAGGGGGGACCTCATTGAAACGTAAAATGTGAAAGGCTTGGACCAGAGTGGATGTGGAGAGGATGTTTCCACTAGTGGGAGAGTCTAGGACTAGACATCATAACCTCAGAATTAAAGGGCGTTCCTTTAGGAAGGAGATGAGAAGGAATTTATTTAGTCAGAGATGGTGAATTTGTGGAATTCTTTGTTGAGGCCAAGTCAATGGATATTTTTGAGGCCATTGTGGAGGCCAAATCAATGGATATTTTTAAAGCAGACATAGATCGATTCTTGATTAGTACACATATCAGGTGTTAAAACAGGAAAATGGGGTTAGGAGGGAGAGATAGATCAGCCATGATTGAATGTTGGAATAGACTAGATGGGCTGAATGGCCTAATTCTGTTCCTATCACATGACTTTATGACCTTATGACCAATGGGTGCAAGTCCAGATGGGGCACAGGGAAGAGGAGGATAAGGAAAAGATTGTTTGTAGGCCAGTTACCTAAAATTGGAGGGCAATGTTCATGCCATTAGGTTGTAAACTACCCAAAACCAAACCCTCTTCCACCTACTGTATATCCCTTTCTTTGGCTTCACATTTCATCTCTCGTTATGTCACAGCCTTTTGTCTTCTTCACATCTCTGGCCTTTGTCCATCCACCTGCCAATCAATGCCCCCTCACTTGTATCCACCGTCACTTGCCTGGATTTGTCCCACCCAACCTCTCTTTTAGTACTTCCCTTCCCTATTAAAATCAGTCTAAAGAAGGAACCCAGCCAAAATGTCATCTATCCATGCTCCTCAGTGCTGTTGCCTGACAGCAATGTTACTCCAATACTTTGTATCTTTTTTTGTTTCTGTATCATGTGTTTAACGGATCTGCAACACTAAAGCAGAAGTTAAATCTAGGACCATTGTCATATCATAACCAAAATGATTAACTTGCTTGCTGACTTTCAATTAAATTCATCTGGAGATCGTTTTGAACTAGAATTTTTAAGTTAAGCCTCCATAAGAAAAATGAACCAGCTTTAAATAATAACAAAATAATTTTCCAGCTATGACTGCCAATATATTGTCAAGGAATCAAAATTAGTGCCAGACCCCACACAGCATCTAATACTGATGTGGGCTCCTAACATTCTATTCAAAATTTATGTGAACCAAGTTTACAAGCATTGCCTTTTCAAATTTGAAATGTCCATTCACTTTGCTTCCAATTTTCAACCCTCTTTTTACCTGTCTATATCTACATCTTCTCACTTCTTTGCTTTCCTATCGCATTTTTCTGAGGATCATTGGTCGACCAAAATCTATCAAGTCTCCCAGCATAATGCCATGTTGATTCCACTTCATCCTCTCTTGCTGCCTGCAAGGGCTTTCTTCCTGTTTTTCTGTTTCAGTTGCATCTATTCTAATGTTGCACCTGCCCTACACATGTTACTGGTGGAGATTTATTTCTCCTCCTCTCCAAATGGTTGCCAAGATTCTAAACTGCAGCTCTGCCTAATCCCATAATTCTCCCCTCGTGCCTTCCACCATCCTTCCAGAACCACACAATGATCAGTCTGAAGGAGGCTCCTTCCTGTCTCCTAATGTTGTCTGTTCATTCCCACCACAGATGCTGCTTGGCCCGCTGAGTTAGTCATAGATTAAGGCAGAGATAGATAGATTTTACTTCGGAGTCACGTGAGTGACTACGTGAAGAACCCGTCAGCTCGCATGCGCGTCATTACGTCTGATGCATGGCTTTGCAACTGGCTGGTTGGCGTGTCGCTCCACCAGCGGTAAGTTTAAAAGGCCTTCAGGTAACTGTGGTCGTTTTTTCTCTTGTTCTTGTTACAGTTCAAGAACGGACAAACATGGATAATGCAAGGGTGAAGTCTCGATGAGCCACGGAGAGAACCGCTTCGGAAGACCGCGGGAATGTGGTAAGCGGGCGGCCGTCCATTTCGCCATCGCAGTCGCTGACTACCCAGCCAGCGACTACGGACTCGGTGCTCTGGAGAGCACTGTGGCTACCCCATGGGTCGGGAAGGCCAAGTTCAAGTCCACCAGGCTGGTGGACTTGGATGAGTCCGGTCGGGAGGATTCGCCTCCCACAGCGGGAAGCGTCTTTGGACGTCTTTCCCAAGTGAAGCATCTTATGGAGAAGATGCTCCAACATGATATACTCCACAGTTGGGAGTCATATCACAGCGGGCCACGGAGGCCCACAGCAGCGCAAGGTGCAGAGCTGCCTTATATCTCCCTATCCGAGGATGGGAGCGTAGGACATCAGTCCTGGGTGGACTCGCATTTCAGTGAGTTGATGGAATGTCCCGCGATACGGGACTCACGAGAAACAGAGATACCTACCATGGTCTCTAAGTTTGTGGTGCCGTCACTGGTCGGGGAGCCGCTGGACGATGAGCTGGCGGCCAGTATTAATTACCTAGCTTCTCACCAGTTTCAAGAACAGGTGATGATGGAGACAGCCATCAAGTACCACACGCCCAGCAACTGCGCCTCCCTTAAGGTACCGGCTGTGAATAGTTCCATTTGGAGCTACATTGGTGGCGGCATTAAGACCCAAGAAGTCAAAATGCAGAGAATCGTGAAGCTGCTGGCGTCGGGGGTGGCAACAATCACTAGGTCTGTAGACGGTAGCTCCCTATCTGAGGAGCAACGGGACGCAATGGCATTGTTGTGCAACGCACACATTGAAATAAATTGCTTTCACAAGAATGCCATTCGTCCCGTCCTCAACCCCAAATTTGCGGGGTTGTGCAGGTCTAGCAATGTAAAGCCTCCCAACTAATTGTTTGGAGAAGACCTGTCCATGCAAGTGAAGGAACTGGACGATGAGTCGAAGGCTGTGGGGCTACTTCAGGCTCCGCCTGCGAACAAACCCGGGTCCTTTCAATGGCAGCACCCCTATGCCTCTACCAGCACCAAACGGTCTGCGGAACCCACCTCCAACTCGAGGGCGGAAAAAACTGCCGGAAGTCTTTTTTAGGACATGGCCCAAGCCAGCCGACAGCGAAGATATGCCACTGGCGCACTCCAGCACCTCAATTGGGGGAAGAAATGAACATCAAGATTCCACCAATAACCACGGAGGTAGGTGGGTCTGGTTCACCATGTAATATACGGGGTGTAGGTCTGTTGCATGTTGGTGGTAGGTTACGTTTCTTTTTGCATGAATGGAAGTGGATAACGTCTGGCTTGTTCATACTGCGCAGTATAGATGGATTCCAAATTGAGTTTTCTGGCTCACTGCCACCCACGCAGCATGCTCCAAACCGTACCTTTGTTCATTCACAACAGGATGGTTTGGAGGTTCAGGCTGAAATTCAGGCATTATATCAAAAAAGGTTAATTGAAAAAACATATCATGAACCTCACCAATTCGTTTCCAACATATTTACCAGGCAAAAGAAGGATGGGGGAGTACCGCATCATCCTGGACTTAACCCAACTTAATACCTATGTGCAGTACAAACATTTCAAAATGGAAACCTTTGTTACTACCAAACAATTGATTTCCAAGGAATGTTATATGGCTAGCATCGACCTCAAAGGTGCCTATTATTCTGTGCCTGTTCACAAGGATCACAGAAAATACCTCAAATTTAACTGGATGGGGCAACTATGGCAGTTTAAAGTGCTGCCTAATGGGTTAACCTCAGCTCCAGATTGTTCACTAAAATATTAAAACCAGTTTTAGCTCTATTGCGAGCTCAAAAACACATCATAGTGGCTTATTTGGATGATATTCTTATCATAGGTAAAACTCTGGAGTTGACTGTCTCATCGGTGTCAGCTACCAAGCTCGTGTTCAAGCAGTTGGGGTTCCTAATTCACCCAGAAAAATCCAGATTGACACCATCCAGAGTTATGGACTATTTAGGATTTACTATTGACTCCAATCACATGTCTGTGACTCTGCCTAAAGACAAGATATTTAAGTTAATAGAAGCCTGCAATTATCTTATTACACAGCAGCTGCCTTCAATTCGGCAAGTGGCAAGCTTAATTGGACAATTGGTGGCCACCTTTCCAGCTGCTAAATTTGGACCTTCGCACTATCAGCTATTACAAAGAGCAAAGGTGCAGGCACTTAAACACAATTTGGGCCACTTTGACAGGGTTATGCAATTATCGGCTGAAGCTGTTGCCGAGCTGCAGTGGTGGAAAGCCAATATTTTGCACTGTTCTGGCAATATTTCAATCGAAAGCCCTTCTGCTCTTTTACAGACTGATGCCAATGCTCTGGGATCGGGCGCCACTGACACCATTTCTAGCTGCGGTGGCAGATGGAATATGCATGAGCTATCGTTTCTACAGGTGCATGGTATTAACTATTTGGAATTACTTGCAGCCCTCTATGGTCTGAAGGCTTATTGCGGGCATATGCACCATCTGCATGTTCAATTACAGATAGATAACACCACAGCGGTGGCTTACATAAATCACATGGGTGGTATCAAGTCAGTATCCTGTGATAAATTGGCTAACATCATTTGGCACTGGTGCATCATTAGGAATATTTGGGTTTCAGCTACCTACCTTTCAGGTAGATTCAACCTGGTAGCGGACACCAGGTCACGTAAATTCAATGACAACATAGAATGGATGTTGAATCATAGAGTGTTTAAGGATATTGTCTCTAGGTATGGAACACCGGATATCGATTTGTTCGCTTCAAGATTAAATCATCAGTTACCGTTGCATGGGAGCCAGACCCTGGGGCAGTAGTGGTAGATGCCTTCTTGCTACATTGGGGAGGAATGTTTTTCTATGCATTTCCTCCATTCTGCCTTGTCAGTCAATGTCTGCGAAAATTTCAGCAGGACTCTGCCTCCGGCATCCTGGTAGTCCCTGACTGGCCTACTCAACCATGGTGCCCTCTCATCCTGGGCATGGTTGCAGAACCATTCATGACGGTTCCCAAAAACAGGTCTCTGTTAACTCATCCCATTTCTGGGGCAGTACATCCTCTGCATGATCGGCTGAATTTATTGATTTGCAGGTTTTGAGAAGACCTTTCCTCTGAATGGGACTAGCTGATCGCACTATGGATGTGCTAACTGCGGCCTGGAGAAGCAGTACCCAAAAACAATAAGCCTCCTACATAAGGAAATGGGAAGTGTTCTGTGCGCAGTCTGATATCTCGTATGACACAGTGCACATTTCAGATGTTTTGGAGTTCCTGTCAAAACTGCATTTTGATGTCAAATTAAGCTACAGTGCCCTAAATTGTGCCAGAAGTGCGCTATCGTCATACTTGCTGCCGGATTCAGGACACCAGCCTGTGGGGTCTCATCCTTTGGTATCGAGGTTCATGAGGGAAGTCTTCAATTCGAACCCTCCTAGGTCCAAATACACTGAAATTTGGGATGTAGGGGTGGTCCTAAATATGCTTCGCTCATGGTCTCCAGCAGCATCCCTGTCTCAGAGTAGACCTGGTACTTCAAGTCTTAAGTTACGGTTCATGGCCTACCCCTTGGATCCCAAATTATGTGTAGTCACTTACCTCCAGCTATACATCAACGTCAAAATAAGGGGCTTAGGGGGTCTGAGTTAGCATTATTTATTAGCCTCAAGAAACCACATAAGCAGGTTTCACCTCAGACCATTTCCAGATGGCTCAAACAGGTTCTGACAGATGTTGGGATTGATACTGAATTGTTTAAATCTCATTCCACCAGGGTTGCAGCTACCTCCGCAGCGAGGGTCATGGACGTCCCGCTAGACCAGATTCTATCAGCCGCAGGATGGTCCTCAGAACGTACATTTCAAACGTTCTATAACAAACCCTTAGCCAGACCAAGTGTGTTTGCGAACTCTGTTTTAAGTTTGGGTTTATAGTCCCTCTTGGGTAGAGAGGTGACTATTGTTGTTTTTCTTTATGTACATTAAATTGTCAACATGTTTCATTTATGTCATGACTGAACACTGTTTTTTGTCCACTCTTCCTTGGTCAACTCTGCAGTGTGTGACGCATGGACTCGTTCCACGGCATGAAGTCACAGAGCTTTAAAATCTTAATAGTCACTCACGTGACTCCGAAGTAAAATAATAAGATTAAACGAGGACTTACCAGTTTGAAGTTTGACCTTTATTTTATGAGGAGTTACGATGAGGGATTACGTGCCCTCCGCCCCCAACCCCTCCTAATAAAAGTCAGCTGGTAGTTCTATTTTTCTTCAATCTTACTATTCTCAGGTCAACAGTTCCTGTCTGTGACTTCACACTGCTGCTTTGAAGATTGACGCGCATGCGAGCTGACGGGTTCTTCACGTAATCCTTCATCATAACTCCTCATAAAATAAAGATCAAACTTCAAACTGGTAAGTTCTCATTTAATCTTACTATTCTTGATTAGTACAGGTGTCGGAGGTGATGGGGAGAAGGCAGGAGAATGGGGTTAGGAGGGAGAGATGGGCCAAATGGCCTAATTCTACTCCTATCCCTTATTACTTTGGTAATAGAGTCATACAGCATAGAAATAGGCCCTTTGGTCCAACTTGCCCACACCAACCAACATATTCCATCCACACTAATTCCACCTGCCTGCATTTGGCCCATATCCCTCTAACCTACCCTATACCCCGACTACAGATGCTGTCTGTACAGAGTTTGTACATTCTCCCCGTGTGTGTTTTCTCCGAGATCTTCAGTTTCCTCCCACGCTCCAAAGACATATGGGTTTGTAGATTGATTGGCTTTGAAAAATGTAACTATTGTGTGTAGGATAGTGTTAATATGCGAAGGTCGCTAGTCGGCATGGGCACAATGGGCCTGTTTCCGTGCTGTATCTCTAAACTAAACTAAATGTAGAATTCTTAAGGTTAGATATCCTTCTGCTAAGAGTAGACCCCAAAACCAGAATTAATGCCATGTATATAAATACAAATGATCCAATGGCACTGGTTGGTCTTTACAATGTAGCTGGATAGCATACTTCCAATTTGAAATATGGATATGGCCCCAATGTTGATGCCTGTGGAGGTAATCAGAACTTTTAAAAACATGCATTATTCAGCCAGCCAAGACTAACAAGTGCCATTAGATCATTTGCATTTGCATACATGGCATTAATTCCGGTTTCGGGTTCCACTCTAGAGGGAAATCTAGCCTTAAGAATTCCACATTTACTTTAAAAATTGCTTTTGATATTGGATATGCAAATACATTTACTCCAAAAACTTCATTCATTCACCAAAAACCTATTTCATTAATATTGTCAGATAATGAGAATGTACAAAGTGCAAAAATATAATGTGTGATACGGAATCTATTGCTCGGTTTGATTCACTAAATGTTTAGCAGATTTATCATAAAACAATTAGACATGGTGTGCATTCACTTAAATTACAGTAGGGTACTTAATGATACAGAGATGAGATAACTTTGCAAGCTGCGATTGCAATGTATTCATACATATTTATGTGTATGTTAATGAGTGGGTGTTCAATATAAGCAGGGAATGCTGGGTAATAAATCTCTCTCTCTCTTGATCCAGGCAACCAGTCTAGTTCTTCATTCTGCCGTCTGGAATATAACAAAATTGGCAACGAGGATGGGATAGAATTTGTGAACTCATCCTTTAAATACAGTGCAGGACTGTTTTGCAACATGCAGTATTGTTTAACATTTTAAACAGCAAATATGGAGCTGTGTTGCAGTTGTTTGCAAACTGGATGTGACAGGCCGCAGATCCGTCTATGCATGGGACTGTAGTTTAAAACAGCGGCTGTACAAATCGGCGAGTGTTTGTCAGGCTATCTCTATGTCGTGTCTACGTGGCAAGATAGCGTCCTTGGAATTGTATAGGATTTTAGACTGAGTTTTTTTTTGTCGGTTTCCTCAAGCTGTATAGACAATAGACAATAGGTGCAGGAGTAGGCCATTCGGCCCTTTGAACCAGCATCACCATTCAATGAGATCATGGCTGATCATCCCCAATCAATACCCCGCTCCTGCCTTCTCCCCATATCCCCTGACTGCTATTTTTAAGAGCCCTATCTAGCGCTCTCTTGAAAGCATCCAGATAACCTGCCTCCACCGCCCTCGGAGGCAGAGAATTCAACAGACTTTTGTATTCCATAGCTTTTGTACAGCTAAGTTTTAGGTGAATTGTTACACCAGAAAAGACAGGAAATCGTGGTTTTTGAACGGACTGGTTAAAATAAAAGAGATGACACAATGGCAGCATCCACAGGTTACATTGGAAACCTTGGTACTTTCGACAAGGGTAGAGAGCCGTTCATCTCCTATATGGAGCGAGTGAACATGTTTTTCATGGCAAACAACATAATGGAGATTAGCGGTGAAGGAGAGGTAGTGAATGAAACAAATAAGGCAATTTGCGAAGGTATGAAAGCGATTCTGCTCACGGAGATCAGTCCTGAAGTGTACGGCACACTCGTGAATCTCCTTGCTCCCATAAAGGCAAAAGACGTGCCATTCAATGACATTATGAAGAAGTTGGAGGAGCACTTCAACCCAAAGCCCCTGGAAATTGCAGAAAGCTATAAATTCGGCACTATAAATCAGAAGCAGAATGAGACAATCAATGAGTACATTGTTGCCTTGAAAAACTTAACTTTGCACTGTAACTTTGGAACCTTTCTCGTACACAAACTACGCGACAGATTTGTTTGTGGTCTAGAGGATGAACAAATTCAGTCCAAACTCATGAACACTCCAGATCTTACATTCAAGAAAGCATGCAAGATTGCTACCACAATGGAAATGGTATGAAAGAATGCTCGCGAGTTTCGTCCACCATCGACTGCAGTGCCATTTACAGTCACAAGGCAGTGCCTATGGCCAAACCAAGAGGCGCTAAACCAAAACCAAAGTATGGCAGGGAGCTGAGTCCAGCCAGTTGTTATCGTTGCAATGGTAATCACTCATCCCAATTTTGTTAGTTCAAAATGGCAAAGTGCTATAACTGCCAGAAGAAAGGCCATAATGCCGCAGCGTGTATGGCCAACCTTAGAACAGGAAACCAACAACCTGTGGGAAACAAGCGACAACAGCGAAAAGGAGTTCACAACTTGGAGATGAACCCACATGGAAATTAACTTGGGTTGTATACCATTTATGCAGCCAACACCAACAGGGGGCAGGGATTTAGATCCTTAGATCACTGGGATCTGTTTTGGAGTAAGGGGAAACTGTACAAAAGGGACGGATTGTATCTTAACAGGTGGGGAACCAGCATTTTGGCAGGCAGTTTTGCTACTGCTACACGGGTGGTTTTAAACTGAATAAGGGGGGTGGGGTATCAAATGGGATAGTCGAGGATGGAGTTAAAAGGAAAGAGAGTAAAGGGATAGTTAATGACCCCAGAATTAACAGTAAAGGAAGCTCACAAAGGGATAGGAGAGTATGGCCAAGTGTAATAGGGATCGATGTGAAAGGTGAGATGCGTAAGCAATTAAAACTATTGTATATGAATGCGCAAAGTATAAGAAGTAAAGTAGATGAGCTTGAGGCTCAGTTAGAGGTTGGTAGGTATGACATTGCGGGGATTACTGAGACGTGGCTGCAGGAGGATCGGGCCTGGGAACTTAATATTCAGGGTTATACATCCTATAGAAAGGACAGGCAGGTGGGCAGAGGAGAGGGGGTTGCTCTGCTGGTGAGGGATGGAATTAAGTCCCTCGCGAGGGAAGACATAGGGACTGATGAGGTAGAGTCACTGTGGATTGAGTTGAGGAATTGTAAAGGCAAGAAGACACTAATTGGTGTTATCTACAGACCCCCAAATAGTAGCCCGGATGTAGAATGTAAGTTGCAGCAGGAGTTAAAACTGGCATGTCACAAAGGTAATGCCACTGTGGTGGTGGGGGATTTCAATATGCAGGTAGACTGGGAAAATCAGGTTGGTTCAGGACCCCAAGAAAGAGAGTTTGTAGAATGCCTCCGAGATGGATTCTTAGAGCAGCTTGTAATGGAGCCGACCAGAGAAAAGGCAATTCTGGATTTAGTGTTGTCCAATGAACCAGATATGATAAGAGAACTTGAGGCAAAGGAACCGCTTGGAGGTAGTGATAATATGATTAGTTTTAATCTGCAATTTGCGAAGGAGAACATTAAATCAGAAGTGTCAGTGATGCTGTTTAACAAAGGGGACTATGAAGGCATGAGAAGGGAGCTGGCCAAGGTAGACTGGAAAGGGATCCTAGCTGGAATGGCGGTGGAACAGCAATGGCAGGAATTTCTGGGCATAATCCGGAAGACGCAGGATCATTTCATTCCAAAAAGGAAGATTCTAAGGGGAGGCAACCGTGGCTGACAAGAGAAGTTAGGGATAGAATAAAACTAAAAGAAAAGATATATAACACAGCAAAGAGTAGCTGGAAGCCAGAGGATTGGGAAACTTTCATAGGGCAACAGAAGGAAACAAAACGGGCAACACAGGCTGAAAAGATGAAGTACGAAGGGAAGCTGGCCAGGAATATAAAGGACAGTAAAAGCTTCTTTAGATATGTTAAGGGAAAAAGAGTAGCAAAGTCAAATGTGGGTTCCTTGAAGGCAGACACGGGTAAAATTATTATGGGCAAATGGTAGAAGAGTTGAATGCGTACTTCGGATCTGTCTTCACTAAGGAAGACACAAACAATCTCACAGATGTACTGGAGGGCAGAGGATCTATGGGGGTAGAGGAACTGAAATAAGTTTTCATTAGGCGAGAAATAATATTGGGTAGGCTGAAGGATGATAAATCCCCTGGGCCTGATGGTCTGCATCCCAGGGTTCTCAGGGAGGTGGCTCTAGAAATAGCGGACACATTGGTGATCATTCTCCAATGTTCAATAGATTCAGGATCAGTTCCTGTGGATTGGAGGATAGCTAATGTTATCCCACTTTTCAAGAAAGGAGAGAGAGAAAACGGGGAATTACAGACCAGTTAGCCTGACTTCGGTGGTGGGAAAGATGCTGGAGTCAATTATAAAATAGGTAATAATGGGGCATTTGGATAGCAGTAAAAGGATTAGTCCAAGTCAACATGGATTTATGAAAGGGAAATCATGCTTGACTAATCTTCTAGGTATGACAATGGAATTTTTTGAGGATGTGACAAGTAAAATGGATGAAGGGATGCCAGTGGATGTAGTGTATCTAGACTTTCAGAAAGCCTTTGATAAGGTCCCGCACGGGAGACTGGTGACTAAAATTAGAGCACATGGTATTGGGGGTAGGGTGTTGACATGGATAAAAAATTATTCGGCAGATCGGAAGCAAAGAGTGGGAGTGAACAGGTCCTTTTCAGAATGGCAGACAGTGGCGAGTGGAGTGCTGCAAGGCTCGGTGTTGGGGCCACAACTGTTTACCATATATATTAATGATTTGGAAGAGGGAATTGGGAGCAACACTAGCAAGTTTGCAGATGATACAAAGCTGGGTGGCAGTGTGAACTGTGAAGAGGATGTTCGGAGGTTGCAGGGCGACCTGGACAGGTTGAGTGAGTGGGCAGATGCGTGACAGATGCAGTATAATATAGATAAATGTGAGGTTATCCACTTTGGCGGCAAAAACAAGGGGGCAGGTTATTATCTCAGTGGGGTTAGGTTAGGTAAGGTGAGGTGTAGCGAGACTTGGGCGTCCTTGTACACCGGTCACTGAAAGTTGGCGTGCAGGTACAGCAGGCAGTGAAGAAAGCTAATGGAATGTTGGCCTTCATAACAAGAGGATTTCAGTATAAGAGTAAAGAGGTGCTTCTGCAGTTGTATAGGACTCTGGTGAGACCTCATCTGGAGTATTGTGTACAGTTTTGGTCTCCTAATTTGAGGGAAGACATCCTTGTGATTGAGGCAGTGCAGCATAGGTTCATGAGATTGATCCCTCGGATGGCGGGACTATCATATGAGGAAAGATTAAAAAGACGAGGTTTGTATTCACTGGAGTTAAGAAGGGTGAGGGGGGATCTTATAGAAACATATAAAATGATATAAGGACTGGATAAGCTAGATGTAGGAAATATGTTCCCAATGTTGGGCGAGTCCAGAACCAGGGGCCACAGTCTTAGAATAAAGGGGAGGCCATTTAAGACTGAGGTGAGAAAAAACTTTTTCACCCAGAGAGTTGTGAATTTGTGGATTTCCCTGCCACCGAGGGCAGTGGAGGCCAAGTCACTGGATGGATTTAAGAGAGTTAGATAGAGCTTTAAGGGCTAGTGGAGTCGAGGGATATGGGGAGAAGGCCGGCACGGGTTATTGATATGGGACGATCAGCCATGATCACAATGAATGGCGGTGCTGGCTCGAAGGACCGAATTGCCTCCTCCTGCACCTATGTTCTATGTTTCTATGAATGGATGATGTTTCATGTAGAGACTCTTCTTCAGTCTGAAAGTAGGGTCTTGACCCGAAGCATCACCCATTGCTTCTCTCCAGAGATGCTGCCGGTCCTGCTGAGTTACTCCAGCATTTTGAGTCTATCTTCTGAATCTGGAGGTATGTGTTTTCATACTGCTCTAGCTCTTGCTTGACGGAGGAGGGGCGAAGAGGGAGTGACTAGGCTGAGAATAGTCCTTGTTTATGCCGGTGGCCTTGCCAATGCAGTGTGAAGTTCCGATGGAATCACTGAAAGGGAGGTTAGTTTGCGTGGTGCTCTATTAAAAAAGATTATTATTCCCACCTGCTCAGATTACATTTGCAATAGTAATTTGGGAAAGTAGTTTAAATATATGAGGGACCATTTGATTATATCAAAACAATCATTAAAATATTATTGAATAAGAGGGATTAAAGGCATCCTAAGAAGCACATTTATATGTAAAATAAACAGCTTTCCTTTACCTGTCCCGTATGTGAAATCCGTCCCCGTTGTCGGCGTTCACGGCATTAGAAGCTGATTTTTATTTTACTCCAGCTCTGAAATTGTCCAACGATTAAAACTTTTTTTTCATTCATAGAACAGCCGCCGGAACAATTCTTCAGCAAAAGCTTGCACCCCGAGAAAATATAACTCCGGCAGGCAGGAGAAAAACCGCATTTTAACCCCGCCCTCCCCCCCCCCCCCCAAAGGCGCCAAAGCCGCGCACTACGCCCAGCACCCGTGAAGGTAAGGTTTGTAACATACCTATATCATCATCATCTACTCAGCCTTTCAATAAGATCCTTAATCCTCAACCTCCCAAACCCACATTTTTTTTTATTCCTTTACCACCCAAAGATCTATCAATCTTCATTCTCTGTGCAGAAAAAGTGACTCGGTTTGACGAATTGCAGAGCTTAATATGAAGGATGGACCTAAATGCCCAACTGACAATTAGTGATTGAGTATACTTAACTAAACTCATAATAAATGATGAAAATGTTGTGGATTTTTATTTCCTTCGTATTTCCCCTTTTCAGGTCAGATCAACGCTTTGTGGACTTCTTGCTCCACCTGTTGGCAGCTCACAGAGCTGATGTGTGCAAAATACCGTGTTGCTATGATGGAGGTCATAAAATAAGGAGCTAAAAACAAAACGCAAGAGAAAGCAGCCGATCAGGCAGTGTCTGTGGATGGAATGGACAGATGGCCTTTCAGGTTGGACCCTTCAACGTCATCCCAACAGCAGTCACATTTTCCTGTTCGCACCCTTTTCTGTTATCCATCGAGATCACTCCCTCTACAACTCCTTGGTTCACTCATCTCTTCCCAATCAACCTGCCCCCCCCTCCCCAGGTACTTTTGCCTGCAACACCAAAGACGTAATATCTACAACTCCTCTCCCAGTCGGATCCAGGAACCCAGCAGCCCTTACAGGTGGGACAGAGATTTGTGTGCTCTTCAAACTTGTCTGCTGCATGCAGAACTTCTGATGTGGCCTCCTGTACATTGACAAGTCCAAGCATAGACTAGGTGCCTGTTGGAGTTCCCGGTTGCTAACCATCTTAACTCCCTTTCCCATTCCCAGGTATAACTTTCTATCCTTTGCTTCCTCCATTGTCAGATTAACGCCACCAGTACACTGAAGGAATAACACCTCATATTACCCCCCCCCCCCCCCCCCAAGCATGCCCTTTCTCCATCTCTCAGCCCTCCAGTCTGCGTTCTCCTCTTTCATGCACTCATCTCTCCTCCATGGTCCCCCATTTCCCTTTTATTCCCCATTAATACCCTCCCATTCATATCCACCCCCCTGGCTTTACATTTCACTTCTTCTCTCCTTATCTGACATTCTTGTCTCTTTTTCACCTCTAGCTTTTGTCACTTACTCCATCCATGTGCCAATCAAATCCCACCTCACCTGCACCCACCTATTACTTACCAGGCTCTGTCCTGCCCTTGCCTTCCAGCCGTTTCTAGCTTTCCCCACTCACTCCAATCAGGCTGAATGAAGGTCTCTACTCAAAACAATGTCCATTCCCTCCACAGATGCTACCTTATCTGCTGAGTTCCTTCAGCACTGTGTTCAATCCTGACTCTGGGTGCTGTCTGTATAGAGTTTGTACTTTCTCCCTGTGACCACATAGGTTTCTTCATAGCAAAAGGATTTGAGTATAGGAGCAGGGAGGTTCTACTTCAGTTGTATAGGGTCTTGGTGAGACCACACCTGGAGTATTGCGTACAGTTCTGGTCTCCAAATCTGAGGAAGGACATTATTGCCATAGAGGGAGTGCAGAGAAGGTTCACCAGACTGATTCCTGGGATGTCAGGACTGTCTTATGAAGAAAGACTGGATAGACTCGGTTTGTACTCTCCAGAATTCAGGAGATTGAGAGGGGATCTTATAGAAACTTACAAAATTCTTAAGGGGTTGGACAGGCTAGATGCAGGAAGATTGTTCCCGATGTTGGGGAGGTCCAGGACAAGGGGTCACAGCTTAAGGATAAGGGGGAAATCCTTTAGGACCGAGATGAGAAGGACTTTTTTCACACGGGAGTGGTGGGTCTCTGGAACTCTCTGCCACAGAGGGTAGTTGAGGTCAGTTCATTGGCTATATTTAAGAGGGAGTTAGATGTGGCCCTTGTGGCTAAGGGGATCAGAGGGTATGGAGAGAAGGCAGGTACGGGATACTGAGTTGGATGATCAGCCATGATCATATTGAATGGCGGTGCAGGCTCAAAGGGCCGAATGGCCTACTCCTGCACCTAATTTCTATGTTTCTATACTCCAAAGACGTACAGGTTTGTCGGTTAATTGGCTTCTGTAAATTGTAAATTGTCCTTCGATGAGCCAAAGGACCTGTTTCCATGCTGTATCTCTGAAGTCTTGAGTGAGCTTAATGGCCTTTATGACTGTTTTGAACAGGCAAACAAAGCTTCACCTAGATGCTTCTCCCCTCATCCAATATTAGCTCTCTCCCATATGTCTCGCTGGCAGAAATCAAATCTGCTTTCATGAGAATAAATTCTCAAAAAGCAGCGGGTCTGACCTAAATGAAGTCCCTGGACAGTTTCTAAAATCACCATCTCAAGCTCACTAGTTCGTTCCATCCAGCCTACAACACATCTTCACATTTTGTGCCATCATGTCGGCTAGAACTATGGTCAAGGATGCTTGTCACCCTGGCCATTCACTTTTCTTTCTTCTACTTTCTGAAAGAAGATACAGGAGCTTGAAAGCTTAGATGTCAGACTTGAGGTTAGCTTCTTCCTTGTAGCTATCAGACTCCTCAACCAATCATTTCTTTCACACCCCATCCACGCAGTGCTGCCACATGCTTTTACCTCTATCTTCTTTGGTTATTCTGTTATTATACTTTTGCATTAGAATCATGCGCTGTGCTGCATTTTTCACTCATATTGAACGTTATAATCTATCATTGCTGTATGTATACTGTTTTGTCTGCGAGCTTCACACAAATAAGGAATTTCATTGCATCCTGGTGTAAATAATAAACTAAAGTAATCTATTCTAATAATTTCAAGTACGCCAACATACTAATTTAAATGGTATGTTCTGGCTCAGATTTGTGTTTATGTGGTACTTCTAATATTAATGTTTAATAAATGCTCTGGAAACCTTGATTAACTGACAACAAGAAAGAGTAAAAAGACAGGAGGAGATTGTTATTTCATAACTATGCACAGGTGATAAAGGAGAAAACTAAAAGGCTAAAGAAACGGAAATTAACATTAATGCAATTTTTTCATATTCTTCTCATCTTTTCACATTTCCCTTGGGATAGAAGGAATTCACCTGATCCTTGTCGACAGGCTTAGGCTTAGGTTTATTATGGTCACGTGTACCAAGGTAAAGTGAAAATCTTTGTTTTGCACACTATCCAAACAGATCGGATATACCCTACATAAATACAATTGTCAATCCAAGTCAACAGCAATATGCAGAATGTAGTTGTCAGCATTGTGGCGCAGCAGTTCCAAAAATAAAGTCCAAAGTCCACAATGAGATAGAGGTGAATCGGACAGGTTTTTAGTTTACAGAAAGACCATTCAACAGCCTGGTAACAGAGTACAAGAAGCTGTTCCCAAGTCTGGTGGTGTAGTACCTTTTGCCTGAAGCTTGGTACAGGCTGTACCATGAGCAGGGAGAAAGTCGAATGATCGAGGTGAAACAAGCGTTTGACTACATTGGGTGCTTTTCCGAGGCAGCGCGAAGTGGAGATGGAGTCAATGGTGTGATGAACTTGGCTACATCTACAACTCTCTGCAATTCCTTGCGGTCTTGGGCAGAACTGTTCCCAAGCCACGCTGTGATGCAACCCGACAGATAAAGCTAAGCACACCACGTGTAGTGTGTAGATGTTACACCCAACCTCTGAAATTCACTCAAATTAAGTTAAAAGAATGCTTCTTGAAAACATTGTGCTGATGACAACATAAGAGTATAAATGAAAAATATAAAATGTTACGAATAACCAACAGGTCTACCAGACCCTGGAGAGCTACCATATTTTATGTTGAGCGATACCAATCAGAGATGAAACTCTAGATAAATGGCATACAAAAGTACAAGGACATAATGAAGCATGAAAATTTCAAATATTTCTGCATCACCAACAGATGACCTTGAAGTACCTGGAAGCATCACTGAGAAAACAAAATTTTCTCTGAAAAGTATGCTGGAATTCAATTGTACGTGGTTTTAAACAGTGTGCAACCTCATCAATACTATTTAACTATGTACATTCCTGGAGATCAAGCTTTTCCTTCATTGAAGTTCAACGATGCTTTGAAACTGTTCTGGAATAAAACACATTTCGATTTTGAGCACCTTCCCACACTAGTTCATTTTTATTGGTCTGAGAGGTATTACACAACCACATGGGATTGTTTCTATTGCTCTACGATAAGGAACCTAGCTACCCATCCAAGGCAAAATTTGCCATTGCTTCAATGTAAATCTCCATTTATTTTCCTAGTTTCCCTTTATGCCCTTTGAAAAAAAACAATTTACCTTAGTTTAGTTACAGATACAGCGTGGAAACAGGCCCTTCAACCCACTAAGTCCACGCCAACCAGCAATCACCCCGTGCATTGGTTCTATCCTACATATGAGAAGCAACTTAAAGAAGCCAATTAACCTACAAATCTGCATGTCTTTGGGAGGAAACCAGAGCACCCGGGAAAACCCACACGATCGCAGGGAGAACATACAAGCTCCATACATACATCACCCGTAGTCAGGATCAAACCAGGGTCTCTGGTGCTGTAAAGTAGAAACTCTACCGCTGCGCCTTATATCTGTAGCTTTTATGCTGAGATTTATAGAATTCTGTGCTAAAAGCACGTCAAGAATGCCAACAACACATTTTACTCATGATTTAAACATGGCGTAGATAACAGTGATTTTTACCTCATTGGTATAGATTGGAGCGGGAAGATGAACATTATATTTTCTTTTGATGCAAAGGCATATTAGTAAGTGTTCTTACTGGAAATTTTATTTGATATGTTTAGGATAATTTGCTAATAAGTCCAAAATTACACATTCAGCTCCGCAATAGGTATTACAAACCAACTGATCCATGCTTGTAATTAAAAGCTGGCAGCATTGTATAACAATTTATTTTTAGCCATAGGTACAAATAATGAACACTAGACTAAGTGGGACCCGTTGGGTCCCAGCTTCACACAGGAGGGCTGGTCCCCCAACGCAATATTCCACCTCTCCACGAATTCCAATATTGCTGGCTTGGGAGAGGTGTGGGGGGGGGGGGGGGGGGAGAAGCTTTCTGGAGCACTAGCATGGGTTTTGTGGGCTGAATGGACTGGTTTCCAGAGGGCTACTATGAAAATTGAGGGCAGAATGGATTCTTGGGCTGGCAGCTCAGTCACTGAGGCGTGGCAGCTCAGAAATTCAGGCCTGGTGGGCTGGCAGCTCAGAAACTGCCAGAAATTCTGCTGAAAACAGGTGACAGACTCTCTGATAGACAAGGGGGAGAGGGTGGACAATCAATTTTAGACATTTTAATATTTTTTACAGATCACAGCAATGAAGAAGGAAAGTCTATCCTTGTGTGGATCTCTGGAGCACTAGTATGGGTGTTGTGGGCTGAAGGGATTGGTTTCCAGAGGGCTAGTATGGACATTGTGGACTGAATAGATTCTTGGACTTGCAGTTCAGTGAGTCATCGCTGGTGGGCTGGCAGTTCACCAAGTCATGGCTGGTGGGCTGGCACTTCAGTCACTTACAGCTGGTTTGGTGGCAGTTCACTCAGTTACCCCTCCTCCCTTCACCCCCTAACTCTGCTTCTTGCCATTCCCCTCCCCCCCACGCATTCAGTCCATCTCCCCACAACCTCCCCCCCCCCATGCACTCTTAGTGGCTCTCCGACAGCACAGCCATTCCTGCCTATTAGGCACCCATTGTGATGAAGAACATGGCAAGTGGAAAAAGGATTTATTAAAGTTTAAAATGAGAATGGGACTTAAAACATTGCAAGTCCTCTTCTTCTTGCATATGGCGTGCACAGCCTAAAGTTGTAGGACAACTTGTTCTATTTGATCTTATTTGATTGTGCACGCCAGGTTGATTGTATTCATTGGAACAGGGTGGACCACGTGATGGTTGCAATCTTCCACCCTATTGCAAGTCCACTCACAGCACTCCAAGCAGAGTGCAGGCAGCAAGTCCAACCTCACAGTACTCCAAGCAGAGTGGAGGCAGCAAGTCCAACCTCACAGCACTCCAAGCAGGGTGCGGGCAGCAAGTCCAATCCCACAGCACTCCAAGCACTCCAACACACGAACGTACACAGAAACAGACACTCACACACACACACACACACCTATACACACAAAAAGACACTCACACACATACACACAAACACACACACACACACACACAAACACAAAGACATACACACCTATATACACACACAGACAGACACACTCCTATACACACACAATCACACACACACATGCAGACACACACCTATACACACAGACACACACCTACAGACACACACACACAGCACCAATACTGTAGATTGATGTTGCATGTTAACCAATCACATACCAGCCAGCATCTCCAACTCCACCCCACTGTAATACTGATACTAATACTATTGCTCTGCACCAACAGTTGGGGCAGCCAGGAGGTGTTGATCACTATCCTCCATGCTGTTAAGTTTTAGTGCTGATTAAACATGTGTTTGAATCGTATACTGAGTCTGGAAGTCATTTACAAATACTAAAATGTCAAGTAACTTCGGAACGTGGTAAGCATACTGTATCCTGTTTCTAACCATATATTCTATGTAAGTAGTTTGAAAATAAGAACACAGGTGTGTCTAAACCAAATGATTCAAATGGTTAAAGCCTTTTTTATTCTGAAACACTCCTCTAGAACTGCTGCTACTGCAAAAACGTGCTTTAAATAACTTTCAACAAACTCACACACACTCACCATATGTATGGCAGTAAGCTTACTTGAATTACTCAAAAGGTTCAGGGCGGCGTCTCCACTTTGGGCCTTCCGCACTCAGCACCACGCCTGAACTCACCGGAAATGACGCAATCAGCACCACCTCTCCAGTAAGCAGAAGTCACGGAATGAACGGCAATTTTGCATTAAACACAGTCCTGATCTAATAAAACTTTCATTCACAGTTTTTCCATCCAAAAACTGTTGCACAGCAAGCCACATTTAAAACGTAAGCCACATTTAAAAAGCAAAACACATTTTTAAATAAAGGCACACTTAAAAGGCACACTTATCAGACACACTTAAAAGGCACAGTGAAAAGGCACAGTGAAAAGGCACAGTGAAACATTTATTCCTTCCAAACACAGTTCCAAATAAACCACACCACAACACTGACTGCGAATCGTAACCTCTCCATCCCCCATATAGTCCTTTATAGTCCCTTCCCCTTCCGGCCCTGACAGGTGGAGGGGGACTGAGTAAGATGGCCAAAAATCACAGCTAGAACCGGTAGCGATTTTTCTAAAATCAATATAGAATCAATACAGGAAGTGGTCAAGATTTGATTTTTAATTATATAGATTTCCTTGCTTGCCTTTCATAGCAACCACACCTTGCTTGCCTTTCACAGCAACCACATTTTCTTTTCAAACCAAACACATTTTGCTTGCTTTTCAAACCAACCACATTTTCTTTTCAAACCAACCACATTTTCATTTTCAAACTTCATTTTCAAACCACATTAAGGGCACGCACAGGTCAGTAAAACCACACTCACCGTTTAGTAGACGTGTTCAGTGTTATTCACAGCTCAGACTAAGAGTTGTGACCTCTCTTTCCCCCATTTTGCAGAGACTGAGGCACGTCCACACTTCCGGGTTTTATAGTCCCTCCCCCTTCCCACCGGAAGGGGCATGACCTTCATGGCATGATTGACAGGAGAGAGAATCGCAGCATTTTTAAAACATTAATAAGTCTTTTATTTTTCATCGATGGGAAAAATCCTCTTGTCCTGCACACCGGAGGGGGACTCTGAGTAAGATGGCCAAAAATCACAGCCGTAGCGTTATTTCTAAAATCAATATGCAGTGCAAACAGGAAGTGGTCAAGATTTGAATTTTAATTATATAGATGTTTAAAATCCTCTGAGAAACAAAGGACATGCTGACTTCTTTCATGCTGAAAGGTATTGGTTCAGGCCAATACCATTGGCATCTGACTCAGAGTGCTGCAAGAAATTCATCAAAATCACACTGATTCCCAAAAGCATTCTCATCTCCAAAAAGGAAAAGAAAGGGTTAATTCCTCTCCATCTCTTCTCCATGTGATGGACTGTTTGAAGCTCGCACACTTGCACCAACATTGCAGCATTACAAAAAAATATTCTGTTTTGCTTTAAATTTTATTTCTTTTCAATTTTCTGAAAAACAATAGTTCTCTGCCAGGAATGGAAAATATTCTTGCCAACAACTCAACACGATGGTACTTTCCAGCTTCAATGAGATAAATACAAAATACAAGCCACCAGAATGTCCAGTCCCACAATTCTTTTGGCAAGTAAAAAGCCAAATGCACTACAAATGCAGGCATACCAAAAGAAGAGTAAGCCTCAGAAAAAAAACAAATTAAGAATTGTCTTCATAAAAAGCTACCATACATTTTTCTACAATGTTTATTTACAATCTCACAATATACTAATATGGTGGAAGTCATTTTAACTGATATCCAGATATAAGATCAGGGAGAATGTAGAGTAGATGCCTGATCTTATTTGATGCTTCGCTCAGTGGCTAGCAGGTTGGAATTAAATTGTCAGGGCAATGTGAGCAACTCCTATCTATCCGTTAAAATAGCCTTGAAATAATTTCAAAACTGCTATTACATGAACTGCAGTGATTTAAGGAGATGACTGCCAACCATCTTCGAAAGGGTAGAATAGACAGTAAATGTTGGTCTTCCCAATGACTCCAACATGTATTTCTTTATATAGTAATGTCACTAGATGTTTATATCTGTGCTGTACCTTGTAAATGACGAGTTGTAAGAAGATGCCAACCAAGGCCATAACTACTCTTACTCTACTGAAGAAAAAATAGCTTTCAGATGGATAGCTTCAATTATTGTCACGTCCTCGTGGCCTTTTACATATATGCTAGAGAAGAGAAGCAGCAAATTAGACAGACACTAGTCACAGAGTAAAGTGCTACATACAAGTGTCAATGTGGATCTGGGAGTAAAATGGAAGAAGTACATAATTTTTCTATGGAGTCTGACAAACTGGCCAATCATGATTTTTGGGATTTACTCTTCAAACTTACTCTTTTATTCTTGAATTTGGAAAATTAAACTTTAATGAGTGGAATGCACATACATTTTTCCCCATGATAGCTGAGATGTATGGGAAGAAAATGTTACCAACTATAAAAAAGACATTGTAGATAGCGTAGCACTCAGGATGTCATATTGCTTCTAAGAAGACATTCAAATAGGTAATAGACAGCAAGTGATGGAGACATCAGAGCATGTTTGTTTCTTAGTTTTATTCTCCAAACATAAGTTTGCTTTAAGTTAATCAGTCTTCTCTAAATCCCAATAATTTTCTGCACAACTGCTTTAAGAAGTTTTATGAATGTCTAGATAAGGATAATATTTTTATATTTGAATCTGGAATATCACTGGTATTCCTTACCTGGTATGAAACACGTTTACATAAACCTTACGAATTTTATTTTATTTTAGCCTTTTATGCTTTTGCAAATTTCAATATAATTACTGACTCCATTTTGAGGAGAAGTCACAGGTTATTCACAAGACACTTTTAAATATTTCCTTACTTTTATTCAATCAATTGCCTGCCTAATGTAGACCCAGGGTAACCGAGCTGTCAAACATGAGCTGATTAATGAGCTTGCATACATTAGAAACCTTCCACAAATCTTTAAACTCTGCAGTCATTCAAACTTGAACAATACCCATAAACATAGAAACATAGAAACATAGAAAATAGGTGCAGGATTAGGCCATTCGGCCCTTCGAACCAGCACCGCCATTCAATATGATCATGGCTGATCATTTTAATTCTCCCTAAAATGTTTATCAAGCCGGTCAACTTCTATATAAATTCACCATTATTCTTCAATATTCAAACAGCTTATTTATGTTGGCTAAGACTCCTATCTGCAGAGCTGTTCCTAGAACACATTTTGGCTACAAAACAAGATATGTGGCAATTTATTGTATTTCTCGAAACAACCCAGACTATTGGCTGTACATAAGTACAATTTTCATGTCCATCTTGACAACAGCAGCAATAATAGTTTGGTCTAGAAAGCTTCCCAGAGGTATCAATTCTGGACTGCATGTATGCATCTGGAAGCATCAATGGCTGCTGTGTACTTACCTGAATTGTTTAACTTAGTTTATTAGTTTAGAGACACATCACGGAAACATGCCCTTTGGCCCGCTGAGTCCATGCCGACAATTGATCACCCATTCACACTAGTTCTACATTATCCCATTTTCTTGTCCACTCCCTCTGCACTCGGGGCAATTTACAGAGGCTAATTAACTTACAAACCTGCACATTTTGGGGGTGTGGGAGGAAACAGAAGCACACAGAGGAAATCCAGGCAGCCACAGGTAGAACGTGCAAACTTCACACGGACAGCACCTGAAGTCAGGATCGAGCCCGGGTCTCTGGTACTGTGACCCAGCTCTACGAGCTGCACCACTATGCCACCCATTTTGCTCTGCATCAATACAATCAGGGCCTCCAAGATAGCTGAAGGAAGCTCTTGCACCATACAACCTCAAGCTCTCCAAAAGTAAGGACAAAGAAAAGTCACATAAATTGCATGAGGTGATGTGGATGCCGCCAAGAGATGGTACTATTAACATTAAAAGCTGCCCTGATTCTGCTGCAGAAACCCTAGAATGACCAGATTCTCAATACTCTGCACAAGATCACCACACACAGAGGGTTCAAATTGGTGCAAAAGCCCTTCTCCAATCTCTCAAGTTTTTCGCCAGCCTTTCAAGAGAATAATTCCTCTCTTTAAAGAAGGACAACTGAGATCTGCTTGTCATGTATTCTGCCAACTCTTGTTCATGCATACTGCAGTTTTCACGACATATTTCACAGTCTAAATTCCATGCATCAAATGTTTCAAAACCGAACATTGACAGGGTTAAAGTTACATAATTTACCTCCGTGGAGACTGAACACCAATAACTTGACAATTGTCAAATATAAAGCTATGGAATAACTAGAGGAAAGGGTTAGTATTTATCCAGGAATACAAACATATGTCAGATTATTTTCTGTGCAATGCCAAAGTGTGGATGTTTCTTAGATGATGTACTAGAAGTGATTGGATTATCTCTTCAAGTTCCAAAATATTTATAAATTTATATATTTATAAATTCTGAGAGTTATTGCAAGATCCCAAAAACCAAAATCTTATTGGATCATGAAACTATCTAAGGCATAAATCTTAAATAAGTGCATGGCAACAGGTCAAGAAACCTGACTCAGCATGCAAGCCCTGAATTCTGCTTATGAATGAAGAATGAAGAAAAGTAGCCGTATGAATTTTCATTAACATTTCCACAGAACATTCGAAAATAACTCAAGACTTCTTCATTTAATTATCCTCCAGTTAATTTCTTCTAATTTCAAGAGTCATGCTCACTTACCTCTAAAACCCCACTGATTTTATCATATAGTTTGCTCCCAGATTATAGCTTGACTGAATGAGCGATGAAAATCATCAATAATCATGATAAAATTCTGTATGATGGTTATGATAACTTCAACAAATTCAATCCAAATATTTTATTACTAGCATTCATTCTGAATTATATATAGATTCTGATACATATCTACACATACATTATGGAAAAGGAAGAAGATAGTGAGAAAGAACTGCAGATGCTGGTTTAAATCAAAGGTAGACACAAAATGCTGGAGTAACTCAGCGGGTGAGGCAGCATTTCTGGAGAGATGGGGCCCTAGCTATGCCTGCCTCTTTATAGGTAACGTTGAACAATCCCCGTTCTAGGAGTACACTGGCCCTATTCCCAAAATCTACCTCTGCTACATTAACGACTGCATTGGTGCTACCTCCTGCACCCATGCAGAATTCACTGAGTTCATCAACTTCACCACTAATTTCCATCCAGTACTGAAATTCACTTGGACCATCTCCGAATATCTCCCTACCGTTTCTAGATCTCACCGTCTCCATCACAGGAAACAGACTATTGACCACTGACTCCCATAGCTATCTTGACTACACTTCTTCCCACCCTGCTTCCTGTAAAGACTATCCCCTACTCCCAATTCCTCTGTCCATACCGCATCTGAGCCAGGATGAGGTGTTCCATGCCAGGGCATCGTTGATGTCCTCCTTCTTTAGGAAACGGGGGTTCCCCTCTTCCATTATAGATGCGGCTCTCACTAGGGTCTCCTCGATATCACGCAGCTCCGCTCTTAGTCCCCCTCTCCCTCCATTCGTAACAAGGATAAAGTCCCCCTTGTCCTCACCTTCCACCCCCATCAGACGTCGCATACAGCATATAATGATCCAACATTTTCGCCACCTCCAACGGGATCCCACTACTGGCCACATCTTCCCAACTGCACCCCTTTCTGCTTTCCGCAAAGACCGTTCCCTCCGAAACTCCATGGTCAACTCATCCCTTGCCACTCTTCCCACCCCCTCCCCAGGTACATTCCCTTGCAACCGCAGGCGATGCAACACCTGTCCCTTTCCACGTGAGACAGAGGTTCACTTGCACTGCCTCCAACCTCATCTACTATATCCGCTGTTCCAGGTGTCAACTTCTCTACATTGGCGAGACCAAGCGCAGGCTCAGCGATCGTTTCACTGAACACCTCTGCTCAGTCCGTCTTAACCTACCTGATCTCCCGGTGGCACAGCACTTCAACTCACCCTCCATTCCTAATCTAACCTTCTGAAGTATCACCGATCCATGTTCACCAGGATTGCTGCCCAACCCACTGAGTTACTCCAGCATTTTGTGTCTTTCCATGGTGAGCCTCTTTATTTGAACCACTCCAGGTCTTCTGGTGGAGATATTCCAACAATGCTGCTGGAGATTTCAAGATTTTGACCCAGCAAAGTGCAGCATTATATTTGCAAGACAGGATAGAGTTCTGAGATAAATTTGTAGCTTCCCATTCCTTTCACTGATAGATTTTGTGCATTTGGTAGCTGCTGTCAGAGTAGCATGGATGAATAGCTGTGGTGGGTTTTCTAGATGACGTACACTGAAGCCAAGGTTCAACACTGGTGGTGATAATGAATGTTGAGAGTGGTGCATGGCACATCAATCAATTAAGCTGCTTTGTACTGGATAGTGTTCAGTTTTCTCTATGTTTTTGGCGCTGCACTCATTCAGACAATAGAAAAGTATTTCATCATGTTCCTGACTTGAGTCTTTTGGATGGCCAAGAAGAAATGAATCGCTTCCTGCAGAATACAGAACCTCTGACTTCTTGCTGTAGGCACAGTCTTCATATGAATGCATAAGTTGAGTTTCCAGTTGAACTTCCATCTAAAAATGCAATCTCAGTGGAAAATGTGCTAGAATTGTGGTGAGCATAGATAAACAAAAAATAGGTACAGCAGTAGGCCAAATGGCCCCTTGTGCATATCCACCATTCATCAAGAGTATCACTGATCTTCTGTTTCAATGCCATTTTCCTACTCTATACCAAATCTCAAATTCCTTAACTATACAGCAATCTATCAATAAATTAAAGGACCTGTCCCACTTAGGCGATTTGTTAGGCGACTGTCATTGTCGTAGCAGGTCGCCAAAGAAACAGCAACTGGACAACCCCCCCCCCCCCCCCCCACTACAATTGTGTACGACAAGCTACAACAACCTACCACCTAATCGACATCAAGCTACTGCAAGCTACTGACAACCGGCGACCCATTAGGACGTCCACCTGTGACCACCCTATGACAACCTACAACAACCAAAGTCAACCTATGTCCATCTGCGACAAGCTACGGCCCTGGCGGCGACAACTGGACAACTGAAGACAATTCAGTCATCGGTACCTGTCGCCAGTTGACGTAGGCTGCCGTAGGTAGTCATCAATGGAATTCACCGAAGACAGAACGGGCAACAACCTATGTCATCTGGCGACAACCTATGACAGCACCTGCGTCAGGAGAAATCAAGCTACGCTCGTTGGCGTCAACCCACTGGCGTCAAAATGTTTTAAACATGTTGAAAGTCCAGCGGCAACCTACAAGACGCTACGACGCTTTGGGCGACTGAGGAGACTACTCACGACCATACAGGCAACACCCAGACGACCATGTGGCGACAGCCCAGTCACCTGTAGTCACCTAAAAAACAGCCTAAGTGGGACAGGCCCTTAATAATTGAGTCTCTGTGGCCATCTGGAGCAGAGCAGTCTCAAGATTCACCACTCTCATCATGAAGAAATGTCTCCTCATTTCAACACCAACTGGCCCACTTCTTATTCTCTGATTCCTGGTTCTAGACATTCCCCCAGTATGAACTATTCTTCCAGAGCTTTTCAGCTAGTAAGTTTCAAAGTCTCCTCTTATTCCAATAAACATTTTAAAAAGAAATACTGGCCTAATCTATTTAATCTCCCTTCATATGGTATCCCTGGAATTGTCTGCTGAACCAGTTTGTACTTGTGTTTGACTTGATTGTGTTTATGTTATGTGCTATGTACTATCTGATCAGCTGTACTATCTGTACTATGTGACAATAATAAACCTAAACCTAAACCACTGCTTCAGTGGAAAATATACATTTTGTTTAGGTACAGAAACTAAAACTACGCACATCAGTCTAAGCCTGGATTCATGAAGGACCTATAGAATTGCAGCAAACAGTTTATACTCCCGCACTCAAATCCTCTCATACTAAAGGATATGCCTTTCGCTTTTTTAATTCTGTACCTGTATGTTGGCTTTCAATGGCTTGTTTTCAAGAACTCCAGCGAGTCTGTCAGTATCTCTGGGGAACATGGATAGATGGCATTCCAGATCAGGACCTTTCGTCAAACAAGAAGAACACTCTTTTGAAAACGAGACAGTAAAGGGCCTGTCCCACTGACATGACCTTTCAACGACTTTCGACCTTCAAGCTGGAGGACACTCGCCTGGAAAATTTGGAGCTGGATCGACCACGAGCTGGATAGACACAGACACACAGACACACACACGCGCACACACACACCGCAAAGGCGGGGGCCAGGGAAAGCGGGGGAGCGCTGTCTGAAATTCACACCCGCGATGAACAGAAATGTAAAAGACGGCTGCACAGTGTACGGTAAGTCCTTTAGAGAGCGCGGAGGGAGGCGGGAGGGAGAGAGAAGGGGAGAGAAGGGGAGAGAAGGGGAGAGAAGGGGAGAGAAGGGGAGAGAAGGGGAGAGAAGGGGGCGGGAGAGAACGAGTGGAGACACTTTTAAGAAGCCAGACAACTTATAAAGTTCAGCAGGCATTTTACAGTATCGGTCGGTTTTCCTTGGTCCTGAAAACTGCAATGAGCCAATTAAAATGCCCGGTCAGCGAAGGAGATTGCCTACTGCTGCCCTCGAGTGCCTGCAACTACTTAGTGACCCCACTCCACTACGCTACAAGTTCAAAAGAACCATGCTGACCAATGTTTACTCACGGAAATGTTTTCAAAATGCTGAACATTTTTCCTCCACCAAACTGAGGCCGTGAGTATGAGGGAACATCCCTCGAGCATGAAGGAGAGTTCCAGTGGCCTCATAGGACCTCATAGGACCATGTGTCAACCATGCTGCGAGTTTGAGTCGAGGGCAAACTCTTCTAAACTCGCAGATTAGGTCACGGCAGTGGGACAGCCCCTTGATATACACCAATTGACACAAATAGAACAGTACCTTATATTCATGCATAAGCAAGTTTTCACTGCAATGTTGAGCTGTTGAGCACATTATTGCATTTTTCACTGGATGTCATTTTGGAAATCATCAGGATCAGCTGACTAACTGGGGTTGACCATGTTCACATCTAAAATGAAATGCTCATTCCCTGTAACCATTGCAGGTAGTCTCCTCACTGGTCTGGATACCATGTAATGTGCCATTTTGACCATAGACAAGATTTATAATGCCACTTTCCATTTGCTGGTTGAAGAAGAGGAATGGAGAAGTTCCTGACAAACAAGGAGTTAGAAAACCATTGTCATCTGCTATGCAAAGTAATCTAGAAGATCAGCACCAGATGCAAAGTACTCAGTGATAGATGCAGTTCCGAAGAAAAGACTTCACATGCACAGTCAAGTCATTGAATACATCAGCAAAAATCATGTCTTGATTACTGCTTCACCACACTTCCATGTTGCTCCACATTATATATCATCATCCTTCATCAAGCATCACCCTCAATCAATCACGACTTATCACAGCATTACATACCTGTCACTACTCCAGTGTACCCACACCACATCTCAAGCACACCCTCTAATCATTAGACAAACCCAGGCTTAGCACTCAAACACAATATCCTACTTCCCAACACATTGCTGCCTTTTGTTTTTACAAGAGGGTACTCTGGTCCTATTTGCCCACGTTGACCCATATCCCTCAAAATCTTTCCTATCCATGTACCTGTCCAAAGATCTTTTAAATATTGTTCGTTATCTCTTATTGTCCATTGGAAAAACATGCCCATGTACCTGTCCAATTGCTTTTTTAAATGTTATCTATCTATTATTGTTCATTATTGTCCTTTGGAGTCTGCATTCAGCAGCAATAGAGATCTCTTAAGATCATGGTGCATTCAAGTCCATTTGTTTATTGATAATAAAAGCAATATCAAAAATCATGTATGTCTTTACACATCCCCGTCCCTTATTCCACAATCTCCTTACACCCTTCTTTTCCCATATTGCCAAGAAATCCCAACTATCTGTATCATGTGGCTGACTGACAAGGAAGGCTTTCTAATGGATCCAGAAACCTGCTTGGAAATTGGCACTGCAGAGATGACAGGGGTCTCTGGCACAAATGGATCACAGCATGCCATCTAAGTCCAGAGCTGCATGCAATCATTCATAGCTCCCTCTCCTGTGCACATAGTTTTCCATTTGCATGTTGTAGCCACTAGTAACAGGACAGTTAACAAACAGGACTGAGGGGATTCCAAAAGTGATTTTCTAATGTTTGAACAATTTTCCTCTTTATTGAAAGTATATAGTATGGAATGATTACATCATTGGGCCTTATTTTCACAATGTGACCAAGCGATCGCCGAGATATTCAATATAAATGAGGTAAAAAGTGAACTGGAAGAATGGAGGTTTTGCTGATTTTACTTTAAAAGGTGTTGATGGACTTAGATGAATGATGCTTGACCATCTGGGTGCAGAAGGTTACTGAAACAGTTTCATCCATTTTATGACCTGTATACATTGCTTACTGATAGACAGTGCTGAAAGTTAAAGGATGTATAAATGCAAATCATGCAAACTGATTGTCCTTGATGGGCGTGCTTTCTCAAGATGGTTGGAGTTCACATTTCCAGACTAATAGAGGATGTTTCATAACCCTCCACAATGTTATCACCCCTGTGATGTATATGTAGTGTACTATGTAATATGTAATGTGAATGCCAGTGCCTCTTGAGGCCAAAAGCAGAAGCTGACAAATGTACCTGTGCCTCGTGACTGAGGTTGTAACCTTCTGGAAGTTTCAGTGATGGCAGATTAAATCCTTCTTACAAGATGTCGGACATGTATTCATTGTGCCAGTCACAACGGTCTAACTGAAAACATTACATGTCAGAGTAAAAACAAAATTGAGAGACTCAAGCCACCGGGGCAACTCCCCAGGCAAGAAGAAGCATGAGAGACTGTGAGCCGAAAAAGAAGAAAAATAAAAAGAACACTCGGAGCCGAGGACAGTTAACCAGTCCCGATGCTCGGTCAAAGGAAACAGAGAGAAAACAAAAAGTTCGGAAAAAAAAAACACAAGCAGGTGACAAGCAGGTCCAAGTGAAAGAAGCAAGAAGAAGAGCAAGAAACACAGGTGTGGCAGCCCGAAGAGTAAGCACGCCACCTCTCCTCGCCTTGAAAGCAGTGGAGGGCCCAGAGCCGATCAGCTTCACGATCCCCAGCCGCCCCTGGACACTGGAGGCCCTGATGCGAGAAACCGACCAGGAGGCAATGCAGGAAGGTGCCCGTGGAAACCGTGCACAACTGGATGGTGTTCCGGGGGGACACGGTCAAGATCTTGAAAGGGAAAGATGCCAGGAAGGAGGGACAAGTGAGGCAGGTGATTCGCGCTCGAAACTGGGTGATTCTGGATGGATTGAACACGCATTACCGCTACATCGGCAGGACGGGCAATTACCGGGGCATGTACGTGGCGAGTGAGGCACCGCTGCTGCTGGCCGACGTGGCGCTGATCGACCCGGCCGACCGGCAGCCCATGGCGGTGGATTGGTGATTCACGGAGGAGGGGGAGAAGGTGCGAGTGTCGGCCCGCACCGGGCGCATCATCCTCCAGCCCCTGTTCCAGAGGAGTGACGGCCTCTCCCAGAGGCAGTAATGGCCGCCACCGCGCTGGCCCAGACCATCACCCGCGCCCAAAGATCGGAGCCTGCGTCCGCACGACAATAACAGCTCTCGAACCATGTTCGAGAGATTCAAGGAGCCCTGCGGAGCGCGCAGCACGACCCGAGCAACAGTTTAAAGACTGCAAAGAAGTAAAATGCAAAGAAGTAAAAAAAAAGAAACCAAGAGTTATCATGCAAGAAATTGAAAGAACGAAAATAGTTTGTATTGACTGTTTAGTATTGACTGTCTACATTTTTTTTTGAAGGGGGAGTCCGCCTCCTAGATGGAGCAAGTCTCCAAGACCAGGCGGAAAGACCAGGCACCTTTAGCCCAAGATAGAGCCCTATAGCCGTGGATAGACCCCATGAAGCCGTGGATAGACCCCTGTGTAGCCGTGGATAGGCCACCTGTAGCCAGGCGCCCAGATGCAAGAAACCTAGACAGAGAAGCACTCTTAATTGAGTCTAGGGTAAATCCTTATGTGGATATTAGGGGGAGATGTGATGTAATTAAAGTGAAGGGGGAGATGTCATATAATTAAATGAAGGGCGAGATGTGATATAATTAAAGTGAAGGGGGAGATGTGATATATATGTAATGTAATATGTAATGTAAAAGCCAGTGCCCCTTGAGGCCAAAAGCAGAAGCTGACAAATGTACCTGTGCCTCGTGACTGAGGTCAAGTGACCTTCTGGAACTTTCAGTGATGGCAGATTAAATCCTCTTACAAGATGTCGGACGTATTCATTGTGCTAGTCACAACGGTCTTACAGAAGACATCACACGTGTCCTAAACGTGTTTTGTCATTGTTGGAAACATTCTGTGATCGGGATTCAAATCCACATCTGCAGAACACTGAGCTTTTGAACTTGGCACTCCAGTCATGCCACAGTATTGCCCAGATATTTGTGTTTAGTGAAGCAGTCTGTCTGAACAGAAACTGTTAATTGCACCTTGATAGCATGGCCCAAGAAAACTTCTTGTCTTCACCACCTGCTGTTGAGGCTGTGGCCAGGTCTGTACCTGGAGTTTAGTCAGATTGTGCAGCTGGCAGCAACTATCACGGCAGAAAGCTCAATCTACAGTGTACACCTGTATACCACAAGATTAGTCTTGGCATTGAATACATTTTCTTAAGAACCCTGATGGTTGCACTATTTTGTTCACCAGTTGTCCAACTCCCATTATACGAGTGCCTCATCACCATTTACCTAATCTAATGCTTTGAGCAGTCAGGTAGTCAGTATTAGCTAGTGGTTCCTATGTTGCAGAGGTCCACACAAGCACAACATAAACAAGTACAGAGTAAACAGGTCACATCCGTCAAGCAAGCTCCCTGCCTGAGTGTTTGGCACTTATCATCATTATTTTCAAAGTTACTGGCGAACTGCCAGCAATTTTACAGCCAGTTTGCTCGGAGATCTGGGCTATAGTCCAGAATTTTCAATTGCCACTAGTGCAACCATCAGATGTCAGACAAATACACACACATACTAGCCCATATCTGGCAAAATCAATTCCTGAAAACACCCACACTCTTTTGAAGAATCCGTTTACCACTGACCAGAGTTACACACGGTGGGATAGACAAGAGTGAGAAGTTCTCAAATGTCACTGGAATCAATCATCGACTTGCATTGAAACTAGAGTTTATTACACAAGCTAGCCATGAACATATTAGTGTGTATGTTGGCCATAAAGACCCTTTCTGTCCGGGTTGATGTTACATAATGTTCCTGCCCTAGCAGAATGCGCAGGTCTCGTCATGAACGAAGAGAAGGCAATGCTTTAATAGATAGATCAGCTTTTATTCTGAGGGTGTGCCTTCTGGTTCCAGACTCTCCCATTGCTGGAAGCATCATTTCCACGTCTACTCTACCTTTTCATTACGTTACAGTGGAATCACCACTCATCCTTCTAAACTACAGCAAGAATAGGCCCAGAGCCTTCAAACGCTTCCATACATATTCAACCAATCATCCAAGGTTTCATTCTCGTAAACCTCCTCTGAACCCTCTCCAATGTCAGCACATCCTTCCTCAGATATCAGGCCAAAACTGCTGCTCCCAATATTCCAAATGTTTAGTTTAGTTCAGTTTAGTGGCCTGACCAGCACGTTATAAATCCTCAGCATCATATCCTTGCTTTTATATTCTAGTCTCCTCAAAATGAATGGTGGCATTGCAAGCGCCTTCCTTACTGCTGACTCAACCTGCAAATTAACCTTTTAGGAATCCTGCACCAGCACTCCCAAGTTCCATTGTACCTCCAATTTCTGAATTCTCTCCCCATTTACAAAATAGTCTACACCTTTATTCCATCTACCTAAGTGAATGATTGTGCACTTTGCTACACTGCATTTCATCTGCCAGTTCTTTGCCCACTCTACCAGCCTGTCCAAGTTCTTCTGCAAACTCACTTTTATCTCAACACTACCTGCCCCTCCACTTATCTTCGTATCACACACAAACCTGTGTATCACCCACAAAGCCATCAATTCAATATTCCAGATCATTAACATCTAACATGAAAAGTAGTGGACCCAACCCCGACCCCGTTGAACACCACTAGTCACCGGCATCCGACCAGAGAAGACCATCTGCCAGTCAAGTCAAAAGTCAAAAGAGTTTATTGTCATGTGTCCCTGACAGGACAATGAAAATCTTTCTTTGCATAGCACAACAGAACATAGAAGGCATTGACTACAATTCTATACATAAATACACCCATGACTTAATAAATTAATAAAGTGCAAATAACAGATGGAGGGATATTAATGATTAGAGTTCCGAGCCAGGTTTAATAGCCTGATGGCTGTGGGGAAGTAGCTATTCTTAAACCGGGTTGTTGCAGTCTTCAGGCTCCTGTACCTTCTACCCGAAGGTAGCAGGGAGATGAGTGTGTGGCTAGGGTGGTGTGGGTCCTTGATGATGCTGCCAGCCTTTTTGAGGCAGCGACTGTGATAAATCCCCTCGATTGAAGGAAGGTCAGAGCCGATGATGGACTGGGCAGTGTTTACTACTTTTTGGAGTCATTTCCTCTCCAGGGCGCTCAAGTTGCCGAACCAAGCCACGATGCAAACAGTCAGCAAGCTCTCTCCTGTACACCTGTAGAAGTTAGAGAGAGTCCTCCTTGACAGACCAACTCTCCGTAATCTTCTCAGGAAGTAGAAGCGCTGATGAGCTTTCTTAATAATTGCATCTGTGTTCTCGGACCAGGAAAGATCTTCAGAGATGTGCACGCCCAGGAATTTGAAGCTCTTGACCCTTTCAACCATCGACCCGTTGATATAAACAGGACTGTGGGTCCCCATCCTACTCCTTCCAAAGTCCACAATCAGTTCCTTGGTTTTGCTGGTGTTGAGGGCCAGGTTGTTGTGCTGGCACCATATGGACAGTCGCTCGATCTCTCTTCTATACTCGGACTCATCCCCATCAGTGATACGTCCCACAACAGTGGTGTCGTCAGCGAACTTGATGATGGAGTTTGCGCTATGACCGGCTACGCAGTCATGAGTATAGAGTGAGTACAGCAGGGGGCTGAGCACGCAGCCCTGAGGTGCTCCCGTGCTGATTGTTATCGAGTCTGACACATTTCCACCAATACGAACAGACTGTGGTCTGTGGATGAGGAAGTCGAGGATCCAATTGCAGAGGGATGCGCAAAGACCCAGTTCTGCGAGTTTGGTAACCAGCTTGGAGGGGATGATTGTGTTAAATGCCGAGCTGTAGTCAATAAATAGCAGCCTGACATATGAGTTTTTGTTGTCCAAGTGGTCCAGAGCGGAGTGGAGGCCCAGCGAGATCGCATCGACCGTTGATCTGTTGTGGCGGTAAGCGAACTGCAGTGGGTCCAGGTTTTTGTTGAGGTAGGAGTTGATTTGCGCCATGATCAACCTCTCGAAGCACTTCATCACCACAGGCGTTAGTGCCGCAGGTCGATAGTCATTGAGGCACGTCACCTTGCTCTTCTTGGGCACCGGTATTATTAATGCCCTTTTGAAGCAGGTGGGAACCTCAGACCTGCTTCAAAAGGGCATCAATAATACCGGTCAGCCAATCTTCTATCCATGCTAGTTCCTTGCCTCTAGTACCATGATCTCCTGTCTTGTTTATCAGCCTCACATGTGGTACCATGTCAAAGGCTAGCCAAATGACTGCCTGGGGTGGGACGTAAACTGTAGTCATGATGATGGAGATGAATTCCCTTGCGAGGTTGAAGAGATGGCAGTTCGCTGCTAGATGTGGGGAGAAGGAGTTGTGCAGGATTGCTATGTCCAGGTACCATGAAATGCTTTTGCAAACATTTCAATTAAAAGATTAATAAGAATCTAAATAAGAATATATCTCCCTTTTTAAACAAAAGCAATGTTCTAACAGAACGCCAAGCAAGATAAAGAAACATATTTTTGGCTTTAAAAAAATCATGGGCCAGAGAAGCAGTTACTGATTTGTGTTTAAGCAGTTCCTGATTTGAGCGCAACATAATACTAGTTATATGTAGGATGGAACTGCAGAGGTTGCTTTAAACTGAAGATAGACACACAAAAACTGGAGTAACTCAGCGGGACAGGCAGCATCTCTGGAGAAAATAAATGGTTGACTTTTCAGGTTGAGACCTTTCTTCATACTAGACTCTGAAGAAGGGTCTAGACCTGAAACGTCACCCATTTCGTTTCTCCAGGGATGCTGCCTGTTCCTCTGAGTTACTCCAGAATTTTGTGTCTATAATACTTGTTATAAAGCCTTGATGCAAAATGCCAACTTCATCCTTGTTTGTTATGTCTATGGATATTAATATCATTTTTAGAGTTCTCATAAACAAAATAAAATTTAATGAGGGAAATCAGTTATTTTAATTCTCCTGACAATTATACATTTGTTTTCCACATGTGTAGTTCAGATTACTGTTCACTGTGAAGCGAGGCAAACAAATTAATTAATACTTATTGATGATAATTCCTTCACTTCCATTTTGTTGCAGCCCAAACCGAAATGTAAGGTTCATTTTAGGAGCATATGAAATATGCGTATGAAATGTGACTGCAAATCACAAAAATGCAAGCAATTAATATTTATGGGTAAGGACTGGAAATAGAGCAGAATAATAGCTGATATCCAAGGCATTCCAACAGTTGAAATCTCCAGTCAGAATAATGCAGACTGCCAATTTATACAGGGCATGGGAAGTGTGCCTTTTCTATTTTCCACAAGCATGTCCCTGACATCAGAAAGAACGGAATTCTGTTCATCCTGGCCTCCTTGACTGCCAAATGACTTGAAGTGTTGAAGCTTGACAAAGGGATCTACTCATATGATCCGGGGCTGAATCCTATAAAATGGATGTATCCCTCCAACTTCTATACAATGAGAACCAACAGATTAGAGTCCATATAAACCATCCTATCCCAAAGCATCACAGCTTGGAACAGTAATTGTTCTGTTGAAGAGCGCTATAAACTGCAGTGAGTTGTGCTTGCAGCACAGTCCATCACACAAACTAGTCTTCCCCTCAGCGACTCCTTCCGCACTTCATGCTGCCTCAGGAGAGCGGCCAGCATAATCAAGCACAACATAATACCATTTCTAAAGCCTTGATGAAAAATGCCAAGTTTGTCCTTGAAGTTCATACACCCTGATCATTCTTTCCTCTCCTGATGGGCAAAAGGTACAAAACCTTGAAACCATGTGTCACCAGATTCAGGGACAGCTTCTTCCCCACTGTTATCAGACTCTTGAAAGTGACCTATTATGTGCTAATGGTGAACTTCTGATCTTCCTATCTACCTTGTTTCAGCCCTTACACTTTTTCTTAAATCTGAAACTTCTCTGTAGCAACAACACTATATTCTGCACTCTGTATTTTCCCTTTTATGTTAACTGATGGATACATGTTTGGTATGAATTGCCAGGATAGTATGCAAAAACAAAAGTTTTTTCACTGTATCTTTGAACACATTCTCGTATTAGGTCAGAAGGAGATGGAGGATGAGAGGCCATTTATATCCCTCCATTTCTACCTATGCTGCCACACAATTTGTCACATGTCAATGAGGAAATCCACTTCTTAGCTTTGTGCTTTCAATAATTCAGCATGGTCATGAACTGTAATCCAGTCTACCACATTCTTGCCAGCAGGACTGTACCAAGGATTCTCATACCTCATGTATAATCAATTTACTTCCTAAAGGAAATTAGAAATGTAAATCAGACGTGAAAATTGGTGAAGTAGCGGATAGTCAGGAAGGTTGGCAAAGGGTAACGCAGGATATAAGAATTTTGTCTGGAGAAATGGCAGTTGAAAGGGTCAAATGCAAGAGGAAGGTGTGCAATAGGCAGGACTCTTAAAAGCATTGTAGCTCATAGGAATCTTGGGGTGGAGGCACATAGATCCCCAAATGTGGCAACATGTAGAGGGTAAAGACAGTGTTGGGCATTAAATATAAAAAATATATAGTTAGGCCACATTTGCGGTATTGTGTACGGTTCTGGTCACCACACCACAGGAAGGATGTGGTCGACTTGGAGAAACCGCCTGTTCCTGTGCGGTCCTCTTCTACATTCTATGTTCTATGTTCTGACCACAGTGAAAGTTCAAAATGACAAAATGACCACTGCATTTTATCCAGCTTGACAAAATGCTTTCTCAGCACACACCATATTTTTACCAAATTATTATGCTGAGAACCTATATTTCCGCTATGTCTGAGAGGAACAAAGAATTAGGAGGAACTGCTCTGAATGTAGTTATGGACCCTGGCCTCTTTTTATTGTCCTAAATTCCCAGGCCATTTGGTTACACCTCAAACCACCATTAAACACTAAACTTGTATTGGCTTATTAAATATTCCCTCCCACATCTCGTCACGTGCTCCAAAATATAGGATTTCTCCACAAGAACCTTCATCTTTCCGTCTCCTCCTTTAAGAAACTTTAAAGTCACCCATCCAGATATTTCCATTTCTGTTATTTTTAATCTGCAAAACATGTTGGGAGTATTATATATTAAGATTGCTGTATGGGCGTGCTATTATAAAGAACAAGTATTTACTATAAAAATGTTTATGAATAAATAATAAAATAAAGTAGAACAGTTCCAAAAGGAACTGGTGCAGGCACACTGAAAGCTAACAGAGTAGGATCTCTGTTCAAAACATTTAGAAAGGGTGGTTATGTCGACTATTAGCCTTGTATCTCTTTAAAACCTCTGTAGACGTATAGGTTTGTAGGTTATTTGGCTTCTGTAAATTGTAAATAGCCCCTAGTGTATCGGATAGAGCTAGTACATGAGGTGATCATTGGTTGGCGCGGACTTGGTGGGCTGAAGAGCCAGTTTCCATGCTGTATCTCGAAAGTCTAAATCATGTAAAATAAAAACCTATCGAAGTAATTGAAATTGTACATTTAATTGAAATTGTACATTTTCCAACACAATCTGTTCAAGGGCTTGTTAAGATTACAATAACATTTTCATCACCATAGTATAGGTATGTTACAATACCTACCTTTAGCGGCGCTGCAGTTCTGCCGCTCCCCGTGTGCGTGACTTTGGCGCCTTTCAGAGGGGGGACGTGTTTAAAATGGCGTTTTTCCCAAGACAGTCCAAATCGATCCATGTCGGGCGATTTCGTCGCTAAAGGGAAATCGGTCCGACATTTCATTCATGAAGCTATTTTTAAACTACGCTAGATTATTTATTAACAAGAGTAGTTTAAAAATCATCATCTAAAGCTCTGAACGCCGACAGCAGAACGGACCTAACGTAGGGGAGAAAATAAAGTGCACAGTTTAGTTTTACATTAAAACTTGGTTTTTAGGAAGGCTTTAATCACATTTTCATGTTGCGAAAAGGGGACAAAAAAAAATGTATGAAAGGCTGTATTTTTCATACCGACTTCACCGCAAACTGCAACGTTCCAATCCACCGCATTCCACTAAAACCCACTCGCTAGTTGATTTAAATGGCCATTAATTTACAGGCATTAAACACTAAATTCCTTCCATTTGGCCTATAAATTCATGAAAATGAGATTTAAAAATCATGTTATATTGTGGATTATTGTGTGAATGTTATTTGGACACTTAGGCAATTTAAAAAAGTTTATCTTTTCTTAATAAATGGATAGATGTTTAGATCTAGTAATTGAATTTTGTAATTAGCTACAATTAGATTAACTAATTATATGCTTTAATTTTAGGTCATCCAAGTAAGATTGAAGCATTTTGAAACAAATATGAAACAATATATAATAACTGAAAACTTCATTGAGTTCTCTTAATTTTTAAGAAAGTTATGGGCTTTTGACTGTTCCAGATCACAGCTTTTGAGTTAAGTCAATGGAAAGGCAATGGGGAACAAGATGCTAATTTCCAAGTATGAAAATGGCCATAACTTTTTTAATACTGAAGATATGAAAGTGAATTAGGTGTCAAATTAAACTTATTTTTATGCTTTATCTGAAGGGATAAATTGCAGACTCGATTTTTTAAATCTCAAAATTTTGTAACATTGCTACATAGTAACTCTTCAGATTTTATTTATTTTTTATTGTTAATAAATGGCAAACATTTGCCCTGCCAACTCAGTAAATATTTCTCAAGTTTGTGGTCAGAATCAGACCTCAGTCTCATAAATGAAGTTGTCATGGCAATGTCTAAGCATACATTCATTAGCTCCCAATGAGATTTGGATTATAAAATATTGAATGCCTGTCCTGCAGAGCTCTCACAATTGATGTTAACCATGAAATTACAAAGCAATTAACTCATCAGGAATGCAAATATGCTTTGCTATTGTAAAATGTGTAGTCACGTGGAGAGGATCAAAAATTCTTGTGCTAAATCACTCTAATTGGTCTTTATGTCAAACTCTACATGTTACAAGACTGGATAAATTGACTGTTCTTGCAGGAGCTGGAGAAAGTGATTACTTAAGCTAGCATCTCAAATAGACTTATAGTCATAATGTTAGGATGCTGCCTCTAAGGAGATTTCACGTTCTCCCCGTGACTGTGTAGGCTTTCTCCTATTGTCCTCCCACAGTCCCACAGGTTTGTATGTTAATTGGCTTCGGGAAAATTTGTAAATTGTCCCTAGTGTGTAGGATAGTGCAGGTGTACGAGGTGATCGATGGTCAGCGTCGAAGCGCCTGTTACCCCGCTGTATCTCCAAAGTCAAATTATAAATTAGAAGTAGAAAAATAATAGAGTAAATACAATAGTCAGAGAGTCATAAAACACGGAAACAGGCCTTTCCGCCCAATTTACCCATGCTGACCATTTTAAAATAAAGACAAATAGCAAAAAAAATTAACCTTTTCATTGAAGGTTGTCAACTCCATTCCAAAGGTCAGGGTTTACATTGGGATGTCGGCCAGAACTGGAATTAAGCTGAAGAGTCAGATGTGGTGCATGCAATCCCTTGGATCAGTACAGTCAAGAGCTACCAATGGACTCTGTGGCGAGTCCAGCAGACAAACTGATGCGTGGAGATTAAAAGTAAAGATGTATTGAACAGATGGGATTAACAGCTCAATCCAGCGAGGTTGATTCTTCCCAAACCATTCAGAGAGAAGCAGGTACATCACCATATTTAGAAACCTCAACACAACAGCATGACGAATATACTGAGAGGGCGGAACAGTGGTGCAGTGGTAGAGCTGATGCCTCATCACCAGAGATCCTGTCTACGGGTGCTGTCTGTGTGGAGTATGTACGTTCTCCCTATGCCCGCGTGGGTTTTCACCGAGTGCGAAGGATTCCTCCCACAGTCCCATGTGCAGATTTATAGGTCAGTTGGCTTCTGTAAATTACCCCTAGTGTGTAGGATGCAAAAGTGGGATAACATGCACTAGTGTGCAGGTGATAAATGGTCGCTGTGGACAAGGTGGGCCACACTTTATCTGAAAACTAAACTCTAAACTATTCTACTGCAGTACACAATAAAAGTGTAACTAATAGATATGGAAACATTTTTAACCACCCCACACAGTTTTTACTAGTCCTCGTATTATATCAAACAAATCACACTCAAATCCCTTTTTTTTAAGCAAATTAACTTTTGCAAATTAATTTAGCAAATCTATTTTATTACATTATAGAACACCTTTTAGGCTAGTTCAGCAAGAAAAAATCATTTCACAGGCTGATGGCTATTAGACATATGCTTTCAATTTACCACAAAAAAGACTCTTACTTCATTTTCACTATTGCAGAAACAACAGAGAACCATAATGGAAGAGTTTACCCAGTTTTATTAAATATTCATTAAACATTCTGGACAACATACATGGGTTAATTAGTGGAAACTTCAATAAACCTATTAAGTGTTAGTTCACTTTTGTGATTAAATTTCCATTATACTATTATTCATTGCTATCTCTTCTTTTCGTGTCCATCTTGTTACAAATGTTGACCTCACTGTCATCGTCCGTCCTGAAATGGACCCAATCTTCCGGCGACAATCAGTTGAAGCCATCACTTGTCGCAATAGATGATGGTGGTAGCAGAATTAGCTCAGGATACTCATTGCTTTGAATGAAATGGATTTTCTTCTTGCCTTCTGATGTAACACAGAATTTCCAAATGGACCATCCAATATAGAACCTCGACAACTGTAATTTCCTGATTAAAAATCTACTCCAAGATGTCCAAAACACACCCGTGTAGAAATGCGTCAAATGCTCAAAAAAACATATAATGCTGGAAACTCTTAGCATATCATGCGGGCGGCACGGTGGTGCAGCGGTAGAGTTGCAGCTTTACAGCACCAGAGACCAGTGTTCGATCCTGACTATGGGTGCTGTCTGTATGCGGATTGTACGTTCCCCCCATGACCTGCATGGGTTTTCTCTGAGTGTTCTGGTTTCATCCCACACTTCAAAGATATATACGTTTGTAGGCTTGGTAAAATTATAAATTGTCCCTAATGTGTGGGTTAGTGTGTGGGAATTGCTAGTCGGGAGGGGAGAAGGCCACACGCAAACTGGAGGAACAACCGATGTCCCTCCTATTTGTAAGCTTGGTTAGCTTACAAACCAATGATATGGACATTGAATTCTCCAATTTTAGGTAACGAGCCAACACCCTTCTTTCCCCCTCTTCCCTGTGCCCCACCTGGAGAGATGCTTATTTCTCCCCTCCCCATCTATATTCCATATACATTCCTTCCTCGAGTTTTACAATTCACAACTCTTCTGTCCTTATCTTAGACCTTTTGTCTTTTCATCTCTGGCCTTTGTCCAACTGTCTGACTATCAAACATCCCCTCACCTGTACGCACATGTCACTTGATCGGATTTGTCCCACTCACCCTCTTTTCTAGCTTTCTTTTATCCTCCACCACAATCATCTTGAAGAAGGATCCCGACCCAAAACATCACCTATCCATATTTAGTTTATTGTTACGTGTGGCCAAGGTACAATGAAAAACAATGAAATGCGTGCTATCCAGTCAAAGAAAAAGACTATACATAATTACAATTATACCCTCCTCCATAGTGTAAAGATAAATGATAAAGGGTACAACATTTACTGCAAGATAAAGTCCAATTGAAGTTTGTTCAAAGGTCTCCAATAAGGTAGATGTGAGGTCAGGACCACATTCTAGCTGGTGATAGAATGGTTCAGTTGCTTGATAATAGCTGGGCAGAAACTGACCCTGTCTGAAGAAGGGCCTCGACCCAAAACATCATGATTCCTTCCATCCAGAGATGCTGCCTGTCCCGCTGAGTTACTCTAGCATTTTGTATCTATCTTCTGAATCTGGGGGTATGTGTTTTCATACTGCTCTAGCTCTTGCTTGACAGAAGAGGGGAGAAGAGGGGGTGACTAGGCTGAGACTGGTCCTTGTTTATGCTGGTGGCCTTGCCAATGCAGTGTGAAGTTACAACGGAATCACTGAAAGGGAGGTTGGTTTGCGTGGTGGTCTAGGCTATATCCACAAATCTCTGCAATTTCTTGAGGTCTTGGATGGAGCCGTTCCAAAACCATGCTGTAATGCATTCCGATAAAATGCTTTCTATGATGAATCTGTAGAGGTTGGTGAGGGTTGCTGGGGACATGACAGACGTCCAAAGCCTTCTAAGGAAGTAGAAGGAACTTCTCCAGAGATGCTGCTCAACCCGCTGAATTACCTCAGCACTATGTTTGATTTTGTGAATCTTAATCTGCAGTTCCTTGATTCCAAAGAGATTTGTAAATCTCAGACACTGGTAAACAATTTTTTAACAACAAAGAACATGAAACCAGGAGTAGACCAATCAGCCCCTACATTATTCTCCCTCCATTAAACTATATCATGACTAAACTAGCATCTCTGGTCCGATCACCCCTTCCCATGTCTCTGTACCTTGGACGAGCAAAATTCTATCAATCTCAGATTTAAAAATTATTTAATAAATTAACATCTATTGCTTTCCATGGGAAAAAAACACACTTCTCTCGCTCGTACAATGAAAGCACATTTTCAGTTTCTCTCCTGAATAACATAACTCTCATTTAAAGGTTGTGTCCTCAACTTTTGGTCACCCTCTTCAGAAAGCATAATCCCTATCCAACAGAAAAATTCACTTCAGAAATCTTAAACCCTTCAATAAAATCACATATACTTCTTTATTCCAGGAAAAACAATACTAGTTTAATTAGTCTTAACTCAAAATCTTTCCTTTGGAATTCTGGTAATCTTCTAGTGAATCTTGACTACACTTCTGCCGAGGCCAATATCTGACAAAAACACACTAACCTCCTCTGATAGACAAGGAATAACTGCCAAACTTCTGCTGGATGAAATGTCTATTGTCAATTGCTGCAGTCTACCATCATTTAAATTAAAGGAATTTAGAAATATTTTCAACTACAAAGAATAGATCCACAAGCTCATTGCCAAGTCTTTTTATCTTCTGCATTTTTAACCATTAAATTTCATTCAAAGTCGTAAGGATATGTTACTTACATTATATTTGAAATACTACATGACTCCATTGTAAAGATATTTTTAAGATAGACTAGACCAAGAGGGACCCGTTGGGTCCCATCCCCCAATGCGGGACGGGCGCGGCATCACAGGGGAGGGCTGGTCCCCAAACGCAATATTCCACCACTCACCCATAGGTCCCAATACTCACCACTCCCTAGAGCGGGAGGGGTGGGTAGAGAGGGAGGGAGGGGCGACAGAGAGGGAGGGAGGTAGAGAGGGAGGGGGGGTAGAGAGGAAGAGGGAGGGGGTAGAGAGGGAGGGGTAGGTGGAAGGGGTAGAGAGGGAGAAGTAGAGAGGGAGGATAGAGGGAGGGGGAGGGGGGTAGAGAGGGAGAGGGGCAGAGAGGGAGGAGGTAGAGATCGTACCCCATATCCCTCCTCATTTCCCTCATCCTCCTACTCTCACTTCCATTCCCTGCCCCAGGACCTACCAAGGTCGTAGAGCAGCGGCAGGGCTTGGACAGCTTGAGAGCCCATTGTGATTGGCGCACTGTGTGAAGCAGCCAGCTTGAGAGCCCATTGTTACCGTTGGCAACGGTCATTGTGGCAGTTGGCAGCTAGCTTGAGAGCCCATTGTTACCATTGGCAACGTCCCATTGTGATGTCATTGTGGCAGCCAGCTGGCAGCTTGAGAGCCCATTGTGAATGGTGCACTGTGAGAGACATTGTGACATCATCACTGGATGTTCTCTGGGAAAGCGGTTTTGGCCTTTTGTGAAACTTTAAATCATGAATAACTTAGGAAATATAGGTTCAAATGCGATGGGAAGATGTTTATCTCTTCGACGGGAAAAGTGTGAGTAGAATATGTGAAAACGGGAAGGCTGTGACATAGCGTTTGGAAGAAGATAGGAAAACGCAGAGCAGAATGACACGTTGCCGGCACAAAGAGTTTTAGTAATATAGATAATAATTTCCTCTGCAATACCCATCTCAGTCATTAAAACTGATTGTTTTTCAATGGCACTAATGAAGCAGCTCCATTGAATGCAAAGATGATCATGACTTCAGACTAATGTTAAAAACTGTTTCACTTGAATCAAAAACTGCAACCGAGTGACTGTTTTGATCCTCAGAGTTTATTCAGTACGAATTATTGTTATGTGCATACCACAAAATGAATAATCTTCCTGCACAGTCTTGAGTTTGAGTTTATTGTCACGTGTACCGAGGTGAAAGTCTTAATTTAGTGTTTAGAAATGAAGGAATTTGCAATGATTAAGCTTGCATTGAATTAGTTGGTGAGGAGGTATATTACAAACTGCTTTGGTAGGTTCCAAATAGTAGATGACTGCATAAGATAAAAAATTACAGGATATCAATTGTCTTAAGTACTCTGGTATTTGCATCTTGATTGCAGCACATTGCTCAGGGCAGGATCATGACATAATTTCCTTTACAGATGCGCTTACTCAGGTAAAAGCTGGTATATTCCACAATTTGTTTATTTTTCTGTTTTTTTGCCTGGGTGATAGATTCAGCCATCTATTTGCTCAAGGACACAGAACAGTCTGTCTGCTACATTTCTAAGAAGTAAATTTATCAATCGCTGTATAGAGCTCAAAGATTGCAATAAACAGGATATAATCTTCAATTAACAGTAAACATTCTGCGACACCCAGTCTGAATTTTATTGACGCAATAGCTCAGGTTAGCCATACTGCAGATAGCTGTTTAGACCAGGAGGGAGCTACAGTTAATAGACAGCTCCAACCAGTGTGGTGTGCTTCAAAAATGTAAACTTCAAGAAGGGAAAAAGGGCCAACATTCCGTTGCGGCGCCACTTTCCAACAGTTTTGCCATGAACATTTCGGAATCAGAAACTGCCTTAAATCTACTAGGAATTCAGCATTAAAACTAAATATGTTTGCACAAGTTAATGCAAGTTTTTAAAGAAAATACCAGAATATTACAAAAACATATCTCCTACATTTAATATATTTAACACAAGTTATACAAGAAGCTGTCACTTAAGTTTGAAAATATTCTAGGAGTAAAAAAAATTCACAGGGCACCCCTGGTAGTCCTATAATTTTGCCAACATTCCAGAGGGAAGAGATTTTCTGCAGCTGTGGGACACAGCTCAACTTAAACTTTTTATCCAAGTCTCACAATTTCATAGCTGTAGAAAAGATTTTAATGTCATGTTAATATAAACGAAGGTGCAGCTCATAGGAACATGTGTAAATTGAAAGTGAAAAGTTATTTGCAGACTGAATAATTTTTACTTCAATGATTAGGTAACCCTTTTTGAGCAAGAAAGACTTAATTGTCTAATTGTAAAAAGGAGAAATGAACTCAGCTAGTTCTCAAAACATTTTAAATTACGCAACACAGTATTGGGATCTTTAATGCGACATTCCTGAGGGCCACATTAAAAGCAGTCAAATTATCAATAGGTAATCTTCAAAGTTCAAATAACGTGTCCCTCACATTTAGCAGCTTTCATGAATTGTACATATCCCAGTGTTTCCGAAAAAGTACATTTGAAAATTGTTGCAACTGCATACAAATTGACTGCCCACATTGGTGAATTATAAAAGTGACTGTTGTTTAAAAGTACACTGTTGGCTTTGATTTGTTGAGAAAAAGCATATTTGAAGATGAAGTCCCCAGACCTGGCACAAACTATGAGGTTTTCTGAGCAACAGTGATGCCTGCCTTCATAAACCTTCCAATACCTGAATTACCTACAAAGGCATCACAAGACATTGGAAGAACGTTGAAGAAGGGTTTCAACCCAAAATGTCACCTATCATTATTCTCCAGAGATGCTGCCTGACTTGCTGAGTTATTCCAGATATTCTGATTGTTATGAAAAAATACACAATGTGCTAGAATTAGACAAGTGCAGTGATTTCATATGGGTTCCAGATATTGGGAAGAGAAAAGTCACGGAGAAATTATGACTTTGACAAATGATTTACTTTAGCTTTTCTATCAAGGTAAACAAATCTATTAAAATGAATAGGTACCACAATGTCTACCAGACATGGGTAGATGAAAACAAGAACACTGGTTACATCTAGCACCACAATTCATTATGACTTGCTGCTCTACTTCTGGACTTGGAGATCATACCAGCAGTGCAGTTTGGGGTCAAATGCGCAAAATACCATCTGGAATGGTGTAATAATACTGATGGGTCTGATATTTCCCCCAAATGACGAAAGGTGCTATGCAAACTAAAAGCAGTTTTCTGTCTATTAGAAGCAAAACCGTTAATTTGTATTAATGAATTAATTTACAACATTATACTTCCTCATAGCTAACATAAGATGATCCAATAGTTTGCGCAATCTTTACTATTTTATAATTTCTTACACACTTTAAATTACACTGGTGAGAACACAGCTCACTCTAGGATTGTTACCTCATATTTGTTGTTACTAAATATAACAAAGCAGAACTATCTGCTGAGAAATACAATCAGTTATGCCATTTTTTCTCATCATCAGTAATATTAATAATGACTTTGGTACATTCCATATTGTATCTGCTTTATAAATGTGCTTAAGATTAGGTTTTATATAAATTATAAAATGGTGAAGAATCAATATAGGATGCTAAAGAAGGCAAGGGGGCAAATAATTGATGTAATTATTGATGTAAATAATGTGATTTTTACATCTTTGATAGTCAAGAGTGAGGTACTGAAGGTGCAGCAGATAGCTAATATTGTTCAAAAAGGGCAGAAAAGTAATGTTTGGAAATTACATAGAAACATAGAAATTAGGTGTAGGAGTAGGCCATTCGGCCCTTCGAGCCTGCACCGCCATTCAATATGATCATGGCTGATCATCCAACTCAGTATCCCGTACCTGCCTTCTCTCCATACCCTCTGATCCCCTTAGCCCCAAGGGCCACATCTAACTCCCTCTTAAATATAGCCAATGAACTGGCCTCAACTACCCTCTGTTTCAGAGACCCACCACTCTCTGTGTGAAAAAAGTCCTTCTCATCTCGGTCCTAAAGGATTTCCCCCTTATCCTTAAGATTTCCCCCTTATCCTTAAGTGGGGAAGATGGTGGGGAAGATTGAAGGATAGGATTTGTTTATTTGCAAAGCAGGGACTGAAAACATAGAATCACCATGGTTTTGTGCAGGGGAGTTGACAGCTCACTAATCTAATGGAGTTTATTGAGGAGGTAACTAAAAATAAATGAAGGCAAAGTGGTAATCATGGATTACATGGACACTAGTAAGGCTTTCAGCAAGGTCCTACAGAAGGTCAAAACTATTTTAACCTTCTATAGAGTGCTCCGGTATGTTAAAATACAAAGGATCCAAGGCGAGGGAACAAATTGGAAAACAATTGGCTTGGTGATAGGAAGCAGAAGATAGTGATGGTTGTGTGTTAAAGAAGGAACTGCAGATGCTGGAAAATCGAGGGTACACAAAATGCTGGAGAAACTCAGCAGGTGCAGCAGCATCTATGGAGCGAAGGAGATAGGCAACGTTTCGGGCCAAAACCCTTCTTCAGTTAGTGATGGCTGTTTCTTTCTCCGAGTGGAAATCAATAATAAGTGGTGTACCGTTGGGATGGGATTATATATTGACTATGCAATTTCCTGCATTAAACAATGACTATTCTTCAAAAGTACTCTGTTGACTTGTTGTTTGGTTAGTTTGTTTTTTATGTTCATGTAAAAAATAACAATGATACAGTGGGACATAGATCAGCTGGAAAATTATTTGGAGCTGTAATTTAATCCAGACAAGTGTGAGACAATGGGCTTTAGGAAGTCATATTCTGGTGGAACGTAAAGTAAGTGGCAGGGACCTCAGCAGCATTGATGTACAGAGAGATATTAGGGTAGAAGCCTATAGTTTTCTGGAAGTGGTATAAGAGCTCCATAGGGTAGTGAAAAAGGCATTTGGTACAATGGGCAGAGGCAATGCATATAAAAGTTGGAATGTCAAATTGCAGCTATATTTAACATTGTTTAGGCTGCACAGAGTATCATTCACACTACAATGAGGATGTGGGAGCAATAGAGAGAATGCAAAATAAATTCACCAGGATGTTGACTGAAATGGTGTACAAAATTATTGGGCGGCTCAGTGGCGCAGTGGTAAATTTGCTGCCTTAAAGCGTCAGAGACCCATATTCGATCGTGACTTACAAGTGCTCACTGTATGGAGTTTGTACATTGTTAAAAGGATTAAAAGGATTAGTCCAAGTCAACATGGATTTATGAAAGGGAAATCATGCTTGACTAATCTTCTGGAATTTTTTGAGGATGTGACAAGTAAAATGGATGAAGGGGGGCCAGTGGATGTAGTGTATCTAGACTTTCAGAAAGCCTTTGATAAGGTCCCACACGGGAGACGATATAAAATTGGTTGGCAGGCCAGCAGTAAAGAGTTGGAGTGAACGGGTCCTTTTCAGAATGGCAGGCAGTGGCGAGTGGAGTACCGCAAGGCTCGGTGTTGGGGCCGCAACTGTTTACCATATATATTAATGATTTGGAAGAGGAAATTAGGAGCAACACTAGTAAGTTTGTGGATGACACAAAGCTGGGTGGCAGTGTGAACTGTGAAGAGGATGTTAGGAGGTTGCAGGGTGACCAGGACAGGTTGAGTGAGGGGGCAGATGCGTGGCAGATAAGGTGTAATATAGATAAATGTGAGGTTATCCACTTTGGCGGCAAAAACAAGGGGGCAGGTTATTATATCAATGGGGTTTTGTTAGGTAAGGGGGAGGTGCAGCGAGACCTTGGCGTCCTTGTACACCGGTCACTGAAGGTTGGCTTACAGGTACAGCAGGCAGTGAAGAAAGCTAATGGAATGTTGGCCTTCATAACAAGAGGATTTCAGTATAGGAGTAAAGAGGTTCTTCTGCAGTTGTATAGGGCTCTGGTGAAACCACATCTGGAGAATTGTGTACAGTTTTGGTCTCCTAATTTGAGGAAGGACATCCTTGTGATTGAGGCAGTGCAGCGTAGGTTCACGAGATTGATCCCTGGGATGGCGGGACTGTCATATGAGGAAAGATTGAAAAGACTAGGCTTGTATTCACTGGAGTTTAGAAGGATGAGGGGGATCTTATAGAAACATATACAATTATAAAAGGACTGGCCAAGCTAGATGCAGGAAAAACGGCCCCAATGTTGGGTGAGTCCAGAACCAGGGGCCACAGTCTTAGAATAAAGGGGAGTTGTGAATTTATGGAATTCCCTGCCACAGAGGGCAGGGGAGGCCAAGTCACTGGATGGACTAGGCGGGTAGGTGGGACTAAGGGAAAAAAGTTGTTCGGCACGGACTTGAAGGGCCGAGATGGCCTGTTTCCGTGCTGTAATTGTTATATGGTTATATGTTATATGGTTATATGGATTTAAGAGAGAGTTAGATAGAGCTCTAGGGGCTAGTGAAGTCAAGGGATATGGGGAGAAGGCAGGCACTGGTTATTGCTGGGGGACGATCAGCCATGATCACAATGAATGGCGGTGCTGGTTCGAAAGGCCGAATGGCCTCCACCTATTTTCTATGTAGGATGTATCTATGTATCTAACAATGGCCTGTTTCCCTTATCATTGTTACCTTTTTTGCATATCTTTCATTCACTGTTTTATATCTCTCTACATCATCGTCTATATCTCTCGTTTTCCTTTCCCGTGGCTTTCAGTCTGAAGAAGGGTCTCAACCCGAATTGTCACCCATTCCTTCTATCCAGAGATGCTGCCTGTCCTGCTAGGCTACTCCAGCATTTTATGTCTATCTCCCTGTGACCACGTGGGTTTTCTCCAGCTGCACCAGTTTCCATCCGCACTCCAAAGATGTACAGGTTTGTAGGTTAATTGGCTTATGTAGAATTGTAAATTGTCCCTAGTGTGAAGGATAGAGCTGGTGTACTAAGTGCTCGCTGGTCGGTGTGAATCGGTGGACCGAGAGGCCTGTTTCCATGATCTCCCTCTAAAATCTCTCTCTAAAGTAAATTGCAAGGAGAGATTGGATAGGCTATATTTACTTTCACTCGAACATAGAAGACTTTGGATTGACCTCACAGATGTTTACAAAATTATGAGAGGCAAAGATACGATAGATAAGCAGAATCTTTTTTACCACAGCGGTAGAGTCTACACCTAGAAGGCACAGATTTAAAGTGAGAGGAAAGAAATTTAGAGATCTAAGCAGAGTGTGGTGAATATCTGAATAGTAATGCCAGTGGAGGTGGTAGAGGCAGATACATTTACAATGTTTACAAGGCATTTGGATAGGTACTTGGATAGGAAAGGTTGAGGGATCTGGGATCGAATGCAGGTGGATGGGATTAGCATAGATGGGCATCATGATCATTCTGGCCAGAAGGACCTGTTACTGGACGTATGTTTCTATGATGCAACATATCCCCACTACATAAGATACCAAAACAAAACCCATCCAGTGGAGACCAGGATTTTTTTCTTTATCTCACTAAATTGATGCACATAATTTATATATAATTAAATTTGTTTAACAATATACAAACACTTCACTAATATTTTTCCAATATACTTCTAAAATGTCAGTGTTTATTGCTGATACTTGTAGAGACCATGACCATTTAACCAAAGTAACAATAGGCTTTGCCAAGGAAACCAGTAGCTTAAAAATAAAGACTTAATAGGCTCCATATGAAGTTTAGGACATGATGTTCAGATCATGTTCCATTTATTAAAAGCCACATTCCTTTTCTAAATTCAGAGACATACTTAAATAATAAGAAGGTATACTGTGTTTTAAATAGAAGGCAGGTTAATACCTCCCGAATATTTGTGCTGTTCCACAGTGTTTTACAGACAGAAGGTATCAATATTGCTAACTTGTTCTCACACATGATTAGTTTACAAACTTACAAACAACGTAATTATTATTTTACCATCTTGAATATATAAAGTTGAAGGAATTCATGCAAGTTTCTATAAAAGTTAAACAGTCAGATAGCACGTAAAAATCTTCTAAAAGTGACAGTGATAATCTGAATTAATTTTAATGCTGCTGGAAATGAAACATCAAAGTACAATTTAGCTAAGCAATTTCAGTAAATTACTAATATCCAGTTTATTCTATTCTACAGATATCCATTAATGTTTGGAATCATTACAAAGGCAAAACAAGGCTTTTATTTTACACATTATATCATACTAAAGATACCTAAAATCCAACTAACACTGCATGGATTAGGAACTGCAGCAGCAAAGATAAACAATAAAAGCAATAACCAGCGATTGTTGCACAATATTGTGCAAGAGATTCACTCAAATATCTACAGTATTTAAAAGCTAGAATTTTGCAAGATTTTGCAAATAAAGAATTGACTTGCAACTGGTAAGTGAAATCTATTCCCTGGATTGATCATATATTCTACATGTCATTGTCACCATTGTACTGAACAAATGCAACACAGAAATTAAATGAATATCAACCTAGAGTAAATGATTTATTTTGCTTTACTTTATTTCAAAGCTTTGAAATAAGCTTATTTTGTTCATCATTTGATAGATAATGGAATAGTTCCTGCAGACTTGGCAATTGGAATCCCATTATTGAAAAAAGGAAAAGCAAAGAAACTGGAAATTACAGACCACTTCACCTAAAACCAGTTGTGGAGAAAGAGCAGTTTAGGGGAGAAATTTGAAAGCATCAATATTAGTCATTGATTGACACAAAATACTGGAGTAACAATAGACAATAGACAATAGGTGCAGGAGTAGGCTATTTGGCCCTTCGAGCCAGCACCGCCATTCAATGTGATCATGGCTGTTCATCCCCAATCAGTACACCGTTCCGGCCTTCTCTCCATATCCCCTAACTCCGCTATTTTTAAGAGCCCTATCTAGCTCCCTCTTGAAAGCATCCAGAGAACCTGCCTCCACCGCCCTCTGAGGCAGAGAATTTCAGCGTCTAAGCAGCGATAGGCAGCATCTCTGGAGAGAAGGAGTGATGTTGTAGGTCGAGAAGGGTCTCAACCCGAATCGTCACCCATTCCTTCTCTCCAGAGATGCTGCTTGTCCCGCTGAGTTACTCCAGCATTTTGTGTCTATCGTCGGTGTAAACCAGCATCTGCGGTTCCTTCTGAATGATTGAATGACATAGTAGACTTGATGGGCCGAATGACCTAATTCTGCTCATATCACTTATGAACATGAACAACTTCAGAGGGCTGTAAAGTAATCATAAAGAGCAAAAAGTATGCAAGCTATAAATGTGTGTGTAGAGAGCAGAAGAGGATTGAGATATATGATCAACCAGGGCAATTCTCAATAGCAGCCAGGGCAATTCTCAATTCATGTGGCTGAATAGTCAACCATTTAATCTTGGCCAATCTATTTCTCCCTCTCATTCCCATTCTCCTGTCTTCTCCCCATAATGGTTCTCAGTTTCCTGTACCATCTTCCCGTGGTAGAAGTAAGTTGAGAATGTGGCCAAGATAGTGTGGACATTTGATGGTATTAGCTGCCTGTTGAGGACATCTGCCTGTAGATCCTTTCAACGATGCGGAGGTCAATACCTGCGATGGACCAGGCAATGTATATCATCTTCTGCAACATTTAAACGTTGTTTGGACAGCTACATGGATAGGAAAGGTTTATAAAGATGGGGGCCAAACGTGGGCAAATGGAACTAGCTTGCTTGGAGCATATTAGTCAGCATGGACAAATTGGGTCAAAGGGCCTGTTCCACATTGTACGACTCTAGTATCTGCATTCACCAAGGTATTGTACACATTTTAATTCTGTACATACTCGGCAATCACAAATTAAATAATGTGCCAAATGTATCATTGCCACGTGGCAAAACAATGCTTAAAAACAAACAAGAATTTAGAGTTGAAACAGATTCACCCAGTGCTACTATATAATCCATTAGACAATGGAAATGGAATCTTAAAATCTCAGTGCCATTAATTTAATTTGGCTTCCATTGCTTTGAAATGAAAACAGATGTGCTGAATTACAACTATGTTTATCTGAACTCTAGCATCTCACGGCTCAGTAGAATCCAACTAAATGAATTTTGAAATTGTGGTGAATTATTTTTCACTGCTAGCTGAAACACAATTAGCATCAGGATGAGCTGTTTTTTAATACTAACGAAGACAGTCTCTATTTTGCAAGAATTCTAAACACTGCACAAATTCATATATCAGTAACAAGTTTACTCCACAATAAGATATTACAACTGTACACACATTACAAGATTCATTAGATAAAACAAAGAACTTGGATATCAAGCAGACTCAACATTTGGGGAAAGATTTTCTATCTACATAGTATTTGATATCTGAAACCCAATGCCTGAAGAGGTGGTGAACTCAGATACAATCTCTGCATTAAAGAGGCATTTAGACAGGCAATGATTTAGGCAAAGTATAGAAGGCAATACAAGTATTGCACGCCAATGGGATTGGTGTAGATGAGCAGAAAGGGTAGCATGGATGTGGTGGGCTGAAGAGCCTGTTACTGTCCCAGCAACTCTTCAACTCCATTATAAGTCAAGATGTATTTGATCCAATTTCCTTTCTCATAAACTAGAATATTTATTGAATGAGTAGTACATGGTTTGAACAAAAAATAATAATATTTTGACGCATGAGTATTCAAAATGAGTTAGTACCATGTTCTGTCCCCAGAAAGCCATGCTCACAATACATCCAAAGAGGAAAAGCTAATGGGACTCAAGGGAAGGCAAATGCAATTGAATATCATGTACTGATTTTGGTAACTACTCATTTGTTTTATGTCATATTTAAAGCACATGTCGACAGATTTGCAGAACCCAAACCAGAATAGACCTACCAAAATGTGAAAAGCTCAAAATTAAATATAGCTCAGTAAAATGGTCACTTTAGGCATCAACTATATTACTTTTGCTCTTCCACTAAGCACTATGTAATCAAAATGTATACGCACTTGACCAAATAACTAAAAATATATGGTCAAACATCTGGAACACTGAGCCATAAGCAAGGGTCTACTCATGAACATCCAAAGGATAATTAAGTTTAAATTTAGCTTTAAAAAAGTAAACATTTAAAAAATTGTCAGGCAGTTGATACTCGATGGTGATTTTGTATAGGGGTTGCAATTGCACTGCCCCCAACAGAACAGTGATGCCATAGAGCAAGGGTCCCCACATTCGGCCCACCACAAGATTATATCCTGCCCATAGCAAGCTCTTAACACATTCCGTGCAGCAGGCTATTTGGCAGGTTCTGTGGTAACGCAGCTTTAGAGATACAGTGCAGAAACAGGCCCTTCGAAGCGATGCCCGTACGCACTAGCACTACCCTACACACACTCGGGGGGGGGGGGAGGTGGTGTGTGTGTGTGTGTGTGTGTGTGTGTGTGTGTGTGTGTGTGTGTGTGTGTGTGTGTGTGTGCGTGTGTGCGTGTGTGCGTGTGTGTGTGTGATACAGAACACTCATAGAGGTTTTTTTTTCTCTGTGGAAACAATTCACCAACTTTGTCACCACATTGCCAAAATGGAACCATTATGTTGAAACCTTAGCATCAGCAGACAAAATGGTTTCAGAAATGATTAACGATTAAAGACGCAGTCAACTTTTTAAAGTATATAAAGGTGTACGTACAAACCTCACCAATTCCCTAATATTGGTTATGCTTAGAACTTCCACAGTGCCTCATCTTCATTCAAGTTATATCCTTATCTGTTTTCACATGGTATTACAGAGCTGAAGGAGCACAATTTTGTGAAAAGTGCGGTCTTTCACACAAGATACTTTCTTGATGTCCTCTCAGACATTTGAGAACGTGCCAAAAACAGTTGTCAGGACGCAAGGACATCCGTGGCCTAGGTAACTGGTAGAACCAAAACTCTACGCCGTTGCCAATTAAATTTAAGAAAAAATATTTACAAAGAAGGAGTGTGCATGATCAAATCAGGGATACAGAGGGAGGAAAGTCAGGCTATGAAAGCAAGCAAATAAAGAAAAAGAAAACATTCAAATTTGCAAAATAATATATTACATGCTGGAAATAAGGAGCAACTGTTCAAAATGCCTTTCTTTCAGTATGAGCGAGGTTAATTGACATTTCATTCATTGCCATGTCAGAATAAAAATAGAGTAACCACACTCTTTATTCCCAGCTCAAACTTTCCATGGAAGTTTCAACAAAGCGTATCAGTGCAAATCCAGAAACTTCCATTGGAACACCTAGGGGAATTAACTAAGTAACTGAAAGCAGAGCCAATAATAATGGATCATATTTGGATTGGTAATCATGAATAGTAGATGGTAGCAGTTTGCAACCTAAAGAAACCTGAACTGATCTGAGGTTAGTTACTTATTGAGCTCAAGATGTGCCAGTCAGACTTCCTTCCCATAAAGATATCCCATGACAAAAAGGCCAAAATTACTTCAGTGTTGATAGATTTTCAAATGATTAATAATAGAATTAGCTTAATCATTGATTGACAAATTATTTCCAGTCACTAAAATCCACAGCATTCAATGTTGTGGTTTCCTTCTCAATATTTGCACGGCCAGCCATGGTTATATAATCAACCCACACTAAGATATTTAACCTTACTTCAGTAACATGGCCTAAAGCACAAAGGTATAATAATACTTGAGCAATACAAATGTGAGTACCATTTTCCAGCTACTTGTGTTCGATGGTGAAAGCTGACAAATTTAGATCATTGAAAAATAAGGTGAACATTACAAAATAAAATAGCATGAAATCACTGAAATACAAGGTTAGCTTATGTAAACGGGAATTGTTGAGCAATATCATTAAAGGCTACCTCTTCATTAATTTAAAGGTGCAAGATTGTTCTCAAGTGAGAGGTGTCGGGACTAGATATGTAGCGGAGATATTATTTTAAGAAATTCATTTTTTTTGTCCATAATTTAGTGAACAATACACCATCAAATACTTGTTAAACTTGCAGTTCAATTAGACTGACATCTGCAGTAAATTAGCTTGTTTGAACTTGGGCAGGATTAGGTGCTGCTAGGGATTCTTTGTACACCTGGAGGTTCAGCTAGTGTACCAATTCCTTACAGCGATTCTTCAACCTTGTTCTGTAAAGTTTGTCTGCATGGCTGTCAGATGAACATGTTTATGCTTATGGCTGCATTCATTCCTACCCAACATCTAAATAAACACACCAAGAAAATGGCGGATTAGTCGCAGATGGAGTATGTGAGAAAATGCGAGGCAACATACTTTTTCCCCAAAATGGAGAAGATGACCTGGGAATTGTAGCACATTATTATTCGCGTGCTTGTAAAGACACAGCTGACAGATGTTTCTGACTTGGTCCTGCTACTAAAAATCAACAATCTGCATTGCATCAGTTATTTATCCATATTTCAGAGTAATTTTTCACCTGCATTGAATTAAAGCTTTCTAGGACCAAGGCCAGGTTCAGGAGCTTTTGGGCTGGTGGAAAGAGTGCGCTGGAAATCATAGCCCAAACAGTGGGGGCTGGAATGGTAAAGCTTTGGAAATCTCCATCTCAGAAATTTGTCGAATCTCAGTCATTGAGTATGTTCAAGAATCAGGACCAATACATTTTTGGGCACTCAGGAAATAAGATACAGGAATCAGCTAGTAAATTACAGGATCAGTTATAATCTTACTGAATGGTGGAGCAAGCTTGAGATGCAATTCAGCCGTTTTTACATGTGGAATGGGAAAATAGAAAGCAAAGTAGCATTTTTTCTTCACCATACTGCTAAATTTAAATCTAGTTTTAAGCCCTGCCCTGACTACAAATCAAAATAGAATCTGATTTCAAGTTCTTTGCTAGTTTAAGTGCGCAGTCAGATAGTAAACTGACACTTTTTTCTTTAAAAACAGAGAGCATTTCTTTCAATTACACATAAAAGCCATGAAATTCAGCACTGTTTGGCACCACAGGAACCAATTTGCTTCAAAGTCACAAATCTACCATAGTGGGAAGTGCAGTAAAATGTGTGAAACACCCATAGCGGACCCACACAGGCTGCAAAGTATGACATTAATTTATTGGGTAACACCGGTGTTTTTTGTGATGTACTGTACATTCTGAAGAAGGATCTCGACCCGAAACGTCGCCCATTCCTTCTCTCCAGAGATGCTGCCTGACCCGCTGAGTTATGCCAGCATTTTGTGTCTACCATACATTTTGATACAGCGTACTGACACTTATAAAAAGTTAAACGACATTATTTTGTTTTCCAACACCTTTTTCTAGTTAGTAAGCACTGGTTCAATACTCGTTTTCTCCCAGGAAATCAAAAATGAATGTCAGTAACCCAGCCAAATGCAGATGTTCAAGTTAGATACAAGATCTACAGTATGACAACAGGAGGAACATTCTCGATTTGGTGAGGGAACACCCCTCTTGTGCTATTTAAAGGCAGCAACAATTGCCTCCAGGTTTGTTGCTTTTTATTTCCCCCCTCCAGAGTTTGGGAGAGTTTTGGTGTTGCAGAAAGAAACAATAGTTCAAATTGCAAATGGCATTTATAGATTGGTTACTACTTACTAACCAATTGTAGTGCTTGTTAGTAGAAGCTTCACCTACTATGCGGTTTATATTATCAGAAGTCTGCTTAAGTAATTAGTCTGAGTAGCTGCTAGCCTACTGTAACATCATGCAGAAGAATGCTGTAAGTGGACTTTAATAAACATGTGTTGTACCTTGACAGGCATATGACTCGCTTCATTACATGGTGTCAGAAGTGGTATACGAACCCACGCCTCCAATGGAGCATGTTTTACTGGCCTGGTATGACCAAGTACTTACGTGAAAAAGCTTAAGTCTGCCCCATCTGCAAAAGCCTAATGCCACACCAACAGAAACAATCCTTACTATCAAAGTCAAAGTCAAGTCAAAAGAGTTTATTGTCATGTGTCCCTGACAGGACAATAAAATTATTTCTTTGCTTAGCACAACAGAACATAGTAGACATTGACTACAAAACAGATCAGTGTGTCCATATACCATTATATATGCAAGTACACACATGAATGAATAAATTGATAAAGTGCAAATAACAGATAAAGGGGTATTAATGTTCAGAGTTTTGTCCGAGCCAAGTTTATTAGCCTAATGCTGTGGGGAAGTGGCTATTCCTGAACCTGGTCATTGCAGTCCTCAGGCTCCTGTACCTTCTACCCAAAGGTAGCAGGGAGATGAGTGTGTGGCCAGGATGGTGTGGCTCCTTGATGATGCTGCCAGCCTTTTTGAGGCAGCGACTGTGATAGATCCCCTCGATGGAAGGAAGGTCAGAGCCGATGATGGACTGGGCAGTGTTTACTACTTTTTGTAGTCTTTTCCTCTCCAGGGCGCTCAAGTTGCCGAACCAAGCCACGATGCAACCGGTCAGCAAGCTTTCTACTGTGCACCTGTAGAAGTTAGAGAGAGTCCTCCTTGACATACCGACTCTCCGTAATCTTTTCAGGAAGTAGAGGCGCTGATGAGCTTTCTTAATAATTGCATCTGTGTTCTCGGACCAGGAAAGATCTTCAGAGATGTGCACGCCCAGGAATTTGAAGCTCTTGACCCTTTCAACCATCGACCCGTTGATATAAACAGGACTGTGGGTCCCCATCCTGCCTCTTCCAAACTCCACAATCAGTTCCTTGGTTTTGCTGGTGTTGAGGGCCAGGTTATTGTACTGGCACTATATGGACAGTTGCTCGATTTCTCTTCTATACTCTGATTTATTCCCATCAGTGATACGTCCTACAACAGTGGTGTCGTCAGCGAACTTGATGATGGAGTTCGCACTATGACCGGCTACGTAGTCATGAGTATAGAGTGAGTATAAGTATCGCACCCAGTTCCTCCTCTGCCGTGGTCCACTGACATATTTGAATGGCATGGAATACACTACCTGGTTCTCGTCGACTCATATTTGGGCTGGTTCGAAATTGACCTACTCCAAACCATCACATCTGAAGCAGTCATCCAGAAGTTGTCACGCCATTTCTCCGTGCACGGTTCCCCTGCACGCCTCCTATCCAACAACGACAGTCAGTTCACCAGTCAGCTCTTCAGAAACTTTGCTCAATTAAGGGACTTTCAACATATCACCAGCAGCCCTGAGTTTCCGCAGTCCAACGGACTCACCGAACGGGCTGTCTGAAGCCCAAAACTAATGGAGCGTTCTTATCTTGCTAAATCCCACGTCTACCTGGACCTGCTCAACTTAAAGAACATTGCCCACGATCCCATACTGGGTTCTCCAGCCCAACGACTGATGTCTCACCAAACCCGTGCTGCCCTGCCTGTACCCCAGCAGCTGCTGCAGCCACAAGTCCGTTCACCTCCCATGGTCCAGAAACAACCACAAATGAAGCGTGATTCACAAAAACAATCTTTTGACAAGCCACTTAAACCTCTCTCCAGTGGACAGGTTGTTCGCCTTCAGACTAACAAGGGCTATGGCTGTCTGGGTCACATCCACAGCCCTGCTAAAGAACCGCGCTCTTACCTGCTAAGTGCGGACGGGGGCCTTTACAGACGCCGGGTCGACTGCTCAACAACCACAGACTGTGTCCCTCGTGGCCTCTCCATGGCGTTCAGCTCCCTGTTCGCCTACTACGCCGCCTCCACTCGGCAGGTCTCCGGTGTCGTCCCCGGTCACTTCCCCAGTGAAAGGAGGAGTCAGTAGGCCACCCCTTAGATACGGAGATTTTGTGTAATCATCTACACTTCCCCATATGCGTCATTAGCGTTTCGGTCACTATATTATTTGGCCACCACGTATCAATGCTTTATTTTATTTCCACAAGGAAAGATGTAGATTGATTACTTCCTACTAACCAATTGTAGTGCTTGTTAGTGGAAGCTCCACCTACTATGCGGCTTATATTATCAGAAGTCTGCTTAAATAATTAGTCTGAGTAGTTGCTAGCCTACTGTAACACCATGCAGAAGAATGCTGTAAGTGGACTTTAATAAACATGTGTTGTACCTTGACACGTATGACTCGCTTCATTACAAGATACATTAGATACAAGATCTACAGTTTGGTAACAGGAGGAACATTCTCGACTGGGTGAGGGAATACCCCTCTTGTGCTATTTAAAGGCAAAAACAATTGCCTCCAGGTTTGTTGCATTTTTTTTTCCCCCTCCAGGGTTTGGGAGAGTTTTGGTGTTGCAGAAAGAAACAACAGTTCAAATTCAAATGGCTTTCTGTGGCGAGATGAGGTTCTATGATGACAGACCCTTTTGCAATTAAGCATGGCTGGGAAAACATGGAGAGGTCACCCAGAGCTAAGCTACAAGCCAAAAGAGGGAGGAGGAAATGGAAGTGGATAACGTACGCATTCAGTAGGATATCCTATCATGCAAGATGGTTTTTGCTTTTCCATTTTGTACCACAATAAAGAGAAGCTGCTTCACTAACAAAATCCTGACTGAGATAGACTGCATATTGTAGTCAAGTGTAGCAAAAGGACAGTGCCAGAACCACTTTCCAATATCAGTAAAGGTCATAGTGATTATAACATTTTCTCATTCAAGCTCTTTATATGCTGAAGGACGGGTCATCTGCAACATATTACATTGGCAGCAGACTGTGGCAGGTGTCTCTGAAAGATGGCCTTGAACAGCCTTGATCCTTGATAGTGTGACTACCAAATGAACGAAGCAGCGTGAACTTCAATGGACCGGGTTGACAATCTGATCCACAACAGCAGCAGAAAATAAGAACCTCATGTTCGATGACCTTTCAGGAGATTCCTCAGGTGTGGGCTGACCTTACACAAGCTGAACTTGAAAGATGAACATTTTTTTCAATGCAATCTCAGGTGTCAGATAGCTTCTGCTTGTGTCACAGCAGAAACTGAGACATCAAATGCTGCATGAGCACTTGCTGATTCACCTGTTGAAGTGACGATGATTTCCAGGCTGTGAAAAGTAGGCTCCCATCCCAATACAAATCACTGTGCAAACTTAGACTTTCCATACACCTGGACACTGCACCAATAATTTCGAGAAGGTCTACAATAAGCATTTCAATGGATAACTGGAAAGACTGCATCCACAAACAATCTGAAATCAGTCTTACAATAAAAATATTGAATTAAATATTGTACACCTATAACAATAAAAGCTGATAGCTATGCTTTTGTTTAGCTGAAATGCAAAATTCATTCAGTGTATTTTAAATTCCCCAACATATTGTAAGAGAAGGATTCTTTATTTTTGGACTGTTTATTCTTCTTATCAATCAGTCCCATGTAGGCTCTTCACAGTTGTCTGCACCCTTTGCCATCAAATTCATAACCATTTCAGGGAAAATGTACCCTGATTTATGATTAATATAATTTAAATGGCCTTATGTAGTTTCCATTTAATACTTATAGCTGGTCTTACCTGATAACTCCAGATTTGTGCACTAGACCTTGAGTTTGTATTCATGGAGCCATCATCCTCCGTTAAAAGGTAATCCTGCAGTTTAGCATCAATTTCAGCCAGATGTTGTTGTTCCACGGACTCTGGTGTATATCCTTCTCTTTCTGCGACTGTTAGTGCCCAGGGCATTGAGGTATCCTAAGGACCAATGATATGCAAAACTTAAATGTAGATATGTACAAGATTAAAACTCAGATTCACACTTTAAAACCAGGGCATAGATAGCAGCCAGTGACAACATTTACTCTGTGCAATTATCATGCTACAAAGTTCAACTCAAAATATAGAAAAGCAGATAGGCTTGGGGAAGGGTATACCACCATATATAAAACGTATGATCATAATTAATCATGTGATATGGAGTCAACAGAATAAAGTGCAAAATATTCAGAGATCAATATTAATGATTTTACTTCGGAGTCACATGAGTGACTTTGCGAAGAACCCCGATCGCCCGCATTGCACGTCATTACGACGCCCGCATTTGCGAAGCACCGGTCTGGCAGGCACATCGCTCCTGCCAGCGGTAAGTTTAAAATCCAGGTAAGTATTTCTTACCTGTTTTTTGATGTCCTGCAGGAACCCTTTTTCTACAGAGGTTCCTGCTGGGTGCTTCATGGGTGTCGACGAGGGAACCAGCTGCGGGCTGTGGGGAAACCTCGGTCCTACCGCGGAAGCGGGTAGCTGGAGAATGTCGGGCTCATGGAGTTCAGTCACTGACAAAACGGTCAGTGACTTCTGAACGCTGGGTTCCCGGGGAGGGGAACTTCAGCAGAAATGCAGTTTTAGACCGCAGTGGCCCACCATATGGGGCTGAAGCTGACCAGAACGGTTAGCCCGGATGCCGTGCGGGGGGGGGGGGTTCCCCTTGGTAAGGCACATGCTATGGTTCCCCGGGGAGAGGAAACCCAGCAGCAAAGCGGTGTCCAGACCGCAGTAGTCTAGGATGGGGGGGGGGGGGGGGACCGACCAATATGGTCAGCCCTGATGTCGGGACGGTTCCCCTCTGGGTAATGTAAAAAATTTAAGGTTGACCAGGATGGAGCCCTTGTGGAGAGGAGACTCCATCTAGATACACTCCAACTACAGGAGTTGTGACAGTGCCGGGCATATGGGTGAGCCTGAGCCAGCAGCACCTTTGCACAGGGCTGCTTTAGGGGATGTCGATTCTATGATAATGATGGGCATATAGGTAAGCCTGAGCCAGCAGCACCTATTCCACAGGGCTGCTTTATGGGATGCCAAATCTATGGCAATGCCAGGCATATGGATGAGCCCGAGTCAGCAGCACCTATTGCACAGGGCTCCTTGATGGGATGCCAAGTTTATGACAATACTGGGCATACGTCAGCAGCATCTATTGCACAGGGCTGCTTGACGGGAAGCCGGGCATAAGGATGAGCCCGAGCCAGCAGCACCTATTCCACAGGGCTGCTTTATGAGATACCGAGTTGATGGACCGCCAGCCTATGGGAGAAGCCACACCAGCAGCACCATGTAACAGGGCTGTTTTATGTTGAGGCCGAGGCTATGGCAGCACCGGCATATGGGAGGGCCTGAAATTCTGGTTCAATGGAACACTAAATATACATCTGTTTGTTTCATGCTTATTCACAGGTTGCAAAATATGTGGCATAACAGTGGCGAAAGATACATTCTCGCCACAAGGAGAAGGATGGTCTTTTGTGTCTTCCTCCATTTTGCTTCATTAATTGGGGCTTCAAATGAAGTAATTAAGAGCTGTTTAGGATCCTATTGTGTGATTGGCCTATGCAACTTTGATTCCGGTTGTCGGGAATAATAATATAACTCTATATGGTTATTTTGAACGTAACTTACTGGTTCAGTCTGTGGCTTGAGATATCAGCCGTTGCATGTTAAAATCAAATTATGTTCTGCAGATTCAATAGACTGCTCTACGGCTTGGGTTGTTTCATCAGTCCTTGCATATGTTCAGTGTGCTGCGATAGCACCAAAAAAGCAGGACTTTCTTATCCAGGAGATGGAAAGTGTTTGTTGAATGTTCATGTTGCATTGAAGAAGGTAAAAATTACTGATGTTTGGAGTTCATTTTAAATGATCTTTGTCAATAATTAAGTTATATGGCCATTAACTGTGCCAACGTGCCTTCTCATTGTATTGGCTGCAGCAAACAAGACCCGTTCACGCTGGATGTCAAGTTTGTAAGCATATCTTTAACACAATGTTTGTTAGGACAAGTACAATGCAGTATGGGATGTCAACATTGTGTGAACACTATTTCACCAGGGGGATCCAGCTACATCCTTAGTTTCACCAGATCTCATAAGGTGGTTGTCCTCCTAGCACTCGTTAGCGCAACAGGTTTAGTCACTACATAGTTGCGACGGAACAAGATGGTTACGTCTGTAAACAATAATATATAATATTTATGCTTATAATTCATTTAAGCAGAGCAGGATGGGTGTCAGATCTCAAAATAGTTAAAGGTATACCCAGGTACCTTTGGTAAAGTGAGGACACATATATAACAATACCAGGCACGTGCCGTGAGCAATTACTCTGGGTAGGCACTCAGTCCGCTTTAAAAAAAATGTAAACCGCGCATGCGCAGATTGTTCTCCCCGTTAAATAAATAAATAAATAAAAACAGTGACTTATCACAAAGTGCTGGAATCTTCACTCCCTCACCGCTGCCGCAGCTTTCCGGGTGCAAAGCCACGGACTGTAGCTGGGGATAGAAGCAGCTCGGAGAGCGGCCACCGGGACCCGACAGCTGAACTGGCCACCACTTCAGCGCCTTCTGCCAGCCCGCTCACCTTTGGCAGTGCTCTCCGTCTGAACACCTGTCACCTGCCGTTCGCCGACTTCACTCATGTCAGCGACTTCCTGCAAATCCTTAAATTCCCACAGCCGAGTAATCTCAATCGCGCTGTCGGAATTTAAGGACATGAGTGAGGCCAGCGAGCAGCAGGAGAGAGGTTTTTAGATAGAGAGCTGCCAGAGGTGAGCGGGTGGTTCTGGAGCTAAGGTGGCGGCTGGTTCCGCTGTCCGGCCCGGCGGCCGCTCGAGCTACTTCTCTCTCTCTCTCTCTTTCCCCCCCCCCCCCCCGGCCTCAGAGCAGTGTCATTTCATGCCCCCTTGCAAAGAACGTCGCAAGTGGATGCCCCCGACCCCTCATTCATAACATTTGTGCCCTCCCCGCAACGTTACCCCGGGCCAGACTCCCCAAACGCTGAGAAAGGAGCTCTCTCCCCACTCCGACTCCCACACCCTCCCACACCCCGGCAAATACGGTATTAAAAAAAAAAAATCACAAAATGTACTTACCATATCATTGGGACACGACAAACCATGGTTGAAAACCCCGCCAATAAACTTGCGCTGCGCATGCGCGGTAGACTGATGCGCATGCGCAGTATGATGCTGCGCATGCGCAGTGCTACAAAGGCAGGATTTCTGCTGCCTTCAGCCCCGATTAAAATTGACGGCTTCAGGCAGCGCTGACGGCACGGGGGCTGCACAGAGCTTCCCGTGTCACAAGCACTGCGGGTGAAAGGCACAGGGAATTATGCCTACCTAAGAGATCAGTCTCTTACATAGGCATAATTCTCCCATGCCTTTACTATTTATATTTAATAATTCCCATTTCATAATTTTAGTCAGGGTAGGCAGTGCCTACCTTGCCTACCCTGACGGCACGTGCCTGAACAATACGTTAAGGTCACTGAGCGTCTTCGAGGCTCTGAACTAGCTATGTTGTTAGTCACAAAAACTTATAAGAACATATCTGTTCAGGTCACTTCCAGAGGATAAAATGGACTTTGATTATGTAGGAGTAGATACTGATTCTAGTTATCACTCCATCAGGGCTGCTATAACATCAGCAGCAAGTGTCTTGCGTGCCGTTGAACCACATCCTAACGCTTGCAGCATGGTCAAGCGAACAAATTTTCAAACATTTATAATAACCCAATTCTAGACCAGGGGTATTTGTCAACCCTATTTCATTGATTATAGTTTTCCATCCGAATGAAAGGTGGGACTATTATTATTACTTCATTAATAACATTAGCATGTTTAAATCTATGTCATGGCTGTATGTATTATGAATATTGTTTCCTTCATTTGTCAATGAAGCAGATTTGGCTGTGTAGACTCGTTTCTCACGGCATAATCACAGAGCTTTGAAATCTTCACGTAGTCACTCACGTGACTCCGATGTAAAATAGTAAGATTAAACGAGAACTTGCCAGTTTGAAGTTTGATCTTTATTTTATGAGGAGTTGCGTTGAGGGATTACGTGCCCTCTGCTACCAGCCCTCGTAAAGATAATCTGGTAGTTCTAGTTTTCTCTATTCTTACTATGTTACTTCAATTATTGTTATCTGTGATTTCACACTGCTGCTTTGGAGATTGACGCGAAATGCGGGCGATCGGGGTTCTTAACGTGTTATTTAATCTTACCATTTGTCAGTTGGTTTAAGAGGCCAATAAAAAAAGTGGCATCGTGTAGCAGCAAAACATTATTTACTTGCAAAAATTTTAAGGGGTCCCAATGTTTGAGCTTCTATTTCTTTCTAGAATGCTACTGGATTAAATGGATTGTCTGCCAGACATCTAGAAATGTCTGGTTCTGACTATAACACTGATTTATCTGTGGCTAGGTACAGGGTGCCAACCATTTTGCACACATGATAGATCCATTACTTCAAATGTTCTTGCAGCACAGAACTTTTTTCCTCTTCACCAATCTTTTCACATCTGCATCCAAGAGATTTCACATGTCCTCTCATTATATATATATATTGCAGTTTCCTGAGATAACCATCCAATTTCTACTTCATTTTTTCATCTTTGAATCAGCTGTTTCTGATTCTCTTAATTTCTCGATCCTCAATTATTTTTCGAATTCAACCGTTATTTTTTCTCTTACACCATGCATGCGATCCACAACCTTATCTGATCTATTTCCCACTCTGCTCTCTCACCATTCCCCCACTTTCCCAGAAGCATGGCAAACCGTTTATTCTATTAATCTTCACATTTCTTTAGACTTCAGAGATACATCGCAGAAACAGTGATCCCCAGGACATTGATGGTGGGATATTCAGCAAGGATATTGCTATTAAATGCCAAGGGTATATGATTTGACTTGCTCTTGATGGTCTTTGCTTGACACGTTTATGGTGCACAATGTTATTTATCCGACTTTCAGCATGTTGTTCAGAAGTTGCTACATGCAGGAATGGATTGATTCATTTTGTAGGAGTTATGAATACTATTAAACAGTCCAGAATTATCGATGAACAATTACAGTTCTGACTATCTGATAGAAGGAAGGTAATTGAGGAGTGGCTGAAGATGTGATGGATCCAGCATGAGGACTTCCTGCTGCGTTCTTGAGGCTGGGAATGATTAACCATTAACAACCACAGTCATCTTTCCCTGATCAAGATACTGTATGATCACAATCATTCAGCTCTTTGGTTGATTTGAACTAAGATTGTGGTGAAAACTGGAGCTGAGTGATCCTGACAAAACACAACCTGGGTTTCAGTGCACAGGTTATTGGTGAGTAAAAAGTCAATTAGTAGCACCGTCAGCCATACCTTCAAACACTTTGTTGATGAACCAACCATTCTTTATACAATCTTTTCATCAATTCTGTCCTGATTGTTATGACTAACAAGTAAAAATTATTACTTTCATGAGGTACCAGAAAACTGGCCACCAGACGGGTACCTGAAACATAGTAAACTAAGCATTCATGATAACTTTAAAGGCTGGTCTTACTTCATTGTTCGATATCTCAACATCAATGTTCTTCAATAGTTCTGTTAATCGTCGTTTCTCATCGTCAGTCAATAGTACTGGGTTCTTGGCTTCCTTTGCCAGCTGCAAATATCAATAATTACCTATGAACAATAAGTGCTTAAAAAATCATTAACAACAAGCCTATTTTAAAAGTATGCACATAAATCAAAAACATAATAATAAAAGTAAAAATTACTACAAGCTATAAATGCACTATCAACATTTTGTCGAAAATATACATTGCCCTCAATAACAAATCCACCGAAGAATGTGGCGAAATAAATTTACATACCTCAATGTTCTTCTTAATAAAATCTTTAACTTTAATCTTATTTTGGGGAAGCATTTGGCTCCTTATTTCTTTGTTTTCTACATTTTTGGTGCAAGCTGCTGAAGGCAATTTAACTTCTTCAGCACAGCTCTGATAGTCTGACAAAAAAAAATGTTGGCACCCATTGAACGAAATATTTCAACTAAATGCATAAAATATCACATCCTGCTCCAACTCTAATAAATGTGTAACCAATTTACTCAGACTGCTGTGCAGCAAATGTGCAGATCTGAAAGCTACTTGAAAAATATTTTTCAGCAACTTGCTCGGTGAAAAGCATTGATTTTGTTAAATAAATTTTCCCCTGCAAATCGAAAAGGATCCCTAAAATTTGGGAATGGGCAAACTCATTAGTACAATTATATAACAGGGTTTTATATTCCATTCCTCTAGCAGGAGATAGTGAATCTCTGGAATTCTCTACCCTGCAGTGCTATGGAGGCTGGATCACTGGAGGTATTGAGAAAGATAGATACATTTTTAAAAGATCAGGGATTTGAGGGCTGCCACAGATGAGTAATTGAAACCACGGTGATGTTGAATGGCGGGGAAGGCTTGAGGGGCCAGGGACAGGTTTCTTGGATTCTTACAATTGTCAGAACCTGAATACTTGGTCGATAAAACTCAAGAAATATACTGTTCCTTATTTGCAACAGATACAATAACAGATTTATATGGATCTCATACCACAGAAAAATGCTTCAAGGTGACAATTACAGGTGTCATTTAAAAGAAATACCAAGGAAAATATATTGCTAGAGTGAAAGCTTGGTACACAGAGGAGAAGCATGGGTAGGATGTTATTATCAACCATGTTAAAAAGTAAAACAAAGCTCAAAGTAGGACAATGCTACTTTTAAAGTTGTGGTAGCAGCAGAAATGTGATCTGGAAAGTTCAGACATGGAGTTATAGAAAAGATTAAATAATAGTTGACATATCATTGGTAATACTAATGCCAAGGAATTTGAAGCTCTCAACCGTTTCAACATCCAAACCTTTGATGCTGATACTTGACCATGCTTCCTGAAGTCACCTGTACTTCACCATGCTTCCTGAAGTCAATAACCAGCTCCTTTGCTCTGCTGACTGTGAGAGAGATTATTAGCCTGACCCAATATCACTAAGTTCCCCATCTCCTTCCTGTACTCTGTCTCGTTGTTGTTTGCGATTCAGCCCACCATAGTGGTGTCATCTGCAAATTTGTAGATGGAGTTAGAGCCGAATTTGGCATTGTCATGAGTGCGTAGGGAGTACAGTAGGAGACTGAGAACGCAACTGGTGTTGAGAATTATCATGGAGGAGGCCTTGTCACCTATTTCCACAGATTGAGGTCTGGGGTCAGAAAGTTGAGGGTCCAGTGGCAGAGAGGGGAGCTGATGCCTAGGTCCAGAAGTTTGGAGATGGGTTTGGATGGGATTATGATGAAGGCAGAGCTATAGTCAATAAATAGGAGTCTAACATAGGAGTCGATGTCTAGGTGTTCCAGAGATTAGTTTTGGGTGAAATGATGTCTGCTGGGGACCGGTTGTGATGTTATGCAAATAACTGTAGTAGATCAAGGCTGGCGTTAATGTACGCCATCACCAGTCTCTCGAAGCACTTCATTATGAGGGATGTAAGAGACACTGGATAGTTGTCATTAAGGTACATTACCTTAAACTTCTTTGGCATCAGGATGATAGTAGTCTTTCTGAACCAGGTGTGGTCCTCAGAATGGAGTAGCGAGAGGTTACAAATGTCCGCAAATACTTCTGCCAGCTGACCCACTGGTCCCGATGACACTGCCAGAGATTCCATCCAGCCCAGTTGCTTTCTGCGGATTCACTCCCAGGAAAGCTAATCTTACATCTGCCTTAGTAACTGTTGGTACAGGCACACCAAAACTGGCAAGGTGGCTGGCATTCCACTTGGGATAGTTTGACTAGAATGCTGCAGACTTCACCTTAGGAGTGGACCTCACAGTTCATCTATGGTTTCCACTAGTGGAATGCACATGTTGTCTTTAATACAACTATGACCCACAACATCCACATCAGCACTGTCTTTACTTTGGAGAACTGCAGACTTTTTTTAAAAAGTGATACATCATGGAAACAGTACCTTCGACCCACCGAGTCTGCATCAACCAATGATCACTTGTGCACTAGTGCTATCCTACACACTGGGGACAATTTACAGAAGCCAATTTACCTACAAACAAGCACCCAGTAAAAACCCACAGGGTCAGAGGAAGGTAGTACAAACTCCGTACAGACAGCATCCGTAGTCAGGGTTGAACCCAGGTTTCTGGTGCTGTATGGCAGTAACTCTAATACTGTGCCACTATGCCTTATTAATCTGGAATCCAAGTTTCAGACACTGGGGTGCACAAAGGAGGGAGAAAATCACTTTTACACTTTCTATTTGGGGGGAAGCATTTAAATTGGGGGAGTGAAAAGAATGTACTTGGAGACTGCAAATTAAGAGAGAAAGATAGAGTTCTCTGTAGCAATGAACAGAAGTCCAGAATTGAGGGTTGCCTGTTTAATGCCGGAACTAAGGATTGGAAAGGAGAGGGATGGGAAGATAAATATCTAAAAGGACACGAAGTGCTGGAGTAACACTCTGGAGAACATTGACAGGTGATGTATCAGGTTGGGAACCTTCTTCAGATTCTAGTTGTTATGATTCATGAAGATATCTACAACACATGTAATATGAAGGTTACAGTGAGGCTGTATAAGCCGCCTCAAACCTAAATTTAAAACTAGAATCACAAAGATAATAATCTTTCAATTACAAATTGTCATAGGTTCAACAAGGTCATCGAGTTGAATACGTGGCTCAAAGACTTAAGTTAGAAAAGTGATTTTCAATTTATGTGAACATTTTCAATCGGTGTGAACTTTTCTGGGAAGATTATTTAGAGTGAAAGATGTCATAGTTGCCACTGTACTTAAGTACTATAATCTAGAGGCAAGAATGGATAAATGAACTATAGTTATTTTACAGATGTTTTCAAAGGAAGCAATCAAAGTTCATCTGACATGATATCAGGATTGAAGACAGATTTTAGCAAACAGATAAGTAATTTGAGGTTAGACACAAAATGCGGGACAAGCAAGAGAGAAGGAAAGGGTAACATTTCGGGTTGAGACCTTTCTTTCAACTGAGAGTCATGGGAGAGAAACTAGAGATATGGAAGGGTACAAAGTGAATATAAGGTGTGAAAATGACAGATCAAAGCAGACGATGTGTAAGTTTCCACATTTATGGAAGATTACCTCTAACAACTTAGCTAGATGTCACAAATGATCATTCCACACTGATTTTTTTTGGGAACTTTGCCAGTAGGTTGACGTAGACCTTTCAGGCTACAGGCTGTTGCTTCCAGATATAGCTTGTAGTCATACTGAATAGAGTCTGTAGCCTGAAAGGACCAAGACCAGATCTACACAGCAGTTTCATGGCTGGGTAGTCAAGTAGGGATCCAAGATCAGGTGACCGAGAGCTTGATCTAGTTCCCAGTGCAGTCCCAGTAACTCAAATCAGACTTGGCCCAATATCATATTCTGACATCATGCATGCTTCTAAAGACTCTTAAGCAACTGCCAAATGATCATTACCATTTTAAAGACCTGTTTTCATGAATAACCTCCCTGCCATATTTAAGATTATAGAATGCTGCTCGGGTAATTTGTTAATTGACATTTCAGTTTTCATTTACTTTAGCAAAATAAGAAAATCACAAGCCATATCGACTCTCTTCGCCTATATCCTATCAGATTTTTTTAAACAAAAATTCCAGGCTGCTGTGGTTGAAAATACTCTTGTGGCAGAAAACCTTGGTGTGGTCACTTGCAGTACTGACATCATAAACTGATCTAAAAAAATTGGCAGTCTCCACTGCGTATTAATATACCTTCTTGCACAAGACTATTAAAAGCTAACACCTTAATCCCAACACATCAAAATTAATCATTCATACCAATAAGACATTTTATTTAAAATATATGTTGAACTTCCACTTGTCCAAGTGTTCCTATCCTATTTCCTCCTATTGAAGAGTTGAGTAAACTAATAACATTCATCCAAAAACAAGCCAATAAGCAACCAAAGAAAATTGAGTCCCTGCCTTTATGTTAAGAACCAACCAAGCTACTTCATCTATTAATGCAAAACCAAACTGTTCACTTCACATATTGCTCCTATGAATATTACTGCTTTTTAGATTTATCTGTAAAAATAGTAGCGTTTTGGTAAATGTGACGTAAAGGTACCCTCAGAAATATTTCCACCAACATAATTAAAACATTGCAATTAATACAAAAGTTTTAATGAAAGAATTTATTGGGGAAAAAAAACTGTCTTCTGATATTAATCCTACGAAATATTTAATTATATAAACAGAATCTTACTATGAGACTTCTGCGGTAGGTTTTGGAAGCAGAGGTCAGTGATTATTAGTGTTCTGCTGCCCTCTGCTGTCTTGCTTGTATAATTCACCGAAATCAAGATGACTTTTTTTTCCTCAACTTCTTTCATTTCTGGTGTGGTCAATGAGAGAGCACAAATTCAGGATGGGACAGGATGTGCTTGGGGCGGGGGGGGGGGGGGGGCAGGTGAATGGATAACATAGAGGGATTTCCCTACTTCCATTCACACTGGACATCGTGTGCTCCTGATAAATTGACATAAAGTCCTTAATGCCATCAAGAATGACCTTTCTCCATTTTGAGTGATCACAAGATTCCTGCAAGTCCATGAGGATGTTGCACGTTTTGAAAGAATATTTAACAACACACTTGATTCACTTCTTCTGTCCACTTTGCAATTTCTTGCAAGATCGGAGCTTAAAATAGTGTCTGTTTTAGGAGTCTGCTGTCATACATTCGAACAGCATGGCCTGACCATTGCCGTGAAGTGGCCAGCAAACCGAGTGTAATTAGGCCCTCAAAACTGGGGATTTTGTTTGGGAAATTATCCTATCTGTGAATATGGAAGATTTTGCAGAGACAGTGCAAGCAGTATCTCTCCATGTTTTGAGGTGCTTGCCAAAGTTAATCCATGACTCAGAAACACACAGGAGAACATCCCTCCCTACTATCTTTGCATGTGCAAAGAGCTGGAGGATTCACAGATGGAGAGCAGCGAGAGAGAGCTTTGCATGTCAGGTTTGAGGCCTAGACCTTCAAATTCTCTTTCCTACATATGGCCATAGACTGTTATTACATTAAAGGAAATTAAGAATCTCATTATTCATGGTAGCCTTCACTATGAGGCAGCTCCTGAGATATGGCAATTCATCCAAACTATCCATGGCTTAGTTTAGTTTATTTTCATATGTACCGAGGTACAGGGAACAGCATTTGTTGCATGCTAATCAGTCAGCTGAAAAACAATGCATGATTACAATTGAGCCATACACAGCGTACAATACATAATAAAGGGAATAATGTTTAGTGCAAGATAAAGTCCAATAACATCTGAATAAAAATAGTCTGTGGGTTTCAAATTAGGTAGCTAGTGGCTCAGGTCTGCTCTCTAGTTGTTGGTAAGATGGCTCAGTTGCCTGATAACAGCTGGGAAAAAACTGTTCCTAAATCTAGAGGTGTGCGTTTTCACACTTCTATACCTCTTGGGAGAGGGCTTTATTACCAGAGGATGGTGATTTACGGAGGAAGTAAATTGTTAGAGGAACTTAGCTTTGCAAATGTTAAGCTTAAGAGGCACTCTCTTATATACAATAATGAACAAATTGACAATGGCTTAAGCAAAAAACTAACTGCTGGAAGAACGCAAAGGATCAGGTGCCATCTGTGGAGGGAAATAGATAATGTTTCCTTTCAGAGTGATGGAGTAGAGGAGAGATAGCTGGTAGAAAAATGTGAGGGGAAGGGGTAGAGCAAGTGCTAGCAAGTGATAGGTCTAGGTGAGGAGGAGGGGTTAATTGGTAGATGACTCGGGTGGGGGAAAGAAGGATGGAGAGAGTATCCAGGGCTAGAGGAAACAAAGTGCTGGGGGTATTCAATGGGTCAGGCAGCATCTCTGAAGAACATGGATAGGTGACATTTTAGGTTGAGGCCCTTCTTTAGATTGGACATAAAGTGCTGGCGTAACTCAGCGGGTCAGGCAGCATCTCCGGACAACATGGATAGGTGACATTTCAGTTCGGGATGTCGCCTTTCCATGAAAAAGCATCCGAGGAGGCTAGATGAGGTGCATGTAAATCTTTCTGTCACCTGAAAGAGCTGTTGGGGTCCCTGAAAGAAGATGGTTTTCGCCATTGCAGGAAGAGATGCCTGGGAGGATGGGTGAATGGGGAGGGATGAGTGTACCAAGGTGTCATGGGGCGAGTGGTCTCTGTAGGAAGCAGATTAGGACAGGAATGGGTAGATGTAGCTGGTGACGGAATAACGTTTAAGCTGGTGGAAATGTCAGAGAATTATGTATCGGAGGACGGGGATGGATGGGACGTGAGTGGTTCGAAAAAGCTTAGAGATGATCTCTGAAGATTCATATATACAAACATTGCGTGTATACTGTAAATTGATAAATTGAAGTTGGGTGATCTGGAATGAATCAATGATAGTTGACATAAATTCCCTCTTTTGTCCATGAGTAACTGTATCTTTTCCCTAGCTATCCTCGTGTTTCTAACATACATATAAATATAGTCAAAATTCTCATTCATCCTACCTGCCAAGGACATTTTATGATCCATCTGAGCCCTCCTAATTTCTTTACTGCTTTCTTTATATTCTTCATGGGCCTTTATTGATTTCAGCTTTCCAAACCTAACATCTGCTTCCTTGTTCGTTTTGAATAAACTTGCAATATCTCTTGTCATCCAAGGTCCCCGAACCTTGCTATCCTTATCTTTCACCCTTGCATGAAAGCTAATCAACCAGCCTTTAAACGGGCTTCCAAATGTAAGATGTTAAACACTTCAATTCCCCCCTCCCATTCCCACATTGACCTTTCTGTCCTGGGCCTCCTCCATTGTCAGAGTGAGGCCCAGCACAAATTGGAGGACAGCACCTCATATTTCGCGTGGACAGCTTACACCCCTGTGGTATGAATATTGACTTCTCTAATTGCAAGTAATCCTAGCTTTCCCTCTCTCTCCCTCTTCTCAGTTCCCCGACCAGTCTGACTGTCCCTGATTACATTTTATCTCCGTTTGCTTTGTTGTTACCTTCTCCTACCTAACAATGATCTATTCTACATTTGTCTCGATCTCCACCCACTTTGATGTGTCGTTCTCACACCTTACTCTTCCTTATCTCTGTAACTCCCCCTCCTCTGAGTCTGAAGATGGGTCTCAACCCAAAATATCACCCATTCCTTCTCTCCAGTGATGCTCCAGCATTTTGCGTCTATTTTCGGTTTAAACCAGCATCTACAGTTCCTTCCTGCACATGTGAATTACAAGTTCAAGTTTATTCTCGTATGCACATATGGCAAGGTACAAGTACAACGAATAATCTTCCTCGCAGCATCTCTGTCAATAGTCTGAGACACGCAAAAACAAATTTTACATAAATTACATGCAAAATTCTAAAAGAAAGACTACAAAGAACAAGACATTAGTGCAAAAACATATATATTTTTGCCTCAGCCACTGGAAATGTACATTCTGCAGTTCCAGCCTAATAGTTGTAATTAGCATTCCCCAAGTTCTGCCCTTTCACCCAAAGAATAGTCTTATCTTTATTAATAACTTAATTAAAACATAAGGAATTATTGGTCACTGTTTCCAGAATGTGCCCTTACCAAAACTTCGATCACCTGGCCAGGTTCATTCCCCAGTATAAGGTATAGTGCAGTTCCTTCCCTAATTAGACTATCCATTGTAATAAGAAACCATCCTTGATGTACATAATTCTGCCCATCTAAGTCCCTCGCATTAAGAACAACCAAGTAATTATCGGGAAAGTTAAAATTACCTACCACAATAGCCCTGTTGTTTTCACATCTTTCCATGGTCTGCCTGCAAATCTGTTCTTTTAGCTCCCAACAGCTATCAGGAGGCCAATAACGCCATCATATTGATCACACTGTTCTTATTCCCGTGTTCGCTGGATAAACCTTCCAAAATGTCCTGCTTTCTGCAGCTGCGGTATTCTCCCCCAGCTCTTTTACATGCCTCTCAGTCATATCTAAAAATTCTGTATCGTGGACCGTTCAGCTGCCAGTCCTTCCTTTTAGCAACCTTTTCTGTCATGGCCGCAATATTGTAGTTTTTGAACTAATCCAGGCTCCAAGATCAATCTGCCTTACCTGTTATACTATTTGCATTAAATAAACTGCAGACCAACATTATTGTTGTATTATTTTGATGTATGACCACCTCTCTGAAAATACTGACAAAGATACTTCCTGCCTCCCGAACGCTCCTCAGTTAATCCAACTTATCCATGCAATTGAAGACAATCTGCAGCTAGACACACTTCCTGCAAATATTGTCGTCAGGAAGAGATGACCTCTCCCTGATCTCGCACATTTCATAGGAGGTGCTACTCTGTTTCAGATAGCAGCTATGCAAAGCTATGCACTATAAGCGAGTTTGGTATTCCGACTGCGCATGCCCAGGTCACAGGTCACTCGCGATTAACATTCTCGGCAGCTGTGCTGCTGCATGTATACAGACCTGCGTTTCATCCGTAGTCAGAATCGAACCCGGGTCTCCCGCCGGGTTAACCGACAGGACACCAGCCCGGACCAGTGGCGGCCCAGGTTTACAGCCAGCGTGGAGAAGAAGTGCTAACTCCACTGCTCCAGGCCGGTGCCCCATCAGTCCAGGGCTGTCGGCTAACCCAGTGGGACAGGCAGAGTTGAGCTGGAGTTAGAGCTTCTTCTCCGCGAATACAATAATGGTGGTTGCAAATAAGGGATGACAGCGAGAGAAAACATGGCAATGTAGTGCATTCAGAGTGGGCAAGGGAAGATGGGAAATAGATCAGGTATATCCTACATAGTTCAACAGTACTGAAATATAAACAAATTAAAACTAAGGTGGTAGAGTGGCACAGCAGTAGAGGTTTTGCCTCACAGCGCCAGAGACCCAGGACTCGGTGTGCCAAAGGGCCCGTTTTAATGCTGTGTCTCTAAACTACTGACCTAAAATTTAAACAGTAACAAACAGAAAAAGCCTACCCATTTACAGTATCAAAGTTGTGGATTGCTTTTTATTCTAAAAAAAAGCATTAGACAATTGCTCTGCACATTTAACAGAGTAGCTAGGAAAAGTAGACAATAAAAATACATATTTTTTCTAAATTCTTACCATAGTCATGTTCATTGCTTTTCCTTTCATAGTCCTCCATAGGGAGTTGAGTGTGGAATATCGACGAAACCTGTTCTGCACCTAATTTAAGTAAAGGAAAGATTACATGATTACATCACAAATAAATATAGAAAATACAAAATAAAGAAAATGTTATACTTGTGTGTTTATACTTTACTGTAGGTTTATTTTGTTTTGCATATTTTAGTTGCAATGGACTTTGAAACTCAGTGGGTGACGTTTCCTCAGAAAGGAGAACAGCCCATAATCAGGTAAAGTCCTCAGCTAGTGCATTTTGAGGACCTACTCCTAGAATGGCCTAATAGTGTTTAAGCAGCTCACTAATGTCCTTTGAATGCTTTATAATTTTTTTTGAAAATCAGGAACATTTAAATTATTTAAAAAATACAACATGAGTAAACTAAAATTACTTAACACTGTTTTAACTTGAAAACAAAGTATAACAAATAATGTGTAGGAAGGAACTGCAGATGCTGATTTAAACTGAAGATAGACACAAAAAGCTGGAGCAACACAGCAGGTCAGACAGCTTCTCTGGAAAAAAGGAATAGGTTTTGGGTCGAGACCCTTCTTCAGATTGATTTGGTAGGATATCAATGGTTATTACATTGTTTAATAGAGCATTGTTGCACGTGTCAATAGAAACGATAGGTTATCACTTTCCAAAACAATTCTCATGAGATCTCAGATATTTTTCAAGACCGTTTGAATTGTCTAATATTTGGGGGGGTTGTTCATGTGTAGATTGGGATAATTGTAACCCAAGAGTCAAGAGTGTTTTACTGTCATATATCCCAGGTAGAACAATGAAATTCTTACTTGCTGCAGCACAACAGAATATGTAAACATTAGACATTGTAAACAATATAATAAACGTGTGTTCAGTGTGTGTATATTATATATATATATACACACACACATATTATATATATATATATCCTCCCCACCATCGAAGGGATTTACTCACTCACTCACTCACTCACTCACTCACTCACTCCTTCGATGGTGGGGAGGTCAGAGCCGGTGATGGATTGGGCAGTATTAACAACTTTTAGTTGTGAACACAGAAAGGTCTGTAATCAGCAATGAGTAACGAGCCATCATTTTTTTTTAATAGGATATGAAACATTTGATAGAAAATCAATATGACAAAATGAGTCATTACAATGTTTTCCTTTGATACATTTGTTTCGCGCCTTTAATTGCATGTCGAGTTATAAATTAAAAAAACAACAATGAATCACATTGCCAATAACCTCTGCTGTTATGTCAGAATATTTTTCATTAGGTTTTATAGCTTCAATTATTTAATTGGTTTCATATTATCTGGTACAAATTGCTAGCCTTTGACTTTCTTCTGACTCACCATTTCCACTTGGTGTCAGTGCCAAGAATCTCATTGTATTTTCTGCCACCTCAGGGCACTCCACCATTCCCTCTGATTTTGCATTCTGAAACAAAGAAAATGATTAATTCTGGACCGCCATGGTTTTCTAATTTTAACATACAAATTTGCTATATCATTACACAGTATACTTTGAATACAAATACATTGAAGTCTGGCTCAGCCAGTGGCACCTAGGAATAGACTGGGTGACAACCAAGAATAGTTTGGTGACTACTGGAGAGACAGTTGACGGCACGGAAAGACGGCACCCGGGAAAGGCTGGGTTAGCACCCCAGTCTGTGTCTTTCGTGAGAAAGACACCCAACAAAGCTACGGAGAGGCCTAATGAACCATCGTGGCCTAAACATCCATCAGGCGAGAATGAAATGCTCGGAGAAGGAGAAAGAGGTGCAGCGCACAGGCCTTGAACCTGGTGAGGTGCAGGAGGAGCCCAGCCGGGAGCCACCCCACAGAGCCCAGTCCCTCCATGCACTAGAGTCTCCCAACCCCTGCAGAGTAGTTATTAAGATGGCTGATCCATGGGCAGTTGCTGCTGGGACGCAAGTCGGGGCCTGATCAACCCCGGCTGGGTCGCCTGGGCGAGGTTGTCTGATGTTGTGAGACCCGAAACACCCGATGACTCCAGGTCACATCACTGAGGATGCGTCCCAGCGCATCTAGAAGATGTATATTTTTCACATTGAACATAAATGAAGTATTCTCCTTTGTGACCTTCACAGATTGAAATGATTGTTCTTTGAAACATTTTGTTATTATTCCCCTATGATCATAATTTCTCAAAGAATATTATACCATCAAATAGATTTTAAAAGCAATCTGATTACAAAGATTACAGTCATCTCTAATACCATTGCTTGCACCCTGACGATATTAATACTGAAAAAATAATTAAACTTAACAGTACCAAGTATTTATGTAGGGTTTTCTCTTTACAGAAGATAGTTTGCACTTCAACAGTCAAGGGTGTTGATAAGCCACATGCATTAGAAATTAACCAGAACAATTACATTCTTGCTTGCAGCAGCTTTGGAAACATATTAGATACAACATCAATTATTGTAAGTAAACTGAACCACTGCAGTTCGCCTACTGTCACAACAGATCCATGGAAGGTGCCAGATCTATGGCCCTATACTCATCACTGATATCACGACAGTGGCGGGTCAGATCTCAAACAATGACAAGATGGAGTACAGGAAGGAGACAGAAAGCTTAGTAACATGACTCCAGGACAACAACTTCTCCAACAATGGCAGCAAGACAAAGGAGCTAATGCACTCCCCAGTCAGCATCACTAATGCCGAAGTGGAAATGGTCAAGAGCCTCAAGCTCCTCAGTGTAAATATCAGCAACATTTGTCTGGGACCACCACACTGAATCTGTGGCCAAGAGATCACACCAATACCTTTACTTCCAGAAAACAAAGGAAGTTCGGCATGTTTTCAACAACTCTTACAAACTTGTACAGGTGCACTGTAGAAAGCATTGTTTTAAGATGAACCACAACTTGGTTTGACAACAACTCTGCCCAAGACCACAAGAAATTGCAGAGAATTGTGAATGCAGCATGTATTTACTTCATCACTTGCCATCATCCAAGATCGGAGGTAATCTTCGGGCAAAGCAGTAATTTCCATGCACACTTTCAATTCCAGTACATTTTATTTGATATTTACAATGTGTTCTCCGCTGCACTGAAATATCCAAATGCAGTGTTATGGACTGCTTTGCATAGCACTTTTGTTCACCCACAGGGACAACCCCGAGTCTCCTGACCTACATACCTGTTGCAGACCCAATGTAGGCTTCAGAAAATGTGCCTCAACTTCCATCTGGGTACAATGTAGCCTTCTGAATTCAAGATCAAGTTCAAAATCTTTATTTAACTCACTTTTTCTGTAAGCATTTTCTTCAATGTTAATTCAGTTCTTTATTCTCCAGCAGCACTACCAGACCTGCTAGTTACATTGTATTTTGTACAACTCTGACCTGCATCTTACATGACCTTTCATTCTCTCTCTCTCATACTGACTCTATCAACCAGATAGATCATGGCAATCGTGACCTAATTTTGTTAGAGATATTCCCTTCGTCCTTTGACCCCCCCCCCCCCCCTCAAAACCAACTGAAAACCAATTTGTTTTGTCCCTTTGTCAGTTCTGATGAAGGGTCCATGACTTATTTTCTGTTTCTCTTACCATAAATGCAACTAACCTGCTGAATGTTTCCATTACTTTCTGTTTTTATTGATGATCGGGACAGGTGACCTAAAAGGTAGCCTTGAAAATCAAAAGTGATTGTTTTTAAACACCCAAGTATACAAGATGACACTAATTGTCAGTCAATTAATGTCATCCTGCAGAAGCAGTTTGTTTGAAACTGCTAATGCCTTCATCACACAGAATTTATGGTTGAAGAACTAACAATCCTATGTGGCAGTAAAAACTGGACATAGCCAGTTATATTTCAGTTAAATTTCAACATTTAAATGTAGAATTGCATTTGGTAACCCAATGTACCAACAAAATCTATATAATGCAGAAAATGGTATTAATTGAGGAACAATATTTTCAGGAAAATTATGAAATTATTGTAGGATTTTTTCCGAACTATGAATATTTAGCAGTAATCTGTAACAAAACAAAAATCCCTGGAAATAATTTTGATTGCATGAACAAGAATGCTGACATCAGCAAAATGGAAAAGAATATATCCAAATGTGCAGTTGAGAATATGTTTTCTCATGCAGCAGAGTCGAAAGAGAATAACTGATCACAATTGTAATAACCACCTTCTTAAAAGATGTCCTTAGCCCGTCCCACTCAATATAATAATATCCTATTTGCATTGTGAGTGAATAAGAGTTAAATAATTCATGTTATATTTCCTGCTCTTTCCATTGTGCACTACTCTACTTAGCAATAAACATTTTACATTGAATTATTTTCTCAGAACTTACTTTTTCTGCCACTGAGATTCCAGTATTCACATTCCTGCAGTTTGTCTTCTTCTGAATCTCTTTCTTACTCTTTTCCTATCAAATGGTCAGTGCTTAATAAAGAGTACTAAAAAGCATAGATTTTTTTTATAATCTGTTCTGAATAAAAAAAAACTGCATTAGACTATATCTTAATATCTTTTGCCTTTGCTTCTTAATTCCCTCTCTTTTCTTGCCTTCTTATTTGATCTTTTTCCCCTTTTCTTTATTATCAACAGTTTTCTGCTCAATTAAGCTTTATTTGTCGTAATCAGCATTTGTCATTAATGAGCTGTGGAACCCACATAATTTTAATTCCATAATGGAATAGAAATAAACAGGCAGCTTTTATGACAAACAGGAACTAAACTGCTGGACAACTGGGCAGTGAAGATCTCACTACTTTCTCGGGTTTAAACACAATCTGTTCCGTAAATGTGTTTTGTTGCATGCCAATTCTTTGAATATTTTCCAAACATTTTTTTTCTCAGTCATTACCTGGTTCTGACTTTGCATTTCCATTCCCTTCTTGTTAAGTAAAAGTTATTGTTGAGATTCAAATTCCTCTTTCAAAAGCCATGTTGAAACAGTAATTTTGTTTAATCTCCAATATATTGCATCTTTACCCATTTTCACATTCACTCCACCACACATTTCTTAAATATACCAACCAAATATCATCTTCTGTTAAGGAACATCATTGAATTTTTTTTCTCTTTTCCATTTTAAAATCCAAACTGCTCTAATTTTGATGGAAACATAACAGGAAGAAGCATTATATATAGCTCACAAGTTTAGTGAAGGGAAATAGAAATTTAAAAAAGTGGGCATTCACCAATCTATAAATAAAATATCAAAGCTAATTACTAAATAACTGACTCCAGTAGGAAAAGAAGCTCTGAAATGAATGATATTCACAATGTTGTAAAATGCAATTCTAAATCCAAGATATTATAAACATCTGTTTACTAACTACTGCAAAAACATGCAAGTTAATTCTAACACCTAAAATGTAATATCATGGGATATAATCCTGTTCAAATTACATACTATCCCATCTTGGACATTATGCCTTCATTATTCTGGAGCAAAATCCCTACAGTTCCTTAACCAATGCCATCATGGAACCATCATGACCTCAAGAATTCAAGAAATTCATTGACAATTTCAAACACTACATTTTCAAGGTAAAAATGAAATGCGCAATAAATGCAACCTTGCCAGTAGAACCCAATTCCCCAAAACAAAGATGTTATACTCCATGAAATAATGATAGTTAATTTCAGAAATAATTTAAAAAGTCTTGTTATTCTTATTACCAAAAAGTTATAAAATCTCAAATGATATGCAAGTTCATCATCAATACCACACCCAACAGAGGTCAAATAAATGAATTATGAAATTTCAGTGGGTACATCTTCCAGGTTCTGATATCCAACTTTGAATATTTACATGGCATTTTTGATAGTCATGTTAGTAAGTAGTTAAGAATTACTTTTCACAATAAAGGTACAAGATTTATCATAACAGAACGAGGGGCGGCTCAGTGGCACAACAGCAGAGTTGCAGCCTTATATCGCCAGTGACCCGGATTCAATCCTGAATACGGGTGCTGTCTATATGGAGTTTGCACGCTATGATTGCGTGGATTTTTTCCAGTTTCCTCCCACATTTCAAAAACGTGCAGGATTGTAGGTTAATTGGTCTCTGTAAATTGTCCCTTGTATGAGGAATAGAACTAGTGTAAGGGTGATCATTGGTTGGCGCGGACTCGGTGGGCTGACGGGCCTGTTTCTGTGCTGTATCTTTAAACTAAACTAGACAGAAAGGGCCCTGCAAATTATTCGTCATAATAAGCTTTATTAGCATTGAAGTATTTGGCTCAAAGAAAGAACATTACAGCATTAAAAAAATCCTTTAACATTTAATTTCCATTAGCCTTTTGCTGAATATTTGACGTTGTTAATTGTCAACAACAAACAGATTACACCCATTTCTAGTGGTATTTTACCTCAAATTCTTCCCAAAGCTTTTTCTTCAGCTCTTCTCCCTGTTTCTTTACTTGTCTTTCTTTTTCCTCTGTCAGTACCAAAATCTTATCCAATGTTTTCATTTTCGCTATTGCATGTTCAAGTTGGGGGTCTTCATCGTTGTCAGCCATATCCTCTTGCTTATCTAATATTTATTAAAGGTAGACCTTTGTTATCATTACTTGGGGCGATAATGATTAGATCCGTATAAGCAATATAACATCACTTGCCATCTTTATTTTTGAAAAATAGAAGCTGTAGATGCTGGTTTATAAAATAATAAACAAAATGCTGGAGCAACTCAGTGAGTCAGTGGATAGGTGACATTTCAGGTGTGGACCCTTCTTGAGTCCTCATTATTTAAAAATTAAGTTTTTAAAATAAAGTTATTTAAAACAAAATATTTTTTTTAATTTTTGTTTTTTGCTATTTAGCCAATCCAATTGACAAACAAGCTGTATGCCAGTTCCTACAACCTAGGTCCCCAGTGAACAGATGAGGGAGGAGACTATATATCAAGACTCCAGGGTGAGGATAATGTGACAATCACAGCAAGGATTTGTGCAGGGTTGTGATTAATAAGAAGGAGGTTTGTGACTCACAGAAAGGAACATGGTGAACACACCTGATCCTCATTGCCCAAGAAAGAAATGATTCAAGAGATCTGAAGCTCCTGCTTCCAGTTCCTGAATGCTAGAAAAACTCATACGGCATCAAATATTGTAAAGTAATTGCAGAATGGGTGTTTGATTCAAATAGGTTAATAATACTCCACTAAATATGTAAAATTTGAATCGATTCCAAAAACCAAAAATAAATTCCTACCAGGCTCATTTTTCAATGGCTTTGTCTGATCTTGGACAATGAAGCAATCCTCAGAATTATCTTCTGAATCTGTTGGAGAAGGAATATTTCATAGAAGAAGCATAAGACAGTAAGACAATATGAATAGTCTTCATTGAATTTTCCAATTAATGTATACTGCTCATGGGTTGACTCTATTACTCTTTTCATTTCAGATATTTGTAGTTCCACACTTTAGATTAACTTTGTTACTCATCATTACCTCTGCAAATCATACAAAAGAGTATAATTTGCCTTGAAATCCAAATAGGTTCATGGGGAGGTCTGTACGAAACAGATATGTCTTTAATTTAATCCAATGACAATTATAATTGTATGATCTTTCTCCTCTTCATAAACCACTCTTCACACTTACTGTCTTGACATTCTGTTGCACCTTGAAGTTGAAAAATGACTATCCACATTAAATATTAGATGCCTCATACACAGGTGACCAGACATTGCACTCCTTTGCATTCAAAAATGTCCAACAAGTCTTTGGTTCCACAGTCTGTATTCAGGAGGTTAGCCACAGACAAATCTGGCCTCATGAGGCAGGCCCCTGAATCAAGGTCTGACCAGCATTCGTAGCAACCCAGTGTCAATCTTAGGAGGTGGGGGGAAGAGAGGAGAGTAAGGGGGGAGGGGTGGGAGAGGCAACAGCAGGGGATTTGAATCCAGCACTTAGTAAGAGACAGCAGGTGCATGATAAGGAGAAAGGGAAAGGTAAAAATCAAACTTACATTTTAGCAGCTGGGGGAGAAAACAAATTTGGAGTCTGGGATGGTTCAGGAAGTAATGGGGTCCATTAGGAACACTTCATGAGTGAGCTGTAGATCAAGGGTGGAGGAACATGTCCCACACTAGGCCAGAGGTGCAACAAGATGTAACAAGACCTGGAAATGCCTCATGTCAAACATCCCCTATTACACCACAAACAAAAGCCACCCAATACCTGAGAACTAGAACCTCAAGCACTCGCCATGCATTCTCGTGCTCCTTTTGTTTGCTTAGATAGTTGTTGAAGTAGCTTGAATAGCAGAACCCAAAGGGATTTGAGAATTTCAGGTCAGGCCAACAATGAATCAAGAATTGTCCAGGTCCAACCCAAGTCCAATCGATAATAGAACAATTGGGCAAACTGCTATATTATTTCAGGATTCAGTGTTTGTAATGTCACCATTGCCACTCTGCCAGTACCCTTTCTGTTGCCCAATCACCCAGCCACCTCGGGCTGCTTTATCTGCACCCGTAGGATATAGTCTGAAGCGGGGCTATCTTGACACAAAGTCAATCTCTAAGACCATCTTCCACCACAAGATGCAGCCATGGGGGGAATGCAGAGACAATCAACTGTGTGCAGACAACAAATACTAAAGGAACACAGAAAGAGAAGTGATTTGATATTTGTATGATTTGTGCCATTTATTACATAATTTGGAAGTTTAATGTGGCTTACACTTTAATTTGATCATTGTGTTCCTTTGCAATGATCAACACCAGATGAAAGTAATGTTCTAACTGTAGTCCAATGGTAAAGTGCCACCAATCACTGAAACAGCAATTGGATCTGTTGGTTATAGTCTAATGACAAAAGTGCTTGACGTTATCTTCTACTTTTCCTTTCCCCTCTGATGCTGTCCACAATTCCCAGCAAAGGCTTAGCTCAAATACCTACCATGTTTAGGATATTACAACAGATAACCACAACTCTTTACATCGACGATTGCTTTGGTGTCACCTCCTGCACCCACACACAACTGACTGACTTCATCCATTTCACCACCAACTTCCATCCGGCACTCAAATACACTTGGACCATTTCCGACACTTCCCTACCATTCCTTGACTTCACCATCTCCATTGCAGGTGAAACACTGCTGACCGACATCCATTACAAACCAACTGACTCCCACAGCTACCTGGGCTACTCTTCCTCCCACCCTGCTTCCTGTAAGGACTCCATCCCCTATTCCCAATTCCTCCGTCTACGCTGCATCTGCTCCCAGGATGAGGTGTTCCACACCAGGTCATCACAAATGTCCTCATTCTTCAGAGAACGGGGATTCCCCTCCCCCACTATAGATGAGGCTCGTACCAGGGTCTCCTCCATACCACGCAACACTGCCCTCTCTCCCCATTCCCCCACTAACAACAAGGGCAGAGTCCCTCTGGTCCTCACCTTTCACCCCAGCAGCCGGCACATACAACACATAGTCCTCCGCCAGTTTCGCCACCTCCAACGTGACCCCTCCACTCGCCACATCTTCCCATCTCCCCCCATGTCTACCTTCCACAAAGACCGCTCCCTCCGCAACTCCCTTGTCAATTCTTCCCTTCCCTCCCGCTCCACCCCTTCCCCGGGCACTTTCCCTTGCAACCGCAAGAGATGCTACACTTGTCCCTTCACCTCCTCCCTCCACTCCTTTCAGGGACCCAAGCAGTCCTTCCAGGTCCGACAGAAGTTCACCTGCACCTCCTCCAACCTCATCTACTGCATCCGTTGCTCCAGATGCCAGCTGATCTATATCGGTGAGACCAAGCGGAGGCTTGGCGATCGTTTCGCCGAACAACACCGCTCGGTCTGCAATAACCAACCCGACCTCCCGGTGGCTCAGCACTTCAACTCCCCCTCCCATTCCGTATCTGACCTCTCGGTCCTGGGCCGCCTCCATGGCCAGAGTGAGCAACACCACAAGTTGGAGGAACAGCACCTCGTATTCCGCTTGGGGAGTCTGAATCCTCTGGGCTTAAACATTGAATTTTCTCAATTCTGTTAACCCTTGCTGTCTCCTCCCCTTCCCACCTCTCCCTCAGCCCTCGGGCCCTGGCATTCCTTCTCTCTCTATCTCTCCCCCACCCAAGTCGCACTAGCTTCTCATTTTCACACTACAAACAGCTTACAATGGCCTGTTTTCTTTATCATCGATACTTTTTTGCATATCTTTCATTCATTGTTCTTTATCTCTCCACATCACCGTCTATATCTCTCGTTTCCCTGATCCCTAACCAGTCTGAAGAAGGGTCTCGACCCGAAACGTCGTCTATCTCCTTCGCTCCTTAGATGCTGCTGCACCCGCTGAGTTTCTCCAGCCTTTTGTGTACCACAACTCTAGAGATCAATGACTGCTGCTAAACAAAGTATTTTCTATGAGAATTCAATTGGGAACACAATGGAAACCCAAGTTGGCAGCCCAAGCAGATATTTAACAACAACCATCTTTAATAATTTGAAAGAGTCAGCTTCTGAATTAAAATCCTGGCCCACAATATTGTTGGAAGACAAATTGCAGTGTACCTATGGGTTTACAAAGTCATGGCATCGAGCAAAGTATTTTCTTTCAATAAGGAATGTATTATAGCAAAGTTTATTTCCATCTTTTATTAGGATCAGGAAAGAACTTGATTGTATGAAGCAGTGGAGATTGGACGGGATATTGGTTTGGCGTTGTGTCCTTTTATTCCTGCACATTCAACAGAAACTACTATTTTCAGTCACTCTATTGATTGAATGAAACCTCATCCATGACACGAAACAAAATGTCCACTGGATGTATACGAGTCTTACAAGGTTTAGTGGACTCCAAATGAAATCAAATTTTGCTCAGTTAGACGGTTTTCTCCTTCTGGCAATAACTACTTTGCATCTAACAGGTTTAATTAAAAAAAAACTCAAACCACCATATCAGACTGAATATAGGACAGATCTTCAAAATCACATGGCATTCTATTGGCAAATTTGCTCAGAGGGACTCCAAACACACCCAAGCTTTGTCTTTGGATTCCATGCACACGGGCAAATTCACTGTATATTGTAGGCAAATTCGGTACTTCCCAAACATATTAGAATTGATCTAGTTCGCCAGACAAAATAGGGATAATGAAATCATATGACGGTGTCCCCTTAATCAGCTGATGTAACAGCCAAATAGCCACAAGTAAAGATTTTTCTGCAAAATAGACTGTTAATAAAATGAGTTGTTATTAAGGAATATTCTCAAGTTTTGAAATATTGGAGCATTGCTTTAATATACCTGATTTATCTGAAATCTGAACTTCCCAGGTATTAGATTTGATTTGTTCCCTTGGTGAGGAAAGACATTCATATTGTTTTCCAGGATCCATGGCAACCGTGCCCAAGGTCTTCATTCCGTCTTGTTTTTCCAAGTCCATGTCATCAAGGCAAGAATTAGTTGAGGAATCTGCAGGGTTAAAATAGGCTTCCAAAGACTGGGATCTATCCTGCAATCAGAAGAGTAATTTTAATTTAGTTAAATGGATCTTTATCTCATCTACACTAAGAATTTATGCCTAGAAACCAATGTTCAACTGATAAGACACACTACACGATCAATGCCCGGGACATCAGTGAGTTTCAGTTGTGTGCCTACTGCTTCAATTTAGTCAAGTCAAGTCACCTTTATTTATATAGCACATTTACAAAACAACTCATTGGCCAAAGTGCTTTACATTGGTGGAGGTTCTAACGTTATACAACAGTGGTTCATAGATTAATAACATACATAAATGCATACATACAGCCCTCACTCAGAGGACATCAAGAAAGGCTTGAGAGTACAGATGAGTTTTTAGTCTCGACTTAAAGGAGTCGATGGAGGGGGCAGTTCTGATCGGAAGAGGGATGTTGTTCCAAAGTCTAGGAGCTGCAACCGCAAAGGCACGGTCACCCCTGAGCTTATGCCTAGACCGCGGGGTGTTCAGTTACCCCAAGTTGGCTGATCTGAGTGACCTGGTGGTGGTGTGGTGGGTAAGCAGACTTTTGATGTAGGTGGGGGCAAGCCCGTTAAGGGCATTGTAGACATAAATTTAAGTTGAGCTTTGCCTTTTGGTCCATTAAGTTTATGCCATGTTTCACAGCAATCTCTCAATTTGCCTATGTATTGCCTGGTAACCCATTCTCTCTCAAATGCCCATCAATTGAAAACTGATTTTCCTTTCACCTACCTACAAGGGGGTAATTTGCAGTAGGTAATTTACTTTCCAACCAGCATGTCTGAGGAGGAAATTAGCACGCTCAGAAAAAACCCATATGAACATTCAAAGGATGTGAAAGCTTCACAGAGACAGTACTGGAAGGAAGGATCCAACCTGTGTTGCTGGATCTGTTATGCAAGAATAATATAAACCTCTGAGATCTCTGCAACCAGATCTTAATTTTTTTTTTGTTTAGTTTAAGATACAGCGTAGAAACACTCCCTTCTACCCACAGAGTCTGTGCCAACCAGGGATCACCCACTATACCAGCAGCATTGTGCACACTGGGAACGATTTACAATCTTTACCAAAGCCAATTAACATACAAACCGGTATGTCTTTGGAGTGTGGGAGGAAACCGAAGCATCCGGGGAAAACATACAAACTCTGTACACACAGGATCTAACCCCGGACTCCGATGCTGTAACCCAAATTAGCATTCTGATGCAAATTAAGAAAATCAAGCTATATTAAGCCGGGTAAAAGATTAGCCGTGGTCTTATTGACTGGTACAGCCATAGAGCTATTCCTATTTTACTTCAGTCACGTGAGTGACTACGTGAAGAAGCCCCGCCTGGCACTGGATCGACATTATGTCGACGCTATCGGTAGAGGAAGAGCTGCAGAGCGCAGCTCTACACAGCGGTAAGGAAACGGCCCGCAGGTAAGTAAAATTATTTATTAATTAAAATAAAAATGTTTTAAAAAATCGCGGGTAAAACGTGTCCCGGGGTGTAGAAAAGTCGGGGCAGCAGATTATTGCGGAGCCGGTTCCGATACCGGTGGCCGTTGAAATACCCGTTAGTGAGCCTTTGGTTGCTCCACAAACAGAAACTTTGGAGGAAAACCCAGTGCCTAAAATGTAAAAGGAAGCTTGAAAGGCCTGAAGTTTCTGAAAGATCCTGAAGGAAAGCCTTTGGCTAAGAATGGATCTAATGGAGAAAATACTCCAAACAATAATCAACCAAGGGTCCAAGTACCCAGAATATTCTCAGGCAGCCCCTGAGGGGGTTCCATATCATGAATATGTGCCAGTTTGAATTGGGAATTGAAACTCCAGTGCCTGGGATTGGGCTGGAGGAAGTCTCCTTGAACAAGTTTCAGGAGTACCAGGGCTGTATGCGACTGACCCTGAAAGTGGTGTTGTGGTCAGAAGTACCCACCACAATACAAATCCAGGTGTATCTGATGGGGCACAAAGTTTGCTATACCTGGAGGAGGCGGTGAGGCCATGGAAGGAAACCTGGCGGCCAATATTAATTATATGGTCTCTCACCTGCCTCAAAAAAGCTGTTATGGTTGAGACAGCAGATTTGGATTTAAACACCTATTTATTTGTGGTCAGAAGTACCCACCACAATACAAATCCAGGTGTGTCTGATGGGGCACAAAGTTTACTATACCTGGAGGAGGCGGTGAGGCCATGGAAGGAAACCTGGCGGCCAATGTTAATTATATGGTCTCTCACCTGCCTCAATAAAGCTGTTATGGTTGAGACAGCAGATTTGGATTTAAACACCTATTTATTGTACCTCAAAGAAGGTACCTATGGTGAATCCGGCTTTTTGGGCGCCAATGTCAGCAATAATGCGGGCGCAGGAATTACGATTCAAAGAATCCTCAAGCTAATTTTGGCATCACTGTCTTTTGGAAGACAAGCTGGAAGGTTGTGGAATGACTAAAGTTCAGAATAAACATATGTTGGGTTTATTCTGCAACTCATTTTTGAGATAAATTGTATAAAAAATGGAAGATTGCCATTCGGCCTCTTTTACATCCAAGATTTTCAGGGTTGTGCAGGGCAAGCTATGTTCAAGCTCTTGGTTATTTGTTCAGAGGAAATCTGTCTAAACAAATTAAAGAAATGGATGAAGAGGCAAAAACTGTTGGCCTTGTGAAACCCTTCAGCTTTGGCCAGAAAGGTTGGTCATATGAGAAGGGGATTTGATTTTGGAGCTGGAACGAGCCGAGGCAGGAGAATGATAAGGAAGAATTACCAGCCAGCACAGCCGAATGTACACCCATCTATTGGGAAAGGAGATCATTTTGTCCAGTTGGAGAGTTACAAAAACTTTATCCTATTAAAGAAGGATGTTTGGATGAACCTCAGATTGGTGGTAGACTCCGAATGTTTATAATGAAAGGGAGGTATGGATCCATTGGGACACAATAAGCCTAATCATTCTTTGATGTTTCAGTCTTGAAAGAATTCAAATTGACAAAGAGGTTAAGAATTTGTGTGAGAAAGGAGTTATTGAGAAAACAGGAGAGGATCCACAACAATTGTATCAAATATTTTCCCCAGACCGAAGAAAGATGGGGGTTGTAGAATCATTTTAGATCTCACACAATTGAATACATTTGTCCAGTATAAACATTTTAAAATGGAAACATTCAACACTGCAATGCAGCTGGTATCAACAGGTTGTTATATGGCTACAATAGATTGAAGGGTGCATATTTTTTGGTCCCAATTCACCATAGTTTCGCAGGTAATTAAAGTTTATGGATGGGACAGCTGTGGCAATACAAGCATTAACTAATGGGTCAATTGGGCAAAACTAGATGCTAATTCAGCACCTAGATTGTTGACTTTATTGTTGAAGCCAGCACTTGCACTGCTAAGGGCACAAAACACATCATTATGGCTTATCTAGATGACATTAATTGTTTATGCTAATCAGGAGTCAGCTGAAAATCGGTCTCAGCAACTACAAGCCTGTTTGAGAAGTTGGGTTCCTGATTTATCCAACAAAATCTAAGTTACAGCCATCCCAAACCATTGAATATCTGGGGTTTGTGATTTATTCAGTTACCACGTTGGTAACTTTACCAATGGATAAGGTGATAGATTGACAAATGTGTGTCAGAACCTGATTAACAAACCTTATCCCTCCATCCGAGTAGTGCCAAGGCTATTGGGAAGTTGGTAGCAGCATCTCCAGCAGTGGATTTTGGCCCTCTACATTACCAAAATCTTCAAAGGGCAAAAACTCAAGCGCTTATTCAGCGAGCAGGCCATTTGATAGGCCAATGCAATTGCCAAAGGAAATTTATCAGAATTACATTGGTGGATTGAGAATGTTCCACAAGCTGCTTAGAACATTGGTCGTCAGCCAGTAGTGTTTTGCAAACTGACGCAAGTTCTCTCGGATTGGGGGGGGGGGGCATATATCAATCACATGGGTGGTGTCAGATCATGTGATCATCTGGTAACCAGATGTGGCAATGGTGTATTGAAAAATATTTGGTTCAGCTATTTATCTCCCAGGAAGAGACAATGTTGTGGCAGACAAAAGATCATGAATATTTAAAGACAATACAGAATGGATGTTTATCCACAAATTTCAAAATATTGTCAGTCGGTATGGAGTACCGTACATTGATCTGTTTGCATCTAGATTGAATCACCAATTGCCCAAATACGTGTCTTGGGAACACGATCCAGGGGCAGTAGCGGTGGATGCTTTCTCGCTACACTGGGGGAATACGTTTATGCTTTTCCCCATTCTGTCTGATTGGGCAATGTCCCAAGGAAATAGCGCAAGACGCTGCCAAAGGCATTATTGGTGGTGCCAAAATGGGCCTACGCAGTCATGGTTCCCATTGATGCTTAAAATGATTGTTGAACCATGTATGACAATTCCCAGTTGCGACAATCTGTTGACACAACCAGTAACAAAAGAAATTCGTCCATTGCATGATCATATGAATTTGTTTATCTGCAGGTTCTGACCAGACCATTGCAAGAGTTTGAACTGTTGGACAGGACCATGGTTGTATAGATGTAGCTTAGAGGAATAGCACTGAAAAACAATTTTTGTCACATGTAACAAAATGGGAAGTTTTGTACACAGTCAAAGATATCTTATCATACTGCAAACATTTCAAATGTTTTGGAGTTCCTTGCTGGGCTACACTTGATGAGCATTTGAGCTATAGTGTCATTAATTGTGTTTGTATTGCATTGTCATCCTATTTAGGACATATTTCTGATCGGGATTCAGTAGGGTCTCACCCATTAGTATCCCGATTCATGAAAGGTATTTTAATAAAATCCTCCCAAGCCCAGATATACAGAAATTTGGGATGTTAGCATTGTTCTCATTTTGCTGAAACAATGGGCTCCAATTACTTCAATGTCTTTGCAGAAATTAACATTTAGGTGGTTATGTTAATGGCATTGGTATGAGCTCAAAGAGTACAAACTTTGCAATTGTTACAGTTGGATTGCATGCATGTGACTACAGATAACATTGTGTTTATGTTTATGACCTGATCAAACAAAGCAGACCAGGGAGAACTGGAATTAAGGTAATGTTTAAAGCGTATCCTATTGATGAAACACTGTGTGTAGTTAAGCATTTAACTCAATACATTGAGGTAACAAAAAATCTCAGAGGCCCTGAGAAAGCGTTATTGATAACACACAAAAAGCCACATATAAAGTTCAGTTCAAACCATTTCTAGATGGTTAAAACAGGTTTGGTTCTAGCAGGAATAGACACTGATGTGTTTAAATCTCACTCCACTAGGGCGGCAGCTGCGTCCGCGGCGAAGGTACAGGATGTACCACTCGATAAAATTTTAGAGGCCGCAGGATGGTGTAGAGTAGAAACATTTTCAAAGTTCTACAATAAACCTGTTGTCACGGTGCCAGGATTTGGACACACAGTACTGGGTTCTCTTTAAATGCTTGCTTTGTTTTATATTATCAATTTATATTATCGATTTATGTTATCATTGACATCATTTGTCAATTTTCTTTTTGTAATTTTCCCCTGGGATAGAGGGGTTATTATTTTTTTTAAAGTTGTTCTTTTTTATGGCTAAAAGACTTATTACATAAATTGTAACAGTGTCTTAAAATACTATTTACTCACTACTGTGTTGACTAAACAGAGAGTCGTATGGAATGAATTTACGACATAAAAAACACAGAGCTTTAAAATCTTCACGTAGTCACTCACGTGACTCCGAAGTAAAATAGTAAGATTAAACGAGAACTTACCTGTTAGAAGTTTGATCTTTATTTTATGAGGAGTTACGATGAGGGATTACGTGCCCTCCACTCCCAACCCTCATAATATAAATGATCATCTGGTAGTTCTAGTCTATTTTTGAGCCTTACTATCTTACTCCGGCTATTGGTTCTGTGTTTTTCATGCCGCTGCTTTGAAGTATGATGATCCAGCGCCAGGCGGGGCTTCTTCACGTAATTCCTCATCGTAACTCCTCATAAAATAAAGATCAAACTTCGAACAGGTAAGTTCTCGTTTAATCTTACTATTATTTATTTCATTCCAATACAGTGCAGTCGCATTAGGGCACAAAACTCCAGATTACGCAAATCCAAGATCATCACCATACCTCCAAGCACATCAACAAACTCGCGGGACTAGGAGTCGGCACTCATCTTTGCAACTGCATCCTCGACTTCCTGACCAATAGACCTTAAGCAGTGAGGATAGGGGACAAATCATCCTCTATGATAATACTCAAAACTGGTGTTCCGCAAGGATGTGTTCTCAGCCCCCTTCTTTACTCTTTCTACACCCACGACCGTGCAGCCATGTACAAATCCAATTCAATTTACAAATTCGAAGATGACACCACCATTGTGGGCCAGATGTCAAATAATGATGAGACGGAGTAAAGGAAGGAGATTGAGAACCTCGGGTCCTGGTGTCGAAACAACAACCTTGCTCTCAATGTCAGCAAGACAAAGGAGATAGTGATTGACTTCAGGAAGCGAAGCATAACACATACCTGGTTTGTATTGTCGGCGTCGAAGTACTGGAGAAATGAAAGCTTTAAATTCCTAGAAGTAATTATCACCAACAACTGCTCATGGACCACCCATATCGAAACAATGGCCAAGAAAGCACATCAACGCTTCTACTTCCTTTGAATCCTTAGGAAGTTTGCATGTCCCCAACAACTCCTGCCAACTTCTATAAATACACTATATAAAGCATTTTATTGGGATGCATCACAGCATGGTTTGGGAACAGCTCCATCCAAGACCGCAAGAAATAGCAGAGAATTTTGGACGCAGCCCAGAGCATCACACAAACCAACCGCCCTTTAATTAACTCCATTTACACTTCACTCTGCTTCGGCAGGACCACCAGCATAATCAAGGATGAGTCGCACTCGAACCACTCCCTCTTCTCCCTGTCCTGTCAGGCAAAAGGTATGGAAGTGTGAAAATACACAGCTCCACATTCAGCGACAGTTACTTCCCAGAGCAATCCTGAACTACTATCTACCTCATTGGAAGTTGAACAATCTTTGATCGGGCTTTACTGGGTTTATCTTGCACTAAACATTAATCATGTTATTTCCTTTATCATGTATTTGTACATTTTGGATGGCTTGATTGGAATTTAGAACTTGTATATATAAAAACAAAAAGATAAAAAGGAAAAAAAGAGAAAAACAAAACCCCCTAAACTAAAATAAGCAAAACAAAATCTGGACTGCAAAGATTTCAACAATTTAGATCCTTGTTTGTCGTCAAGTCCGTTCAACCGTATAAAGGTAAGAGAATTATTATAACGGGAGAGGGAACAATGTATATCATGTGAAAATATTGAATAAAGCTTCCCCAAGTCCTATCAAATTTGACCAAGGGTTCAACAATGTCACTCCTAATTTTTTCTAAATTTAAACATGATATCGTTTCAGAATACCAATGGAGTGTGGTCCGAGGATTAGAGTCTTTCCATTTAAATAACATAGATCTTCTGGCAATTAATGTAGTAAAAGCAATCAACCGATGGGCTGAACAGGACAGATGAGTAGAATCTAACATTGGTAGCCCAAAAATTGCAGTAATAGGATGAGGTTGTAGATCAATACCTAAAACTACAGAAATAGTATCAAACATTTCTTTCCAATATTTTTTCAAAAGTGGGCAAGACCAAAACATACAAGTCAGTGAAGCCACTTCAGAATGACATCTGTCACAGGTAGGATTTATATGACCATAAAAACAAGCTAACATCTTTGGGCATATGAGCTCTGTGAACCACCTTAAATCGTATCAGAGCATGTCTTGCACACATTGAAGAGGTATTAACTAATTGAAGAATCCTCTCCCATTTTTCTATAGGTAAAGAAATCTGAAGTTCGCTTTCCAAATCATTCTCAATTTTTTCAGATGTACCTACTTGTAATTTCAAAATCAACTCATAAATAGTCGTTATTAAACCTTTCTGATAAGGGTTCAAATGTAAAAAAAAGTCTGAGATTTTGGTTCGATGTGGTAACGGAAAAGAGGGTAGAGTAGCCTTAAAAAAATGTCTAATTTGTAAATATCTAAAAAAAATGTAACTTATGGCCCTGTCTCACGGTGCAAGTCCACCCACGAGTGATCCCGAGTTTAAAACAAATCAAACTTGTGGTAATCACGTAGAATTAACGTAGCGCGAAAGTCGGAACTCATTACGCTAACGGCAGGTACTCGGAAAACTTGTTAACCCGTGAAAATCTTTCAACATGATAAAAGATTTCCACAAGTCTTGAAGTAAAAATGTTAAACTTTTAAACTCGTTGTAAGAACGTAGTAGCTCGTGAATTTACCGTAGTGACTCGTGAGTCTACCGCGGGCACTCTTTAACTCAGCAGAACAGGCAGCATCTCTGGAGAGAAGGAATCTTGTCTCTGGAATTCTCTACCACAGAAGGTCGTTGAGGCCAGTTCATTGGCTATATTCAAGAGGGAGTTGGATGTGGCTCTTGTGGCTAAAGGGATCGGGGGTATGGAGAGAAGGCAGGTACGGGATACTGAGTTGGATGATCAGCCATGATCATATTGAATGGCGGTGCAGGCTCGAAGGGCCGAATGGTCCACTCCTGCACCTATTTTTCTATGTATGGGTGATGGGATGGCGTTTCCAAAATTCTGCTGCGTCTTTGTGTTACTCCAGCACTGTGTGTTCACTTTTTGTCAACCAGCATCTGCTCTTTCTTGTGTATGACATTATTTGTATCCGTGGCAGATGATTGTCGCTCCCTCCCGGGAGCTTTACCAGAACTCATCGAAAGGATTGCTCTCTGTATTTCTTCCTCCGTGATGGGTTCATCTAACAACAGAGACTCATTATCTGGTAAATTTGGCAAGTTCAGTTTCTTTAAAAACTCATGCATTATATTTGAATCAGTAGAAAATTCTGATTGGTATAGGGAGGTATAAAATTCCTGAAAGGATTTATTAATTTCATCATGATCTACTGTCAGTTACTCCCGTTTACTCACTTTAATAATCCCATGTTTGGCTGACACAGCTTTTATTTGCCAGATTTATCACCGTGCATATAAAATTGACTTTTGGTTTTAAGTAGCTGATCCTCAATCGGTGATACTAATAACAAATCTTGTCTCATTTGCAGTTCAACTCTACTCTTATAGAGCTCTAAACTAGGAGCATTTGAATATTTTTAATCAATTTCTTTAATCTCATCAGCCAATATACGTATTTCATTTTTAGTTTGTTTTTTTAATCTCGCAGAGTATGAAATAATTTGTCCACGAATATATGCCTGAGAAGCATCCCAGACTACACCATTGGATATTTCAGAAGAGATTGTTAAGAAGAAGGCAATCTGATCTTAAATAAAATTAACAAAATTTAGATCTTGAAGCAAAGTTGTATTAAATCACCATTGTTTAGCACTAAACTTGGAATCAGATAGTTTGATTGATGGTTTCAATGGTGCCTGATCAGAAATGGCAGTTGCATCATACTCACACGCAATGACCGATGAAACCAGCCGGGAATCTATTATAAAGTAGTCAATCCTAGAGTAACTATGATATACATGAGAGAATAAAGTAAATTCTTTGTCATTTGGGTGTAGGAATCTCCACACCTAACATTTCAGAGTCAAGTAAAAAATAATTGATAAAACTAGTGGATTTATTTGGAAGCGCATGATGTGATGCAGATCTGTCCATCGAGGGAATCAAACAACAGTTAAAATCTCTACCCATTATCAAAAGATGTTCATTTAGATTAGGAAAGGATGCAATTAACTGTTTAAAAAACTCAATATCAGGGTGATCAATATTAGGTGCATAAACATTCACCATAACAACTTTTTGGTTATGAAGTAAACAAGTAATCATCAAAAATCTACCATAAGGATCAGAAATTGTTTCATAATGAACAAAAATGATTGAGGTGTCACTAAAAAGACTCCAAATTCAACCATGCCCGACTTTTTTGCTGCTCGGAGGATATTTTCCTTCATCTGCAAAAAGTGATACCGAACAATCAGATGTCTCGGCTTGTCTTTGAAACCGGGTTTTTTCCCAACCCTTTGTGCGTTATCCAAAATTGGAAGATTTCCAAACTGCTCGATGTCGAAAGTCTCCTTTAACATTCTAGAGACATAATTTATAGCATTCACCTTCCCGACCTTCAGGCAAACCAACAATTCGCAGATTTAGCCGACAGCTTCTATTTTCCAGGTCCATGTTTTTAGTCTTGTATTGCTCGAGTGCCCGGGCTTTTCAATCATTTTCCATTCCAGTGTTTCAATCTTCGAATCTCTTTCCTGACCCAAGATTAGCAAGTTAGCAATTTGTTCCTTCTGTTCACGAGATTCATCTTGTAACACAATCAGCTTGTCTTGAACTTCCTTCAATTTGCTCCAAACTCCTTTCATCATTTCTTCACTCATTTTCGATATTACTTCTAAGGTACTGGAACCAGAAGCCACGCCTTCACCACGATCCTTCTTTGGAGAATTTTTTTTCCTCGTGTCTCCATCCTTTGCACGGTTGAAATGTATAAAAGTGTTATTAACACTTTAAAATAGGTTATTCCGTGTCTTGAAATCAAGTAATATTGAAAGAGTGGTGGCAAGGGGTTAAAAGCCAAGGGAGCAAGCAAAATGCAACCTTACAGCATGCCACCACTAGAGAGACTCCCAAGTTGACCTAACAAGTTGGGATGAGTGTTCTCTACCCCAATCATCACCGTCATTTTCTCATTTAGAGGCATTAGTTATGGCAATGGTTACATTCAGGGCCGGATTTAGATGAAGAGAGGCCCTAAGCTATTTCACTTGTGCGGCCCCCGCTCTAAATCCCCCACCCCCATGACTAGACGACCATGACTACCCGACAGTGACAGTGTGACACTTTTAGATCCTACTGTATGTTGTCATTACACAGTTAGTTTTAAAATACATATTGGATTCACTGCGGAGCGGGCGATGCCTTACCTGGATCGCCGTTTGAAGCTCTGGGGTGTTGGGCCTGCTGCTTCAACATCAGAGCTGTGGTTTGCGGAGCTCCCAGCCTCGGGCCACGCTGATTTCAACACCGTGGAGCCCTGGGATCCCTTTGCCAAGGGCCGCCAGCGCGTATCTCCGCCCAGCTCAGCCTGTGGACTTCGGGAGCCGCGGTCTCCGGTAGGAAGTGGCCGATTCGGAAGTCCAAGGCGCTGAGAATGTTCTCCCTTTCCGATGTCGAATGGTGACCCCAAATTTCATTGTACCAATTGGTGCATGTGACAATAAATGTCTCTTGAATTGAATGTGGAATATTAAGAAATAAAAAAACTACAAATACACTAAGAGCAAACATGTTTTTTTTTCTCGCCTTCTTCATAGCAAAATCATCCCGAAGTTCACCAAGATTTGTTTGCTAAGTTTGTCACACTCAATGCACAGAATGCTCAGTGCAGACAACCTCTCTTGAGACATTGTAGACCTTAATTCATTTTAAATTCTTTTCAGTCTTGTAAAAGACCTCTCTCCCGAGCAGTTGGTGACCATAAGCTAAGAAACAGCCGCTAGATTGCTTCCACATTAGGAAAGGCCATCTGAATTGTTTCCTTGTATGTTATTTGATAACGGTTTGTTGCTCATCAAAATCTTCTCTAATTTTGCTTACAAAATCCTGACATGAACTGTACAAACTTGCACAAGTACTCCATAACAGTTTGGATTTCTGAATGGCTTTGTTGACCTTGTGGAAATGACCTCAGATGACACTGAGGGACTCTAGAGACAAGGCTAGAGACAAGTGGTGTTGCGCTGCCCCTAGTAACTGGCTGGAAGTGGACACCATCTGATGCAGTACAGCAAGCTTCATCAGCCCTGAGGCACAAAGACATCTTGGGGCAAGTGCAGCAGGGAAGAGGAGGCTTTGGCATTACAACAAGTAAACCAACTTGGCGAAAGGCCACAACATCAGAGCGGAGGACATTGGTGGTTGAGGAGGTGCGGCGACAGGAGGAGGCCACAAGAAGTGCAAGAGCTGGGGTCACATGGTTTGAGGGGAATGGGGAAGACATAGTGCAACAGCCACTGAGGTTGCCATGATTGGGGTGACTAGCACTAGGACCCAGCGCAGTCAAACTCAGGGGAGTTGGAGTCTGCAGCGTGGAAACTTCAGGCCCGGTGCTGAGTCCAGGCTGCAGGTAAGGCGTCAGCTGCTGGAGGGCGGTGGAGTGGCGAAGGTCAGCGGGAGGTCCCGGTGAGCGGGAGGTCCCGGTGGGCGGGAAACCAGCCCTATCAAGAGACTGTGAGCAGGGTTAACTATAGAAAGGACCATTCCGCCTATTGTAGTGGGCGGCTGCTCATTCCCACCCACCCTTTACCCCGCCCGGAACCTTATCTCTTCTCCCCTGAAGCAGGCAGGTTGTGCTCAATCGGAGCTGGTTCTGACATTGTTAAACTTGCAGCCGCGCACTGACTCCAAAACTCCTGACTGTTGGAAGGGCAAGGCTCAGAAAATACGAATATGTCAAAAGCTTTATACACCTTGGATGAGTGGGCCGAGGCCCCCCTAGATCTCAAGAACCCCCCTAGAATTGTCTAAAATAACTGTTCAATGAGAGGAAATAAAGTGGATGTTCGGAGCACACGCAGTTTACCTGGGATAAATTTGGCTCGGGTGTTAAAACCATCATTGCTCCTGAGCAGTGTACGCTCTGTCTTCGCCGGTCCAGTGAATGACCGCTTGCCACTCGGCTCCCAGGGCGGGTTCGTGAACCAGTTGCTGAACATGCAATTTCATCAAACTGGCCTCTCACTATGTCCATTACAATCTAAAATAATCAAATGTCTTAAATTAATGCACATGATAATGTCAGGAAATCCCAATGCATGTCAGCATACAGCACCAGAATGAATCAATGATGATCAGAAATAGTTTGCTACTTGACTTATGAATTGGAAAGTCCAACATGAAATCTTCAATATTTTAAGACCTTACCACAAATACCACCAAAACAGAACTACTGGTACTTGTTACAGAGACATATAAAAATAGTCCTCAAATATAATCAAATACTGTAAGTTGCATTTTTCACCAATTCAGAATATGTGCAAGCATGATGCAGGAACGGAAAGTTAACTTTGTTTTTAGACTGTCTATTTTCAAGAGTTAGAGATTAAAGATAGCAGAGTCAGGGGATATGGGGAGAAGGCAAGAATGGGGTACTGATTGGGGATGATCAGCCATGATCATATTGAATGGTGGTGCTGGCTCGAAGGGTCGAATAGTCTACTCCTGCACCTGTTGTCTATTGCCCATTGTTAACAGAGGAAACCTGTGTGTTGAGTGATACTGCAGTGCAGATCATGCACTAGAATCTCTTGTGGTCAGACTCCAAATATATTAGGCAATATTTTGCATGAACACGAAGTGAGCGGCAGTCAGTCATTTGATGTGCACCTTCTATTGGATTGGATAAGCTAACATTGTTTTCTTCAAAATAGATAACATTGGTAGGAAATTTAATTGAATGAAAACAAATTTGAGAGGCCACGACAGCGTCCAATTTTTAAATAAACTGGTCAAAAACTAGGGAGTAAGGATTTTAAAGTAATTTGCAGAAAGATTGGGGGGCAGAAGAATAATAATACTTTCATCCCAAGCATGGTAGTAGTGAGAAATCCATTGCCTGAAAGTGTGAGTGTTGCAGAAAACCCAATTGCATTCATACAGCACTTGGATTGCTACTTGAAGTGCCCAATCCTGCAGGTCGACAGACCCATGTTTGGGAAGCTATTTTTTTCAACCAGCATTTGTGATGGACTCTGTAGTCTCTTTTGTATTGTGCATTTTCCATATGCCATTAAGCAAATCGTTTCAGTTCCAAAGCTAAGTTCCAACATATTATTAACAAACTTTTCACATATGACATAACATAGACCCTTTATGGCAAGATTACAACTGCAAATATGAGTAGTCCAAGTAGCACCCAGGCCACGCACGCTCACAAAAGCAACACTGTGCAGTAAGTTTGCACGTAAAAAGAAAAAAACTATAAACAGGCATATTCTGCAAGCACTCCATACTGTAAGAATGTGATAACACAGAGATATAGGAAGTGCTCTCCATGGGCAGGCATCACATTTACTGCTAGTGCTGTACATAAGCAAGCTGTATATTTAGCACAAATGCTGTATAAGTGCTACAGGCAGACTGTTCTTTCAATGCTGCGATATACACAGGCAGGTTGCACACTCATAGTGAGTGTTATACACAGACAGACTACACCAGTGATGCCAGCACTATTCACTAGTTGGCTATAAACTCATTGCCAGCATTGTATCCAGGTAGAGCACACACACTGACCACAGGCAAGCTGAATCCTGCTGCCAGCACTGTACCCGTACACGGGCAAGCTGCATGTCTAGCTCCAATGTTGTGCGTGGACTTTTCACACCTTGCCTTCGTTGCTCAAGGGCTGATTGCATCGGTGCTGCCAGCACAGTGCACCAGCAGGGTTGCCCTGTGCCCCTCCAGGAGGGTGTCCTTTAACACCACTGGCGAGGTTGCCAGTGCTCTGTAGGCTGCGTGCCTGTGCCCTGCGGAGGGGAGGAGTACCCTGTGCCCTACAGAGGGAGGGGTGCCATGTGGTCCCAACGCTGTGGTTGCCTGGCGACCTGCACGCAGGGTTGCCTGGTGCCCTGTACCCGCACCGGCAGGGCTTCCTGATGTTCTGTGCCCTACAGGCGGGGTTACCTGGTGCCCTACAGGCGGGGTTACCTGGTGCCCTACACGTGGGGTTACCTGGTGTCCTTCACGTGGGGTTACCTGGTGCCCTCCACGTGGAGTTACCTGGTGCCCTACAGGCGGGGAGACCTGGTGCCCTACAGGCGGGGAGACCTGGTGCCCTACAGACGGGGATACCTGGTGCCCTTCATGTGGGGTTACCTGGTGCCCTTCATGTGGGGTTACCTGGTGCCCTACAGACGGGGATACCTGGTGCCCTTCATGTGGGGTTACCTGGTGCCCTTCATGTGGGGTTACCTGGTGCCCTACAGGCGGGGATACCTGGTGCCCTACAGGCGGGCATACCTGGTGCCCTTCATGTGGGGTTACCTGGTGCCCTACAGGCGGGGAGACCTGGTGCCCTACAGGCGGGGAGACCTGGTGCCCTACAGGCGGGGAGACCTGGTGCCCTACAGGCGGGGAGCCCTGGTGCCCTACAGGCGGGGAGACCTGGTGCCCTACAGGCGGGGAGACCTGGTGCCCTACAGACGGGGATACCTGGTGCCCTACAGGCGGGGAGACCTGGTGCCCTACAGGCGGGGAGACCTGGTGCCCTACAGGCGGGGAGACCTGGTGCCCTACAGGCGGGGAGCCCTGGTGCCCTACAGGCGGGGAGACCTGGTGCCCTACAGGCGGGGAGACCTGGTGCCCTACAGGCGGGGAGACCTGGTGCCCTACAGGCGGGGAGACCTGGTGCCCTACAGGCGGGGAGACCTGCGCTCACTCACTCGTGCACTCGTGTCCTCAGCCTCTCTCAGGCGCCCATAGCAACGGCGCTCTCCGTGGGTTCAGGCGGGTGAACGGACCCCGCTCCGCTCTCGGAACTGGTCAGCGCGCCCCTGCTGTCGTCGAGGATCAAAGCTCAGCGTCAAGAATTAAATATTTTTAACACACGACAGAAAAATGACGGTAAGAAGACGAACTGTGGCTGCCAACGACGCCCAGCGTTCCGGATGTGGTTGCTATTCAAAACAAAGGCAACTTTATTCAAAGTGTGTTTGTAGCTGTTGAGCGACACACACTTTGGGGCCGCTGCTGCACAGGGACGTACAGACTGAGATACACAGGCACAGAGCCAGACACAGGCACAGAGACACAGAGCCAGACACAGGCACAGAGCCAGACACAGGCACAGAGACACAGAGCCAGACACAGGCACAGAGACACAGAGCCAGACACAGGCACAGAGCCAGACACAGGCACAGAGACACAGAGCCAGACACAGGCACAGAGACACAGAGCCAGACACAGGCACAGAGCCAGACACAGGCACAGAGACACAGAGCCAGACACAGGCACAGAGCCAGACACAGGCACAGAGACACAGAGCCAGACACAGGCACAGAGCCAGACACAGGCACAGAGACACAGAGCCAGACACAGGCACAGAGACACAGAGCCAGACACAGGCACAGAGACACAGAGCCAGACACAGGCACAGAGCCAGACACAGGCACAGAGACACAGAGCCAGACACAGGCACAGAGCCAGACACTACGCACACAGAAAGACACAGGCACAGAGACACAGAGCCAGACACAGGCACAGAGCCAGACACAGGCACAGAGCCAGACACAGGCACAGAGCCAGACACTACGCACACAGAAAGACACACACTCAGACAGCCACACACAGACACTCACAGAAACACACACACACATAGGCACCGAGACACACGCACAGAAAGAGAGACAGACACTCAGAGAGAAAGACAGAGACAGACACACACGCACACAGAGACAGACTGAAGGGTCTCGACCCTAAACGTTACCCATTCCTTCTGTCCAGAGATGCTGCCTGTCACGTCGAGTTACTCTGGTATTTTGTGTCTCATCTTCCCGCACACATATAACATGGCTTGCTACACACATAGCATGGTTTGCTGCGCGCACACACACATACACTGAACACGGCTTGCTGCACACACCCAGCCTCCCTGCACTGATTGCTCCTCCAGGCAAGGTCATCACCCTCCGCTGTATCAGGCATTGATTGACATTGAAGGAGAAGCCAGATATACACAAGAGGAGCGATAAAATACGCTGGCAAGAGTGTCAAAGATTAATTCACACGGGCAAAGACAAATTTCTGACATGCATTTGGTTTCTCCTTTACTGAACTGCATGTCAAGGCTATCACCGCTTCTTTCTTGTTATCATTTTTTAATGTGGTATTTTTCTTAAAGTTCACCTAAGCAAAGTAATCTCTGCTGTCTTCAGTAACGTTTTCCCTGGCCTTCTTTAGAGTGAGAGTCAGGGGAAAGGGAAACAAGAGATATAGACCGGGATATAAAGAGATATAGAACAAATGAATGAAAGATATGCAAAAAGTAACAATGATCGAGGAAAGGTAGACCCTACAATGGTCCATTGTGGCTGTGACCTAGGTGATAACGAGTTATACAGACAGTGAAATGCAACAGGATGACAGTGAAACAAGTATGATGACAAGGGTGGGGAAGTGGCGGTAAGAGAGGGAATGCAAGTTAGATAAATCAATATTCATACTGCTGGGATATATGCTGTCTAAGAGAAATATGAGGTGCTCTTCCTTCAATTTGTGTGTTTGGCCTCCCTCTGGCAACGGAGGAGGCCCAGGCCAGAAAGGTCATTATGGGAATGGGAAGGGGAGGTAAAGTTTTTTTGTTGCTTTGTGATCTTTTCTCACGCATTCTATTTGCCCTTTTTTTATTGTTTGCGGCTCTTCCCTATACATTTTGTGAAGATATATAAACGAAAATCTCTGATGTTGTTTCAAACTTGGCATCATAAGTCTGATTCATTTTAAATATAACTTTGCTATTTACCAAGGGAGTTCCAGCTTTCAATGTCCTTCCTTCACCCTTCCTGGAATGTATCAAGTCTATGCTCAATCTATTTGCTCCTTAAAAGCATCCAATTACCCATTTCCTGTTTTACCTGCTCATCTTTGACTCTAAACCATCTGGGGAAAAATCACTATTCGACTCACTGAATAGTTAAATTTCTTTAGCTAGGATTGTTCATGGAAACAACATGAGGAATACATATTGTCCTTCATAGGAGTCATTGATACATCTTTTCGATATAAATGTTTTACCTTAATGCCAAAGATAGTGAAAAACAGATATATGGGTTCTCTGAGAATAAAATTAATTCTGTGCAGACACTAGATAAGTAAAAACTACACAAGCATAATTAATTAGCTGGGTACTTTTATGATCAACAAAACAATCAGAATTAAGTATTTTAATTTGTGTCGCATTCTTTAAAGCCCATATAACAAATCTAACACATCTAAAGAGAGATAGTACAGACTACGAAACATTTCCAAAAGGCAGCGCTATTTAAAAACACTTAAGTACACACTTCATAAATTTAAACAGGATTTTGCTATTTGTATCAGTTAATGACATAGTAACAGAGAACTAACATTCTGGCAAAGCAAATATTCACTGTTCATATAAATACTTTGGTTATATAATTTAAACTGCTACACACTTTTAAGCTTGTGAAAATGTGTTAATATGCATTCCTGTTTTGTTTCCGAAAGTTAGTTTGAGTCAAAAGGGTTTAATTGTTGAAAGTACCGACAGCGGAACAATGAAATTCTTACTTGCTGCAGCTTAACAGGCGCATAAACATAGTAGCACGTGAATACATATATAATACGCGAAAATACAATAAATTAATCATTTTATCAGGCACCATAAAAGTGCAAAAACTGAAGTCCTTTGTGCAACCAAAAATAATCCATAGATCATAGTTGCTGAGGTTAGTGTTGTGTAGTGTTCAAAAGCTTGATTGATTGTAGGAAGAAACTGTTCTTGAACCTCGTGGTCATGGTTTTCAGACTCCTGTACCTTCTTCTCAATGATAGGAGTGAAATAGGAGCCTGGCCAGGGTGGTGTGGGGCTTTAATGATATTGACTGTTTTGAGGCAGCCACTCCTATAGATCCAGTCAGTATGCTCCCTACCGTACACCTGTAGAAGTTTGATTTTAAAAAGCATAGAAATCGGTAAATTTCCTCAATCTTCTAAGGATGTAGAGGTGCTGATGAATATTCTTTGTGAATGCATCAGTGTGATTTTCAGATAATTGCATGTCCAGGAACTTTAAATTGCTGACTCTCTCTACCGCTGTCCCATTGAAAGACAGGTCCGTAGATTCCAGGCTTTCCCCTCCTGAAGTCAATAATCAGCTCCTTGGTCTTACTGATGCTGAGAACAAGATTGTTGGCTGGCTTCATTCAATCAGATTTGCAATCTTTCTCCTCTACTCTTACCCATCGTAATTATTATGTTATTCGTCCAGCAACTGTTGTATCATCGTCAAATTTAAAGATGGCATTGAAGTTATGTCTGGCTACAGTGTCATGGATCATAAAGAGATTAGAGCAAATAACTGGTTAGATGTATGCTTAGAGATAAATCACAATAATGTATCTGAAATATTTTACTGATAAGTTATTGCAAAGACTGTGGACATGGACAATTCAGTAAGTCAATATTTTTAATCACACGATAATTTGAAATTAAAAAATCTCTCAATAAAACACAAATTAACAAGAAAAAGGTTTGTGAAGTATTCCTCCTCATTATATGAACTTGATTGTTAGAAAGCAAAAACACAAAATCAAGTTACAAAACTTGACAAGATCAATTTATTTTTTCCCCAAAATACCGACATATATTGATGTGCTAAGAAATAAGTGACATTTGTTATTTAAAACCTTTTTTGTCTTTAAGCCACAAATTTGAAATCCAAAATAGGGGTCTGGGTCCATCTAGATTCTTTAAGAATGATCCATTTTGTTTATGTCCGCATGGATTACATAGAAACATAGAAACATAGAAAATAGGTGCAGGAGTAGGCCATTCGGCCCTTCGAGCCTGCACCGCCATTCAATGTGATCATGGCTGATCATCCAACTCAGTATCCCGTACCTGCCTTCTCTCCATACCCCCTGATCCCTTTAGCCACAAGTGCCACATCTAACGCCCTCTTAAATATAGCCAATGAACTGGCCTCAACTACCTTCTGTGGCAGAGAATTCCAGAGACTCACCACTCTCTGTGTAAAGAATGTTTTCCTCATTTCGGTCCTAAAGGAATTCCCCCTTATCCTTAGACTGTGACCCCTTGTTCTGGACTCCCCCAACATCGGGAACAATCTTCCAGCATCTAGCTTGTCCAACCCCTTAAGAATTTTGTAGGTTTCTATAAGATCCCCCCTCAATCTTCTAAATTCCATCGAATACAAACCGAGCCTATCCAATCTTTCCTCATATGAAAGTCCTGACATCCCAGGAATCAGTCTGGTGAATCTTCTCTGTACCCCCTCTATGGCAAGGATGTCTTTCCTCAGATTTGGAGACCAAAACTGTACGCAGTACTCCAGGTGTGGCCTCACCAAAACCCTGTACAACTGCAGTAGAACCTCCCTGCTCCTATACTCAAATCCTTTCGCTATGAATGCTAACATACCATTTGCTTTCTTCACTGCCTGCTGCACCTGCATGCCTACTTTCAATGACTGGTGTACCATGACACCCAGGTCTCGTTGCATCTCCCCCTTACCTAATCTGCCACCATTCAGATAATAGTCTACCCTCATGTTTTTGCCACCAAAGTGGATAACCTCACATTTATCCACATTGTACTGCATCTGCCATGCATCTGCCCATTCACTCAGCCTATCCAAATCACCCTGCAGCCTCCAAGCATCCTCCTCACACCTAACTATACGAAAGGTAAATCATGTCTGACGAATCTTATAGAATTTTTTGAGGATGTAACTAGTAGAGTGGATAAGGGAGATCCAGTGGATGTGCTATATCTGGACTTTCAGAAGGCTTTCGACAAGGTCCCACACAAGAGATTAGTATACAAACTTAAAGCACATGGTATTGGCGGTTCAGTATTGATTTGGATAGAGAACTAGCTGGCAGACAGGAAGCAAAGAGTAGGAGTGAACGGGTCCTTTTCAGGATGGCAGGCAGTGACTAGTGGGGTTCCGCAAGGCTCAGTGCTGGGACCCCAGCTATTTACAATATATATTATTGATTTGGATGAGGGAATTGAATGCAACATCTCCAAGTTTGCGGATGACACAAAACTGGGGGGAAGTGTTAGCTTTGAGGAGGATGCTAGGAGGCTGCAAGGTAACTTGGATAGGCTGGGTGAGTGGGCAAATGCATGGCAGATGCAGAATAATGTGGATAAATGTGAGGTTATCCACTTTGGTGGCAAAAACAAGAAAGTAGACTATTATTTGAATGGTGGCCGATTAGGAAAAGGGGAGATGCAACGAGACCTGGGTGTCATGGTACACCAGTCATTGAAAGTAGGCATGCAGGTGCAGCAGGCAGTGAAGAAAGCGAATGGTATGTTAGCATTCATAGCAAAAGGATTTGAGTATAGGAGCAGGGAGGTTCTACTGCAGTTGTACAGGGTCTTGGTGAGACAACACCTGGACTATTGCGTACAGTTTTGGTCTCCAAATCTGAGGGAGGACATTCTTGCCATAGAGGGAGTACAGAGAAGGTTCACCAGACTGATTCCTGGGATGTCAGGACTTTCATATGAAGAAAGACCGGATGAACTCGGCTTGTACTCGCTAGAATTTAGAAGATTGAGGGGGGATCTTATAGAAACTTACAAAATTCTTAAGGGGTTGGCCAGGCTAGATGCAGGAAGATTGTTCCCGATGTTGGGGAAATCCAGGACAAGGGGTCACAGTTTAAGGATAAGGGGGAAACCGTTTAGGACCGAGAAGAGAAAAACATTTTTCACACAGAGAGTGGTGAATCTCTGGAATTCTCTGCCACAGAAGGTAGTTGAGGCCATTTCCTTGGCTATATTTAAGAGGGAGTTAGATGTGGCCCTTGCGGCTAAAGGGATCAGGGGGTACGGAGAGAAGGCAGGTTAGGGATACTGAGTTGGATGATCAGCCATGATCATATTGAATGGCGGTGCAGGCTCGAAGGGCCGAATGGCCTACTCCTGCACCTACTTTCTATGTTTATAACCTGTTTTTGTTCTTTACACTAAATCTTTGCTTCCACTTTGGCAATTTATATCCTTTCTTTTGATGCCACGGGTCCTTTGCATCTTCTAATGATTTGCTGTACAACTGATTAAAAAGTGAAAATTAAAACTGAGCGACAGACTTGCACACACTTCAAAGTAATTAATATATTTAAATTAACTGAACTAAGTATAGTTTAATAGTTTATTGTCACGTATACTGAGGTACAGTGAAAAGCTTTTTTATTGCGTGCTATCCAGTCAGTCGAAATACTATACATGATTACAATAGAGGCGTCGATAGTGTTCAGATACAGGAGAAAGGGAATAATTTTTAGTGCAAGATAAAGTCCAATAAATTCAGATTAAAGATAGTCCAAGGGGGCTAGCTCAGGACCGCTCTCTAGTTGGTGTTAGGATGATTCAGTCGCCTGATAACTAAATCAAATAAAAGGATCATCTTACCATCCATGCACAGCCTGTTGATTTAAATGGGGCTGCTATGTACTCGTACTAGGTTCAGAGTGTAAATTGCCCAGCAGAGGGACAACTTTTTCACTCAGAGGATGGTGGGTATATGGAATGGGTTGCCAGAGGAGGTAGTAGAAGCAAGTACTATAATGCAATTTATAAGACACTTGGACAGGACACGAGAATTGGAAAGGTTGCAGGGGATATGGGCCAAACACGGCAGGTGGGACTAGTTTGATCAGCATTGACTAGTGTGGCCAAAGTGCCTGTTTCTGTGCTATATGACTATATGACTTTATAAATTTGAGGACGCCTGTGCAGTAAGACTACAGATGTTCAGGAGCTACACAAAAATGATGGAGAAACTCAGTGGGTGCAGCAGCATCTATGGAGCGAAGGAAATAGGCAATGTTTCGGGCCAAAACGTTGCCTATTTCCTTCGCTCCATAGATGCTGCTGCACCTGCTGAGTACCTCCCTATATTTGTTGAGATGTTGAGGATCCAGAACCAACCCTATTGAAGGCTGCACTCCAGCTTGCCGTTTGTAATTCCGGACTTGCCCAGTTGGACACTCAGATTTGCCAGCTTTTAAACAGATCTGCTGCCTGATTTCAATGGAATAATGATGAGATTTGTTTGGCATCAGTGCTAATATTGACACTGAAATTGCTTTCATGAACTGCAGCGAAAGACATATTTGAAAGACAAGCAATAACAAACAATAAGCCTTACGAATGGGCTTTTGGAAAAGTCAATTTACAACTTGCATACCGTTTCACAAATATATGCCCCTATTCACCCATCATCCAAAGACATCCATGTTTTGGATTCAATCCAAGACATTTTAAATGCAAGTTTTACAAATTAGCTATTACAATTTAAAAAATGTTGTGGTCAATTTTACTTACCTTTTAAGTAAGGTGTATGTCTTTCCGCATACTAACATGACAACAATATGCCCCAAGAATACTCAAGAATCAATATTATCAGTTAAATGGAATTATCTTCCCTGCAAGGAAGTGAACAGACATTGAACCTCGGTTTGAAGAAGGGTCTCGACCCAAAACGTCGCCTATCTCCTTCGCTCCTTAGATGCTGCTGCACCCGCTGAGTTTCTCCAGCTTTTTGTGTAACCCTCGATTCTCCAGCATCTGCAGTTCCTTCTTTAAGACATTGAACCTCGACTGAAGCAGAGATTCCAACAATGTCTCACATCTGTAAAGCACCTTTGATCTTTTTCAAAGTGTCCCAAAACACTTTAATTATATAATTACACTTTATCAAAGTCATAAGCTGAATATAAAATAAACAAAACTCATAAAAGCACACAGTTGTGCAGCTTAGAAACCTTGCTGAAGTTACCAAAGTAGTTGTTTCAAGCAAATGATGAAAAAAAATCAAACTGTTTTAATATTAAAAACGCGACTAAAGTACCAGCAGCTTAAAATACAGTGCACTATATTTTCTTTTATATTATTTATAAAATTACCAGACACATAATATTAAGGTGGTGTTTTTACATTGAGCAGTTATTCAATACAAATATGCAATACACTTACCAGAAAGACCAAAAAAACAGTAATAGCATTTTTCTGATTCGTTGAAAGAAGTGAACTATTTTTCTTTTTGGTCACACAAACAATAATATACATAATAGACAGAAATATCATACCATTTACCATTTTAGGTATATTTTGGACAACTCGACAAGGTGGGGAAAACAAAAAGTGATCATCTACACAGTATCAAACGTCAATTTACAGGAGAAAATTTTGAGAATTAGTTATCAAACTTCAATTTGAGAATCTTGAGAACTGGTAAGATAGATTGATTATATTCTTGAAAAAGTAATCCAGAGGCCTGGGTTAATTCTATCTTGGCAGTTTAAAATTAAAATTCAATTTCTAGAGAGGTAGAAATAAAAAGTTATACATAAATATGACCATGAAACTGGTGGATTGTTCTAATTCTAAACTCTATCACATCCCCCCCCCCCCCCACACCCCCCTCCCCCCCCCCCCCCCCCCCCACACCTTTCACCCCACCGGCATCCACGTAGAACAACTCATTCTTCAACACTTTCACCACCTTCAACATAATCGCAGAACTGGCCACATCTTCCCATCTCCAAGTGATCCTTTCCATAGAGACCACCCGCTCCGCAACTCCTTGGTTCACTCATTCCTTCCCATCCAACCCGTCCCCTCTCATGGTATTTTCCCCTGCAACCGCAGGAGATGTAACACTTGTTCCTACATCTCTTCTCTCAATTCCATCCAGTTATCCTAACAGCCCTTTCACGTGGGGCAGAGGTTCACATGCACCTCCTCTAACCTCATCTTCTGCATTCGGTGCTCCCGATGTGGTCTCCAATACATCTGTGAGTCCGAGCGTAGAACCTGTGATTGTTTTGCTGAACTCTTGCACTCTGTCTGCCAAGGCCAATTGGATTTCCTGGTTATTAACCATTTTAGCTCCCCTTCCAATACCCACCTTTCTGTCCTTGTCCTCCTCCATTGTTAGAGTGAGGCCATACACAAAGTGGAGGAACATCTGTGCATATTCCACTTCGGCAGCTTTCAACCCAAGGGTGTGAACATTGAATTTGCTCATTTCAAAATAATACCCCCATTACCACCTCTCTCTTTCTGATGTCTTCCCACCCTGCTGAAGAGACATTTCTTTCATCAACTCCCACACCCTCCTCTTCCCCCAACCATCAGTCACCCTGCTCCTTCCCAGACTCATCTCCCCATTTCCCTTTTATCCCCGCTCTCCTGTTCCCTTCCATCCATATCCCTTCTTCCAGCTTCTTGGTTTACTCTTGTGTCTTCTTTTCACCTCTGGCCTTTGTCACTTACTCTAGCTATCTGTAAACAAACCTCCCCCCCACTCACCAGTATCCGCCTATCACTTGCCAGGCTGTGTGCAGCACACCTCTCTTTTCCAGCTTTCAGTCTGAAGAAGGGTCCAGACCCAAAACGTCTTCTGCCCATTCCCTCCACAAATGCCGCCTGACCTGCTGAGTTCTTCGAGTTTTGTGTTATGTGCTCTAATTCCATGTAACTTGTTAATGGTTTTTTTTCAAGTATGAAACCTGCTTTTCCAATCAGATTCATGAGTGACCTCCTCCCAATCCACCAAGGTTAAGTTTTACCTGTTCTCTGGGATCGCTCCAAAATACACTCAGTTGAATTAAACTGCTCAAAGGCAAAGTCACCTGCCATCTGCTCAATCCATCTAGGGATGGATAACAAATTTCAAACATGCAGCAATGCCCTTAGCCCAAGTGAACATTTAAAACAATATAATAGATAGAAAAGTGATACTGACTGGTGAAGAAATGCGGAGTCTGAAGAAGGGTCCCGACCCGACACGTCGCCTAATCCTGTTCTCCAGAGATGCTGCCTGACCTGCTGAGTTACTCCAGCACTTTGTGTCCAACTGGAGGAGAAATCTCATCTATTGGCCTTAGATGAGCCTGAATGACTATAAAACTGTGTGGCATTCTGACTGATTTTATAGCTGCAGTACAAAAGTCAGTAGGATAGTGATATGGCAATACTGATAAAAACATTTAGAAACTTTGCTGATTTGACCAATGTTTTCAAGTTAAACACAACTAGATTTCAATTTTAAATTAGATTTAAACAATCCTAAACAAAGTAAATAACAAAATAAATACATTTTTACTTTTGAATTTCAACAGCTTAATATGAATTATTGTCCACTCTCTTCCAGAGAATTGGAATATGAACTGTTTGCAATTCAGATAGTAAGATGAGATGTTCTTAGCTGTGGGTGAATAAAAGCTTCATATGCAAATCCTTCTGATTATTATCCACAGGAGCAGTGCTGTCCATTGATGAAGAATGGTCTATACTCTATTTGTTTTCAAAATAGTTTGGCATACAACATGACGTCATGTACTGTAGGTAGTGTGATGTTATCGTGTGGTATAGAGACTCATTACACCGTGTTCCCAAACACTCCATGCTTGTTGGACTAAATCAAAGGACTAAGAATCCACTTTGGGGAAGATGCTGACTTTATTGTTCCTACTAATCTTGCGTTCTGTTTTGAACTTTGGTTGTTTTTCAGTCATTTGAATCAGTTCTTCTGGTGTGTTACCCAAAGGGGGCAAAAGCCTTTTCTTGCTATTCCGTGTCTCAGACAGCCACTGTGGAGGAAGTTCGAATGGGCCAAAGCCAAACTGCATTGCATATTTGTCAGAAACTGCATCTGAATCTGGAGGTACTGCCGTTCCTGGCACAGCCCCCGGGTCATTGTTAATCTGCGGAGTTAATGCCTCCACTAAAGTCTGCTCCACTTCCAAACTGGCGGTCGGTAACTCTTTCTGCTGGCATTCATTTGATGCGAGAGACTTAATCTCATTCACATCCTCCTCCTCTTCCGAAGGTTTGAAAATCTGCTGCTGCCCAATGTGAAACATTTCGAGCAATTGGCTGCCTGATCGAACCCCAGGCTCAAGTGTGGCTTCACCAAGGCCATCAGAGTTTACAATGTTACGTCTGCTGTACCTGCGATGGAGCTGGACCATGGTCCCCATGAGGCATTTCCGAACAGACTTATTGACCGTCAGGAAGAGTAAAGGGTTGGTGAGCAGAGAAACTTTGGGCAACCAGATTGCCGTCAGCAACAAAAAGACAGAAATGTCAGCAATATTAAAAATGATTCGATAAATCACAAAAACTATATAAGGAACACTACAAACAATAAAGATCAGCACCATAGACAGTAGCATAGCATGCAGTTCAGCCTCTCTCTGGGAAACATATGGAATTGAAATTGTGTTTTGCGGAGTCCGCAATGCAGCAATAATTACTTTCTTCTTCTGGCTGGCGGTGAGAGCTCTACGGATCAGAATCATGACCAAAAATACCACTGCTATGGGTAGTATCACTGTGGTGATGTTATAAATAATTACATAAGCCAGGTGTCCAAAGGAATGGCTCCTTGAGCTACTACATGTTGACATGGCATAGATGTCCGAAACACTGGTCACTGCGAAAACTGGAACACTGGCTAACACTGCGTGAATCCAGATGTAGATCACCAAGTCTCTGGACTTTGTATCAGAAATCTTCCTCTCTAAGGGATACAAGACAGAGTAGTACCTGCAATTAAAAGAAAGTCAGTGAATGCAGGGATTATTGTCGCTCACACTCTTTATTAGCATCAAAGTCATGCCACCCTTCACATGCTTTTAGAAATTTTTGTAATCGTGCAATTTACTTCTTTTAACACTTCCTTACTCTGATTTTTTCGAACATTATTTACTGTTTGTTTTAACTGTTTCTCTCTTGTTCGTTTAATTTATTGTCACGTGTTCTGAGGTACAGTGAAAATCTTTTCTTGCGTTGTAACCAGTCAGTGGAAAGACAATACACAATTACAGTTGAGCCATCCACAGTGTACAGATACAGGATAAAGCAAGATAAAGTCCAGTAAAGTCCGATCAAAGAAATTTCAAGGGTCTCGAATGAGGTACATAGTAGCTCAGGAGAATGCTCTCCAGTTGTAACGATTACACTTAACTCTTGTTGATTCCCCCCAGCTACTCTCTGAATTCAATGGTGCTGTCCTAACAGTTACTGTGTACCTCCAATTGCTTTATTCTGACCATGTAACTCAGTCTTAAAGAAGCCCTCCAAACCACATTTGCCAGATCTGTTCTGTAAAAATAACAAAAACTCTTGACAAACTACATACAAAATAAATCTTCCTGTTCTTAATTACAATCAAATTGATTACAAATAGTAAGAAAATTGAATTCCCCGAAAATAAATAAGTCTGAATGTTTTGCTGAAAGTTACCTTTAAGGGCCTGTCCCACTAGCGCGCGATTAGACGCGACAAGCGCGACCTACCGTGGTCGCTTTAGTCGCCCGGCCTCGCGTGACCCTGTCCCACTGCGATCGCCGGAGTCTCGTCGAGTTGTGTGTAGCTGGTGTCGACATCGCGCGTAGTGTCCAAAAACCGACACTGCTCAAAAAATTACGCGCGGCAAAATCCTGTCGCGCAGAATCACGTGTAGAACGTGATTAACGTGATGACGTTTTGACGTTGTGCGTCTTCAGCGTGGCATTACGTGATGACGTCACTGCCCGACGTCGTGCAACGCGCATGCTCATGCGCATCGTCACGTGATGAAAAATAACGTCCTTCCTTCGGACGTCGCGCGTGTAATCGCGCGCTAGTGGGACAGGCCCTTCACTCGCACCGGGATCGCCTGACCCCCACGCGACCCCCGCGTCCGAATTTGTCGCGCTTGTCGCGTCTAATCGCGCGCTAGTGGGACAGGCCCTTAACTATTTGTTTTCTGACATAAAGTAGACGGTAGTATTAAGAGTGAACCATTTATCCTCTTAGGCCTGTTCCACCCTTCATGGGATCGTAATTCTAAAAGATATTAGTCAAGAACCATCCAGGCTAATATCGTTTTTCACTTTTAACAAGACATTAGCCTTGCACCCTCATATAATTCCCAAAAATATAATCTTATACTTTTCCTCCAGGTTTTACCATCCTTTTGCTTCATTTGCGATTTGTTCCATCTTTCCCAGTTAGCTGGACTTACATAAATAATTGAATTTTTGCAAACCCACAACTTCACTTTAATGTTAATTTTCTCCTCTTAAAAAACATGGCTGTTGCAATTGGTGAGGAGGGATGGAAACTTGTGAAGGGAGATATAAGGGGTGGAAATTAGAAATGAACCAAAGGACAAGAGGGGAGAAAAAAGCCAAAAGACAGAAATCAAGGATGAAAAATAAACAGGGTCGGAATGCAAAATAATACCAAGGGGACTAAATCAGCGAGTGAACCCTGAACGGGAACTGAACATATTCCCGGGAAATTCAACATTTAGGAAGATAAAGCAAAAATGAAAAGGAGGTCGAATTGTTGCTGGTTAAAGATGAGATTAATATAATAGTGAGGAAGGATATCAGCTCTTATAATATGGAACCTGTAGGGGTTGAGCTAAGAAATACTAAGAACAGAAAATGTTTGGGAAATATATACAACCCCCCAAATAGTAGTAATGTTATTAGGAATAGCATTAAACAAAACATTAGAGGAATATGAAATAAGATTACTACTGTAATCATGGGTGGTTACAAGGGCACGGCCTAAGGATACAGAGTAGGCAATTTAGGAGTAAAATAAGGAGAAATGTCCTTCAAGAGAATAGTGAACTTGTGGAATTTTCCACCACAATTGGAAGTGGAGGCAACTCTTTGAATATTTTGAAGGAGTTAGATACTAATGGCCATAAAGAACAAGGGTTATATGGAGAAAACAAATATGGAATACTGAAATTGGATGCGTATTTCTACATGTAATTTCTGCATTTTAAATTTGTCTTTATGAAGACCACCACATTCACCACCCCCAAAAACTCCCACCCACCCTTACCAGGCCAATCCCAATGTTATTAATAATCGTTTTCCCCAGTAAAAGTTTTGCATCTTAAATTGTTGTTCATTAATTTTCATTCATTGTCTCATCCCTTGCCAAAACTTAAACCTTGGCAACACTGTGCTATTTCAATTGAAACCAAATATTGATTTTGAATACATTATGTCATTGTTAATGGTTACTTACTGGAGATTATTAACTAAGTATGTCTCATTACCCATTGCTAAATATAGTATGGCCTAACTTGTGTTGATTTGGAACATATTGTTGGCATATTGGACTCCATTTCTTGAAGTCTCAATACTGTGTCCAATACATATTTAATTCAATACACCATTTATACTTCACAAATATTAATAATCCATCACTTTAAATTTACCAAAATGATGGACAAGAGGTTATTTTGAGTCTACAATTTTTAATTAAGCAAAGCAGATTCTAAAAACTAAAATAATGTCATGATTGCTCAGTTCTGATAAGTCAATAAACATTTTTTTAAATACAGTGTCCAGCTCATTCGCTACAAACAACTACATACCAAATGCAAATGATTCAATTATTTTTTTTGCTGGTTTCATTCTTGTGCTGATTCAATGATAGTCTTCAAAATTTGTATGAAATGTGCATATCAATGGCTGAATTATGTCAAAACTGCAAGACACCATGAAGGGAAAACAGTTAATTCTGTGGCAATTTGAAGATACATTAAATCAGAACTGGTTTTGCATCTCCAGTTCATAACGCCTAGTTATGGGTTCCTCAAAAGCAGAAACATCTACTTTCTTAGATTTTTCTTAATTTTAAAGATCTTTAAATTACAGTTAAAAGACAAAGTACGTGCTAAAACGCCAGGATAAGCACTCAACTAAGAAAACCAAGCCCAAAACCAAAGTATTATCTAACTAAATACACCAACTTACAATAAATGACTCCATATGCAAAAAAAAACCCAGCTACCTATATATTAATTAGCTCTTTAAGAAAAATTAATCCTGTCGATGCAAGTATATAATTGGAGTTATCAAGTGCACACATCCTTTCATTGGTGTTTCGTTGAGTTAGGCCCATGACGCCTTGGGAAGGCTCAAGTTGGTTCAGGCCCCCCAACCCAACCTAACCCGTCCCATCCCAACCCAAATCGTCCCATCCCGTCCCAACCCAACCCAACCCACACCCCCCCCCCTTTATATACCTGCAATTGCAACTAAATAGAAACATAGAAACATAGAAACATAGAAAATAGGTGCAGGAGTAGGCCATTCGGCCCTTCGAGCCTGCACCGCCATTCAATGTGATCATGGCTGATCATCCAACTCAGTATCCCGTACCTGCCTTCTCTCCATACCCCCTGATCCCTTTAGCCACAAGTGCCACATCTAACGCCCTCTTAAATATAGCCAATGAACTGGCCTCAACTACCTTCTGTGGCAGAGAATTCCAGAGACTCACCACTCTCTGTGTAAAGAATGTTTTCCTCATTTCGGTCCTAAAGGAATTCCCCCTTATCCTTAGACTGTGACCCCTTGTTCTGGACTCCCCCAACATCGGGAACAATCTTCCAGCATCTAGCTTGTCCAACCCCTTAAGAATTTTGTAGGTTTCTATAAGATCCCCCCTCAATCTTCTAAATTCCATCGAGTACAAACCGAGTCTATCCAATCTTTCCTCATATGAAAGTCCTGACATCCCAGGAATCAGTCTGGTGAATCTTCTCTGTACCCCCTCTATGGCAAGGATGTCTTTCCTCAGATTTGGAGACCAAAACTGTACGCAGTACTCCAGGTGTGGCCTCACCAAAACCCTGTACAACTGCAGTAGAACCTCCCTGCTCCTATACTCAAATCCTTTCGCTATGAATGCTAACATACCATTTGCTTTCTTCACTTCCTGCTGCACCTGCATGCCTACTTTCAATGACTGGTGTACCATGACACCCAGGTCTCGTTGCATCTCCCCCTTACCTAATCTGCCACCATTCAGATAATAGTCTACCCTCATGTTTTTGCCACCAAAGTGGATAACCTCACATTTATCCACATTGTACTGCATCTGCCATGCATCTGCCCATTCACTCAGCCTATCCAAATCACCCTGCAGCCTCCAAGCATCCTCCTCACACCTAACTATACCCCCCAGCTTGGTATCATCTGCAAATTTGGAGATGTTGCATTGAATTCCCTCGTCCAAATCATTAATATATATTGTAAATAGCTGGGGTCCCAGCACTGAGCCTTGCGGCACCCCACTAGTCACTGCCTGCCATTCTGAAAAGGACCCGTTTACTCCTACCCTTTGCCTCCTGTCTGCTAGCCAGTTCTCTATCCACATCAATACTGAACCCCCAATACCGTGTGCTTTAAGTTTGTATGCTAATCTCTTATGCGGGACCTTGTCGAAAGCCTTCTGAAAGTCTAGATATAACACATCCACTGGTTCTCCCTTATCCACTCTACTAGTTACATCCTCGAAAAATTCTATCAGATTTGTCAGACATGATTTACCTTTCGTAAATCCATGCTGACTTTGTCCAATGATTTCACCACTTTCCAAATGCGCTGCTATCCCATCTTTAATAACTGACTCTAGCAGTTTCCCCACTACCGATGTTAGACTAACTGGTCTGTAATTCCCCGCTTTCTCTCTCCCTCCTTTTTTAAAAAGTGGGGTTACATTAGCTACCCTCCAATCCTCAGGAACTACTCCAGAATCTAAGGAATTTTGAAAAATTATCACTAATGCATCCACTATTTCTGTGGCTACCTCCTTGAGTACTCTGGGATGCAGACTATCTGGCCCTGGGGATTTATCGGCCTTCAATCCGTTCAATTTACCCAACACCACCTCCCGGCTAACCTGGATTTCACTCAGTTCCTCCATCTTATTTGACCCCCGTTCCACTGCTATTTCCGGCAGATTATTTATGTCTTCCTTAGTGAAGACAGAACCAAAGTAGTTATTCAATTCAAAATTCAAAATACACATACTGCATGTAATATGTTTCCTTTCTGCCCCCAATTGACACTATTCCTTCTCCACCAAATCCATCTACTGCCTTGCTCTGCTGCCTCTGACATTTGCTTTACACCCTGACACAAACTCTGTCTGCAAATTCCTAGCTCTCCAAATAGCGACATGGTTGATCTCGCTATGAAACCTTTACAACCCACCTCTACTGGACATACTCGTGCTCTCCATCCTCAATGCTCAATTTCTGCTGCCAACTCTGCATATCTAAGCCTTTTCTTTTCATAAGCCTCATTCACTAAGTTCTCCCAAGGCACTGTCAGTTCTATAAAATACACTATCAGCTGACTAACTGATCATAACAGGCCTCAAAGTAGAAGTAATTATCTCCTGCGGAACAACAAGCTTTCCTCCTAATCTACCCGCATCTCCCAATCACTGGCCTGGCCTGACTCATACCTATCTGCAAACTTCCCTCTTCTACCTTTCTCACCCTCACGGACAAAATAAATCGCTACATTCCCAGTCCTGATGCCTACTGAATTCACCTGTACTCTCCTCCTCTCAATTGCTGCATCTATGCACTGCTGTCTATGCACATCATAGGCTCTGACCTTCCTTCCATCGAGGGGATTTATCGCAGTCGCTGCCTCAATAAGGCTGGCAGTATCATCAAAGACTCACACCATCCTGGCCACACACTCATCTCCCTGCTACCTTCAGGTAGAAGGTACAGGTTCCTGAAGGCTGCAACAACCAGGTTCGGGAATAGCTACTTCCCCGCAGCCATCAGGCTATTAAACCTAGATCGGACAAAACTCTGAACATTAATAACCCAGTATCTGTTATTTGCACTTTATCAGTTTATTTATTCATGTGTGCATATATTTATATAATGGAATATGGACACACTGATCTGTTTTGTGGTAACTGCCTACTGTGTTCTGTGTGCTGTAGCAAAGCAAGAATTTCATTGTCCTGTCAGGGACACATGACAATAAACTCACTTGAACTTGAACTTGAACAATACCTGGTTATGCCACCAAGTATACCGACCCTGAGAAAGACTGGTCCTATATCCTGACAAAATATGCCTCAACATTACCACCCCTGAACACAAGGTACACGCCGGGACCCCACCTACCCACTGTTTGAGGTTCTGCGGTGATAGCAGCACATCAGAAATAGTCCTTATAAGGAAACTTACATGACCCACCTCCATGCACCACAGGTCCGTCCAGCTAAACCTCTTTTTTACATTCCCAGCTCATCCACTGTCTCTGCTTAACCTAAGCTACTGCCCTTACACATCTCACTACTTCCTCCTGATGACATACCGGCTCCACAACTCATTTCTTCCTCTCTGTTGGACCCAAAGATCTTAGAGCGGAGCAAGATGGTTCACTCCGCGAAACAGCCGTAGTAGCTGATGGGTAGTCTTCAGTGACATTCCCGTAACCGGCTTCTGTCATGGCGGCATCATCTACAAGCGGAGTGTACTGCTGTGCTATAATAGCAGGGTTCTTCATAAATGCAGCAGTTCCACACTTTAATTCTTTTTTTAAATGTATAAACGTTCTAACACTAGTAAAAAAAGATTGCGGAGGACTCTCATTCTGCAGCTGGAATATAAGGGGTGTTAATGAACGCGTTAAAAGGGGTAAGGTATTAGCTCAGTTGAAAGCATACAACACAGACATTATTTTTTTACAAGATACCCATTTTAAATTCCAAGATCAAGCTAGATTGAGGGCGAATTGGATAGGCCAAACCTTTCACTCCTCATATACGTCGAAATCTAGAGGTACATCAATCATTATTCGTAAAGGCATACCATTTAAACCAAAAAGTATCTTAATGGATAAGGATGGGAGATCTTTGATAGTTACCAGTGAGATCCATGCTACCCCAATCACCTTGGTAAATATATATGCGCCCAACTTTGTCAATCCTCATTTTTTCAATAAAATCTTGAATACAAGATGCAGAATATAATTACCAAAATGTCATAATCGGAGGAGACTTTATTTATTTATCTATTTATTTATGTATTTATTTTATTTATTTATTTATTTATTTTAAAATATATTTTTATTATAGGTAAACAAAAAATAGGCAAACACACATTATGGTAGAAACATTTTGTGTACATCAATCATACATTATTAATATTATCAATTGAATCATTCTGCCTCTAATAGTTTAAAAAATATATAGATTAAGAATAATAAAAAAGAGGGGAAAAAAATCATAAGGAATGGAATAATTTACCATTAATGCATCATAGGAGATAAGATCAAGGAATATAGAATATAGAATATAACTTTTCATCTGATCCTGAGTCCAAGTTTCAGTTAGGTTCCCCTGCCGAACCAATCTACCATTTCAAATAATCGATGAATGAAGACCATATTCTAACAAATAGTTCTTGTTTGTCCAATAAGTCAAATCAGATTCTTCCAGGTGTAGGGTCTCTGACATTTCCATAATCCACATTTTAATTGTGGGGGTTATAGGACCTTTCCAAAATTTTAATAATAATTTCTTCCCAATTTTGGCTTGTTGTAAGTGTTAAACTTTGTTCTGATATTCCAAGTATTATTAGTTTTGAGTCCGGATCCAGTTTAGTATTAATAACTTCAGAAGTTATTCTAAAAATATCAATCCAGAAATGTTTGATTTTTATGCAATTTGCAAACGTATGTGTTAAGTTAGCCTCTAGATGCCGACATTTATCGCAGATAGGAGAGACATGTGGAAAGATTCTATTCAGTTTTAATTTAGAGTAATGTAATCTGTGTAATACATTGAATGCTATTAAAGCATGTCTGGCATTTAACGAGCATTGATGTATATATTGTAAACTTTTGTCTCAAATATCTTTCGTTATGGGTTGGCTTAATTCATTTTCCCATGTATGTCTATGTGATTCCGTCGATGGGACCTCGCTATCTAAAAGGATATTATAAATATAAATTGTTTGTTTTTCATTAGGATGCTTATTCAAACATTCATCAAGGATATCTGGTTCCCTACTCCTATAATCTTGTGTATTTGATTTAACATAATCTCTGAGATGTAGATATCGAAAACAATTATTTGAGTGTAATCCATAAATCTGTTGTAACTCCTGAAATAAAAGAAAAGTGCTTTTCTTATAAAGATGTCCCATCTTTTTAATTCCGTAATTTTTCCATTGTGTGAAACCTTTATCCAGCATGGAGGGTTTGAATAAGGGATTGTTTACAATAGGGAGACAGAGTGGTATATTATCCAATTTTAAAGCCTTTTTTAATTGTTTCCAGATTGGTGTACCACTATGTATTATAGGGTTTTCCCTATAGGTTTTTCGTGCAATTTTATCGGTGCAAACATAATCGAACCGATTTCAAAAGGTAAACAGTCCTCCTTTTCCATCCTTAACCAGTCTGGTTGTTGATCCATTTCTTCCAGCCAGAAATTCATGTCTTTAATATGGACTGCACAAAAATAAAACAGAAAATCTGGTAGAGCTAAGCCTCCATTAATCTTTGATCTACATAAATGTTTTTTACTTATTCTATGATTCTTATATTCCCAAATGAAAATGTAACATTAGAATCGACTTTTTAAAAAAAAGATTTTGGAATATATATCGGGATTGACTGGAATAAGTACAATAATTGCGGCAAAAAAATCATTTTTATAGCATTAATTCAACCAAACATTGAGATGGGAAGTGTTTTCCAATATTGAATATTCTTGTTTAGTTTATTCAGTAAAGGTGGGAAATTTGATTTAAATAAAGAAGTATACGCCTTAGTTACATAAATACCTAAATATTTAAATTTTTCCTCAACTATTTTAAAAGGTGATTATTGCAATGTATGTAAATTGAGTTCCGTTATTGGCATGATTTTGCTTTTATTCCAATTAATTCTATATCCTGAAAACTGACCAAATTGCATTATTAGATATAATAAATTTGGAATACTCATTTCTGGCTTTGTAATATATATTAATACATCATCTGCATATAAAGAGATTTTATTCATTGTGTCTTTAGTATTGTACCCATGTATTTCAGGATGAGCTCTGACACTTTCTGCGAGTGGTTCAATTGCTAGAGCGAATAATAACGGGGATAGCGGGCATCCTTGTCTACAACCTCTAGAAAGATTAAATTTAGTTGATAACACTTGGTTTGTTAGTATTCTAGCTGTTGGGTTAGAATATAAAAGTTTAACCCATGTACAGTACTTCTCTCCCAATTGAAATTTTTCCATCACCGAAAATAAATATGACCATTCTACCTGATCAAAGGCTTTTTCAGCATCTAGCGAAATAATTGCTAATCTGCATTAGCAATTCTATTTGAGTATATAATATTAAATAATCATCCCAGATTGTAAAATGAGTAACGTTTTGGGATAAAACCTGTTCATCACTAAACTCAATCTGTGAGATAGGATTTTAGTTCATATTTTCTGATCAGTATTTAAGAGAGCTTTTGCTCTATATGAGGCCGGGCCTTTCCATTTTTTAAAGATCTAATTGACTCTTCGATATTTTTTATCATTATTTCAGCACCTAATAGTTCTTGCTCTTGCAAATCTAAACCTTTAAGTTTACATTTCTGTAAAAATGCTTCCATTCCTGTTGATTGTTCTGTCACTTTAGTTAAATAAAGATATTGATAGTATTGTGAAAATCTGTCATTAATAACTTTAGGGAGTGTTAATATTTCTCCCTTATCTGATCTAATCTTATGAATCATTTTTTCTCCATCCAATTTACGAAGCTGACCTGCTAATAGTTTTTGTGGTTTATCACCGAATTCAAAATTTAATTCTTTTGTATGTTGATAAAGTTTTATTACTTGGTCAGAGTATATTTTAATTTAACTTGTATTTCAGTGCTGCAATTTAATTATGTTTTGCCGATGAAGGTGCATTTTCTATGTCTAATTGCCTTATTTCCATTTCCAATGTCTGTTGTTTAGCCTTATTCTCGTTATTAAAGAATGCCTGGGAGGAGATTAATGCCCCTTGTGTAAATGCTTTTAATTTTTCCCAAAGAAGGGAGGCAGAAATTTCAGGATGGTCATTGACTTTGAAAAACATATTAATCTGTTTTACAAGATATTCACTACATACCTTTTCATTTACAATTTGAGGATTAAGTCTCCATTGTGTCTGTTTCTTGTCCATTCCATTTAGTTTAATCATAAATGTTAATGGAGCATGGTCCAAAATTATAATGTTATGATATTGCGAGTTGTAGGTGAATAGAATACGTTTAGAATCAACTAAGAAATAGTCTATCCTTGAATATGTTTTATGCACCGGTGAATAAAATAAATATTCTCGTCCAGATGGATTTTCAATTCTCCACACATCCTTAATGTTGATAGTGTTAATATATGAGTTTAAAAATTCACTTGACTGAGATATTAATTTTCTTTGAGTTGATGATCTGTCTAAATAAGAATCTAATGTACAGTTTAAGTCTCCACCAATTATTAAATTATTTTGTGTGCATTCCGGAATAGTATTAAGTATTCTCTTGAAGAACAATGGGCTATCAAAATTTGGTCCATATACATTAAGGAGAGTCTTTTTTTTTTAGTATAACTCGCCTACTACTACAATATATCTGCCATCAATATCTTCTATAGTTGATATATGTTTAAAAGGTATACCTTTACAGATTAATATTGCAACCCCTCTAGATTTATGTGTGAACGAAGAATGATATGTTTGAGCTATCCATTTTGCTTTCAGTCTATGTTGCGCTTCCCTTTTAAGATGAATCTCCTGGAGGAATATTATATCTGTTTTAAGCGATTTTAAATGAGCTGATACTTTGCCTCTGTTGATGGGTTCATTAATTCTCTTAACATTCCAACATTCCAACTACAGAATGTAATTCCTTCACCCCCAGTTTTCACATTTACGTCTTGCATCTTATGCTTAAGGTGGTCTATAATAGAGCAGATGGTTCAGCATGTTAAACCATACCTTACACCCGAGCCTCAGATAGATGAATTTTAGATCTTGTAACACGGTCATATCTCCTTAAATAATACTTATAATTCCATTCAAAATAATTATTATAATGATTATATTATAATATAAAATATAAAAAATAAGAGAATGTTGCATTAGTAGAGGGTAAAAGAAAGAAAAAAACTACATCTATAATTAGTGCAGTTAGTGATAAGGTGGCTAGACATCTAAGGACTTCCGTAGCTTTTGGTAAAAAAAATATTATTAGCTCCGTACTTTCCTTAAAAGAAAAGCTTCAATTTCAATTAAAAAAACAAATGGGGGGGGGGGGGGGGGGGGGGCAATGGTTATATTCCTCTAGTGGAATAATTATTAGTCTCAAAGTAAGTAAAATATTAGTCTCATATGGCAAAAATATTAGTCAACAATTAATCAAAAGTATCAAGGAGTAAACCTCAATTTTTTTAAATAAATTGCCTGAATCACACATTGCTTATAATTCATCCATTTAGCTAATTCTAAGTTGATCCAGTTAACAATAATTAATAATAATTAGTAATTATGATTAGTAGTAATTAGTAATAATTAGTACTAAAATATAAAATATTATATAACAATAACAACAACTACTCAATTTCATTCTAAATTCAAGACGGTCCATAAGTATAGCAATTTAAAGTTCAATTTCTTCTCAGTGAAGTAACAATATCCAGTATCATCAGGTATGCATTAAGTGTTAGGTGTTATTCATCTTTCTCACTCTCGCTCTCGGTGTTCTCAGTGTTCTTGATGTTCTTTGCAAATTCAAGAATACCGTAATTCAAGTGCCAATGCTTGGTGAAGAAATATTCTTTCTTGTCATAGGTGATTCTCAATGTTGCAGGGTACATCAGTCCATATCTCAGGTTTTTTATATTCTTAAGTATTCTTCTTATGTCTGAAAACAATGCTCTTTTCTTGGCGACCTCCACAGGGTAATCTCGAAATATACTGATCTTGTCTCCTTCAAATTCGAGATTTCTGCTGCGAACGATCTTCTTCATCTTCTTCATCTGAAGATCTTCTTAATCATATCATCCAAAACATGATCATATTGCACATTCAAAATCAGTTGTCTTGGGGGGGGGGCGTGCGCCCTTGGGCGGCGTCTCAATGCTCTATGTGCCCGAGCAAGTAAATGTGCTGGATCCAGATTTTAAACCTTCTTCAATAGATCTGCAGCAAATTCACGGGGGTCACGGTTCCCCTCTCTGCCTTCCCGAACGCCCATAATTCTTAGATTCTGGCGTCTCTGTTGCCCCTCAAAGTGAATACATTTTTCAGTTATTTTATGCAATAAGTCTGATAAACGCTTGTTCTTCGGAGAGAAGCTTACTTATAGTTTCAGAGCTCGTTTCAGCAATTTTCTCTAATTCAATTACAGTTTTATGCTGTTGTTCTAGTGCCTGAGAGATTGGGTCCAACTTTGAATTAAATCTGGATTCCATCAAATTCAAGTTAACATTTACCTCTTCAATCTTTTGATTTAGATTTTCTTCCATGACCAACTTCCAGGAATCCAGTACTTCATGTACAGAAGCTACGACATCTTCTTGAATTTCTACTTTAATTTCTTTTTTTTAAGTTTTCAATTCTTCCTTCAGTTTAAGTTTTTTCAATTCTTCCATTATGTTTGAGATTTCTTGAGCGAGGAAACTTCTTAATTCTTCCACATCTGTCTTTTCTTCTTTGAGATCTCTTCTTGGGACGATGTTAAACCTGAGCCCGAGGCTTCAGTCGGGCCTACTTCTTTGCTCCTACCGGTTTTTCTCAGTTTGGTGGGGGTATGTTGTGTAGACATACCGCCAGTGTCGTTGCGCGCCTGATGACGTCACAAGCTTACTGCAAGCAGCCGGTACCATTGTAATACAGGTCAGTCCCGATTTTTCCCCCGTTTTCACACAATTTCTCACGGAGCTAAACGGCGCGAGTCTGCCCTACTCCATAGCGTCACCGGAATTCAGAGAATACTTTAATTGTGTTTTAGATCCTTACTTAGGCAAATCTAGCCAAAAACAGAGAGGAATACGGAATCTAAAACTAGTGAACTTTTAAACACATATATAAAAAATACAAATATAACAGATGTTTGGAGGATTGCAAATCCAACCGGCAGGGAATACTCGTTTTATTCAATGGTACACAAGACATATTCACGTATAGATTATTTCCTGGTGGATACAAAATTAAGTCCTTATACTTCGAATCCAAAATACCATGCCAACACGATTTCAGATCACTCCCCACTAACTTTTCTTTTTAAAACTGGAAGGAATGTCTAAGAATAAATCGTTTTGGAGGTACAACCCTCAAATTTTAAAAGGCCCGCAAGGGAGTATATATTTAAAACAACAAATGGATCTCTTTTTCAAAATAAATAACACTCCAGACATATCGCCTACATTATTATGGGAATCTTTCAAAGTATTTATTAGAGGCGTTATAATTTCATACCAAGCTTGTCAAAATAAAAAAAAAACAAGAACGAACAAAGACAGTTAGAAGAATAAATTAGACAACTGGATATAGATAATGCTAAAGACCCAACTATGGATCAACACAATAAAATATTAATACTGAAATTTAAATTAAATAAATTATTATCAGCTAAAGTTATAAGATTATTCCAAATCACAAGGCAGGAACACCTTGAATTTGGAGATAAGCCCCATAAACGTTTGGCACGTCAGTTAAAAAAACGAGAAAAAGAAACCATGATCCCAAACATCAAATCCCTAGGGGGGAAGTATTAACTTTACCGAATGTTATTAATAAAAGATTTGCGCAATTTTATAAGAATTTGTACACATTTAAAACGACAACGGACACCAATAAAGTCACAGAGTTCTTGGATCATTGTAATCTTCCAAAACTAGAGTTGCAGGAACAAGAGGAATTGGGAGCACAAATCTCAATTATGAAATAAAAGAAACAATAATTTCATTAAAGAATGGAAAAACACCAGGACCTGATGGATTTAGTAATGAATTTTATAAAGGTTTTTACGACATAATTACACCATGCCTACAGAAAATGCATACATATGCCTTTAAAGACCAAACACTACCTAGAATCAACTATCACATTAATACTTAAGAAAGATAAAGATATAGAAGAACCCGGATATATAGAGCTATTGCGTTGTTAAGTACAGATCAGAAAATATTAGCAAAAATATTAGCTAGAAGATTAAGTAAGTATGCTAGTAAATTAATACATCCGGATCAAACGGGGTTTATCCCTAAGAGACAATAATTTAATAATTTGAGACGTGTGCTCAACATAATGCATTCACACCAAACTGAAGATCAAGAATTATCAATTATTTTGTTGGATGCAGAGAAAGCATTCGATCAGGTGGAATGGGATTATATGGTTAAAGTATTGCAAAATTTCCAACTGGGAGAGAATTTCATCCTATGGATTAAATTACTATATAATAAGCCAACGGCTAGAATATTAACTAATAACATTTTATCTACGAAATTTCAATTGTCAAGGGGTAATAGACAAGGATGTTCACTATCACCGCTGTTATTTGCTCTTATAATCAAACCCCTAGCAGGAAGAATTAGAACAAATCCGAATATCCATGGCTACAATACAAAATATTCAAATAATAAAATATCATTATACGCTGATGATGTCCTACTGTACAAAACTCCATATCACTATACAAAATATATTAATTTTAATTGAGGATTTTGGATCATTCTCAGGATACAGAATAAATTGGAACAAAAGCAAAAACATGTCAATAAAACCCGAAAGACTCAACACATCTCTTAAAGTTTCCTTTTAAAATTGCCACAGAACAATTTAAATACTTGGGTCTTGAAATTACCAGAAGATATCAAGACATGTTTAACGCAAATTATAATCCTTTACTTAAGAAATTATATAATTTAATTAAATTCTGGAAAACGCTTCTGATGTCTTTAATAGGCCGAATAATTGCTATAAAAATTATTTTTCTACCACAAATGTTATACCTGTTCCAATCAATTCCAATATACCTACCAAAAAGGTATTTTAAAAATTGGATTCAGACATTACAAATTTTATATGGGATTATAAATCTCGTAGAATACAAAGAATACACTTGAATAAACCCAAAGCAGTAGGGGGATTAGCACTCCCTAACTTTATGTATTATTACTGGTCTGTAAATATTAAAGATATGATTCAACTGCTGGACAATTCTGCTTAGCAGCTGGATTGAATTATTATGGAGAGAGAGGACTGCTCCTCTTGTAATATTGGAGCGATCCTTATCTCACCAATGAAGTTGAATAACACAAACTATAACAAAACTCCAATTAAACATAGTACAATTAGAACTTGGAAACAAATAAAATATAACTTTAAAAATTTATAACTTAAGAAATTTATCTCTCTTATCTCCAATAGTTAATAACCCTTCGTTTAAACCCTCAATTATAGATAAATCATTTATACAATGGGAAAGAGTAGGAATTAAAACACTTGGAGATGAAACAGGAAACATGAAACACTTATGAAACAGGAAAATTACTATCATTCAAACAACTACAACTAAAGTACAATATGGGAAACAATAAGTATTTTAAACATTTTCAAATATGTGACTATCTGAAAAAATATGCACAATCATATTACAATATGCCATTAAATCTACTGGATGAAGCAATGAAGACAAAGGCTGAATCATATTTGAATATGGCTTAATAATATATATTATATTATTTTAAATGTAGAAATACCAACAACTGAAGGTATTAGAAGAGACTGGGAACAAGAATTAGCTCTCAACATTTCAAAATAGTGGTGGGAGGAACATTTATTAAATGTGCACAAATGTTCAATTAATGTAAGACACATTTTAATCCAATTTAAAATTTTACATAGATTATACTATTCAAAAACTAAAATAAGTAAACATTTTCCCAACGTATCACCTATCTGCGATAAATGCCAGTCTCAAAAAGCTACTATAGCGCACTCATTTGTTTTTTGTATAAAAATTCAAAAATTTTGGACTGAAATTTTTGAAATCTTCACAAAATTATTTAAAATAAAACTGACACCAAAAGCAGAATGGATTACCTTTGGAACAACAGAAGGTAGCCCTGAATTAAATGTGTTTCAAAAGAACATATTTGAATATGGCTTAATAACTGGAAAAAAGCTTATTTTAAAATTTTGGAAAAACACTCCTATACCAACTATGTTTGAAACACTACATCTGGAAGATATGAGATTCCGCCTGGCAGGAAAATCACATCGCTTTTATAAGACGTGGTCTGCATTTATAGAATTACTACAAGGATAGGGTGCAATAGTACCTCAAAAAAGTACCGGCGTCAGGTCTTGGTAAAGGGGGATGAAAAACCGTCGAGTTGGTAAATTCCTTTTGCGGATGTTTATAATAAAGCAACTGTCTTTTCCTTTTTTCTTCTTTCTCTTTTCTAGGGTCTATCTCTAACTCCTTGACTAAGGATTCTTTCTTCTTTCCCTTTGTCACGCTTTCACAATTCTCTCTCACTTTCTCTACTTTCTCTATTTCTATCCTTTTTTTTAATAGCTTTAAAAAAACTAAGGGGTACAATAATTGTAATAATATATACGGGATGTACACTGATGTAATTTACTGTACCTCTAATAATTTTTTTTTTTTTTTTTAAAGACTGCGGTAATTAAAACTATCGGAATTACTTTGGAGGCACGTCTGCACCTCTTCTTTTTTTTAAATGTATGAGCTCTCTAACTATAGTAAGAAAGACTGTGGTATTTAAAACTATCGGAATTACTTTGGAGGCATCTCTGCGATTCATCTCCTGTACATTAAACCTCCCTGAATATTTTATCTGGGGTTTTACACTGAGCTAATCTTGCAGAGGGTTGACGGATTTTCCTTGCTAAAGGATTACCTGCGACCCTCTGTTTGCTGGATCAGACATAACTCAGAGCAGTTCTTCGATCTTCACGATGATGTACCTTAATGTTAACGATAGACGCGAAAAGCTGGAGTAACTCAGTGGGTCAGAAGAAACGTCGCCTGTTCCTTTTCTCCAGAGATGCTGTCTGACCCGCTGAGTTGCTCCAGCTTTTTGTGTCTATCTTCAGTTTAAACCAGCATCTGCAGTTCCTTCCTACACCTTAATGTCAATACGTTTCCAAATTTATTGAGTGCAATGTTATCTATTCACATTTTTTGTATCAAAGCTTCTCAGCGTGTGATTACCAAATTGCAGGCAATTTTGCCAAATTTCAGGCTATCATCGTGCTGTGAACTTATGACTGTACTCTATACCCGTCCAATCCATGTACCTGTCTAAATGTTTCTTAGAAGTTACGATAGTCACGAAATGCAAAAAAGGTTGCCGACGCCTGGACTAAACCAAACCCTTGATCCTGTCCCACCAGCCTTTGTGTTCATTGACATTTTAGTTACAATATTAGGGCTTCATAGAGGGAGAGAGAGAGATAGGTTGAATGAAAGAAAGAAAGAAAAAGGTTGCTCAACCTATAATTAGAGATCACAAGAAATAAACAAGAGAATATATATATATATATATGGTATATGTTTATGTATGTACATGACACACATGTATATATATGCATCATATATATATAATGAATATATATGTTCATATATATAAGAAACAAAAAATATTTATATGCGTGTGTTATATAATTATATGCATCTATATCACATTTATACAAGTTGTTGTGAACAATGGGATTAGATGAATTACAGAGTGCAAATTTAATACATAAATCAATTCAAACACAGGACATGAGCCATTTAAAAATAAATTTAAAAAAAACATTTAAAACATTTAAAAACACGCAAACTGTTCCCCTGCAACGCTGACTACAGCAAGTTTAATACAAAAATCAATTCAAAGACAGGACGTGAGCCGTTTAATTTTTTTTTTTTAAACATTTTAAAACACGCAAACTGTTCCCCCGCAATGCTGATTGCACTGCGAGAGGCAAAACTGAAGTTGGGTCGGGATTGCTAAAATGGTGGAAGTTACGCTCCGTTGGTTACTACACGTCAGTCCATTGGATTTTGCAGGAGTGGACCATCTTGCTCCGCTCTAAGATCTTTGGTTGGACCTGCCTTACTCCACACTGGTTTCCCTGTGCTGAGCCTTAAGCCTCCTTTCCCTTGCTGCACCTTACCAACAATGTCTGTATGCCTCAGAGCTGCTTGTGCTTCTCCTACTGCCTGCTTTGAGTTCCTCCCTCTATTTACACTTGGCACCAGGTTACGAACTAAGGTATTTAAGAAGGAACTGCAGATGCTGGAAAATCGAAGGTACACAAAAGTGCTGGAGAAACTCAGCGGGTGCAGCAGCATCTATAGAGCGAAGGAATTAGGCAACGTTTCGAGCCAAAACCCTTCTTCAGGTTTCGGCCCGAAACGTTGCCTATTTCCTTCGCTCCATAGATCTGCTGCACCCGCTGAGTTTCTCCAGCACTTTTGTCTACCTACAAACTAAGCTATCCTTACTCCTGATGATTGCAACTCTAACCTCGCCTTAGCACCTTTAAACTCCTCTGTTAGGCTAGACTTTGATTTTTTTTAATGTTTCAAGTTCTTTGGCATTGTTGGGGTAAAAAGAAAGCCACATTCTGTCAGCCATAATCATTCAGCCCAACTTGCCCATGCAGACCAAGATGGCCCATCCACACTAGTCCCATCTGCCTGCGTTTGGCCCATATCCCTTTCCTAAGCATTATTAATTCATATTGTAATCTGATAGGTGTTTAAAATTGGAGAAAGACTCGGAAAAAGGAATATAGCTTTGCAATCTTTTTGGATGCTGTCATGCCATTGATTAATTCACTACAATATATCCGACATTGTAAGGGAGCCTAACATTTGCGGCATCCGGCGGTATGATTTCTTTACCTTTAATTGTTTTACCTTTACCTTGTTTCGCCTCCCTCTCCGTCCCTCCCTCATCCTAGTTCTCCGGCTAGTTTCACTGTCCTGCTGATTAAATTTTACTGATTGCATGCCTTCTTGTCACCTTCTCCATAGCAAACAATGCACCATTCTTCATTCCCTTATCATCGTCTGCTTTGATCTGTGTTTTTACACCTTACCCTTCCATATCTCTATGTCTCCCTCTCCCCTGACTCTCAGTCTGAAGAAGGGTCTCAACCCGAAATATCACCCATTCCTTCTCTCCAGAGATGCTGCATTCTGCTGTTACTCCAGCATTTTGTGTCTATCTTTGGTGTAAACCAGCATCTGCAGTTCCAAAACATCTCTGTTTCCATTGTGGGTTTGACTGGAAATTTAAACATGTTTATGATGTTCTTGAATTCTAATTAATAAGAGATGGGGAGGGAAATTGATGCTGTCTCCCGGCATTTAGACAGGTGCTGTAAAACTTAAAACACTTGGTGTGGCCTCTAATGCTGCACCAACATTTATTGATTATCTCTAGTTTGATTTGAGACAACTTCATCACTGTCAGAGGGCAATTGAAACAACCATTGCATACAAACCAGACTTGGCAGGTGCAAGTCTTGTTTTCTAATTTAATGTTTTGGGGGTTTACAAAGTTGGTTAATTTTAATGATAGCTGTTTTGTATTTCCATGTATTGTAAACTGATTAATTGTAATCCCATCATGTAGGATTTAGGTCACATTCGGAGGATTAAAAGCCAGATCCCCTCTATTACTGATCCAATGAAGTAACCATTATAATTTTATGCAACTTGCTTGTTTACTCTTTTGAATTGAAAAGGCATGAATGGGAAAATACTTGATTTGTGAATATTGGCTGACGCACAATTTCAAACTTGTTGCTTTCTCATCTAAATCTGGCTGGATGAAAAAATAGTAATAGGACGGAGTTACCCACACTTGGTGCTGTGGGTCAGCTGGAAAATACCGCTGCTGTTATTCACTTTGGTCGGTGCTTTGTGCCAGAGTAATCGTATGCATCAATGTCAATTATCAGAAGGATTTGCAGAGCAGCACAGTAGCATGGGACCTCCACTGGTGGAGAGACTTGGAGCAGACCTTTCCACTATGGATAGCAGCTGAGATGCTTACATCTGCGTAGTTTACAGCAACCCCAGGAGAAAGATACAAGTTGGATGGGGCAATAACAGTGACTGCATCTTTCCCTCAGTGTATGCAGTCTAATTGTAATAAACTAATTTCTTTGATTTTGCAAACTTCAATAAATCTGCAGAGGATATTCAAATTGACATAACATGAATCTCAAATCTGTTTTATTCCTTACGTCTGAGCTTTGTACCTAGCTCAGTGCATCTGGACAATAGCAGGAACTTATGGATATTCTTTTGTAAAAATTGTTCTGTGGGTTCCTTTCTTAAGTTAACATTATGTAATGGCACCTGTGTTTTTGCATTGTTTGAATTGCACTTTATTGCTATCCGCATTCTCTAATTGTTATCAGTTATATTAGATGATTTGCATTTAAAAAATAAGAAATGTGGTGGAGACCAGTCATTAAATGACAGCGTTCATAAGATCATAACATCATAAGACATAGGATCAGTAGCGAATCTGCTCATTCGATCTTGGCTGATCTATTTTTCCCTCTCAACCCCATTCTCATGCCTTCTCCCTGCAACCTTTGACGCCCCTTACTCATCAAGCGCCTATTAATGCAAGGGTTCACAGGGAGAATGTGCAAACTCCGTACAGACAGCAACTGTACTCAGGGTCGAATCCAGGTCTCTGGCACCGTAAGACAGCAACTCTACCGCTGCACCTCCGTGCCGGCCCAATTATTGCTATAAAATCTGCTTTATTGAAGAAATATGGACGGTATGTTTATTTTCGGCTGATTATATAAAATTGCTTCAGGAATTCGCTGCATTGCAAGAATTAGGTAAATGCCATTGACTGCAGGTTGGTGCAAACAGACAGTACCAAATGCAGCCTCACAAACACTAATGGTTTCGAGCATCTACCAGTTGTTATTACATTTTTACGTACCTTGTGTTGAAATTTATCTATCTGCACACGTAAAAAATCAAGGTTATATCTGTTTCTACTAATGCTGATGTGAGTAAGACTGCATCAGAATAATGCACTCAATCCAATCTGCACTTGTTCCCTTTAAGTGTTTATTAATTTCTGAATGAGTTCTGAATGGCACAGCTTCAATCACCACTTGCATTAATGTATTATATGCTGAATGACCCTTAACTTCATGTTTACTTCTAACTTGATCTTTCTACATCAAGGATTAATTTTGAATTCATGACTTCTGCTTACTAATTCACCATTCAGTGGAAATAATCTATCTATCTATATATTACTAAAACTCGCATCTTGTTTGTTTCTATGCATGTCTGTCTGTCTGCCTGTCTGTGATCTCTGATTCGGTGATGTCGTCAAATTACGCCAAAACTGTACACAATAGCGCCACAATTTTTGGCCCACCGTACTCACAATTGTTGTGTTGTGGTTTGTATCAAATTTCCTTCAGGTTGATCTTATATTTCACAAGTTATTCACAATTTCAACTTTAAAAAATCCTGTTGAGAAAGGATAAAAACTTGAACACTGCAGTGGCAGAGGTGGCAGCTGCTGGCAATTTGCAGCTATGACATCACAATGGGATCTCATTTACATAAAAAGCCCGTGAGCAGTGCTCCACCCGACAATTACATCACAATGGCATCTCATTTACATATACTACCCATCAATAATATTCCACCCAGTGCAATGAGAGATCTTTACATTGTTGTAAGGAGAGAGGGGAGGAGGAGAAATGATATTTAAACATTGCATTTAGTGTAATAGGGGAGAGGTGAGGAGTGGGGGAGCAGGGAGAGGGGAGAGGAGAGCGAAGAGAGAAGAGAGAAGAGTGAGGGTGTAGGGAAAGGAAGGGAGTGTTGGGGGATGAGGGAAAATGAGCCACTCCTGTGCAATTAGGGGCTATGGATGGGTGGTGGAACATTGCGTTGGGGTAGAGGTTGCGTTGGGGGAATGGGTGAGTAGTGGAAATGGGTTGCGTTGGGGGAACGGGTGAGTGGTGGAATATTGCGTTGGGGGAACGGGGCCCAATGGGTCCTACTTGGTCGAGTATATAAATTACTAAAACTCTCATCTTGTTTGTGGTTCTGTGTGCGTGCGTGATTTGGGAACAATGCCTAAACGGTACGCGATAGTGCTACAATTTTTGGATTACCTTACTCACAATTATCCTGTGTTGTGGTGTATCAAGTTTTATTCAGATTGGTGTTATATTTTAAAATGTATTCACATTTTCAACTTTACAAAATCCTATTTGAAAAAGAATGACGAACACTGAAATCACAGTTGCTGGCAGTTTGCAGCTATGACATCACAATGGGATCTCATTTACATAAACTGTCCATGAACAGTACTCCACCTGACAATGACATCACAATGGGATCGCATTTACATAAACTGCCCATCAACAGTGTTCAACCCAGTGCAATGAGAGATTTGTTACATTGTTGCAAGGAGAGGGAGGGAGTGGTAGTTGGAGTGGGGGAGGGGAGGAGGAGAAATGTTATTTAAACATTGTGTTTAGTGGGGGAATGTTATAGTGTAGAGGTGAGGAGTGGGGGAGCAGGGAGGGGGGAGAGGAGAGAGCAGAGAGAAGAGGGAGGGCGAAGAGTAGGGGGAGGGAGTGGGGGATGAGGGCAAATGAGCCACGCCTGCGCAGATGGGGGCTATGTGTGAGTGGTAGAATATTACATTGGGGAACGGGTTGTGTTGGGGGAACGGTTTACGTGGGGGAATGGGTGAGTGGTGGAAACGGGTTGCGTTGGGAGAAAGGGTGAGTGGTGGAATATTGCTTTGGGGGAACGGGGCCCAACGGGTCCCACTTGGTCTAGTCTTTAATAATTCGGAACCACGCAAGCAACAATCTTTGTAAATCTCTACTCAAAAAGTTGTGGAGGTGGCGTTATTGAATATATTCAACCCATAATTGACAGGCATTAGAATTGCAAGGGAATCTAGGGGTATGTGGCAAGGACAACTGGAAAGTGGCATTGAGGCCAAGATGGAATCAATCATGAATGACTGAGCAGGCTCAAGGGATTGAATGGCTTATAACTGTTATTTCTTATGTTCTTCGGGATTACAGAGAAAAGGGAGGAAAAGTGTAGATTAACCCTTATTAATTCATGTCATTTATAACCTTTACCACACATATGTGCATGCCACCCTTTACATGATATTACGGTACTACAAAAAGACTCTCCCTCTCTCTCTCTCGCTCGGGCACTCTGGTCAGTAACGACAGATGCGAGCAGCTGGCTGTTTGAATGTTCCTGTGCACTTAATGGAATAAAGTTGGATTTCACCATGCGTGCGTTTTTCATATGGGTCACCGATAAACATGGTGTCAGAAGTGGGATACAAACCCACGCCTCCAAAGGAAACTGGCACCATGAAAAAAAAGAGCTCCAGACCAGTTGCCTATGCCTCCCGTACCATGACCAACACTGAACAGCGCTACACTCAAATCAAAAAGGAGCTACTCGCAATAACCTTTGCCTGCAAGAAATTCAAGGACTTTATCTTTGGAAACTCGATCACGATGGAAAGCGATCACCAGCCCCTGGTCAGTATCCACACAGCACCAGTGCACTTACAACGCATGATGATGGAACTACAGAGATATAACATCAGACTAACCTACAAATGTGGTAAGGACATGCACTTAGCTGACACCCTCTCACGGGCACCTCGCCCAACCTGCAAAAAACACCTGTCTGATGAAGGGTACACGGTTATGATGGTCTCCTGCCTCCCATCTGCCGGTTTAGACATCCTAGTGACACAAACAGCTGCAGACTAAATGCTTCAATCGCTGGCGACTGTCATCTGCCACAGCTGGCCAGACAAACAGCACCACCTGGCACAAGCTATCCGCCCATTTTTCCCTGTCCGTGACGAACTGGGCATTCAGGACGGCATGATAATGAAAGGACACAAGGCGGTCATCCCGACGTACTTCGACATTGTCCACGGAGGCTGTTGTGTATTTGGATACCTGGAACAGACTTAAATAAGCCTCGGACACGGGAGTAATCTAACAAGATTCTTTATTCCATGACGCCACCTTGAGTCTCCCCCGCACATGCATACTTGCACAAGATATCACAAGACATCATATGCTATTTATCACATACCTAACACTCCTCCCCCTTTAACTTGGAGGCAGGTGACACCACTTCCATTACATACCTAACACTCCTCTCCCTTTAACTTGGAGGCAGGTAACACCGTACTCCTCCCCTTTCACCTATACGATATATATCATTGAATAATACTGTTGCACAATGGTATTATACTTAAACCAAATACATTACCCCTTGCTTTATGAGTTATCATTTTCTGATTCATGTATTTGTTTTGTTTTCCTCTTTGTAGGTGGGATCTGACCCATGGCTGCAAGTTTTCGTTTTCTAACAGCTTCCTCTGTTGTTCAATTTCCATTCTCTGCTTATTTATCTGCTCTTGTTGTTTCATGAGATTCTGCAATGCATAACCATTTGTCCATTGCTCAGTGAAGGAGGCTCCATGCTGGACTATACTGAAGTGTCCTAATCACAATCGATCCTGCATACTTTTGTCTTGACCGACAAGCCTCTCTTCTTTAGACTTTTCCATTAGCAGCTTTCTACTCATTGTCACACATTTATTTAACCTTTCTTTGTGTCATTTAAGCCTTTTCTGTTGTTCATCTATTTGTCTTCTTAAGTCACCTTTCTGGTTCTTCATCAAGAAGTAGGATCTATATTGTCTGTTATACAACACTGGCTTTGATTTGTGCTCTGTTTAGTTTTCTTGCTTCATAAGCAAGGTTGTGAGACTGCACTACAATTGCTGTATAATTCAGTTTGAGGACGTCTTTCCTACATTGTTTATGCCTTTTGTATCATTTCAGCCTTTTCTGTTGTGCCTCTATTTGTCTTCTTAAGTCTTTCATATACCAACTCATACGGAGTACGAACTGCACTTATACAGTAGCTCTCTTTTGCTTAACCCACTGCCTAACCACCATACTCTTGTAGGCAGCCTGAATGGTAATAGTTGCATCCCTCATTGACTGATATTGCACAAACTGGGAAAGCCCTATTTTGCATGCTTTGTACCATCTCTGTATCTAAATGACTGCTTGATTCACAGCTCTGTAGCGTACCCTTGATCGGTAACCATGTTATGCAGCTTGCAGAGTGACTACAGCCGCCTTTTGCATCAAGAAAAGCTTTCTTGTAATGCACATTCTTGTGAATGACTTAATATGGTGTGCTGTCTTGATTTTCTCAACCAATTCTCTGGCATTGATCCCGCGGTATAAAGCCTGAATATAAACCACTGCTTTTCTCAAACTATTATAATGTCTCACTTGGACATCTCTTATCTGGCAAGCTTGGTATCATCACTGCACCACAATGGCAGACCAGCGTAGTTTCTTGAAATACTGATGGTCTATGCATCTGATAAAATGTCTATGTGACCTTGGCAGATTTGTGCATGCACCGCAATTGCTTTCGAACAAGCATTCCTCGGTAGGCAGTCTGAAGCAGCACAATGCTGCTGCGTACCTTCATGTAAATTTTGCGATCACTTTCCATTTGAAGGTGTGCCCTATAATGGGTTTGTATTATTATAGCTGCCAATCTCATTGCCTTGTATTGACGGTATACTCTGTGCTTTCTAAATGCTGCTTGTATTACCGTTGCTGTCTTCTGTTTGTTCCGGATCGCTTTTGTCCTTTTGCACTTGACTTTTGTCCTTTTGCACTTGACTTTTGTCCTTTTGCACTTGACCTTTGTCCCTTTGCACTTGACCTTTGTCCTTCTGCACTTAACCTTTGTCCTTCTGCACTTGACCTTTGTCGTTTTACACCTGACTTTTGTCACTTTGCACTTGACTTTTGTCCTTTGAGGGACTCCCTGCCCTCTTTAGTTCAGGCTCCTTGCCCTTTGAGGTTTTGGCGAGAAATTAGCCATCAATGCCTCCTTACACTCCTCGTACATTTTATCCGTGGGCTTTGCTGGCCGCACATACGTACGTAAGGTGTGATAATCGTCTCTTCCTAAGCCTAATATGAACCATCACTCCTCTGCAGTGATATCATTGGAAATTAACAAAGCCTCCAAGACTTCAGTCCATTTCTCAAAATTGCACCCAGAATCTAACTGGGGCAACTTCCCTAGCATTTGAATAGCCATGCTACCTGTTGCTATTCAGGTGAACTATATTCTGTTCTATTATCCCTTGTTCTCTGCTATGGACTTAATTATTTTACACACAGAACAAAATGGCTATTACTAATTCTTATAATAATAGATTTATACTAATAAACCAACATTTAATGTTAATAGCAAACTAGAACATTTTAAGCCATATACCTGCTATGCACACATACTTACTTAAATCATTGATAACAGTGACCAATACGTTAAATTCGTACAGTCCAGGACTCCGGCTCCTCAGCGACCTCTCGGGCTATCCTCACCGACTGGCTTTGCTGGCTTCACGGGCTGGCTTTCGCTGGCTTCACAGGCTGGCTTTCGCTGTCTTTGCGGGCTAGCTGGCTTCCTGGGCTGGCTTTCGCTGGCTTCCCGGGCTGGCTTTTGCTGGCTTCCTGGGCTGGCTTTTGCTGGCTTCTCGGACTGGCTGTTGCTGCTTTGCTGGCTTGCTTACTTGTTGGCTTCATGGCTGGGGGCTGGCTGTGCTCGCGGCCGAGCTAACTTGTGTCTTGCGACCGGGCTGACTGTGCTCGTGGCCGGGGCTAGCTGTGTCTCGTGGCTGGACTGACTGTGTCCCGCTGGCCGAGCTGACTGTCAGGAATTTTACGTAAAATGGGGACTTTCACCACATTACCAGCAGCCCCAAGTACCCACAATCCAACGGCCTGGCCTGAGCGTGCAGTAAAAAGTGCAAAAGAACTAATAGAACGCTCACAAAGGGCCAGCTCTGATGTTTATCTCGACTTACTCAACCTTCGGAACATCCTCTCTTGGAATCTGCAGCTGGACAGCTCATGTCATGGCGAACCCGCTCCACTCTGCCTATGTCTAAGCAACTAGTAGAACCACAAGTCCGTGCACTGTCAGTAATCCAATCCCAGCTCCAACGCCACCGCAACATACAAATAAAATATTATGATTAAACCAGCTCTCCGCTTCAACCGCTCAACAACGGACAGGTTGTCCGTTTGCAGTCACTTTGAGGTTACGACCGCCTTGGAGACATTCTGGGGTCCACCGTAGAACCACGCTCGTATTTGGTCAGTATTGACAACGGCATTTATCGACGAACCCACCAACACCTCCTTCCGGTTAATGAACCGGCACTTCCACGTCCTTACCTCCACATCCAGCCCGCCGGTCTTCCCTCACACTCTGCGAATGCTGCTCCAGCAATACCTCTGCTGGTGCCGGCACCATCCCTGCCTTCCCCGGTGCCCCGAACTCCACCGGTGTCTTCTCCTCCGCGTTCGCCTGATAAGGGACTTGCTTCCCCAGCAAAAGATGAGGTGTCTGCTGGAGGTTATTATCATACACGTGCAGGTCGTGTCTGCAAGCCAAACCCGCTAATTGGAAAATTTACTGGCTATACCTGAACTGTGCATGACCTGTTTAGTTTTATGTGCTCTCATATGCAGTAAAATATAGCGCACCTTATACTGGTGCTTTTATATTTGCTCCACTAACCACTATATATGCTTTACTTCTTTAAGAATTGTTTGAATGTTCCTGTGTACTTAATGGAATAAAGTTGAATTTCACCATGAGTGTCTTTTTCATATGGGTCGCCAATAAACAAAAGGGAGTCCAGGTCGACATCAGCTCAGCCAAGAGCTTATTGAATGGTGAACCAAGCATGAAGGTATCAAACACCAGTGAATCTTTCATAGGTAGCATGGTTCAAATGGATGGTTTCCTGCATTCCTTCCCCATTGCTGCTACTTTGCCAACTCTTTTAATTTACCAGACCACGCACTTATCAAATAAATTACTGTAACTGCCTATAATACCCTGAAATACTGAAATCAAACCCATTTCTTTGCTTGATCTAATTATCTTTTAGATTAAGTGCTAGTCTAATTAAAAATGGTACATATTAATCCATAAAAGTAAAGAGTAAATGTAGAACTGATATCTCCTTTGAAAACTTTGAAACCTAAATTAGAATTTTACTTCGGAGTCACGTGAGTGATTCCGTGAAGAAGCCCACCAGTCGGCATGCGAGTCATTTACGTCTGACGCATGGCGTAGCGAGCGGCTGGGAGGAGCAGCGCTTCTCCAGCGGTAAGTTTAAAAAGCCTCAGGTAAGTGTTTAACTATCCGAGGTCTCTGCGTATGGTAATTCTTGTTGCAGGAGGACAAGTACAAACATGAAAAAACCGGAACAGCGAGGCGAGCCGTGCCGACAATGTCTCAACCCCATGGGAGTGCGGCTAGCGGGCAGTCGTCTAGTTCATCAACAGAGTCGATGGTTGTCAAACCAACAACCACAGACTTGGTGGCGGAGAACACTGTGCCTATGCCGGAGGGGCGTAAGGCTACCCAAAAGTCTGTCCAGCCTATAGACTCAGACGAGCCCGGCCGAGAGGGTTCGACCCTAGAAATGGATACCAGGGAACGGGTATCCAGGATGGAGCTCCTGTTGGAGAGGATGCTCCATCCAGAGCGCCGGCCTCTCCAAGAACCCGCGCCAGCAGCGCCTACCGGGCTGCCAAGTATCTTCCTCCAGGAAGAGGTAAGTATACCGGGTCAGATGGAATCTGACGGCGATACACAGGGTTCAGCAATAGAAGCTGCCCCATGGGACAAGCTGCAAGCACCAGAGGTCCCATTCCTGGTGGCCAGGTTTGCCGTCCCTACAGACTCTGGCGAGCCGCTTGGAGAGGAGCTGGCAGCCAGCAGAAATTACCTGGCTTCCCACCAGCTCCAGGAGCTGGCTATGGACACTACTGCCAGAAAGTATGAGACCCCCGAGAACTGTATCCTGCTGAAGGTGCCGACAGTCAATCATGCCGTTTGGGGCCATATGGGGGCAAGCATCCGAGCACAGGAGATTAAACTGCAGCGGGTGCTCAAGCTCTTGACGTCTGGAATAACGGCTATTGGTAGGTCGGTGGATGGCGGGCTCCTGACTGAAGTTCAGCAGGATGCCCCGGCTCTTATGTGCAATGTGCACTTTAAGATTAATTGTCTTAGAAAGAGCGCCATCTGCCCCACCATTAATCCCAGGTTTACTGCGTTATGCAAGCCTGGCACCGTCCAGCCGCCAAATCTATTATTTGGAGAAGACCTGGCCAAAAGGGTAAAAGAGCTGGATGACGAAGCCAAGACCATCGGGCTTATCAAGGCGCCAGTGACCAACAGAACTCTTCAATGGCAATACCCCTATAAGCGGTTTGCGGAAACCAGGGCTGGGCAAGGAGCAAGCCGACCGTTTAATGTCCGTAACTGGCACTCCCCAGCAGGAGCAAGGAGACACATCCCTTTACAACCCAGGACCAGGCAAAGAGCACCGGTAACCATGGAGGTAGGTGGGTCTGGCTCCTGTCTAAACATATTGTCTTGCCTACCAGTTGGGGGAAGGTTACACAGGTTTCTGGGAGAATGGTATAAAATAACCTTGAATGTGTTTATACTGCCGAGTATTCAAGGGTTTAAAATTGAATTATTAATATTGGATTTAACAGGACTTAATCCGTTTGTGTAGTATCAACATTTTAAAATGGAAACTTTTGTTACTGCCAAGCAACTGCTTTCCAGGGGGTGTTATATGGCATGTATAGATTTCCAAGCGTATTATTAAGTGCCTGGTCATAAAGAATATCGCAGATATTTGAAATTTAACTGGATGGGACAGTTGTGGCAGTTTCGAGCTCTACCTAATGGATTAACCTCAGCCCCTCGCCTATTTACAAAATTGCTAAAACCAGTACTTGGGTTATTACGGTCACAAGGCCATATAATCATGGCATATTTGGATGACATTCTAATCATTGGAAACACCTTTGACGAAGATGTGATCAGTCTCAGCTGTTCAACTCATGGTGCAGAGGCTAGGTTTCATTGTCCACCCAGTTAAATCAAAATTGGTGCCTGTTAACATAATTCACTATCTGGGTTTCACAGTTGATTCCAAAAACATGTCTGTAACTCTGCCCCAGGGCAAGAGATTTAATTGAAGGCTGTATCAACCTCTTACAGGAAAAATCACCTTCAATTAAACAGGTTGCAAGCTTAATTGGTAAATTGGTAGCAGCCTTTCCAGCAGCCCAATATGGACCTTTGCATTATCAGCATTTACAGAGAGCAAAGGTACAGGCATTGAGAATACATGCAAACCATTACAATCGGCCCATGCACTTACCATCTGAAACCATCGAAGAGATACATTGGTGGATTAGAAACATATTAAAGTGCTATGGAACAATTTTGACAAAGCACCTTCACTTATTTTACAGACTGATGTCAGCGCCTTAGGTTGGGGTGCTACTGATACCAGATCTAGTTGTGGAGGCAGATGGGATATGCATGAGGCGCAGATTCTCCAATCACATGGAATAAATTATTTTGAACTGTTAGGAGCATTCTATGGGCTCAAAGCTTATTGTACCACTAAGCATCACTTACATGTTCAGTTGCAGATCAACAACACTACGGCAGTGGCGTATATCAATCATATGAGTGGAATCAAGTCGAAATCATGTGATGGATTGCCCAACACTATTTGGCACTGGTGCATAAAAAAGAATATTTGGATTTCAGCTGTCTACTTGCCAGGCAGACTCAATATGGTGGCAGACACCAGGTCACGCAAATTCAACAACAACACCGAGTGGATGTTGAATCGTGAAGTATAGGTATAGGATGCCAGATATCAATTTGTTTGCATCCAGACTTAATCACCAGGTACCAAAGTATGTTTCATGGGAACCAGACCCAGGGGCAGTGGCAGTAAATGCATTCTCACTGCACTGGGGCGGAATGTTTTTATATGTTTTTCCCCCCTCCTACCTCATCAGCCGGTGCCTGACTAAGATCAAGCAGGACACCGCTACAGGTGTTCTGGTAGTGCCCGGCTGGCCTACACAGCCATGGTTCCCGCTCATTTCGGAAATAATCACGCACCCTATTGTGCTGGTTCCAAAACGTGTAAATTTATTGGTGCACCTTGTGACTGGGGACCCACACCCATTGAATGATCGTGTAAATTTATTGATTTGCAGATTTTAAAAAGGCCATACCTGGGTCTGGGACTGTCCAATCAGACTGCGGATACCATCACGTCATCCTGGAGGGATAGCACAAAAAGGTAATACCTCTCCCATATCAGGAAATGTGAGGAATTTTGCTTACAAGGGAACATCACTTATCACATGGGCCTCCATCCCAGATGTGCTAGGATTCCTATCCCACTTACACTCCAATGAAGGGTTGAGTTACAGTGCCATCAACAGTGCCAGGAGTGCGCTGTCAGCGTATTTGTGCCGAGAGTCAGAGCTCCAGCCTTTAGGGTCCCACCCGTTAATATCAAGATTCATGAAGGGTGTGTTTAATTCCAATCCTCCTAGGCCTAGGTACTCTCAAATCTGGGATGTGAGCATGGTACTCATGGTGCTCCATCAATGGGGAACAGCACATCATTGTCCTTACTAAGGATCACCCTCAAATTAGTCATGCTCATGGCGCTTACATCAGCGCAAAGGGTTCAGACTCTCCATAAACTGCGTCTGGACAGGATGGTGTCATCACAAAATGACGTTACTTTTCACGTCTGTAGATGGTTTATGCATGCAACCAATAATATAGCTACCTCAGTACCATTGACCCCGCCTTAGTTAACATCAATCATAACGCTTTCCCCTCCCTGGCACAGTTCAGTAGAAGAATGTAACCAGTGCTTGCTGACGTGTGTTATACCCTGTGCTATCATTAAAGGATGTCATACACTTCAAGAGTATGTGAATTGCTTATTTACAAAAATTGCAGGCCTTACCATAGGCGGGGCACGTTGACAGTCTGTGGTGCATGTAGTTACAGTTCGGGCACTTCTTGGGGGGCAATACGCCAGGACCAGGGTTGGCACGCGGCAGAAAGGCAGTGTTTCCCATCCAAGGCTGTGGTCTCATAAACCCAGCCAGGTTGATAGATTTAGTGTCCGAATCACGGTGATCATCTGGCAGTTCAACATCCTCAGACATTCTGCAGGTATGCATAGCTTTGACTAACATTAGATCTGAATCCCTTAGAAGCTCACAACGCAACTTCTGGTCACGCATGCCAGTTACTAAAATGTCTCTAGTGAGCTGGTCAGCCATGTCACCGAAACGGCACCGCTGGGCCAAATAACGCAAATCGGCAATAAAACATTCAACGGGTTCATTCAGGGAGATTTGTGACTTGCCCTCGAACCCCATTCTTGAGAGGGCATGATTTTTTACAAGGAAACAGTTGTTTCCTTGTAAAAAATCGTGCCCTGTCAAGAATGGGGTTCGAGGGCAAGTCACAAATCTCCCTGAACCTACGTAGCAGGCAGTAGGGTCACTGTCTGATTCTGCAGCAGTAATCACCACGTCTGGCTACCATAGTTGGGTGGCTGATACACCTCGTTTGTACCTGATCGACTTTGGAGGAACTATCTACCGTCGAAGTCGTCAACACGTGCTTGCGGTGAACGAACCGAAGCCGCAGCCTCCGGGCCCCTATGCCCCGCCTCTCTCATACCAACAGCCGGCTGCCGTTCCTGCCGGTGTTCCCTGTTGCCTCGGTCCCCACCTCGCGCGCCCTGTTCCCCTCTGCGCGGGTCACCTGTTGCCGCTCGTGTTCGCGGTTCTGACTCTCCTGCTTCTCCCACCCTGCAGCCCCTCTCTGGTTCCCCAGCTGCTTTGCGGCCTCCTGTTCCTTCTGATCTTTCGGGGGAAGGGGGAGAGACGCGTATGCGCTCGGGTCGGATCAGTAGGCCACCTGTCCGTTATGGCGATTATGTTTAATTCTGTTGTCATGACTTCCAATCTGTCTTGATTTTCTAAGGGGAAGGATGTGGATGGTTTATGCATGCAACCAATAATATAGCTACCTCAGTACCATTAACCCCGCCTTAGTTAACATCAATCATAACGCTTTTCCCTCCCTGGGCACAGTTCAGTAGAAGAATGTAACCAGTGCTTGCTGACGGGTGTTATACCCTGTGCTATCATTAAAGGATGTTATACACTTCAAGAGTATGTGAATTGCTTATTTACAATGTCTATGACTTACTCAAACAGAGCAGACCAGGGGTGTCAGGATACAGGCTTGTATTCTCAGCTTATCCCACAGATTCATGCCTGTGTGTAGTGGAACACTTGAAGCGTTATATTGACATTACGAAGAGCCTCAGAGCGTCCGAGGTAGCACTACTTATAAGCCACAAAAAGCCACATAAGCAAGTGTCATCTCAGACCATCTCACGATGGCTGAAGCAAGTCCTGGGGTGTGCAGGATTTAATACTCAAAACTTTAAATCTCACTCCACCAGGGCAGCATCGATGTCAGTGGCAAGGGTAATGGACGTCCCTCCAGACCACATCCTCGCAGCCACAGGATGGTCAAATTAATCAACTTTTCAGAGGTTCTACAACAAGCCACTTGTTGAATCCGGGGTGTTCACCCACTCTGTTAAATTTTGTTTCATAGCTTCTCCCTAGAGCGGACTTGCTATTATAAATATTTTTGTTAGTTGTGAATTAAAACATTAACATGTTAATCAGTATCATGAATCAATGTTGTTACTAATTCACTCCTCCTGAGTCAACTGCTTGCAGTGTGAGATGCCTGGATTTGGATCGGTGTGAAATCACATACCTTTAAAGTCTTCACGGAATCACTCACGTGACTCCGAAGTAAAATAGTAAGATTAAACGAGAACTTACCAGTTTGAAGATTGATCTTTATTTTATGAGGAGTTACGATGAGCGATTACGTGCCCACCGCTCCTAACCCTCATACCATGAAGCTCATCTGGTAGTTCTAGAGTTATAATCTTAGTATAATACTTCAATTGTTGTTTTCTGTGATATCACACCGCTGCTTTGAAGATTGACGCGCATGCCGACTGGCGGGATTCTTCAAACTTCAAACTGGTAAGTTTTCATTTAATCTTACTATTTATCATAGCACTCCCAAGTTAATTATGTAACTATTTGGGCCGAAAGTGGAGCAGTTCAAGCAGCTGAATCATTTGGATTACATCACAGGTGATAAATAGAATAATGTTGCTTAAATTAACTCGAGAAGTGGCCATTTTATGATTGGCTAGTTTCCAGTTCAGAAATGATCAAAACAAGCTGACAAATAGTCTCTAGGTGAAAAGCATTTGCCAGGTGTATAAATAAAGCCCCAAAACATCAGCCAACTGTGGGTACCTGCAGATACCAATATACATTCAGTGCCATAGTGCTAACAATGAACACTGATTTAACAATAGTAACAATAAGTATATAGCGTATGCCATCTCCCGGGTTGCCAAACACTTTAATTCCCCTTCTCATTCCCATACTGACATTTCTGTCCTGGGTCTCCTCCACTGTCAGAGTGAGGCACCTCATAGTTTACTTGGGCAGCTTACAACCCAGTGGTATGAATATTGATTTCTCCAATTTTAAGTAACTCTTGCATTCCTTTTCTCTCTCTCTCCGTTCCTCCCCCACCCTAGTCATTCTACTAGTTTCAATGTCCTCCTGCTTAGTTTCACTGTGTGTACCACCTCGTTATCTTCTCTTCCACAGCCAACAATGGGCCATTGTGGGCTCCACCTTCCCTTGATCATCCTTACTGGCCTTGATTTGTTCTTTTCATACCTTTTCATACTTTTGTTCTTTGTACCTCCTCATACCTCCAGTTTCCCTCTCCCCTGAGACTAAAAAAGGGTCTCGACTTGAAATGTCACCTGATGTTTTAGGTTATGTTTAAGGTGGAGACCATCATATATAATGCGGGTCAGGCAGCATCTCTGGAGAAAAGGAATAGGTGACATTTCAGGTCAAGATGAATTCACATACAGAGATCTAACACTCCTAAGAATTGGAGTGGAAGCAAGTCATTCTAGAACTTAGAAGATTTGTAATTTGTATCAGGATAGATGAGTGGATGCTGCATTATCTACAGCTCTCATCGGAGTGGATATTTATTAGGGCAAAATACTGGCACACACTTAAGAACCAGTTGTTACAAGCGTACTGCATTAAAGAATGCAGTCGTATATTAAGGCTCATAGGTGAGTGAAGCAAATGTTTTATTGCCTCTTTCATTACTTCTAAAGCAAATTGTACATGGATTAATTTGCTCACTGTAGGTGCATTTTTTTTTGTTTGATTCCAATTAATAGCAATGTTACAACATTTTGAGATTTTAAAAATCAAGTCTGCAATTTACCCCATCAGATAAAGTATAAAAAGTTTAATTTGACACCTAATTTACATTCATATCTTTAGTATTAAAAAAGGTTATGGCCATTTTCATACTCGGAAATTAGCATCTTGTTCCCCATTGCCTTTCCACTGACTTAACTCAAAAGCTGTGATCTAGGACAGTCAAAAGCCCATAACTTACTTAAAAATTAAGAGAACTCAATGAAATTTTCAGTTATTATAGATTGAAGCATTCTGAAACAAATATGAAACAATCTTACTTGGATGACCTGAAATTAAAGCATAAAATTAGTTAGTTACCTAATTGTAGCTAATTACAAAATTAAATTACTAGATCTAAACATCAATCCATTTCTTAAGAAAAGATAAACATTTTTAAATTGCCTAAATGTCCAAATAACATTCACACAATAATTCACAATATAACATGATTTTTAAATCTCATTTTCATGAATTTACAGGCCAAATGGAAGGAATTTAGTGTTTAATTCCTGTAAATTAATGGCCATTTAAATCAACTTACAAGTGGGTTTTAGTGGAATGCGGTGGATTAGAACGTTGCGGTTTGCAGTGAAGTCGGCAGGAAAAATACTGCCGGTTCGTATATAAAAGCACGTTTTTATGTAAAAATAAACTGTGTACTTTATTTTCTCCCCTAAAATCCTTCCCGTTGTCGGCGCTCACGGCTTTAGAAGATGAGTTTTAAATTACTCTAGCTAATAAATAATCTAGCATAATTTAAAAATACCTTCATAAATCAAATGTCGGAGCGATTTTTCTTCAGCAACAAAATCCCCTGAGATGGATCGATTTGCCCTGTATGTAGAAAAATGGCACTTTAAACCCGCCCCCCCCTCTGAAAGGCACCAAAGTCACGCACACGGGAGCGGCAGAACTGCAGCGCTGCTCAGGGTAAGTATTGTAACATACCTACAAATAATATCAGAAAGCAGCTCAGGTGGTTCTCAGTGAGTATCTGAGAACTCTTTGATCTTAAGTTTGCCCATGACTGTAATTATAATGTGTAGAACTGAACTGCAGAGTTCGAAGATAGACACAAAATGCTGGAGTAACTCAGCAGGACAGGCAGCATCTCTGGAGAGAAGGAATGGGTGACATTTCAGGTCGAGACCTTTCTTCAGGAATAATTTATAATGTAGTGTATGCAACGGCCACGTAAAAGACCAAGGGCAACTGCCTCAAGATCAATCCACATCAGATGCTTTTGCTCACTGAGTGAATTATCTCATTTAATTTCATTGAGATTACCATGTCAATAGAATGATTGATAATAATTCCACCCACTCCAGTTTTACAGGTTTTGTGGAATCAGCATTTTAGTGTCTGACAAGCATAATTTTTACTTTGGAGAAATATCAAAATTGCATCACCTCGTACAGGTTTAGAGTCACTTTGTGTCACAGGTAATTCAGCCCATCATATCTACTCCACCATTCAATCATAGCTGATTTATCTTTCCCTCTCGACCCCATTTACTTGCCTTCTCCTGATAACCTGTACCAATCATGAATCTGTCAATCTCTGCCTTAAGAATATCCATGGATTTGGCCACCACAGCCTTCTACGTCAATAAATTCCACAGATTTACCATCCTATGACCAAAGAAATTCCTCCTCATCTCGTTTCTGAAGCTACGTCCTTTCATTCAAAGGTGAGTCAGTAGACTGACTCCCTTCCCCATCTTTGCTCATCCTCAATCCTTTCCACTTGTCATTTTAATTTAATGTATATTGCATCATGTTTATCACTGTTGGCAGATCAATTTCCCTCCTGGGATAAAATAAATCATTTTCAATAAATCATAAATCATCTATCATATCGTATGGCCTCAGGTCCTAGACTTTCTCACTACTGGAAACATCCTCTCCACATCCACTCTGTCCAGGCCTTAAAGGGCCTGTCCTACCAGCATCCGACTCCATGCGATGAGCGCGATCAAACTAGAAGCGGGGGCCGCGCGGAGGTCGGGTGATCCCTGTACAGGGCCGTTCCCAACAGCATGCGCCTCCATGCGGCAAGTGCGACCAAACCAGCAGCGAGGGCCGCGCGGAGGTCGGGTGAGTGGTGCAGCGCGGCGCAAAGTGAGGCGAACTTGGAGCGAAGTCTTAAAGATAAGTTCGCCAGGACAGAGAGGGGCACAGAGGCACACACAGAGAGGGCCATGGAGCCACACACACAGAGGATCACGGAGGCACCTACAGAGAGGGTCACGGAGGCACGACGTCTAGGCGGTGTGTAATGCGTCGAGGCGACTGCGAGCCGACAAGCTGTTGCCGCGCGGAATTTTTGAAAATGGTCAGTTTTTCAGAGCCCCGCGCAATGTCGGGATGAACTCCGCACAATTCCGCACGGCTCCGGCGATCGAAGTGGGACCGGCCCCGCGACACCTGGCGGCTCAAGTGACCACGTTAGGTCGCACTCATTGCATAGAGTTGCATGCTGGTGGGACAGGCCCTTAAGGTGTCTGAATTAACAATCAGCCTAATTTCACGCTGTAATCTATAGAGTAGCTTGTCTTCTATTTATCTTTTGCTGTTGCTTGTCTGCCGTGCACACAGTCTCCACAATCTTGTACTTAGTGGCAATGACTGAGCAAAAATACTATATATAGAGACCAGGAAACCTCCTTGTTCGCCTCACACGGAATTTCAGTGAATGCTTGTACAGTACTTTATCATCATGCGAGGCTCCAGAAACAAAGGGAAGTGGATAAATCCTAAAAATCAGCAAAGGGAACAGAGCCAGAAAACATAGATTTAAACCAGTAGGTATCGTCAAACATATCTAAAGGGGCTGATTCATTCAAAACTGACAAACATTTTGAGATCAAATTGCCAAGTCAGATAATAAAGATGAAATTGCAAATTCTTACTGGAGAGCCAGAGCCATTTTATATTCTGAATGTCTATGCTCTTATAAAGGCCAAAGAAAAATGTGACATACCTAATATTTACTTTGCAGATCATAGAACAAATATCTAATCGATGGAACTGTGATCATTTTTATGGCGGCTAATAGACAATAGGTGCAGGAGTAGGCCATTCGGCCCTTCAAGCCAGCACCGCCATTTAATGTGATCATGGCTGATCACATTTTAGACAGTGATAGAACAATCATAGAAAATAATAAATATAGTTACTATGAACTTAACCAAAAGGCCCAAAACATCAGTTTATAGCCATTGTGGCATACTTTAAAAAAAATGTTTACAAGGTTAGAGATAAGTAGATAATTAATTGGGGAAATATATTTCTTATCTTGACTTCAAAAGGTGATAGTGTGCTATTTCCTTGAACTTACCAAGAGGTTATCTTCTAACTGCTCTATAAAATGGACCAACAATATAGAGTTTTGCTGATTATTTCACCAATGACTTGCACTCGGTCCGACTGGATCTCACGGTTGCTAACTATTTTAACTCCCCTTCCCATCTTGACCTTCCTGTCCAGGGCCTCCACTATTGCCAAAGTGAAGCCAAATTCAACTGGAGCAACAGCACCTCATATTCCGCTTGGGTAGGTACAATTCTCAAATTTTAGGTAAACTCTTCTACCTCTGACCCTCACCCCTCCTTCTCCACCCTCGTACCTTCCTCTGGCTTCGCAATTCACAACTTTTCAATCCTTCTGACTCGCACCGTCTGTTTTAATCTCTGGCCTTTGTTACAACCATCTGCCTCTCAAACAGCCCCCTTCACCTGTGTTCACCTGTCCTGCCACACCTTGCCCTGCCTCTCCTCTCTCCCAGCATTCTTGACCCCACCCCACCACAATCAGTCTGAAGAAACATCACCTATCCACCTACTGCAGAGATGCTGCCTGACCTGCACAGGTACTACAGCATTTGCACTTGTGACTGCACTTCCTTGTTTCTACAAGATGCTAAAATGGATAGATTGAACCTCGACATCAATACTCTTACCCTGTGAATGTATAATTTATTTTAAAAAACTCATGAAGAGGGGTCCTGATCCAAAACGTCACCATCCCTTTTCTCCAGAGATGATGCCTGACCCGCTGAGTTATTCTCGCACTTTGTGTCTATCTTCATTTGCCTTGGTAAATGTTTTGAAATAAATATTGTAGTGGATTATGGCAGATATGTAAGACGGTGCTACCTACCTGTCCAAGGCAATGACTGTGAAGCTGAGAACTGTGACTGAACAGAAAACTTTATGCAGGAATTTGATAGTTTTGCAGAACAGCAACGTGTAGATCCACCAGCAGCAGTGGGGACTGGCACTCAGGATGATATCGAAAGGCACGCAAACAACACTTGCACAGATTCCAGCGCAGGCCAGGTTTTTGATGAAACGATTCGTGACGGACTTGAATATTGTTGTGTGGCATGTTGACCACAACACCATTAGATTCCCTGTGATAAAAATTAAAGGGCAGAATTGTGAAAAGCATGAAGGGGCAAAAAAACAGAAATCTCAGTCTTTTTAACATTATTTAAGACATAGGATTTAAGCCAATTATATACAAGGTCAAAAAACAATTTACTTTACTTGTTTTACAGAAAAGATAAAACAATTGAATGAACAATCCTTTACTTTCGCTTTAGAGAAACAGCACCAAAACAGGCCCTTCAGCCCACCGAGTCCGCACTGACCTGCGAATACAGCAAGTTATGTTCACAATCCCACAAGCTCCAGTTGATCTCATCAAGGTCAAAGTTGCTCTAATACTTCAAAGACCAACATCATATTTTCTTTACGTGCAGATGTAATTTTATTGACTTCTGTTAATTGTCCCTGGTGTGCAGGATAGATCTAGTGTGCAGGTGATCATTGGTCGGAGCAGATTTAGTGGGATGAAGGGACTCGGTCCACGCTGTATCTCTAAACTAAACTTTAATCTCTGATGATTACACGCTTCATTTTGTACCCCTTTTATGAGAATTTTGAGTATGAAATCTATTTAAACAGGAATGAATACAGAGATTCTTTTTTTTTTAAACCCACATAGTATTGTAGAAAAATCAGGAAGTTTCAGGAGGACAATCTTTCATTGGCATATATTAGGTGGGCCAATGGGCCTCTCTGACTCATGCCAATTATATACAAGATCATTTCAGCTCAGCCCATTCCCTATGCTGCACACATTGCCCTGTATTTTTCCAATTATTTATCCACTGCAATGAAATTGCTGTGCACAATGTCTAACATCTATCTATCTATATCTCTCTATCTCTCTCTCTCTCTCTCTATCTATCTATCTATCTATCTATCTATCTATCTATCTATCTATCTATCTATCTATCTATCTATCTATCTATCTATCTATCTCTTTTATCCATATATCTATCTTCTATCTATCTATATCTATCTATCTTCTATCTATATATCTATCTATCTATCTACCTTCTTCTATCTATATTCTATACTTCTTCTATATATCTATCTACCTACCTATCTATCTACTATTACTAAAACTCTCATCTTGTCCTCTTCCGGTTTGCATTGTTTTTAAATTTGCGCCAAACCGGTACCCTATATCGCTAGGATTTACCACCTTACTCACCGTTCTCTTCTGCTCCAAGCGCACCAAGTTTTGTTCCGATCGATGAAATATTACAAAAGTTATTGGTCTGTCAATCCCAGAGCCAAGAATAAAGCTGTAGGTGCAGAGTGTGGGATGTGTTCGCAGGCGGGGGCTGTGAGCGCGACAGGCGCTGGGGACGGGAGCCACTGAGTGAGTCCAGAGCCGGATCCTGGAGCCGATGAGTGCGATCGGAGCCGGGGCCGGGAACTGGTGGCCCACACCCCCCCCACCTACACCCCCCTCCACCCCCCTACACCACCCACCCCAACACCCCCCCCCCTCCCCTACATACCCCCTCTTCGCTACACAACCCCCCCCACATACCCCCCTCTCCTACACACCCCCTCCCCTAAACCCCCCCCTCCCCTAGACCCCCCCCTCCTTCCCCACACCACACCCCCCCCCCCCCCCCACCCAATTTGTAGAATTATTTATGGCACATGGAGACAGGTGATGCAGGAGCTAGAACCTTGATAAAAACACAAAGGGCTGGATGAACTGAACGGGTCAGATAGCATATGTGTGGGAGTGGGGAATGGACAGATGACGTTGCAGGTCAGAACCCTTCTAGACAGATGCTGCACTTAATTTCTCTAGCACTTTGTGTTATTTATGTCACATATTCCTCTTTTATTCAGTTTAATTTAGAGATATAGCGTGGAAACAGACCCTTCAACACACGAGGGACAATTTACAATTTTACTAAGCCAACCTACAAACCTGTATGTCTTTGAAGTGTGGGAGGAAACCGGAGCACCCAGGTCACGGGGAGAATGTGCAAACTCCATACTGACAGCACCCGTAGTCAGGATCGAAATCGGACCTTGAGCGCTGTAAGGCAGCACCTCCACCGCTGCACCACCGTGCAGCCCCTATCTTGATAAATTTATTAGATATTTCAAGTTTAAATTAATGTGATTTGCTAGATGCTTTCAACTAATTATTTCAGAATCTGAACTAATCATCATTCAGAATATTGAGTATAAAAGTTGGGAGATTCGTGTTGCAGTTATTCAAGACGTTGATGAGGCCACATTTATAGTATTGTGTTCAGTTCTGAGCATCATGTTATAGGAAATATGTTGTTAAGTTGGAACAAATGCAGAGAAGATTTACAAGAATAATATGGGCCAGATGCAGCAAGTGGAACAAGTGTAGATGGGACATGTTGGTCGGTGTGGTCAAGTTGGGCTGAAGGGCCTGGTTCTACACTGTATGACTCTAATAAATAATAAACACTCAATAACAGTCACCCGCAAACTACTTGACAACTAATTACAATATGATAGTCATATTGCAAAAGTTTAGAATCAATTTCATTTATCAGGAATCCATCGTTATCTAAATCTTTAAACTAGATCACAAGCTAGATCACAATTAAACTAGATCACAATTAAAATCATCATCTTCTTAAAATAATAAAAAGACTACAGAAATTAATTTGTTCTGGCTCATTTGTACACTTTCCAGCAACTAGCCAAAGAGCAGGTGTAGTCAGTATCAATCACCTTGGCACTGATTTTATGGTGCCATCTACATTCCAGAATTGACAACTACCTCCCTGCTAATGCGAATACATATTGAGTAATAATGTTCTGTGATTGTTGAGATACAAGATAATTAAAATATTAATTGGAAACTTCAAAATTTCAATTACAGCTGTGTTTTATTTTACAGTCAGCATAACATGGGCCACAGCATTGAAAGTTAAAGGAAAGAGTCTGGAGATTTAAGCAAAATTATAAATTCCCAACAAGAGGTCAGATATATATTGCTGTCTTCTACTTATTGACATTTAAACAGCAGCATAATTTTCAGAGACTGACATAACGTTTTGGACAAATTGGCACTGTGGATGGCTTGATGGTAATCATGTATAGTCTTTCTGAAAAACAGGTCTTTCTTGATTAAATAATTAGAATCATATAGTAATCCAGCATGTAAACAGGCCCTTTGACCCAACTTCCGCATGCCATCCAAGATGCCCTATCTACACTAGCCCCGTGTATCCCTCTAAGCCTTTCCTATTCATGTACCATCCCAAATGTTTTTTTAATTAGTTATAGTACCTGCCTCAACAACCTCCTCTGCCAGCTCATTCTATATACCCACCAACCTCTGTGTCAAAAAGTTGCTCCTCGGGTTCCTATTAAATCTTTCCTCTCTCATCTAAAACCTATGTTCTCTGATTCTTGATTCTCCTCCAAGTTAAAGGTAATGTGCATCCATCCTATCCATTCCCCATATATCTTAATCTGGTTTCTAAGATTCAAGTTCAAGTTTAAGTTACATTTATTATCACATGCACCAATTGGCTCAATGAGATTTGAGTTACCATACAGCCATACGAATTAAAAAAGAGCACAATACACGATTGAAATTAACATGAACATCCCCACACAGCGGAATCAACGTTTCCCACTGTGAGGGAAGGCAATAAAGTTCAACCAGCTCCTTTTTGTTCACCCGTGGTCGGGACCTTTGAGTCCTCCGCAGTCACCGCCACGGCGGCCTGATGTTTCAGGCCCTCTCGCCGGGATGATGGAACTCCAACGTCGGAACAGGAGAACACTCTCAACGGCTTGGAGTTTCCGAATCGGCTGCTTCCTACCGGAGACCGCGGCTCCCGAAGTGCACAGGTGGAGCTGAACGGAGCTCCAACACTGGCGACCCTCGGTAAAGGATCCCATGACTCTGCGATGTTAAAGTCAGCGCCGCCCGCGGCTGGAAGCTCCGCAGACCACGGCTCCACGGTGTTAAAGCAGCTGGCCCAACACTCCACACGGCGATCCGTGCTAAGGCATCGCCCGCTCTGCGATGGAATCCAGTGCTGCACCGCTATTGCAGGTCGCGCCAGTCCAGATGGTAGGCTGCGAGGGGTGGCGAAGATCTGACACGGAGAAAAGACGCATCCTTGACCAGGTAGTGATTGGGAAACGGTTTCCCCTCTTCCCCCTCCCCAACCCCCACATAAAAAGATAAAAAGATTCTGGTGTCAAGTAACCTTGAGCAGCACTGGGGTTTTAAACAACATAGCAAAGTGACATTCGGGACCAGCACAAATACTTATTAATTATCAATATCAATCTGGTAAAGCTGTTGCCTCACCATGCCAGAGACCCTGGTTTGGTCCTGACCTCGAGTGCTGTGTGGAGTTTGCAGGTTGTCCTTTTGCCTGTGTGGGATTCCTCCAGGTGCTCTGGTTTCCTCCCACATCCTAAAAACATGCGGGTTTGTAGGGCAATTGGCCTCTGTAAATTGCTCCTAGTGTGTAGGGAGTGTTTACAACTAGTGTGTGAACGGGTGATTGATGATCAGCATGGACTCGGTGGGTCGAAGGGCCTGTTTCCCTGTTGTATCCTGAAAGTAACCTAAACTAAGCTAAACATTTTAATTCTCCCTTAAAAATGTTTTAGAAAAATAAACATTCAACTGAACATACTTTCAAAATGTTATAAGAAAACATTAAAATACTGCATAAAATTAAAACAATCTTCCCTTTCCCTTCCTTCCCTGTATAATGGTGGGAAACTTTAGGAGGTTTCTGCTCTACCATTGGTTTTCCATAGTGAGTACAAGTGGGAAATAGTTGGGAGAGTTTGGCCGTAAGTTTGAGATTCTCGAGTTCATGCAAGGGGCTCTAAACTTACTGGCACTTTCACCAAGTGCCTGCAGTTCAAGACAATGCTTGCAGCATTTCCCAGCAAAATCCAAGCCTTGAGTCAGATATTGATGCATTAATAGCGTTGCATATTTGATTTGATTTGATTTTATTACTTGTCATTTGAACCTCAGAGAGGCTCGAACGAAACTCTGTTTCTACAAACAGAACATTTCATTAAAAAATACAGACAATTCAATTCACACAATCATCCATCACAGTGAATCTCCTCCTCACTGTGATGGAAGGCAAAGTCTTCTCTCTCCCCCGCACCATTTCTCTCCCGAGGTTGAAGCCCCAGGCGGGCGATATTAAGTCCCACGGCCATTGAGGCCGCGCCGGGCGATGTACGGCCCCACTCCAGGCCCAAACGTCACAACGTTGGAGCCCCTGGTGGGCGTTGGGATGTCCCGCGGCCATGAAAGCCGCGCTGGACGATGTACGGCCCCACTACGGTCGCTCCAACCCCGCGACACGGGCTGGAGAAGCTGTGATGCGGGACCTCCGGAAAGCGATCTCTCACCCGGACCTGCAAGCTCCCGATATACCGACAGTCCACCGGTCGGCAGCTACAGCCGGAGCTGGAGCTCCGGAATCGGGCCACTGTAGCGAGCCACCACTGCTCCCCACACTCCGAGGCCGGCCTGCCCCACGATGGTAAGTCGGCAGCTCCGCAGGCTCAGTAACTGGAGCCCCCAGGTCGTCCCGGTCGGAGGCCGCTCCACGGTGCTAGGCCCCAATGACAACGGAGACGCGACAGGAAAAAAGGCGGGTCTCCCCGGCAGGGAAGAGATTTAAAAGTTTCCACCCCCCCCCCCCCAACCACCCCCACATATACACAGTTACAAACAATACAAAAAAAACACACGAACAACTACATTTAACTAGACAAAAAATAAAAAAAAGACAGACAGGCTGAAGGGACCACTGCAATGTGAGTCGCGCCCGCCCACTTTATGCCATTCCATAAGAATAAGGCAATCCAAAAAATGCATCCAGTTTGCACTGTCACTGCTGCAGCCGAAGTCTGCCAGCCACAATAATCCTTTGTGATTGAATAAAGTCTGTCCATTATCAGTTTCTGCACAAAACCAGAGATATGGCAGCTGACATTTTTAAATTAATTTAAGGAGATTCACTCAGGGCCTTTCAACGCAGATTTTAACGATCGATATAAAGTCGGTATGGCAGAAATCAAATATTTTCCCATTGATGCCTTTTCAATTCAAAAGATGAAACAGACATGTTGCACGCTGCACATGGAATTGTAATAGTTGTCTTTTTTGTGAAAGTTACAGAGAGGATCTGGGGGTATATTCCTTAAAATGGGACCCAAATCACACATGATGAGATTAGAGCTAGAATTCTTTTTTTTAATATATAAAAAGCAGCTACCAATTAAATTGAGCACACAGCAATCAGCCTGTGTAACATCCCACATCATTAACTAATGTCCTATACAAAACAAGACTTAAATGCTTCCCTGGTCTGCTTTGCGTGTAAATCCAGTGGTAACCTCAAATGCCTTCAGACATGCAAGAACTGCCTCACAGCAAACTGGGAATGATCAATAATGCGAGCGCTGCCAACAGGAGCCATGTCGTGAGGTTTTTTATTTAGTTGTGTCACAAGCTCCACAGGCCAACAAAACATCAACTGCCCCAGTGCTGGAAGATGGTGTCAGATTCCCTCACCATCTCCAATTAATTTGAACTCAGTAACATTACAATCAGGATGTGGATGCAATGGCTAAAACTTACTTACAATGGAAACATAAATGTTATGCTTTTCTATAAAGTAACCCATATTTTAGGAAATATACCAATGGACTGATAAATGTCCAAAATGACTGCAGCATCACATTGTTTTTTCAATTTTTTTAAATCATTAAAAATGTCTGATATCTTTTCAGTTTACAATGTGAAAGAATAGCCCCTTTAATGCTAAATAAGCTTGTCAGCAAAATTGATATAATTCAATTTTCTGATATTGAAGCCTTACAAAGTCAGCCGACAAAGTTAGTCACCTTAACAATATATCAAGGGTTAAAGGACTTGTGGTTCAGCAGGATTTTAAATACCTGCCCATGCATTTATGTTCAATAGACTTGACTACTGTAATGCGGTCTTCACAGGTCTCTCTAAAAAAATGATTAGACAGCTGCAGCTGATTCAGAACACTGCTGTTCGAATCCTCTCTAAGACCAAGAAAATGGATCACATCGCTCCAGTTTTTATGTCTTTACACTGGCTTCCAGTCTGTCAAAGAATTGATTTCAAAATATTATTGTTGGTTTATGAAGCAATGAAAGGTCTAGGGCCAAAATACATTTCTGATCTTCTGCTACATTATGAACCATCCAGACCTCTGAGGTCGTCATGGGCAGGTCTGCTTTCTGTCCTCAAAGTCACAACTAAACATGGAGAAGCAGCTCCATTCAAGGTCCATACTAATCCATTCAAGGACCCAAGCAGTCGTTCCAGGTGTGACAGAGGTTCACCTGCACCTCCTCCAACCTCATCTATTGCATCCGCTGCGCTAGATGTCAGCTGATCTACATCGGTCAGACCAAGCGTAGGCTTGGCGAACGCTTCGCCCAACACCTCCGCTCGGTTCGCAATAACCAACCTGATCTCCCGGTGGCTCAGCACTTCAACTCCCCCTCCCATTCTGAATCCGACCTTTCTGTCCTGGGCCTCCTCCACGGCCAGAGTGAGGACCACTGGAAAGTGGAGGAGCAGTATGTCATATTTCGCTTGGGCAGTTTGTAGCCCAGCGGTGTGAACATTGACTTCTCTCATTTCAGGTAGTCCCAACTGTCTCCTCCCCTTCTCAGCTCTCCCTCAGCCCTCTGGCTCCTCCTCGTCCTTTCTTATTCCCACCCCCCCCCCCCCCCCCCCCCCCACCCGCTCATCAGCCTGAAGAAGGGTTTCGGCCCGAAACATTGCCTATTTCCTTCGCTCCATAGATGCTGCTGCACCCGCTGAGTTTCTCCAGCATTTTTGTCTACCATGGAGAAGCAGCATTTAGATTTTATGAACCACATATATGGAAAAATGTTGGTCCGCTCCAACTCTCAGTTGTTCTAGATCGTGGCTGAAGACATTTCTGTTTGACGCTGCCTTTAATTAAATTAAATAATTATTAATTTCTTACACTGCACTGTAACTTTTATTCTTGTATTTTATACTTGTCTTATTTTATTTTAGCTTGTTTATATTTTCTATTCTTTTTAATGACTGTTTTAATTGCTTTTGATTGCTCTTTAATGCTTTATGTAAAGCACTTTGAATTGCCTTGTTGCTGAAATGTGCTGTATAAATAAACTTGCTTGCTTTCCACTGAAGGCTCTTCAGTTTTCTTCAGGGCTGTACAGTGGCACAGCGGTAGAGTTGCTGCCTTACAGCGCCGGAGACCCGGGGTCTATCCTGACTACGGTTCCTGTCTGTACAGAGTTTGTGCATTCTCCCTGTTACCGTGTGGGTTTTCTCCACGTGCTCTGGTTTCCTTCCACACCCCAATGATGGACAGGTTTGTAGATTAATTGGCTTTGTTAAAATTGTAAATTTCCCATTGTGTGTAGGATAGTGCTAGTGTACGGGGATAGCTGGCTGGCGCAGACTCGGTTGGCTGAAGGGCCTGTTTCCGCGCTGTATCTCTAAACTAAACAAACTAAGCTTCTGTTTCACTGGTGAACAGGTTACAGAGGAGAAATAAAAATATTGTTGCATGTTTGTCCTGCTCGTTGAAGAATGGTTTCTATGCATTATTTTTAGAGAGGAAACTGGGATCATGGAAATTAGTGTTCTTTGGATGGAAACATATGGCTGCCCTCCGTGATTTCTCTGAACATCTTGAACTCAGAAGGGTGGAAAATCTATTTTTCTGAATGCATTAAGGAGAAGAATTTAGCAGAATAGATTGGAGTTCATGCAGGACACAAGGTGGGGTGCGGAGTGTAAGTGAGATAGCTAAACAGGTTGGTAGACTTATAATGAATATTGATTTCTACTCTATCCCCTGAAGCGGAGGTGAAAATGTCAATGTCAAAAAAGAGAATAATCAGAAAGAGACCATGTGAAATTTCAGTCTGAAGAAGTCTCAACACAAAACATCGCCTATTCCTTTTCTCCAGAGTTACTCCAGCAATTTGTGTCCATCTTGTGTAATCTGGCATTTGCAGTTTCTTCCTAAACTGATTTGACTAAGATAGCATGCAATATATTAAAGTTTGTGCTTAAATGTCTCTCCCTTCGACTTTTAAATGTGAACCTGATATTTTTAGTAGAAATCCAATGTTACGACATGTGATAGCTGTACCAAACAATCACTGTTAGACATCAGCCTTCCAGGTTAAGACTGCAATACCGTGATGCTACATCATTTTAATAGCAGTTTACTTCAATATACAACGATGGCAAAAGGGCAGAAGTAAACCGAGAGAGTTCTTGACATCTTTTAACTGGCTGTACACAAAGTAGCTGCCAATTACAACACGAGGAAAAGCATAACTGAAAGTGTTCTTCTCACTAATACCAATTTCAGTAGCCAATGCAAAATTATCAGTACAGGTCTTGGAAAATTTACATAACAGGGTTTACTTTCTATGTTCTACATTACCTCATCATTAAAAAAATCAATGAGTTAGACAGTGTAAAGATTAAAACTACTGTTCATTATTTTTCTAATTCTAAACATATTTTGTTAAACCTCTGCTTTTAAACCTTTGCTATAACCTCTGAGCTGAATTTACTTGTGTGAAGAAGCAAAATTAACATTTATTATAGTAAGCATAATCAAAGCACTTAGGATTGTAGCTCTTCCACTACTGATGCTAATCCAGCTTTTTCTCACAGTGCTTGTGAACAAAACATTACAAAAATAGCACAATGTTGTTCTTCAGGTTTATAAATTAACTCACTTAAATGCAGTACCTAAAATTAATTTTGACATGCCCATGAATCACATTTTTAAGCCAATTAAATTACAAACCATGACGATGACAACAACACAGAATATTGAAGCTTCACTTTAAAATAAATGCAATGAAAAGAAGTACACTAAGTAACTCAGCGGGTCAGGCAACATCCTTGGAGAACATCCTTGTGGCACTTGTGGCTAAAGGGATCAGGGGGTATGGAGAGAAGGCAGGTACGGGATACTGAGTTGGATGATCAGCCATGATCACATTGAATGGCGGTGCAGGCTCGAAGGGCCGAATGGCCTACTCCTGCACCTATTTTTCTATGTTTCTATGTTTCTATGATGGTGACGTTTCGGGTCGGAATGCTTTTTAAGACTCTTAATCAATCTGAAGAAGGGTCCCAACCCGAAACATCGCCTATCCATATTCTCCTCAGATGCTGGCTGACCCGCTGAGTCACTTTGTATCTTTTTGTTTGTAAATCAGCACCAGCAGTTCCTTATTTCTAGACTATGCAACAAGTGGGTGTTGAATAGAAAGATATCAAGATATCAGGTGGAAGAAGAGATGAAATAAGTGCAGATTGTTCTGCTAACTGCATCAAGTAGGAGTAGGATATTGGAAGGCATGTGGAACAATCATAATCCCAAGGATATCAGAAACATCCATGTTGGTGCTCTGTGGGCTGCTTGAGTTAGCTCTTGAGCTATTCATTTCTATTTAATAAGTTCATTATTAGCTCTCAGGAACAAGTCAGACTTTGAAGGATGCAGTCATTCTGGAAAGCACCATCTTCATAGACATCATTATTTGTCACTATTACCCAATTAAATAACAACAGGTAATAATCCTACTAATCTTACAAAGTGTGGAGAAGGAGTTGTGATCAAATCAAAGAGCAATGGAGAAGAAGGCAGGATTCAATTCTTGGTTATTATTTGTTTATTCCAATCTATTCCACTTCTTTCCCATCAATGCTGATGTTATGCTACTGCTGTCAGTACAAACAGCTCGCTGAAGCCAACTTGCTACAAAATAATGTACAGTTTTACAGTATTTTTATTATTAAAAAAAATTAAAGTTAACTTAGGTGGGAGAGTTAGATGGATATCAAAAATCTGGTCTCAGTGAGATTTTATTTCATTGAAGAAGGAATTTGAGTTTCCAGGAATAAATTCCAAAATATATTCATATGGATGAAAACTCAGAATAGCTATTGGCACTAATGTCGCAGCCAATTGTGCCATAAAGTGTGCCATAAAGTGTGCCATGCCGGCCATTAAAATGCACTGTGTAAACCAATGCATTAAAGGTGGTGTGGCGTCAGCTGATGCGCAGACCACTTATGGTCGAACCCTCGTCAGTAGTTACGAAGGCTGTCACGTGACGTCGGGGGCTAAGGGGAGTGTCCTGCTACATAAGCATATCTCACCTTGAGATCATCCCAGTCAACAGGTAGCTGAGCTCGAGACAATACCCTCGCTCAGCTACAGCAGCAATGACAATTATGTTAGTGGACCAAACTCACATGTGAATTAAAGGCCTGTCTCACGGTGCGAGTTGACCGACGAGGGACCACGAATTTTCACTCGCGGTAATCACGTACAATTAACGTAGTGGGGACGTCGGAACTGGTGCGCCCAACTTAGCGACTCGTGGCGCTAACGGCAGGTACCCGTGAAACTTGTTAACTCGTGAAAAAATTCAAACATGTTTGAGGTTTTCCACGAGTCAAATTTACCGTTCAAGTTAAAAATTGAAACATTTAAACTTGTTGTAATAACGTAGTGGCCCGTACGTTACCTTAGTGACTCGTAAGTCTACCGTGGCACCGTCAATGGAAACTTTTCATTTCCCAGGTGGGAATGGAGTTACCCAAGGCCAGACTCCAATAGTAGCAGCATTGAAAGTGACAGCAGAAGGCGGGAGCAGGAACCTTCATATGAATTTGCACGGAGGTTAAATGGATTGTCATCCATGATCATAAAAAGTCACATATTGGATATAGTGGGTTTATTTACAGGTGACTGTGGCTACCGATGACTGTGACTGTGATCCGGGAAGGGGGGGGGGGGGGGGGGGGGGTGGGGGGACCACACTATTCACTTTCCCACAAGCATTTACCAAGATTGTCTAATATTTTGTTGACCTCATGTACGTGCTTTCAATATTGATTTTACACCACGTATTGCGACTTTGTCAAGACCCTTCTGGAAGTCCGTATTCGTATTGCGACTTTGTCAAGACCCTTCTGGAAGTCCGTATTCAGGTTGTTAAGGTCAGCATTCATTGCTTCCCTTTGTTGCTTAACTCCAGCTTCCCTTATTTGGTTCTAATCTAGTTTTCACGGAATAATATGAACTAGTTGTTCCTCCCAGCTTACATCAATTTTCAAAGAGAGGAAGCAATCAAATGTATGCACGATCGGGATTAATCATAGCGAACGGGGGCAGGCAGCATCCCTGGAGAAAAGGAACAGGCGATGTTTCGGGTCGAGACACTTCTTCAGACTGTGAGTCAGGGGAAAGGGAGACGAGAGACCATTTTCCCCTTACCCTCAGACATCGGGAATCACATTGGTTTAGACCTGGACCATCTCCGCTGCATGGTGGTACAGCAGTTAATGCTGCTGCCTCGTGGTCTCAGGTTCGATCCTGAGCTCAGCTGCTGTCCGTGTGGAGTAATAGTCAAGAGGCTTTGCATCAACTGTGGTTAAAAGCATCTGCTTTTTGAATTCCCTCAAATAGCACAAGGTTTAAGTCAACATTTTAAAACCATTTTAAACAATATAGGTTACAACACAGTAAAAGATTATGTTTAACTCAATCACTGGGCGCTAGTGTTGTACCATTACGAAAAAAATTGTTAAAACGTGCAGCGCCTCTGGTCAGTACAAATATCTCAGAAGTAAAGCAGCATTTATTTGAAAATGAGACATATTTATACAGATTATTCCTGAAATATTTGGGGTTTGATTTATTTTGTAGACGATTTCTGCTCAGGAAAATATGCCAGTAAAATGGCTCTGGCTAAAATCAACACTTATTAAGAATAAGTCAAAGGCAAGTTACATCAGATACTGAAAATCAGAAAATTATAGAGAAAAGTAGAAACTGCTTCACAACTGAGGCTACACAGAGAGTGAGTCACGCACACACAGACACGGGTCAACGTTAATTAAATCTCAAAAGAACTGCAGCTGCAGGGAAATCTGAAGTGAAAACAGAAAGGGCTGGAATCACTGAACAGGTCAGTGGAGAGTACTCTTTCCCTTCTGCCCTTCATTGCACAAATGTCCTTGCATGACATAAAGGGCTGCTGCATACAGCACTTGAATAAAAAACATCACCATCCTGGACTCCAATTGCCTGCATGCAGCCATGTTTCCAAATGAGCCGATTTAAACAAGGGAGGCTTTTTATAGTGCAAAAAAACCAACATGACACAAGAGTAACTCGGGAGAGGAACTTAGTAATGCGGGAGACGAACTTGGAACATTGCAGAAATGACAAGTAAACGGCAAACTTAGTCATACCATTGGGAACCCAGTTAAACTCTTGATCATACACTTGGAATCTCGTACACAACCACGACTTTCACTCGAGGTACCTCGTGGGTCAATTCGCACCGTTAGACAGGGCTCTAAAGCAACTGTTTATTTACCACATTTGGTGCCGCTACATTGGTGACCCCGACTATCCAAATTGGGATTTTGGATTTCTCCCGACATACGCACCCTCGGGAGACCAGATGTCTGCAGCCTACAGCCCAGCCCAGCTCAACGATGCTGCCGCCAACCCGGCCATACAGTAAGGTATGCCGCAGGCTGCCCTGGTCAATGGGCATGGTTCGGGCATTGCTTGACGGTCGCTAATCTCTCCCGCATGACCTGACCGGAGCCGACCACCAGAGCTGAGAATCTTCCCATCGCTTCCCCACCAGCCGTCGCTCTCCCACCAGCCGCCGCTGCCCCACCAGCTGCTGCAGGAGCTGCGAGTGTAGCAGCCCCCCCGCCCCACCCCCACATGCCCGACAGCCCGAGTGAGGAGTGAGTGGGCCCGCCCATTACCCTGCCGGTGGCTGCCCGAAGAGCGGGGTGGAGCCTCAGCCAGTCGTGTGTCGGCGGTCCCGCGACACCTTCCCTGACCGCCGTCCACAGCGCCACCTTCCGGCCAGATGCCGCCCCTGCAGCCTGACCACCGGCAACAGCGCCACCCTCAGGTCGGTTGTAGTCACTGCAGCCTGATCGCTGTCCACAGTGCCACCTTCCAGCCGGATGCCATCAATGCAGACTGACCACCGGCAACAGCGCCACATTCAGGCCGGAGGCTGTCACTGCAACCTCTAGTTTTCCAGCACAGCTTCCCATCCTGCACCACAGACACTGGACAATTTGAACGTCCCGACCACTTTGCACTTGATTTTTCACAGTAGTTTGTTTTGTTTCTTTTCACTTTGTTTACACTATATCACCACGCCGGTTTTAGCAATCAGTTTATTTATTTTATTTTATTTTTTTCTTTGTTAGTATTGTTGCCGATGTCTCCAAGCCGTTTCTGGGGGCGGTATTTCTCAGGACATGATCCCCTAGCTGGTCAAGGAGATGCGACTGTGTCTCTTCCATCCGGTGGCTTTTGCATTGGTCTCCTCGCACCCCTCGGCATACCTCGGGATCACCCACAGCTGGAGCGTCGACTGCGCCTGCAGGCCCCTCCGTCCCGGCCCACGCCCGGAGCCGCCCTCGACCATGCTTGCGCACCTTCTTGTAGAAGGTTAGCGCATTCTATTCCTTCCCCCAGTCCTGGGGAGGGGGGATCCTGTGGCATCAACTGATGCACAGACCACTTATGGTCGCACCCTCAGTAGTTACGAAGGCTGTCACATGACGTGAAGGGCTAAGGGGAGTGTCCTGCTACATAAGCAAATCTCACCTTGAGATCACCCCAATCAACAGGTAGTTGAGCTCGAGACAACACCCTAGCTCAGCTACAGCAGCAATGATAATTATGTTAGTGGACCAAACTTACATGTAACACCTGAATAAAGCAACTGTTTATTCACCACATTTGGTGCCGCTACAGTGGCATGAAACTTATAGGATGACTTAGCAAGTCAGTTGAAGAAGACAGGTAGACACAAAGTGCTGGAGTAACTCAGCAGGTCAGGCAGCATCTCTGGAGAAAAAGAATGGGTGACATTTCGGGTCGGGCCACGCAAGACCCTTCCTCACACCCAAAAGAAGACAAGTGTCAATTCTTGGTTATTATTTGTCCAATCAAATCCACTTCTTTCCTATCGATACTGACCATCAAAACATCCCATCACCATGTCAACCTATTGCCTGCAAGGCTTTGTCCAGCCTCTCCCTTTTTCCAGCTTTCCCTGCCCCCCTACAATCAATCTGGAATAGGGTCCCAATCTGAAATGTCACTTATCCATGTTCTGCAGAGATGCTGCCTGACCCGTTGAGCTACTCCAGCACTTTGTGTCGTTTTGAATATTTCACAGTAAAGTCCATTTAAACAGTGCATTAGAAACTAGGCTTTGTGAATTGCCATGATCAGATCCAGCAAGGCTTCAGCATTTCCTGATTTCACTGTCTCCATGCAGGGAATGGAAGTTACAAACAGGCACCAAAAAGTGCTGCCATAGGTAGCACTACTGCTGCATAGCTCCAGCATCATAGCTTTGATCCTGATCTGCAGTGCAGGCTGTGTAGAGCTGGCACATTCTCCTTGTGGACGCATGGGTTTCAACTGGGACTTGCAGAGACCAAACCACCTGGTAGGTTTGTTGGTAACTGTAAACTGCCCTTCGTAAAGAGTCATAGAATCATACAGTTCAGGAACAGGCCCTTTGGCCCAAACTGCCCATGCCAACCAAAATGCTCCATCTACACTAGTCCCACCTGCCTGCATTTGGCCCATATCCATCTAAACCTTTCCTATCCATATACTTGTCCAAATATATTTTAAATGTTGTTATAGTTTCTGCCTCAACTACTTTCTCTGAGGTACAGTGAAAAGCTTTTGTTGCTTGCTAACCAGTCAGTGGAAAGACTATACATGATTACAATCCAGCCATCCACAGTGTACAAGATGCATGATACAGGGAATAACGTTTAGTGCAAGATAAAGTCCGATTAATGGTAGTCCGAGGGTCTCCAATGATGTAGATAGTAGGTCAGGACCACTCTCGAATGTCAGTAGGATGATTCAGTTGCCGTTAACAGCTGGAAAGAAACTGTCCCTGAATCTGGATGTACACACTTATTGCCTGGAGGGAGAGGGGAGAAGACGGAGTGGTCGGGGTGAGACGTCCTTAATAACTATATGTACTGTATGTCATCTATTTTCAACAGTAATGGCACGTGTGTGCATTGGCAGGGTCCGGGAGTGATCATGATTGCCGAGGTAACAGGTCTGAGCAAGTCCTGGTGGTGAGTGAGATGCCAAAACTGCAACTTTGGAAAGGTCTCAATTTACACTTCAGCGAACCTGGTGAATTTACCGCACTTCGGTGAATCTTCAGTGCAAAGTGTAACAAGCCCTTCGCAGCATCATTATTCGTGTGTCAATATTATTAAACAAACGGCCTCAAGGGAGCCTGACAAGTCTGGATGTGTCTGACAAGTCAACCGACACACACACAATCACAAACACCAGCGGCCTATATACATATTGCATACTGTATAATGCACACCATGTATCAGTCTGTGAGACACAGTGCAACTGGATACATTCAGACAGCCCTATAGATTCATAATCCCCTGGGATTTATTTGTATCCTTAAAAACTTCAAAAACAGGTATTAAAAAAAACATAATTAAATGGGCATTCCCAGTCCAACCAGTCCTTGCTTAAATAATGGACGCATCTCGCTTGAAATCAAATGTTATTCCTATTGTGGGCTCAAATGTCAGTGAACGGTTGGTTCAGTGTTATTCAGCACCAGACACCCTGTTATAGTGGCCGTGTTAGTAGATGGTTAGGACACCAGCCTTAGCACTGCAAGCCTCGACTACAGGCGGAATAGTTCACATGCATTCATCCCAGCCCAGAAAATAAAACAAACGGTCTGCGGCCGCTTACCCAGCAGGGAGCCGATAAATATGAGAACCTGCACGGATGTGGTGAAGTCTCGGTAGGTGTCTTCCTCGCCGTACCACGGCGGGCTGTAAGGATGGCTGGCGGCAGCGCTCCTGTTCACAGCTCCCTGGCCGCTGCTCACATTGCTGTGCTCGGCTGCCCTGGCGCTCACCGAGTCCCGCTCCACACCCCAGCTCTGACTGGAGCTCGCATTGGGCCCCATGGTCCATGCAGGTTCCTTGCGTGACATGCTAAAGCTCACCCCCAGCCCAGCATCTTGGGGGACGGAGGGGTGGTGGATAAAATACACCTATTTATTTTTTTTTTAAATCTCACATCCCTTTGGCATTGGAGAGAGAACAGATTCAATTCTGGCCACGATAGTGATCAATCCGTGCTTCTTCGCGTTCTGTTTCATCAACCTCCCCACCCCCCCCCCCCCCCCCCACCCCCCCCATCCCAAAAGCAAGCTGTCACGATCCTGGATACGACCCACAACACAAATGCACAAGCTTCTGCATATTTCGTCAGAAATTGGTTGCTTGGAAACCACAATCTGTATAAAAAAGGGGAGAGACAAAAAATATATATATACAGCTTCCCTCTGACCTCCCATTTCCAGCTCTCCCCTTCCCCCCTGCTGTCGCTGTACGTTTCATCCTGGAGCCTTGCCCACTGTAACCATCCGGGAGTCTCTGCCCCTCCACCAACACTGAGGACCTCCTCCCAGGCTTCCCTGGGGATACCTGCTAAGTACAATATCAGAGAGAGAGAGAAAAATGCTGGTGTAACTCAGCGGCCCAGGCAGCATCTCTGGAGAAAAGGAATAGGTGACATTTCGGATGGAACCCCTTCTGCAGACTGAGAGTCAGGGGAGAGGGAAAATAAAGGTATGAAAGGGTGCAGAATAAATCAGAGCCGGCTTCTAGGAGTCAGGAAAGGTGGGGGCCAATAATGGTCCATTGTTGGCTGTGGACGAGGTAATAATGAAGGAATACGAACAGCGAGACTTGCAGGATGACTAGGGTGGGGGAAGGACAGAAAAAGAGGGAATGCAACGGTTACTTGAAATTAGAGAAATCAATATTCCTACTGCTGGATTGTAAGTTAAAATATGAGGTGCTGTGCCTCCAATATTGAGGCCTTTGGCCTCACTGACAATGTAGGGGACCCAGGACAGAGAGGACAGTATGGGAATGAGAAGGGAAGTTAAAATGTTTGGCAACCAGGAGATCACGTAGGCCAAGGTGCACTGAGCGTCGGTGTTCAGTGAAATGATCACCCAGTCTGCGCTTGGTCTCGGCCGATGTATAAGATACCACACCAAGAGCAACAGATACAGTAGATGGGTTTGGAGGAGGCACAATGAACCTCCACCTCACCTGACACCAGATGTATCTAATTGCATCGATCAACCAGGATGTCAGCATCGGTGACACTCTGATCAAATATTCGCACCTCTTCCCCAGCCAACCCTGGGCCATTATGCGCTCCACCCTTCCTTGGACGTCTGTAACCAGCCCTTGTTCTGGCCTTCTCTTACCTCCAGCTCCCTCTCCACCTCTACTTTCAGTCTGAAGAAGGGTCCCAACCTGAAAAGTCACCCATCCTTTTTC